>OY776290.1:25017647-26416489 GCA_963675345.1 Trididemnum clinides | reverse complement strand
TCTTAATTCACGTTCTTACTTGTGCAATGCACACTGTACAATCATGCCCTGGCACATTGTTTCATTTTATTCATACGCTGTCCACAGCTTGTGTTTGCAAATCGAAAGGAACAAAAATGCTAGCATGTATCCTTGGACAGTGTGCCTAGGTAAATCGGCTTCAAACGCCGTTAATTGTAATAATCCATCAAACAATTATTTTAATCATCACCTCACCTTCCTTTTTTTCATATTTTTCTCTTCCCAATCGTGGTTTGATTTGCTTGCCTGGCGTCTTTCCTACATCACTGTTCCTCCACTTGACTGCCCTGCTGTAACGTCATTTCCCCCCTTCATTGCGTCATTTGGTCGGTGATTGGTCTTTCAGACGAAGAATATCACTGAAAATTTTGACAAATACTTCACTCGGGGCAAACCCAATCTGACCCCGATCGACGCCATGTTTCTTAAGAACATCGATCAAGCGGAATTCGACGGTTTTTCTTACGTCAATGATACCTTTCAGCCCATCACGAGAGCAAGTCTCGTTTCATGATAGTTTTTCCCTTTTTATGTCTCTGCTACTGTGCTTCGCAAAGATTGAAATCACTGGACTTATTAGATTGATCAATGTGCTAATCATGTACTGTAGCTACTAACATGCTAGTTGCGTTTTATTAATCATATGTTATCGCTGTGTCGTGCAATTAGGTTTCTTTATTGCAGTTTTTGGACATTCTCCGTCTGTTTTTGGATAACTCTTCTCAAATGTCTGTTACCATAAATCTTGTTTAATGCTTTCTTCAAATCATTTTGTGTTAGGCAGAAAATTCATCTTGTGTATTTACATAATATATACTGAGTTAAGCCTGATATAATTTCTATGAGAGGGCTATTGAACTTACTGTATCAGAGCTGCAAAAACAGGGATTTTAACTGATATCTTGTTTAAACATAGCATGTTGTAATGTGTGATCTATGGATTAAAATTTGTGCTTCAAATTATATTTAGTTGATAAGATTCCTATTCTATATCGCGTTTGTCTGATGAGGGTTAAAAATGTGCAAGACTAAAACACATATGTTTTAGTAATTTCGATATTTGTATTTTTCTAATCATTAGTTCTAATCGTTTTAAACTTTGATGCTTAGCAGAGCGCCATGTGACCTCAACGCGTTTATTGTAGTACATTCTAAATAATGGTTTGAAATTCGATTTTGTGAAAATTTCGTTTTAATATTTTAACATTTCGGAAATCATTTAGTCTCTAGTTGGTTGAGCATTTTTGACCTTATGCGGAGTGTAGGATGATTTTTGTCAATGAAACCCGAGATTTTTGGTCTCCTCAATTAATAATTAGTCCGTGCACCAAACTAGCCATCAAGAAAATAACACGAATATGCTCTAGATCAGGGTTGTGCAGCTCTCGGGTCAAATGCGACCTGCGGAAGGATGTGACTTGTGGTCCGGGTCAATAGATTGTTCATTCAAAAACAAGTCAATTGGTTGTTCATTCAAAAACAAGTCAATAGGTTGTTCATTCAAAAACAAGTCAATAGATTGTTCATTCAAAAACAAGTCAAAGGTTGTTCATTCAAAAACAAGGTCTTTAATTTAGAAATTCTGCCTTTTTTGAAATTGATCTTCTATGACAGTAACAAAGTTTTTAAAGTTTCGTGAAACTGGCTCTACTGGAAAACGGTTTGCATACACTTGCTCTAAACCTGTAATACAATTATTCTTGCCTACTTAGAGGGACTGCCAATGGCTTCGTATGCTAACACTACTCTGAACCAATGTCTCTAGTTTTAGTTGGTTGTAGTATTAGGATCATGTCAGACGACTTTAGGAAGCAGGTTTTGGGTGAAGCTATAGCGCCTAAAGACAGTGTTTTTATGTTTTATTACTTTCAGTACTATATGCATTAATACTTAAATATATTCCAAGTTTTTTAAAAATTAAGCATCACGAGGTTTTTCAAATTTTATTTTCTCGATTTTGTCCTTTGATATCGCACTTAATTGATTGCGAAGTAGTCTTCTAGCATTACTAGCCGCTATTTGCACTATACATGTGCTCAGGGTTCTTATATCAAGTATTTGGCCATATTTTCCACCCATTGGTGTCTTTTTCCAAAACAATAGCATGATTCTTTTTATTTTATGTATGCGTTTCCAACTGACATTTTAATTTTGTTTTGTGTTCAACTAATGAAATCCGTCTTTAATTTTTAGTCACCGAGATTATGTTTTTAGTCTGCCTGTTTGTGATGTGTTAAAAGATTTTTATAGTTCTTTTATGCATCTGATAAAGGGAAACATATCCCACTTAAAGTGCATAACGCCCGGTTAATTCCAGTTTTCAAGAAACCAATTCTTCTAATGAAATTAACCGGGTTTCGAGAAACCAATTCTATTGGAATTAACCGGGCGTTATTATTTTAAGTGAAATATGTTTCCCTTTATCAGATGCCAAGCTGGATTGGCCAAATTGGTTTAGACGTTCGCTTAGGTGAGGTTATACTCTACACTTATATGCGTGGCCACTGTTCGACGGTTGGTGTAGTTATCGGTTCCAATCTGATTGTTTTTGTTATGCTGAAAGTTATAAGACCTAGAAGTTGATCCTACTGTTAATTCTCGTGATACATTAATATGGGATGCAGATTAATTTTGGTGACTTCTACAAATGCTGGGCATGTCGCTACATAGGCTAATTCAGTAACTGCTTAAAGCTTAGATTGACTACGGCAAACTGTAACATATTTCAAATGTATGTCAACTGAACTTTGCGTTTGTGTTTACAGTGAAGCAGCTGAAGGTAATACTGCTTTAAATTTGAAATGATCACAGTGATTGTGTACGTAGATTTAATCCGGCGTTTATGACTGAGTTTTTTCGTTTTGTGGTTTGAGAGATGCAGTGGAGACTATGACTTTCATTGCGACTTTTTAACTACTTCAGCTGAAATAATTGAATTGCTTGTCAACTGAATAACTTGGTAAAGCATAATTTGTGCGAAGTAATTTACTCAATTATTTTACTGCATGATATATATATATATGATTATATGTTCAAAACCCTTGTTTGGGAGTATTTTTTTATTGGGATTTTAACAATTATAGTTATTGCTGTGAAAATTTCTCCAAATGCTTGGTGGATGTATTTCTCCAAAGTTATGAAGTAGTTTTGGAGATTTTAACCAGTCCCCCGCATGATCCTATTACTTTAGGTGTAATATTTATGGGATTTAGTAATTCCTTATAACATGCGTTTTTTGATGCATAACTGTCATACATTCTTTATCATATTACACTTTGCAATTGTTCGAAAGGTTCAAGCAATGCCGGATAATTTTCTGCATGGATGAATTATAATTAGAAAATTAGTATTTCTGTAAACGTTGTCATACATTCGTAAAACAGTGCTGAGACTGTACTTATTTAAGTTCGGTTCAAAAGTTCAGGTTTAGAATGATAGGGCTTTTCGGACACAGTCAAGTTAAAAGCAACTATCAGCTACCCATTGCCTAATAGTGAAACCCCACCTGGTTGTAACAGAGGCTTTCAGGCTGCTTTCATTTGCATTTGTCACTGGTTGGCAACAGACTGCCCGTATTTTCAAATGCACCGCAAGGGAATTGTCATATTCGTAAAACCTGCTCTTGAGGTTCTCGGCCTTAGTTTCCCGAAATCACTTTTGGGTACATCCTACTACACGTGCTGCCACCCCATCAGTTTGATATTAGCTCGAGTTCGCTTTCCTGTTGAGTTGACTTCGAGTCTTCCCAGCATAGCAAATACTAGTTTTCAAGAAGTAAAGAGAAAATAAATTCAATCGCAGAAAAATTTTGGCTATATAAAATTGACATTGAGTAAGGTTTATTCTTTGCATAATGCAAAGATAGCAATTGGGATTTTTTAACACGAAGAGATGCGAAAAATCAAAACTATTTCTTAAGCCTTGTCACTGCTAAATTAAATAAACTCAGTTACTGTGAATAAGACAAATAAGTTTAACGTAGTTCAGCTAGAATCACGAATTGCAATCAAGGAAATAAAAGTTGGTAAGCCAATCAAAACTACGTAAAGGTCCTTCCGTGGGAAAGTGGTTGAATATCTACAAATGATCGTCAACTTGTTAAAGGCCAATGGATGACCACTTAGCCGTGCACACTGTTACTTTAGATCAACTACGTTCTGCGACTTTTAAAAAGCATTTTGCTGTTTTAATTAGTGAGTACAATTTCTACAAAAACTATAGTAAGCTACAATGCTGGGTCAAGGGAGGGGATTACGAGATGTAGTAAAAAAAAGACCCTTTGATATCAGATGACAACCTTTGTGCTTGAAGAACATTTTACGACTTTGAGAAATAGTGGGGTACATACCATTGGAATCTTTTTCCATAAAAATGCGCCAGGGTTTCTACCGGACATAATCCCGCCCTATAGATGTCGCTAGGTCCAGTAGCGTAGCAAAGAGAGTACGTTTGAAATGGTCCGCACGGGGCGGCCAGTTAAAAAGGGCAGCAGTTTTTGACTGAGAGCGAAAAAATTTTAGCTGTGTCTGTCTGAACGCGAAATTCTAACAACATATCATCAAAAATGGGGTGGAATTTTTTTGCTTCGGAACAGGGTGGCCACCCTTCCTGGGCCTGAGAGCCATTTTTCTTGCAAGTAAACACTTATGTTTGTTCAAATATCTTTTAGGCCTGTTCAACATAAACATGTGCAAATGCTTGTAGTGTAGGACACTATTTCAAATATTGTTTTGACCCCACTATTCAGCCTCATAAAAGATAAAAGCGTAGCCAGGACAACAATTCAAAGGGAGCAAAATTTTCTTTATTTTTTCCCAAAGAAAATGTAAGTATGTCAATCCACGTCTTCAGAAAAGTTTCCGATTTTATAATGGATGAAATATGTCTGACTAGAATTTATGATTGGTTTGAAAATTAATTACATTCTGTAATGATAAACTAGTAATAAAATTAAAGAAGAGTTGATAAAACTTTTAAGTTCGAGAGAAAATCGAAAGAAAATAAGCAACCTTAGTTTCCAATCCCTCAAAATTTTTTGTTATTCCCCTTGAAAATACCCCATTTTAAGACCGGGTTAAAAAAATGTTTAAAAGGCCACAATTTGATTTGACTTTTTCCTGACCACCAATTGTTGCAAAATTTGTTGTCTTTTTTTTATACATTCCTATCAATTTCAGCGAGAAAAACGAGTTGATTTTTCTCCAGCAGTTGAAGTAAGCAGCAAAAGAATTGCAGTAAGCTGGAAAAAATAGAAAATTCATTTGGATTTGTTGGCTTAGAAATCAATGTTTGAAATATTATTTTATGATTACTTGCAGTCGAAAAATATCCGAAATCCGGCGAATTTTGACAAATCTTTCTTGAAAGAGAAGGTAAGGCTTACACCTTGCGACAAACAGGTCATTGCAGATATCGACCAGAAAGAATTCAATGGATTCACATTTTTCAACTCTTTTTATTGTGACAGTTCAGATGAAGAAGATACTTTCATGTAGACTTAATTGCTGAGGAACTTTATTTTGCGAGGAGGCAAATTGCTAAAATTAATTTTGAAAGTGTCAAAATGATCTAATTTTACCGTTTTTATATTTTTCTGTGCTAAAAATCCTAAATTTCTGATCAAGATAGGTAATTGAAGCTATTTTCATTACAAGTAACTCTCTAGTGTTATAGGCTGCGAGTCATGTATGTAAGTTGTCGTTTGTGTAGCCCACAACAGTGACTATTCGAGCCTGCTTGACTATGTTAAAAAGAGTAAACGCTATCAGTCAGATAAGGGGGACTATCTAAAATGAAATTGAAAGGGAAAGATAATTAGATTTGACTTGTTGCTGGTAATGACATCATCGGTGACCAGTGCTGACACAAGTTAAAACTTTTGAGGAAAATGGGAGCGATGACACTTGTAACTCCCCGCCTTTGTTGTTCGCGCTTCTGATGGCAATGCAACGTGTACCGGTACCTTTCCAAATTAACAATGAATAATGGAGTGGCTGCATAAATCCATTAAAAAGGAAATCAATTTTTTATTCAAACGCAATGAATCACTTGTGCTTGTTCAAATGAATACAGCAGGCTTTTAAAGTAATGTATTCTACTTAAAGTTACCCCCCAGAAGTAATTGCACTTCTCAACGTTAGTGGCTTTTTATTTTATTAAGCCTGTGAACAATAAAGTGCATAAAGCCTAAAAAAAATGGCTGAACTTACCCCACCTTGCCTTACCCCATCTTTTGTTCAAAAAATGACTCAATTTACCCCACCTTCCCTTACTCATCGGTTCATTTTATTCATACAATCATCTAGCGCATACAGATGCGCTCGATAACTTTCATAAAAGGAATTTGATATTTTGCAATTTTATTGGCTTCACTGTCCCCAATACGCGGTTCTTTTATAACTGTATAGGTTCTTTCGTGGATTTTTTATTAGTATGAGATCGCCTTGACAAAAATAGCTTTTGAGATTTTTGATTGGTTCCGTATTTACGTGGATGATATAAAGAAAGATGGTCCCCCAAACGGTATGACAGAAGCGAAAAACGTAAAAGAATAGTTGATTTGGAGACTAAAAGATAAAAAATTCGTGGTTTCAAAAGGTTCTCTTTGTAAAATGTTTCCCCTCAAATGGCGATTGAGCCTGCTTATTTTACATGATAGCTTGAAAATAAGATTGAACAAACTTTATCCACCGCTCCCCCAAAAGCAAAAATTGTTTCCGTATCCGCCAGTATTTGTAATGGGAGATAATTGCTTTGATGTCATCAAATGTAAACTACCCATCGAGGGGTCGCATTGAAATTTCTTTTCTAAAACGAGGTCGCGGAATAGAAAAGTTGGAGAAGCCTGGCTTCAGGATGACACGTTCTCATCACCACCTGTAAGAAGAGCTTTTACGTTTTAACCTGATTATACTCAAATCGTAAAAGAGAACGCTTCAAAATAATTTTAAATGAAGCTTCACAATTTTGACAAAAATTTTGTTGACGCAAGGACTATAAAAATTGTTTACGTCTTTGAATTGAAATCTATGTCGTGTTTGCGCGATCATTTTTGCGTCATTATTCATGCATTTCATTATTGCGATTTTTAAACAAAAATATATATACCGTATCTTTTTATTGCAAACTTGCTTACTTGTGAAAATAAAATTTTGTATTAAACCCAGACAAACAGAAATTAACAAATCTTTTTCTTTTCTTGAGAAATAGCATGGATTAGTGGGGCTCCCCCTTCAGCTCTAGAAGTAACATTGTTTGGTCGCCAGAACGATGCAACTTTTGGCCTACGTCCACAAGTGGCTCTTCCTCTAAAAAACAGGCCTTTGATATCAAAACAACCGCCCTATAAAGCTAACCTTTAAAAATAACATTTTTGGTGTAAAAACTTTTCCCGTTTTTGAGTGATCTTCAAAAAATTTGTCTTTATTTTGGAACTTTAAGTTAGTTTAGCCTATCTGCGCAAAAAAACAGCAAAGCCCTGCTATAGATGTACAGTGTATTGATCATATTTTAGAAAATTCACTCGATTAGTATAGAGCGAAGTTTCGGTTTATGTTATGGATTTAGCACCTTTTTCTTTACCATTCTTAAATGGGGTCGAATGTTCTTGGACATAATTCTAAACCTCCAACAATATTCGCTTTAATCGATGCTATATTCGTTTTTTTGTTGTTGTCTGGCTAGAAAAGTGTTACAGAAAACAAACACTTAACTAAATACAAGACGTTTGCCATTCATGTAGACGTAAATATTTAAAAAGAAAACATATAACTGAATTGACATACTGTAGCTTACTACACAAAGCGGTACAAGGGTCTTGTTCAATTTTTATTCTAGGCAAGCGTTCCCAACTGGGGCGTCGCGACGCACTGGTGCGTTGTTTGGGAAGAGAAAGCAAGGGCGTTACAAGTTTACATCCTTGGTTTTTTTGTGTGATCAACTAGTGTTGAGAGTCTTTTGTCTTCATCATTGACTTGATGACCACCGTTTTTTGAGGTCATCTTATGTAAAGGGCTTTCTTGCCTCTATTTTTTTACTTGATGACCTTTTTTAGAACTTTTTTTGAGGTCAACTTATGGTGTGCTTAGTTTAATTTTATAGATTAGATTAGTGCGTCAGGAGTTTATATAAGTTTGGAACCTCAGTTCTGTATGAAGACAGCTGGAAATTATTTAATGCAATAAGTTTTATTTTTTAGCTATAACTATTAAAAACTCCTAATTTCCAACCTCAGCAATACCTCTCTATTGCCGGTTATCATCATTAATAACAAAACAGGAATATGACTTGTTACATACTGGTAGTTGGAGAAGTAATTAATTATACTCAGTTGCAACTCAAAACCAAGATGGACGCAAGTGCCTCATTTTTCTCCCCTTTCCCAGCGGACGCCCTTGAATCGCGTCCCCGTTTTGTTGTATTGAGAGGTCTGGGTTGGTTAGGCCATGTAAACACAATTCTCCGAGAGACGTTCACTAATCAGTTTTTTTGCCACAACAACTGGAAAACGATGCTGCAGCTTGGCCGGCCAAACTGTGGGTATGAGTATGAGTAAGCGATTTGGCTAGGTAAAGGCTTTGAATAGAGCCTATTGAGTTAGCGCACACTGCTGGATATTGTGAGACTTATAGGAAATAGCCGGCGTCTTCCGGCAGAGCTACCAACCAGTCTTCTTCTTCGTCGATTCAGCCATTTGTTGTGAGCATTGTGCAGGAAGATGTACACACACTACGTCAGCACTCACGCTCAGTTTGCATGTCTTCAGTTAGACTGGGGCCACCACGACGGGTAGACTGCTTGGCCCCACCACCTGTCGGCCACAGAGGCATCCCGTTAAGTGTCTTGCCCAACGACACAACAAGCAAGCTTGCCGGCTTGTTCCCCACATTATCTCTATTTTGCTTAGAGACAAGCGGGAAAGCTGCGAATACCGTTTTTTGAAGTCTTTTGGTTTGACTCGACTTGGGAAATAAACCCCAGGTCAGTCCCGTAGCACTCCAACTTTGCCCCCCCCCCCAAAGTAAGCGCAAGAGCCCCTGCGCACAGGTCATATCACTTTAGAGGTGTAAAATTGAAAAGCTGCATTAAGAAAATACACCACAATTTGTACATAAGTAAACAGGCTAATGTCAGAATAAAGCATGCCGATACCGAAGGTGCAAGTCATAAAAAATTCGGCACCGATGCCAGAGTTCAGTAGGACATTTATGCAGACACTGCGAAACGAAAGCAATGACACTGAAAAACATGAAAAAGTTATAAAAACACAGTATCATTTAAATAGTCTGGAGCGAACCTTTTTGTTCGCAAATGCTGTTATGACATTGTCATAATCAAGAGATCGGGCGCAGTCATTTTCGATTGACAACATGGCTAATGAAGATAGTCTACTGTCTGTCATAGACGTTCTATTAAAAGTTTTGATCAGTTTCAATTTGCTGAAGCTTCTTTCAGCGCTGGCAACAGTCACGGGGCAAGTTAGTAAGATTCGAAGTGCGATGTACACATTCGGATACAATTCAAATAAATGAGTCTTTAGAAGATAGTTCAGAAAGTCTTGAGCCGTATTGAGATTGCGTTTTTTTTGTAAAATTAAAACAAACCGCTGTAGCTCAGCGCTCATTTCATCAGAATCAATGTCACCGAACTTTTTTTGGAACTCTTTACAGCAAGTAAGAAGAGCATTTTCTTGTTGCACAAGCAAAAGTTTGTCTCGTGTGTACAAAAACGAAAAGGCGCAAGAAACCTCACGTAACAAATTAAAGCGCTCCTTTATTGACATAATAGCCTGGTCTACTAATGGATAGAAAAAGTTGCTTTTAAATTTCAGTTCAGGAGTAGCTCGTTGTTCCTCTTCACCTTGGTAATCAAACAATCGTCTTTTCTTTCCACTTCTTGACGGAGGAAAAGAAGGATCAATATCCAATTCCTGTGCTATTTTAACAGCAGATGTTGCGGCACTGTCATAACCCGTTGTGCGATAGTTTTGCAAAAACTTTTCAGTTGCCTGGATTTCCGTTTCCATTGTATGAAGGGAGACTCCATACGATTGAAGAATCTTGCTTGCTTTATTGACTTGGAATAGGATATCATACCAAATAAACACCGACAAAAGAAAACTCCATTTTGATAAATGAGCTATCAACGATTTTGTTTCTGAGGCAGCTCTTCCATCTTTTCTTTCTATGGAAATGGCTTCCAAGTCTTTCAGTGCCAGCAACACCTTTTTTAAATTGTATCGAAGAGGTTTGATGCATTTAATTCTGCTTTCCCAACGAGTATCAGATTGTGACTTTATGGACAGCTCCACATGTTTCTTCAAAATTTCCCAACGCTGAGCAGAGGAAGAAAACAGCACATACAACCTTGTAAGTACTCCAAAAAATGTCAATGCTTCCGTCGATCAATTAGCACTGTCAACAACAACTAAGTTAAGGGTATGGTTTGCACAGGGCACTTAAACAGCTTTGGGATTGATGTCTAGCATTCTTGCTTGGACCCCAGAATGTTTTCCTTTCATGTTAGCACCATTATCATATGACTGACCTCGACAATCAGACAATTCGAGTTGCAGTTCGGTCGCTTTTTCTAAAAAAGCGTCCAACAAGCCTTTCCCAGTACTGTCACTTATTCTCAAGTAGCCAAAAAATGTTTCTTTAACAACAGCAGCTTCTTCATTACATAGTAAACGGAGAATGACAGACATTTGTTCATGATGTGACATATCTGGAGTGCAGTCCAAAATTATAGAAAAATATTTTGCCAATTTCAATTGCTGTAAATTTTCTTTTTCAACTTCTGTCGCTAGCAATTCAATTAGTTCATTTTGTATGGTAGGACTCAAATAGTGATCTTTAGTGTTTTTATTCTTGATTCTGTCTTGAAGCTCTTTTAGGATCGGATCTCTTCTTGCCAAAAGCTCAAATATACCCAGAAAATTTCCATTGTGAGGAGATCCTAAGACTTCTTCAGATCCTCTAAAAGCAAGATTCCTTTCCGATAGAAACAAGGCAATGTCGATAAGTCCCTCTAAAACATTTCTCCAAAAACGTCTTTCATTGAAAAAAATATTCATCTCGCGTTTGTCGATAGTGGATGAATTTCTTATCCCTTCAGCTAGCAACATCCATTGACTGCAGCATTCTTGGTGGGAAATGCCGTTTTCATGGCCTTTCAGTTTTTTCGAAAAACCCTCCCATGTATTTATACCACTACAAAAGGGGCTTAATGTTTTTCCAAATAGCTTACAACAAAAGCAAAAAACTTGATCTGATTCCCCAGAATAAACTAGCCACGACCGTGAAACACTTTCACCATTAGGTAACACACGTTTATAATGGTTGGAGGAAAAACGTCGCCTTGGAGTTGTGTTATTATATGGAAAATTCATTATTAGTTGATGTGGTCCACGCTTTACTATATCACATTGTTGAGCATCAGAAATACTTTCAGGCCATTTACATGGGTCATCAGGGATAGGGGTAAATTGAGATTCAGTTATTTTTGATATTGAAGGTTGCGTATTGGCAGGTAAATCACAACTTACATTTTCTGGAAATTCACAATCACTTTGATGCTGATCGTCATAGTCTTCTTTTTCTTGTACACTATAGTTTTCTTCATCCCTCTCGGTACTAGTGCCAGGTCTACTCTGCTCAGTAATCTTGAAAAAATCTGTCATCTTGGGCAATTTCGCTACAGCATCTCGAGCAGTGGCTGCTTCTTTTCTCTTTTGAGCACCACTTTTTGAACGTTTCATTCTATACAATGTCAATAAAATACTTTATCTGCACTCTGCAGTGTATATATATTGTCCCGGTATTTATAGCCAAACAGAATTCCAGACCATTCTATGATTGTTGCGTAACAACGGCATTGTTACGTCAATCGAATATTCAAGATTCTACCAGAAAATCAATCGAAATATTCTAGATTCTGCGAGATAAAATGACGTTGCATTCACTTATGATGTCACAAGCCAATTTCTTCCTACAGTTTAAATCGGTTGCAAACAAGTCTGCTGAACTGAAAATAGTCACGTAGCCAAAAAGCAATTTCAGACTAACTTGGGCCCCCAAAGTTGGCCTGGGCCCCCCCAATTGGGGGGTTTGGGGGGCGGCTGCTACGTCTTTGCCCCAGGTCTACCGACTGCGAAGCGGACGCTCTAACCACTACGCTATCGCGCCGGTCAGTTATGTCGCGCTAGTAACATTGGTTCAGCCGTCTTCAATCAAACTATATTTTGAAGACCACAAGCAAGAAATTGGTGATACTCGTGACATCGCCACTACCCCTTAATCTCGATCGTAGTAAGATTACTTTGAACGTAGAGAGATCTTACAAGCACTTTACGATTTTAAAAAATCTGTCCGTTCCTTCAGTTAAGTGTAGGGGAACAAGTACAAAGTTGGGAATGGGCGCCGCAATGGCTTTTGTTTTAGGACAACACAAATTACCGTATTTGCCGGTGTATAAGTCGACCTTTTTCGATCAAAAATCGACCTAAAAAAATCGACCTCGACTTATACACCGAATCATGAATTATACAAAGGATATATCATAAAATCGTAAATTTCCGTCGAATTTTAGGGGGTCGACTTATACAACGAGTCGACTTATACACCGGCAAATACGGTAGTTCATTTTGTGGTATGCGTATTTTACGACTTACCGAAACCCCATCGTAAAAATGATAAACACTAAAGAAACACAGAACTGATTAGCCTAAATAATGCCTCTAGTCCTGACCGTTCTGTTGCTTTTTATGCAGCACACTTTCGAATTGTTAGTGCTAAGTGCATTGGGTTATCCTACCTACAGCACAAAATAAAGGCGACGCAGGCAAATGCTTGATATTGAGTCAGCTAACGATTCCGGTCAGTCAGTAAAAAGAATATCAAACCAACAATATCCAATAACCTTTTCATGAAAAGTGTAGCTCTCCGACTGAATTAGAAACGCATTTAAGAGTGAGACGCAATGATTATCATCTGTCACAAAAGCCAACACTAAATGGAAGTAGCCTACACGTAAAGAAATAACTTACTTGTAATGTTACGCAAGAAGCAGAATAACAAACCAATTGTTTTTATTAAAACACTCCATACTTTTGGACGGAAATCTTTTACAAATAGTCTACCACTTTATCTCTCACTAGAGGTTTTAACCGTGTTTGTATCGTCATTATTTTTTGACCCTTATGACACTCACCTCGAAGAGGTGATCAATTGTGCCCAGCGATATGTTTGTACAACTGCCGCTTTCGGAGGAGTTAAAACAGACACTCTGACACACGCACATGCAGAGTTGCGCTTTACTGTGTATATCAGATGCCTAGGGTTGCTGCCTGCGCGATCCTCCTGGGAGGAAAAGCGAGTTAAGAAAAAACGTATGCGTGAGAATGAGATCATAGGTCAATGTTCTTACGTAATCGGAATCTAAAACGCTCTTGCCTCGTAAGAAAGAATTTGTTCTTAAGTCACTATGAGCGTAATATTCCAATCAAAACACCTTGCAATAACCCGGGCAATCGATATAAAGAATCGTAGCGGGATGATATTCTGAACAGAGCACTATCTCTGAATAACATCATGCATTATTGCTCTTCCGGCACTCGCCCAGCTTGTGGGTGTACTTCAGTGGATTAGTGGTTTAAGGCCTTCTTAGTACCACACTTCAAAGTGGCTGATTCCGATCGTGGGGTTCATCCCAGCGAAAGTAAATTTACGGATGCTTTCTTAAGAGAGAGAGAGAGAATTTATTTGATTTGCTTTGCGCACCGACACAATAATCAGATTGATAATACACACAAAAAAAAATCATTAGTAGCAAAAGCCAGGGAGCATCGAGGAACCTTTCGGTTATCGAGTCGAGATACTCCCTGATCTCAGCAGATTGAGATATAAGCGAGATGTATTAAGTGACGCTTATAATTTGAGTACATTATGTAAAAAAAAAGAGTTGAGTTCAAGTTTTTATCAAATGATAAAAAAAAAATAAAAATAGAAAAAAAAAGGAAACGGAACAAACAATAACCATAAATATTCTTTACACAATCAAAAGCTTTTGCAAGCGTTAATATTCATTTATTAACTTTAGTTTATACGCTTTTTTAAAAGAAACCCAGTGCATGCTTTTTAATTCGGATTCAAGGTTACCCCACAGCTTTGAACCTCTGTGAGAAAATAGTTTTTGGCTAAATAATTTATTTATTCGGGGGCGGTAGTAAGTAGTCGAATTAATTAATCTCGTTTCATGTTGATGAATAGTATTTAACTTACGAAAAGAATGGTAAAAGTTTTTAGGTAATTGACTATGATGGAGTTGATACATAAATTTAGCTAACTCAAGTTGATATATGTCTTCTACTTTTAATACTTGAAGTTCTTTATACATTTGTGAAGTTGGCGTATATAAGTTTCGAAACAATATTATTCTCAAAATTTTATTAAGCCTTACTCGAATTATTTCTTGTGAAGTTTTATTTGCTGTTGCCCACGCAGTAATTCCATATTGAATTCTGCTGTATACAAGACTATAGTATAGCATGCAAAGGGTTTCTCTTGAAACAAAATTGCGCAATCTGTAAAAGAGTCCTGTACATCCTTAAGGTGGTGAGGTAGTGTCGAGTTTTTACAGCAATCAATATCGTAATTCCTACACCTGGTCAACAGTGAAGTCAAGCGCGGCTTAACCCTTTGTTTGCTTGTATTGGCTGAGGTGCAAGCCGTACGTGGCAAGTCTCAAATCACTGTGGACCAGGCTTGAGAAATAGATCTCGGTTTTCTCGCCTTTATATGGTCAGAGAACCAATATTTTTAGCTAGCAGGTACATAACGGTTTTAACTTCTGATCAAATGAATCTTCATTTCGTTGTACAGTAGTTTACTTATTGCTTGAATCGTCTACTTAACTCGAGCACATAAGAAAGTGGTGCTGATCAAAAAACAACTGTTCAAACCTGTTTCGAAGTCTAAGATTCACCACCCAGCTTGAATTATTTTTTTTGCTTTTAGTGTATTTACTGCTTGTTAGAAACAGCAGGCAAAGGAAACAATCATAGAGTGTCTTTCCCATGCGAAGGTCTTGCCAGTGAGTGAGGCAAGAAAACAAAGTCATGCCCCATATTTTATGCACTTGATCTCTTTTTTAAGTTATTTTCGAGCAGAATACCATAATCTTCTGGGGCCTTCGGCATGATGGACTGATCCAACTCTGACACATCGCCTTTTTTCCAGCCAATTTTCGGTGTGTATTCTCCCTTCCAAACCCGATTCTACCACGCGCTAATGCCTGTGACTCATCACGCTTTTTAAAATGAAGTGTTTCTATAAAGAAAAACTTTTCCGTACTGCCTCCTTCATGCGTTGATAGAATACGCTTCACAAGAATGTCAAGTGGACTTGACAGAAAAACGGTATTGAGTTTTGTAACTAAATTTTCAAGCAGCTCAAACAATTATTGTAAAAGAGGCTTCGTACAAGTCCAAATTATTATCTGGTGGAGAGCAAGAAGTTTAGAGTGAGAGATTTTTTTAAGTGTTTTCCAAACAAACCCTGAAAAGTTGGCCCGAAGGTTATTTAGCTTCATTAAATTGCAAGTAGCAATACCAGTGTAAGACATTGCAATAAAGTTACCTTGTTCCGTAGCCGTTGAGGAATGAAAGGTATCATCGTCCCCCTTAATATTGGACTGGTAGCGATAAACTATTAACACATGATAAGTTGTTTTGGAAATCAAAAAATAAATTGCTCCCTCACCCAAATTTTTTCTTGGTGTGCACTGGCATGTGGTTTATCATGTGAATAACAAAACGTGGAAAAGCGCTGATAACCATCGAAGCCAAAAAGCGACAAACCCCCTTTAGATTAAAGCGTATCAAAAGAGATTACAACTAAGTACGAAAAAATGTATAAAAGTATTTTCACAAGATTTTCATTGATACGTTTCGCAAAATTTTTTCTTTTGCTCTCTCAACTACTCCCTAACCCCTACAAAAAGTTTTTTCGGACTAAGATTTTGGTTTGGTGACACATTTAGCATACCCGGTTTGAGCTTGGGTGCACCTGGATAAAAAGCAGCGTTTTAACCCAATATTTGCGTTTAAATCTTTTTTTTTTCAATAAAAACTATGCTCTTCCCCCTTTGGTTATGCAAAAAACGATGGAAGGAAAACCCGAGAGTAAATCTGGAAAACATCTCAAGACTTACAAAAGACAAAGAGAAGTGGAGAAATGCTGTTGATGAAATCACCTGGCGTCGGTATAGACATGATGCATTTTGGCGTAGTCCTTTCCCCCTTTAACCGAGCACTATTGCTTAAAAGGAAAAAATGCCACGATCGGCTTCCATATGGTTTTAAAATGTTGATAGTTTTTAGAATTGTTTTATTTATTGAGAGTCAATGGCACTCAAACATTATTTGAAACAACCTCAAACAGTGGACTTGCCTTTGTCAGTAGGTGCAAACAACAGTTTTGGCTGTAAATCGTAAGCAGAACATTTGTAAAAGCATAAAAAGCTTTTATAGTTCAACAATGTGGTATGTATTCACATCTCTATTGTTGAGTCTTTTTAATCTGTGAGCTAGTAGCTTAAAGAAAGGATACAATAACTCTCAGCAAGCTTAGAATACTTTTAAATGTCACAATTCATAACTAAGGTCAAATAATGTATCGTGTAGCCATTATTCAATTGAAATTTCTGTTTACGACTCATCAGGAAAGTAAACAAACTACTTTCTTTGAAGTTTTTGTTCAAATTTGACCGCATTCGGCAAGACGAAGCTTGGGGATAGCTTGAGCCTACCCTACAGCAACGTAATTAGTTGCTGAGAGCGCTTGAGGATCGTACGTTGATGAAAAAATCTCAAGCAAATTAAACTGGGTATCGTACGTTAATGAAAGAAAAACAGAAACGGTAGTAATGATCGGTACCGACAAGTATCTTGGGTAGCGTGAGCGTTACAGACAAATTATAAAATCTTTGTTCTTTCATGAACGGGATAGGCAAACTGATGAGTGATTCTATTTTTGGTTGTACTAAGTTCTCTTTGACAAGACACCGAGCGTTTGTTATGACCAACCGTCGACGCTTTTGCGCTGTTGCGACCAGTGATGAAAGCAGTCAAAGCGAGTTGAACGGAAAAGCAAATATCAAGTAGGCCTACAATAAATTGTTCGAGAATTGTACACACAGCTTGTATACATGGCCAAACAAAGGCGAATGGTGTTAACAGTTTAGTTTGCTTTCGCTAGCTTAGAAACTGTGTAACACAAAGAAGGGGTCAAGTGCAAAATTGATTTTCAGCAGTATTTTTGCCAGAGATTTACTTGCCTCTGAATAATCGCAGTATCTTTAGTGTGCAATTTACTAATAGGTATATCAATACTACTTGTTTTAAGATCTACAATAACAACACAACTGATTAAAATGAGCTCATTCACGAGTGTCAAAGCTAGAATGCATCAACTAGAAAGCTCAGTGGCAAGCAAAGAGCATTTGTCCAAGCACCCGGAGCAATTGAGAAAGCGGCAACAAAAAGGCAGACTGCTTGTTGAAAGCGATTCAGAAAACGAAGAAGATCTTACATCGGACTTTGCTGAATTACTCAAGGTAGTGAATTACCAACATGCTTTGCTGCGGTTTAAGGCGCTTTTAAAAGGGTATGGGCAGACCAAATCTTTGCCAGAATTATGACAACATGGTCGAGAGGGTTTAAGAATCATTTTATAGCAACAATGATCGAACGGTCTGCGTTCTAATCGAGGAGAACTTTCCGAGATTTTTCGTTGTGGTACCATGCCCAGAAAAACTTTATAAATCTTGGTTTCAGCAAGTCGTGGTAGACCAGTGGTACTAAACGATTTTGAATAACGGGTTTTTTTGATCTGGGGCAGGTTAACGCTAGTTGGAACCCAGGCCTGATCTGGTTGCGGGGCCGAATAAGCAGTAAATATTCCAGGAGGCGTAAAGTGTTAGAACACTGTATACGTTTTTGTGCATCACTAAGAAGATTGCGCATCATCACTTGATCATTGCGCAAGCTACATCTACTTCACACAACTTTTTAATCTTTTTATTTATCTAAACAAGTGTGATATTAGCTGGGCCGTTGAGAGCCTGACCTCGGCCGGGTGCCAGATTTGGGAGGCTTGTTGTGGCCTGTTTTTAACTTAGAGATAAAGATCTTTAAATTGACTTTTTTGCCTTTTTTTTGTGTTTCAAACTTTTATTATTTTCGGAGATCAACAATATGAAATCGAATTTTGTGCTCTTTTTTTGCGGAAAAGGAGACAAAATAGCAGATTTCCGGACCCCAACAAATTCCAGCCCGGGTTTATCGGTATCTTCCTTGATTCTTTTGTCAAAGCAACAGAATATTTGTTTTCTGGCTAAAGTTTTGAAAATAGTTTCAAGATCCGGAAATTGCAATCAACGAATAAGAATAACGCATAACAAATATCAACACCGAGTGACGGACGTTCGATAAATAACGAAGAACATGTAGTAAGCCCCCTAATTCAACACTATTTCACAAAGACGCTTTACATTTCTTATTTTGGCGTGCTCGAATCAACGCAACCTTGCTGCGCTTTTCTTGTCGCCAAGTTTTCGTTTACGAGCCGTTGCTTGTACATACTGGTTGCGCTCTTACCTTTTCCAGTCACTCGTAATGAAAACATTGGCAGTTTGGACTCAGCCACTTCAAGTTTTACCTCGGGCTTTGTATCAGGCCGGAACGAAAGTCCTGTTCCCTTTTAGATTTGATATTTTCATGAGCGATTATACCAATGTAACTTATGTATTTCATATGTGTGATAATCGAAACCCAAAAAATTCTATGAAGATGGTATTAAAAAGCTTGTAGAGAGATGGGAAGAGGTCATTGATAAGAATGGCGATTATACTGATGATTAAATAAAGCTGTATTTTGCTTAATCTTTATTTTCATTTAAAGACAACAAAAGGGACAGAACTTTCGTTCCAACCTGATAGTTATTGGCTTTGCTTTCAAGCCAAACATCATAGCTGGCCTCAGCGCAGACTTGAAAGTCGTACCTTAGTTTTCAATAAGTTTTGGATAAATAGGCCTACTACTCTTGTGAGCTGGCATACCCGCGTTGAATAAATGACAGCACTCCTAGACCGTAAATCTTTTTACTACCGGGCACCAGTGACTCACCATCTTATGCCACTGTCGTTACTATCGTTATCATTATAAAATACATGTAGAGCATACTTGTCGAGTCGCTAGAACTACGGCCACTTGCTTAATAACGTGCTATTATGACGTGTACAAATCATTCTATCAAACAACAAACGCTGTGATGTAGCACAAGGCAAACTAATACAGCCCGGCTTTGCCGCACAATTTCAAATGCTGTGTTTCTTGCGTTATGGATTTGCTAATAAAATTGAGTAATACTGTGATTGCTGTACACGTAACGCAATCAAAATACAACTTTTCTACGGCTCCGAAATTTTTTGGGCCCCGGACTTTAGCCTTGTCCATCCACATCTCCTCAATCCACCACTAGGTTTAATACAAGAATTATTTCCATGGAGTGGTGTCAAGCTGTGCCCGTTAACAACAGCAAAAAAATGAATACCTTACCAACTGTGGGTTGTGGACCATTTAAGTAGGCTATGCCTATAGTTAAAGATCACAATTTTTTCTTCACATAGTGAAACTGGTTTGCTAGTTGCATTTATCTCGCTTACTTTACGTATATGTATATTTCCGAAGACCCTGATTTTAAAAAACAATGTGGTGACATTCAGTAATTAATTATTCTTTTCAAAATAAAAACTTTGATCTCGCAACAGTGTAGAGAGGAAAAAGGACAACTATACATTTAACTCATTAAATTTTTTGACGGTTAGTCCACCAGTCCCCTTGGGATCTAGAACTTTCACTGGCCGTATAGGAAATTGAGGTTTATGTGGAGAGCATTTCATCAACTTTCATTTTACCAAAATTTTGCACGCTTTACCAGAATTTTTACTCCTCATCGAAAGTTTGCACAACCCTCGTTAAGAAACTGTGACATGCTTGTATAACTAAACAAAAGTAATCCGGTGCTATTGAACATTTTTCAATATTCACCATCGGTAGTAGATTTTACAAAAAGTATTTCGGTACTGCCCTCCTAAGAATTTAGAAAGGCTCCACCTGTTGATTTGGAATGGTTTCCAAAAACGTTTAATCAAATGATAGCAAGATTTTTCGAGTGGAAGTAAATTGAGGGGTGTAACCTGTCGTCTCGTTAGACGGCCTTTCATTAGCTTTTTTTTCTTTGCAGGCATTGACCCTGGACGCCACCAGCGGAAAAGATGAAAAGAATGCTCTCAGGGAAGCGTTTAATATTCTTGATTGTGATGAAGACGGCTACATCACTCTTGCGGATCTCCGCGAAGCCATGAAAGACTTTGCAGAGGACGAGGATGAAGAAGATGAAAAGTTAAGTGATGAGGACTTAGTTGACATGATTACGGCAGCTGATGACCGTGGAAACGGCCGAATCAGTTTTGAAAGTTTTGTAAGGATTCTGGAACCGAAAGCAGGAAAACGGAAAAGAAAAACGGAAGTAAAGGTTTCGAGGTCAAATAGATGACGTTTTCTTTATGGAAATACGGAAAATCTCGAAGTTTATTCTACGCCTTTATTTTTAATAACTATCTACAGTACAGAAACCTACAAAGCCATATGATTGGGCAAAATTGACAACCTATGGTCCAACCAAAGCTGGCTTGATAAGGTCAAGGCATTGTCAAACTGCACTTATTTTGTAAATTATATTCTGTGATACAACTTTTTTCACCTCGTTTGGGCTGGAAACGGCGAAAAACGATTGAGTCATCTCCCGATGCTACTAACTCTCTGCCGCAACTGCTTGTGGTGTGTAGTTTGGTAGGCTTAATGTTTATTTTATTACACAAAACATTCCATCTTTCATTTGCTTTGTTGAAACAAATCTATCGCAAGATTATAGGTCCAAGTTGTCAAGGGTTCCTTCTGAGTCTCCATATGTATATCTCTTTGAGACTTTATTACGACCAAGTGCATCAAAATAGGTTTCAAATTTGATGTGTTTTTGTCTATTGTAGAGTCAAAGTTGTGCTGAACCTTTGATTACAGTTTTGGCATTTTGAGGTGCTCATCTCCTCGACGAAAAAAGTTTTGATGGTGTGGCGATTAGAGGTTCCGTCTCGTAGTCGGCAGATGAGGGTTTAACTCGATCGTCGAGTCATATCTAATAGAACAAAAATGGATTTTAGTGATCTGCTTGGCGCACAGCAATTGGGGTGATGTGGTGGAGCTAAAAAGCTTGTTACATCTAAAAGCTAAAAACTACCTGACACTTCATTTCATTTTTGGCAAAACGACGAGATAAAATAGTCGAGTTCAAAAATGACGTAAATGATTGATGAAATGCTACAAATAAGCATCTTCCATGTTCTTAAATCTAGCCTCGCAACAAATTTCTGTGCTATACCATACGCAACCAAACAGCTTTTGTTTGCATCAATCTTAACATGTCTTCATGCTTGGTTGTAACTTAATCTTTGACCTATCTCGCGGCGCATGTGCAAGAAAGAGGGTTAAAAAAATCTATTTTCCTTTTGTTGTGTAATAATTTTAGTGACTACATCACCAGGGAAGAGAAATTGTTTAACTTCTCTAAGTAAAATACTTAGCACAGTTTTCTTGCTTGAAAGTTGAATTTATCTTGTAAACCTAGAGTTTATTGTAGTTGTGGCATTTACATGATTTTAATGTTTGTGCTCCGAATAGTACCGTAATAGCTTACGTTTCTTTTGCGGAAACTTAATATGATTGTTCTTCAAGCAAATTATAACTTATTACAACCACTAGCGTACCAAGGGGGGAGGCCACTGTGCCATGCCCCCCTCAGATCCTAAAAATGAAAAAATGTAAAGCAAAACCAAGCAGTTTTAGCAAAAGCATAGCTGGTATTCGGGGTTCGCACTGGATTTCGATTTTTCGTGCCTTTGGCACTCTCCATAAAGTTGATTTGTGACGTCACACGATTGTGACGAAACTTTGGCCCCCCGTCAGAAATTTTCCGCGTACGCCACTGATTACAATAGACAGAAACTGAGAAAACATTAGTTGAATAACTTCACTAAAACCTTCTACACAAGTTCATTTATGTGCTTGTTATTTCAGCTGAAAAAACTTTCATTCGATTTGATTCATACTTTTACGATTGTTAGATGGTAGGCTATTTATTGGCGGAATGAAGATTCTGGGAAAAGAACAGCGCCGAAGTTTTGACTTTAGTTGGTTGGTGGTGCCCTTTTTTGGAGATAAAACTGTAGTAGGAGCTGTTTCGTCCTCATTATGCAGTAAATAATTTTTTCCTATTTTAGGAATCAGTTTGTGGTAGGAGCCTTTTTTTAGGAGGGCGAGTCACAACCCAACGCCTCTAAATATGCTAAAAAAGACGTCATAGGTAGAAGTTGGATGTCGAGAAGTAGTATCGCTTTCTTTCAGAATCTACAGCATTTTAAATTCAAAACATCTTGGCTCATCAACAACCAGTTATACATGATCTTTTTTACCTGGCTACTAGCCAACTAGAATAATTTCATCGAAAAAAAACGAAATAAATGTTAACAACAATTGCAAAAAACTCACACACATGACATGGACTACAAGTCACATCGGTAAGCACTGATAGAGGTGGAGGACCTTTGTTAAAATTTTGTCATTTTACAAAATATAGAGGTTGCTAGTTGCTAGGTAGCAAAGTGTGTGTTTGTGTGTCCTTAAATGAGACCCCCTTGATATAGGTATTGCTGTATCATATTGTTTTGTATTGCATCTTTTTTTGCACCCAATGGCAAATTTGTCCTCTTTCATCATATTTATGATCGATTATTTTTACACCGGCCTAATGAGACCCTACAAGGTCGAAACCGGTCGCTGGTAATTGACATAATGTAATAGTTTGCTATATGGTACCATATGATGTTGGTGATCATTTTTGAGCAACTTTCTATTTTACCTTAGTGTAATGCTCGAGGTAGATCCGTCTTAACAGGAGATCGCCTAAAAAATTACCGCATAGCAACTAGCAACCTCTATATTTCACAAATTAGGAGGAGATTGCCTCCATTTTTTGGAGTTCTAATTTAAAACATAGATTTGACAAAATTCCCTTCTGAAATGAGGTGGATGACCTTTGTCTTTGAAGATCGAAATTTTGTGTCGTTGACAAGATTTTCTGGGGGATCATATTAAATAGTCTCACGGGCCGCAGGTTCCCCACCCCTGCACTATTGTGAGAAAAAATTTTAGATTTAAATTTTCAAAGCGGCGAAAGGTTAACCTTTGAATGTTATAAATTTTACCCTTATAATTGTGATGGAATAGCGCGTTCAAAGAGGAATGGAAAAATGCGTGCTTAATATAGCAGACGCTTTGACGGTAAAAAAAGAAAAAGGCATGCTTAGTGCAAAATGATTAAAATATTATTGCTTGCTGCGTTTTAAGTATCAAATTATGGTCATATTTCTTTCATCAAAAACGCCTTGATTATATTTCCCGTAAAAGTGTTAACCGCCTTTCTACGGTCAGTATTTCTTAATAAAACAAATTCCACAATCTTGTGTTAGTTGTAACGTCATCTTCACTCCTAAAATTTTTGCCAGTTGATGAGTCGGGGACTGGCTTTTGTTTGAGCAAGAAACCGTTTTTCCCGGTCGAATGATGCAAATTTAAAATAACTATTGTTTTTTATGACGTCACCAGCCCCCTTATGACACTCATCCAAGGCAATGATCGATCGTGCCGAGTTTGATGTTTGTACGCTCAGCGGTTTTGGAGGAGTTAAGGCGAACGAGCGCACAGGCAGAACTCTGCTTTATAGTATAGATCAGTGCTACCCAGAGTTTCTCAGTTTTGTTTACCCTTCGATCCACATTACCAGATTTCATTCATCGCTACTAAATAACTAAATCGTTCTGCCTAAATCGAATTGTGGGCACTTGGAGCCTCATCGGAAAGACTAGTAATTTATCATTTTTCATATGCACCGCATGGAAGAAAAAAACATAAATCAAGATAATGTTGTTGCTGTTGTTGTTATAAATGTTGTTGTTGTTATAAATCATAAATCAAGATAACGTATTAATGTATGAATAAAGTTTCGAGCTGATTTAGTTTTTCCAGTTACATCTTTTGAGTTCTTAGCAACAGAAACGGAATCGCTCGGATATGTCGGAGTTGGATAGGCGGAATATCTCTGATCAAAATCAACTAAACTTAAATCAAGATAAGTAGCTCAATCAATGCACTATACAAAATATACAACTGAAAAGATTTTGTGATTAATGACTACTATGTTCCTGTACTTCGGTGATTAGTTTTTCAAGCCGTGGATAAAACTCTTTCTCCAAAGCAGGCGCATCAGTAAATCAACTCATTAGAACGCATTCCGTTTTTTACTTTTCAATTCAATCAATATTGGAAATCCTTTTTTTAAGATATCGGTTGTTGACATCAATACAAATGCTTGAAGGGCCTTCAACGCGATTGCTTTGTGTTCAGGAAAATCAAGTGACTCAAATTAATAATCTCAATAGTCAGGATGCATCTGAAAAGAAGATCTTTAGGAAAAGTCATAATGCACTTCGATTGATGTTTCTCACTTTTCCCCAAGATTTGCGTGCATGACTTGGTCAAAAATAAAAGAATTAACCATCCACATGTGATACTCCAGGTCATAGTGTTGGTTCTGGGCGAAATAGCTTTAAGCTCAAAATTTCCAGCCAGCAACTGCAAATAGCCGGATATAACGACCTGCATTCTCTTCTCCAAGATCAGGTTGTTTTTCTTCTCACTGGCATGATTTTAGGAAGCTTTCCACATGGGGAAGACTCGAAAAATTGTTTTTGCAAATGTTGCCGTGCGTTATATTTTTTTCACTTTTCTTTTTCCCCAGGCCATCACAGATGTCTTTGGTTTTATCCTAAAGTGATAAGTTGAGCTGATCCAAATGATCAAAGATGGAAGTATAACACAGTTTGGCTGGCTAAAAATCATTGTCAAAGTGCAGTGCTTTCTCATCTCCTTGATTTTTAAAAAATGCAGAGAGCTTATTCTTCAGTGGCAACACTTTTTCAAGGACTTATCTCGTGACAGCCATCGAACCTTATACTACCGCGATATGGCAAAACTTAATCATTGCCAAAATCATGTCTTTGAGAATACTGACTTGGGTGTCATTTATTATTGTTCAATAAGGGAACAAATGAACCATTTTTTCAGGTTTGCCTTGAAGCTTTTTATTGCGTACGAACAACAATTATTTCTTTGCTTTTGCTGATCAGCAGCTTTACATAAACGATGAAAATCTAGGCTGTTTCTGATATCTTAAATGTAGTTGTAAGGTTGTAGTTGTAATGGTGAGGTTCTTCTGGACGGCAACACAATGCAAAAGAAGAACCTTGTGATTTATCGCATTGTTGTGACAACAGATTGCTTTTTTCTGCGAGAAAGCGAACAGCATAGACCATTTTCCCTACATCATCCAACAATTTCTCGAGTTTATTTTTCTGGATAACGGAACATATCTTCAGATTTTTGGCAGCTAACGCTTCGCGATGTCAACAACAAGTGTAGAGCTCTGCAATATCGGGAATTTTCTTTCATGAAAGCTGTAGCTCCTTTGTATTTTCCGGGCAAAGCTGCTGCACCCTCTGTGGTCACAACAATACATTTCGACCGAGGTAAATTTGCATTTTTCAATAATTCATTACGTTTC
Source organism: Trididemnum clinides (assembly GCA_963675345.1). Taxonomy (NCBI): domain Eukaryota; kingdom Metazoa; phylum Chordata; class Ascidiacea; order Aplousobranchia; family Didemnidae; genus Trididemnum; species Trididemnum clinides. Next base: position 26,390,675 of record OY776290.1, on the reverse strand, counting down.
GAGAAAGCATACTACCCTGTAGTTAGCTTTTCAAGTGGCAAACAAAAAAGATAATGCTAGGCCATTTTTCTTTTTCTTTTGTCTGGAAAACGACAATACTCAGTAAGTTGGGCATTGCTGTTAATATCCATTGTTTCCTCAGGGTTCCTCAATTCGCTGTGCTCAAACTCCAGAGCGAAAAGGGATGCTCCAACAGTTTTGCCATCATCTGCTGCTTCAGATCTTCTGCAATCAAGTCCAGCGATGCTTCATTGTGTTGTTGGACAAATGCATTTGCATTAGTTTATCTACTGCTAGCTTTCCAATAAGTTGCGAGCAAGCAATAATCTCCAAACATGGTTTTACAACTGACTGAGCCCCTGTTTATGACCCTTTTTTTCAAGAGTGCACGTGCTTTTTTTTTCAAAGTGAAAAGATGGCAAAAGGATGGGTTTTCAAATTGCAGTTGTTCTTGATCATCGACTGAAATCAAGTTTGCAGCTTGCTCAAAAATTCGTACTGCTTTTTGAAAAACTGCTCAGATTTATTCTGATGATCTTCATGTATGCTTCACGAAAAAGCCTTCATCTCAGTGATAACCTTAAAGTGAGGGGGACCCTGGGCAAAATCAATTTAGAAGGGGAATTTTTCCTACATATGTCGCTACAGCTGTGTAGAATCGTTACTTTGCAATAGTAGGTTCAAAAGATTACCTTTGTGAAAGTAATCGATGAAAATGCAGAAGAATAAGTGATCTTCAAAAAAAAGGTCAACACCTCGGTTGAATGAGGGAAACGATGTAGAATAAATGTAATGCTTCATGAAGAACCACAGTGAGGACCACTTTTTGGAGAGCACCTACAACGAATCATTTAAGGCGAAAACTTAAGTGTAAGAGGCCCCTCATCAGATGGGGGCCCTGGGCATTTTCCCAGTTTGCCCATACCAAAAACCACTGCTGCAACTTAGAAAGAAACAAATATAGGTTGCTATATCTAACATTGCAAAACATGCACTGAGCTGAGCGTGTTTGGCTCGTTACTTTACGTTGTGGAAAGGAAAAGTAGCATTTGATACATTCTTCGACCCATTTCCTGTTTGGGAGTTTTAAGGAGAGTCTACGCTCCCTCTGGTCTTTGCATTTCTTATTAAAATTAAATTTCTCTCTCTCTGTATCTCTTACAGGGATATTACCTGCAACACATGCCATAGATGGCAATTCCAAAGTCTCACTCTCCGTATTCTTACTTTCAAAAAAACCTCATCAGGAGCGTTGATAAAGGAGTCCAGGGGGTACCTTTGATACCAGGCTCGGATATTTTTAGTGAGCCTGGATTTTTGCAAACGTCGCACGCAATGTTGACAATAAATAAGGCATAAGTTTTCTATTTTTCTCTGTAACCAAATGCGTAACCTATATAATAATTTTTGTGTCATAAGGACTAATATTTTTTTCATTTTGGCCACAAAAATTTGTCTAAATACTCTTTTTATAAAAATTTTGGCAGCCAGAATACTTCCTGGCTTCGTGGCCAGAAACATAAAATCTGGCAACTGCTAAAGCGCATAACCTCCTAAACATAATATGATTTTAAGCTTCAGGCCGATAAATCTTAACCCCAGATATCCCATATGGATCAATCTATTTGTTTATGGTCAGATTTACGAAATCATTTCACATCAATCCTGTTATGTTTTGTTATCTCTTTTAAACAGGAAGATTGCATTTTACTTGCCAATTACTGGTGACTGCTAATGATGCATTGCATGTTATTCAGACTTTGTTTTTTGACTTTCTTTTAGCTTTATATTATTTCATAGACATAGTATTATAACTGTGCCTGATTTATTTCCCCACATATAGAAATTTGAATATTTAAATAGTAAAGTAGCTAGACAGCAATGTCTTATTCCTATTAGAGTGAAACAAATAAAAGAAAAAGGCAGAAAGAAAAGCAATTTCTGAGCATTTATGCCGAACAACCATTTATTTGTAATTGGATAAAACCCGGAAACTCCAGTTTACCAGATCCTTGTGAGCTAAACTTCGCAATCTAAGCTTTATTAAACTAAAAATAAGGCATATGTCTGTAAAACATAAAATAACAATTCTTTACTTAACAAGCTACTTGACAAAACATAATCTTATAGAAACTAGGTAACAAAACTCAGCAGCAACGCAGTTGCTGTAATTGCACGCGCAGAATGCAAAAGGTCATCGCTGAAGGCAAACTGCGCGCTTCAACGCGATAGCACTTCATTCTCCCCCACAAGCAAAAACAGCCCAGCACCAAACAATAGCAACAAATGATATCGCGTTGAAGCGCGCAGTTTGCCTTCAGCGATGACCTTTTGCATTCTGCGCGTGCAATGCGATAGCACTTCACCTTGTTAAAGGAGGCCCGGCATTAGTATTGGCACCGGGCCCGGATTGTTCTCTCAATGGCCCCGAGCCCCTTGCTTGAACGCACACATTCCATTGGGTTCTATTGGTATTACTTTCTTTAACAAATAAACCATATTCTTTTACACTGCCTTTTCTACAGATGTTTGTTTAACGTATTTTAACATAGACATATTCTGAAAACAAAAATAGTTTTCAAAACTATTAGTCAAGAAAGTTTGGGAGATGTTCAACACTTGCACACTGTTGCAACCATTAGGTGAGACACACAAGAGATAACTGCAAAGAAATCATTAGAACAATTGCCTAGACAGCAATCAGTCAACTTCCGAGTCAATGTAGCACTGCTGATTGATCACAAAACTCATCTACTAATTATATTCTCTCGTTTGGAAAACATACACTTCAAAGAAATAAGCTCACCCAATAATTCTCGACCCTCAACGCGGCCAAGAGAAATGTTAGTATTTAATCTAAACAGAGAAAACCTGGGTTAGATCAGATCCTTTCCAACGCATCCAATATCAAACTAGGGCCAGTGCGAAGCAGGGCAGCCACATACCTACACAAAACAACGAACAAAAGCAAAAAGATTCGTCAGGACACAAAATTAGGTCTCTCCTAGTACTTTTCATTCAATCCTAGCTTCACCATGTTGGGAAGCACTGGTATAGAGAATAGCGGCAATGATCACATCTTAAAATAGACAATGGTTAATCTCCTCTAGCTTTTTATCCAATTTCTTGGTTTTGGATTTAAGTTGTTTGATATTGTCACTTGAATAAAACCAACAGCAACTAAAAATTAGCTTTGAAATACAAAAATTAAATCGGAAGCAGACTGAAAAAGAAAAGTGTAAATTCAAGTTAGATGTACTCTCGAAGATATACTTTGTTAGTGATATTTTTTGCAAGCAACTTCAAGCAGTCAAAACATGTTTTCGTTAATGTAAACCGATTTTTGGACCACCATATATGAATAGATTATAGTTTGTTGAACTTTATATATTACGTAAGCATCAGACTTACGTGTCAATTGCAAAAGTTTCAAGGTATCAGGAAATTGTTTCGGTGAGCAGTCGATGAACATCAGTTTTGCGAATGAAAATTGGTTTTGGATCAGAGAATCTGCGGAAGATATTTTTTTCAGACAGTCATAAAATGCTTTTGGCGGCCTTTGATTTCACAGAAGTGCAGCCTGTTTTCCAAAAAACTACAATTCTTAGGCGTCAGAAAAGTAAAAACATTTCGAGATAGCAACATTTTGAAAATTTGGGCTGGAGTTGATTACCCCCATCCGGTGGCTATTCATACATCTGCAAGTCTTCCTAAAAAGGCACAACTAGGATAAATACTTTTTGTTACCGAATTCGTCATTTATCTTTTGTAAAAAAAGACACAGAGAGCAATAACTCAACCTAGCAGGACAAGTCTTTGATTTGCAATTGTGACGTTTTGGTGAACGACAAAACGCAAGTGCAACAAAGCAATCGCTCTTCCACTTGGTGTCGTACAAGACACTTGGGAGACGGAAACAAACGCTTTGATATTTTGGAAAAAGTTTAGCAGAAATTGTTTCTAAAACCCCGCGAATTCCAGGGTCAATCACGTTGTCACTTATGTGTCCTGGAGGCACTAGGTGAATTGCAAATAAAAATTTAAATACGTGTAAACTGAATTAACCCTTAAACTTGGTTGCAAAGAATAGCTTGATAAATGTCACCCTAGACTCTCCTCTTGACTTAAATTGCTCTCCATTACCCATGCTCACAGTAAACACAACTTATTCGCTCCCGCTCTGAACAAATGCGTGTCCGGAAAATTCGCCGTAAACAAGTTTGCCGTAGGAAAACTCGCCTCAGGAAATTTCGCCTGATAGGCGAAAGGCAGTGTACACCGAAGGGGCAGGCTCGGTATGTAAATGTACGGGGCAGTGCACAGTGGAAGGGAGTGTACAAGGTGGGGGGTAGATACTGGGGGTGCAAAATTTGACTGCGGCGAAATTTCCTGAGGCGAGTTTTCCCACGGCAAACTTGATTACGGCGAATTTTCCTAGAACCGAACAAATGTGCCTACCTGATGCTTACTTTGCACGCTCGTCTCAAAACTAACCGTGTCATCGGCTTACTGTAAATGATATATTGGAAATATTAAGACAAAGCCAAGAAATAGGTTTATTACAAAAAGTAGCAGCTTGTAGCATATTTTCTAAACACGTTGAAAATGATTTCAAGATTAAAATAGCAAAGTGTTATGACCGGAAATAATGTGCCAGCAATAACTAAACTTGACGCAAGAACACTACATGCATTTTCTTGTCTACTGTGAGTCGTTGTGTTTCAAAGCCTAGGCTATCGTTACCGTTTGGTCAAATTTAACAACTTTGTTTAGCTTGAAAAAAGGAAAGACAGAAATTGAAAACATTGTGCAGCATTTTGTAAAAAACCAAAGATTTTCTATATCTACATCATGCACAAAGACACATTTTCAGCATCCCAAGCGTTCAAAGAATCAAAATTGCTCTTAGTGTTGTAAAAAATAGCACATATTCCAGACATATTCGCCTATTTAAAACTGACATCTTTGTTACATGAGCTTTGTCAAATGTTGTGATTATCAATGTAGTACCAGAGGAAAATTTGGAAATGATATTGTAGGTAATCTTTATCAAAACGTGGCAAATTGATGTTTTTAAGTTTTTTATGGTCAAAAAAATATTTGAAGCAATTTTTTCTAAAAGCTATTATTAAAATATTTATAGAAAGGTAATACACAATATCAGTTACTAAAAGTTGAGGGTGTTTCTACGTGGTGCTAGGTATTTGCAATCAAATAAATAAAAAATGCCTTTTCTAAAAAAAGCAACATTTCTGCACTGGCGTTGATAAATTCCAAACGTTTCACGTACAATACGCAATGGCTCAGATAACAAATGGGCAGTCGTAAAATGTACATCAATAGAAGCTGGGCCATAAAGTGAACTAAGAACAGAAAAAATGAATGACATTTTTACAACACCAAATTTCATTATATTGTAGAAATCATATGAAAAAACGAAGACAGTATGGTAGCCCAAATAATATGCTGAATTCACAAATACTGGCATGCAAATGAAAAAACAATCTACCCGTATACATGATGCTGAATAAAAAAAGTGATAAAAGCAAAATACAAACGGCTTTCGGAAACAGTGACGTCACCACAACCAAGGTTAGATTTAACTTAAAGTCATCGCCCGCAGGTAGCTTTTCGTTAAAAAAAGCCTCACAAACCCCACATAATTTTGTCAGAAAAGAGATGGCGTTCAAAAACGGCTAAAATCTAGCACTTATCTACTGTTTGAGCAAACTACCATAACCAAATGACTGCCTATTATGTACCATGCTGCATGACGTCATCCCGAGGCTTCGGCTGAAAAATGACAACATCTCGTTACAGTGCTAGGATTTCGTGTCAAGAAATACAAATTTAAAATGGCAACACTTTTCACTTGAGGTCGCGATTCCGTTCCACGCACGTGCGTAAGTTTGTGCGCTCGATCGAGCCCGAGCGGCTGAAATCTAGCGGCTGTGTACTTGAGTCATTTAAATACGAAGATCCGAGTTCGGTGGCCCGCGTACTTGATATGGCTGTTAGCCGAACGTCTTTCAAGCAACCGCTAAACCCCGAAGTATAACGACCGGCGGTTGCAAAAATAACGTCAGGAGATCCACCTAAAAGCAAAATTTTCGTTAGCATATTATTACTCGTTTCTAGATTTTGCATTTCACGCCGTGTCTGATTCTAAAGGGAGAAACATTTGAAAGCTCAAGTGTTCTGCGGATCTTGCGTCCACGGCCTAAGCTACGCTGTCGCTACAGCAGTGACAGTTGCAAAGGTGGTGAAGCCAAAGCAATTTTTGAAAAAAGAGCATTTCGCAACAGTTTTAAGAGTCACTGGGACAGGTGCTTCAATGGCTCATTGTCAAAACCATTACTACGCAATTCTAGTCATCAAATTCGAAGACAAATCGAGGGAAATTTTGTCAACCGGGGCTTTTTTATTTAAAAATTTGTGATGAATAGCAAAACAGTGTGACTCAAGTTTTACTTGCTCAAGTTACAGGAGAGCAAACTGAGAGTAATTATTGCTGATGGCATGCTTACTTGTCTCTGATCAACTTTTTCTAACGTCTTTCTTTTAAATTCTAGTTGCTGAATAGTATGCACCTAACCAAAGGAGGATGAAAGGAAATAGCAGCTGCTTCATCCAATTCATGATTCGGCAATAGCTATCTGTACCTTCTTATCAAATACCGGCACAACGTATATCCATGATCATCTCTACTCACCTATATAGACACGTCCAGGGGTAGTGGGCACAGTGCGAGAACCTGAGGACTGTATGGCCACCGGTATGGGCATATCGTCCATCCACATGAGGGCGAGCGATCCTCGCCTTACAATGACTGCAGTGTGCCATAATCCGTCGGAAACCGGAAATCTGCTCCTTGCTCTGCCTTTTCCGCCTCCGATGTCAAAAGAATAATCAAGGTAGGATCCCTGGACTCCTAACGAAATGTAATCCATCCTCCGAGCTCGACGCCGACCACCATTACGTCGCCGATGACGTAATCGGGATACTTTCCTCAAGGCCGAAATCAGATCCTGCGTATTTAACAAAAATAAAGCGTTTGCCGCAAAAAAGAGATGGAAAGAAATAACAGTCAGAGATATTTCGGTTAGGCGTATGGCTCAGCCCTAGACTGCTTTAAATTAATCGAATTCTTTCCATACCTCCCCGTGATACAGTATAAGCCCATACGGTTCCACAGTTTTAAACTTGATGCTAATTTGTTCAGCAGCTTGATCGTGTTCAAAAGCGTTACTCGCAAATGAGGCGTATGAAGAAGCGGAGAACTTAGCAGCATGAAGTGGTCTAGTTCGCTCCGTCGAAGGTTGCTCTGATTCTGAAAATATTTGGCTATAAAACGAACGTTCTGTGACGATTTCAGCGGTGGTGGCATTACGTAAAACGAAAACTCGCTAACACGTGTTCACATCAGCTAATTGTGGCCGCGACTGGTAAATGTGCGGCAACGTAGGTTTTGACAGACAACAATTTTACAGCTAATACATTTATATAGCTAGTAATGCAATAAAGGTGGACTTTAAGCAAGAACCATAACCTAATGACTCCAAGTAGGTGCTGCTTGGAGCATAAGGCTGCGTCAGTCATAAGCGAGAGCAATCGGCGTTTGGTTTTAATATCGCATTTCAGGTTCAAACTACTGCTTGTGCCGATCGCAAAAGCATTTAAAGCTGACTGCTGATTCTGAAGATAATGAGATCACTTTGCAGGCTTCCAAACTCTTTGTTGTTCTTGTTTTAAAGGAGTTGCATAAGTTCTTATCACTTGATGCTTGTGATCGCAATATGTACCTGAATTCGAAATACTTCTCCGTTTGCAGGATGCTGTGTTCTTCTTCGTAAATAGTTCGTTTAAAGGCACATCTGAGTGATCGATCCTCAACTGAAATCAAAAAAAGAAAACGGTAGAAAGATCAGTTATAAGCGGAGACGTTTTTGAAATTTGGTTTGCAACGGAGACATTTCAAAAAAAAAGTCTGCAATTTTTTTGCGATTGATTTTTTGTTTGAATTCTTTCGCTCAAAGAACCAAATTATGCAACCGATCGGGAACGACACCACTCACCCTCTCGACGCAACCGGAAAACCCGTTTCGAACGTTCACTTTTTCTTCAATTCCATCCCAAAACTTGACTCCACCAATGAAAAGTGGACCTTCCAGGTCAAGCTCCTCTGGTCCAGACGCGCGCGCGCGTGCTGCAACTTTCCCATCAACCTCCAACTTTCCCCTGTTTCTTTTCCTTACGATTCGAACAGTGTGCCACGCACCAACACCAACAGCTGAGGGGGGTGCGCGCAACACAGCTGTGTCTGAAATAGAAACGAACATACAGTACAGGCCACTCGGTACCAAATATGATGCGATATAAAGCCAGCTCTGTCAGCTATTATTTTCTCACAGCAAACAGCTTCATTAAAAGGCTTCAATACTAAAATTCTAAACGTTTCAGCTCGCCATATTGTCCTACTCAGGGAATTAAAAATATTTTTTGGTTTTATAAATAGGGTGGCCCGATGAGCAAAAAACGTTTAAAATTTTGATAAAATTGTTTAATTTATTGAGGCTGCTATTAAGAATGAACATACTGGAATATCGAATTCTGAGGAATTCGAATCCAAAAAGAAAATTTTATCGAGCATTTGGATTCGAAACAAAGATGTTTTGCCAGGTGAAAATAAATTCAAAAGAAATTTATATTGAAGCGTCGTAACACTTTTTTGCTCCAGTAATTTGGTAATCACGTGTTTCTACTCATGTCAGGCGTTCGGTTACATTGCGCAATGCAACGCTACATGAGCCATTGCTCTTTACTTCACACGTGCCGTCAGCTAATTTAATTAGGATGCGCTGCGCAATTACCGTACGATTCGTCTATAAGGGCACTTTAAGGCACCGGAAAAGTGTCACTACAGGCGAACTTTTTTTACAATAAATTGTTCTCAAAATATCGTTTCAGTAAAATATCAGAACCAAATAAGAATTAAAGGTGTTACTGATCAAAATTGCCTCTCGCGGTATCGTGTTTTCGCGTATACTTTGATGAAAACAACGCAACAACTGCCTGACCGTGCTTGGTGTGAAAGGCGTCGCTAGCAATCACCCTCAAACCATTGAGAAGTTAGACCGGCAAATAAACAATTTCTTCAGCTATGGCCGTGCAAAAGCAGATGATGTGTCCAAAAAAAAAATGGTCAAGAAAACAATGTTCCCCTTCTTCGCAACCCTTGCAACAATCAATTACTGTCATTTGACTTGAGGAAATCGTGGTTTGTTTCGCTTGTTGGTTTCGTTACAGAGGAGTGGAATACAACTTTATTGTGTGAGTGTATTCATTTTTTGATACTATATGTTCCATAAATGCGTGATACAGTGTTTGTTTCACTTTCAAATTCTGTTGTTGTTTTTTAGTTTCGTAGTAGGTTTTGGTATTCCAGATGCGAAATAATTATTACACGATATTCTGGAATTGCAAATCATTGCATTATGTGCATCTATAGCTGCTATAAATTTAACGCTGTGAAAGAAAAAACTTTCTCTTTAAAAAATTTTAATATTTATTCAAGTAAAAGCCTTGATGGTTACTCAATAAACCAATGATCGCCAAATTCTATTTTGGGCAATCCCAATGTAAAAAGAAGTTTAAGCGAGGAAATATTGGCGAACCTGTCCACACACCCGTGCTTCACCGGGTTAGAATAGTGAAGCTGCTCACCCAGCATGTCGTAAGAGGCGACTTTTGGGTACCCACCAATGGCAGTCCGCCTTGTTGGTGGTGGGGCTACCAGTCGGCAGTTTGCATCCACGACTGGTTCGAAATGGGCTGCCACTTTCCCCTGGCCTAATTCAATTAGGTTGATGGCGTGAACCTGGATTGCTGTTCGCGCCATACCTCCATCCCAAGGAAGAAGAGGGGTACACCAACAACCATAACAACAACCTGTCCACAGGAATATTGCTTGAAACCAAAGTTGAAAACCTTTTTTTTGGAGATCAAATTTTTCAGAAGTTTTTTGTGAAGATTTAGTTTTTTAAAAGCACAGGCGATGCCCAGAAATTTGCAGGCGACCCCAGTTGGAATTTCGATCCACAGTAAGGGAACCACGGCACTAAACAACTTGCCCTTAGAGTTGCCCTCAGTGTTCCCTGTACAATGCATTTTCACAATATCATGGACACCAAGCAAGGAAAATAGCCGAAAGCTTCCTTTCCCAAAAGGTAAAGCCAATATTACTTTAAGACTAAACGGATTAAGATGCTAACCTGTGCCTGTGTTAAAACGAAGTTCAATTGCATTGTTACGGATAGAAAGTGCAAGGAAAGCTGAACCACGAGGCGAGTTATCGCTGTACAGGAGCAATCCATCGGCGTGTGAACGTCGACGCACACGCAACGATATGTCTGTGCGTCGACGTTGAGTAACGCGTACCGTCGTACTCATAGCGTAGGAATCCTGAAATGTAAATTTCAGAAACAACTAACGATTGAGACAAAACTCTCTTCCGTCACTGCGTTTAAGCAACACGGCGACTGCAATAGCTAAAACTGCTGATGAAGCAGTAACTTAGTAGTAACTGTAAATAGAAATAGTGTTCATCTATTTCTATTTACAACACGATCAGCTGATGAGATGGAAGGAAGACAGTGTCCGAGAGGGGGAAGCGCGCTCAAAACTCTGAAATAAAAGAACCTCTTCACTGCTATCGTTGATGGCTTACGAATTTTTCTACAGAATTTGCTTGTCAATTTGTCGACGACATGCTTCTTTCAGTAGGAGAGCGTTTCATGGTGGCAATGATCGAGAGGTGTGGCGTTCAAGCCGGGCGAAGAGGGTTGTTGTGTTCTTGATATTAGCACCTTGCAACAATATACCCCGCATGATTGCATAACTAGTGATAAAAATGAGCTCAGCTTTCAGCTAATTGAATTTCAAGGCAGAACTGGGCACTGGTAATGAACACAGAATGCTATAGTAAAATATACTTGACGATTTTTTTGTAACCGATGAATAAACTGGGCCATGTCAACTACCCCAACTCCCACATCCGCAAGTTGTCACATCGCTAACACCACAGTATAATATTGAGTGGGACAAATTGTTGGCAAATTGAACTTTAGGATATTCTCGTAATTTCTTACTTGGCTGAACGAAAGCGCATCGGAGTTTTCTTGAATGGAAATTGGCACTGAAATGGCGGTTTCGCCCTGAGACATTCGGTCGCTACTCTTCATCCTGTCCCCGGGGTTAGCCAACATGGCAAGCGGTCTGGACAGCTCTCTTCCGCGGGCAAACGGCATGGTCAGGATTGGAGTGACCGGAGTGGTGGTTGTTGTTATAGCAGCCATACAACGCATTCCAGTGTAGTCGTGGTCGCATGTACAAACGTATCCTAAGTCAGTATCCAAGTTGATGTCACAAACACCATGGCGACCACAAGATTCTGAAAGCAGCAAAACAAGATTTTTTCGTTTTGGGTAAACATGCAATATCAGCACTAAGCATAACGTAGCGAGCAATCTCTGTGTAGCGGGTTGCAACGCCAACCGAAATATAGACTAATCTGCAAGCATACTTTTTAGAACTAAAATGGATACTTTCCTTTCGCAATGAACAGCTGCCTTCCGTACCAGATTTTGAAGTTGCATAGCTATTGGTTCAGCCACTCGGTTACAAGAAAATCTTTCGCTAGACATTGTCACGAATAAGCAGATTTGCTTTGTTAGAATAGTTATTGTAAGTATAGTCTCAGTAATTTATTGCTTTCGTTCTGCTGTAATTATTTTATTTGTAGATCTAGAATTGTCTAGAATCAAAACTTACTTTTATATCTCGGTTGTTTTTGGAAAAACCTTTTTTCTTTCGAATTAAGCTTTGTATTGTAACACGCCCTCTTAACGACTTTACAATGGTAGATCATACGTTTACGTTCTAGACTGACCTAGAATACACTTTTCATTCTCGAAAGTTTTCGATTGTCAATATGACGTAATTTATTAGTGGGTGCTTTTTTTGGCACATCATGTCGTTCTCGGTTATTCTAGATTGCGGCTCATTCACATATTTAAGGCGATGAGATTTTTACACACATAGAGTGCGAGAGAGTGCAAGAGAGTGTAGAGTAGTATAGAGACGGATAACATATTATTCTGTGGAGGTTTAATGTGAATATTGTTGTGGAATATTAGCGTGGCGAGAATCAAGTGGTTAATCGATTTAGTTTTTCTGCCTTGATACTAGAGTACACTGGTTTTTGTGTGAGCGACAAGTGAAGGAATTTTAAAGCCTCGAGTTATTCTATGAATATATCCGTTCTGTGCTTTATCAAGAAGTGCTTGGTTTTAAGTATTGTGGTTAAGTATTTAATAGAAATCAACTTTCATCTAGCTGTTAAATATATTCGAGCGATACTATAAGTCGCCTCAATTTTTTAAAGTTGAGATAGAACCAAAACTCTATTTACGCGACACCCATGGAACAACTATCGAAGCCAATACTGATGTGGCACATTGTGTTTCCTAAACCGATTACTTCATCCAAACTAAAAATGGATACAAGTTACTTTTTACAAGGAAACAGTAATGAGAAGTCTTTGCTCGCGACCTCGAGAAATAACAGCTTCCTATGACATTAAGATTGCCCTCCTCCGTACGAATCAAGCCATAACTTCAGCTCACCTTCAACGCACAATTTACTTTCTTCAAACTGACAATTTTTTCCTACGAAACCACTCCGACAGTTGCAGAAGTACCCGGACTGTTGTTGATGCGTTTCTAGACAGGTTGCCTGGTTGGTGCACGGCGATTGTGCCTCTCCTGCGGCGCACGTCCTGCACCGCACAACGCCGTAGCGCTCAGTGACGTCACTCGAAGAGCCCAAATCAATCATTTCCTCATGGACGCTTAGCTGGCTAATACAACCTGTAAGCACGTTACGGCATATTGAAAAACTTCAGTACTAATATATAACAGTGAAATGAAAATCAGCATGAATGAGCAACATGCTCTGGCAAGAATCGGGGCCCCTGTTATCATGTACAATATGAAGTTGTAGTTGATGAGATACCATCACAGGCAACGCGCTCAGGCTGTGAAGGCTCATTCCACTCTTACTGATCATGAAAGAGTAAACTCATTTCAATAATTCTTCCTCCGCTTTACTTCCATAGCTGGGCGCCAAGCAGAAGATCCGTGAACACCATTTTTGAAGGATTTGGTCGGACTCAGCAACAGAAAAAATTGAATTCCGATCTACTGAATGCACAGCGGATGCTCTGGCCGCTACACCACTGCTCCGGTTACAATAAGAGAAGGTACGAAGACAAATGCACATCCGACACGCACTTCCGGTTTTCATAACCGGTTTTTTGTGTACCGTTTCTATTCCGAATGTAAGACAAAGACTACCGGTTCAAAAATAGCATAAGTATCAGATACCTCAAAAGCATAAAGTGAAATTGCTGCAGATCTCTATATAGAAAACCAGTACTTTAACAAGTGTTTAATCGTGAATATTAGGCTTTTATTTGAAACCATTTTTAATCGTCATAGCCTTCAAAAAGAAAGCTATATATAAATATTTCATTCAAATACATTGCCTCATGATCGACAATTTAATGCTTTTAAAAAAATGGTATTTACAGCTTCCCTCCTTGGCGCTCAGCACAATAAAAATAGCGAAGAAAAAAGAGAGAAGTTAGCCTGTTGTTCTTTTGAGAAAGAAATTCAACGGGACCCTTGCCCTTTGGCACAGCAGACACAAGGTGAGATCCGGCAATATATCCGTCGCTGTTAGTCTGACTGAAAGACTTGCAAGAGTATCAGCTCATAAGCATTATAAAAATGACACTTTGCTCATTTTTGCAGAAGAAATAAAGGTGAAGTTTATAAATAAAGCAATAAAAATACTGTTGCGCAATAAACTTTGAGTTGCCTTAAACAAGCAAATCTTTCAAGAACGGTTTAACACGTTTCAGTTTGCAAGCTTAACACAAGCAGTCGGGCAAGCAAGAATATTAATTTACTGGTAAATCGCATAATTTATCGATGATAAAAACCTTGATTACAGTTTTTAAAAAAGCTGGTTTTAAAAAATCATCTGGCATAAAATGGGTTTGGTGAACCCCCGAATCTCTGAGATGTAAGATCCTGTCCATTCTAGCTCTTTCAATTTGATGCGATACCGCCAATGATCAGTGAGCCACAAAAAGCTTTCGAAAAAACAGCTTTTTTCAAAGCTGTAGGTTTGTTAGTTACGAATTACTTGATGTCATAAATCCTTCTTGCCTTACCGTAGAATCCTAGGTCAAAAGCAAGGTTTTCTAAAGAAGGAGGTAAATTGGCGGAGCTTGGAATCCCACCAATGTACAAGTTACTTGTGAGCTCCAGACCCCGGAATTCGCCTGGGGATTTTCCTTCTATCACACGGTCGCTGTCCAAGCGAAGTTGTCCCGTACGGTGAAGACGGGACACTGTGACAGTGTGCCATTGGTTAAGCTCAATTGATGACGCGCTTCGTATGACCACTGGACCGGAACCAACATTGAAACGAAAATCGAGCTGAAAAACGAAAACGGAGTTTGTGCTCGTCGGAGCAACAACCTTGGAAGTTTTCTGTATGTTTTCAGCTCACATCTGCTGACTAAGCCGATTTGATTATATGCTCTCGACCCCATAACTTAACATAATCAAGTCGCAAATTAGCCTCAGTTCTTGAAATATTGATATTAGTGGAAAAACAGGGCCAGTTTTAGACATTTCGAAAAGGGGAAACTCGGACTTTTGGAAAGAGGAAACAAGAGCTTTTGAGAGGCAATTCCACTCAGTTTTCTTTGAGTGGAATGGCTTCGCAGAAGTTCCTATTCCATTCAGTTACAATCTAGTTTAGCACATCGTTAAATGAGGCACGCTTCTTGCTTACATGAGCAAGACCATGAAAAGGCAACGCTCCACTATGTTTTATTCTACATTGCTGGATTCGATAGCGAAGAAAGCTAGCATTAAATTGCGGAGCAATAAGAGAACACCTACACAAAAAGCATTGAAAATCCACTTCAAATCTTACTTTTCCGCGTGAGAGGGAAAGACTAATAAAATCTGCGTTGCTACCATAACTGTACAAAAGCAAACCATCCCTTGTTCTGGCTTTGAATGATATCGTTACATTGAAAGCGGTATAAAAAGCATTGTCGGAAATTCTCATTGACATGTAGGAGAGAGGTGTCTGAGCAAAGAATGGAAGAAATGCTGAAAATATAAAACATATTTATAATTTCTGGCAATACAAAACTTTAATACACAATCACTTTGAAAAAAGCGGTTTTATCAGAAGCTTTTGATGATGCTTTCGTCAGTGGCAGCAGCAGGCTATCGCATCAAAAGGGAAGAGCTGACGTAAACGTATGCAATTGGATAGTCTATTGTCTGGCTTATTTTCAAATGTCTTAGTTATAATGCGTGTTTACTCTAGCTCTTTCTATTTAACGCGATGCCACCACCGATAAGAGCGTCATTAAAAGCTTCAAAGTAAAATAGCTTTTTTCAAAGCCATATCACAAAATTTTCACCTTCTTACAAGTCGCATAACAAAGTTTAGTTTTGGAAGCTCTAGAAAGTCAACGGCGCTGACAGAAAGTACCGCAACACTTTCTCTCGACATTTTAGACAACTTTTCTGAAGTAATTTCTAGAAAAGAATCCTTTCCCATTTTCCATTTTGACCACACCACAAGCAAAAAGTTTTTATGATTTTGCGAGTTTTTTAAAATTGGGGAAATTGCCCTTTTGCCTAAGTAGAAATCATCCGCATTTGTCAGAAAAGCAACCGCAATTTACGACTCCTTCGCAATTTAAAGTTTGGAGTAAATGTAAGTGACTAGAAAGAGGAATTTATCGCCTCAACAACACAAAAGGCATTGTACAGATCTGATCAAAGCCTAGTAAAGCTGAGTCTATTTTGAAGGGTTTAGAACGAAACATGTCTTACCATCTATTTCTACTTTAACACTCGCATTGGTAGCAACAAGAGAGTTATTAGCGATACATTGATACGTCCCTGAATTGGCTATACCGGCTTTGTTTATGATTAATCGACTGCCAGTAATGATCACATCGTCGCTAAGGATTCCATCCTTAAAAACCAAAATTAAGTCATGAAGCAAGACTTTGATAGTCTAAATACACGTGTTTACTACAGCACAGGTATTGGGCTGGTTAATCTTCGTGACAAAAGCATACTCAGCAATATGATGAAAACTTATTCCGCCCATCGAACACAAGATCAATGAAAGCTTTGGGCGACTGAGAAGTACATTACGGTCTTCAAATTACCAACAATTAATGGAAGTAGTTAAAACGGTTCTAAAGCCCTCTGAACTTTTTATTTCAGAGTTGAAATGAGCTTGCTAATTCAAAAACTAGACCTGCTGGAACGGTCATGCAATACTGCTAAAAGCAACACTTCTGCAGCTAACAAACCGGCTTATTCAGAGTGACAATAGTTAGTACAGCAGAAAGACTGGTGAACATAAATAAATTTAACATTGTACCACGATTTTGAGATAACCTTAGGCTAAATCTACTTACTAGTTTGCTCCAAGTGATATTGGGTATTGGTGTACCTTTACCAACACAATTGAGTGTTAGCTGTTTTCCAGACTGAATACGAACTGGGGAAGGATCTATAGTGATAGCCGGAATGCCTTAAAATAATAGCTAAGATAGTTAGCAATGTACGTGAGTTTCTAAAAACAGGAAAGCCTGTGCCGTTACTCATGGAACAACTCGAGTTTAGACCTGCTTTGGAATTAACAGCACTGCTGGTAAAGTGTGTTTATACAACAAGCAGCTGAACTACGCAAGAAAAATAACAATGATATTCTTTTCACGACGACTCAAACAAAGCCTTATAAAGGCAAATAAAAACCTAATTAAAATGTCTTTCCAAATTATTGGAGGAATAACAATTGGAAAATTAATAAAAAAAGGAATTCAATTGCGATTCTATGCGGCTATTTCTGGCGTTCAAACAAAAAGCAGAACTTTCTTTGTATGATCGTTTGTCGTTGCTGTGCAATTGTATAAAATCTTTGAATATTTTCAAGCTAATAGCTTCCTTTTTCAGTATTTTATGGTACCAGAACTCTAATTTCAAGCATTTAAACTAATCACATGTGCACAAATAAAGCAGACACTGAAGTAACTGCTTTGTTTGATAATAATACACTAACCCTTCATATACGACACCCGATGGTAGCGCGTAAAAGTAAAAGCTGAGTTTTGTACTTACTATAAACGTTCAGATTTAACGAAGCCTTACTACTTCCAGCTGTATTTGAAGCATTGCACTTATATTGGCCACTGTCTGCAAGGGACAGGGAGTTGATGCGATAAACTCCACTCGAATCGAGTTCCAAAAGTTCACCGTCCTAAAATCAAAAACTTCGCCTTGAACCCAAGCCGCTATAGCCAGTAGTTGAAAAACCTGGTCATGCACGATTCTAGGATCGAAAGGTGAGAACTTATTTGACTCATCGAATTCGGAAAAACCGAGAACCTGGTAAACTGAAAAAGGCCTTAGGGTTTTCGAGTCATAAGTCTTGTTATTGTGGTCGATGCAGCCCCAAATCTGAACCCGAAACGTCAGCTTAAATGCGAACGCCAATTTTGCACGGCTACGCCGCATGCAACGCAACGCTCCGAGTGCTCAACCCGCAAACCTCTGCCTGCAGCACTGACACTCAGTATGTCGCACATCACTGCTGCGAGTCGATGACTTAACATTTTCAATCTCAGTTGGCTATGTAATTCTTTCTCCTTGTAAAAACATGCCTGCGAATTTTCTAAAAATTGAAAGAAAAAGCAAAATTGCGACGTAAAAACATGTTTTTTGATCTCGTGAGTAGGACACAGTATATTCATTTTTAACTGCATATTAATGCTTCAAGTCGACTATCAATGGGTCCAACTCCTCTGGTCACAACTTGCAACCACTTTAAAAAAAACAAGCTGAGAGTGGAATTCGAATCATTATATTTATGCTCACAGATGGATCACCTATTACAGGCTTATAAATAAAACAATTAATTTTTTAGTTATCCTATACCTTTACATTTAGACGATTTTATCTAAAGCTATTATTATCGTAAATTTAAAATAAGCGATACAGAATTGTAAAATACCTTAAATAAGGCTATTTTAGGACTGGGAACACCAACGCCAGTGCAGATTACAGAAACAGTTTTTCCTTCGACAAATTTGGTTTTGTTTTCTTGCAGCGTGATTTCTGCTAATGGTAGAGCTAAAAAAGAAAGTACTATTAAACCAAAGTAATTAAAAGAACACCTAAAAAGCATGTATTTCGCTTCAACCTTGTATTGAAAATAATACTGAATTTCTATCAAACTCTTTAACGCAGTTTTCTATCAAGCTTTTTCTAAAATTGGGAAAATAATCAGCAGCTAAAAAGTTTATTAGGACTACATTTGCAAAGTTTACTCTGAAGAGGGGTTTAAAATAATGCCGGTAGATGTTGAAATGTGCCGGTGATACCAAAATTTCACTTACACTTAAAATCTAAAATTATTACATTCTAATAACCAACATTTAACGCACTGGTGCAATTGAACCTACAGACGTTGGTACTGAAGCTTTTCTCGGTCTTCATCAAGTTTGCATTAGTGGAGCTGCTCACCCAGCATGTCGTAGGAGGCGACTGTTGGACCCGTACCAATGGCCGGGCTCAAAAAGTTGATGCTGGGTGAGCAGCATGTCCTCCACGCTGGTGTTGGGGCTACCAGCCTGCAATTTCTACTCAAGACTGGTTCGAAATAGACTGCTGCGTTTCGCTAGCCTTCTTTTGATCAGGCGAACAGTGCAAACCTGGATTACCGTTTCATGCCGTTTTTCCATTCTAAGGAAGAGGAAGGGTAATCACAACAATGTTATGTTTTCGAAATCTGGCCACGTAATCGTATTGAGATAAAAATTTTTAGCAATTTCAAGATATCTTGGCTACTCCAATAAATTTTAAAAAGTTGGTATCGTTTTTGAGTGAACGAAAACGTTCATTTTATGCATTCAAATCCCAAATAACGATCTCTCCGACAATGCAACCAGCCGAACACACCACCATCACCACCTCAACGCATTCCGAATATCTTATCATCAAAAGACATTACATTTATTGCAGTTCTAATTTTAGAACTTAGTTGTTTCAATAGCAGAGTCTTTCAGATGACGTGTCCAATTCATTCTGCTCTCGTGGGTGGTCAACTTATCGGGAGTCGATTGTATCCGTGCGGTATTAAAACAAATTTAACACAAACATGCCTTGAACCGTCAAAGATGCTTGAGCTGTTGAAGAGCCCGCTCTGTTGGAAGCTGTACAACTGTACGTGCCGTTGTCAGCTACTCTGACGTCATCGAAGCTCAGTCGCCCATCATGAACAGAAATCTGAAAAACGCATTAAAGTTCATTTCCAATCGCCGGCGGTGCTGTTTCGCCCCATAAAAACAACATCTCACTTGGATACAATAGTAACACAGTTAGCTTTCATCTTTCTTGAAAAGGAACATTTAGATCTATATCGGAAACTCAAGCAAAAGAGAAAGTGGAAGTTGAGTTTGAAACAGCAACACGTAAATATAAGTTCTAAAACAGTAGCTTTTGCTACCAACCAGGCGAAGTATCAACGGTGAACGCAATGGGTGAGCACTAAGCAGCTTTACAACTGTGATACAGTAAAGCTTGGGAAGAATGACAATAACAGATAAAATGCCTTCGGTTTGGTGGTGCCTACAAATTATCTATATGTTTGTATCAAAGAAATATTTTAAAGTCGTAACAAGATGCGTAGCACCAAACAACAGTGATAAAAGCAGCTTACTCTTCCAGATGTCACTCCTTCCTTGTCCAGGTCTTGCCAGCTTACCGAAATATCCGACTGACCAGCAGATGCAACGCAGTCAAAAGTAGCCGGCTGACCAACCAATTTTGTGGTGTGATTTGGAGAAACGCTAACAACTGGAACTTCTAAAATATACAGAATACACGAGTAACTTTACTGCTTGATATTCTACTAAATTAAGGTCATATCACATGAGCTAGGCACGGGTGTCGATTATCCAAAAGTTCAAATAAATATCCAAGATTTGGTTTGAAATTAGAGCAACACCCCGGCAAAACTTTAGCGCGTGTGATCCGGTGACTCCCTAGCCTCAAAGGCATCTTCATTTATTAACCTGTTTATAAAACTACTAAGCAACATAAAGCTCGTTAGGAAAAATAAGATCTATTTCAGTGGCCTACAAACGAAAAAAGCAAAAACAAGCAAGAATATTCCCAAATTGCTTCTTGGATGCAGAGCAGTAACACATATGAAAAATATTGCTTTGCTAAAAGCTCTTCATGATACGCGTATCGGTTGCAGTGTTGGATCAAATTTAAAAGATTTTTAATTTGACCGATAACACAATCGATTCCTGCATCATGGATTTGAAGATATTTTAGAAAGTAATTATAATTCATACCCACCTAATTCTCGCAAAGTTACGGTCGCAGCGGTGGAGCCTGCTTCATTGACACCAGAACAAGTGTAAACACCCGCATGGAGTTCAGAATTGAAATCAATAACTTCTAGTATTGAGCTTGAAGCTTGATTAATTTCATCAAAGTCAGAACTCTGGAAACGAAAAATTGTGAAATAATCTGTCTTGCAGAGATAGAAAAATTTTAACAGTTACAAAGTAACTTATGTTCTGAGCCATTTGGCAGTTTTCAGTATTGCAGGAAAACTGTAGCTCTACCAACAATACTGCACGAAGCAGTGAAACTTGCAGAAAAATACCTTTCAATGTGAGCAACAAAGCATAAGCCTCGATATTGGGAGTTTCATGCTAGAACCACCAGTTAAAAATTTCAACGATTAGCCTACTAAGTCAACAACGTCATACCTGCTTCCATGTCAGTAAAACAGGTTCAGTACCTCCGGATACAAGACAACTTATGTTGATCGATTCTCCAGGAGCAAGATAAAACACAGACTCTGGTTCGATCTTCAAAGAAGGCAATGCTAAAAAAGCAACAAAGTCATCTGCGCTTTACTAGAATAGAATAGTAAAGCTAACCCAGCTTGTCGTAAGAAACAACTTTCGGGGACCCACCGATGGCAGTCGGCCTTGGTGTGGGATAACAGTCTGCAAATCTTCCCTAGGCTGATCTAAATTAGGTATGCGGACTGAACTAGGATTCTCCGACTCATACCACACCTCCATCCCAAGGAAGAGGAGGAGGAGGAAACACAACATCGATCGCCGTTGCAATTACAACCTAGTCGACTTTAGTAACGACAAAACGTTATTTACTTATGATATCAACTTGGATCGATTGTTTATCCTCTCCCAGGAAATTGGATGCTTTACAGTGGTATGTGCCTGCGGTGGCGTTGCTCAGTTTATGAATAAGTAAATCCTCATGCAATTGCTCGCTATCTGCAAGAAAAAGATAATTTTTGGAAAGCGAAACTAGCATTAACCAATGCATAAAAAACTTAGCTGTTTTATGGTTTCTGAATACATTTTAGAAGTTGACAACCTTTCATAAGTGCAATGATATAACTTGTAAAAAAAGCGTTGATTAATTGCTCGTTAACTGATTTAAGTCTGATGTAAAAGCAGATGGTTACCGGAAGAATGCCCCGAATCAGCAGTTTTTTAACGCTTTCATGAAGAGCGAGATAGTATTTTTAAATTAAAATGGCGCAGCAAATCCAGAAAAGCTTAGCAAAATTATTTTTGATCAGACAGCGACAGAACAGGACAACAAAGCAAACGATGCAAGGTGATATTCATTACGTGACTTCTCGATTACGGATATTGCAATCACGTAATGAATACCTACATTTTCAGCATATTTTCTCGCTTTTTTGAGGACCCGTTCTAGATACTGCAACAGCGGATCAAGTTGAACGCAAGAATTTGTTTATGTAAACAAAGCCATAAAGATTTTTCAGTGACCAGAGATAAAATAATACAACTAACAGGCTATCAGAACTATTTGTAACTACCTATTGGTAAATCTCCATCAACTTTAGACCAACTTATAGTCGGTTTTGGAGAACCAGTGGCTCTGCATTGGATTCTGATCTCGCTTCCTTCGGTACCACGAGCTACTGTCGGCTCAATAACCACTGCTGGTACAGAGTGCTTCACGCTTTTATGAACTACATGTAAAAATAAAGTTGTTAGACCTTTACTAAAAAGAAAATGCAGACATCTCGAGAGTGCATACTTTTTGTCTTAAAAAAAGCCACTTTGCGTCATTTATAGCTTAAGCGTAGCTTATGAGCTAGCATAGCTTCAAGTCAAATGCAGATCGTGCTTGAAAATGGAGTAAGAGAGAAATACTTCAATAGCGGTATTCAAAAATCTCGTGCTTGGCGCGCAGCATTAAAAGTAGTTGGGAAGAAATACGAAGCTGTGTTTCTCAGTCAAAATCAGAACATGCTCCGTGGTCAAGAAAACGGCTACGATTAAGAAGCCGCAAAAACGTTATAATATTTGAAGACGTAATTAGCAAACTACAATTGACCGGTTGTCATTCGTTTACTAAACGAGCGAGGATAATATATTTGTTCTTTTGTTTTCACAAAAAGCGTGTGTTGTGATGAATGTGCTTTTAACAAAATTGACCTAGCACTTATTTACCGCATTCCTGTAGAATGTGCGAGACAAAATATTCTTAGCAATTACGATAAGATAATGGAAAGTTCAAAGTCATAGCCTACCTTTCAGCATTACTCTCTGATGTGCATTTCCAGCTCGGTTGGTAGCCCTGCAGTAATACGTACCAGCATGTGTTCTGTGGACAGACGGAATCGTGTAAGTGTTTGATTGCAGTCTGTAGTTGGTTAGCATCCGTGGCGAACCTATTTTAAAAATATACATGGTTAAGTGTATCTTACGACTAAATCTTAGGCTCTGATCACGCAAACTTGTGTTAAGACTCGCTTCGGAGTTACCAATGCTAGTGCCAGTGCCTCTCAACCAGAGGGTTGCAAAGCATTCCAAAATTTTTTAGAATTCCGGTGTTTAACTAAAGCTAGGGGATTGCCAGCATAAATTTTGGAAGGATCAAATCCTTCATTTGTTTATATTGTCTCTCTCGATTTTGAATGATAACCTTTTCTGAACATTTCCTCAAAAGTGCGTAGCGAGTCTTTTCTTCCAGAAAATGTGGAACACAACCTCAAAAAATACTACCAGCACATTGTATTTCTACCACAAACATCACCACAATGCAATGAACTTTGCTGTAAAGTAACTTTCCCGCGAGCTTAATAAGATAGCCGAAACTAGGTACCAGTAATCTTTCAATACTTTCAGTGCGGCTTGTGCAGGTTATGGGTTTGAACATTCTATAATTCTATTTTTAAGTTTCTTCATAATTATGAAAGCAGCTTATCTCTAACCACCTGATTTAGCATTAATTTTGGCTGTGAGCGAGTCGTTAAATTACAGATGCTTTCGCTAACAAATTGTAAATGCATTTGCTAACAAATACTTTCGGCGCTTTAACTAAACAGTACACAAAGTTTTTTTACCAGTCTGAAAAGCATTTCCAATGATAAGGGTGATTTCATTTCAAGAACTAGGTCAGACTTGTAACTTTTTTTCTACTATAGCTTACCTGGTCCCGTTCTATTCAACCATACTACAGAGGGGGGAGGATAGCCGGTGACGTCACAATTGAGACTGAGGCGTTCTCCTTCTGCCATATTGATGAACCGGGCGGGAGAGATATCAATAGCAGGAGGTTCTATCAAGTAAAAAAGTGGTTCAACGAAGCAATCAAACTGCAACATCAGAAAACCAATTTACTCGACTTTAATCGACTTAAAATTTTCGATCTCGTGACATGGACTTAAGTGCATAGACTATTGAATCAAGTTTTTTATTCTCCTGATCTTGAGGAAACAACAATTCTTTTGATACCACATCTACTTTTTTAGTTGTAACTGTTCCAATTCTTCGGTAAAAGAATTTTGTATCATTCACATGTCGGTTACATGTTTGCCTCTAAGGTTACAATGAATACGACAGTAAACATTCTTCACGCTATCTCTGCAGGGTGTAATTGTATGTACATACAACCTTTTAACCCGATTTTCTTTTTGAAGAGTCACGGAGGGAGTAGCTTTAAGAGTTTCCTGCAGACCTCACGATTACTAGCTATATTTCGTAACTCAAGTGGTTCAATTCTAAGTCTCAATCTAGCACTGCATGGCGTTTTATTTATTTTTAAATTATAATCAGACGGAAGCTAGCTGGATTGGCCACAAAAACGCTAGTGCATTTTCGTTTCTGTTTCGTTATTCAGTACTAAGATGATTATCCCTAGTGTTACAATAAGCTTACAAAAACCCTTCACAATGTGCCAAAGCTTCATGGAGATAACACAACTGCCCCATTAATCTCCTTTCATCTAGTTTAAGTACTTACGCAGTACAGATACTTGAACTTCAACTTGTTTGAAGCCGACCACATTGCTGGCCAAACACATGTAACTGCCCGATTCATTCGTCGAGATATTAATAAAGTTTAATTTTGAGTTTCCGACACTCAAGTACGTTTCACCTAGACACAGTAACAATGATTAGCGACAAGGACCATGCAGACTAAGGTGTACTCTAATTCGTTAAAAACTAAGCTTAAAGGGGCCTCGTGATCCTCAAAAACACTAAAAGAACAGTTTCAAGCATTTTTAGGACTTATTTACCTGTCGATCTTCGTTCAACAAAAAAAAAATTGAAAGACATTTGTCGCTCTCTAAACGCAACTTAGATGCGCCACTGCAGCAAAACTAAGCTTACCTGTAAAAAGCTTTTGACCAGATCGTAACCATGTGATGTCTGTGTCATCCTGACCAGGGGTCAGGCAAGTGAAAGAGACTTGTCGACCAGCGGTGACTGTCTGATGTCGACTCGGTTCAATGACTACCTATAATGTAGCGACGAAGCTCAGTAAAAACAATAGGTGCAAATTAAAAGACGTCCTTATACTCGCCATGGGAAAACTTTACAGTTAAGCAGACATCGTCTCGAGTTCAGGCCTGCTTTGAAGTTGCCGGTGCCGCTGGCATAACATGTTTCTATGGCAAACAATGCAACCAAACGGAAAACTTTTATGAAGAACCTACCTCAATAGTAGTTTGCTGTTATAATAATTGTAAGTATATCGCACAGTAGAGTAACAATTTTGCGTACACGACTGGTTTGAAGCCAGTCTGGGACTGGTCTTTATTGGGAGCAACAATATTATTTAGACATCTTGGTCCTTCATGCTATTCTATGTTTCTTTCTCTTTCAATTGCTATAAGGCATAAAAGCCGGCAAAATTGGTTACTGTGTCCTCGGGTAGGGCACCAAACGGGATACTTTTATCATGTGGCAGTAAGGTGGTGGGGTCAAGCAATCTACCGGTCGCGGTGCCAGTCTGACAAAAGACTGACAAACAAAGCGCATGTTCACGCATTCAAGCACATGCATTCAGGACCACAAGATAGGAAAGATCGCAATTGTTGAAATGACCTAGTTTTCATGTTCTGTTAGTCACTCTTACTTTAGGTAGATCTTTTTGCACCACTTGCAGAGTCATTTTACTTCGCGAAGTTCCTTTATCATTCGTTGCAACGCATACATACTTTCCAGCGTTAGAAGAAATTACATTGTGGATAAACATCTTTTTACCAAAGACCTAAAATCAACGCAGTTACAAGTGTCTCAAAAAAATTTCACTCGTGGTAGGACTTTAGTGATCACTTCAATTTCATAAGTTTACAGTGATGGTAATTCGGCTTCACATTTTTTTCTTAGGACAAAGTAAAGTAAATTGCTGGACATAGCAACGAAAAATCTGTTAGTTTTGAGTAATAATTCCTTCACCTAAACCTTATGTACTACTTTTTTTTCAGAGTTTCAAATATTATTGACTACACCTTTTTTTTGGTTAGAAAATGTTTTCTGTGCCTACGTTTATATTTTTATCCAATTCCGTTCCATCTTCCATTTCCCACACTACTTCGGGTTCCGGGTTCCCACCGACAACACACGTGATGGTACTGTTGGTGCCAATATAAGCTGTAACTTCCTTTGGGTCAGTGCGACAAATTGGCTTTCCCTCTACGACTAGAAAATAAAAAAGTCAGCCTAAAATGACAAACCCGACGAAATAGGACGCTAAGTTGGAAAACAAAGCCGCGTGAAATTTATGTAGTTGTATGGCTGGGAAAAGCATTTTAAAGCGTCTTCCCAGCTTAGCTGCAGTACGTATGATAGAAATACATTGTGTCTGCAGTTTAGAAGACTCTAAATATACTGAAACAAACTGTTCTATGTCGAAATTGGAAGACGCATCACTGACTAACTTTAAAAATAGATCATTTAAAAATAACCAAAACAGCCACTAAAACACTAAGAACTTACAAAGAATCTCAACACTTCTCTAATCGTATACTGTAGATGGAATTGTATAGGGGAAAAAAAGCACGAGGAGCATGCAAAGCTAAGATCAATTTTTGAATGGCGCTGTTAGTCTCAAAAAACAGTCTGTCTACCCGTGCCTTCCGGGTTAGAACAGTGAATTGTTCACCCAGCAAACAAAAAAGGCAAATATTGGCTGCTCATCAACGGCAGTTAGCTTCATTGGTATTGGGACTATCATTCAACAATTTGCAATCATGACCGGTTAGAAACGGACAGGCAAATTTTCTTCTTGATGATTAAAATATTTTCCCTGTTCTCATCTCATTCTAGAATGAAAACCCTATGTATGAGGAACGCGCATGCTACACAACCGTGGAAACGAGGAAGCGAATTTGAACCAGCTATAATTATTTAGTAATACCCTACTATCAACAGGGCTGTCATGAGTATCCAACAAGCTGGTTGAGCAACCATCTATTTTCGAAACTGGATCGTCCGAAACTTTGTCCGAAAAGCAAAAGAACATTGGGTCATAATTTTTCTGATGATTGATATCAGACCAACAAATGGATTATTATCAAAACTCAACTGAACGTACTTTTTTCATTTACTGTCACTCGAATTTGACCTGAATGGTGACCATACGAGTTCCTAGCTGTACAAACGTATACACCTTGATTTGCAACACTAGCTGATGTAATGCGTAGTATACCGCCAAGTTGTTCAACCTAAAAATTAAGATAGACACTAAAAAGAGTCATATTTACTTACATACAATATCCATTTGAAAAAGCACTTAAAAATAATTTTTTTCTGTCATGAGTGAAAGGGAACTACAGCAAGTATCTAAGCACATATAATAGCCCCAGTACGCCTTTAATTTTGAGGTCAAGCGGGAAAATTGCTTTCAAAGGTTTTAACACCAAATAGAAAAATCTGTTTCAAGATATGAAACTGTGCGCAAAAGTTGTGCAGCAAATTTTGAGGCAAACCGTTTACTTCTACATTCATGCAGATTTTACTCTACGCCACCCCGAAAAACCATCAAAATGTTTGCTAGATACCACATTTCAGCTTACATTGTCTGGCAGTAAGGGGGTAGAATTTTCTTCCTTGTGCCATTGAAATGTTGGACGTGGTACACCGGCTGCGACGCATTTCAAATCTTTATTATCTCCCACGGTCAGATCGACTTCTGTGGTCACGACAGTGACGTAAGGAAGTTCTTCTCTTGCTGGGAAACATAAAATCAATAGGACAAAACAAATTAGAGTTAGTTTCTTAAAGAACTGTATCATAAATACGTGACAGCAGTGGTACTACACGACACTGCAAGCAATAAGAGCCATTAATGCGCCACAAGCAGATGTTGCAAAACAGCTTTTCGCAACATTTTAAAGGACTACTTACCTACAACCTCAAGAGTGGCAGAGGCCTCCACAAAGCCAAGGGAATTAGAAGCACGGCAACGGTACAAGGATTGATCCCGAGCGGATGCAGACGAAATCATGAGCATGCTACCCACTAAATGAACATCCTCCGGCATTGGTTCACCATCACCTATCAAGAAGTGCATTGCAATTTTCATCAAGATTTCTTTAACTATAGCTTTTCCATTGTTTTAGACAAATCAAAAAGCTCCGATTGCATGCAGTCAGATAATCTTTGGCAAAATGTGATCAAAGAGAAATAGAGAACACCTTAAAGCATCTAAAATTTTTTTTTATTTTCCCGCGTTTTAAAATGTCCAATTTAAGTTTCTATATGAAAGTCGCCGCTTATTCCACCATGCACAACAAATATTACCTCTGATCCAATGCAACGTCGGGGTCGGATATCCACTTGCGCTGCAATAGAAGATAGCATCTTCTCCTTCGGATACGCTTTGATTTTGAGGAGTTACAACTACCTTAGGCATCTCTCCGTCATCTTCTGTCATGAAAGTTTATAACGTTATTGAACTAACCTTAAACGCATTCTTTTATTGCACTTCCAACAACATTTCTGCAAATTGGTAAAATTTTCTAAAAAGAAAGGAAGCTTCCAAAAGTCCTAGACTATTTCTTTCATTGCTTTTTTGTCTGGATTTTTAGAATATTATTTTGGGATAAAATTAAGCCTTCGGTAAAGAGGTACTTTTTTTCTTCCAAATCGTCTAGATGTGTAGCAGCCTTAAAAGAACAAGTCTTATCGATATTTTCCAAATTCTTAAAATTTTCAACGTTTTCGGTGCATCATTTGGCCCTCGACAGAGAATGCAAATACACTGCTTATCCTTGAAATGGCACTCGCAAATTAATATGCATGTATATACGAAATTACTAGTTGTGCACCAAAAGCACATGCATGCGCTGAACATGACACAATGCTTGTTTAAGGTGGCGCCGGAAAGGGTAATGCCAACCATTTTTTTGAAAATACATTGCGAACTTTGTTTGCTCTTTTTGCACTCTCAAAAACATAGCGAATTTGTTGCCCACTTTCAGACCTTGAATGTCAAGGTAACCGTGGGAAAGACATAAACTTGCCTCCGAATTCTCGTGTAGTACAGTTGAAACTAACATCTTAACTGAACCAGGTACATTGTTGATCATGATCACTGTGTTGGATCTGGTTGCATTTTCAGGTAAAACTGCTTCGAAATCGGAACATTACAATAACAGCTAAACAAGAAAGCAAGAGCAGGCCTATTTGTTAAAGTGATTTGCGCGGAACCAAAGGTAGAGCATGGTTTTATTGCGAGGATCAAGAGATTTCTCTCGAGCAAACTTCGTATTGACTGCAATGTTTGGTCTTGGAAAAAGCACTTAACAATGATGTATCACTACTCGGAAAATTCACTAGCCTACATGTGTTGAAAGTATCATAAGATCAAAAGAAAGTTAGAAAAATTGGAAATTAAACAATCCCATGGCTTGAACAACTCGTTCTGCGTCTAGCACCGCAGCCACTGGCCTGTAAGTGTGAAAGAGAAACATGCAATTTGGGCAAGAAAATTAATTCAAATGAGAGGGGCTAAATTTGTATGAAATAGTAAGAGCGTAGTCAAGCAACACAGGGGAAATTTTTTTTAAATCCTTTGATATTTTGAAAGAAAAAATATGGCTGAAATTATGATATTTTAATCCACATTTTTTAGCTTTTCGAGTAAATTTTGCGTCCTAAGGTGCATGAAATAGCTTTAACAGCAAGTTTGCTCATAATTAATTTTATACAAGAGCATTATGTCGTCTAATTCCGCAATTTAGTGACAGTAAATTAAAGGTAAGTCAATGATATCTAAGTCCGGCTATGCCTATGGTATGGACAAGCTTGAACTTTGTACTAGTTTTGTATTCACAATATTAGTCTTCTACAGTTTATTTGTGGGCTATAAATTGCTGAAAGCAAATTACGGTCGCACTCAAAAGTTTATGATCACTTGCCTAAAAGTGGATTTTTTTAATAAGTTAGAAAAATTGTCGCACATGTTGTATCACAGCAAAGAATAAGTTGTGCTTGCGTAAACAAAAAAATTCAACTGTTTTTCAAATTTTGCTGTTGGAAAATGGGGGCTTATCAGCTGCTGAAAGGCGAAGGATTGTCAAACTACAAGAGTATTACTGGTTTATGCAAGAATAACAAGATGATTAGGTTGGCCTCAGTTACCTCGCTTCTTACGCCACGATGCGACAAAAAAAATTTCATTGAGAACTGAGTACTGTTCTTCCGTATTACTCCAAACAAGTTATAAAAGAAACATACACGTAATTCTGTTTGCACTAAAAGTAATGACAAACCAATATTCAGACCTTTTTCTTTAGTTTTATATTAGTGAAAATAGTGCAATTCAAGGTAATTCTCTACGAAGCCACACTTTGATTACTGTCCTAACTATGGGGTGACCGAGAAACTTTCCCTGGAGTCAACAGAACATCTTGCGTTTAGATCTGCTGGTCCAGCGCATTTCCATCTCAAAACCGCAAGTCAAGAAGTTAAACTATCGGCCCAAATGGACAGCAACACAAAACTGTATTGAAACTGAATCCTTACTGCACTGAGCTATTGTTACTCACAACTGACCGCAAATTGTTTTCGCAACAAACGATATTTGCGGGCCTTCGCCGTGTTTTATTAGTGTTGCAGCACCACTTCATAGTCAGTAGACATAGGTTTAGCTCTTTTGCTGAGTTATACCAAAGACTAAATAAATATTGGCATCCGCAGGTCTCCTGCGTGGTGCTCGGCAATAAAAGTGAAGTGGAAACGAATTTTTCATGTCATAGTTTAAAATTTTTCTGGCGCCAAATAACTCTTGCAGTTAGAAAACGCCGATGAAACCTGTCAGTCTTGTCAATTTACGTCTAACCGTCAAATGAGAGAACTAGAAACTAATTACTGCTCAAACTTTACATTCGAATCATAAAACATTTTATATGAAAGATCTGACCAAAGACCACGTACACTTAATCTACAGATCTACAGTTGGCAAATACTGTCCATGCAGCTAAACAATTTATTTTCAAAGCACGGATCAGCATAGTATACGACCATCAGTAGGCTGCTTTAAAAGCATCGTCGCAATTGCAAGCCCAACTGAATTTAGAATCACTTTTCATGAGCATGATGTTCAATTCCAATCAGAACCAGGTTTTGTTGTGTCGAAACATGCTATCGGACAAAAAAAACACCGAGCGTTTATTTCGACTCAATGAAACATACGTTGCTTTTGATTATGCTTGATCATTCTGATGGAAATCGGTTTTAGCAACAAACATGATTTTAGTTTATAGCTCAAGATCAAGATCAGTTTTCACTTGGCCGCTGATCACTCTGCAGCACTTAATCGCTATTTTGAAAAAATATTGCTCCCACAGCTGGCATATTTTACCACACAAAAGGAACAGAAATTGCTCCATCCCAAGCCGGGAAGGACCTGTGCAATGTGAAGTTATTGCTGATCAATACTGGCCAAGCACAAATCGAATCAAACTCCGACATAAAACTAATTAGTTCTGCATTTGAACAATAACTTCAGTTTCAGGTACACAAATTCCAACCCAGCAACTGTCATGACTTTTTCTACAGTAAAGCAGCAGTACAACATATTTGTTATAATTTATGTCGATTTCATAGTTAACACATGAACACATCTGTAATTAAAATAGTAATTCACGAAAAAACGACTGTAACACAAGAATTATACTGAGTTAAAACACCATTAAGAGCAGCATTTTTTATATTTGGATTAGAAGTACCAAAACAGTATGATAGCCTAATTATGAGTCAACTATAAATGTAAGCTTAAGGCCAGAAATCTGAAATTTTGTTGATTCCACAAAAATCAACACAGCTTGAAAACTGGATCAATAATTTTTATGATTTAAGAGAGCGGTTCTCATGGCTTTTGCAGACCACACTCTCTGCAGACGGTAGAACTATTTTTACACCTTTTTCTGATGCAGTAAATTGTTCACAAAAACATGTAAGCGATAGTCGTTTTAGTGTCGTCACAATCTTCAGTGTGGTCCGCTGCTACAGTTTTTTACTTGTTGTTTCACTTGACAAAGAAGTAAGCAAAAAATTCATCGTGTATCTTCCACCTGAGCCTTTATCTGGCTCGGCAACATAAATCGGCTAAAATTTTACAGAAAGCTTTGCACCCCCAGAAGTTACTCACCTACAAGCACCCCTTAGTTGAAAAACGCTAATTTACCTTATAAAATTTCATCTACTTTGGGCCTGAAGCTCACGCTTGTTCTAGACGAATAATCAGGCTATTAATAAACCGTGCACCAACAGCTTGAAGCAAATTTCACATCACAACATAAAAGCGGGTTTCACTTCCATAATCTACAAGTGTACTTTGTGGAGTATTTAGATGATTGCTACTGAATCCTCCTCTTCCTTGGCATGAGAGTGCGGTGGAAAACAAAACATGTAGGCCTCACATTGCAAACTCAGTCAAGAAAGTTGTAATATGCTGATCAGGTTGGTGCACAGTAGCAATTATTTCAAATTGATTACAACTACAGACAGGCAACCTCACTTCAGCATGGCGGATTCTTATCGGTGGGTTGCCACTCACTCTCATCACAGCTGGAGCGTTTTAGCAAACATCAACCTACTCTTGTAGAGCGTGAAAGTGAAAACCAGCCAAAAATTAACTGATGTTACAAACGTAGCGAATATATTAGTAACAAACGTCATGATT
The DNA here is from genome assembly GCA_963675345.1 of Trididemnum clinides. Taxonomy (NCBI): domain Eukaryota; kingdom Metazoa; phylum Chordata; class Ascidiacea; order Aplousobranchia; family Didemnidae; genus Trididemnum; species Trididemnum clinides. The sequence goes on along the minus strand of OY776290.1, from coordinate 26,357,998 downwards.
TGCGCATATACGTTTCGAAATCAAGTTTAGGTGATGTATGAGCTGGATAAGGAAAACAAAATGGCCGACAAATATTAGTTCTGATTCTGTTAAATACAAACATCGGTAGATAATTCTTTGTCATTTTAAAAATTCAGCTTTTATAGTCCGTCATCAAGTTTTAGGCAAAAACCAAACTCTAAATGCGGCAATGCACAATATAACAAAATCCTGTGAATATTGAAAAGAAACTGTAGTAGAAATACGTTGCAAAAGTGTTACCTTTCGGAAACGACCGTTTATAAACAGAAAGCACTTTTTCCTTTGATAGGTTTAAATCTAAAAGACCGCTGCTGTTTGCACTGCAAAATAACAACCTAATGCAATTCACGCTAACAACTTTGATGTTCATGCGTGTTTTCAGCACGATTCTGACCAATAGCAAGAATCACAACCAGGACAATGGGGCAAAAAAAAAGAACTCCCCTTACGACAGTTCCAAAAAGCCATCAACTTGTCACATTGAGAGAATTCTAAAAAGTTTTCCAACATTTTGGGATCGGTGAGATTTGCCTTAATCCTTGGTTCTTTCCCACACCAAAACCTGGATGCATGCCTTTCAGCAGTGCATAAACCAGCATAAAATACAACACAAAGTCAAGGCTAATGTACAATAGTGGATCTTTTACGAGGAAAATTCGACAACAGTGCTGATACGTTCAACAACTGCACTCTAGCAAATGACAACAGTATTAACGAAACGTCCAAATAAACTGCACAGTTGCACATCGAAATTAACTTTTATATAAAAAAAGAACATGAAAACATCTCAATACTTTGCTTTTAAAACAAAAAATCACGTCAAAATTATTTTACTACTAATTAAGTGGCCAAATAAGCACGCAATTACAATCAGCAAGTGTGTATCGTTAAATTAAGGACGAAAAATCAATTATGAAGCCATAGCATTTTACAAGAAAGACTACTTTTAATTAGCATAATGATAAACGATGATGACTGTTTTGTTTAATAGCAGATAAAATGCAAAATTTGATAACGACATTGCCATTTGCTGATCTAACTAAAACTGCAATAATTTGTGGAGAAACATAAATTCAATATGATTATACGAGTTGTTTTGCCAAATGCTTTTCGCGTTGCTGCCTCAACAGTGGTAATATCACAAAACATTAGACAAATACTGTCGAGCACGTCAAAAAATTTTTTAAAGCTACATGAAGTACTAAAAGCTTCATAAACGAAAAAATTATTGTTTTTGAAGCAGAGCACTGATATAGAATTCGAAATAATTACTTTGCAAAAGTTCTTCCACACAGACTTATCAGTAGTGGTTCAAACGAGGAAGACCTAGCGCTCAGACTAATGCAGTTCATTGAGGCAGTGCTATTACCAATAAGCGTTACGAAAAGTTGCTTTTAAAAACGTCTTCAATAAGGGTTGGACAAGAAAGATCAACACCTTCGCATAATCTGCGTCGTTGTATTCTAGGGGAAGGCATTTCACGACGATATCCTCTACTATGTGGTTACTGAAACGTAGCACTTCCACCTCGACGTAATTTTTCAAATACCGTTCGGCATTTTCGACAGGTACCTCTCATATGTCGTTGGGCATCGGCACATTCGTGATTTACACAAGTTTCAAAAAATAAATGAATCAAGCAGGGTTATCTTAAACAAAAATTAGTTTTGCAATGCGCAGATTAAGATCGCTCAGTGAAAAGCGAGAGTGTTGCTTTGCTAAAGTATTTTCTGATCGCAGTTGATGTCGCAGCTGTTGCAATGTTGAGCTTGTCAGAGGTGAGATATTGCATTTTAGTGAAGAAGCCTTGTGAGACACGGTTACTTGCCGGTAGATATTCTTAGGCAACAGAGTTTACAAAGACAGCAGAGTGAAGTTCGTTAATAGTCATTAAAAGCAGAAAGCAAGCTGTATTCTGACAGGCTACACATAACTTTAATTAGTTTAAACCAGCAAATAGCCTAGAACGAATTTTTGTAATTCCAAAATATAGGCAAAGCCTGTATCTCGTCGCTTCTGTTGTCCACTAAATAACAATAATGATGGGAAGCTAAATTAACTAAATAGCAATTTCGCTAGAAGGCAGCTATTGTAGCAAACGACGGCAATGAGCGTCGCAAGCATAGCGACTGACTTCAAGTTGCGTACTGCGTATTTTTGCTTCTTAACTGATCTGTCTTGCGCTACGTGGAGGTAGAAGTAAACTCATATCGCCCGCTCAAACGTTCCAAAACTATTTGCTATTTAAAGTAAACAAAAACTCTTTGTTAAGACATTTTATGAAGTTTTGGGTTTCTTTTCTCGCTTCAAAGATCATTCAAAGAGCGTTTGCAATTAAAAATCAAAACCTTTAATTTCACTGTCGGCCCTAATGATGTGTTGCGCTCAACCAACTAAACTTGCTGCAACTACAAGCGCTCGACAGAACGCTGTGCTCTTGATGATGACGTCACAAAGACAGAAACAACAGCTCTTTCGAAATTAAGTAACCGTATGTTTAAATCTTTCTTGATGAAGCACCCAATGACGAATTGAAGCAAACCAGAAATTTTGCTCTTTTTAATCAGCGGTGAAATAGGAAGACATTGGGAAGCATAGTCACTCTGTTTATTTTATTATATAACGTAATTTATACCGTTTTACAAATGACGTCATATAATAAAATAATTAATGCGTCCCTTTCTATGATGCTAAACTATAGTCGCCTAAATGCATGATTAATGTAATGGTAATGTAAACAAAATGGACGCCACAAAAATTTAAACCACGGGATTTATAAACCAAAATGAAATCAAAAAGTACACTAGCAGTCACATGTCATTGGCGATGTATTTCTGGGAAAAGGTCGACCAGTTTCGCATACCGGTAAAATAGCATACATATCAATGAACATAACATCTTTACTGGTATTTAAACATTATTAGCCTTTACCAAGAAACTTATCGCCAAGACAAGTAAAAGATGGCGTTTTCTCTAGTTTCGTTTTTATTTTATAGATCCCAGGATTAGATTTTTTGTAGCATCCACTTTGCTTTCATTTCCATTTGATTAACATGAGTCAGGGCGTTCCGATTGAACTGAATTCAACAAGCCAAATCACTCGCCACCAGTCAAATTATTCATTCATTTGTGTTTTCGTTCAGTTCAGAAGTAACTTTTATTCATAAGTAAATGGCTTTTTTCAGCATTTTGGTAGAATCCGAACCCAAAACAGGTATAAAACTGTTTTCGAACATTTATAACATTGCCTAGCTTTCAAGAGAAAATACTCGCATTGGCTCATTATCATGCATTATTTCCCATGCAAAATCATGCTTACATGCAATTAAATATGGCTCAAGAACATAAAATCCAAGCATGCTGCATCACGATAAAATGAATATGCTGAATATAAAGTTCTAGAATTTCTTCAAGTCAACAGTAAAATTGTAAAAATGCTGATACTTTGCAATTTTGCATTCAATTATGTGTTGTTGGCGTTTAGACTTTACATAAAATAGTAGCAAACTAAATACTTCATACAAATATTGTTTTAGCCTTTGTGATTTAAACTAAGGATAGACTTGACTGAACAAAATAAGATGCAAAAAAGAATACAAACAGATGCACAGAAGAAAAAACGATACAATAATATGCTGAAAAAAATTGCAAAAATACTTCACAAAATGCAGTCTACTGCCACTTCCAAGACCAATGATTGCCACTAACCTCTCAACACCATCAGGGTAGCGGTTTCTCTGTCCGTGCTGTACATATTGGACCCGGTACAAATGTATGTACCAGAATCAGATAGCTGAACATTTTTGATATGGAGAATTCCCTCGAAATCAGTGACCCTTGGCATAGGCAGTCGTCCTCCTTGCTTGGTCCATGTTACTAGATACGCAGGCATCTAAATGCATTGGAATTACGAGTCGTATGTAGTATCGACCACTAATGAGAAGACATGGTCATTAATTACAAAACAAATTGTGCTCAGACCTGTATCGGAGCGATGGGTGTTGCTGTCACAATGCATTTCCGCAAGAACCGCAACTACATAAAATAATTCGCCAAAAACGCTTTTACAATAGAATAGCAACATAACCATTGAACTCACAACCTCACGAGCGTTGCTACTTAGTTTTAACACACACAACATCCTTCCTACATCACTTTTCGTTGAAATACATTTTGATGCAAATTGTTGAACTTTACGGCGTTGATTTTCCACAGTTTCATTTTCCATATTAATCTTACAGCTGGCGGTCAAGCTAATCTGTGTTCACGCCAGCATTTTCAAAGACTATGTATAATGTGACAGGGGAATTGAATTCCAAGTTGAAGAAGACTTTCTTTTTACTATACCATGCCACCAGTAAGCTAAAAACTTCGAACACTTTGCCTTACTTGATGTGGTTTTGCGAAACAAAGTGAAAACATTTACAGAATTCGATCACAAATCTAGTTCTTGAGCAAAATATTGCTGCTGTAATACTGCGTGGAAAATTGAAGTCGCGCAATTGCGGAGCAAATCTTTTTAACAAATAATTGCATAATTTTAATGCTATAGCCAGGGTTACCATTTTGTGCTTATTTCTAACATGTGTGCTCATTTGCAAAGACACTGTCTTGGAATATAAAAATGTGCTCATTTCTTAGAAATGTACTTATTTGGTTTTAAAAATCGCTTTATGTTTCATAATACTGTTGATTAAAATAAAGGTATTCGCCATACACGAAATAAAATTGTCTCAAATTAATACTTTAAAATATTGATTTTCACAAAAAAGTCGACCTTAAATGGTGTTTGAAAATCTTTAGTTTATTGCCGGCGAAAGCATCGCTTACCACAGCGGGCTCATTTTCGTTCTCGGCAGATGGTAACCCTAGCCATAGCAAAGCACAGCCGGCCTTAGCAATTAAATTGGGTTAGCGAGAAACTCCCAATACCACATATAGTTCAATCGATGGGATGCTGCCTTTCTATCAAAACTGTCAAGCTGCACTGCAAGGCTGTTTAGGATGGTCGAAGTGTGTTCTACAAAAACTCAACGTTGCAAAATACTGGCTATTTGAAAGGAAAAACTTTACTTTGCTGGTCGCTGTACACACGAACGAAACTTGGGAACCAACTCGTACTCGGACTGCACGTGGTTCTTCGACACGTACTTTGATCATTGGTTTCTCTCCTGCAATACAAGTTGAACACAGAAGCATCATGGTTGAAACGATTAAAATTTCAACGCAAATCACACCAAAACATTTCGAATACATGAATTACCAAGAAATACCAACTTTAAAAAAAATAATTCAAAATTAGATCTAGTGTTTTCGAAAACTTAAGAAATTCCAATGCCATCGACTATTTCGGGCGTCATTTAGGCAAGGTACTTCTACTTACATAATCATATACTGCAAATAATTTGTTGATGATATAGAACTTGAATACAGTTTTGAAAACGAACTATATTAAAATAACTATGTCTATGGCCGAGGAAGCAGCTCAAAGAGAGTGCATTTCCAAAAATGTGTAAACAATTTCTCTTTTAAAAAGAAATAAAAATCATGCTTTTAGTTCTTCTCTTCGCAGAAGCCACCAAACTGGGCCAAAGCATTTACATGAATTCTTCGGTAGAATAGTTTTCTTTCTTCTCTGGCATTATCATGCCTCAGCACGAAAGGGTTAATATGCAGGAGTTAATTATTCACCTACGACCAAGATAAGTCGTATTTTATGAAGGAATGGAACTCAACTGTGTTTTCTGTGTTCACAGGACCACTCTGACCGAATTTCAGACACGTTTAAAGTTTCGGCGAGCAATCAAATACCAATACTAACTTGACATTAAAATACTTATTTACTTTGAAGAGACACCACTGCTGAAGCTGTCTCAACGTAGTGTAGGCTACGCACGACGCAATAATAGGTGCCGACTTGAGAAGGTTGGAAATTTGGAAAAAGTAAAGTCCTTGCAGTCTCACTCACAAAAACTCCATCAGGAATCTGCGAGTTTGATCCCTGCCGACGCCACGTTATGGAAATTCGGATTGGCAAACTGACGTTGCAGCTAAAAAAGTTTTCACATTACGCATATCCAAAAGCTTAGAAAAAGCAATTTGTGATGTTGAAGCAAAAGCAAACCAGCGCTATAAAATCAGCAAATAAGAAAATGTTTGGGATTATTTCCGTTACCGACAGGCCCAAAAACCTAAAAGCAGGCAAATTTATTTATTTTGTTTGAGTAGAAATACCAGATTCGAAACTATTTTTATTAAAAAAAATTTTTTAACTTCAAATGGTACTAGTTTTCTGAACTAAAGACAAATCGATTTCCGTAGTTAGCTGGGATAAAACAACCGAACTGCTCACCCAGCATGTCGTAAGAGGCAACTTTTGACACCACTGGCAGTCCGTTATGTTGTTGCTTGGAATACTAGTCTGTGCTTACACATGGCTCTAAATGACAGCCTCTCTCTCTTACCCGACCAGCATATTCCTCCTGCTTGATCGATTTTGCATTGTGAGGCCTGCACCTTCCGTTTCATACAGAATTTTTAAAAAACAAAGCAATCGACATCAAGATTAACCAGTTTATTTTTTTACGCATTTTTGCTACTTTCTGACCTCTTTTTGTATATTAACGTTTTGTTATATCCTATAAACAAATTACCCCAGAAAAAATCTGCTTCCCTTTTTAGCAGTGACACTTCGAGGAACAATGCTGACTTGCAATAAGTCACGTGACCGTCGGACACATCTCACTCCAGAAGAAGGGTCTCCTTCGTACCCGGGAGCACATCGTTCGCACCTGCTGCCCTCGTATCCCTCCTGGCAATCAGTGCACACCAGACTGTTGGTAGACTCCATCAAACGACAAGAATTAGAAAAACTGAAACAAGGATTTTGAAAAAAACAAGGCATGGTGTAAGCACAAAATTAAATACGAGGGTGGTTCATAAAGTAATGCCTCCATTTTTGCAATTTCGCTAGAAGGGGTTGGAGCAGATTGCGTATTGCCTTTTTATAATGACTGAACCTTCATATAGTTAACCTGTACTTTTTATCTTTTTGTTGCTTTAGGTAATAACGTAGTGACAACTTCAAATTATACGCTTGATTTTGGCCGTAGAAATAGTCTTACAAAGCAATTTCTGTCTTAATAAATGTCCGTCAAATACGGAGATGTGTTACTGAATTATTATGCAGAAGTACAGCCAATTCATATTCACAAACGCTTGATGAATGTTAATGGCGTTGAGAAAGTCGATGTCAGCACGATGGGGAGATGGGTTCGTCGCTTCCAAAGTGGTGACAAAGATGTAATCGACCTCACTCTAAGCCACCCAAGCACAGCAACCAATAAAGAAAATGAAGAACGTTTTGATAATCTCATCAAATTTAACCGGCGGAAAATTGTAAATGAAATAAGCACAGAGTTGGGAGTGAGCGTGAGTGCGGAGGAAAAGTTAATACCCTCTCTGAAGAAAGCAAAAGATGTGCCAGATGGGGTCCACGAATGTTCACCCAGGAACAAAAAACCACCGGGTGATTGTCAGTAAGAAGTTGTTGGAACAACATAAAGCTGAAGGCGATGCCTTCTTGGACCGAATCGTCACTGGTGATGAAACTTGGTGCTACTACTACGAACCGGAATCCAAGCAATAGTCAAAGGAATGGTATCACTCATACTCTCCGCCACAAAAAGTTTAGGTCACAGCGCTCAGCAGACAAAGCGAAGCTTACCGTCTTCTGGCATGCACAGGGTATTATCACCTTGGATTTCAGGGAACCATGGGCACCTGTCAACTTTGAACGTTACGTGAAAACATTGATCAAAGCGAAGGCTAGAATTGCCCGCACTAGATCAGCGAAGAAAACATTCTTCTTGCAACACGACAATGCCAGGTCACACGCGAGTCTCAAGACCACAGAAGGTGTGACCAAGTTTGGCTGGAGAGTGCTGTCTCATTTGCCATACAGCCCTAACCTAGCACCATCAAATTTTCATCTGTTTGTGGCTCTAAAACATGGGTTGCGGGGACAGCATTTTGCTGACAACAATGCTGTCATAGACGCAGTCAAAAAATTTACTGCCACAGCTGGAAGAGAGTTTTACCAGCAAGGCATACAGGTTCTCGTATATCGTTGGAAAAATGTATTGAAAATGATGGGGACTACGTAGAAAAATAAAGTTCTTAAACACAATGTGTGCTTGATATGGTGATGGCGTTTTCGATTTTCTATTTCTTTAACTTTTTGAGTTGGAAGATAGGAGGCATTACTTTATGAACCAGCCACGTATATGAAATGATAATAATCATTTATAATAAAATGAAAATATATAATTATATAAAATTAAAAATATTTATAATAAAATAATTTATAGAACATGCTGTCCCATAAGTACTTTACTGCGATTTCCCGTACTTGATCGAATTACTTTTAATAGAAGTGGGTCGCGATTGCCAGCGGTAGGCTTCTAGAAAATGGGTTTGAATTCTGAACACAATTTGCTCTTGTTTGATAGCAATGAATTTCCGGTGAATGATAAATGAAGATAAAAAGCAGCATAGTCGTTTGAAAATGCCACCATACAGTATTTTCCAAATGAAAAGCTGACAGTTTTAAGCTATGTCTGTATCAAATGCAAAAAGGGATTGATGGCAAACAATAGATGCGTACTGTATCAGCCACGTCCAAACCAAATACGAATACAAAACAATGATAACGCCTCAAACTGCAAGCAGAAAATACTTGAAATCTACTAAACGAGTGATACCTTACCTGTTTGCGCCAGTCCCAGGACAAGCGCACGGCCTGCAGTCGTGCTCAGTGCCACGTGTAGCGTCGCCATAGTAACCAGACGCGCATTCGCTACAGCGATTACCAGTGGTGTGATGACGACAACTCTAACAAAGTCAGAATTTTAATCGTGTTAGGGCAAAGCTTTTTACAATACAGAGTGCCGTACGATTGTTAGTTCTTGATGGCAAGCAGGCTAATACCATTCCATTAACCGCCCAAGCGGAACAACTCGGTGCAATGGCAGTCATGCCAGCAATAGTTGAGGACCAACACTGCACTTCAGGGAGTGCTAGTAGCAAGGTTATGCAGTCAAAAACTTTAGCTTGAGCAACACTTTCAATGTCCTTCAAGGTTTTCTTTTTAAAACAGTTAACTTATTTTCATTATCAAATTGTTTGGCTCGGTTCAGCTTGTTGAGCGTAAATTTTACATCAACAATCTTGAAATAATGCAGAATCAGCAAGTTACTGTATATAGGAACTTGATGGTACTTTAAAACCCCACATCAATCGGCTGTGTTCATTCCAAAGTAGCGACTTAGAATTCAACGTTTAAAGTGGGCATGTAAACAGACCGCTAATCTCACCAGGAGGGGGAGCGAGTCAGGTGACAGAGAGGCCATTCTCTTACTATTTCGTTTGTGAAACAAGTAATACTGATTGGTCGTTGATAAAAGCTTCAATTTTGGGTTGGCTTGAGATGAAACATTTCGAATCTGTCCCAAATGCCTTGTACTTTTGCAACGCCGCTGAAACAAGCCAATTCTCTTTTATAGATAACGTTAGTGTAAGTGCATCCAAAAGTTTTAAAAGTTTTAGGAAGGTATTTAAAATTAAAGAACCACTAGCTAAGTATTAAAATCTGTAGAGATTAAAAATCGCAAAACCAGCCACATACAAAGCACACGCCGCTTTCAGAATCGCACAAATCACTATGACCATTGCACTCGCACAAGTGACAAAGACCAAGGTAGATTCCACCAGCAAACCGGGTGAAGCCAGAAGCACAATCCTATAAATTAAATAAACAAACAGTAATCATAGATATTACTTTTAATTAATGGATGTTAAGGCATATAGGCTAACTGCAATCAGTTGAATAAAATACCACTTCCACGACCGGTTTCGTTCCTATTAGAACTCGTCAGGTGGACTCAGGTATTGAACCGACGGTCACATGAATTGCTTCATGCGGTTTATGCCACTCCAGCTCCTATAATTCGTATTAGTAATCATAGAGTTTTTCAGTTCACTTTTCTAATGCAACCACTCTTTAGTAACAAAGTACGTTTCAATCATGACCGAGTGAATTAGGTTTCACATTTCACCTTCCACATTACTTTTATTGCTGACCGCCAAGGAGGAGATAAGTAAATACCATTTTAGAAGCGTGATAAAACGCCAATTTTACACGAATAGTTTCTGCGTTGCTAGTTATGAGAGAAACACTTTACAACTGCCAAGCTGCCGTGCTTGCATTAAAAGTGTACGGGCCGTACACTGGCCCAGCGATATTGGTAACTCAAAGTGGGTCAAAACTCAAGTTGCTTTATCGCGAGGTTTTTCGTAGCCAGAAAATAGAATACTTAACTTTACTCTGTGTACAAAGAGCAATCACTCGAGCCCGATTTGATTCTTACAAAATCCCACGGAAAATAATTACCCCGGCCATCTGAATCACATCAGAGCACAATGTTCGTACCTCACAAGATGTTCCTTCGTAACCGTTCGGGCATTCGCAATGCTCTACGTCATAAACCGGGTTGGCCATCAGCATACTTTCACTGGCTGTTTCCATGACGACGTTTGAGATCGATGTTCGCAGGATGGCGCTAGAGAAAGAAGCTCGCAGCAGCACGGATTCAAGATCGGCAAGGACCATAAGGAGGTGTTCCCTGGTAGCTGGCTGACCGTTGGCTCTGCGCCAGTGTCCCTGCATTACAAGAAACTAGTGTAATCATATTGTCTTAAGAACGCTTCTTCTACTTAACCAATGCTGATTATCAAACTCAAAGCAGACCGGGTGAAGAATACAAATCCTTTTTTAAAGCAAAAGCCCAAGTAACTAACTCTAAGGATTATGAGAAGTTAGTTATGAAAAATAAGAAGTTTTCGTAAAAGCGGTTTTAATAATGCAAGAGGCCAGCGATGCACTTAGCAAACTGCAGACAGTGACACTGTTTCGACCTATCAGGTCTCTTCAGTGCAGTTGGTGACCAATAAGAAGCTAGAGGCTTTTAATAAAGCATAGCTTAGACCGTCACACTTGTGGATTAAAATTTTTTTTTAAAAACTGTTAGACTTAGTGCACCTGCGAGTGATACGGCTTCGCAGAGGTTGACAGACCATCCACTACAGTGGACCTAGTATTTGGTCCCACAAGTGTGACGGTCTAAGCTATGCTTTATTAAAAGCCTCTAGCTTCTTATTGGCCACCAACTGCACTGAAGAGACCTGATAGGTCGAAACAGTGTCACTGTCTGCGGTTTTAATAAGATATTACAATTACAAGCTTGCTAGCTCACATTTATTGCGCTTGCAATCTAAATAGGTACAATTCCGTCTGTACGTACGTGCGCTTTAAGTCCTCCGAAAGTACTGGACGTACAAACATCAAACTTATCACGATTGATCACCACCTTGGGGTGAGTGTCATAAGGGATTCTTGACTTTATGGTGACGTCATAATCAAAGAGAATTTTTTGATTTGATTGAAAAAGAAAAACCGTGTTTGCTCAAACGAAGACTAGCCCTTGACCTATCACCTTATCACAAATTTCATCTTTTTGGGGTCTAAGATGAACTCAAAATTAACGCTTAATTGCACAATCTGATATTTGTATTTTCTCAAAAACTACTAATCGTAGAAACGCGACTAAACGCTTTTTTAGGATATTAATAAGATGCTTTTGATGAAATCGATTCTACATCAATTTAAGTTCATTTGACAATGCAACGAGCAATTCCCAATTTATGCACTTTAAGCCTTCCAAACATACTTCTCTTTTTCTCTCGCACGCTTCAATTTCGCTTTATGATGTCATAAGGCTGTCTAATACAATTAGCACAGTCTTTCGCTACCAGCGATTATAATATGATGATTTTTTTTGAAATTGCAACATTTTTACATCAGTTTACATAAAAACTGATTTGTGATCTCATTTCTCAAACGATTTTCAAACATTTTTTTAACTAATTAAAGGTTATTTCAAGTCAATTTTGATCATATATGGCATGCGTCTTTAGCCTTTGTTTTTATACTAGAAATATTGATTTTTTAAACTTGTAGTGTAACTTAAAGTGGTAAGCTCAGTAAAAGCAGGTAAATTTAATGTAAAAATGTTATAATAAGGTGCTAGCAAGTGTCACTTCAAAACTTAGGAATTTGTTTTCCAGCGATATCTGACTCCAATTAGTTAGGGCTAAGGATTAGTTTATAAATGACTGATCAAAAGTTGGTTGCCATTCATCATGTTGCATTTTTAGTTAAACAATTATCTTACCAGACCTAACAAACTTGCAATTGTTGGACAAAGTCAGTTCTTTAGTATATTTTAAGTATGTTTCCTCACAAGCATGGTTCTTTGGCATTATCTGTCGAAGTTTTCAAAAACCTTCATCAAAAAATGAATTCTCTAAACGTTTATGAAATATAACTTACCGATTAAAAGCACTCAAAATTTTGGTGCCCCCATTTCACATGATTGCAGTTTCTCAAAAAACAAAATTATTTGGTAAATTTTGACTATTCTTCCTCAATAGTACGGCTCTTTGGCGTTATCTATCACAACTATCAAAAATAGTCATCTAAAAATAAGGTCTGTAGATATTTAAATATATAGCCAACTCAAAGCAAAAAACTTGGTAATTTCCCCTCCAAAAAAGTGGGGGTAAAGATGGTCATGTTTTATCTTTTGCTACAAAAGATTAGTGTCGAGCTACTGTACATATGATCAAATGTTGAAGCAATTTTCTTTAGAATTGGGTGAGGCCGGCGTCGCCAGCTGATTTGATATTCTTAACCTCGACATTACTAATGGAGGCTCTGCTGTTGCAATAACTTAACCATGAGTGCTTTATTTCGGGTTAGTTTGCTTTTTGCGTGGCTGGGTTTATGCCAGGATCAACTTTTAGTTTAATGACGCCTATTGGTGAAAACAAGGCAAATAAGACGTTGCCAGGGACTCGACAAACTCGGGAGAGACGTAGTGGTTATGCGCAACCGCTCATAATGTTTTTCTAATTGATTGCGCTTCAATAAACATTAATCTTTGCTAAAAATAATTCGATAACATCTCACGCTGTATCAAGGGACAACAAGTGATCATTCATTTAAGCGTTTTGTAAGCATGCTTTTTTTCTGTCTGGAATTCTTTTTACAAAGCAGTGTCACTTCATAATCGCAAAATGGCATCACAATTCCTTACCACTATATAGCGAGAACAGCGACGGGATCATTTTGATAGCAAATATAAATAGTAAAATCCACTACTGATATTGATAGGCATTTTGTATCGGTACGAAATACTAATCTTCATTTAAAAGTAGGAAGGTTGGGATTAGGGGCAAGGCTAAATGTAATAAAATCTCAAGATTAAGAAAAGATTGAAATAAAACAATAACAGCATCAATTTGTAAATCTGGATTAAGAGGAAACGATTTTGCTTGAAAACATTTTAATTGGCGCTCATTGAAATAGATTGTATGACTTTGAGGAAAGACATGGCCCCTTTTCTTGCTATGAACGAATTCAAACAAACAGCGCAGCTAAAAAACTTGATATCACAAGCATAAATGGGAAACTGATATGCTGCCTGTTAATTTATTTATATCATAAAGAATTGTAATGAAATCACAAGTCTAAGAAAAAATCAAATTAAAACAACAAATCTAATCATTTGTAAAACTGAATTTAGAGAGAATAGTTTGTAAGAAAATAACTTAGCCTGAAGGGCGCCCTCTAGAATATCGTGAATGAATTTGAAGAAGCCACAGACGCTTTTGTCGTTATGCGGGAAACAAAGCAATAACGCAGTCAAAAAACTTAATACCACAAATATAAGTTCGAGAAGGGCCGCATCAAATCGTAAAAAAGGCTTATCGCTAAATAGTTTATTTCTGTAATTATGAAAATAATTACCATTTGGCAGCTACCATCATTTTTGACTGTGTTTCAACCTCCTCCTCTCACACTTTTTAAAATATTGAAGATAGTGTGTGAAAACATTCTTTCTTTGTGAACATAAACAGTTTTGATTAACAGAAGATGATTGCTATTTCATGTACAAGAATTATAAAAGTGCATACAAAACATTAACTTTTCGTCGCAGTTCACAGAAGAGCCTGACAGGTGAAGCCGACTTAGGCGGTTGAACCCATGTATTTAACCCCAACGTTACTGTTGGGGCCCCGCAGGCGACGCCAGCAGAGCCGGATAGTCAAGTATACAAAGCGCGATGCTGTCTGTGTGTGAGTGTCTGTTTGTACTAACTCCTCCACAACTATTAAGCGTGCAAAACATCAAACTTGGCACGATTGATCACCTCTTCTAGGCGAGTATCATGAGGGGTTCGTGACGTCATCATGGCGTTATAACCGGAGACATACCTTTTTAAAATTGCATTTCGTGAAAGAGGAAACCGGTGTATTGCTCAAACAAAATCCAGCCCCCAACTTACAAACATTTCAACTCTTTGGAGTCTACAATGACGTCACAGCCATCGCTAAATTGCCCAATTTTTTTTCTGCATTTTCTCAAAAACTAATCACCGTCGAAACGCCATTAACAACATTTTTGTGAGATATTAACAAGAAAATTTCGATAAAAAATTTTTACAATTTAAGTTGAATTGACGATGCAACAGCAGATTCTTTTTTAAGCATTCTAAAGCATGCTTCTTCTATTGTTTTGCAGGCTTCAAAGTTGCTGTATGATGTCACAGTGCGTCAGGCTGGATTCAAATAAAAAAAGATGAAAAAATCAACAAGCAGCAAGCTCCGCGAGCAGTTTTTGTTCACGGTTATTTGAAGAGTTGGCAACTTGTAGGCTGCCTGTTTAAGAAAAATGACGCATTACGGTATTAACATACCGTTTGGTCACAAAAAACAGATTTTTAGTAATGCAATAGCAACTTACTCGTAAGGCTGACTGAGCTTAACCTCCGAGAAATATTATTGAAATGTAGAAAAGTCAAACAAATTGATTATTTTTCACGTGAAATCTTATAGTAATTGCATTAATTGTCTGCATCTTTTCCACAAAATGCGGTCCATGGCTTGTACTCTTTAGCCATAACCTATTGCAATAACTTAGGTGTAAGTGCTTGACCATAGGTTAGTTAGCACTTCCCTAACTGTGATTATGCCAGGACCTAGCAATACGTACGCATTCAGAGACGTCAGATCACACAAATAGGCATAAGCTCATAAAAAGTTGTAAGAAGTTTGTCAAATTTTTAACAGCATACTTGTGAAATTACACTACAATCATTTTGGCTCCCCTTCCTCCCCCACAGCTTTAACTTCATGCTTTTATGCAAGTGGTAAAATAAAAAGATAAAACTGTGGGAGCCTATTGGCTGTTTCAGTTGCGAGCAAGTTTATTCCAGAAGTACCTGGGCTTTAGGTCGTACAAAGAGGCGTACAATTACGAAAAAGTTGTAAAGCATTCCTATTCCAATGAGGAAAAACCGGGGTAACATTTAACAGGTTTTTCCAAAACTACAGATCACTCACTTTGCCGCCCTCCTCTCCCCCACAATTTCGAAATTATACTTCCAAGCACTCCATGCAATAAACGAATAAAACTTTTCAAAATTTTCGGCTGTTTCAACGAGAAAGTCAAGTTCCCAAGTATGCTTATGCTGATAACAGGGAGATCAACGCGTAGTCAGAGACTCCACAAATTAACCATAAGCTATATCTTTGTTTTATTGGCTGCGCCCAGGTCTTTGTATAACTACAAAACTTTAGCTACTTGAATGAACATGGTGGTCCTAATCAGTGACGTCTTTAGAAGCAATTACTTTTTTAGGGAAGGGAGAAGGGGCGGAGTTTTAAGTAAACTCCATCATATTATCAAGCAATCTTGTAATATAACTGAGCTCTATCTTATTTGGGGTAGGAGGGGAAGCAGAGCATTAAGGAAGAAACACTTTTAAAAAGTGATAATCTTACCAATTTTGGTCTCGAAACAAGCATGAATACCTTTTTTCAGGTTAACGTTTTGAAACTAAAAATTTTGCTCAAATTCGTGCCCAAACATACTCGTACATCATCACATTTCTTTCTTGAAGATCAAGTTTTTGAACGCCCTGTCATACCGTTGATGTCACAATGAAAAAACATGTTGTTTTTAAATTCGCATCTCTTGACTGAGGAAATCGCTTTTGTGCCTTAAGGAACCAGCACCTGATTCACCAAATTTCAACTATTTGATTTCTTTGTTAAGATGACGTCATAATTGTCCATTGACTGTAAAAGTCGTTTTCGTCATTTCCTCAATAAAAACTGACCGTACAAATGCCATTAAAACCTTTAGCGAGAGATTCAGTAACAGGCTGTTTGTAAATGACGCCAGCTTCCATCAAAAAGTATGGAGTGTTTTAACAAAAACAATTGATTTATCATTTTACTCCTTGCTTATTAATACAAGAAAATTATCTCTTTACTTCTGTTTAGTGTTCGCTTTTGCACGGAATTATAAATTCTAAGTGTCTCAACCTTAAATGCATTCCCAATTTAGTAGAGAGTTACACTTTGGCATAAAAATCTTATTGGGTGTGGTTAGTTCGATTGCAGTTTTACTGACTGACCCGCATTGCTACTTGATTCAATATCACGTGTTTGACTGCGCCACCTACATTTTGTGCTGTAGATAAGACAACCCAATACACTTAACACTAGCGAGACCCTCGTTAGGACTAGCGACATCATTTATGCTAATCAGTTCTGTGTTTCTTTGCTGTTTATAATATTTTCAGTGGAGGGTTTCATTAAGTCGTAAAATGCGCACACCACCAAATAAATGATTACTGTAATTATAAAACAAAAGCCATCGCGGCGCCCATTTTCAACGTGATATTTGTTCTCCTACACTTAATTGAAGGAACGGATAGATTTTATGAAATCATAGAGAGTTTGTGAGATCTCTCCCAATTCAAAGTAATCGTACTACGATTGGGATTTGGGGCATAGGGCCGATGTCACTATTGGTACCAATTTATCGCTTGTGGTCTTCAAAATATAATTTGGTTGAACCCGGCTGAACCGATGTTGCTAACCCGACACAACTGATAGGTAGCTCTGCCGGGCGATGCCGGCTAGTTTGCAATGAAAATTTTTAAATGTCATGTTATTTATACTCCAAAAATAGATTTGCCGGATGGAGTCTACTGGATTACAAATAATCCAGTGCAAACGCTAAGTAAATCTGGTGATGTTTCAACAAATGGTTTCTTGAATTGTCAAAGACTCTATTTAATGATGATACGTATCAAATGATCGGAAAGAGATAACTTGAAATCAACCTTGCAGTGTGTGGTGTTGCTAACAAGACGTGAAGTCGCAGGATTACGAGTTTATCTCCCGGGGGTCGCACAAATTAATTGCGACGGCATTATATAAATAAAATAAAAACCTGAGGCTCGTTCCAACATATCTCAAAAATGATAATTTTGCCTGGCTTCTGCGATGCCATACAAGGATGGTATGACGAAAATAATTGACTACCCCACTAACCACCTGCTTTTGAAATCAATTTTGTAGCTATTGCACTTTTAAAAAACCCGGCGATTTATCCCAACTCTAACCTCTTTGAGAACCACAGATATTTCTTTTTCAGTGGAGGGCAAGGGTATTTTGATCTCATCGTACACTTTTGACGTGATTGTGATGTCATTTCCGATTAAGATGACGTCCGGATCATTGTTGGATGTTCCACCTCCGTAAGTAGTGAAAGAAACTTGATAATGTAAATTGCCACCGTAAGAAACAATCTAAAGAAAACATTTTTAAAATTTACTTTTCTAGGACGATACAGTTCTCGCGACGCATTCTTACCGCTAAGCAGTGGTTTTCAGTGGCCAGGTTTCAACATCTCGTTTACGCTGCTTGGTAATGCCACAGAAAGCTTTTGATAATCTGCTGCTTGTTAGAACCAGCCAAGCAATCAAAATCACTGCAAAGTGCCAAGGACACAGCAACGCTGCCAATACGAGCCTTGAAGGAACAATCATTCGATCAAAGTTGCACTATAGTCCAGGCCAAAAGGAGTTGCCTGGGCCTATGGGGCTCCTTGGTTTTTCGCCATACCCCCGTCCGAGAAAGGGGGCGGGAAACAACAACTTGCAAAAAACCGAAGCGTTTTAACCCACTCAACCACTTCATGGCAGTAAAGTGTAACGAGTATATTTAAAAAAGCTAATCGCATTTCTCCAGCTTGTATGCTTACAGAGTAGGCTGTAACGGGTGGCGACAACGTATGCCAAGTAGCAACTGATCATTTACAAAAAATTCTACTCTAATGATTATTGAATCTACTGTTTGTAGCCTATCACAATAGTATAAGTCCAAGCATAAACGTGCGTCAGGTCATACTTTGTCTCCTAAGTATTCTTCTGGTAGCTTCCAATAGTACGTTTCCGCTCCAGGCAAAAGGTCAAGCCGAGGGTAAGACAAAGTTTTCCCGTTATCTAAAACTTCAAAACCTTCGTCCACTGAAGGATTACGACTGGTTTGTTGCGTCAAAGCAAAACCACCGAAGTCACTGGCAAATTCGGAAGTTATCTGAAAAATGATTTTATGAGAAGAGCCCACTGCGTCTAGCAATCAAATCTGGACTGAAAAAAAATTTTACCTATTCGCATTTAAGTTGCAACAGAACGAAACTTTTTCCAGCATATTTGGAAAATTTTTGTCACTAGCCTAAATTTTGATTTGCAAGCTGTTTAAGAGAAAATTTACTTTCGCTACATTGTACTATATGAGTCTAGGTATGGGGCGCAGTTTGGAAAATAACTTTTTAGTGGTTTTGCTCGGAAAAATTGTCCATTATTGTGCACATCTTTTTGCAAGTGCACGATTTATGTGCACACAAAACAGATAACATTTCTTTGCTAAACATATTTTGCGCTCATAATTTGTCAAGTGGTCAGGTTTGACAGCCCTCAAAAAACCCTTTTTACAAGGGTGGCCAGACAATCTGCTGTTTTAAAAACGTTAAGTATGCAGAAAGAGCAAAAGTTTATACCAGTGCTTCCCAACCTTTTTTGCGTCAAGCCTTACTTTTATCTTGTAAAAAATCTCAGGCCCCACCAGAACTACTACATGTCGTATGGATTTTTTACTCTAAAGCTAAAACGCTGGATCAATTATAAATGAAAATACTCATAGTTTCTACAATTTATTACTGGACGAAACCATACAATAGCATGGTTAATGGGAGCCCTGTGCTTGATGCTCGCTACAGAGCTGCTTGATTCGAGGTTCCAGTTTAGTCAGTTTCAGTCTCAAATCACCACGTTTTGTGATCTCTAGTTGATTTCTCTTAGCATGCAACAAATCCGCAACAACGCTAAACCCACATTCAACCAAATAAGATGACGGAAAACTTATCAGTTTTTGACTTGCCAAAGCAGTACATCGAGGGTATTTCTTTTTGCATTCCAGCGACAGCCACACTAGGTTTCCTTTAATCTTGAAAAGTGTTTTCATGGATTCATCTTGCTGCAGCTCACATAATTCTTGTTGGTATTGTTCTGATACTGCAGATAAATCTGACAAAAGTGGTTGAGTTAACCAAGAAGGAAACTCCATTGCTTTCAGATCATAAAATCTTTGGTTGAAATCATTCATCAGCATTTCTAAGTGTTCAGCAATAACTGTGTTTGTCTCTTGAGTGACGTCACATTTTTTTAACCAAGGAAATTGCACATAGCTTTTTGACAAAATATTGCCTCTACACAAACTGAGAAATGTCACAAATCCAAATATTTTTGCTTTGGCATCACAAAGTGTTGCATTGGCTCCTTAAAGCTGCTTCTTTAAAGAACAAAGCTTTTCAAAAATATCTGCCAAATAGCTAACATAAGCTTTGCCATCCGTGGTCATCAGGTGAGTCATTTCCGATTTGTCCTTCAAAAACTCACTGAGTGGTTCGAACAGTTCCATTAATCGCCTTAGGCAGTTTCCATTTGAAAACCACCTCACTTCGGTGTGGAGCAATAATCTCACATGATTTGCATGATTAACTTCACAAAACTTTTGGAACAAACGTTCTGTTTTGGCATTTGCTTTGATATAATTAATGCATTTGATCGCAGAATGTAGTATTTCGTGCAGTTTAGGAGCAAGATTTTTTGCAACTAAATGTTCTCTGTGAATCACACAATGTACAACTAACATGTCTGGATTTTCGTCCTTTAGCAATTTTAAACATCCTGTATTTTTACCCATCATGGCAGGGGCGCCATCGGCCGCACACGAAACAATGTTGGTTTTAGGAATTTCATTATATCAAAATAATTGCTTTCTTTGTCTTAGATATCAACTCCACGAGTGGTGGTTTCTAATGGTGGTGGTGACAAAATAGCATCTCTTCTTCAAACTTTTCATTGTCAATATACCTCACGTATGCTAATAACAATGCTTCGCTTTTCCTAACTGTGCATTCATCGATTTGCAATGAGAACTTTTGTGATTTCAACTTCTCGATAAGTTGTACCTCAACATCTTGCCCCATTTCATCAATTCTTCTGCTGATTGTGTTGTTGCTAAGTGCCATTGCTTGCACATCCTTGTCATCGGTTTGTAAAACTTTTCTCACAAAAACAGATATTGCTGGTTTTAGAAGATCTTCCCCTATCGTGTGATTTTTTTCCGCTTTTTGCTATAAGCAAAGAAATTGCATAACTTGCTTCAAGAGTGCAATTCAGGGATGCAGTATGATTAGTAAATAATGAAGTAATTTTTGTCCTTTTCTCAAAATTTTTTTTAAAGTTTCAAAATATTGCAAGTTTGATTTGACATGGTTGGGATGTTTAGCTTTCAAATGATTTTCTAGACGACCAGCCTTCATTGACTCATTTGTTAAAGTTTGTAGGCATAGTAGGCAAAAGGGAGAGCGTTCATCATGCGCAGCAGGTATAAAACCAAACTTTAAAAACTCGTTTGAATATTGACGAACTTTTTTCTTGCTTATCTTGCACATAGCTTCTAAACTTAAACCTAGTTTTAGGTTAATATCATAAGCATCACAGATACGAGTAGCACTGAAATGACAAGTAATATGACTTTACCTGATTTTGTGTATAACAAGTAAAATAGATGCTGTAGATACCAATGTCATGTTTAGCACAGATATTTAGGTATAAATGAGAAGTAAAATAGATGCTATGACAGGACAAACGATATGTCGCGTCACAAACGTTGAACTTAAACACCCATACTATCACACACACCCAAACACAATTCACAAAATCATATGAGGGCAGAACAGAAAAAAAAGCCAGATGTTCGAAATCAATCCAATGTCTTAAACCTCCATGCCCCACCAAAATTTTGTAATGCCCCACTGGTGGGGCGCACGCCCCACGTTGGGAATCACTGGTTTAGACCATGACTAGCAATTTACACGTATATATGCTTCCCGCAACAGAAACTTTAGTTGTGCTTAGAGCAAATAGAGTTCACACGTGCTTCGGAGGTATCAGTACTGCATGCACGGCTCATTGCTGCCATAAGCGATACAACCCAGCAAAAAAATTGCCCTGAAGTCACTTTGTTACAACGGCAACATCTGTGGATGTCTTCGTTTTCCACCTGCTCTCCTTATAATAATTTGGGGAAATTCTTATGACGTTTTGGTGTAATTTTTCATTGTATCGGTCAGCAGGTGTCTGTTGCTCAAAAAGCAGGTAAAAATAACTTTTTTTTCTTTTATCTCTCTTTCGATATCAAAGAGTAAAAAGTGCCTGGAGTTTTAACCCATATTTGCCGTAAGTATAAGAAATACAAATGGCAACACTGCTTACCTCGTTTCGCTCGTATGAAGCTGATGTGCACTGATTAGTCAGTCCCATGCAAAAGCAAGGTAAACATCCTCCGTCGGGGTTCTCAACGTTCATGTAAAAGAAACCAGGCTTGCACTGATCGCATCTCTTTCCAGTAGTGCTCGGCTGCAAAAGAATATATTTTCCGTAACCGTAGCCATGCAAATTTGCTAATGCTATCATTTACACATGCATTGTGTACAAGCTACACGTTTTAGCCATTTTCGCTTGTGCCATAATGGTGCAGACAGCAAAAAGCTAGCAGACAGTTAGGAATGCTGTACAGCTTTTGAGTTCGATAATTTAAGTAAATACTTATCCTTACGTTTACTCCCGTTTTGAATTAACAAGTACTGGCAAAGCGCAGTGCATTTTTACCACAACCTCTGTAACCAAGCAGGGAAAAATTGTACATTGATTAGAATAATTGAAATCCATTAAACAATTAACCATTTATGAAAGTCAATGCCAGTTACCACCAAGAAGAGCTCAGTCTCAAGCGCAGTATTTCATGAACAGCTGAGGTTCAAACGCACATATTATTCCATGACAATGAGCTGCAAGTTGAGCTGTTCAGCAAGCCAATAGTCTATTACCTTGCAAGTACATTGACCGGTAGGATCACATTCGCTGTTCACTGATCCAATTGGGTCACAGTCACAAGTGACATCCAATGGTATGCACCTGTAACCAGAAGCATCGAAACCAAAGAATGGTGCGCACCTTAAAACAGCAGGCAGATTAAAGCTGCAAAAACCTAGGAGTCCAGCTTGTGTTGATCACAACAGGGCTGCATAATGGTTCTTAGCTTGCTATTTTGTTCCCGTTTCGTGGAAAAGACCTAGCGAACAATTCTTTTGCTTCAGCTTATTCCTGACCTCAAGTAGAACAAGTATTGCAAACCAAAATCACAATTACTATTGAGCATCACACCAGCATTTTTCATATACTGCTTTTATGTAAAATAGACGACTCTATCTGCCCAAAATGAAGTCAGAAAAGTGATCGAAAGAGTAGGAGTTCCGTTTAACGTGACATTGATAAAGCGTTTGAACCCCACAAGGGCTACGGTCAGGTGTACTTGAGAGGGGCACTTTATGGTAATTTCCCTGATGTTGGTTCTAATTATAACTCCGCAGCACCTCTAAGCACAAAGATGTGCTAGAATAACGAAAATATTTTCCTCGGGACCAAAGGATTAGAATTCAACTTATTTATTGAAATTGATAATTAAAAGCTTTCATTTTCATTTCGTTGCTGCAACAACATGATATCAAGCTCAAAATTTGGACCAAGCTTACCTATCGCACCTATCTCCTGTGTAACCAAGTGGACATTGATCACAGACAGGCTGTCCATTACTTTCCATAGAGCAATTAGATATATCTCCGTGATCAGACCTTCCGGCCACTACAGGACATGGGCAACGGCGACATGCAACCTGAGACTCCGGATCACCATAGAAACCAGCCTCACAAACCTCACAATGATTTCCCGTAGTGTAATGCAAGCAGTTCTAAACGGTTACAAACTCAACTGGTTGTTTAACATTTTGCATATTATACGTTCCCCCGAAAATTCAAACAGTAGTTGTTTGGTGTAGTCCCGTAGTGTCGCTGGGGAGGGAGTGTTCCAGGTGACAATATGCTAGGGGGTGACGCTTTTCAAGAAAATTTGGGATGTCTCGGATCGCAATGCTACCTCCAACATACACTAGAACGTTTCATATCTGATTGTGACGTTGCAAGGGCGAAGTAAGCGAGCAGAAAACTGAGATGACGTCACTGCATAGATCGCTACAGCTGACGTAAATGCAACTGACGTCATATAATCAAACAAAGATATCCATCCTCTAGAGCCGCCTAAGAACACTGCCTGAATACAAAGCTTAAATGTTGCCTATGAGATCCATTGTCTATGAACACTTACCTGAGATGCCGTTAAACACTTACTTTTAAGTAAGTAAAAGTTTTAAGTAAGTCGAACCTTAACTTACTTTTAAGGTTCGATTGGGTCAAAGCAAAAATCAAATTGGTATTTACAACTTTCCTGCTTGACGCTCAGAAAAAGTAATAGTGTCACAAAAAAGTTTGTTTTTTGGTAAAAAGCACTTAACGTGAATCCTTCACGTTTACGTGGCAGATAAGTGGCAAGGCCAAGTAGCTTCCCCATGGCACTGGCACAGTCCGATTACACAAGCAAACAGAGCGTGAGCTCATAAGCATGAATATAGGCACCATGCACTTATTTAAAACAGCCATAAAAATCTACATACTACGCATTTTCCAGTATTCTTATCGCACGTGTTACTGTTTCCGTTGCATCTACATGGCTGGCACGTTCCACTATAGGGGCCGGATTCCATGCGGAAATATCCTTCAGAGCAATCCTGATTCGTAAAATAAAATTGGAAATCGAAACATCATGACAACGTTGGCAATCACATTACAAGTCAAAGCGTCCTTACCTGTGCATTATCGGACTATAGTAGTAAAGTTGCTCATCAGGCATGTCGTAGTGGATGAGCTCTGAATAAGCATTAAAGGTGGTCCACCTTGGTGGAGGTAGGGCTACCAGTTTCAAATTTGCCTTCACAACCGGTTTGTAATGAACTGCCGCTTTCCCCTAGCCCAACTTGATTGGGTTTGCTGTGGGGGTTGGAATTACCATTTCATGCTAGGCTCGATCCAGAGAAAAGGGAGGGGTAAACACATACACGAAGTGCTGTCATTGCAATTGAGAGACTTAAGTTCAGGCCCGAATGAGTTCTACATCGAAAGAGAATATACGGTCAGGGGCCAAGCAGAATTTTTGTTAGGGGAAGTGGGGACAAACCAAACCAATAATGGTCGAAACATCAAGGGATTCTGTTTAGCGGTTTCTTTCCCTGCTTGGTTGCAATACTTGCAGTGGAAATTTATGCACCGTGCTCAGAGTACTGGCAACCCGAAGGAGGTCTGAACACAAGTTGTTTGATGTATAGGCTAATCGCAAAAGCACAGACTTTTCTGAGATCAGAATATCAAGATATTGGCCTTATAATGTCAAGCGACCTACCTCGCATGATAGCCCGGTATAACCCCGCGGACAATTGCATTCCTCCACGTCCAAAGCGCGATTGCCGTCTGAATCCGGACTAGCAGAGTCAAGATGAACGTTTTTGATTCTGGAAATCAAAAACAGCATTGTTTTCAGACAACTTCTAGTGTATGTCCGACACAAACCCAATACTTTTATATCAGCCTTTGATTTGCCCGTAAGAATTCAGATCTCGACTCAAATAGTCTACCACAAAATATAAACTACAACTGAATGTAAATAAAAGTAGGGATAAGCTACAATGTAGTGAAGGAAGAAGTTGGCTCAAGCTTGAAATCAAAGGTTTATTGCAGATCATACGTTACAGTTTCAACTTCAGTTGCGTAGGAGATTCGAACAAAAAACTGACGAATATTTTTCAAAACGTGAAGCATTGTCTCGCGGGTTACAGGAAGCCCACCATCACTAGAACGCCTCCAGTAATCCTGAACATAAAAGATTGTACAAATTGATACGTCATAGAATGAGTAAGGCTTCGTTTTCGTCATCATCCTTTTAGCTCGTGCTGCTTAACCAGTTCATGCGATTGTCGTTTCGAGGTTTATATTTTCCCGTCCATAAGTCTTTGGTTTCAATACAACTATTTCTATACAGCCTTGAATTCGAGTCCTTTTCTCGTTCACCCGGTGAAGCATATAGAAGAGGGAATAAAGGGCAATGTTCCCCTTGAATCGATAAGACAGTAGCAAAAAAATGTGACAAGAAAGAGGCCATCACGTCTGTTTGAAGATCAAATCGGGCAAATTCTCGGTATCAAAAAGATTAATCTCCTTTAAAATACTACGTTCTCCCCCAACGATTTGTTTCTAAATCACTGCGCACATCCTACTTTGATGCTTTGTACCCCCGGTAATCACGAATCTCTTGAAACGCCATAAAATTGAAATCGCTTTTAATGCGCCAGTGGTTTCAGTGTTTACTGTGTTCTGGATAAAAGCAGATTTTCCCATGCTTGGAGAAGAGTCGCATTGCGCATTCAGTATTGGTAACTGCGAAGTGATCTTAGCACAAGTTGCTTTCGTATTTCCGAAAAAATTTTGCTGCGATTCATTTCAATACATCATCTGCTTTTTTCCGCAAAAAGTTTAAAAACATTTTGGCCTTTGGAAAATTTTTCTTTCTCCCAAGCAATTTTAGGAAAATTGATCACCCCCGAACCAAACATCAATCATCTGTATTTGTGCTTCAAATGCGCTGTTCTTTTCGAAAATCATACCTCTCTCAGCTTTATTTCAAATCTTGTTTCAGAACCAGGAGCTGGATACACGTTTTTAAAATAATAAATTGCGATCCCATCTCCAACAATCCGAACGTCGTCTCTTCTACCAACTGATAGAGATTGGCGGTCAGCGACGTATGTTAGGAGGTAGCTTAAGCTGCCTCCGTACGAAGAAAGCTAAAACAAATTTCAAAAAATAGCTTCCTTTTGAACTGGCAGTAAAGTAAGTTCATACGTTTACAGCTAGCAGTCGTGAAAATAAGTAACGTGGCAAATGCCACTTGACCATATCAAAATTTTAACCATAAACAAAGTTTCAGGTGCTCTTGGAATGTCACTTCGATCATCCTCTAACCCTGAAGGAAATTTTTTAAATTAGCCCTTTTTAGGGCATAATTTTAAAGATGTTGCTAATAGAAGCATACGGAAGCTTTTGGTGGCCTTGATAGGCGTGCGGCTTAAGCGAAAAGTTGGGAGCTGTAAATCAATTGACAATAACCTGAAATTTGTACCTTGTTTCCTTTAAATCTTGGCGGCAGCGACCAATAATAAATCTCATTCGGTAGTTCTTGCAGTTGAGCTTTCACAATAAGTGCTCTATCGTCAATTTGAGACAAGCCAAAAGACATGACAGGTTGTATAACTTCCCGCATGATGGCAGTAACAAGTTCAAGATTATCGCTTTGTTGAAGGTAAATCTAAAAAAATTAGTGACAAAAGTGTCCATAAGTTGTTTGTTAGCCTTGTAATATTTTATGCTAAATGAAAATTGATTGTTATTGGAAACATTGCAAGTTAACAAACAATGCGGTTTACGATTTTTCCAACAAAATTTTGCACATTACAGTTAAGAATCTTTCTGATCCTCTCCAAATGAAGCCTTGAGCTGGGGAATTTGATCTTGAAAGTCAAATTAATCATTTTGCGACACTAACAATGCTTTCAGTACCTTTGATCGAGTCAATGTTGAACTGTTGCAGTCTTTTGTGACCCCCATGCAGACACAGGGCAGACAGCCATCTCGGTTGTTTTCAGACAGATAGAAGTAGCCTGGCTTGCATTGGTCACATGCGTTGCCTTTAACTGATTCCTGCAAAGTAGAGATTCAAACTCCAGTTTTTTAAGAAACTGCTTTTTCAAAAGCTTCTAAACGATGTTATAAACACGGATGTGGTTAAAGTGGGATTTTGTGGCTTGAAGACTCACCCACAGTGACACATGTTCCATTGTACATTTCCAATTTCAAAGATAATATCAAAAATATGTTAAGGTATACAGGCGACAAAGATCTCTTGGTCCTCTCGCGATAAATTTAATCTCAAAAAAGTTTCACTGACAAACTGCTTTTCTTTCTCTTTCGCCAGTGAAGCTGCTTTTTCGCCATTGAACATGTTTTTGTATGCTTGCATTGTAAAATTTGAAATTGGTTTCGAAATACAAACAAAACAAAAAATTGGAACCACTACAAACCCATGGTTTCTCTAAACGTGGCATTCACTTTTCTTGGAATTACATCCACACTAGCTTTCAACTGCATAGACCTACAGTCGGATTAAGTAGGGACATTATGAGAGAAGGCTTTTTTGAAGCCTTCACGCAACAAGAATCAACCAACTTTTACAATTCAACGCACGAATTTAACATCGTTTACTTTGCATTGGCATTCTTGGTCCAACTCTACTTCAGCCGTTCCTACAGGATTGCAGACGTTTCCTATGTCCAATTCACACCGTCCGTTAACCGGTAGATAACCAGCCGCACACTCGGTACAACCAGGACCAGTATAACCGAGTTCACAATGTACCGTAGGAGAATCGCCTTGCTCCTCGGAAACGCATTTTCCTATAGAAGGTCCGGTTCGGATCCGTTCAAAGCCAACTGCACATTCCTAAATGATAGACTCTAAGTTGTGGATCTTCTTCGTCATGTCTCTTGCTCGTAACCTGTGACGGTTCTGTGCGTAGATTCAATCGGAGAAGTAACCAACCTCTAGCTAAGACGATCTCTAGCGAGTTTTTTGCGTCATGCACAGTAATGCTCAGGCTTCATACGTTTCAATGCATGAGGCAAAAATATCATTAAATATCGAATTGATATAGTAATTACAAAAAACATCCCAGTTTCGAAATTAATGGAGTAAATCACTAAGTTCTACATTTTTATTATCCAGCCGCAAAAGCTTTTGCGATGCCATGTGAGAGAGTTTGTGTGCAGACCCCCTTCGTGGTGCCAGCACTGCTAACAATTCGCATTTCTATCACAGACACGAAAACTAAGCAAAACAATTTAGCGCAGAGAAAAAGGGCTATTAGTTTTTCTAGCTCTTTTTGATACGACGCGATATGGTTACTGATGAGAAGGTGATCAAAAGCTTTCAAAAAAATGGATTTTTTACCAAGTTGTTTGAAAATTCTTTAGCAACGTCAACATTGTCGACATATAGTTATTGAGTGACAACTCGACAATAAATTGATTTTCTTTACCTGGCACGACAGCCCTTCGTAACCCTTAGGGCAAATGCACTCTTCAACACCAATTGCCTTCTTTCCGGTCGGTTCTGGCGTTATGACGTCATCGGATGACGTCACCGAGGAGTCTAAAGCAACTTCAAGAGTGACGTCACCAAGTCTAAAAGTAAAAGGCATTAAGAACGCAGCGCCTTGGAAAAGTTGGGCGCGAGCAATAAAACACGACAGAAATTGGACCAAGCACTAAAATGCTTTGAGATAAAAAAATTGATAGGTGGAAGAAAACAGTACTTCGTCGCAGTCGAAGCCAGGTCCATGCATGAAACTTGTTGATTATAATAAGAATCGATACAGAAGGTGCAGGATTCAAAGATTGCTCTATACGCTGTTTTAATGCCAGGCATTGGACTAATCGAAACGATAAGCGTTTACTGACTAAGTGAGTTCGCTTTGATATCCCAATGTCCATTGGAGAAAAATTTACGGCAAACTTTCTGGTTGGTTACAGTGCTTGTGGTCGAAATGCAATGTGTTGGTGGCACTGGTACCTCCGTAGTGAGTCTGAACACCAGATCTCCTACGTTTGTACTCCAAAAAAGTTCTTCCATATTAACAAGTTGAAGAAACATCACCCCAAGCTATCCTGTAGTACATAATAGCAGCATGATTATCGTTTCGATGCAACTACACAAATTTATATAACCTACCCTGTACTGATCATGGATGTATCGTACACAGTTCTTAGTAATATACTGTCAAGGTTACTCAGTACATTCATCAGATCTTCACGTGTTGCTGGTGTGTTGTCAGAGGTCAACCAATTTTCTTCCTACAAACAACATTTACGAAACTCGTATAGTTTCTGAAAGAAGTCACGTGAACAGCAGCCTTGAATTTTCCTGGACACAACACGAACACCAGGTACCCTGCTAATCTAGTTTGTTAGCAGGCTCAACTAAAATCAATGGACCACAGTCATTTCACAATGAAATCTAAATCGTTGAGTTAAAAGTGCTAGAGATAGATCTAATTTCTTAAGCTCTTGATGCAGTATTATGTGATACGGTTAAATTATGATCACTTCTATGTAATTAAGCCTGTCTGTCCATATAGCTAAGTATATAATAATAGCTCTGGCGATAGTCATAGAGCACTCTGCCAATTCGACCGAGACTTGCGTAATATCTAACAGTAACGTTAGATGAGCTGTCTCATTGACTGCTAGTTGTAGCAGAGACTCATTAATTACAAATTGTACACTTCATCTCAAAGAAACAAAATATTGAGCAAACCGGAAAAACTCTTGTCTCATTGACTTTACGCATGGTGTCCTACCGGCCACAGCGCAAAGGAAACAAAGTCAAGAGAACAGTACTGAGAGATCTTGTTGGTGTTGTTGTTGCCCGACCTCGTCCGGAAATGGGGTACGGCGAGAAACCATGAAATCCCAGAAACCGGGCTACTTTTCAGGGCCTGGACCAAAGCTCGTGGAGAGAAAAGGAGTCACTAAAGAGCGAGCGGCACAAAAAGTCCGTAGCTGGACAGTGCAAAATGAGATGAGGAGTGTCCTGGGTCGGATGACCACAGGCACTGCATCAAGGATTCTCAATTCTGCCAATGCCAGTGAGATAAGGGTTTAACAAAAGGTTGTGTCCGGTGCAGCGAAGACGAGAGAGGACACAACGAGCGTGATGACGGGGCTAAAGTTCCTCGGTGGATGTTGAGATGACCTGTGGGTGGAAGAATTTACATGAGACAGTACTCTTCCAGTCCGAGAGAATAGGACAGTGGATATATGAGGGAAGAGGAAAAAGACTATATGGGATTTTAGATGGCTGAAGCAATGCACCTCGTCAAGCCAACTCTTTGGTAGTGGCATTAGCGACAAGAAATGAGTGGCAGAGAGCCCATTGTAGCGTGATAGATAAGGAGGAGCAAAAAAAGGAAGATAGTTTCTGCTAATATCCTTGAAAGAGTGAGATAGAAGGAAGGGCGGAGAAGAGGAAAATGTAGCAAGAACAGAGCGAGAGTTAGACAGAAAAAGAAACTTGTTGGTGCTGCCGAGACCAGTGGAGAGCTTACAGAATGGCATAGTCTTCAGCTGAAAAACTCGAACACACCGGACATACCGAATAGGAAAGAGTGGCATCAGCGCCACAAAGTAAGCGGTTGGCAAGGACGCTAGAACCTTCTGTGCCAAACGGAAAAGGAACGGGGCCATCAGTTTAAATCACGAGATTGTAAGATAAAGAGAGTCAAGGTGGACAAGACCCGCACTTTGGCGAGAAACAGGAGGGTCAGAGCAGGAGCACGGAGTAGAGAATAAGCTCCAGACAGTAAGAAGGTAAGTTCCAAAAATGAGGAGAAGAGCAAGCAAAGAGAGCCTTCCAGGAAAAAGAAAGCACGAGCGGATGAGTGGACACCAACACTTTCCAGAATCACCTGAAGAGTCTTGGTTCCACTCTGAGTCTGGTCAGAACAGAAATACGGAAAGGAGGTTGGAAGAAGAAGGGCCCGCTTGTAAATTGACAGTGCGAAATTAGTTAGAGTGACTGGTATAAGAGGAAGGGACGCCTCTGAGGGAAGAAGAGAGATAGTGAAGTACCAAAGGCAGCGGATGAGGGCACGACTGGCGGCTCCGTGAAGGCGTTCCAACTTGGCAATGTTGGTATCGGTGATTAAAGGAAACTATCCGGGTGAAGCATAAGTGAAAACGGGCTGAAAAAAAGCTTCACACAAAAGGGAGGTACTCCTTAGAGGGGCCCCAAGAGGAAGCAGAGATACAGCGTATGACCTTGAGACGAAGGGAAAACTTGGCCTTCAGCGAAAATACATTAGTAGAGAAGGTAAGAGCCAGCTCGTAGGTGGCCCAAAAAAAGTGGGGGTGGAATTGAAGCGGAGAGGGAGATATGAATAAAAACAGATGGATATTCACAGAAAAAAAACGAGGCCTCATATGTGATCGGATTTCGGATTAAGAGGAAGGCATCAGTGCACAGACCAGCGCTCCAGTCGAATCAGAAATCCGTGTGTGACTTCCGCAGCAGCAGGTACCAAATGGCCTGCTTGTCAACATGAAGCAATCAAATAACGGAAGAAGGTAGAGACGTAGAGAGATAATTGATGGAAAGAGAGAAAAGAACAGGACCAAGAACGGATTCTCGCGAAACGCCTTGACGGACTCAAAGGAGCGGACTTTTGTGATTTTGAAAAACCACGCGTGCACGCCAGTGAGAAAGAAAAGATTGAGTCCGTCAAACAGAGAAAAAAGGGAGGCCAGTCGGAATAAGTGTTTGAAAGAGACAGAGATGCTACACAGAGTCACAAACTTTAGAGAAGTCGATACAAGGAATTATGGTCTGAGAGCCAGGCTTGGGTTTGTTAAACCCATCCGCAATGGACTGAAAAGATAGTGGCAAAAGATATATAGCCTTCTTCAAAAATAAACTACTGCGTAATTTTTTGTTGTTAATGAAAACAAAACCAACCTCCTCTAGCTTCACATTGACTGTATGCTTAACCACTGGACCTCTGGGAGCTCCACTGTAGAAATGCTGCAGTGTTTTTCCATTTCCATTTAGTATAACATCGGCATGGTCTGTCGGAGCGCCATCGAGATGATAAGAGTTGTTGTAACTGAAAGAATATGTCAATGTTCCGCCATAGCTGTTTATCTAAAAAAAATTTAGTTTAAACACAGCAGAATTAAAGAGAATACCTCCATAGCTGTTTGGTAAAGCAGATTTTTGTGCTGTATTCATCTATCTCACACGCCCATGTTAGACAAACAGCATTAAGGGGTTAAGAATAGAAGCTCAATGCTTGTTTATCAAAAAGTGAAAATTTTACTTAATTCAGAAAAAATTCAAGGCGTTTTTTAAGGATAACTTCAAAGTCAAGAAAAGTAGGCTAACTCATATGATTACTTCTGAGATAGAACAAGATGTCTAAACCTGCTTCGTAGTTTTATAAAGTCTGTTTCAGGGCATATTGTACTTACAAATAACAGACTAACAAAAAAAATACCAACTAAGCCTTTGACAACACGAAAACATGCGGAGAAAAAGAGCGTACGTCTTCACCTTACAATCACGTAATTCACCCCATTTCAACTGTTATAACTTTTTAAATCTACAATGCATAGACGAGAAATTTCTCAAAAACTAACTTACTTTTGCTCCTAGAAATTGCGCTGGCAAGCTCCAGTAGTGAGCAGCAGCCAGGAATCTTTTTGACAGATCGATTAACTGAAGTTCTTTAGCGGGAGGATAAACCCGAATTTGGCTGTTAGTGATAGGCTGGTTTGTGTCCGGTTCTCCGTCAATTCCGTCAGCCGCTTCCAGCTTGACTCCCTCGTCATTATCAGGCTCCACAAACTCGATGCCAATCTAAAGTACAAAATGCCATCTTCGGATGTCAGGAAGACTAACTTTTAATGGAAATGTTATAAAAAGCATCTAAATCACCAAACCCTCAAGTTGTGTGGTGTTGATCTTTCTAATTTATTACCAGGTATTAGTTAAGCACTCATGTTTTGTTGAGGCAAAAAAAATTCCTTGTGGTTTTGTGTTATCTGCAAACATGACTAAAGAATTTGGACACACACGTGTAAGTAGATTTGCAGGAAGTTTACAAATTTGAAATTGTTTTCATTGCCATCTTGCCCATGTGGAGCGAAGCAGCGGAGCACATCATCGACCACTACCCTCTTCTTCGCTTTTCTATCGGAATCAAAGGCTATCATAACCGAAGTTTTTCCATACAAGAAGCTTTTGCATACATGAATTTTGCATACAAAACAATACAATACATACAAAACTTTTCCATACAAGAAGCTTTTGCATACATGAATTTTGCATACAAAACAATACAATACATACAAAACTTTTCCATACAAGAAGCTTTTCCATACAACTGCTAGGCAATGGATCACATGCAAGAAGTCTTGGGCCGAAGGCAAGGTACGAGTTTTTTTCCAAATAAAGGATATTCACTTTTGTATTTTGGTGAGGTGTGGAAGGCAAAACCGGGGGCAAGAAAAATATTTTTAAAACGCTCAAGTGCTGAGGAAAGAACCTGGCTACACTTTCCTCCTTTCGCTTAATGTGGCAGGTTTTGTGAACAGTAAATCAAAAGAAAAAACAATTTATGCTCGCCTCGCCGAATTCTAAATCGCTTGAATAGCAGAGATCGGTTACTCCAAAACAATAACATGGTTTACAGATCGGAGAAGTGTTAGGTGAGATGTCGAATTCGCCCGGACCACAAGGTGGTAGCGCTGAAAAACATCTCCGAAAATAAAAAATCGCGACATAGACACAGTAAATAATAACTAAATGCCAAAAAATTTTTGCGACAGCTCACAACATACGAAAATCGCAGCAAAAAATTCAAATAAATGTTGAGTATGAAGTGCCAGACTCATATTCTAGGATAAACCCGAATAGGAAATCCAACCGTTAACCCTAACCCTAATCAAGTGGTGACCAGTATTTAACGGCATTAGCTTTTTTGGTTTGACTCCTATTTGGGTTTATCACAAAATGTGATTTCGGCATTTTGTACTTTATATTGTCGAATTTGAAATATTTTCCTGTGCTTCACTAATAGTAATAAGAGGACTTTGCAAAGTGCAGCGGCATTGCAGGTTTTAGAGGAACATTGCATAACTTTCCATAATGATTGACCTATATTTAGTGTTGACGCATTTTGATATTATCAGTGTTTCAAAATCTTCATTTGCCAGATGAGTCCTATGAGGGCGAAATTAGTTGCCGCAAATTTTTCGCAACTGTGTATGCAATTAATTAAGAGTGGCTATTAAATAAATAAAAAGCAGGGTAATGACAAAAAACTTGTGAGCAACAAAACAAACGTCTTTAAAGAACAAGCCTAAACCACGTAGTAAACATGGCATGCGTGACTCACACAATATGAGAATTCTGGCAAGACCAGTCATAACGATCTTTTCAATACATGAATAAATCTTTCGCCCATAAAATTAATGATTAATCTGGTTGTTACAGCGACCTCACCGCCTTATCGGCGCGATGGTGTAGTGGTAAGAGCGTCCGCTTCGCAGTCGGTAGGCCTGGGCCTCATTCCCTAAGTCGAGTCATACCAAAACACTTTCAAAAATGTTATTCACAGCTTCCCTGCTTGGCGCTCAGCATAAAAAAAGGATAGTGTGGAGAACAAGCCGACAAGCTTGCTTGTTGTGTTCTTGGGCAAGGCACTTAACGCGACGCCTCCACCTTTATGTGGCAGACAGGTGGCTTACCCGTACTTCACCGGGTTACAATTGTGAAGTTGCTAACCCAGCATATCGCAAAAGGCGACTCTTTGGTACCCACCAGTGGCAGTCCGCCTTGTTGGTGGTGGGGCTACCAGTCACTCATGACTGGTTCGAAATGGGCTGAAGTCTTTCTCCTAGCCTAATTTCAATTAGGTTGACGGCATAAACCTAAAATGCCATTCGCGCCGTACCTCCATCCCGATGAAGAGGAGGGGTAATCACAACAGCAACAACCTCACCGCCCCGCACGTAGGTCTTTTCCCCATGCAAAATTTTTGGAACTTTGAAAATAGAGTTATCTGTTTGTTAACTTACGTTCTATTGTCGGGCTTTGCGTTGTAGAAACAACTGTATTTTTCACTACGGACACGATCGCATCCGGTGTCCCCAGCACTGATCCGTTTGGATTTAGAGCTTCACATGTATAGGCTCCTTGATCCGAAAGCTTGACATTTCTGAAAATAATCACGGTTTTGAAGAAATGTAAAAATATGAATTGAATGAAGTTTAGCAGATAACTCTGTTCTTTGTCATTTATTTTGGTCTTTGGTCTCGAGAAAACCTATATCGTTAATGATAAGATAATATGCGTTCAGAGCAGCTCTGGAATCGTCAATATTTGGCAGAGAGCATTTCCATCACAAGCAGCGCTACTAACCAGAAATAATTGCCGCGTAGTGTCTTTTCCAAGAGCACAACAACGTAGCCATCACGAGATGAAATCACCAACCATTGTTACCGTAAAAGGCGTTTCAACTCATACGACTACGTTGCCAGCTATCTTTGCACACCCGTGCTTCACCGGGTTAGAATAGTGAAGCTGCTCACCCAGCATGTCGTAAGAGGCGACTTTTGGGTACCCATTAATGGCAGTCCGCCTTGTTGGCGGTGGGGCCACCAGTCGGCAGTTTGCATCCACGACTGGTTCGAAATGGGCTGCCACTTTTTCCCTGGCCTAATTCAATTATGTTGATGTCGTGAACCTGGATTGCTGTTCGCGCCATACCTCCATCCCAAGGAAGAGGAGGGGTAAACCAACAACAACAACCAACAACTATCTTTGCAGACATGACTAGGCTAAGAGCATTCTTCTTTCATTTGAGCTTGTTTACAGAGTCACACGTCAGGACACTTTTCAACCCATTGCGCTGCTTTCTCATCCACAACCTCCAGGCAGCCGACTTGGACGGTGAGAAAGACTTACCCGTAAACTAGGCTTCAATAAACGCTAAAACAAACCAAATGTAAAGAGAAACTCCGACAAATCAGCCATCAACAGAGCAATGCATCCGGCCGCTACCGTTAACCGACCCGAGATCAAGTTTCAAAAACTAATCTCTTTTTTTGGTTGCCTAGTCAAAATAAAATGCATCTTTCTAAACTGATAAAATATTCAGGTCTGCGTTGGAGGGGTTGTTTTAATATAGCGTGGTCGCCAAATGAGTTTCAGTGAAAGTGATTTCTAAAGCTGGTATTGTCTGCATAACACTTTTTCTACCATGGCTAAGCCTGACGTTGTTACCGGCAAGTCAAATTTCTTCGCATTATCATCCTTAATTCCGCTGAAAACAATGCTTCTACCAAAAGCAACCAACTGTACCTTATAGTGAGAGTACCCCGACCATTTACAGACTCCATTGTCACACGAGGAGGTGGTGGCACATTTCCCCAATTTACCCGCCATGATATCACCGGGTCAGGGATGCCAACTGCCTCGCAGTGGAGAACAACTGTAGAGCCTTCCTTGGCGTTAATAAAACGTTGTGGCGGATATACTACGACTGGCGGAGCTGAAAAGCATAAGCTTCGTAAATGTTAGCCCCAATACCTTTAGTTCCCGCGCTTTACGGGATTGGAGTGATAAAGCTGCTATCCCAGGATGTCGTAAGGGAAGAATTTTCGGCACCCAACAATACCAGTCTGCCTTTTTTTGGTGATTGAGCTACCAGTCGGTAATTTGTGCTCATGACTGCTTGAAATGGAGAGTCACAATTACTTAGCCTGATCTTGATTGCGTTTAAAGTGTCGTGTCTGACTCGATTCCAAAGAGGAAGAGAGGAAAACAACAACAATACCCTAAGATGAGCATTTTATAAAGAGGGAGATATAAGCTCACAAAACGTATGATGGCGTCTGGGAGTGCCAGAGGAACTAACCATAGAATGCAAATTAAAAACCAAGATCTTTTGTTCAACATTGTGCTTTAACATGATGCTCATCTCGAGCAAATAAAATTAATTAGACGTCGCTCGGCAATTAACAAGCCTTTACGATTATACATGACACAAATTGTGTGCTATTGTTGTTGTTGTCACCCGATCCCGTCTGAGGGATGAAGACACGACGGAAGACCAGGGAACCCCAGAAGCCGGGCAACTTTACAGGGCCTGGACCAGAGGTCGTAGAGACACAAAGAGTCGCCAGAGAGCAAGCGGCACAAAAAGTCCGTAGCTGGACAGTGCAGAATGAGATGAGGAGTGTCCTGGGTCGGATGACCGCAGGTGCTGCTCAAGGATTCTCAATTCTGCCAATGCCAGTGAGATAAGTGTTTTACAGAAGACTGCGTGCGTAGCAGCGAAGACAAGAGGACATCGAGAGCGTGACCAGGAAGCTCAAGCTGTTCACTGGATACTAAGGGCACATGTGTGTCGATGAATTCAGATGAGACAGTATGCTTACGCCTTACAGTCCAAAAAAAAGAGAAAAGTGGAGAAGAGAGGTCCGAGGAGAAAGACTATACTATACAAGGCAGGAGTAGCGCACCCTGCCTGGCTAGCTAATCAGCCACGTTGTTGCCCGGTAAAAACGAGTGTCCGGGATTCGTTGTAGTCTGGTAGTAAAGTAGGAAAGAGAAAGCAGTTCCTATCAGATGTGACAGCGAGTTTGAGGTAAAAGGA
This sequence comes from Trididemnum clinides, assembly GCA_963675345.1. Taxonomy (NCBI): domain Eukaryota; kingdom Metazoa; phylum Chordata; class Ascidiacea; order Aplousobranchia; family Didemnidae; genus Trididemnum; species Trididemnum clinides. Next base: position 26,320,163 of record OY776290.1, on the reverse strand, counting down.
AAGATGGAGGAGAGAACGCTGTGGTGAGGATAGAGCGAGAGTTTGAGAGGAGAAGTGGAAAACTTGTTGGTGCTCGCGAGACCAGCGGAAAGCTTACAGAATGGCATAGATTTCAGCAGAAAAACTTGAACAGGTCCTGCCGAATAGGAAAGGTTGGCCTCAGCGCCACAGAGTGAGAAGCCAGCAAGAACGACAGAGTCGCCTTGCCAATTGGAAAAAGAATAGAGCAATCAGTCCAGATTACGAGATTATAAAATGGGAGAAAGTCAAGGTGAGCAAGAGCCGCACCTTGGCAAAAAACAGGAGGGTCAGAGTGGGAGCACGGAGAGGAAAAAGTCAAATGCGCACTGAAGAAAGGAGGGAATCAAGGAGAGGCAGGGCAAATATATAGAAGCTCGCAAGGAGAAATAGGAGAAAATATGAGCGGCTGAGTGAACGCAAATGTACTCCAGAGTGATCTGGACAGTCTTGGTTACACGACAAATCTGGCCAAACCTGAAATACGGAAAGGAGGTTGGAAGAAGAAGGGCCCGCTTGTAAGATGACACAGCAAAATGAGACAGAGTGACTCGTAGGGGAGGTAAATACGCCTCGGAGAGGAAAAGTGGAAAGGGAAGAACGAGAGACAGCGGATGAGGGCACGACTGGCGGCTCCGTGAAGGCGTTCCAACTTGGCAATGTTGGTATCGATGAGTAAAGGAAACTATCCCGATGAAGCATAAGAAAGAGATGAAGAAAAGCTGAGAGAGGTACTCCTTAGAGGGGCCCCAAGAGGAAGCAGAGATACAGCGTATGACCTTGAGACGAAGGGAAAACTAAGCCTTCAGCGAAAATACATTTGTAGAAAAAAGGTAAGAGCCAGATTGAAGGTGGCCCAAAAAAAAGCGGAGAGGGAGATTGAGTTTAGCTAGATGGATATTCACAGAAAAAAAACGAGGCTTCATATGTGATCGGATTTCGGATTAAGAGGAAGACATCAGTGCACAGACCAGCGCTCCAGTCGAATCAGAAATCCGTGTGTGACTTCCGCAGCAGCAGGTACCAAATGGCCTGCTTGTCAACATGAAGCAATCAAATAACGGAAGAAGGTAGAGACGTAGAGAGATAATTGATGGAAAGAGAGAAAAGAACAGGACCAAGAACGGGTTCTTGCGGAACACCTCGACGGACTCGAAAAGAGCGGACTTTTGTGATTTTGAAAAACTACGTAAGCGCGCCAGTCAAAAAAAAAGATCGAGTCCGTCAAACAGAGTAAAAAGGGAGGCCAGTCGAAATAAGTCTTTGAAAGACAACTGGATGCAAGACAACGTCGAAAGCCTTAGAAAAGTCGATCGTAGCAAGAATCGTCCTAGAACTAGGCTTGGGTGTGTTAAATTCTGAGAAAGAAGTATAATTTCATCGAGATTAGACCGTTGTGGGCGGAAACTAGCCTGGAAAATAATGTGGATAAACTGCAGAAAAGAGTAGTCGCGATAGAATGCTCGGTTCACAAAGCTTTGAGACGCAGGAAGTGAGATAGACAAACCGGAAGGAAGCAGAAGTGTCGAGAGGAATAATAGATAAATGTCTTCCCGATGGAAGGAAAGGAATGCAAAGACCAGGAGAAATTGAAGATGTGAAGAAGAAGATCCGTGCCAGAGGGAGGAAGATGTTTTAGTATGGAATAGGCGACTTTGTCTGGGCTAATGGCAGTGGACGAGGAGAGGTTGGTGGCAGTCACGAGAAATTCAGTAGAAAAGAGAAAAGTGGAACGAGACTTCTCAGGGCACGTGCCTCGTCGGAGCTCGGACAAGTAGACTATGGCTATGCTACGCAAGACCTTTGGCTGGGAGACAGAAAATTAGGGTCTCAGGTAGTCGGCGCAAACCAAAGCCGACTCCCTGGCAGAAGAACAGTTAGGAAAGCTAGGAGAGGAGGAAGATGAGCAGCGATAGAACGGAGAAAAAATAGACTGAGTTAAGATCAGATTTAGAAGAGAGACGAGCATGTCGACTGATAGGCTTCAGCCTTAACTTTGGCGATGGCAGATGAGGCATGTTGGAAAGCAGAGATATAAGCCTAACGATCTTTATCACTTCTATGAGCGGCAGCAAAAGCCTTACGTCTTTCTTTTACCGATTTTTTTTCCTTCAGAAGACCACCAGACTTGAGGTTGCCGTGTGATGCGGCCAAAAGGAATGGAAAATTTGGCCGCATGCAATGCCAGAGAAGTGAAGAGAGCAGCAGCAGAGGAAAGAGAAAGAGAGGAGTGTTCCTCTAAGGAAGGACAGTAAGAGTCAAAGCAAAAGGCAAAGTCATCTCAACAAGCTTTTTCAAAATTGAAGGAAGGGGGACGTTCGTTGGGGTGAAAGAAAGGAGAAAAAGGGACAGTTAGTAAAATTGGTAGGTGATCAGATCCCAAGTCCTGAAGCATTTCCCAGGTGCAAGAGAGGAAGGAGCAAAGGAGAAGTCAGAAGAGGAGCGACTTCCAGAAGAGCAATGGAGATGGGTTGGAGTGCGGAGTCATTGAGGGAAAGGAGGTCCAAAGAGACCACCCACATCGAATACTTATTTCCTTTTTATGAGGGTCATAAGAACGTTTTGAGTCCCTGAGGAGTGATGGCAATTAAAATCCCCAGGATGAAGAGATTTCTGAAGGAGAAAAGAATGGAGGGGGAGAAGGAGTTGGTTCGGCTATTTGTCAATAAATAGCGAATAGGGGGAGCATAAACGTTAAGGAAAGAAAGCGAAAAAGAACTATTTAGTGAAATGTTGACCTCTACATTGTCAGAGTAGGAGTCAAACGAGGAGACAGGATAGGTAGAGAGTTTAGAAAAAGGTAAGTCCTGCATGAGGAAAATGATGACGCCGCCGCTAGCGTGCAGATCATCAAAAGAAAAAGTGCCAGACCGGGAGTAAATGCGATAAGATTGCAGACTAGAGTATTCAAGGGTCCAGAAAAAGAAAGATGAATTGAGGTTAGATTCTTAAATACTGATGAGGTCTACAAGATGAAGCGAGATAACGTGAAGAAATTCAGCGTTTCTGGCTTGAAGACTTCCGGCATTCCATTGAGTGGGTCAGGGAAAAAAGAGGGAGCAGGAGGTGTAGAACAACAGCCAGAAACATCGGAGGGTGGAGAAGGTGCAGAGAGACGAGTTACTTAGAGGGAGAAAGGTTGGTACGATGTTTATAGGCGAGGGTGATGCGGGAGCGCTACATTATCAAAGGGGAGGCCAGAAGGACCAGATTGAACAGTGGAGTTATACGTGCTGGGGGGCCTGAAGAAGAAATCACAGAGCTAAAAGGTTAAAGCCCCGAGAAAAAGCAAAGACAAAGCAAGGAGGACAGCTCTAGGAGTGAGTGCTGCCTAGAGCCTCGAACTTGGAGTAGGAAGGTAGGGAGCACCTTAGATAGACCCATTTATAGTAGATGGAACACTGCGTGACCTACCCCTCCATGTCGCATTTCCAGCGCATACTGGGCAGAAAAAGATGGGGCCAGGGTTAGAATGAACGTTACGGCTCATCAGAAGAAAGAGAATATGAATACGGACAGGAGAGAAGCAGAAGAGAAGTGGCAGGCGACCGATTTTAAAGAGACTGAGTGCTCCCCTTCTGCAGTCGTTCAGAGGGCAGCACAGCGAAAAAAAGGATTGGATGAGGGGAGGGCCCGGGGTAACTGGAACCCTCTGGAAGACTAACAGCCATTTTGACCCGCCCCAAACGGGGTCAGGGACCGCACCACCACGTTGAGGCGGGTGTTAATTGGTGCAGCACAAACTGTGTCGGAACCCTAAGACAAGCCTGTAAGAAATAGGAAAGTTGCTGTTGCGTGCAGTCTTTTCCAAGAGCATAGAAACGCAGGACCTTTGAAGGTAATGAACACGCGGTCTCTCGCTGATAAAACTTACAGCATCCCACTTCATCACTGCCGTCCTCACAGTCCTCCTCTCTATCGCATCTATAGCTCCCAGGGATGCAAACTCCACCTGGACCACGACATTCAAATTGAGTGACAGCGCAGCGTGAGTTGGGTGATGCAGTAGCTGTAAACAGAACACATTGTCCATAGGTGGCCTTAAGCATATGTAGTTAAAACGAAGTCAAAGTTACCAACATGGTCCAAAAATGATGCAGTAAAACTGCTTGTGGTTTGGTAAAAAATAAAGTCTTCAAAAATCCGAAAAAGTTTTTCAAATTTGGAGAAAAATTAAACCTTTGCCAGTTAAATAGGACAAAGGCAAATATAGCATATGCCAGAGTAAACATACGACAGTTGAGTTCATCGAATCCATCTGGACAATCATTGTCCCCGTCACACCTCCATATTTTCTGGATGCAAACACCAGTTCTTTCGCAGAGAAACTCGGTAGGATCGCATTCAGTTCTGTCATCTGAAACAAAATAGATTTTCAACGCCTACACAAGGTAACGACCTTTTTCTTTAATCGCGGAAAGCCATTACAATTATAAATAAAGCAACTTGTGCTTCGACCCGCTTCGAAGTGGCCAGTACTACTGGCTCAGCGTATTTCAACTTCAAATGCTGCAACAAAGCAAGAATATTTGGCGTCATATGTCTTTTTCAACCATGCAAGTTTTCAACCATACAAGCGCTGCCCTCTGAACGACAGTGAACATAGCCAGTCTTTACTAGGCTAGGTCTTGAATTCACTCACCCAGCACGTCATGCAAGGCGACTGTGCTCTGCCGACCAAAAATAATTTGCCTCGTTTCTAGTAAGCTGAAGCCGTCTGTATTGACGACAGGCTGGAATCTTCAGCCCTAATACTGCACGCAGGCTTACTTCTAATGATATATTACCCTTAATAAACTTCATAATACGATTACTCTTTGACGTCTAAAGGTTAATGATATAAAGAGCTGAGTAATTAGATTGATTAAACAAATTAAGAAATGTGAGAAGACCAAAAGCTATGAACTTAAAACTGATTGAAGCTAAGCTGGTAAACAGTCACATAGGGTATAAATACAGCGAAGTATCATGGAAAAGCCTTTTTTTGTACCACACTTGTCATTACCAGAAACCAAGTGAATTTATATTAAAATTTATTAAGACAATTTTTTTAATGCAATCATCAAAGACTACCAGTGATTTACCGGACAACAAAAATGAAGCTGCTCACCCAGCATGTCGTAAGAGGCAACTTTTTGAGCACTCACTAATGCCAGTTCTTCTTGATTGTGATGGAACTACTAGTGTGCAATTAGCATTTACAAACAATCGAAAATGAACTGCCGATTTGCCCTGGTAATATCTTGTTTGAATTTCAACCTCAATTACTGTGTCATGCGGTACTTTCATCGCAAGGAAAAGGAGGGGTAAACATACACAAATTTAGCACTAGCAGATTTAGCCAGAGGCCAACAAATGCATAGAGCAAGGGGGTACAAACTTTTTTCAAGTGGCTTAATTTTACACAACCGAATGACACAGCACTCCACGACCTTTTTTGCAGATTAACCACAAGGCATCCTAGGTTTTGAAGGGAAAATCTTGTACTTTTTAGATCAACCTCAAGAGGACGAAGTTTTGAAATTGCATCTCTTTTATTTGAACAAAAGCATCAAAAGGGCGGGGCTTTCGATTTGAAGGTCTTGTTTTTGTTTTGGTGATCAACCTATGAACGCGAGCCGCAAGTCGCATCTTTAGAGGGGCCGCACAATTTTACCTCGCGGGTCAAAATTTTCTCACCCCTGGCATAGATAATTTCTGTGTATAGCCACGTATCTTGTATATAATTGGGAGAAGGGAAATAGGAATGTCGCTTTTCGTTTGCGGGTATGCCGCCATAACACGTTAAAACTGCTGCAAACATAAAAATGGGAAGCGACGCTTCCAGACCCTCTCCACTGGCTACGTCACTGCATGGGTCGGGTACTTCAAATACTGCAGTGCTCACCGGAGCATGATTCCGGCTCGTCACTTCCATCCAAACAATCTGGATGGCCATCACAAACGAAAGTACGTGGAATGCATTGAAGATTTTTACAAGTGGCCTGATCGGGACTGCATGTTGGCTTGTACCCTGGAAGACTGCCAATAGATGTTGAGACACTGAAAAAGAATAAGCAGTCAGAGAAAAATCAACTTAAACTAAAAAATTGAGAAACGCACAAACTAGCTGCCATAACATCCTCTGCAACAATAAAGTGAAGTACCTTGTTGTCTTCTTTCTGTGAAAATTCCCCTCCCCCTCCCGCGCCCCTCCTCCAATGTAATTGGTGCTTTTTGTAAAACAACAGCAATCCGCCAGAAGTGTGACACGATAAACTTAGCTTCACACTTGAAGTCGAAAGTTTGCGAGTTCACCGGACAAATAGCTTCGCTGCAAGCGGCAAGGCCAAGCGATACCGTCATTTGTTTTCAAGCCCACACTTGAAGTTTAAATACGGCTTGCACTAATTGCAACAACATTTTTGGACGACTGCTGACTCGAAGAACGTACGGTCGGGTGGCGGTCTTCAAAACTCTCCGTTCATGTTGCGTTAGATGAGTTGAAAAAATTCTGATTCTCATGAATAGATTTCACTCAAGCTTTATAGAAGCACCTAAGGCAAGGAAAACCTGGCCGCTAATGATGAGCATTTCACCAAATTAGAATGCTGAATATCTCACCAAGCATGTCACAGTAAACGGCCAACTTTACAAGCAGATCATTTAATCGTTACATGGTGGGGCTATCAGTTTGCAATTATTTACCACTGTTCAAAACGGATTGCAATTCTAGCACCAGGATGCCAACAATGCAAGAGTTAATAATGCAGCCTGTAGCCATACATCATACAAATTACGATTTAACTTACGGAGCTAATGGTCGGTTTCTTTTTGCGTACGTTTCTAGAGTACGCTGGTGTAAACTAACTGCAATGCTGCAGAGTGCAGATGTGCTATGTCTGCAGCACCCCAGCCACGTGCTGCAGAGCCGTATTTAGTTGAATCATAGTTTACAAAATGAATAACCGACAATACAAATACCTGCTGTGTAATTTCGGCGAAGACGTATAGCTTGGCAAAGACGGTGAAGCTTCAGGCGGCGATAGGCTAGGCCCTGATTCTAATAAATATACAGGAAACCTTGTTAGGCTTTTGTTTAACACCATTGTCACTTTGTTAGCTATATATCTTTATCCACCGATAGTAACAAAACCGGTACATTTATACATAGCAGTTTTCATCTGTACACCTGCTTTAATTAAGTTTGAAACACTGCATGTTTAGCGCATTTCCAGGCAATGCCACAAAACAGAAGAATTTTTCTAAGGCGCCTATATCCAAAGGTAAGAGCAAAACAGGCGATCAACTCGCCACCCTGACAAACGCAGTGGGTCACTTCTGTTGTATCAAATGTTAATTCGGGCAATTTGAATACATTTGCAAAAATCGACTTACCGCATTCCCGTCTTTCAGTGTCAATTCCAATTTCTTTTATACTAAAGCCTCGATCGGAAACTCGAAATCTTCCAATCATCCCCGCGTTGACGAGAGATAGCAGCTCCCGCGTTATATCGTTGCCTGAATAAGTCATGCACGTTCCCACGTCCATTAACATTATGACGTCATCGTTTTTCATACTGGAGAAAGTTAAAAAAAAGCAATATCAGCGCGTTATCTTTATTGCAATACATTGTGTGATAAAAAAGATGTTTCCAAGAGTCACAGATTCTTTGCTTGACACCACACATGAAAAAGCAACTCGATTTTATCAAGTTCAGCTTGTGCAACAGGACTTCATGCCAACATTTTACTACATGGTTAGGTAGTAACTGACGAAATGTTGGCATTAAAGACGAGTTGGACCAGTTAATAAAATTGGTTAAATATATGCCTACTGGCATTTATTTTCAAATGCAAAAGAAATTTTTTGCACCACGTTTCTTGATATTATCCAGAGTAAGTCGCTACTGATACAGTATACGTTTAGTTCCTCCGAAACTAAGCACCTGCTTTGACCTTCAACTTTGTTAAGCCAACATACCGTAGCTTTCATTTTGGACGGTTTTGCAGATGAATACTAATGAAAATGGGATTTGGATTTAAATCAATGTGCTCTAACACAACATATACCGTAAAAAATAAAACGTCGACAAAAACGATGAAAATTTAATAAAATAAGTATGTATTTGTCAACAGTGATACATAATCCAACCACTCGCTCGGTAGTTAATGCCACATGCAAAAGTATGTGGGTGGTGTAAGGTAGGGAACGACCGGGGCAACAATTTTGGCCGGGGCCGGGGTTTAATGTCTGCCCCGGCCAGAGCCGGAGCCGGGGCCGGGGTTTATGAAGGTACTACAGTACTATATGTACATTTAAAAAGACTTGATGCACAATATATTCCCATTAAAAGTTATTTAAAAACACAACACTTCAGTGTTATCCTTTAGATGTAATATTAAATACCTGTTTATCATACAAGTTTGCCATATCTACGGAAGTGCTGTAATGGACTAATTTCTACCATAATTTGAAATAAAGAATTACCCATATTTTGTAAGAAGTAGAATTTTTATTCTATTTTTGATTTTAAATCGTGAGACAATTCTCAAAAATCATGCAAACATTAATGGCGAGCCTACTATGCAATGCAAATTGCTTACAAAAATATTTGAGCACTATTACAAAATTTTGCAATTGCTAACAAAAACATTTTGAACTACTCCAAAATAGAAAAAATAAGGAAAACGAAATGCCTCACAAATCTGCATTGTTTAATAGTCTACACTCTATGGCAAAAAAAGCAAGTTTAGAAATGCTTCACTTTATTAAAATGAATATGCCAGGAAACAATAATGAGTATACCACCCAACCAATTTAGACGAGACCATCCCTGGACGCGTTTCGTCCTTTTGGACTCATCAGCAGGGCCCGTTCCGTCGCAAGCAAAAGTAACCCACTCATTAACGTTATCCTTAACAAAAAAAAAAACAACTATGCACATGCACAAGCACCGAGACTTCAACCGACAACGTATTGCATTGCTTACACAGGGCAGGTTGACAAATTGGTTGATTTTGGCTGCATATCCACTGGGAGATCAGTTTACACACTGATCTGAAAAAGCAGATTAAACGCTGCATATATAGCCTAGCGCCTTGTCTTTGCAATGCCATCACGCTCGCGGCGAGTGCGTTGACAATTCACAAGGTGGGAGCCGGGCGACCTTTGATAGACGTGTCGAGCAAATCCATGCCAACGAATTTTCACTCTATCTCACTTCGCAGTAAGCCGGGCCTCCTACAATGAAACAGTCAAATCCATGCTAACGGGCAAATTCCTGGCATATTCATTTTAATAAATTGTTAATGCCCCTTACGCCCGTATGCTGCTTTGCCAATTAGGTGCAAGGTTTACAATTTCCATCTTCGCCTATAATTTTCAAATGTTTCACTGTTTATAAGTCTTCATCAATAAACCATTCCTCAACTTCAGTCTGTAACTGCTGACAATCTCGATTACAGTCAAGTATTTCACCCTCTGGGAGAGTGACAGAATTGTACGATATTGCTTTTAAGTTGTATTTTAAAAACAAGAGTTTTTGGACATTTTGTGGCCTCAGTCGAACTCTGTTTCCATTAGCAATATCTCTTGCGACTTTAAATTCACGCTTACTAGAAACAGAGCTGACTAGAGATAAAAGAAAAATAAGGAGTTTACAATGAAAGATAGCTGAGAAATACATTTAGTCAGCAAATCATGCTGTGGTCATTCATAAGCTGCACAATGACCATACTCTCAATCCCAAAGACAATCAACTTGAAACTGATAAAAGACAATATTTGCTTGCTTTTCATCAGCATATGGAGTAAATTGCCTTTTATCCTCAGTCAAAAGTCAAGAATTGTTAAAATTTATTGTTTGTTTAATTATCCCCGGCCCCGGCCACTTTTGATAGTCACCCCGGCCGGGGCCGGTCCGGGGCAAAAATTGGCATCCCCGGCCGGGGCCGGGGCCGGGGCCCCGGTCTATCCCTAGTGTAAGGTATATAAGTACCACATCAGTAACGTGTTGCCGGCGCCTGTCAGGCAAAAATAGGGTAAATTGTCATTTATCTTTCGAGACTTGACGCATTACCTACAAACATGATAGAAGAACAGTATACAATATATGTAAAACACTAAAATCCTTCATAGTCTTATCGCTGTACTGCTGAAAGAAAATGCGTCATGTACAACGTCTATCATATCTTTAGCTACTCAACAGGTTTTACTTAAGTGCTAACGAGCAAGCCTGTGATTATCACTATTACGTTTGAAGACCGCACAAGCCGTAGAAGACAGCATTTGCATTAAACATGATTGAAAACTATGCAAAACATTATTCATAGAAAATTACCACACATGCGACAAAAAATGGCAATGTAAACTAACTCAAAATTACGAAGCGTCAATTGCGTCAAGGTAGCCAAAAAGCTAAAGACTTGATAACTCAAAGCAAGAATGGCGATAGCAAGGAAAAGGCGATTGAAGATTATTATCAAGCTTAAACCAAACTTAGTATCAACTTTGTTTCGAGCTGTAAATTTCAGATTATTTCAATAAACCTTTAACTTTCATTCAATTTTTTAATATAATAGCCTACTCATGGGTTCTGTGTACGTACGCTTTTACAAGTATGTACAAGATAGATCGTAAACTCGATGACCGAGCCTGAGACTATTGGTATTTCGTAATCTCTTACAGCTAAACACATTATCATTGATTGTATTGGCGGTACTGTAATTACTTTCTATTGTATCTATAAATTTTTCCATCAAATTGTACTTGCTATCGTTTTAGTCTTTCGCTTGATATTGTTTGAGCAACAAACTATACCTGTTCAATTACAGATAAATAACATTTGGGTCCCTTCTTAAACAGGGGCTAACCAAAGGGAATAACTAGGCTTCAGCTCTTCCCTTAGTCGTATTACATAAAGTTGTGTGAATACCTTCTTTGTGGACAAGCACAAACTTGGTCTTGAAATCCAAATAAAAAATCTTGTGACGTGACAGACTCCGGGAATGCAAATTTGGAAAATGTAGGTAACGGATTGCATTCGACACATGATTACAAATAAAACAGTCGATAAACGTAGGTTTAATTTCCTTTGCAAGATATTGACGGTGCGATTGACATAACAATAGCTCAGCAATGGAGGCAATGTAGAGATCGAAAATGAAATCTTGAAAAAGCCATTTAGTCATTATTTAAAAATGTTCTGAGTAAAAATATCGTTGTATTGTCATTAAAAACCACCAAAAGACCACACATAATATTTCATTCTAACGTCTATTCTTTACTATAAAACGCAATTCTGTCTGTGTGTGTTTCTATCTGACTGTTTCTGCTAAATCCTTCGAAACTGCTTGCCGTATAATCATGAAGCTTGGCACGGTTGGTGACGTCATGATGACATCACTAGTAGCAATTTAGACAATATGAAACAACTCAAAACTATGCGTGTTATAGATGCTACCTGAACATGAGCGGTGTCGCTTCAAAATAACCTCTTAACTGTCTTTTCAAATGTTCTTCAACCTGAAAAATAATTTGGTTATAATTAGCTTTTGATTAATCATCATAGTGCCAAACTACAAAAAAATTTTTATGGACCCGATATGCTTCATACATCTTAGTAATTAGACACATGCCTCGTTTTTTGCGTCAGCATACTCTTGTTCCATTTATAAGACAAGGTGTTGCATTTCTTAGATTAAGTTTTATAAGCACGTTAGCGGGATTTAACAAGTCAAGTTAAACTGTGATTAAACAGAATTTCGGAGACTAACATAAACATCTGTGAGCCGCGTAATTCAGATAAAGAAACATGATACAAATTGTGTTTGCTGCCACAACGAGCAAAACGCTTCGATACCTTTTGCCCTCAGGATAGAAATTGCTACGTTCAATGCAACTAGATCTAGTGTAAAATTACCATACTGCAGATCATTCAAAACAATTATATCTAAACTTGAAGAGTATATGTCTTTGTAGCATTCTTTAAACAAGTTCTTGAAAGTTCAAGAGAGATTCAACTCCGAAGTAAATAAAGCACTGTTCAAAGCTGACAGGATTGTCCAAGTAGGGTCCGATCACACAACGTGTGTCAAGTTCCGAGTTACAGCAATTACAAGCACAGTTTTAGGAGGGTACAAAACTCCGGGTCCCTCTAAATACAACCAAACGCACATGTGTTCTGAACACCACCTTGATTAAAAAAGCAACTTTTGCACTTACCACTTCCATGATTTCATGGGCAAGATCAGTGAAAGCAGGAGTGTGATAGTCTTGCAAATCTGGAGTGTATTGGATCGAATCGAGAAAATTGATCTGACTGCGATACCAGGCTGAAAATCAATCATTCTGTTACTACTAACGCCTTAAAAAAAGAAGGCAATGCCGGACTGTAAATTGGACATCTACTGATACAATTGCCCATAGAAAAATTTAATCTGAGTTAAATTTGAGTTGCATCTTATTCATTCTCCAGATTCGCAGGACAGCAACAATGGCCTTAAACAGAGATCGAGTCTCTTTTTCGTTTCATTGCTTGGTATTTATTATATGATAAGTGGCTTCTTGTTGAAATCCTTTGAGCAGAAGAAATTGTAAAGATCCTTTTCCAAAAACATAACAATGCAGTTGTTGTTGGAGTTAAACGCATCACCGTTAGATACTAATTGCCACAAATGCAGACCTCCACTCCACCCGACTATGATTTTAAATTGTTTCCCAAAAATAATCAATGGCGTGAAAATAACGACACTAAAAATTGTTTTAGACAATAAGAGGCTAGCTTAAAGCTAACCTAAACCCCAGTCAGACAAAACCCACGCATTTTTGCCGACGTTTGACTTCTGATAAGACTAGACACAAGTCAAAGCAAACAAATCACCACGTTTGAAGCTGTTAAATTAGACATTACAAAATACGTCCAGAGGCTTATCAATAGATTCAAAGATGAAATACAAAGGAAATGTGGTGAACAAAAACAATAGCCATGAGTTTAACTTTCGGAAAAGCATAATCTGAGGCTTAACTAATATCTTGTGTATCTTTCCTGACTCAAGGAATCAGGTCTGATGGCCAAGCGTAAAGAACAAAAGAAAGGCGAAAAAGGAAACAAAAAAGGGAAACCGGATTATTTTTGTCCCTAACAGCAGCTCAGTTGTTTATACACGTAATTACTGTACAAGACCTACAACCTACCAATTTGAGTTTGCGGTAATATGTTCTGATCAAACCAGCACAAGATGCCACACAAATAGAGAAAACTATTGGCTTGTAAATTTGTGCGATCGATCAAAAACATGCAAGTTAATATTTCAAATTATACTTAATTTAGCAAAACTTAAATGGCAGAGTTATGAAAAATTACTGTTTATTTTCAACGGTAACACTACTTAACATCAATTTCAAATTCTGTCGCCACTGTTTCTACTCCGAAATACAACCTTTAAAATCTGTGCCAAAGTAAACACAATTTTAAGTTAGAATCGGCCAAGTCAGAATACCAAGCACTGCGCAGCTACCAGGGAATCTCTGGTCACCAAAAATGAAAAATGCACTCCTTATGACTTCTCCTCTCCATTCTACAAAAAGTACGTCACAGTTTTTTGAGACCGATTGCAATTGGCACACACTCCAATTGTTCTTGGGAATGTAAATCCCAAACTGCTGTCTACAAAGAAGGTAGAAATCCACTTGCTTAATTGGCAACAGTGTAGGGTTTTAATTTTTTCCAAAAATAAGAAAAAAAAAACATTCCGATGCACGCTTTTAAAGCATGGCTAATAAACACCGGCCTTTTCGGTAAACTGTACTGTGCCTTGTAGTAGAGGCAAATAAAGGAAACAGTAAAGAGAAAATCTGTAACACGAAATAATAGCTTACCCCAATCAGTGGGTGATGGGGCTGAGCCTGAAGGCATCTCGATTTCGTCAAAGCCACTCCCATCGGCAACCTTTTCATCATCGTCAGACACAAAAGTAGGAGTTTGTCTACGAACCCTTGTTACTATTAACTCTTCAAAATAAGGATCCATGACGTCCAGTGTAAAGGATCGTTTATTAAGCAAGATTGCTCGACGAACAAGAGCACGGTCCTAAAAATATATACAAATTGTAAAACAATTGTAGATTTGGTAGCAATAACAAATAGTGCTCTTTTTTCAAACACCCCACAAGGTGCAAGGTTTCCAACGGCGGCGTGTTACCTCTGTCCCACAGAACCTGCAACGAAAATGTTGGAAGTCCAACAATCATGGCGGAAACTGCTAATGAGAAATGCTCCAGATCCCCATCAAACTGTATTATCCCCAAAAACTGTATAACAGTATCCTCATTTTGAAAACAATACTTTTTGGCATGTATTTTGACTGAATACTCGTACCAGTACTTGCAAAAATTAGAAAAATGCATTGATGGAACGCTTTTATGTTGCTACATACTAGTTGATTATTGTATCCCACAACAAATTTAAGCCAAATTTGCACGTAAGTAACAACTTTGTAAGGATAACTGGTCATGTGCGGGTACCAGGATTCTGAAACTATGAACATGAGCTTAACAGTTGATCCAAGTACCATTTTTTATCTATTTCAATAACTACTAATCAGTAATTCCATTTTTAGTTAAAAGCAAAGAAAATCTTACCCTATGGACCCCATAACAAACTGGAAAAGCATTATAGTACATCGAGGGCTGGAACAGCCATGATACCGAAAGAAGGAGATGGGAACCAAACGTGGGTTTTTTAGCTATTTAACATATGTGGACAATTTACTTGCGTCGATATTTCCATGGCCAGTTGTCCCGTTGCATTAATCTGCTCATAAACAAAACGACTGAGAAACACTTTAATTGTGTGATGAATTTCAAGAAGAAAATTCGTGACGCGTCTGCTGAAATCCCATGAGCGAACCATGTTGCATAGTATGATTATCACACAGCTGACATTTTGTCTGTATGGATGAGTTGGATATTTCCATTCCGTGCCCGGACTATTGTCACCTACTCTATCGCAACGGTCCGAATGGTGTATGATATATGTTCCGTCGTTATTGTCGGCAATACAAATGCCAAAACACCACTGACAATGGTTGCTAGAATTCTTTACGACAAAGCATGGCACTTCAAAACCAAGTGCAGTCGCCACCACCGGCTAATACGGCGATGATTTGTTGATGTCCACTTCAGGATTGCGACAGGTAGGCCTAGTGGGCTGACTGGAGTATTTCCGTCGTCGTTTTTTCAGTTGGCATATCTGGCATTCTTTCGGAGTTCTCTGAGTCAGCCGTCAAAATCATTACTAGATTTAATTTGAGCTCTGATGAGAAGATTTGACTACGCATATACAAGCTTAGACAAGCCGAGTAGATTCTTGTTGAGCAGTGTCGTCAAAAGGCGATTTCATTTCGCAGGAATGTTTTCAAGTTGTTTTCTTCAGAATGTTTCTTGACATATCCCTCAACTTTGCTCACACTGGCTAATGGTCATCCCCAAAACTTTCTTAGGGAGAAAAACATAAATATATTCCTCAACATTTAAATCGACATCACTAGCTTTCTTCAAACGCTTTTGAGAGATTATGTTCTGTGCTTTCAGCCATGCCTTTTCTTGTTCATCGAGGACTTTACAAAGTTTTCTTTTAAGCTTGTCAACACTGCATAAAGGAGTTTCATATATATATTCATTTTATCACGATTACCCTTTGCTGTGAATTTTTTTTTAGATCACATGGCAGATCTGGCTGCTAGTTTGCCAAATTTTGCCAAGTCTTTCCACCAATTATAATTGTCGGTAGGAAGTCCATTGCACAAACTCAGATCCTGGAAGTTCGGTGCTGTTGCATGCGCTTAGTTTTGCCAATACCGTACTCCCTACCTAGCTGGATAGCTATATCACAGGCTCCTCGTACGCATAATTTGGACTGGATGTGTTTCTCAACTTCTGGAAAACTGGGTCCAGCCTTGAGATTAATTTGAAACCTAAAGTTGGCTCCAGCGCTTCCACATTAATTTTTTGAATTGTAGCAGATTTGTTACAACCAGCTCAAATGAGCAATATTTGTATTTAATGTCATTAATAGTCATTTTTTAAAAGGTAGTCACATAATGCTTCAGGGCCCCCCAATTTGTACTGTTTCTTCGGCGTGTCAACCATAATATGGTTTTTCGGCCAGCATCAAATCATTTCTTGACCGAATATAATAAAAGATATCAAAATGATCGGGAGACTGAACTGCATCAAGTTTTTCCTCTAAGAAATTTGAGAAATCACTATTTTACAGCCTACCACTAATTCAAGCTTCAGATAAATTATGCCAACCCACAGCATGCTTTTCATCAGTGATAAATTACGATCTTTGCCAACATCAGTTATTTCTTAAACGCAAACAGTGAACACGTACCGACGAAGAATGATATGTGTACATAATATTTGCGACATTTTTGTGTAAGTTGAAGTATGCCTTATTGAGACTACAAAACCAGTTCTGTGTGTTTCAACAGCCTAAATGTATCTCTTCGAAATTAGGCTTTACCGCTACCAAACTATGACAACACAATCATGTTATGACCATGAAATCCTCTAAACGCTGCACACTGCTGCTTCTACTACTACATGTATGCAGTAAATTGAGTGTTAATACATGACTTTTTGTAGAAATAGTTTAAGGTTGGCTCCATCATGGTTGTTGTCGGCAAAATATTTTTGTGTTTTCTTGTGTGATTCGCAATCTTTGCTTCCAAACGCAATACCGTTCCCGAGCAATTTCTACTACAAAGCGCGATTCTCTGTTTGTGCGCGTGCGTGTTTGCTTTAACTCCTCCGAAACTACTGAGTGTAGAACCAATTAACTTGGCACAACTGATTACCACTCCAAGTGAGATCATAAGGGAGTTCGTGACGTCTAACTGAAGACAACTTTCTTTAATTTGCATGTCTTAATAGAGGGAAGTGGAGTTTGCTTAAAAGAAAGCTAGCACCCAACTTACCAACTTCAAGATATTTCAGCCTCTTGGGAACTAGGACCACGTCATAATTAACAATTCGTTTTCAAAGCTTGTTTTCTTTATTTTCTCAAAATATATTGACCATAGAATCGCGACCGAATAATTTTTCGGGAGATATTAATCAGTTGCTTTCAGGAACAGTAATTTTCTAATACTTGGAGCTTTATCGACGATAAAAGCGATTCAACGTTTCAGCGCTTCTTCAGACACCCTTTATTCTTTTTCTTGAACTTTTCAAAAAAAGTTAGTTTTGTCATAATGTTAAAAGACGTCACAATGCTGTCTGTTACCTCTTCAGTGAAAACAGCAGCAGGCAGCAGTAGTAGTTATTGTCCATTGTCATTTTTCACGCAAAGGTAAATAGTAAACCCTATTACTCACATGATGTCTCTTAAAGTAAATGTTACATTATAGCAGTGTTACTCAAACTTTTTAATATAGTGTATGGGCAGCTCACTTTCTGTCATTCGACGTACCAGCTATATATTTCAAACGGAAAAAATAGACAAAAGCAAGTATTATTTAATAACAACTGTGCCACAAACAAAGTCAAAAATGCTTTTATTTTAATCCTCTAATGCAAGGTTTGGGCTTGCTTCTTTTCTATTAGCTCTTCCAATTGCAGTTCAATGGAAGACAGTGCTACTCGAAGATATTGAGTGCGTTTCTGCACTTTCCCTTTAAGTAAGTCATAGTCGAAAAGCCAACTTCGCAAAGATATGTGGAAGGAAATGGAAGTGGTGTTTTAATGGCCAAATCACTTAACCTCGGAAATTCTGCTTTCACTTTAATCCGGAAGTTTGCAAGTGAGGTTGACTTGGTAATTTAAATTCTAAAAAAAAACAAAGTACCAGTGCCTGTAGCATGTTTTGCTAATAAGAGCGTATTATGCTTTCTACAAGCTGACTTATCAAATACTTTCTACCAGCTGATAGAAGACTAGCAAAATTAGCTATTGTTTTACTAATTACTAACTTTGTTGTTTTTGGTTAGTACGGTTGGTTTACTATAGTGTATTAGGAAACTTTAGCAAGATAAATTAAAATTAGTATCTTCAAAGTTTCCTTTCAACAAAACTACTAACAAACATATTCAACTCACTGCTAAACCATACTGTATTCTAAAGTCTACATCAATTTGTTGCGATTAACTATAGCAAGCTGTTGGAAGACAAAGGATAACAGTTGCAGAATAAAAATTGTGTTGAAACTATAGATTTTGTATTTTAGCTAACGCATTTTTTCTTTCACACTAGTCGGGTTCCAGCTGCGAGAGCAGATTGAACGTTGTCCTGTCTTCCAGTAAAGATCGCCTTGTCAGTGATTATAAATGAAATTGCGTACCGGTACCGGTACGCGTACCACAGTTTGCGTAGCACTGCATTATAGCACTAACGTTAAAATCTAATTTTTAATAACGCCACGGGTTTGAACCTATTTGTAAAAAACGCCACGGGTTAAAATCTAATTTTTAAATAACGCCATGGCAAGTATGCACACTATAATCACTGTGGATGAACACCACCTAAGAATACCTTGTCGTACGGCCATGTCGTACGCATGAGTACTCTTATTCACTAAGAATTTTTATCACGTTTGGCAAAGTGGAACCACATGCCAAGATTGAACGTGAAATCTTACAAGATTTAGAAAAATTTGTTCTTTTTTAGTATAAATAGCTGGTCGGTGGGTTATCCACTTAAGCCATAGCATAAACTATAGCTAGAGCTGAACTGTAGATGCTGGTCTCTGAAGTCTGGGTCAGTTCACCATCTCCTCGACGAGTTTATGCCGGTAACAAGTAGCATAGGTGGCGGCTGATGCTTTAAGTGTTATGATTACACCCACAATTACGAAAAAGTTGTAAGCAGTAGGCCTACTACTTCGTAGCTTAATTCGTGTAAATACATCGGTCACTCCAACCTCGTTTCTCAGCTATGAGTTTAGGCCTCAATGCACTGTGACAAATTAACGCATGAAAGGTTGTGAAATTATGCACTGTTTGTAAGTAATTAAGCACAATTATACTTGATCAGCAGGGAGGTCTGTATTATGAGTATAGTTCATGAAATTCAAACTTTGAGAAAAAATTTAAACAAAAAACAGGTCTTTACATCTACACCACTGTGAGGAATCATAGTCACCAAATATACAATGATACATAAGGGAAATTCTTTCCTGAAAATGGGTTATTGGGCCAACCGGGTGATCGGATGCAACGCATCTGAGGGAGGCATAGCCCTTTTACTCTAACCCCGGACCAAGACACATAGGTGCAACCAAGGAACTTAGTGTCATAAATATCATTACGAGGGGAGTTGCATCAAGTTGTGAAACAAGACTGCCACCAAACAATTTATTTCAGTAATTTTAAAACAAATTTCATCACGACGCCCACCCCAAACTGTCACTTTGTGCCTCTATACTTGCTGGAAGGAAAGCATAGAATTTCGAAAAACGATAACAGAGTTTGTGAGTAAGATTAGTCTGAATTCAAAATATTGGTACGATGACCGGATTTAGGAGTATATGGCCAAGGCTTCCATTTGTACCAATTTTCGTTGCTGCTCTCAGAAATGTTATTAGGGCGAAGCTGGGACAGCCGGCTGCCCGATATTTCTAACCCAGCACAACTGTCTGGCAGCCGCAGTGGCATCGCAAGAGGGGGTAGAGAGAGCTCGGCTACAGAGGCCACCGCCTCAAGGGGCCCATAGACTATAAACCTTTGAGTTTCTACAGCAACTTGTGTTCTTCAGTTGGCTGAAGTTCACGGTGGACATGGACGATGAGTAACTCTATTCTCTTGTAAAGCTACTTTTTTAGTCTTTAGCTTGCTTTGTATATGTTGTTTTTACATGTGTCGTCATCACTTGGTTGACCTGTGTTATGCGGTAACTTACGTCTGTATTGTTTGTTAAGCTTATCAACGAATATTGAGCAGTAGTGTATTGAAGAGAACCCCCTTTCCGCATCGATGTAATGTAAATATAGGCCACTTTATCGAAGGCCGTCTTGCTACCACCGCGCAAATAGGGGGGCCAAAATTGTTCTGGGCTCCAGAGGTCATAACACAGCACTGGGTAGGCAAATCTGACTGGTAATTTTAAATTTCCACCGCAATAGCGACAGCATTACATACTAGAATAAATAGGTGAAGTATTTATCTTTATAAACAGTTTATTTACTTTGGTTAAAAGCAAGGACCAGAGTTACCCCGTGAGGAACTCCATACCTACATTTAAACTATTTCTGTATTGTTAAGAACAGCAATAGTGCAAAAACGACACTTAATTATTAATATGCAAGTTACACCTCAAGAACTAGAACTGTTTTCAACATCCCGGCTCAACAGATTAATATGGTATGCCTACGCCTATTACAAGTGCATCAAGTAAATGAGGCGCTACTGACGTCAAACAAACACGCCAATTTGTTCTCAAAAAAAATCATTTCGTAATGATGAATCATATTCAATAAAGATTTTCAGACATTCTGGCTCAAACAAAATTTAATAAGGTTGTAAAAGCTTGAAAACAACGACATCACTACTTTATCACTCAGTATCATTGTTAAATCTGAAAAAATGTCTTCCATCTTGACAGCGAAAATAAAACATCTTATACCATTAAAAATCGTTTCAACGCGGTTGTTTTAAAGTTATAATCATTGGAGTGGTTTGAAGATTCACAGTTTCACACCGCCATTCTCATGATTTATGTCGGTGTGAATCTTCAAACCATTAAACTAACCTTGCATAAAGTAATCTAATCATTGGAGTCTAATGATATTGAAAAAGTTCCATTGAAAAAAGTAAAGTATCTCCTGCTCGGTGCCGTTTCCAGAGCAAGCAATGTGACGGCAGGGGCCACAAAATCAAAGTAGAGGCAACAAAAAAACAGTTCTCCAAAACAATTTGCGTTCTCCAGAATAAAAAAGTAATCTACATGTACACACACAATGATGTTCAAGTCAGGTGATATAGATGTTTATTTCCTTTTTTTTCTTGCTATTCAAATGTTTGCCATCCCTTTAAGTGGAAATAATCATAGTTAGGGTGCCAAACGTGAGGAGGACATCTAAGTTAATTCAGTTGCTGGAGCTAAAGTTGATAAATGTACTCTTTGGGCTACGTAGCTTGGTGTGATAAAGACACAGACTTGCAAGCAGAGGGTCGTGAATTTAAACGAGCGTGACTACTGCGTGGTATTCCTTGAGAATGGCACTGAACTGTAATTTTCCAAGCTATTTTCAGCAGTAAACCAACTGGTAACGCCAAAATAAGTCTGATTATTTGTTCTACACAGCGCAATAAATTTCCTGTAAACCAAGGGAAGAAATAATTTTCTCTGTAAGAAATATTTATGAAGCGAAGAAAAAATTCTTGTGGGAAAACTGACCATTTCTCACACAACCAATCACTGCTTCATGCGCAGTATATAGCAGCACAAAGCAGTTATTGTCATCAGCAGAATGCGCTGAAAAGTCCATAACCAATCTTTTGATCGGCTTTTAAATTTGATTACTCTATAAATAACTTGCACAGCACCACATTAATGCAAAACCTTAGCTGGAAATCAAAACAAATTTTTCGCGATAACCTCACGTAGCTAAAGCTAAATGCTTCATAGAGTTCAACATCAAAATGCTTTTTGCAAGCAGGCGCTTTTACATGATTGACTGTTAAAAAGCATCACAATTGAAAACTTCAGTTTCAAAATAACTTGGATGAACCAAATCGTCCATTGAGCCTAATGGTGTAACAAGCTAGGCCTTCATGAAATTAATTGTAACACAAATTGCCTAGTTGCTAATCCACGTGCCCGTAATTAACAGTAGTTATAATGACACCATGTAAATGCAAAATCGCCGTTTAGAATTGCCATATCAGCCGTTATTGGGTTTTGAATAAGACGCAGCAGCTGCAGATTCACAGAAATGTCAAGCAAATGTTACTGAGAGATTACATGCAGCGAAAGAAGCCTTAATATTATGCGGCTTCTATCAGTGGCATAACAAGTTTGCAGTCATGACCTTACGAACAGTTATGTTTCCGTTTTACAGCATATAATAAGAAAGAGTATCAAGTACATTTAATTAGAAGGGCATTGAAAATTCTAATTGTAGCCCAGGGCTTTTCCCATGACGCCAACTTAGCCTTTATATACAAACCAAAAGCAATTACCAAAATCGCTAACCAGTACTGCCTTTACCGATTAATGTGTTAACAAGATATATCATAGAAATACCGGTCTGGGTAAAATATATTTCAAAACAGATCAAAGAAATACTTCATATAACATTTACCTCATACACCAAGAAATTTTACTCCATGACTTAATATTACAGTTCAGTAAGAAAAAACTGTTTGGCTTGCTCAAAATACCACGAGGTGCTTGATAAGCTTAAAACAACATGCGGCGGCAAAACCACAAGTTTTTGCTGGCCACCTTGTAGTGATTTTAATAACTTATTGTTTGTAATGAGTAAACAACGTAAGTAGTTTAGAGGTTCAACTAAATCGATTCAACTTTCATCATTAACTGAAAACTCCGTTGCATTACATAAGAATAGTTGTCGCCGTAAATACAGAATATATGACTTCCCTCATAGTGCTGCAGATATCGCAGGGAACTTCTAGGTCAGTAGCGTAATTTACGATTTACTCAAATCCCTGAAATTTGGCTGATAGCAAAATAGCTAGAGTTCGCAATTACTTTCTATCGCTTGCGCAGTTGGAAGGAAAGATTTTGCCGTGACCCCTTCTCATCCTGTTGACCTAGCAAAAAAATCAGACAAATTTACGTTTATCGAAAAAACATCAGCTTACTTTTCCTTTAACCCCCTCCCCCAGTCCTTTACAATGCTCGCTACGTTGATGCTTTCTAAACAGTTAAAAAACTAAAAAGTAGCTTCTGTCTATGTATTTTAGGTATCTAGCGTAATATATGAGCGTAATCAGAAGCGTGTTTTCTTTGTTCTATTCTGACAAAACACGAGCTTAGTACCATTGCGTGCGAGTGCATATTTCGACATATTAAAGCCAACAAATCTCGCTTTTGATTACGCGCAAACATCATATGGAAATGGCCCTAAATAGTAATCAGCAACGCCACAATAAAAAAATGGAGTTCACAGAAGTAAAGTCTAGGAGAAAGTCACAAATTCACGGTTGTTTTCTTGTTCTGCAGAAAAGATCTCTAAAAAATCGCATTTGCTACACCCGATTAACCTATTCGAATTAAAGCGCACATCAAAGACTGAGATTTTGTCTCGTTTGTTTCAGTGTTTCGTTGAAAGTGTGAAAACAAGTTTGGTAGCTTACCCACAGGATTATTGTTTGTGGCATCTCTGTAGCTACCACTAAAAGCCATTTTAATGTTAAAGACTTTAGTACTATAGTTGTTGGCGACGGATTGCCATGCCCAAGTCATGTATCGCCCAAAATTCTTGGCAACTCCTAAACATGTGAAGATAGTTAAAAAGCCATCGCTTAACACATAGTTAATTTGACACTTTGAAATGACGTAATGCTGATTAATCGAAATCGTAACCAAGAAGGGTAATATTTACTGTCTAAATACTAGTGAAGTTCTATGAAACGAAAAGCGAAGTTTGAACGCAGTCTACAATCTGGCTTCACAAACATGATTAAGGGATTGTCTTGCAATAGTTTGTAAGCTGATGTTGTATTTTGAAGTTAATCAAAATAGTCTAAAATGGCGACCGATTGTATTTACCACGATGTTTGAAAATAATGTACAGGCTTACAGTAGCTACTTATCATTCTACTTAATGGACAACAGAAACTGTCGAGGCATTCTCTGAGCCTGAATCACAGAACTTTTATTTATGCAGCAGCAAATACCTCGACATTCTTACGACGGGACGCAACAAGGTGTAGAAAATTAGCTAAGTTGCTACCTAGGCCATGTTTCAAAAAGTCTTATATGTGTGGGGATAAAATTGATCGCCTCCAAACACACTCATCAACAGGTTAAGCAATAAAACATTTATTTATTCTGTGGGCCCAATCAAACTACCTGACAGCGAATCCCTTTTGTACTTTTAAATTTCGAACACGTCACTTAACTTCAGCCATGGCAACCTTGATGCCAACACTCAAACTTGTATACAGTATACTAAACTTTTCGGCAAACAGTGCACAGTTCAAGCTGACGACGATTTTCTACATTCCTACGCTGCTAGCTGAAAGAAACGAGATTGTTTTAAGAGCAGGATTAAAACATTTGACAAAAGTCAACAGTTTGTCAACAAAGTAAGATTAAATGGCGACTTCGAAGAATTTGCAATGAGAATTGGTTAAAAAGACTTTGGTCGATTGGGTGTGATTTCAAGTTACATGTATTAGACGCTACGACACATGACTGACACACTTCAGAAAACTCTAACTTTGCGAAACAATAAAACTTAACAAAAACCTGACAGACAGCTTTTCTTCTAAAACGCATCCCCGGCATGTGGTCAGTCAACATGCCTGTGAATCGCTCTCTTTTGTGTGAGTAAATTAGTTTAGAGAAAGTGGTTGAGGGTCTTATGTCATGACCTGTGCGTGTTGGTTCAATGCACAAAAACTGCTTGGAAATGCAGACTACGCCTGCATACATGAATCTGTTTCAACAAGACAAAATATTTTGACATCTTTTAAAAAAACCTGACGGTTTTGGAGACTAAAACTTTGATCGTAACTTAAAATTGCTTGCCCATTGGCAAAAATCCACCTCACAAGCTGCTAGGCACTAAGGCTTTTTCTGTGTCGACGCATGCCCCAAGCAAGTAGTAAACATCATAGGCAAGACGCCTAATGCAAAATAGAAACAAACAAAATTGAATTCTTTTACTTAACACGATCAACGTAGTATCGTGTGTCGTTTAATATAAAAGAACAAATAAAGCGGAAAAAACTGCATTATCGTTGGAAATGTTATAACTAAAAGCGACAAAATCAAGCTTAAACTATTTTTGCCTTTTAAATGAACGCGTTCAACTCAACTACAAAAAAGTTGGTTTGGATTAAGTAATTAATTGATTAATCGAAGATTTGTACCAGTGAGAAAGTTTGAAAACAATAATTTAAAATTTCGTCAGATTCTAAATCTAGATTTACAGGATTTATCACGCAATAGCCTAATGCTTGCTCCGAAGGTCTGCTTGTTGTTATAAAATGCTCAGCTGTGAGCTAATACGATCTGATAAAAGGCTTGTTTGTTACCGACAAATCAACAAACATCCGCATATCTATAGCGCTATAATTACCAAAAACTTTTGTCCATGCTCCAAGCGTTCTAACCGGTATTTTTACAAAGTAATCTTACCGGTGTTATGGTGTGGATGAATGCCAGGGATGATATACAAAGAAAAAAAGTAATCAACTTCATGATACATCCGATCCTTTGTAAATTCGTTTTTTCCAACCAGCCTCTTCGCTTAATATATCTTTTCCGATCTTGAATTTGTGACCAAATTGTGTCGAAATGTAAGCAAACTTGGACTTCTAGCTTGCAACTAAACAATGTTGCAAGCAATAGAAATAAGGACTATAACGATAGCCTGTCTAGTGTCTCCTGGAAACAATATTATCGTAATTGCAATTCATAAGCAGGCAACTTTTTACTCATTTAAGAATAACGAGTTTGTCTTTATGGTCACAATCGCGGTTTTTATGTCCTTTTGCTCAGTATTTGATTACAGTAACATGTTTTTAAAAATGGTGGGAGTATGCGAAATACATCAAACATACAAGATGCAGCTGCAAAATTGTGGTTTCGTTTCGAACCGTCTCGAGTTGGCATCTTGAAGTACAGGATATGCAAACTACTGCAAACGGGCGTAAAGCTCGATAAACCATTTCAAAAAAATAAATTGTTGAAAGGAAGTTGATAATTTTGATGGTAATTACTGCTGATTGGTTTATGATTCAGATAAGCTTAATATATATTAAATATAATGGCTGCAAACATAGGGCCTTTTGTGTAAATGACATAATTTCAACACAACTAACATCCTATTTTCCATATTTAGTCTAAGCATTTCGTTCTTTTAGCCGCAAGTTCTTTACCCAAAACAAACTTTTCAGCTTAGCATGTTAGCGCACAAATCAATGAAAAACGTTTAAATTCGCCGCCAACAACATATTAACATGTTAGAGAACTTAAGCTGCATTTATGTAGTGACATGAACTTTAGTATCAAAATAAACATTTTCGTCCTTAGACAGATCATTAGTTACGCTCAGTATCTTTCTTCAACTGGTCATAACTGTTGAGCTATTTGTAGAAATTTTATTACAGAAATTGCTCTAGTCTTTCTTTAGCTCCAGTTGTTGAACTCAAAATGAAATATTTGTAGTATGTGGCGCTATTTGGCCAGAGATTTTTCAAGTACGACCGAGTAAGTTTGCATATTTCATTTTTTAAAAACGATCATTCTTCTTTCTTTCATCCCTGGTACTAATCGTCAAAACCGGCAATATGTGCCTGCCATTTTTATCATCTTTAGTACATCTCGACAAAGAATAGAACTTACGTCTACCAACTACAAGAGGGATGCTTCACATACTTCGACTGTAGTACACAATCACGCCAAAAACACATTACTGAAAACCTCTCATATTCATTTACAGCCAATAACCAGGATAAGGAAAGGTGGCTGTGGGCAAGCTAGGGTTGGTTGATAGGTCTACAGCTCAATATGAAAAACGTAAATCCTCAATTTCCGCTAGTCTATTTTGATTGTCTGTTTACAACGTCAAAATCTAATTGGTGACCTATCTGGCGACTCTGTCTACTTTATCTTGTCGTTTGTTGTAAAAAGGAAGCTTCGAAATGTCTTACATGTAGGTCTGGTGGATAAAAGCAGCTGGATAACACAACATTTCAATAAATTGTCGCAAAATAATTACGTCTACGCCAGGTGTGCCCATTTTCTTATCTACAATGACTAGTTTAACGAATAAAAAGAAGATAAAGTAGCTCATTCCGTCTATACTATGCTCAATTAGCTGAATAACGTACACGCAATAAGCTGTCGCTTCTGACCACTAGCGTAAATGCCTGCTTTTTTCTTACTACAATATTAGTAGAGCCGGTAAAAACAACAATAGCTTAAAGTCGAAGCTGCGTTGGGTTGACCAGCTCAAAGTACAGCCACACGCGAGACACTACGTTTCCGCATCGACCATAGTGCATTTTCAAGCGTCCTAGGCCGCGCTCTTCTCGAAAATAAACTTATTGTGTGTTCATCAAATATATTAACTCTTTTAACTTTCATACAATGCGATGCTAATGTCATGTGTTAGTAGGTAAATACTGCGTAACAACTGTTATGGCTGTTAGCAACAAGCATTTAAGAATATCATTACGTGCGGTGGCTAAATAGGCTACAAATTTCAGTAGTTTTGCTTGTGATAGTAGGCTACCGGTACTTAAAGAAAATGGCAAGTCAAAGAGAAATAGGATTTTATGGCAACTTTTTGAAGAGCTGAATAATTAAATTTGCTGAGCAAACACTTTGATAGTTGCAACAAAGGGAAAGAAAATTTACTGTTAGAAAAAGCCAAGTTGAAGTAATGAGAAAATGTTGGAAATTATGTCACATATTAATTACCGCAAACGGCCTGTGTAGGTCGCACACAGGTCAATTTCAAGAAATTGGCTTCAGCGAAAATGGAGAAGTACATGTAGTAGCTAACTATCAAAAAAAAAGTCTTCACTTTATTTTGGAACCGAAAATAGCAAAAATGTAACTCAGAAAAACATGATCTCTCAAAAGAAGAAAAAAGAACTTTGCTTTTGTATTGAGACAAAAATATCATCAGCCCCTAACCCCCACGGAAACAAAGTGTCAGGCCAAGGCGTTTCAGCATGTTTTCGAGAAGTGGAATCCGTTCTTGTCTTACTTTATTACGATACAAATTTTTTCCATAATTTCAGGATGTAGAATTACTTTAAAATGTCACAAATTTAGTAGCAAACAAAGTGCAAGAATGTCCTAAATGCTTTTGAGTTTTAGCGCCAGTACCGTTTGCTTCTTACTGCTTATTATCTTTACTGAGTGTCTCTTATTTTACAGGAAAAAACTTCGGGCTAATACCGTAATGCCGTCCCATCAGACTGCTAAAGCTTCGGAGGATTGTTGCAACTGACTAAATACGCAACCAGTCCGTATAGACTAGCCTATTTCGAAACGTCCATCTAAACCAGTGGTTCTGAAACTTTATACAGTACGGGCGCACTTTCAATACTACAAATAACAGCCGGCTCACCATATACGCCATCGCCTCTGAAATGATGCGCTGCGGCGCACTTGTGTGAGTGCGCCACTCTGACATTACAAAACTTCGTGACTTAGACATGACAGCCCGGGTTTACTTGGCAAACACCAGTGCAATAGATGGCGTTCTCCAAAAAAAAAAAAAAAAGGTCATCGCGTTCTCTGCAATTACCAACTCATGGTAGGCCGACCTCAAATTACTTGGTCTTGCCTCACATTTCCTTTATCTACTGGGTCTCAGGGAGGGTCCACTTCGCATGCCATGTTTTGGTAATGGCAGACCGGGTGTTGATCTTTTTATTTTTGCAGAACGCCGCGGCGCACCTACAGAACTCCCGCGGCGCACCATTTGAGAAGCACTGATCTAGAGTCTAGCATTCAACTTATGCAAAAAAAGCATTTTCTGCTTCCCCGGCCTTCAACCAATCAAAATTTCTGTAGTGCTGAACCTAGGCGTATAACAAAGGATGGGACTTGGGGGCTGCAGCCACCTTAATAACTTCAAAAATTTTATCTCCAAACTAAAGCAATCATTGAAAGGTCTTCAACTTGATTTTCAAACCAAAATCTGCAACACAGTCCCTGTCGAAGAGTTGATCCCCCAAAAAGTCTTTTTACCGTTTAGCCTCCTCCTTCCCACAAAAGTATTACGGCTTGGAGAGAACCGGTCAACTTAGGAAAAAGGATACGTTGAGAAAACGCGAATATTTTTATTGTCTCATCCAAATGTCACGTGCCGTCATACTCGAGTAGTCACAGCAGCAATTTTGCTTCTCCAATAAAGTGAGAGTTTCCATGAGATTGCTAACTGCTTTGATTAATTTCGTGAAAAATTAAAGATTATATACTAGTAGTATATGCACTAAAACTTTATTCGTTTTCAGTTAGCAAAAAGAGATTTTGAGCTCAGTGCTCATAAAACTTTGGAAATGTTTCAGAATTATGTAGGTTTTAACCAAGTAGTTTGGTAACGTGTTAGGATTTGCAGTAGTTTTGTGAAGTTCTAGCATTGTTACGTCAAACAATTACAGGTAGGGCATTTTGGATCGTATGTCCAACTTTACCGCAGTCAAATTTAAGTGGTAATTGCAGCCTAATTCAAGCCTTTTTTTTATGCCAAGGAGTTGACAATAAAAATAATAAACCCAATGGATAGTTGTGGGAATAGCATGGTAATAAAACGTTAATGTTTTTCTGCTCATCCGATTCTCGTTCCAAAATCAAGTGTACTTTAAAAAGCGGCGCAGTCAAAATCTTTACGGATGGAATAGGCTCAGCCATTATTCCCATGATACCGATGTCTCTATTCATTTGAATGAGTTGTCAACGTAAACACAATTTAAGTTAAACCGGGCCATGGCGGTGCTAAAGTGGTGACTGTTTCCAAAAATTGCGTATCAAGTATAGTGGGCGTATTACACGACTTGGTCCGCACCTTTTCCTAATTAAATTTATGACTTCAAAATCTTGGCTACGCCTCAGGTCTGTGTGCTTTGTTCATTGTTGACGCGTAGCCAACAGAGCAAATAGACCCTTGCTCTACGTTTTCTGTGCACTAAAAACACTTCTGCTATCAAGTCATTTTTATACAAAATGGGGGAATGACTTTCATACGGTGCAATTTGACTCATGGGTGTTGTTTTTTCTTGATTGTTTTCTAAGACTTTCTCAAGTCTCTACCGGCTACGTCTTATACTCCCTGCTTAGGCGCACCGAGGGGAGTTAAAAGGGACCTTATTTTTCCCTCAAATTTCTGGCTTTAATCCCAGAAGCTCTATGAAGCTGTTATTGAGCAAAAAGGTAAAATGGTTTCTCCCAAACGTGGGGAGAATTTACCTCGATAGGACTTGCCTTCAGTCATGCCAAGAAAAAAGTATTAGTTCATGCAAATGCGCCAGCTTCATTGTACAAACATTTTTGAAAGCAGTAACCACAGGTTGTAGTAAATTAGGGGTCGGCAACCTACGGCCCGCTGGTCGGATGTGGCCCGCCAAGTGAAATCTTCTGGCCCGCGTCCATTCAGTACATTGTCGTAGCGGTACGGCCCCCTGCATTGCTTATAGTGTTATTGGATTGTAAGTTTCTATCCGTTTGAAAGCGTTTCAGGAAACTAATCCATCACCATTCTTTGTTGCGTAACAATCTCCTGGACACTTTGCTAATGCTAGTCCGTATCTTTATCATTTTGCAAGTAAGTTACGTCTTAGCAGCTCAGTTCCAAATATTTTTCAGCAACCTGACAATGTTAGCAAAACGTAGGAAAGTTGAGATCGAATGCTGAGGTTTCAGTGAACTATAGGAAGACAAGTACTTTTTCGTAAAGCACTTTGGTAAACCTACATGCTTGATTTGTAATCGTTTTGTTGCTGTAAAGTAAACAGTGGTATTCATAATTAAGGGTCATTGAGAGACTAATCATGTTAATTTTTTCTAGTTTAATGGCCAGAAAAGGATAGAAAAAAAGATTATTGACCAGAAAATGAGGGACACCAGGGCAGTGGACCACTAATGCTGCTGAGGCTTTGTTCTGAGAGCACTCTTTCATGGTATAAAACTGTTGCTCTGGCTTCTCTGCCCCCCGCCATCTTGTCTCGCGTCACTTTTCCTTTTTAGCTGTCTAAAGCTCAATTGGTGTTGACGGGGTGCATTAGTGGCTGTGTTTTCTGGCATTTTATGGGCTTCCGGCCTGCTTCTTTGGAGTGGGGTGCTGTGACGCTTCGCAGCAGGGAGCTTGCATTGGGGCTGGGGCGGCTGGGCAAGAAAGTGATTCAGAAATTTTGCAATTATCAAATCAGCTAAATTTTAGAGCCCCTTTTTTGCCTTGTTGCTTTCGTTCTGTTGCGGGCTTCTCGCTGTGGAGTGGCGTGGTGGCCTGCTTTGGAGAAATGGACTGGGGGCCCGCGGGGCGTCGAAGAATGTGGCTGCTGTTGCACCATGTAGTTTGCTAGCACCGGTTGAGCTTTAGACAGCCGATAATGAACCCTGGTGTACAACCACACTATATTTTTAAGTTACTTTTCCTTTTTTAGATGTGTAGATTCGTTGATTAATTGTTATGGGTATCGATACGAGCGTACCTATTCGATATAGAATTTTTGCGTGGCTTTTGTTAAGTGATACAGATGTCGTGTTTCTTATTTGTTAATAACGAATCTGTTGCTTAAATTCTATGTAGAATTCTTTGTTAATTTGTTAGAATATTCTAATATTGCTCATGAACACTAAGAAAAGAAAGGTGGGCTATGAGCAACGAAGTTCTCAAGCTGCACCGTTGACTTCTTTTTTGTTCAGCACTTTGGAAAATGTGTTTGTTTAATTTGCCAAGACACTGTTGCCGTGTACAAGGTTTCAAACGCAAAAAGACACCACCAAACACGTCATGAAAAAGGTTATCACAATTTTGTTGGAAAAGCAAGAGTGGAAGAAGTTGAACGACTAAAAAAAGAGTTGAAGAAGCAATCGTCATTTTTTACTAGAAAGGTAAATGAAAGCATTTCGAATACTCGAGCTAGTTATGAGGTGCCAAAACTCATCGCAGAAAAAATGAAACCTTTTTGTGATGGAGAATTTATGAAAGAATGTATGTTGAAGGTCGTGGATGTTGTTTGCCCAGAAAAAAAGGATTTATTGTCAGGGATAAGCCTATCAGCAAGGACAGTTACCAAGCGAATTGAAGAATTGTCGGCAAATGTGAAATGCGGTTTTGAGAATATTTTGCAAAATTTGGAGTACCATTGCATTGCCATTGACGAAAGCACTGATATGACAGATACCGCGCAACTTGCATTGTTCTTCAGAGGCGTAACACCAACGTTTGATATTGTGGAAGAATTTGTTCGATTGATTCCTATGAAAGACAGTAAGACACTACCACTGGAGCAGACGTTTTTGAAAGTGTGAGAAAATGAACAACAGAGACGAATCTTGATTTATCAAAGCTTATTGGGGTAACCTCAGATGAAGCCCCAGCGATGACTGAAGAGAAAAAGGGGTTTGTAGCTTTGCTCCAAAAACACCATGGTAATGAGCAACAGTTGTACAGACTTCATTGCATTATCCATCAAGACCAATTATATGCAAAGTCGATTTGATTTAAAGACATCATGACAGATGTCATCAAAACGATGAATTTTATAATTTTACGAGGACTAAATCACCGTCAATTTCAAGAATTTTAGAGAGAAACAGAAGCAGAGTTTGGGGACTTGACGTATTTCTTAAACGTTTGATTGCTTAGCCGTCGAAAAATGCTGCAGCGAGTATATGCACTGAGAAAAGAGATTGCTATTTTTTTGGATAGCAAGCAGCAAGACAGCTCTCACTTTCAGAATGCGGAAAGGCTGGTTAGCTTAGCGTTTTTAGTTGATATTACAACCCACATGAACAACTTGAATAAAGAACTTGTAGGAAAGAATACGCATGTCTTTGACATGTTCAGTTGTAACACCGCATTTGAAAGAAAACTGCGGCTATGGGAAGTACAAATTCAAAATGGAAATTATTCTCATTTTCCAAATCTTCAAAAGCAGGAAACAGAAATCAAACCAGACAACTTCATAAGTGCAATTCAAGATTTGAGACAAGAATTCTCCTCCCGCTTTGTAGACTTTCGGCAATATGCAAATGCTTTTAAATTGTTTGGCACACTATTCCAAACAAACGTGGAGGAAGTGGAAGAAAAATATCTGTTGGAGTTAATCGATTTACAATGTGACGAATTTCTGAAAGCCAGATATGATTCTGTGTCCACTGTTGAATTCTACCAAAAGTACGTTGCACCACGCAAGAAATTTCCAAACTTTTTGCAGAATGCCAAAATAATGACTTCGTTATTTGCAAGCACACATTGTTGCGAGCAATTATTTTCTAAAATGAAGTACAATAAAGTTATTTAAGATCAAGCCTACGTGATGACCACTTGGAAGATATTTTCCTGCCTTCCACCACCAATATTCCAGCAGATGTAGAGACCTTGTCTAAAACTAAACAGCATCAAGTGTCGCATTGATTTGCTATAATTCCCATTTCTTAATAAAAAATTGTGTTTGTGCGTGTTTGATCTTTCATATTTCAAGTGTTATACATAAAAATCTAAGACTCATATTTTTTGGCCAAAATGATTTAACAAATTCCCTCCAGTTACTTCCCGGGCTTTTGCGGCAAAATTTATGCATTAATATGACTCAACCCATACCATTACATTTTTCATAAGTTGTGGGGAAACCAAGTAAAAAACAATAATTGTGTCAAAATGGTGCAAGTCTTCACAATTACAGAAATAAACTATTTATTGGTAAGCCTACTTTACGACTTGGTGCGTCCATGGCCTACTGAAAATAGATTTTAAGTAGGCCATGGTGCTCCCCCTTTCGTATTATATTTGTGATTATAGGTTTTTGGGCTGCGATATTTGCCTTGGTTTGAGGTTATGTCTTCGGCCAAAGCCAAGTATTCTATCCCAATACGACTATTAAAAGCCATTTTCTAGCAAAAATATTTCCCAAGTCAAATTTTACAAATCTTATTCTCCAAAAGTTTGTCCTCAACAGATAAGCAATTAATCAACTGCAATTTCACTAATATAGAGATACATTTTATTTTCGCTACTAAAAACAGCTAAAAACTTACAACAGGATTTTATACAAAATTACGGCTGCTACGAAACCAAAATTAGATCAAACACCTAACGGTAACCGGACACCTGATCTTAATTTTGTACCAACACTAGCCGGCCCTGCTGGCGTCGCTCGCAGGTTGAGAAAGGGTAATGTCGAGATTGAGAATATCCGTTCAGCCGTTTACACCGGCTTTACCGAAAGATGATATTGTTTTGACGTGACTACTTATCGTTACACAATGAAAAGTACCCTTTTGTAATGGGCATGGTGTACAAAGACACTTTTGGGATGGCGCAGACTCTGTATTTTTCTCGATCTCTTTGAAGGTTCTGGTCACGTGTTATTTGCCTTGTTTGCAGCATTGGCGTACTTGGAAAGTGGATATGCTTGCAACTAAAACAGGCAGCGATTTCATCAATTTCTGCAATTTGTTTGATGATGTGAACTTAGCACAAATGGTTTAAAAAGTGTTCACACAAACTCACCACTTAGGTTAAAGCAAAATTCGCTTTAATGTAAAAGGAAATGGGCGAGTACGAATATTGTTTGAACTGTTTGCTGCATAGATGTTGTCGCGTTTTGCAATAGAGTTTTTTGATTCTATTTCAATTTCAATTTACTTTTTAAATTGAAGCGGATAGCAGTATCAATCGAATAATTAAGTTTGGTTGCAACTTAATAGCTAGGAAAAGATTGGCATCCACTAAGATATTTAACCCACGCACTTCTCGATTAAGAACAGAGCAATATATTCACAAACCACTTTATAATTTCGAATTCCTTCGCTTGCCAAAACGCACAACTAAAGCACTTCAATAAATAAATATCAGAGACTAACTAAAACTAAAACCACCAAAATAATCGCTTGACTCCTGTTACCACAATCACCACACAACAATGCCTTTTTCAACACTAATTCTTGCTCTACTCTGATCTACTACTCAATCCGTAAATCTCTGAATGTCTCTCTGAATGAATGAAAAAATCTCGCCGCGTTATATATACGGCTGGAAAATAATCTAGAAATTGCTAGAACATCATGTGACACAGGAAAAACACCGTTAATGAATTACGTAATCGGTAATAATAACAATAATAAAAAGGAAAATCTTCGAGAAGAAGCAAGAATCACTAGAATACGTTGGAAAATTAAGTCACGTGGACACCCATTGTCACGTCAGAAAGGCGTATGAGTTACAAATCTATTTATAAATCAGAAAGAAAAAAGGTCTTTTTTTTTGAAAACAGATTGGCAAGTTAGGGCTACAAACGATTCAGATTTACAAATAAAATAAGCACTGCAAAACAAACAG
The DNA here is from genome assembly GCA_963675345.1 of Trididemnum clinides. Lineage (NCBI taxonomy): Eukaryota > Metazoa > Chordata > Ascidiacea > Aplousobranchia > Didemnidae > Trididemnum > Trididemnum clinides. The sequence continues at coordinate 26,284,946 of OY776290.1, read as the reverse complement.
ATTACGACTCAAGACATATGTAAAACTATTCCTTAGCGCAAATTTACGTATTCGTGACAGATGTGTTAGAGCAGTGGTTCTCAAACTGTACATCGCAACGCCCTGGAGCGTCGTGTAAATTTTCTAAGGGCGTCACAGGATAATTTTGTTTTGCGCCAATAGCTCTCGCTTCTATTCCACGAAAGAGCTCTGAACGTATATTCCTTATATATTTTTTTTAAATGTTTATGATCGATTGTATTTTTACAAGTGTTGTTGATACAGTATTTTAATTATTGACTTGTTACTCAAGAATCAAGTTACACAATTTTAACTTAATTGGCACAAAATCAATAGACTAAGACAATCAGTGGTAAATTGGACGCAAACAGGAAAGATGAGTTACAACCTCAAAAGAGCGTAAATTTACGATTAAAGAGGATGGACCTAAAACAAAATCTCGGAAGCATAACGACTGTTATTTAGATTTTGGATCACATTTGTCTGGAAGTACGACGAACTAAAACTTTAAGATGCAGTCAGGTGTGTCTCAAAGTTTTGCAAGTTTTTGAAAATGCGTCGCATCGAAAAAAGTTTGAGAACCACTGTGTTAGAGGTAAAGATTATTCAGGGCGACACGACTGTACAAAAGTGCTATATCTTGCCATTGCATTACCAAAAAGAACAGATTTCTAGGCCTACATGTCTGTTTATTCTGTTATTTATCTTTATTTCAATGGGGCAGCATAGCCTATCGGTTGTATGCTATTGGAATGGCAATGTATAACGACTTCTAGCGCAACCGCTGCCTCCTAATCCGTTTTTACTTTAAACGTACTAGGTAGCATGATGACTTCATAGAGGTAGTTTAAAGCGAAAAGATGAAAAGCATGCTAAGAATGTTGAAAATGATCAAAAAATGAATCACTTGTTGTATTCTTTCTTGACTGGCACTGAAGATAGTCAAGGTCTACTGCATTTACCATTCTCGTCAGTCACTACAATGATTCTTAAAGTGGGTTCCGTGAATCAAGGTCAGGGGTTTCGTAAAGCTAAAGAAAAGGTCTTTATACTGACTGCGACACACGAGATGTCAGAAATCTGTTCAAAGTTAGTGATTTCATAAATCAAGTAATTAACTTTGTCAAATAGAACATTTCTTTTTTATGATAAGTATCAATTTACATAAGGGTTCCATTATATTACAAATAATGTAAAAGAGTTTCCTAGCAAAAAAGTTTGGTAGTCACTGCTACAGAATAATGCGTAGCTTAATCTGTGTAACATTTTGTATTTTTGAAAAAAATAGCTTCAACATTCAAATGATATGTAGTTTGAAAAGAATATTTTGTCGCCAAAGATGATGCAGGACCATTTTTAATCCCCTTCCCTGTGTTTTTGTTAAATGACCAAATTTTTATTTGGAGAAGACTACATGTCAAAAATATTTATAAACTTCATTTTTTGATGAATGTTTTTAAAATTTAAACAGATAATGCTAAATAACCATGCTTGCAAGGAAAAATGGTCAAAACGTACCAAAGACTAACTTGATCTAACAATTGCAAGTTTGTTAGATCTAGAAAAATAATTAATAACTAAATGGAATATTATGTACGGCAGTCAATTCTTGATCAACAATTATGGACTAATTCTTAGCTCTAACCAGGGATGTGGAAGCGGAAGCTGGAAGCGGAAGCTGGAAGCGGAAGCTGGAAGCGGAAGCGGTTCTTTTTCTGTGGAAGCGGAAGCGGAAGCGCGAAAATTCTACCGCTTCCGCTTCCACATAGGAGGGAAGAATGGAGGAATAAAAGAAATTGGTTTTGCTATCCTTCGGAGAAGAGCGAATAGGGGGAGCATAAACCTTAAGAAATGAGAGCGAGGAGGAGTCGTTTAGAGAAATGTTGAACTCTACATAATCAGAGTTGGGGTCTAGCGAAGAAAGAGAGGAGGTAGAAAGCTCAGAGAAGGATAAGCCCTGCCGGACGAAAATGATGACGCCGCCTCTAGCGTCTGTGACGTTAGTGGAAAAAATACCAGATCGAGAGTGGGTGCCATCGGACCGCAGAGAAGAAAGTCCAGGATCCAGAAAGAGGAGGATAAATTAAGGTTAGATTCCTGGATACAAAAAACGTTAACGGGATATGACGAAATAAAGTGTAGAAGTTCAGTGCTCCTGGCTTGGAGAATCCCAGCATTCTATTGAAGAGCCCTGAGGGAGTTAAGGAGGGGAAGAAGAAGCAGGAGGAAAAGAGAAACAGCCAGGAACATGAGGCGGTGGTGAAGGTGCAGAGAGAGAAGATACCAACTGGGCGGAAAAAGGATAAGAGGTTTGAAGGCGAGGGTGGGGGGCGAGTGCTGCATTAGCAGAAGGGGGCCAGATGGGCCAGATTGAGCAGTGGAGGTATACCAGCTGGAGGAGTCCGAGGAGGAAGTCACAGTGCTGGTAGGTGTGGAATCCCCAAAAGAAGCAGGGACGGAGCAGGGAGGGAAGCTCCAGGAGTGAGAGCTGCCAAGAGTTCTGAATCTAGAAAAGGAGAGTAGTGAGCACTTTAAATGAACCCAATTAGAGCATGTGCAGCATTGCACTGATCTAACCCGCCAGGTCACATTTCCAGCGCACACTGAACAGGAAAAGACGGGACAAGGGTTAGGATGAACGTTTCCGCTCATCAAAAGAAGGAGAAGAATGAGAAGACGGGCAAGAGAAAGGCAGGAGAAGAGAAAAGACAGACCGATTTTAAAGAGGCTGCGTGCTACCCTTCTGCTGTCGTTCAGGGGACTGCACGGTGAAAAAATGGTTTTCGTGAGTGGAGTTCCCGAGGCAACTGGGACCCTCGGGAAGGCCAACAGCCATTTTGGCCCAATCCAAACGGGGTAGGGGACCGCACCACTACGTTGAGGCGGCTATTGATTGGTGTAGTTCAATTTTGCTCACTTCACATGTATATACTATATATATGACAGAAATTTTGCACTTCACTATCCAAAAAGATCAAAGTCAATACGTGTTTTGGGGATCGACAGAAAGTCCGTAATGATGATTTGAGTTAAAGCTTACTCAAATTCAGAGTTAGTTCAGGATAGAGAGGGAAAATCAGCGCTATACGGTGTAATTTGTTGTTGTGAGGACAGGTTGTTGTCGAGAGCTGTAATAAGTGGTCATACGGTTTAGATCTGAGAAGCATTAGGTTGACTGTTGTAAAAGTAGTTGTAAATAGAGAAGGAACTTGCAATAACTATTTATTTGTTGAAGTGTTCAATTATTTTTTGAATTGTAGTAACGAAATGTTTGATTTTCTTGCAAGCAATTCGTGATTTGTAAATTTTTGTTAGTGGGGGTTCCGTGACGAACGCGAAAGTAGATTAAAGGTTCCGCGATGACAAAAAGATTGAAAAGCACTGTTCTACATTCAACAGGAGTTCTTATATCTAAGAAAAAAAAACACAGAGTAGTTCGGAACAATAAGCTCAAGCAAAGTAGGTAAAGTAATAGCAATAAATGAAAGTTTATTTCTTCTCAAAATGATGAATTGTAGGAGAAGGCAGGCTGCAGACCCACAAAAGTTAAAAAAATTGTCAACCGTCGTTTTCTCGTTTTTTGTTACTGGAAGCGGAAGCGTTGGAAGCGGAAGCGATAGGTGTGGAAGCGGAAGCGAAAGCGATTGAAAAATAACCACTTCCACATCCCTGGCTCTAACTAATTAAAGTCACATAATCCTGGCAAGCAAATTTTCTCAGCTTTCGAACTACACGAATTGGTAGTACTTGATCGCAACCTTTACATACCAAACTTACCTGTTATTACTCAGCTTACTACTTTTTGGGAGGAGTAAAAAGTTACACCACAGGCCTTGAAATTCAATTTGTTTAGTATAAAAAACAAATAGGCCTACTAAACATACCTGTCATATATTATTTGAATCGCCTTTAATTTGTTTAAACAATTTTGAAAATCGGTTGAGAAATGAGATCGCAAGTCAGTTTTCAAGTAAACAGATTTTGCAAAAATTGTGCAATGTTTAAAGAAAATCATCTTTTAATCATCTCTGTTAGCGAACGACTGTGTTGATTGCACTAAACAGCATGTGTGTGACACATGACATCGTGGAGCAAGTTTTTAGCGTGCAGGAAAAAATCGAAGAAGCATGCTTAGAAGGCTTTAAAATGCTTAAAAAAATGGCTGTTGCATCACGAATTAAGCTTTAATTGTTGTAAGGTTTATTTCTATCGAAAGCATCTTGTTAATATCTTTCAAAAAGCTGCTAATCACGTTTCAGTTTCTACATTGAGTAGTCATTGAGAAAATACAAAGAACAAATTGTGTAATCAACCATTAACTGTGAGGTCATTTTAGACCCTGAAAGAATAAAATTTGTGGTAAAGTATCAAGTCGGCGACTGGCTTTCGTTAGAGCGAAAAACGGTGTTCCTCTGTTAAGAAATGCAAATTTTAAAAAGATTATCTTTGATTATGATGTCATCACGACGTCAGGAATTTCATATGACACTCACCCCGAGGAAGTGGTTACACGTGACAAGTTTGATGCTTGTATACCAGCAGTTTTGGAGGAGTTAAAGCTCACATACGTACGTACGTATCGACAGAATTGCGCTTGCTATATTAAGATTTCAAAAATAATTGGAAGCGAAAATATTGCGTTAGTTTGTTGGTCCTCATGGCTCACAGCGGGAGCTTTCATCACAAATTTACAATTAATTTCATTTTGCTACATATGATCAATACGGCTTAAGAGCAGGGGTGTAGTGGCGTGGGAACGGTGTTACCACATTCTGGCCTGGAAAAGCGATTCTACATTATTTGGATGAGAGGTCTTATTAAAATGCTTTGCAATCAGACCATACCCTCTCAAAAAAGCAATAGCATATCTAGTTTGTGCAGCTCAGGCTGTATGTTAAAGCATGCAGTACAGCTATACTCTTGCGTGGCTAACAGATGAAAATAACACGTATTTAAAATCAACTAAAGATTGATTTCTGCTACTAAAAGTTTATTTCTGCTTCTAAAAGTTTAAGGGGAGTGGTGCCATTTCAATCCAATTAACTGAAGCAGGTCGAATGCTGGTAGAATGTCAGCGTCTTTGCATCTGAGAAATAACAATGGATGAATTGAAGGACCAAATTCAACACCTTGACATATTTATTGCCAGTAGCGTTCCTATCCTTCGTGTTTTACCAATGCAGCCCTACTTGAAAGTTAAGTCTAGTCAAGAGCGAAACACAACAATTCGAACTTATTGTAACGTGCAGTCTCCGACAGTTCAGTTATTGAAATATTCGTACTTGCCAATGCATTATCAAAACCTAGCTAGCTCTACCGACCTCACTCATGATGGCTACTAGTTAGTAATGTCGAGATAGAAATATCGGTTTAGCGAAGCGTGCCAGCTTTACCCTAACAACATTTCTGAGAGCAGTGACGCGAAATGTTGATATAAATGGTGGGATCGCCCTTATCCCCTTCATCCCGATCACCGTAACGATACTTTCAATTAGGACCGGTTTCACTCACACATTGCTATCATTTGACAAATTCTATTCGTTTCTTCCAATAGGTATGGAGGCACAGAGTCAAAGTTGCAGTAAACACTATAATGAACTTTTTTATACGATTACAGAAATAAGCTATTTGATGGCACGCTCATTTCACGACTTGATGCAACCCCCCTCGTAATGATATTTGCAACACCGAATTCCTTGGCTGCGCCAATGCGTCTTAATCCTGAAATAGCATAATAATGGCTACGACTGAATGGCAGCCCCAGGGCAATTGTGGGAATGCATTCCTCTGGTCAGCCTAAGTCTGGTTTCGTAAACTTATTTGCTTGTATTTGTCTCAAAAAAGACTTTGTTTAAAAAATTGGACTTTGAAAAATTTGATCTCCAAGAAAAAGGTCCTCACCTCCACAATAATGCATCAATTTTGACTTTTCATCAAAAGTTTCTGGATCAGTTACAGCTCTACTTCTTGCATCCAATCATCCGGTTGGCCAATCAAACTATCTTTAGGAAAAAATTTACTCAGTGGGTACAATTGCTTATATCTATTTACTATGATTTCACATAGTGGTGTATACCTACTGACATCTTTTTTCGTTGATTTGGCCTCAATCTTTGGATTTCATAAACCATGCCAATTATACCAACTTTCATAACAATAAATTATGACTGTGCTCAATTCCTTACAAACAGCACATAATTTCACAAACTTTCCTGCGTTAATTTGGCTACCTGCATACAGGCATCAATTCAAGCTGTGGAGGAACGCTAAAGTGACTGATGTACGTGTATTTACAGGAATTAAGCTATGAAATAATAGGCCTACTACTTTCAATTTTTTCGTCATTGTAGGCTAAGTCATAAAATTTAAAACCTCCGGCTGCTCGTATATTTCTTGCTATTGGCCTAAATGCAGCCAGTGGAGGGCGTTGATGGCAGGCAATAACTTTTTTTATTTAAATGCTATTGATACGTTTGTCGTCCCAAATTTACTGTTGACGACATTTCTTGAAAACCATCATGGTTCGTCGATAGTTTTTCCTCCATATTTTAGACTTCACAACTTTTTTTTGTTGAGAAGCTCATCTTTTTCTTTGTGGTCAGAGAGCAAAGCGGGAAGGCATGACGCAATTCTTTCCCTACATTAGCTGGAACGCTCTACCAGAGAAGCACAAAGCAATCAGCGCTCACGAAACTCTAAAATCCTACTAGTAAACAATTCTCTGATTACTCTTTGTGATGTCTTAAATTTTGGGCTCAGGAAGTACGAGTTCAAAGCCCAGACTTTTTTGCCCATTGTTTTGATTTTTTGTATTTTTTTAATCAAAAAATGATAAATCATAAATCCACCCAGTACCCTTACTATTCTCACCTTATTTTTTCAACATCTTTTTAAGAATATAATTTCTTCTAAAAGCCTAAATGAGTTCCTGAAAATGTCTTCAGATCAGGAGCTCCAAACCAAGGTACATATGCCCCTAATAGTAAATTTGCGAGTTTCAAGAGGTGCATTACGTCTGAGCGAAAAACTAATACGAAAGAAAAAATTGAGATAGTTGATGGCTATCAGAGCTTTACAGCTGCCTCTTCTTCTTTTTTTCTAGACTAGCGCATTGTTCACAGAATTAGATGAAAAAACGGACTGTCAAGTCTCAATTCGTAGGTTATATATTGTTTTACTTGAAAACTTAATATCTTTTGGACTTCCGGACCAGCAAAGAGCTAAACAGGGATGATACATACTTGTTGATATTATAACAAGTGATTATATTGTGTTGAAATGGCGTTGTTAAACCAATGTGTAATTTTGCGATTTTCGTATACTTTTTGCGAATGATTTCTAACTTTTGATTTTGTTTTGCATGTTTTTTTTATTTGAATAAAATAAAATAACCGAAATGTAAAAAGCGACAAAAAAAAGAAAATATTCAGTGACCTAGTTACCGCTCGGATTTACATTCACAGTAAACAATGGTTTGGAAATTTTAGTGTGTGTATTTTGTCAAAAGTCTCCGGGAAATGATTCAATTAAACCAAGTCTTCTCACTCGACAATTGAACAGAGCTCATCCGGAATTTAAGGACAAAAATCTTGACTTTTTTAGCGTAGAAAAACTGTCTTAGGAGATGAGTCAGCAAAAAAGATAAACCCCATCTGTCAAGCAATACGGTCCAACGATGAATCGAAAAAATATCGATGGAGATTTTCCAACAAGTGACTAGTGAGATTTGTAAGTCCAAAAGTGGGATCACGATTTAACACAATGAGTCCACAGATGTGACAAACTGTGATCAGTAACTAATATCTGCCAGGAATGTTGAAAACAAAGGCATTAAAGAAGATTTCTTGATGAATGCTACACTAAAGACAACAACTAAAGGAGATATCTTTTAAATGGTAAATTCATTTTTCAAACAACACAATTTAAAGTGGGAAAATTAAAGATGGTGCCAACTGATGGGACACCAGCGATGTTGATACGAAGGTCTGGTTTAGAGCTTTCTCATGGAAGTAGCCTCGCATGTGCCGCTTATGCATTGCCTTGCAAAGCCCTTCCTCATAAACTATCTAGCGTGTTATCACTAGTGGTTAAGATGGCTAACCATGTAAGAAGGAGCGCTCTGAACAGGCGGTTATTTAAACCCTGTATATAGATTTTAGTGCCACTTACAGTGTACTTCTTTTCCATACCAATATGCATTGGGTTTCCTCAGAAATGTCACAAAACGTGTATTCGAACTTCAGCGATTGATGGGATCTTTCTTACAATCCAACAAGTGCGAAACTTTCTCTCTTTTTTGCAAGAGTCTTCTTTAGTGCTGAGCCTCGTCAATACTTTTGATGCTTTTAATATGGTGAGCTAAACCAGAACTTTCGAGGAAGAGAGGCAGCATTGTGCGAGTTTGTAGCTAAAATCAAAGCATTTCTTGCATAATTTTGGCTGTGCAGGGAAAATATTCAATCTGATAGCTTGTCTATGTTTAGCATTGCAACAGAATTTCAGCATCAAAACCCTCAATGGAAGATCGGAAACTTCACAGAATTGACTACTAAACATCTTGTGAAATTGAAAGGAAAAATTGATGGTTATTTTTCAAATCTTGGTGAAGATGAGCTTGTATATTTTAGGAATTCTTTTACTGCAAATGCTCAGGTATTGCAAGCTGGGACTGGTATACAAGAAAATTTGTTTGAACTACAACATGTTGATACTGGACGTGATGAGTACTCTGAGAAGAATTTGTGTGATTTTTGGTTTTTGATGCGCAATTCATACAAAAGAATTGCTGAACCTGCTATTCAAGTATTGTTGTTATTTTCATCAACATGAGTTTGTCAGTCATCATATTCAGTACTGCTGGGAATTAAATAAAAAATTCACATCACAAGTCAAAACACCTGAACATGACCTTCGTTGTGCTGTGGCTGACGTTCCCCGTCGTATTAATGAGCTTGCTGCCAAAAAGCAGCCTTAATTATCTCAATAGCTTGGATTTGTGAGATTATATTGTTGAGTGGACGGTACTGTTTTGCTAGGAGTACAAATATTCATTACAATTTAATCATTTGAATGATTTTGTGAGCTTTCAATTTGCTTTTAATTAGTAACAATTCCAAAGAATAAATCAGCATTTCTCAAACTATGTTCCGTGGACTTTCTCAAAGTGTTCTGCCGAACAAGAAACATTCGTCAGGCAGGGCCTATCTTTTTCTGAACTTTCTACCTCCTCTCTTTCTTCGCTCGATCCCTACTCTGATTATGTAGGGGTCAACATCTCTCTTAACAACTCCTCCTCGGTGTCATTTCTTAATGTGTACGCCTCCCCTATTCGCTCCTCCCCAACGGATGGCAGAACCGACTTTTTTTTTCCCTCTATTCTTCCCTCCTTCAGAAATCTCTTCATTTTGGGGGACTTCAATTGCCATCACCTCCTCTGAAACTCAAGAGGTACTTCCGACCCCCGTGGGGAGGAAGTATTTGACTGGGTCATCTCTTCTGACCTCCTCCCCCTCAATAACCCTGACACACCCACTTTTCTCCATAGCTCCTCTCCTGACATCTCCTTTGATCTCTCTTCTCTTGCCTTTTTTTTGCTCCTGGGAGGTGCTTCAGGACCTGGGTTCTGACCATCTACCAATTCTTTTATCCGTCCCTCTCTCTCTCCGGTCTATCGCCCCAGCAAGCGTGCCTCTTCCTTCAATTTTCAGAAAACTCGCTGGGATGACTTTGCCTCCTACTTTGACTCTCACTGTCTTTCTGCAGAGGAATACTCGTCTCTTTCTCTTTCCTCTGCTGCTGCTCTCTTTACCTCTCTGGCACTGAATACGGCCAAATCTTCCATTCCTTTCGGCTGCATCAAACGCCCTCCTAAAGCCTGGTGGTCTACTGAGGTGGAAGAAGCGGTTAGTGAAAGACGCAAGGCTTTTGCTGCCGCTCACAGAAGTGATGAAGACCGCCAGGCTTACATCTCCGCTTCTCGATGCGCCTCGTCAGTCATCGCCAAGGCGGAGGCATGGCAGATGACTTGCTCTTTTCTTTCACCTAGGTCTAACCCTAAATCTGTGCACTCTCTTCTTCGCTCTATCGCTGGCTCTCCTTCCTCGTCTTCTTCCTCTCCTAACTTCCCCAACTGTTCTTCTCCCAGGGAATCAGCTTCGGTCTAGGACGCTTACCTGACATCCCACTTTTCCGTTTCTCAGCCAAAGGCCCTGCCTAGCAGAGCCAGAAGCTACCTCACTGAGCTCCCCCGAGCCACGTGCCCTGTGGAGTCTCACTCGTCCTTTTGCTCTCCTTTCTCTCCCGCTAATTTCTTGCGGCTGCCTCCAACCTTACCTCATCCACTGCCACTGGCCCAGACAAAGTTGCCTATCCCATGCTAAAGCACCTTCCTCGCTCTGGCATAGATTTTCTTCTTCACATCTTCAATCTTTCCTAGTCTTTACATTCCTTTCCTTCCATCTGGAAGACATCGTCTATTATTCCCATACACAAGATGGGAAAGCCTCTCGACTCTCCTGCTTCCTTCCGGCCTATCTCTCTCACCTCCTGCGTATCAAAACTGTTTGAACGCATCATTCTATTCCGTCTACTCTTCTTTCTGGAATCTAATTCCATTCTCTCTCCCCGCCAGGCCGGTTTCCGCCCTCGACGGTCTACACTCGATCAAATTCTGTGTCTTTCTCAGTCCATTTCGGATGGGTTTAACAAACCCAGGCCGGGCTCTCGGACGATCCTGTCTACTATCGATTTCTCTAAAGCTTTCGACTCTGTCTGGCATCCCGCCCTTTTCCACAAAGTGATTTCGGCTGGCCTCCCTCCTTGCTTAGCTCGTTGGACTCAATCTTTTCTCTCTGATAGGCGCGTTTCTGTGGTTTATCAAAAGCCGCTCCTTTCGAGTCCGTCGAGGTCTTCTGCAAGGATCCGTTCTTGGCCCTGTACTTTTCTCTCTTCATTAATGATCTTCCAGCCTCTCTGCCTTCTTCCGTCAGCTGCTCTCTTTACGATGACGATCTGGCCATTTGGTCCTCTTCCCCCTAGGTCCCCACTGCGGTGGAGGCCACACAAGGAGCTCTGTTTCGATTGGAGCGCTGGTCTGTGTACTGGTGTCTTCCTCTCAATCCGAGCAAATGTGAGGCCTCCTTCTCCTCAGTGGATCCCCACCAAGCTAACCTCCAGCCCAACCTCCTCCTACTCGGCTCCCGCCTCCGTTTTAATCCCACTCCAACATTTCTTGGGGTCGCCTTCGACCGCACTCTTTCTTTTTCTAAACATGTATCTTCGCTGAAGGCCAAATTCTTCCCACGTCTCAAAGCCTTACGCTGTATCTCTGCTTCCTCATGGGGCCCCTCTAAGGAGTCCCTCTCTGTTCTGTATAAATCTTTTCTTCGGTCCCTTCTCACTTACGTTTCCTTTCCTAAGCGCTACCAATCTTACCAAATTGGAACGCCTTCACCGAGCGGCCAGTCGCGCCATCATCGGCTGCCTCTCGTCGTCCCCTATCCCTCTACTACTCACCGAGGCTTCTCTACCTCCCCTACGAGTCACTCTGACTCACTTCTTTCTTTTTTCTTATGAGCGGGCTCTTCGTTTCCCAACCTCCTTTCCTATTTCAGGTTTGGCCAGACTTGCAGTGAAACCAAGACTCTGCAGATCGTCCTGGAGCGCTTTTCCGTCCACTCACCCGCTCATGCTTCCTTCTATTTGTTCTAGGGAGTCTCTTCTAACTTGCCCTCCCTGTCCTCCTTGGAATCTCCCCTCGTTCACCGTGGAGTCCACCCTTTCCACTCCATGCTCTCGCTCTGATCCCCCTCTCTCTCGCCTATCTTGAATCTCTCCCCCTCATGATCTGGTACTTTGGACAGACGGCTCTGTTCCTTTTCCTTTTGGCAAGGACGGCTGCGGCGTTCTTGCCAACTGCTGTCTCTGTGGCAGTGAGGCCACTCTTTCCTTTTCAGCAGGCCCAGTATGTTCAAGTTTCTCCGCTGAAGCCTGCGACATTGTGCAAGCTCTTTGCTGGTCTCGGCAGCACCAACAACTCTTCCATTTTTCTTCTCTTCTCCTCCTGTCTGACTGTCGTTCCGTCCTCGCCACCCTGTCCTCTCCTCCATCTTTCCTCTCATCTCAAACTCTGTGGCAGATCTGGCAGGAACTGTCTTCTCTCTCCTCCTGTTCTATCAGGCTACAATGGGTCCCCGGATACTCGTTTCTCCCGGGGAACGACACGGCTGACGAGCTTGCCAGACGGGGAGCACTACTTGCGCCCTCCGCAATCCCTTGTAGTCTCTCTCCTCTTATCTCTCGTATCCACTCTCGTCTTTTCTCGGACTGGAGGCGTACTGTCTCTTCGAAGTATTTTGACACACAGGTTCCCTCGATTTCCACTGAGGAACTTGTGCTCCCTCGTCATGCTCGCTGTGTTCTCTCTAGTTTACGCTGCAACGGACACAGCCTTCTGTTAGGTTCTTTTCTCTCTAGGATTTGCAGAATCGAGAATCCTTCCTGCAGCGCCTGTGGACAATCGTCCCAGGACACCTCTCATCTCATTCTGCACTGTCCAGCTACGGACTCTTTGCCCCGCTCACTCTTTGGCGACTCTGTGTCTCTGTACGACCTCTGGTCCAGACCCTGGGGAGTTGCCGAGCTTCTGAGGCTCCATGATCTTCCGCCAAGCCCCTATCCCTCGGAAGGGGTTGGGTAAACAACAACAACAACAAGAAACATGACGTGCGTCACAATGAGCGTGAATTCTACTGTTGGCTTCTCACCTGTCTCGCTTATTCGCTTTCCGAGAGAAGGGATATTACCACTCTAGACAAAGCTGTATCCAAAAATTTTTTTGGCTTAGTGTTCCCTGAGCTAAAATAATAAGACTTGGAATTCGGTGACTAAAAAAGTTTGACAAACTCTGGAACAAACAAATTTGATATTAAAACGATATTTAAAATTTCAATGCTTTTTTCCTTGATTTTCAGAGGGCTACACTTTGACCTAAAAAATGCCAAAGGGGGACACAGAAAACAAATTTGGAAACCCCTGCTTTAGATGAAGAGTAGCAGCAGCCATGTACTGCAACACAGCACACGCGATCTCTCAATGAAGTATGAATACGTGTAACCTATGAAAGGAATTTTATGTCTAAATGCATCTCGTGTTTCGTTGTACATATTTTGACGTCTGTTAGTTATCTTTTTTTTTTAATTAGATAGAGGCTAATAAGAAGTAAGCTGGTTTGTGCGGTAGCAAGTTTAGATTGTTAAAGCAGGACAGCACCGGGTGGAGTGATGCAATGCTACCAAACACAAAAACTTTGGTAAAGTATTTTGACAACAGACATTAAAAAGGTATTAGCTATTTCCCTTTAAAACAAAGATATTTTTGAAGGAGAACATTTCCAGTGACATATTGCCACCGAGTCAGTTTCCTCTGCTCACCATGGAGCAATCCCCAAGAACCTGCTTGCCCGATATAGCGAAAATATTTTAGTAGATATTTTGTTTAATAGATATTCCCTCTTGGAAAATTACAGGAAAAAGTCTGTGTTTCACTGAGATACAATAAGGTAATAATTCTTGTGTAACATGTCTCTGTGGCCAGTCGGAAACCAGTGCCGCAAACGAGTCGGGTAGAGAAACTTTAATGAAGTTTTATAATTAGCTTCACATAATTTGGTAATACACTTTATAAAGTTTGCTAACTTGCTCTTTGAGTGTTAAAGGAAAACGAAAATAAATACGTTAGATGACGCTGTAAACCTTCAAGTGTTCGGTGGTTTTCACTCGCATGGAGTCACATTCAGAGTGATTGAGTAAAGTGTTCAGAGCTATTTTTATTTTCTGTTCAGAGAAAACAAGCCCATAACGGTTGTGCAGATCCAATATGAAAGTGGAGTTTCCTTTGTACAATGTATTTCTGCCTATAGATGTAGCTACCGGATTGGGGGGCAAAGAAGTGATAGACCCTCACATTTTTTTAACTCTATCAAGATAAGAAGGTATTTTTAAAGTGTAACAGCAAAAGAAAATCGGTCTCCGAAAAAAGGTTGTCCAACAAGACTGAGAAGAAGTAAGTCCGAAAAATAGTTTTGGTCCCCACCAAAATTTGCTTTGCCAATATTCCTGTCGCAAGCTCTGCAACCACCATCCAATTGCGTCACCAGATTGCAGAAACTGTAGTACCTGCTGGGTCGGGTATGAAAAATGTCACTTGCAAATTGCAATTAGAAAAAACATCTTTTAGCTTCCACCAATAAAAGGTGGAGATCTAATTTTGAGATAAGTTGCAAGGGGGAAGCGTCGGGCAGTTTTGGCTCCACTAACTGGCTTCCTATGGCACCACTAACTGCATCCAAGCAAAAAAATATCAAAAATTTTATCTTCCACGCTAGAGGCACTTTGTTACAAAGCATATATTTTGTAGATAAATTGTTTAGAGTGTTTATTTGAATTAAACAATAGTAGCAACTACTTTTTACTTTTTATCAATACTATAAACAGTTCTCTATATCAATTGCGGACTATTGCCGGTACCGCTAATAATATTTCGAGCTTCCTGGTGATAAGTGCTACTTGCAGAACCTTTCGATCAGTTGTAAGAATGTAGTAGGAACATTTTAGAAAAATTGAGATGTTGTGATTTATTTTCTTTGTTTTAGACAAGCTGCACGTGTTATGAAAGCTTGGTTGTCGAACTTTAAGTTGTTACGGAGATTCAGGGACCTCAAAATCTAGTTATTATCACCATTGCTACAATAACACGAAACGCAAAGAGTTGATTTTCTCAGAATTTTGAAGATGCCTCTAACCAGGTTTTTGCAAATGAAGCAATAACTGGCGTGCGGGCGAAATGGTACCCGCAAGGCCCGGCGGTTGAAGCTTGATGTTAGTAAATTACTACGTGTTTATCTTCCCACAATGCCGGATCTAGACAGTCGCACTCCTGTTCCCCCACGTCGAATATCTAGGCAAAAGTCGTCTGGTGAGGCACTGAAAACTAGGTAAAAAATCTTTCTCTCAGAATTCAAAGCCCCGTCAGGAATATATGGATACGTCAACGTTTGCCTCTACCACTGCACATTGTCTGGCAAATCTTTTTTCTACCTTTTAACTCTACCAATTAAATTTACTTCCAAAGTACTCGGCTGACGCAAAGATGTGTTTACAATGTAGTAATGTTACTTTGTTATTGAAAGAACCATAAAAAAAATTGTTATTTTTAGAAATTTACCCAGGATTAGAAATGATCATCTAACCAAAACCTGAGACCCCACAACAGTCTCAAATTCACTAAGCGCACAAATATTGCCGAACCACCATAAAAACTCAACATTACGGCATCAAACCTTTTGTATGGTGTTGCTGTAAACCAAGCGCTGTTGCGCCATAAGTATGTGAAAGCTTAGCAATGGTCGAGTTGGACCAAATTACATTATCCGCGTTAATCAGCAACTTGACCTAGCATGACCCTGATGAAATCATAATCATCACTTTGGTTACTACGGGTCAGAAAAACTAGTCTTTCACCACTAAATTTTGTGAAAAGCTATCCCTTAAAAAAGTGCAAGTTACGTCGTGCAAATCGTCTTTAAACAAATGTATTCAGTTTCATTTCACCAATGATGTGAGAACTCGGCACCAGTGACGTGATCACCAAAACCATTCACACCCCAAAGGTTCTAAAATTAGCATTATAGGCAACGTATGAGCACAAATATGCTTTTGATTTATTCAGTCAATCATGCAATCCTTTCTTTAAAAACTGAGCCGAAAATTTAGCGCTCAAACTACAACCAGAAGTCGTTGGTTCATTACAAAGTGACAACAATGTCTTCTGGGAAAGCGTTTTACCTGTGATGTGTGAAATTTATCTGTGTCAGTTCTACTGAAAACAAACGCTTGAACTTGAAATGGTTCAAAGATTTGAACGACACATCGAAGTGTTAGAGATTAAACTGCTTTTCGTCAGCTGATATTTCGTGAAATCCCCTTACAGCTTTTTATTTCTCTTTTCTCAAAATGCGATCACAAGCAATTGGCTTTCTCTCATGTGAGTACAAAGCCTTGTATGGGTCCAATTTCAAAGATTCGGAGGCGCTCTGTTCTTGCGCTATGATTGACAAATAAATTAAGGAACAAAAAAGCACCCTGGATAATTGACTTGTTTTAGCTAGTTAATTTCAGTCAACCAGAAACAAAAGCCTATGATCGAGAAAGGGTTTTTAAAGGATATTATTTGGAGCTGAAAAGTGAGGAAAAAATCTCTTTTAAAACAGGAACAACAAGAGATTTTTCTGACCTTTTCTCGTCATGAAAACGCTCAACAGGCTAAATGGTAAAAGAAGGCCTAATATACAATGTCCACTAGAAACAAAACTACCTCTAGCTCTATGTGCGACAAACAAAATAACAGAGGAATTTTCAAAATGTGTGGCTTTGAAGAACCAAAAAACCTACCTGAAAGAGATTCGTTTGTTTTACCCAGAACTAATCACTTTGTTTTAATAAAGAACTGATTGATAAATTTGTGAAAAGCTACAATGATTGTTTTATATACTTCTTCTTTATGTAGTTTATACGGATAGTTTAGCCTTGGTAAATAAAAATCAGAAATCAATTCATCAAACTTAAGTTAAAAAAGAATTGTTGCTAAATTCAACAAATTAAACAAGGCTCTTAAATTTCAGACTTTACGCTGAAAAAATTCTCAAAACTATTTTGTCCTAAATATTACGGTTTATTAAAAGTGACCTATAAATATTGAAAAAACTAATCGCAACTAATTCAATAATTGGCTTTAACCTAGTTTTACTCACGAAACAACCTTCGGTTATAATTTTTGGTAAAATTATGACAAAAACATTTGTAATTGAATATTTGAATGATTTTTGTTCGAACGGCAATTGATATGTGTATTAAATCAAAATTAGGTCAAAAGTTGAATTTTAAAAATGTTATCATTCTTTTTCATGATACCAGATTTTGTTTATTTGTCAAATGTTTCCGAAAATTTATTAACCTATATTCCGTGAGCAAAACAGTCTAATCAAGATTTAATATTAAATAATTGTTTAAAAATGTGTCTTAACTTTTGTATTTTATTGTTGCTTGTAATCACAATCAATCTTTTATTAGCGTTCCATGTTGAACTAATTCAAAAGCAAAATCAATTGAAAGTGATCTCAATTATCGCTTCAATCTCGCGAGGTACAAAGCGAGAACTCAATAACAGATACAAATTTCCAAAGCAAACATAACATCTACTTAATTCAAAATGTCATCTTTTTAAGCATATTGCTGCCTTTTGTATTTAATCTCTACTGTAATGAAGTTGCAAAAGGTGTCTTGCAAGTCAATAAAAAGAATTTGAATCGCACTAATGCTTGTTTGGATGAACATCAGCTTTCAGCGCAATCAGAACTGTTAACGTTGCCTGAAAAAATTGCGACGGGCCAAAAACATGCTTGAGAGCTTGTATTTCGATATAATAATACAAACACAAAATGATTCTGATCACGCCAGAATATCATGCTAATACAAACGGATCTTAAGCCTCAACTTGTCTGCTGACTGACAGCTTGTCACCATTGCAAACGACAAAACGCTATGGGTATGCCTATGAAGTAGTTAATATCTTTGACAAAGTAATCTCTTTTCTCTGCACTTAATTCTATTAAAAACGAGATTAAATTACGACTAAGACAGTGCTACAAGGGTTACCGCCCATTGTGAAACTTTGCGATTGAAAAATAAACCAACATTTTCGATTGCGAAATCTGCCTTCGTTCGCTCTGTGGGGTCAATGGTTAAAAGAGCGATTCATAAAAGTTTCAAAATCTGTTATAGAAACCACTTCTTTTAATAGTTGGCTAACTAACGTCATGGCTGCGTGTCACAACACAGTCTGAAATTAGCCCGAAATTCAAAATGTTCTTGGTTATCTTACATCAACACCAATGTTGTAGACGTACACCTACGCGAGGCATCAACTGCTCTCTGAAATTTAATTCTAAAAACGTTCTTGTCTGCAACTGAAAAGTGGAACCAAAGTCAAAACGTTGGCAACGTGGAAATAAAGATAGCTCAGTTTACACAGCAAAAAGTGAATGATGCAGTACTGCTATATTGGAAGTAGGTTAATAGCAAATTGGCGCATTGTAAAAGATGTAAACAAAATCCATATTTCCATTTAAATGCTTTTTTACGAGTCTGGCGGTCAAGGTTTTGTTAAGGAATTGGTTTCGGTTGTTTTGATTCCATGAGGAGAAAGTTTTCTAAAAATATCATTTAAGTTTAAATTTTTGCAAAAAGTGTGTAGGTCTAAGCTTCCTGGTACAAATAGCAAATTCTTCGGCGTCAGTAAAAAGAACCAAACTGGATAGTTTATTAAAGAGCTTTTTTGGGTTGTTGTTCCAGGAAACCGTGTCCCTCATTTTATTGGTGATGCCCTTGCTGCCGGTAGCCTACATACAGTTATTAGGTCTTTCTTGAAACTTATATTATGAAGGCATTGTTATCTCTTCTCATGCAAAAATGCATGTTGCAAATAAGCGTACTGGTATTTACCCTAAAATTATGCTGCTAGGTTGAGAAATGGCCTTACCACTTAGTTGGCTATTTCTGTAGTGGTGAAAGGTATCAACCCTATTGAAGTACCCCTATTTTATTTGTGGTCACCTGATGGCCAAGCTGTACTCAAGCCAAGCTTATAGGAACTGTACAACTCGCTCTATTAAGTTTGATATTTTTCTACTATTTGGCGAAGATGCTCTCAGATTTACGAGGTCATGTCGATAAATATCAACGTATTTGAACTCGTTTATCAGCTACAGAAACACCTTCACATGATATTAATTATGATATTTTATTAACTTGTTGTATTTTGCGTTATTTTGGAAAATATTTGTTTATTAAAAGATCACTAAACTGGTTGTCACAGCTGTTGAGCAGATCAAATTTTTGTTGTTGGAGAAAATAAACTGTTATGTAATCATTTAAAAAAATCATTAATATCAAAATATTGACAAAGAAAGACATGTTGTTTTTCTTTGAAAAGATTACATTTGCCTTAATAACGAAAGGTTTAGCTGGACTTTACTGTACAAGAAACATTTGGCCTAATATAGAAAATATTGATTTATCTAACAAAAAAATATTATTTTATCTGAAGTGAAGGTCATAAACTCGCGCATGAAGGTACAAAACTTTAGCTCTTACACCCACTTTTTAGATTGCAAGGTAGACTCACAAGTTTGTGATCACCCTTGGTAACTTTGACAAGCTTCGTTTCATATTCATCTGAATCTATAGTTTGGCAAAGTTTAATTTATGATGCTTCTTCACAGATTTTCAATATTTGTTAATATAGTAACGGAAGCTTCTGATTCTTTTTTGTTTGGTTTGGAATTGAACAATAATCAATCACAATTTCTTGATACCATCAAATAAATTATCTTGGAGTATTGACAGGCTAACTACTGCTTCTAATTAAGACTATAAAGCATCACAACTAGGTTATAAAGCTGTTCACAAATCATTAATCAATGTTATAAGATTGTTTATTATTTCAACTGATAGCGGTAGATAATTGTCAGCTGAGTTGACAGAGCCACGTTTTCCCTGATTGTGTGGGCAGAACAAGGGCTTTTTTTTCACTCTATTACTCATTTAGAACATTTGTAACATTTTGTAAACAGAATCTTGTTTGATGATAACTGAAAATTGCTTTTCTCATGAAATTTATAGAGCTCTGCAATGTTTTGTAAAATCTGCACATCACAGTGATTTATTACAGAGCTATCAACAGGGACCGCATGAGCTTTATGGTTCCACAGGGGTTCCTTGAGTTTTGATTTAAATATAGAGACAATGATGATTTTTGCATATGTACATTTATCGAGTTCATGTGATAGCATGATACATGCTTTTTATGTCTTGTTAACTCATTTTTAATTTTTATTCAATGAGGTTCCACGACATTTGCAAAACTACGTATAGAGTTCCTTGACGTCGTAAAGATTGAAAAGCACTGATTTACAATAACTTGTATATTTGTGTTAGAATTCAACACAAAATGAAATTGGCAGTTTTATTTGCTTCACATAAAGCTAGTACCAGAAGTAGTAAGCCTATTAACTTTTTCGTTCAAATAACTTACCATACAACTTGAATATAGTAAGTTTCTATTTGAATTAAGCAATTAATAATAATAACTGAAAATTTAAAATAGTATTCAATCATTATATGGTACAGAACTATTACTTTTTTCTACAATATTAGGATGGTTGAAAAATTTTCTGCAGCGTGGTATAAAATTTTCATAAAGTATGGTAATATTTTAAAGTCAAATTTGTGTTTTTTGAAGGGCAATAAACTACAAGAACATTGTGAACTGCATGTACGTGTTATAGCTACAGGTTTTGTAGCTTCCTAAAACGGATGCTGTCAATCACTGGGCAACGCTAATATTCATTGCACTGTATAAAACTTTTATAACCGTTAGGCTCAACACTCTTCTGGTAAAATTGTACAAATCTGTCTCTTACGCGACCGTTTCTCAATTATAAATCTTTCTTGATGGCACTTTGTTTCCGCAAACTTCTGCTTTATAAAACTGTGTCAGTTTTTACCAAAATAAGTGACTCACTGTTTCACTTTAACGTAATACTAATTGAGAGCTGTTACTTGTCTTTAATTGTATCAGGAATTCAACATATGCTATAAATTAAACTTACTGAGACAAGTACATACGATTATAGTATTACTTTTGTTGTTTACATCTTTTGTTTTTGAAGATACGTTATTCCTATAATTTTTGGTTCGAAACAATGTTGATTGCGGTGTTGAAAATGCAGCAGTTAAACAATTTGTAGTAAAATGCAAAGGTTCAGATGTAAATTCGTTGCTCCGTCAAAAAGTCTCGTCGACACACAGTGTGCAGTGGTAGACATATACTGAATCAGCTCATCTAAGCTAGTACAAAAGTTGGAAAAAATGCGTAAAATCAAAAAAGAAATTACCAATGACTTAAGAAAGGGTATTTATTTTTCTATGTTCATGCACTGAATATTTGAAGAAGAATTTTATCACATTTTGAAAATAAATTTTATTGATTATGTGCAGCATTGATTGAGGATCGGACTCATTGTTTGGACTTCTTTAGTTCGAATTATCAACGCACAATGATAGATTATTTCACTGTGCTTAGCAAGTTCTATTAAATTGACAACCACAAACACAAGCGGTCAGGAAAAGAGGTTTTAAATGACCACAGGACTTTCACCATTACCTCGTCGCCAAGAAACTAGCTGAGCACCAGCGATTCTTTTGAGAGTTTTAGGGGTTTTCCAAATGACGTCATGTCTGAAAAGAACGGTTTTTGACAGTTTTCTGTGTCTGAAAACTTTGAAAAAGTCTGCTGTTGACTTGAAAAAATGCAACACACACATTAGAAACGGATGCTATGTGACTATTTAAAATCCGAAACGGTGTGATTTCAGGATATCCAGTACAGCAAAGTGTGGTGGGAAAAAATTCGAATATTTTTTATTTATGCGGTAACGTTTAAACGTTAGAGAGGCATGCGGAAAAAAATCTTTTCTCTAAAAAGCTACAGGATTTACGATGGCGAATCGGTCAAATATGACAAACAGTAAATTAAAATATATCTTTGAGCCATGACTTGATTAAAGGTTAATGCAGTAAACCGTAAACAATAAACCATGTGGCATTGACTGGTTACTAGGGTGAGTTAGACATGCAGGGTCTAGCTAAGCTATTACAAATTCCACTTGCCATCTTAGCTTGTAATGCCAGGCATAAACTTTGAACAAGCGCTCCGTTTGCCCGATTTATTCTCAGAACCTGACGGTCATTAACAGCTTTTGCGGTAGGTTACTAATCTTACGCAGTAGGAGAAGGGTAGTGTCAAAAAGGTAGCTAATATTGTGAAATCGTCTCACTTTGCCCAGGCGGTCATACCAACAGTAATAAATTTTTTATATCTTAAACTTGGTGCAAAGCAACAGAATTAAAACGAAATATTACACATCAAACTATACAAATTTTATACTCTCCATATATATTATACCACTTTATACCCTCTGCTAATTCCTGTTCATACATACAGACCATCAAACAGTTAAGTGTTCACAAGTCGAATGTCTCATTTTAGCTGTAGTCAGAAATTGCAAAACAAATAAATTTTTACTAGAATTAGTAGCCCACTACAAACGCTTGATATCGCCAGTCAGTTATAGATATTTGTCAGAGTAATTACTTTTACGAAAAAGTGTCAACAGTATAAAACAAGATTGTTGTCGTAGCGCACAGCAGTAGCAAGCTCAACGTAGCAGTAAAAAAGGCGCGAAGTAGCAAAAGACTGATCGAAAAGGCTTGGCGATGTTTATTCTAGGAGAATAATAGCTCAGTTTAATGAGAACAGTTAATTTTGCTTCTACGCTAATTGCCGGTAAACAATTGCTCTAATGAGACTTGAAAGATTGAAACAATGTGCATTGCCTGCAGTTGGCTACATTTCCAATTTTTTTTAAAGCTTTCTGAACGAATTTTTTAAATATTTGCATAAATCTCACATGCACTTGATATTTTACCTCGCTTAACGTCTTTCAAAATTCATACGAAAAGGTTAAAACAAGAATGATTTTTTGAAAAATCTACATCCATTGTCTTTACAACTAATACAAACCACTTAGTTTGGAGTCAGACACTATCGTTGAAGAAACGTATACTTATGGATTGCAATTAAGCCTAGGTGTTCCATATCTTTAAAATGCGTGACTTTCGTTTGTTTAGTTTCGATAGCATCGCTACGCAACCTTTTTTGAATTTTTTCAAAAATACGCTACTTTTCATCTCTACTTTCGATGTGGTTATAAGTTTAAATGTAGAGATACCACAGTAGGGCTATCAGTTGTCAGATAGTATGACAATGATATTGTCCTGTGTGGCTCTAACAGCTATCATTAGCAGCTTGCTTAATCTTTTCTAAACTTGACTTCCGAGATTCTGTAAGAAATGCTAATACTTGGCACGTTTAGGCGTGCTATGCAACTGAATTTCAATATTATGTTTCGTGCTCGAGTGAACACAAATGTAGACTACATCTATTGGGCTTTTTAAATGGTGTAAATTGTTGCTTCTAAAATGCCTGTGGCACAATGCACAGCCATAGCTAAATAACACTTTATTGTGTAGTTTCCCACCCATGAAATAATATGTAACATAGCCGTTCACAAAAAATTCAACGTTATTATGAAACAACGTATTGTATTTGAATAACCCTTAAAGAACTTACTACATCAAGATACTGCCAGCTACATTTTTATTGAAATGTTCACACAAAAGTGGATGATAAATATTTTGCTCATCAAGTTTTTATGTGACTCATGCTCATTAAACCCGGGCTTAAAAGTCTTTGATATTTCTTGTGACTTTTTCAACTTAATCATAAAAAAAAATTAAAGGGAAACCTAGTAACTTTTGAATCAGGTTTAATTAGCTGTACTCAGTCTTTTTATCTGCCTAATCTTAGCAAATTTATTTCCGGTAAAGTGCGATCGAGACCAAAGTTATTCCCGCTAATAAAATCATCATCATTACTATCATATCCGTTAACGACGAAAGATTTTGCACTAACCGACTCAATTACATAAGCGCTAATTAGCTACAAACATCTAATTTGTATTTGGTGCTGTAATAATTTGATAGTTTGCTGACTCAAAAAGCTCGATCTTTTTCTGTACTTAATATGCTTCGGCTGAACTTAATCTACAGAAGAAAAGACTTTTCAGTCAAAACGCTAACTCAGCAGTTCAAACCGGCATCTCGTACACTTATACCGCAAGTAATTACTTCTGTAGAAGCATAGCAGTTGTGTAACTAGTAATCCTGCCGTTCTACAGGAGAAACAATAAAATGTTTTCGACGAAACAGTCTCAAGTGATTACTAGGAACAAGACAAAGTGCACGAAACAAAAGCAATGTGAAAATGCAAAAAACATCAACGAAAAAATTTCACAAACCTTGGCCGATATGTCACTGTTTCGGCAATGACCAACGGTCAGCAGCTGTCTGCAATGCTACGCTACCTGAAATATGGCAGAATCTTGATGTCAAAATACATGCTAAAAATCAATGTTAAAACAAACTTGTCTTTGAAAATAACAAGGTCATGAACGATGTATTATGTTCAAGAGAATGACTTGATTAGTCGCCACCGCTACGCAGACGTCCTGCGAACTTGTAAGTCTGCCAAACTACCAATAAACTGCATAACGTTCACTTGCATGTGGGAGGCAGAAGTGATGATAGGCAAGCAATAATTTGTTGAGATTTCTTTTAACAAAAAGTTTATGTTGACGTCCTCAGGGACTAGATAAGCATTAGATAACATCACGCGACCCTTTGACCGCTGATCTTTATTTACGCTTGCAGTCGCGACTGGAAAACCATGTTACAGTCCACTAAGCACTTTCGAAAATTGTAGGGTCAACTAAGACTAAACAATTTTAAAGTTAATTTGTTTTCGCTTCCAGACTACCTTTTTCAGTTCAGCTTTGTACCTGACCAACAGTAAAAGCGAGTGAAGATTAAGTTTAAAGGTATAAATCTGGGCCGGCACCGTTGAAAAGAAAATTGTGTTAAATTTCATGATTGGTCAGCAGAGAGAGTTATCTGAAAGCCTTTTTACGCTTTCATCTAGTAGCGGGTGACAAGATTGCAGCTGCCGTAACAAGACATCACATTGGATATAAGTCGTGATGTAAGAGCGGGAACGTATCATACCGTTTAATAACGAACTATAACTAAATTTGTTATTTTTGGTCTTGTTTTTTGTTTGCTGGATGTGTAGTCAACTGAGCAAAAATTCCTTGAGGTTCGCTATCAAAAAAGCGCTCTCATGGACAAACATTAGCTCTTCAAGGCGTAAGCCACTATTATTTGGTTCAGTGAGTCAGTGCAATGATGTTTAGGGCGGTCTGATTGACCAAGCAGTTTGCTAACGTCAATAAACGTTCTCTTTTAGCAGATGGGTCATAGGCGAGAAAAAAAAGATCGTAAATAAAGGAATTTGTTTACTGGCGAAGAAGAAAAGATAAACACGAAAAGTTGGTGTATTCAAAGTAACTCCAAACACTTTTGAAAAAAGAATGAGAGTTTCAACACTGCAAAAATTTAAAATGTTTTCAAACTGTGCCATTATCTTACTGTTTGTTTTTTCTATTTTTATCCCGCCGACTTTGTCTGGTTGTGGCGTGAACTTTGATAAAATGCGTATTCGAAGACTGGAAGCCATAAGAGGACAGATCCTCAGTAAATTAGGCATGACTCAACTACCCCAGAACGCCGGGCCTCCACCCGCTCCGCCTTTAGAGATCGAAGAAATGTACAACCGAACGCGGGATTTTGTAACTGAAACTGCTCGGCAAAAGCGCTTTTTGTGCGAAGAACCAGACGACGAATATTATGCGCAAGAAATTGTGACAGTTGAAGCTAGTCGAAACAATATTGAGCCCAGTGAGTACTACTGTATGTGTCATAAAAAGTAATAAGCCTATAATATACATTGTTGAGTATTATGGAGAGACGGCCATATCTCTAGCTTGTGATATTAATATCAATGAAGATAAGTCAAAAGTTATCACCGCAAGGCAGTAATCGGTAAATGGAGGGATTCGAACATGCAGTCCGCATCAGCTACCCTTGGTTGTGAATCGAAGCTTCTTTCTTCCGACTTGAGGCACCATTCTTACATAAGCCTATAGTATTTCATAAGTTTAGTTGTGTTATGTTGCCAATGTTGATAAAATAGCTAAGCCTATAGTAATGCTGAGGCTAGCAATGCACTTAGCAAACTGCAGACTGTGACATTGTTTCGACCTATCTGGTCTCTTCAGTGCAGTTGGTGACTGACAAGAAGCTAGAGGCTTTTGATAAAGCATAGCTTAGAGTTAGACGGTCACACTTGTGGGACCTCTTCTAGGTCCACTGCACTGAAGAGACCTGATAGGTCGAAACAGAGTTACTGTCTGCAGTTAGCTTAGCCTACTTTGTTCAGTTAGTAAGTTTCGTCCTTTTATTAAGTGCTTAATCGTGAAGCTACGTGTAAATATGCAACTGTATCACAAGAACTAAATATCACAATGGGCATTAGGCTACATAGAGCCAATATATCCTACGAAACTATGAGTATGAATTCAATTGAGCATGTGATAATGAGCAATTTGAAGAACAAAAGCGTGGTCGAAGGTGGACTGCCCAATAATAAAGTTAGCTCTTTGTTTGCATGTGGTCTACTGACAAAATCAGCGACATTTTTTTCTAATTACAAGTATCACTTAGTGATGTCAAACAATCACCAAATTTAACTGCTTTTAAAAGGTTGATATTTATTTTGTTCATAAACAATTATATTGAAGATTGATTAATCGGTATTAAATGAACATAGTTTTTGAAATATATAAATGGCGTATTTTCATATGGAAGGAATCTTCTCGTACAGGCTAAATTTGTGCAAACCAATGCTATTATGTAACTGCGCATTTAGCAGCAATTACGGTATTACGATTGCATTACCAAATTTTATTGACATCCAATGACCGTTTAGCAGTGACGTAGTTATAGAAAGTCAAGCGTCAGAGGTGTTTAAAGTTTGCAGAGTTTTTTTTTAGCGGTACTTTTGGTAACTAGGGCAGTTGTTTGTTTTTCAATTCTACGTCATGGAAAACTTAAGAGTGCGAACATCACATAAGGCCTACAGTTGCACCATAAAAAATACGCTTAGTTTGTGAAAAAAATCAGCACTAGGTTTTAAAGCAAACCTCTTCGATGAAAAGCGGTTGCAGTGCTTGAAAAGTGTTGGTCGAGGTTAATTTTTAGTGGGCTTTCTTGGAACATCAAAAAAGGGAAAAATCGGCTTAGATCTTGGCATCTGAATAAAGGTCTAATTGACCGAGATAACACTTTCTTATTGGGTTTATTCAGCTTGTTTCAAGCTTACATCTGTGGTCTGTTTAAAGTTCAAAAACTAAAGAACAAAAACAGCGCCAAACTGTAGATTCAACAAAATAAGTTAAAGTTGGCTGATCTAGCTCAATCTGTCATCAAATAGAAACGTCGTGAAAAAAAAGAACCACCTTTTGCCAGCAGTATACTCAGCCTTGCAATATTTTATCTTTTGATTGCTTGTATGTGTTCGGTCATCAACTAGCATTTTATGTAAAAAATGGCTCTGCTACTGATAGCGCTGCAAGCTGGCGAAATTATAGTTGCTAATCTTGGAAATTTACCTCGACATCTTGGAAATTTCTTGAAAATTTATTTTTCGTAAATGTGTTGTGAAAATCTTGTGATTTCTGAAATCGACCTTGGGATTTTTTGCTGCTGCATTAAAATTCACAATTCATTGCTTTGAGATCAAATGGTATAGGAAAATTTGCTCATTCATTGTTGTTGTAGGCACTACAGTGGTGTACTGCCTCTTAAATGTAGATGATGGCTTGTCACTAAACTCGAAAGGAAAAGCTACTTGTCTAGCATGCCGTAGGAAGCAATTGTTTGCTATTCACCGATGACAATCTGCCTTGTTGTTGAAGTTACAATTGTGCAATTCTGACTGGTGCAAATTACTGCCACATTTCCCAACTTGATCTTGAATGGGTTTATGGGTTGAATCTGAATTCGCGTTTCATGATGCGCAACTGACTTAAAGAAAGCGAAGATTGAAGAAAAATAGGCCTAAGGGAAATGTTCGAACAGTACTAGAGTAGTGCTAGATTCTAATCACGCTGTCACCAGTATAGAGCCAAAATTATCGCCCTTTTATAATTATGGTAATGATGATTATCCTTCTTTTTCATTACGGAGAAGATACTCTATGAAACTGCAAATCCAAACTTAATCAAGCGACTAGGACATGCTGATTGTGTTTGGTAGAAAAGGCAGGTATTTTGAGCAAGTAGCATATATCCTTTTGGAAGGCAAACTTTGGTCAGGATTGCCCGAATTCATCTTTCAATAATTGCTGAATGCTCATTCAGCGTTGTAAGAAGCCGATTGAGGTAAAAGTTTTAGACTAACTTCTAAAATTGACCACAATTTATTAGTTGAAGATTTTTTGAAATCTGCTCTTTGAAACTAAATTTTCTTGATTTTCAGTGAAGTCATTGTCCAATTTGATGTTTTTTATTGCTTTTCAAAGGTTGACCTTTTTGTTTCGAGATCAATCGTTTAATTTTTTAAGTTGATGATCTTTGCTTTTACACATGATGTGTGCCGGATATTCCAAGCTGTGTGCGGGCTGCTAGAACTACTCTATGGGGCCACAGTTTGCTGACCACTGAGTCTCACTTTTTACCAAAAATGCAGACTGCCAATGGTGGCTGCTCAAAAGCCCCTTCACGACATGCTAAGAGAGCAGCCTCGCTCGTCTTACCCGATGAAACATGGTTATTTCAATAATCGCCACCCAACCGCCCGGACTAGCCCACATGCTACTTCGAGTTGTGCTGTATTCAAGTTAAAGTTTTCTCATGGCCCACCGACCGTTAAAGTATTTCATTCGTCTCTCGTACACGTCGACAGTGTTCTCCTCCGGTTCTCTTGGTCACCTTCTTTCGTACACTGTCCATAGGTGGTTAACCAGTTTAACCATGTCATTCACCCAAGTTTGTTTGGGTTGTCCTCTTTTTCGTCCGCTCTTCCAACTGGCCCATAATGCTACTATTAGCCTGGCCTTCTGGACGTCTTATGACGTAGCCAAATCTTGAACGTGCATCTTCAACAAGCGATATATATTTTCAAATTAGATCAGTAGTCAAGTGTGCAACATCTTCCTTGCTGATTTTCTGTTTTCATGTACCGGTAATTCTCAATATTCGACTGAAATCACCTATTTCAAAAGCCTGTTGTTCTTTTTTTATCCATTTTTTAGTATCTATAAGTCGTTTTCATGCAATGCAATGTGAAGTATATGAATCGATTATTGCTTAGTTGCCTTCTGCTGGTGGTACGTAACCAACCCTATACTCAAACAAAAGTAAATTTTAAGCCAAAATAGCGGCCAATATCACAAGTGATTGATTGTATGAGAATTAGTTTGAACACACGATTTGACCGATATCCTAATCTGCTTTCTATAATTACAAGGTTTTTGTGATTAAGCGCATAAAAATAGTAATCACTTGTAAACTTTTTTTGCAATTACGTCTGCTAAAGGGGCTGGACGCGCAGATTGCTTGTAATCACGTTCACGTATGGGCATCAAGTTGCATTTAAATAAATAAATCTACTTTGAAATGTATTTGCCACTCACTGTGCAATTCAAAAGAGCATCGAAAGTAGAAATAATCGGATGATGTCGTGATTACGTTCTGTTGTTCATATGACAGTTAGAAACTTAGCATCATCAAGCAATTGCTTTGTGGTCATTAAAATTGAAGATCGCTGATAGAGAAACCTTTTATTAGCACAAGGTAACCATTGATATTTTTGAAAAGATAAGAAAATAATTGTTGCCACTCCCGGTAATTGTTGAATGATTTTGGTCGCCATAAACCCTTTACATTTAGTTATTAAATTATTGAGCCGACGCTAAACAATAGCTATACAACCACCAAAGTTTTGCTCTTTTACTACAATAGATGTTAAATCGTCGACTCGACTTATTTCTTTTGTTTACGTTAGTTGATGCGTTCAATTTCATAATTGTAGGCGTATTATAGCCATAAATCTCGAAGAAAAGTAGTTACACACTATAAAGTCATGCATTTTTAAGACCAATAGTTCTCAAACAGGGTCCGTAAGGAATTTTGAAGGGGGTTCGCTACAAACTGCAATTTTTGAGTTGCACTCTAATTTTGAGGACCCCCACCGCAAGTTGTTATCACAGGAAAAAGGTCATCATCGTAGTAAGAGAGTCAATAGGTTCCCACTCAAGTGAATCTTTCAAAAAGATCGTCATTATAGAAGAGGGCTCAGCCACAAAAAAGAAACCTTAACAAGACAACAAAAAAAAACTTTTCAGCTTGCCTTTTAGATTTCTTTGGTTCGCTACAAATAGGGCTCCTCCATTCATTCAAACAAGCAAAAAAGTCTGCCAATTAGAAAAGTTCCAAGCTACAGTTCCAGACCAGTAACTTTCAATGTTTTTATGCTTGCTCCATAAATTTTTTACGATGCTCTCAACAACCATGCGTCTTCGCTTTCTTTAATATTTTAGAAGCAATGAAGGTGAACACACCAACTCTTGTGCTACAAATTTATATTTATTTCACAATAATTTGATGTTGTAGTAAATGACTCTAGCAATATGCTCTGAGGAAACGAAAGTAGAGAATTTTTATACTAGTTACATGCTTAGTTGCAAAGTTGCGTACTCTTACTATCTGCAATGTCACCTCGCATTCCAGTGAGTGCAATCACTTCTGTGTAAGAAACCTCAACCTTTTTGGAACTGAGAGCTGGTTTACATATTTTGGTCAAGGTAGTTGGGTACCAGTTTGATAACCTACTTCTGAAGTAATAAAGTTGTACGGTTCGCTTTAAATTTTATATTTTTATTGATAACATTTTCAGCTCGTTGGTGATAAGTGCTATTTTTAGAAGTGGCCTGCGGGCCACTGATGAGTTCGCTGCGAGCACCACGTTGGTGATCCCAGAAGAAGACTGAATCCCATAATTGAGATTGGATTGTGTAGACTGTAGAATGTGATTCAATGCAGTTCATTACACGCGCTATACAATTATCTATAGGGAAAATACAATCGATGAAAAAAAATATCGTCAACTTGAGCAAGCACAAAAATATCGATTTTTATTTGTTTACTTTCCAATAAAAAAGGCGGTTGTTGAGTTGGGGGCCATAGTATTAGCAAGTCTTCAAAAGGATCCATGGAATCGAAAAAGTTGGAAACCACAATGCGACACCTTGTTGAAATTTGATTAGGTTTCAATAGTTTGTAGTAGATCTATTTAACGTAAAGTTCACTGTTCACTTTAACGGCTCAATTATTTTTCGATATCTACAAGCCAATGGCTGTAGTTAGGCTGGATGGGAGATGTGGGTTCGAAACCTACTACAAGCCTTTTTTGTCAGATTCACAATTAATAGTTTAAAGGTAGATTCAATTATTCATTCTCTCGATGTAGAAATTTTTCCAGGACTACAAATTTTTCACAAATTATTGATGCAGAAGAGAGACATGCTATATTTGTTTTAATCGAGCCTTACAGCTTGTGTCATGAACCAGTCGCTCTTGTATCGTTCACAAAAGAGATAATTGTTACCTTTACGGCTCAAATTAGCGGTCAAATTAACTATAAAACTGGATTGTTTAAACTTACCGGTAAGTCAGACAGAGGTACTAACGTGGTGCATTAAACACGTTGAAACCAGTGGCCCACCACGTTTAAAAACATTTGACGTATTTTTTCAAACAAATTCAGTTTATTCATACCACAACTGCAAATTGATCATTTGCCAAAGTTCGTCTTCGTGTGAAAGGTAATTATTTTAAACGAGTACGTTTACCTCTGCAGGCGCGTAAATAGAGCCGCTTCATATACATCGGTATCGTGTATTTGCCGTGATTATTCGTTACTCAGGTTTGTAAATATATCGATCAAACATTAATAGCCTATAACTATGTAAACTCCTTTGAGCGATAGGGAGATTTTGAAGCATAACAACCTGCATTTTTTCTTCGAGGCAAAAACTTATTTTGAATTAGTTCAAGCAATAAGTTGAAAGAGAAGGCTACGAAATTCAAAATCTGCCACGTAACATTTTTTTGGTTGATGCCAAATAAAAACAACCATTTTTGCTTGTAGCTTGCTTTAGCTTCTTTCACGTCAACAAACTACAAAGAATTAGATTTAAAAGATTTTGTTCATTTTCAAAACGTCGAGTTTTGTTTGAACAACAGAAATGCAATCCGGGTGTTAAATAATTTGACTAGTTTTGATGTGCAATTTGATTTTTGTTACGCGGCACACCGTGTGAAGTAAGAACAAGCGGTAAAACATAAAATCAAAAGCAATGTAAAGAACTGTTTCGCTGTTGCCAAGAAATGAGTAAAAAATTTTAGCAAATGATTTTTGACAGAAATGATCGA
Organism: Trididemnum clinides; assembly: GCA_963675345.1. Classification (NCBI taxonomy): domain Eukaryota; kingdom Metazoa; phylum Chordata; class Ascidiacea; order Aplousobranchia; family Didemnidae; genus Trididemnum; species Trididemnum clinides. The sequence goes on along the minus strand of OY776290.1, from coordinate 26,252,821 downwards.
GAAGTATTTTTGAGTAGGACTACGCTGGTTGGTCGGTCACTCAGTAAACTCACAGCATTCATGTTCGTGGTGTGTATTATCGAAAAGAAGTACGAGTAAACTTGTTCATCTTTGACCCATATTACTGATGATCACACGCTTATTTACTTGCCTATCACCAGATTTAAAATTAATCGTTTCGTTTTCTGCATCGATTTGTCACAAGAAATGCTTTTCAAAATAAATCGAATGATGGTGAACACAGTGTGGAGCCTTGCTTCGTGCATGATTGAACTTTACTCAAAGAGTGGATTTCACTCAATATGGTTTTGTTCATTTATTTACGTTTCAGAATCGGAAGCAATGAAAAACTACCAAGAGGTCAAGACGAAAAAAGAAATGTCTGAATTTTTCAACTTTGATCTGTCGTCTCAAAACATCGACCCTGATCTTATTATGTCGGCTAGCTTGCGACTCTATCAAGTCCAAACGTCTAATGGTGGCAGGCAGCAAGTAAGCGTAAAATAAGGAGCAGGCTTACTGCTGATGTAAGTGCTGTCATTTAAGCTAACATTGTGCTGTAATTGCTTTTATCCGATGATCTGTTTTATTTTCATAATTTAATTAATTTGTATGAATGCAGATCCACTACACTTTTAAAATAATGCAGATTAGATATTGAAAAATAAATTTGTCAAAAGTTGCCGGGTCAATGTGTTTATACAGACTAGATGTCTTGCTCAGAGATAAGTTTGCTATTTTATGCGCATTTCGTAAATGTCTTCATGCACAGATTGAACTGTATCAGCTTTCGCCTGGAGAGCTTGATACCTCGGCTCCTACTCGACAATTCTTGACCATGAAATTAATTGACACCTACAGAGAAGGTTGGGAGAATTTTGATGTGACGTCAACAATCCGTCATTGGATACGTAATCCAAGTATGTAATGGTTGCTATTTCGTTTTTCGTTGTTTTCAAACTCAGAAGAATCTTTAAGCCAATATGTGCAACCCTATAAGATGGCATTTGCATCCGTCCTATCGCCTGGAAGTTATAATAAATCGCTATCCAAGTAAACAAAAGTATAATGAGACAAATTACTCTCTAGTCTGAAACACATCGTCTGTGCCTATCCAAGAAAATCAAATTGATAAAGGGTTTTGTTATTTCATTATGCACTTTCGTACACCGTCACAATGAAATCCTTTTTCAATATGCTGGAGCATTATTGCATTCAGATTTGCTTTGGAGTGGCGCCGCTCGCACAGAGCAATTCTGCCGCAAACCATACTGTGCAACTAGGCAGATGAAAATGTCAAGGTCAGAAACCAGCGAGGTCATCGTGAGATTTGAACATAGGATCAGTTATACCATAAACAATGTTGAAAGGCACACGACGATGTTGCCACCAAATCGACCGCGGAAAGAGCTTATCTTCAAAATTCACTTCAACGACGACATTATCAATAAGCTAAAAATGCTTTCCTATTTCATGGTTATTGCACAGAAAACTAAAGGGCCCACGTAAATTCAATGGTATCAACAGAACCTTTTTCGACAAAAACATGTAGCTCTTCGGAACACAGAAATAGGACCAATTCAAAGTTACGATGTAGCTATAATATAGACCTTACCATGCTTGTCCATAAAAATTTAATTTAACGTTTAATGTAGCTACATTGCAATCCAGGGGTGTGCAACCTTTTTTTCAAAGTGCTTGAAAATTTTGCGGACCGGTCAGAGTGCATAATCCAAGCTGTTTGAACGCACAAATAAGCTTCGAGGCACTAGTTGGTTGCATTTTTCATCCAAAAAGAGACTGAAGACCTTTTTTTTGAAGATCGGTTTTATCAACATCGAATTGATAGGTTTGATATCTACTTCTTTTCCAACAATCCTTCCGCGGGCCACAGAATTTTACGTCGCGGGTTGCACACCCGTTTTATAGACCTTACCTTGCTTGTGCATGAAAATTAATTTGCCGCGTAAACACCACTTTTAAACCAAAATTTGATAAATGACAATGCTATAAAAGTTGATATATTGATTGACTTCACGTTGGTTCAAAAATTATATACTTAATTTAAAACTATTGTTCATAACTTGTTTTTCTGGTTAATTAAATTATATCAAAATATTTGCTAATTACCCTGCGAAGATAGGTTGGTAAAAGAAATAAAGGAAAGTGATCTACTAATGCCAGGTATCCTGTTTTTGGATTCGTTTTTTTACGTAACAACTTGTTAACAAATCATTTTCTTACGTCGCTTTTTTCCCACGCTTTGAGTTAATGAAACATGTTTATAAGTCGTTCCATCTTATCAGTTTTCCAACGAATACTCATTTTTCGTCAAAACATTATTGAATCTGACAGATCTTTTACTCTGAAAATAGACTTTCGTGTGTAGGAGTTCAGAGAGCTGCTTTTTCCTTACCATCAAAGTTTCAACAAAAATTTAAGTAAACGAAGTATCCATAGATCTGTCAGAACTAAAACTTTCATACTGTTTTGTATGAAGCGATTTTAGTTCTGACGGATCTCTTTTATTTTCTTTGATTCGGACTGGAGATAGTAGCTGGTTTGTTGAGATGCTCTTTTCAATCAAAACAACAAAATTTATTGTGGTATAATTTATTATTTTATGGTTAAATTTCAAAGTTACTTTCAGCGGTGTGATTCAAATAAACTTTTTAAAATAGGAAAGGGCCATCTGTTTTTGATTTGTGCGGTCTTGGTCAATAAGCTTATCGTGGGCGGCCTAAATGTAGGTTAGCGTAATAAATATGATTTTGACTTTTGATGTAGCCGTCCTAAGAAAAACACTTGCAGGTGTTAAGGTCTTTTCAACTTAACAAGGTGTTAAAAAGGAAATTACCTGTTTTGTGTTTTAAAAGTTACTCTTTTTTGTGTCAAAGACCGCGATGTCTTTGTGAAAAGACAAAACAAGATGTTTGATGATTTTAGGATCGACTTGATCCACCCCAAATTAAACTGATATTGGTTATGTGAGTAGCGTAGGGCCGTGTTGTAACCGAAAGATAGCAGCAAGACAACAGAAGGTTAGTCTCACCGGCATTTTTGATGCTTTAAACTTCTTTCAACTTGTTAAAGCTTCACGGACTATTGCCACTAAATCAAGAGGGTTCTTTCCGACAGACTAAAGTTCAAAGCGTGCTGCATATAATCGTATTAAGCCAATAAATTATCTTTACTTCTGTAAAATTTATGATTTTTGACTTCAAAAATATTAAAATTCAATGACACATCAAACATTTGGCCAGCCCGAAGCTTTAAAATGAGCAAAGTAAAGGTATTCTAGATTTTAATAGAAAACTTGAAATCTCTGGGTCTGTTATAGGCATGGAAGCATAAATATTACAAAACAAAAATTATTGATTTTTAACTACCAACGAGGAAGAAGCCGCTTGGACGCCTCAGGGTTAGGTGGATAATTTTGGTTAGTGATTTGACTTAATCTGGGCTCGGAAATAAACCACTTGAGTTAGCAGATGTTGCTGACGGCCTTAAAGTTTACGAGAAACTTGTACGGCAACTTATCTCGAGACCCTTCTGTATTACCCGTGCTTCATCGGGTTAGAATTGTAGAGCTGCTTACCCAGCATGTCGTAAGAGGCGACTCTTGGGTACCCACTAATGGCAGTCCGCCTTGCTGGTGGTGGGGCTACCAGTCAGTAATTTGCATTTATGACTGGTTCGAAATGGACTGCCACTTTTCCCCTAACCTAATTCAATAAGGTTGACGACGTGAACCTGGATTGCCGTTCGCGTCATACCTCCATCCCCAGAAAGAGGAGGGGTAAACCAACTAACCAACCAACCCTTCTGTATCACTGAATTTCAGAGTTAATCGAAGGCGGCCTACTGGCCGTGACGCACACTGACGATTACTTTAAACAAGCGCCAAAAAACTCGAATATCAAGTGGAAGCAATTTCATTTAAATTTACCGTCGAGCTTGCGTGACTTTTCGCATGTACACGACAGTGAACTGCGTCAATATTGTACATGTTGCCCGTTTGGCTTTAACTTGTTTCTCAACTGCTTGCCCATAGTGTTACGTCACATAAATTATTAAAGAACCGCGTGTAGTTCCTAGTAAAATGGGCCCCTGTTTTAAAGAAACGCTTGAGCATTCACATGGTTTTCTCGCTTTTGCTGAAATTGTTTTCAACCATTGATGCTTTTTGAAATTGCTTCCACAAGACCGTTCCTATATCGTTAGTGTAATCGTTATATGAACTCGCAGTAACAAATTTCCTCATATTACATTTTCCACGTCATATAGGAATAGTTTACCAGCAACAGTTCAAGTTCTTGTACCGCTGAAGTTTCGCATTGCAATAGTTTTTAGTCTACGTTACTAAAGATCTAATCGCGTTGTCTTACCAACACCTAATTCAATTAAAGTTTTTCTTACGTTATCCTAGTTTGTTTTACAAAAAAAATGCGATCAGTGACCGTGACTGACAAGCTGTTTACATACTTTTCAGCCATCAATCGTTCTCTAGCTGCCTCTTGTAGACCACCAGGTATTTGTTAAACGTCAGCATAACCTGACAGAAAGTAGGTGTTGAAATTTCATTGCGATGCGTGTGAAAACTGTGATCATAGTAAAGACTTGCGATTGCTTTAAGTGGGAGACCGCGCAGCAAAATGTTTACGAGTGGCACCTGCACGTGATAAGGTTACGTATATTGACCTCATCATGACATTTAATTGAGTGCAAATTTAAGTGTTTGTCGGTAGCTTAGCGCTTGGTGGAACTTGGCTATTAAGGACAGCAATATCACCGCAGAGGTGGACTATGTTCATTAAAGGCGAATTTAGTTCACTGTAAACAAATATTGCTTTCTCATGGAGAATATGCAAAAAAATTTGTTGCATTCCTCTAAAAAGTGTCCAAAGCAGCATCTTTTGTAGAAAACCCCCGCCACGTATGCAAAAATGTGAGATTTGAGAAAAACACCCCCGCCAAGTTTTAGTACTGCAGATTTTAGGGTTAGGGTTAGGACAAAACATTAGCTGACATCGCTGAATTCAGTGCTAAATTCCATCAATGAATAAAAATTCTAACTGGAAAAGAGCGGCGGCGGGGGTGTTTTTTTTGGCGGGGGCTTTCTACAAAAGATCCCCGAAGCATATGCCTAGAAGTTTTGAAAACAGCTGTGGGGTTGGCGACCACGTAGTAGTTTGGGTATACTTACAAATTTGTATTGCATAACCGTAGAGATGGTTCTCAGTTTCACAGTCCTTGATTATGACACCACTGGAGCGTAGAATGTGTAATGTTCGTGACGTACCAAGGCAAATTCACAGCCCTTTGAAGGCATCTTCCATCTCAGAAATGTCTTGACGACTTCAACTATTCTTGTCAGTTCATTAAACCTGGCGACACCATTAAAGAGGCTGACTCACGTATCACTCACGAAAAGTGCCACCAAAAGTGTGGCTTTGTACGCCTACACAGCTACTCGCACAGTATAAACACAGTGCGTTTTTTTATATTAAACTATCAGCAGTTCTACAGAACTATACAATCTTAACATTTCCATGAACTCTTTAACTTAGTTTACTATATTTAGCAAGTAGTTTTTTAAATGATCCTGCAAGAAATTTAAGAAACTAAAAGCAAATTTCTTTGGACAAATTAACGTTTTGCTTAGAAAAAGAACACAAGCAACGCTAGCCAAACCGCGATTCGCGAGCCGCATGCGGCTCTTTAGGTCTTTGAATGAGGCTCGGTTTAGTGTACAGAGATATATTGTAGGGGTGTGCGACGTTCTGTGCGACACGTTAAGTTTTCTGGCCGGTGGAAGGGTGCAAATGCGTAATTTCGGGCTTTGAAAGTGATAGTCTCAAACAAAAAAAGGCGATCACCCTCTATTTGGACGGAATATGGGTCGATTCACACTTAGAATTGCCTAGCGGCTCTTTCAGTGATGGCCTCTAACGTTTTTGGCTCTTTACCACAGCAATAGTGGCCACCCCTGAACTTAGCCACTAACTGTAGTACAGCAAAAGTTTGGCCACTTACTTTAGTATAGCAAAAGTTTGGCAGTATTTTACAGCTCGCTAAAAAGTCTTTATTATAAATAGCTTTCCGCAATGCAAAGGCAAAGCATTTTACGTGTAAAGTTTCTGAGGTTTGGCAATTTCTTTACAGCTTACTGAAAAGTCATGTTTCATGACTAAATAGCACCCTAAAAAATAGAAGCGAAGCATTTGCGTTGCATTAACATAAGCAGCATGCAGTCTAAGCTTATAGCCAAAACAGATTATAGATATACTTGTCACCTATCACAACAAAAATGCCTTTTGAAAATGTTTTGCAAGTACTATAAGCTGCTGTATAAACAAGCATAACATAGTCTTGTGTGGTTTGCACGAAGTTCACACGTCAATTATTTAGCTATCTTCTTTCTTGCACTTAACCTGTCGTAGCACGTGCAATGGTGACAATGGCGGGCATGCAACTCTCTCTTCGTTTTTCGAAATTGGATAGCAGAAATAAACTAGTTGTAGAGTTGGCTTTCTCGAGTTCCTTGAGAACTTGGCGTTTTTGCATGTCAACATAAAGAATGCACTTGTGCACGAAACCTTTACTTTTGTGAGGTACGCAAGTCAGTCTTGTAATAGTTCTTTGTGCTCTTTAGTTGAAACGGATCAAGAATAATAGACAAAATGTAACACTGTGGTTTACATGCAAAAGACGCTAAAGTTGCACCTACTGTATATTCTGAGAAATCAAGTAGTAAATAATAGGTTGGATTCATGACAGCATTGCGCGTCTATTCTTAAACAAGATGATTTCACTTCACCAATGGTGTGGCAACTTAACTTTGCTTCCCTGGATTTGATCGACGTTCCACCTCCGCCAAATTCACTGCTCGATTTGCAATGGTTTTAGTGACAGTAAGAAAAGCCGAGAGCCGAGCAAATTTTTAAGCCGTCGGAAGTTTCCCGGCTCTTTTAGCTTCGTGGGCTTCCGCCATGCCTTAATGTTGAGGAAGGATTTGTGTATCATAAATGACAACAATAGTGTTTGAAGAAGCAAACATGAAGGCAACGTATGGTTTAGAGTCTTGCTACGCATTCATACGTTTTACACTGTGCTGCCACAAAGCTCTTGCATAAATCCAAAATATGTAAGTAGCTGCTATACCACTTCACGAGAATGAAGAATGAAGAAACAAAAATTTGTTACGGTAAAAATTTACTATTTCCAAATCTGAAACGGTTGTACGACTGTCAAAAACCGTTCAAACCTGTGAAAAACCGATTGACATCAATTTATTTTTCATTCAAAAAACCTCAAGTAAGGTTGTGACCGGTACCTTATAACGGTTCATTTGCGTTATATGACTGCCGAAGATCTTTTCAAATAGCCTGAAATAGATATTCTATTTTGATTTGCTTTAAAGCCCAAAGCTTCATAAGGTCATGTAGTGGCCACATAAGCGTTGACAAAAGTTACCCAAATTGATTTTGTTTCTTTGAAAGGCAATCAAAAGGAGTTTTGGATTGTGCATATGACAAAATGTCCTTTCACATCCCCATGTCCAAACTTTTGACTCGGTATGCAATCGGAAATCTACCGCTGCTCATTTTTTAATTTGAACTTGTCAAATACCTAGATATTGCGCGCAATAGTCTGATCGGCGCTTGTTTGAATGCAGCAAGTCGCATCAATGCTTTCGTTTTGTATCTTTAAATGGAAGTTCGGTTCAAAACCATCCTTCTTGAACAGCATCCGGTTTTCAATTGAATAAATCTGTTCAAAGTTGCTTCCATCTTTCTTAGGGCGCAATATTGTATGACGTAAGAGTGATGTTCGCACGCGCAAATAAGGTTGATTTAATGCAGATTTCTGTTTAAATGTCTAAAATGCATTCCATCTTATCCCTTGACGGTTTTGAATGGCCAACCTTGGAGTGCTTTTCTCGAAACGTCATTGCAGGCGCATACAATGCAATTTGAAGAAAATTATGTTTTAGCATTAAGAAGTAAGTAATATAACTCAAAATTGGCGTGAGGACTTCATTAGCAAAATTCAGAGCACTACATTATAATTCCTGCTTAAGGCTGCGTTCGCACATAGTAGTTTTTGCAACTAGGAAAGAAACTTCTTAACGATATTTAGAGCAGGTTGCACTCAGTATTAAGTAGCAAAACCTCTTCTCAAAGCCTGCTGTAAATATCTTCAAAAAGTTTTATTCCTGATTGCAAAAACTGCTATGTGCTGTGCATCGTAAAACGCTCATAGACGTAGTTTGATCAGTAGCTTACTGTGCATTTCATTAACACGAATGCTCTTTGTTTCAGCAATTAATCAAGGATTTGAAGTCACTGTTTCGTGCTCTGAAGAAAAGGCAAAAACGAGCGGTTCTAATGGAGAGAATAAACTAAAAGTAATTTTTGAAGGTAAAGTTTTTATGTTTATACTCGAGTTTATTTCAACGCCATTTTAGAAATCTTTTACAGAACGGTATCAATCTACGTTAAGGTTCACTAAATTGCAATCATTTAAATACTCAGCATAACCCTTTGAAAACGAATTTTAAACAAACCTATTTGAAACATTTTTTTCAGCTTCAAAGTCATTTTTTGATGAATAAAAACAGGTGCGACCGCTTGCCTCTGTTTATTCTTTTAAATTTTTGCACACCGAAAGTGGGACGATTTTATCCCAACAGTATTTAATGGTGGGCTCAATTTGTCCCAACAGTATCAACTGCATAAAACCAAAGACTAATTTCAACACACAAGTTTTGCAGAAAGAACCTTTGTTTTTGTCAAAAGATCTTTAGTTTTTCACACGGTTAGGTGTGATGTGGAGTAAAATAGTCCATGCACAAAGGCACGTTGCACTTTTGGCACAGTATCCTGGTTCTTCTCTCCTTCTTTATTGATGTACATCGTACACAGCGCCTTCTTTGTTTTTCCTTCACCGGGAAGTGATCTCCCCAATTGCTTGTGCTTTTGCGGCATTAGAACGCCCTCCAACCTTTCTGGTTCTTTTTCGAGGCAAACTGGATCTTCCTTGGTCAATTAGCCCTTCAGCTAAACTTGCGAGGAAAGACATTTTCGTATGCTTTGTTTCACAAAATACAATAAATGAGTTGTGAACTGCTACCATAAGCATACGAAAGAATACCAATAGCTAATAGCGTAACAAAGTCTGGCGGATGAATATATGATGAAACCAGCACCACCAAACCTCCAAATACTGAATTGTCCCATCCCAATTGGATTTGAATGCAAAACGATGATAATAGTATTTTAATGCTGGTGTCTTGGGATCAAAATAACCCAACAGTATTGAAAAGGATAAGCCACGTTTATAAGTCCGTAAGTTGAGCAATAGCCTGCAAAGCAGGCTTGATACACTACGCTATATTCACACAACAGCAGTAGATTTGAGTACTAAATTTAGAGTTTTTTAGGCTTTCACATATTTAATTCTGTAGTTGACAGTCGTCCACTTGTCCACATAAGGTAGATGGTGAGCGGGGTGACGCGCAAATGCCGCTCTGTTGATGGTATCTTCGCTTCTATGTTAAAAAATAGAAATTTTTTGATCAATGTCGCTATTTAATTGTGATGAATTGGTTTTTGTAAAGGCATGCAAAATCTCTTACTCTTTTGAGTCTTCATCTGTCGTCAATAGTGGTAATATTAAGACTCGGAACAGCATTTCGATAAAAAGTCTGGTCAAAGAGTGAAAATCTTTCCGTTGCCAGCCTACAGTTTAACATGAAGTCTAAAGGACCACCCGTAATATCCTAAGCTGATGACGCACAGAGAGGGAAATTATTCTTGTGATCTAGATGGCTTGCTCTATTTCCTTTGGCCTACCACGTCGTAAAGATAACGAAATCATAGCCTTAGCACCATCCGGCATATATCACAAACGACCGGATAAAAGCGGTAACAATAAAAGTTATTAAAACTTAATTGCAGTGACGCTTGTAAACAATTGAGTTTTAGCAATTTGCTACAGGGAGAATGAAGATTATACTCTAGTCTAAACAATCATCAAAACGTTTTTCCATTGCTTTTTTCAACGCGTCAAAAAATTATAGTAACATCATATAAGCTAGATTGAAAACACATTTAAAAACACCATAAAGTCTTTAATTTACTTATGCGTGACAGTTCAGTGCAACTTCCATTTAACACAATAAAAGTACATCATAAAAGGTTACTGTAGCTACTATTTACACTTAGATCAGCTTTTTTTATTACCTTACTCAGCACTGCTGTTTAAAAAGTATTGCAAGATTTACGCGAAATTTGTTTAATGTAAAAATTAGATATTTAAAAATATTTAACCTTACGTTAGAAAAAACCGTGAGATAAAAAAATCACAAGAATTACGAAAAGAAAAACGATAATTCTTAATATAAGGGGAAAAAATGATGTTACATGTAACGTTTCGCTGGAAAGAGTCGACAACGTTTCAGAATACAATATAAAATGTCAAAAGTTGAACATGAAGGTGCTGTTCCATTTAGTCATGGATGAATGAATCGCAAATTTACTGATGCGCGTGACCTCATGCCCTGTGTTCCAGTCTTTAGTCAGTCTGGGTCGCCACAACGGTTAGCCTGCTCGTCCCCACCTCCTACCGGCCACCTAAACACGGAGGAATCTTGCTATGTGTCTCACCCAAGTGCAAAACAAGCGAACTTGCTTGCTTTTTTTACACTATCCCTTTCGTACAGAGTGCCAAGCAGAGAAGTTGTAAATACCAATTTTTTAGGAATTGAACCCACGAATATCGACTGCGAAGCGGACGCTCTAACCACTGCACCAATGTGCCGGTGTAATCATAAATGCTTTTTTAGGATCTCGAGCACATCTGGATCAGTTATCGTCCCGTGGGGACCAAGAGTTTAGTCCTGATACTTCTACGATGAAGAACCGTGGCCACCTGGTGATCATGGTTCGAACACCGGGGAGTCATGCATCTCAAAACAATGGTCACCGCCGTAGAAAACGATCCCTGGACGCTGATTACTGCTTTCGTAGACGACCTGATGAAGCCAATTGTTGTTTACGAGAGTTATTTATCAATTTTCGACAAGATCTCGGATGGGATTGGATTCACGCCCCCTCTGGTTACAATGCCAATTTTTGTGCAGGAGCATGTCCGTATCTTTGGAGTATGGACACGCAACACGCGACCATTTTAAGTCTTTACAAATCCATGAACCCTCGTGCATCCTCGTCTCCGTGCTGTACTCCGAAGGAACTCGAACCTCTCACAATTATGTACTACGAAAATGGAAAGTTTAAGCTTTCTCAAATGACCGACATGGTTTTACTTTCGTGCAAGTGTAGTTGAATCTACGACCGCACGTTTCGTATATATATGTCTTGTTAACCAAGAGATTCAGGGCTTTACAGTGTTTATCAGTGCCTGACAGAGTCGCGCACTAAGCAGCGTACGTTTATCGTACTGCCCCGGCCGAATGTATAGAATTGTTGCATCGACATAAAACTTTCTCAGGCCTAATCGTTAATTACCTGATGTAGTTAGTATCTTGTAATCACGTCAACACGATGCATTTCACCTGACTGTTAAAACCATTTGTTGCTGAGCTTTGAATTGTAGACGAAATTGCCTTTTATGGACTTTTCCAATTTCTACCAGAAATATTCAAGTTTTTTTTTAATTTTATAGTGTTCTAGTGATTACACTTTATGTAAAACACAATGCGCCGCCATTTGATAGCTCCGGCATGTCATTTTCTTTGCTAAATTATTATTTTTTGCTTTTATACATTATGCTTGCGCTTATTGCATTTGTCATCGCTGCTATGTTGTGAGATTTTGATGTGCTTGTAGAAGATGATATTGGTGGAGGACGGCATCGATGATTACTTAAGAAGTGGCAAAGCTTTTTAAAGATGTTCACTCTTGGCAAGTTAAGTGTTCGTATTTGACTGGGTAATTCGTTGAGTTTGGATTGCTATACAGTGAATCATCAATAAGTGGATCGCCAACGAGATCTCTGTCAAGTACGTGTTACCAGGGTTGTGTATTATTTTAAAGGAGTACTATTCATTGAGATGGCTCGCGAATCCTCCGCGGGTGACACCATTTTAGTTGGTGGTAAACCCTCTTGTATAGAACACTTTAACGTGGATACCTTTTTTGGAGAGCACTCCTAAAATGCGATGAATTGCTTTTTAGAGGGTGACAGTTTTTGCAGCCATCTTAGTTGTTTCGACGCGATGTGAAGCCCATGCTACCGACTTTAATCGCGTCTGCTAAAACTTGCGTTCTGCGTTATCTTCACATCTCTTCATCAGTTGCGACGCTTGTGCAAGAGTAAAAAGCTTGAAGATAAATAAGCAAGTAAGCTTTGCTGTTTTCTGCCACAGTGAAACTCCTAGCAAAAGTCGTTGCTTGCATTGTCATCTTGCATTGCGTTTTTACTGCCCTATAACTTCCTGTTTACAGCTTTGATTGAAACGTGGTCCAAAAGTTTTGCGGCGTGCTCCGGAAAACCGGGTTTTAGCTAGCAAGCTGGCTGCTGGCAGCAATTGTGTATTGACTGTGAATCATTGACTAAAGTTGCCTCTCTACACAATAGCGAAAGTTTTGTTACTTTCGACCATTTTTGTATTTTGAAACGTAATCCTTTTTTACCATCTTTTGTATCTTGCCATAAACAAATTAGAACGTGGCATTTTTAATGTGAATTGTGTTTTGATTTTAAAACTCGTACAACTTTGCTGACGACTTTTAATGTTAAAAAACTGCTTTTCACGCCACTTAGCTTTCCTGGCAATCTAAAAGTGACAACGTATTGCTCAAGCTTGTTTTGTATAATATTTAATAAAGTTGTTGAGGCCATATTGCTAATATTACTTTGAAAATTTTTTTGAATTAGACGTTTTTATTTGTTGATCTTTGTATTTATATCATTGCGGAATTGTTTTGATCAGTTCTTCAATTTTGTTGTCCGTAATAATTGCCTTTGCGATAGGTTATTGCATGGAAAATGTTCCAGAAACAGCTGTAAAGTTACTATTTTAGTAGGCATGTGCCATGCAGCACAGCATAATAACTTTGACTGTGTATATTTATTATTTGAACCGTCGCCTTTTTATTCTTCTCACTCCATCCCCTTTGCAGTTTTCTTGTGATTGAAATAAAAAATTATCTGGAAGAAGAGCACGATAAATCCCGGCTTATTGTTTCATACCATGCACCAACTCAAACAATGCTCACTCGTTATGCAGATCAAAAAAGCTAAATGGACTGGAATCGCTTTACCGACTATAATTACGTTTGAGCTTGCAGAAATAAGATTGGGTTGAAAACAGACAAAAAGAATTGTTGTTTGTTCAATTCTCTCTGGGCTGGAAGCAAGGCATGAAACGATTGCATAGGTCCATACTAAAAATGTATTCAAGATCAGGTAAAGAATAGCGACAGTTTATTTCAAAGTAATTATGAAAAAAGTTGCAGTCTGGTAACCCTAACAAGCGGACTGCCATTGGTGTGCAGCCAAAAGTCACTTCAGACTACGTTTAAGGGTGCAGTCAGAAGACGAAGCAGGTGAAGATCCTCAAGCTTTAAGCACTCAGCCTAGAAAATTGAGTAAAGACATTTTTTGGAGGTACCCAACATTTGCCCCTAAATTGTAGTCAAGACCTGTTTTCAAAGGATGGAAAACATTTCTGCGCTGGTCTTCCGCCTACCTTGCGAAAAACCTGGTTGCATGCCTACCCACCACATGCTGCTTAAGCAGTTCCATTGTTCTAAAACTCCTACGATTTAGAAAGGAATTCGGTTTAAAAATCCGCCACCCAGCTCACGATCAAACGCAGCCTCAAAAATAGAGAATCACTTGTCCAGGCCGTATTTTAAAGTTGTGTCGGAAATTGTTCGCCGAGAAATGTTTTCTGAAAAAATCCTTGACGACGGCAAAGTGATATTTTTTCCTAAAAGCCATTTTCACAGTCGGTGTTACCGAAAATTTGCAAGCAGGTGCTCAGCAAATCTGCTCAAATGAATACGTGTCCCTCAAGTTTCAAGGAACGTTCGCCTAATGCACGCGAAAATGAGCTCTGTCTACCAGACAGCTACTGTGAACAAAATATAAAAGTAAAATATGTCTGAAAAGTATTTCAGGCTGCGTGTTGAACACCATGTAAACAACCCATTTCTTTACCTTTGACCCAGTCATTTAGCTAGTGCGCAAAACGTATTTTTGGGCTGTTTCTAAACAAAAATTACGTTTCGAAACTGCTTTTACTCAGAATTTTCAAGTCTCTACGCGCTTCGGTAGCGAAGTAGGTTTGAATTTTTGTGTTGGTTGTTGAGCAACAAAACTGAACTTTTTTCATTTTGGTCAGACTATTAACTTGCACTTTAAGAGAAAAGAGAATTAAATCTCTTGCTCCTCTCTCCACCTCGAATGTACGGCCACCCTTAAATTGTGCTTAAATCTACTTATTAGGACTACTTTTGTTTCTTAACTAGTCAAAATGTTCGGTGTGCATAAGTAGGCGATCAAGCATTTGTTGGGCTATTTTTGTGTTAAACCCTTCTTTTTTGGAATGAAGTCACCGTATGAAACTGTATTTCAGCTTTAAATTGCAAGTTAACCCGATCATGATCAAGTTAAGGAAAGCGGGAGTCTCTTTAAAACCAGTCGAAAATGAAAATGTATACGAGTTGTCTCACCACCAACATTGCTGACTGCCTGTGGTGGGCGCCCGAAAATTGCCTTAACCCGCGAAGCATGAATGATAAATACTCATTCGGGTGACTGGCAGGAGAAATATGACTCGAAAGTAACACAAAGCAATTCTTTAATAAATTGGATTTAACTAGAACTGGTTTGATAAGCACACCAACCAATTTGCATGATTTTCTATATTCTATCGAAAGGGTAATAGTAAATCTGGCCGGAGGTTGGAAGGCATCTGTAATCGAAATTTTAACCTAGTGATATCAGGCCTACTTAGGGAGTTGGCGAGAGAAGGGATCCCTACCAACTAGCTCACAAATATGCTATAAAAAATAGGGTTTAAGTTCTATTATCAGCTTAAAATCAATCATGTTTTGGGGTTTTCGGGTGACGTTCTCAAGTTCGCCCCGTCTGACTCCGGACTGTGGTGACGTCTCCGCATTCAGTTTATTCATGCAAGTAAGCTCATGCTCCGGTTGGTAATCTTCAGTCAGAATGGGTAGACTGCTTGGCCCCACCACATGTTTGCTTCACAAAGATGGAGGCATCCTTTTAAGTTCTTTGCCTCAGGCCACAACAGGCGAAATTGGCGGCTTTTTCTCCACACTATGCCTTTCGTCATTAGCGTTGAATGTATCATTTTCTATAGTCTTTTGGTATGACTTGACAGTGGGATTAAACCTAGGTCTGCTGAATGAAAAATGGACACTTCAACCGCTATACCTACGCGCTGGTTAGTGTCTGTTCAATCACAGAAACAAAGTTTTCAAAAATATTATTATTTGTAATGAGATGGCAAATTCTTTTTACACGTGAGAGCCCAATATCGCTTTCCATTTGAAAGCATGCAGTTGCATAAGTTCCTTTTCTGAAGCGGTAACAGAGACAAATGGCTAAAATATTACCAACACAGCCAAAATCGTCGTTGCAACAAGCCATCAAAGAAGATTTTATATCACCAACAGCAAGAAGCGATACGTCATCAACCTTAAGTTTATCAATTACCAACGTCATATTTTGTACTCGACTCGAGCGTCAAAGGCTCTATTACTTCCTCTACCCCTTGAAAGTATCTGCTATCAATACATTATTTCCTCCGCAAGAATGACGCTTAAAACTCATATCAATATGCCCGAGCCTGCGATGCTACAGCAAAACTACTGACTCAGAAAAACTGAAGACAAAACAATAGTCATCTTTCTGCAACACGAAAAACAGAGTAATTACAGTTCATTTTTGACATCGTACAAGTGTAAGATAAAAGCAAACCACGAAACACTAGTGCTTTTTCATCTCAATGGCAATAGTGCAATTTGTTGTATTTGGTACGATATCACTTTTACGCCGACGAAAGCAACAACCAAAGATAAACCCACAACTGCTGTGATACCAGTATGCTGTCTAGCGGCGAATGAATAAACATCAGTATTGCCAGATGCTTTTGTATTGCTTGTTTTGGGTGTCAAAGTTTTTAATGTTTTAAGCTTTGTTCTAAATTATTTTCCGAACATCATGAAACTTAGCTTCTTTTTCAAAACGGCGCTATTTGAATTTTTTTTTACTTTTTGCATGAAAGTTAGACTGGCAAGAGGTTTTATCTTTAAAGCCGGGGGATGCGGCATAAAAGGGGCAGCTGATGATGCTGTTCACATTACATCACAAGGGGTTATCTCGAGCGCTAGCATTAGCTTTGATTGTAACACAAATCTGTTCGCGCTAGTTAGGCTTCAGATCACAAGTTTAAGCTGCATTTACGCGGCTGGAATCATTACCGGCTGCTAAAAATGGAGCAGCTAACTTTAATACATGTAACGTGTTTTGTCAGATCTTTGCAAATTTCAGCCTGCTTTACCGGTGACCACTCTAGATAAAATATCTTGGGAAGGTGAAAGCCAAGTAACTTACTTTTACCTTACTAAGGAGTGATTTAAAGTAAAAAGCACAAAAAGCGCTGAAAAAATACTGTGATGGCCTCAATGGCGTCATTTTAGACATCATCTTTAGCTAGATGGTAAGATTTTTACAAATGCTTTGAATTATGATAACTTGCACCTTAAGACGACAATCGTTAGTTTCTCAGGCTAACAATCTAAGAGAGTGATAACATTTTAGCGTATCTGTATGCAATAGTTTTTTTTGTTTTATTAATAGTTTCCCTTTTTCATCAGACCAATTTTAATAAAGCTTAAATGAAAAAAGCTGTTATAGCCACAAGCTTTCCGCGACGCTCTTGGTAATGGCGGTATCGCGACAACAGAGAAGGGATCGAGTGAGTAAATACTTTTGTGCAATTAATTTGAACGGCCAGCAATCAGTAAAAGCCAATGATAGCGCGCCAAAGAAGGAGATTTCGCAATAGGGAAATGCTAGAGCAGGGGTGCCCAACATTTATTGACATGAGATCTACTTTTACATTTTCCGGTCTCTGGAGATCTACCAATCTGGCAAAGCTGTGAAACAAAACAAACCGAGCCTATGCTGGTGGGTTTATCGGTATATCTCAGTTACACGTACAACTTACATTTACATAATGTAGTGAATAAAAAACATAATGCATAATGCACTAAACCAAAAACATAATTAAATAACATTTATTTCATGGAAATACATTCATTTTTAACGTTAGTGAGACACCTGGCTCTGGGGCGATGTAGAAAGTTCCTCGTCGCCAGGGGAGTGGCTGGTGGTTGCAAGTCTCAAGCAAGACAGAAGATGTTGATCTGTCATAACCGTTCTGTAAATGGATTTTGTTATCTTCATACGAGAAAAGACAAATTCACACGGATAGGTTGATTCAAAACAAGCTAATATACAAAAATCAAATATTTTTATAATGGAATATTTCTCTTCTAGCAGCAGTTTCAAGATCTTCCCTATTCCAGTGGATGCCCTGGATTTTATCTCTATGTCATTTTGAAGGGAAGAGTATTTCATTTTCCACTGCAGTTATATTCAGTTGAAAGAGTCCTCCAATTTTGCAATGTCGTCCACATCTATATCTGTCGCAAATGGGAAAGCACATGTAGATGACAATAGGCTTTACTGATGCAAAGTCAATGAAACGCTTGTCAAATTGTGATGACAGGCTTTGCATCTGCTTAATGTAACGTGCACTGATGAACTGTGCAGTGATTTTGCTCTGAAGCACAAGTTCTGAATTTACGTCTTGAAAGTAGCGCGCAGATCATGGCGTTGCAGCTTGGTTGAGAGCAGCTGTAGCTTGCATTTAAATGGGTTTACAGAGCTGATCATGTCAACTATATTTTTCTATTTTCTCTGCAGCTCTAAATTTAGTTCATTTATCAGTGCAGTAAGGTCAGTGAGAAAATCCAAATCTAGGAGCAACTGTTCATCCTCAAGCTGTGCATATTCTGCATCTTTAAACTGCTTGAGTAACTCTTTTATTTCAGACAACAGCTCCCTAAATCTTTCCAAAAATCTTCCTCTGCTCAACCACCTCACATCTGTATGGAGCAGCAGGTCTATGTGCTCTACCTCAGCCTCTTCCAAGTGAGCGCGGAAAAGTCTTCTATGCAGGCTCCTTGCACGAACTGAGCAAACAATTTTCATGGAAATATTCATCATCTCTTTCTTATTTAATACTTTCCCACATAAAGCCTGTTGACGGTTGAAGCAGTGATAATGAATAAAGGTTGGATAAGAGTCATTCTATTTGCGGAAAGCAATAAACCAATTACTACTGCCCTCCATAGCGGGTGCCCCACCAATTATAATGTAAATAAGCTTGACGAGTGGCAGCCTGGTTTTGTTAGCAAAATTCATGAATGCTTGGAATGTCTTAATCCCGTGTATGTCCTTTAAGAGGCAACATGCATAGAGCTCCTTTTTTATAGTCATGTCCTCAAACACCATTCTTATGAAAGTGCACAGTTGTGCCCCAACCACTGAGTCTATTGACTCATCAAATTGAAGTAAATAGCATTCCCACCTACCAATCTCTCTCTCCAACTGAGCTGCAAGGTTTCCATTCTTTCAAATCGCCTGATCAGCGTATTTCTCGACAACTGAAGGTCTTTGATTGATGAGATAATTTCATCCTTGTTTTTAAAATTCCCTTACAGTCAATCAGCAGCTTTTATAAACGCTTCCTTTACCATTTCTCCATCTTGAAACGATTTCTTATTCTTGGCAAGAACGTGGCAAACTCCATATGATGTGATCTTAGCTGCCTTACTTCTCGTGTTTGGCTTGGTAAAAATAGACTGTTGTGCAGCTAGTTGTGATTTCTGCTCCTTTAATTTTTTTTCATTTAGAAAACACATTTTTTAAAAAATTTTTAAAGTCAAAATTTTGCAGATTTAAGTGGCATAATCAGAATCGTCAGTCATTGCATTAAGTGTCAACTTTAAAAAAGAAATTAATTAAATTAAAGAAACAACCACTGCGCTAGTAGAAAGCTGTTACCAATAGCATTGCTAACAATAACAGGGTTGCCAGATTGAAAAAATGTACAAATACATAAGGATTCAACTTTTAGTTCGGCAAACTCCTATACCAGTAGAAAATCACCCGCGATCGATTTCCAAGGCTTTGAAGATCGACCGGTAGATCGCGATCGACTGGTTGGGCACCCTTGTGCTAGAGAAAGCGCAGCAAGAGGCCAAATAGAAACGCCGCGAATATTGAAAGAATTTGAGAGTGTAAACAAACTCTTTCTGTCTGCACAATATCGGGCGCTGAGTCTTGATATAAGCAGCCTCTAAGACAGCGCTTCTCAACCGATGGGCTGCGAATGTCCAACAGGTGGGCCGCGAAACGTTCTGCCATAAATTAAAGATTTTTTTGGAAAAAATTATGAATTACGAAAACTAAAAATTTACTATAAACTTAACACTCTTTCGTTTTGTAGCAACTTCCTTCCTGGAATATATGATTGTTCTGAAACAAATTTTTGATAAAGTGGGCCCCAAAGCAAAGTCTCGGTGAAAAGTGGTCCACGACATCAAAAAGCACTGCTCTAAGAGATTAAGTTGGAAAGAGCTGCGTGCTGTGGCGAGAATTGAAAACCGCTTGTTATAATTTAATGCACATTGTTCATTATCTAAATGATGCTGACCGATGGCAGAATCACAATTCGGTTTAGTATCGTTTTGTTTGCACGATCTTGTTGGTTGAGTCGACGTGGACGGGTCAATTATTGTCTCAACCATTGCGGAACATGCTGCTTAATGCGATTCTGTAGTCGTTGAGATCAGAGACGTAGCAGCCGCCCCCAAACCCCCCAATTGGGGGGGCCCAGGCCAACTTTGGGGGCCCAAGTTAGTCTGAAATTGCTTTTTGGCTACGTGACTATTTTCAGTTCAGCAGACTTGTTTACAACCGATTTAAACTGTAGGAAGAAATTGGCTTGTGACATCATAAGTGACTGTTACGTCATTTTATCTCGCAGAATCTAGAATATTTCGATTGGTTGTCTGGTAGAATCTTGAATATTCGATTGACGTAACAATGCCGTTGTTACGCAACAATCATAGAATGGTCTGGAATTCTGTTTGGATATAAATACCGGGACAATATATATACACTACAGAGTGCAGATAAAGTATTTTATTGACATTGTATAGAATGAAACGTTCAAAAAGTGGTGCTCAAAAGAGAAAAGAAGCAGCCACTGCTCGAGATGCTGTAGCGAAATTGCCCAAGATGACAGATTTTTTCAAGATTACTGAGCAGAGTAGACCTGGCACTAGTACCGAGAGGGATGAAGAAAACTATAGTGTACAAGAAAAAGAAGACTATGACGATCAGCATCAAAGTGATTGTGAATTTCCAGAAAATGTAAGTTGTGATTTACCTGCCAATACGCAACCTTCAATATCAAAAATAACTGAATCTCAATTTACCCCTATCCCTGATGACCCATGTAAATGGCCTGAAAGTATTTCTGATGCTCAACGATGTGATATAGTAAAGCGTGGACCACATGAACTAATAATGAATTTTCCATATAATAACACAACTCCAAGGCGACGTTTTTCCTCCAACCATTATAAACGTGTGTTACCTAATGGTGAAAGTGTTTCACGGTCGTGGCTAGTTTATTCTGGGGAATCAGATCAAGTTTTTTGCTTTTGTTGTAAGCTATTTGGAAAAACACTAAGCCCCTTTTGTAGTGGTACAAATACATGGGAGGGTTTTTCGAAAAAACTGAAAGACCATGAAAACGGCATTTCCCACCAAGAATGCTGCAGTCAATGGATGTTGCTAGCTGAAGGGATAAGAAATTCATCCACTATCGACAAACGCGAGATGAATATTTTTTTCAATGAAAGACGTTTTTGGAGAAATGTTTTAGAGAGACTTATCGACATTGCCTTGTTTCTATCGGAAAGGAATCTTGCTTTTAGAGGATCTGAAGAAGTCTTAGGATCTCCTCACAATGGAAATTTTCTGGGTATATTTGAGCTTTTGGCAAGAAGAGATCCGATCCTAAAAGAGCTTCAAGACAGAATCAAGAATAAAAACACTAAAGATCACTATTTGAGTCCTACCATACAAAATGAACTAATTGAATTGCTAGCGACAGAAGTTGAAAAAGAAAATTTACAGCAATTGAAATTGGCAAAATATTTTTCTATAATTTTGGACTGCACTCCAGATATGTCACATCATGAACAAATGTCTGTCATTCTCCGTTATGTACTATGTAATGAAGAAGCTGCTGTTGTTAAAGAAACATTTTTTGGCTACTTGAGAATAAGTGACAGTACTGGGAAAGGCTTGTTGGACGCTTTCTTAGAAAAAAGCGACCGAACTGCAACTCGAATTGTCTGATTGTCGAGGTCAGTCATATGATAATGGTGCTAACATGAAAGGAAAACATTCTGGGGTCCAAGCAAGAATGCTAGACATCAATCCCAAAGCTGTTTACGTGCCCTGTGCAAACCATACCCTTAACTTAGTTGTTGTTGACAGTGCTAATTCATCGACGGAAGCATTGACATTTTTTGGAGTACTTACAAGGTTGTATGTGCTGTTTTCTTCCTCTGCTCAGCGTTGGGAAATTTTGAAGAAACATGTGGAGCTGTCCATAAAGTCACAATCTGATACTCGTTGGGAAAGCAGAATTAAATGCATCAAACCTCTTTGATACAATTTAAAAGAGGTGTTGCTGGCACTGAAAGACTTGGAAGCCATTTCCATAGAAAGAAAAGATGGAAGAGCTGCCTCAGAAACAAAATCGTTGATAGCTCATTTATCAAAATGGAGTTTTCTTTTGTCGGTGTTTATTTGGTATGATATCCTATTCCAAGTCAATAAAGCAAGCAAGATTCTTCAATCGTATGGAGTCTCCCTTCATACAATGGAAACGGAAATCCAGGCAACTGAAAAGTTTTTGCAAAGCTATCGCACAACGGGTTATGACAGTGCCGCAACATCTACTGTTGAAATAGCACAGGAATTGGATATTGATCCTTCTTTTCCTCCGTCAAGAAGTGGAAAGAAAAGAAGATTGTTTGATTACCAAGATGAAGAGGAACAACGAGCTACTCCTGAACTGAAATTTAAAAGCAACTTTTTCTGTCCATTAGTTGACCAGGCTATTATGTCAATAAAGGATCGCTTTAATTTGTTACGTGAGGTTTCTTCCGCCTTTTCGTTTTTGTACACACGAGACAAACTTTTGCTTGTGCAACAAGAAAATGCTCTTCTTACTTGCTGTAAAGAGTTCCAAAAAAAGTTCGATGACATTGATTCTGATGAAATGAGCGCTGAGCTACAGCGGTTTGTTTTAATTTTACAAAAAAAACGCAATCTCAATACGGCTCAAGACTTTCTGAACTATCTTCTAAAGACTCATTTATTTGAATTGTATCCGAATGTGTACATCGCACTTCGAATCTTACTAACTTGCCCCGTGACTGTTGCCAGCGCTGAAAGAAGCTTCAGCAAATTGAAACTGATCAAAACTTTTAATAGAACGTCTATGACAGACAGTAGACTATCTTCATTAGCCATGTTGTCAATCGAAAATGACTGCGCCCGATCTCTTGATTATGACAATGTCATAACAGCATTTGCGAACAAAAAGGTTCGCTCCAGACTATTTAAATGATACTGTGTTTTTACAACTTTTTCATGTTTTTCAGTGTCATTGCTTTCGTTTCGCAGTGTCTGCATAAATGTCCTACTGAACTCTGGCATCGGTGCCAAGTTTTTTATGACTAGCACCTTCGGTATCGGCATGCTTTATTCTGACATTAGCCTGTTTACTTATGTACAAATTGTGGTGTATTTTCTTAATGCAGCTTTTCAATTTTACACCTCTAAAGTGATATGACCTGTGCGCAGGGGCTCTTGCGCTTACTTTGGGGGGGGCCCGAAGTTGGAGTGCTACGGGACTGGTTGAGATGTTCGTCCTACGTACTGACTATCACAGTGGCTCTTGTATTCATATATGACAAAGCTTTCTGAGAGGTAGATAAAACATCCTTGTGAGCTACTGGCAACATGCGCTTTGACGAAAGACCAAGCGAGTGCTGACGGAACCATAGCAGCTTTTCAGGGTAGTTTTGACTTCTTTTTCCAAGTTTGTGAAGGGCTTACCTATCCAAGGGACCCTCTAGTACACAGGGCACTTTTCAGGGCCGAATCGCTTAAGAGTGGAGAACTGAACGATTCTCTTGGCAATCTGAGCGTTGATGACGTTTTAAGGATAGCCATCGCCCAGTAATGTTTTCTTGATCCGTTCTATTACTCCATTGAGTTTACGTTTGGGGCAAATCATGAGGGCTCGATGCACCAAAGTAGGTATTAGACTCATTTTACATTTGAAAGGATTACAATAAAGCATTCCCAGCACAAATACTGGCCAGTGAAAGTGGGTTTCCGGTGTACACTGGTTTCAAAGCTAATATCTGTTCTTTCGAAATAGACATCAAGAAACGGTAAATATTTGTCTTTCTCTTTTTCAAAAGTGAATTTGAGAAATGGATGAAGGCAATTGAGTTTCGTCAGGAATTTAACCGAGTTGAATTCAAAATCGATAACTTTCTCACAGTTCTCACAAGAAACATTCTGTGATCACCACGACTGTGACTCATGAGTTCTTGTGGAGAAGCTATGCCAAACCTTTTTAAATCTTCTCTTCTCACCACGTGCAGCGGAAATTATAAGAAAAATTACTTTGAGAAAGTAATTGAACATCAACTCAAATACAGTTTAAACAATATCTGTTGCTGTCGCCAAAAACAGTCTCAATTATTGACTACACAGGGCGCGGCAGAAGTAACGCTCTTTTTGTTTTTAAGTTTTCTGGTTTCTGCTTGATCTCCTCTATATTTTAGAAATAGACCGCTTTTGTATCTGAGTTTTCTAATTAATAAATGTTTCTTTTTTAATTTAGAAATTGTTTATTTATCTGTATTATAAAGCGCAATTTTGTCTGTGTGTCTATCTGTCTGTCTGTTATAATTCCTCTGAAACTGCTTGAGGTACAAGCATCAAACTTGGCACGATTGATCACCACTCCCTGGTGAGTGTCATAAGAGTGTTTGTGACGTTATCACGACGTAATAATCAAAAATATTTTTTAAAAATTGCTTTACTTGACAGAGGACAATCGCTTTTTGCTCAAACAAAAACCAGCTTCCGACTTGCCTCATTACAAAAACTTTCATCTCGTCGTCGTTTGGTCAGGCACCCATACTCAATCCGGGCTAGCACAAATCAAGGCCAGGGACGAGGGTCTATCCTTTTACCATCCCGAGCTGCCATGCTGCCCAAATTAGATGCTGGCAGTGGTGGTGTTAAGCCAACATCGAGTTGTGTCATCCAAAACCTGGAGACATAGTGTTTCTCTTGATACATGATGTATGAGACATGAAGATATAACGTGATCTGTAGTTTGCTCAGTGGCACCACATTTGCAATTCGGTGATCGAGCGAGACCCCATTTGTATATGAACGAGTGAAAACGTCCTACACCAGTCCGCAAGCGATTGAGCCTTACTCAAGATGTTCTGGTCAGACTCATTCCAAGTGGCCTTAAACTGACTCTGGGAATGAAAGTACGCACTCTTGAAGTACTATCCAAGTAGTCCGCGTTCCATTGATGTTTGTCCACTGCTTCACGCGGATGTCCAGTTCAGACAAATTACCTAATAGTTTTCACGTGGCAGGTACAAATGGGCGTCTTGATCTAAGTCTCTCCAGGTGCGCATCCTCCTTCCCAACCAACTGTCCGTGCAGTACATGGTCGGGATCATGAATAGCACGATTTGCCAAAGAAAGTGTCGCTGCTAATTGGCTGAGCTCGGCTGGCTGGATGCCTGCGAGGACAGGCAAGTCCTCCGTTGGTGTGGGACGCAAGCATCCAGTGATACCGCGCAAAGCATCATTGAGAATCCTGTCAATGAGGCGAGTATGCGTACTGCGACACCAAACTGGTGCGCAGTACTCAGCGGTGGAGTAGACCAAGGATAGAGCAGAGATGCGCAATGCCTTGGCACCTGCGCCCCATCCGGATCCCTCAAGTCGCCTCAACAGCGGAACTCGGGTGGTGAGTTTTTTGCGCAAAGCCTTGAGGTGGTGACGGAAAGTGAGCGACCTATTCAGCTTTACCCCAAGATACGTTGGGACTGGACAGGGTGGCAATAAGTTGTAAACATTACGCTCACGTTTGGCCTCTCTGTTGTTAAGATGAAAGGCCACCGTCACCTTTTTCGTATTGCTGAGCTTTAGCTTTCAAGTCTGGAGATATGCTGAAAGTGTGGTCATGTCTTGGCTTAAAGTGTCCTACACAGCCTTCCAATCTCGAGAAGCATACAGCAATGCTAAGTCATCAGCATATGCATACTTCTGAGAAGTCATGGAAGGCAGATCGTATGTGTAGATCTTGAAAAGGAGGAGGGCCAAGACCGATCCCTGTACGAGGCTGTTTCGCAAACGTCTTAACCTGCCTTGCTTGCTATCACTAGTAGTGAGCGTGAAGCTTCTATTCCGGATAAGTTCTATTATCATCCAGACCATGTGCTTATCCGGTAGAAGCTTAAGCAACTTGCAGGTGAGGCCACCGTGCCAGACAGTGTCATAAGCATCTGTCAGATCGACAAACACGGCACCACCCTTCTTCTTGGCCTCAAACGAATCCTCGATGTTTTGAGTGAGCAAAACAGTCTGATCCACGGTTGACCTTCCTATCGGAACCCAACCTGCTCCCTAGCGAGAAGTGGGTCAACAATCGGCTCAACACGAGCGTGTATGAGCCTCTCGAGGATCTTGTAGGGGACGCAAAACAAGGAGATGGGACGATAGCTTTTCGGGTCCTCTACAAGCTTCTTGGGTTTAGGGGTCGCCACTACCAGTGCTCTTCTTCAGACTTTTGGAATTTTGAGAAGGCGCGGACAGGAAGAAAGGAAGCCACACAACCAGAACTTCAGTGCAGCTCCAGCATGGGTTACTAGCTCCGAGCAAATAGAATCTGGGCCTGGAGCTTTTCCTAGTTTCAGGTGTTTGAGGGCAGCAGCGAACTCCTGAGAAGTAAAACTTTCAGAGATGTTCACTGAACTTGTTGGAGCGGCCCTCCAAAAATCTGGCACTTCTTGTGCGATGTGTCGAGTTTACTCACGATCAATATCCTCGTATCTTCCGTTTCTAATCAGCTGGGACGCAATAGCGTTAGCTGAGACGCCGCAGTGACGAGGGGAGCGCCGTGATCTACCAGTCAGGTTGTTCAATATACTCAATGCTGTTCGGCTAGAGTGCGAAAAGTCGATAGTCTGAACTGCCTCGGACCATCGATCTCTGCGTCTCTTGTCGAGCCTGAGGAGCAGGGCAGTGGCAGCCCTGTTAGAGTCGTCTCCTTCAGGCGACTGCAGAAATGTCCGGTAGAGGTTTTCGCACTCAGCATCCTAACATGGTATGTGGTTATTTCGACAACCACGTGGAATAGAATTTTTGGCTGCTGCTCTGATGACATTGTAGAAGTAGATTGAACTTTATATGCTTATAAACTCTTGGCAAGTTTGTTGTCAATATATTGTAGTGGCTCCAGTTGGCCTGGCGGAAGTTCCATCGCTTAACAGGCTTGCTCGGAACAGACAGAGCAAGTCTTGGTGGAACTATAAGTGAGGGTCGAGGTTGTAAACTAAAAAACTTCTCTTAGGTGCGTCTGTCAGGTACACGGCTGTCTGGACCAACACTGACAAATGTCGGATCATGGTTGGTGCCAGTGTTCCAGCGGCCAGAATGAAAGGTGGCCACATTCTTTGGATCGTGGAGAGGGACAAGGCTGTTCAGCTTGCCCAAGCAACAAGTCACTCTCCATCGGCACTGCTGGTTCTATAACCCCAGTTGACATGCAGACAATTAAAATTGCCAGCATAGACAACGGGGTGACAGAACACTGGGAGATCAGAAGCTTGCAGTCGCATAGGTTGAGGTTTGTAGACATTGACGATTCTATAACCATCAACGTCCACGCACAACCACTCAGTCTCCGATGTAACTGGAGACTGATCAACAAGGGTCCATTTTAGCCGGTCATGGACAAATGTGGCAAGGCCATGCATCTCGCTTAAAGAAAATCCAGCTAGTGCAAAGCCTGGTATTGTTTGCTTATCTGCACAAGTGCAGTGGGTCTTCAGAAGAAGACTGACGAGTGCCTCATACTGCACAGTGAGATGATGAAGTACATTCATCTTGCTTGCAGTGAGGCCTTCGATTTTCAGCTGCAAGACTGTTGGCCTTCGGAAATTGTTGACGGTGTGCCCTGACAGCGACACATCGCCCCGCCCTGAAATAGGCGTTTGCCGAGTAGTAGGCCCTGGCTGGTGAGGGTTACCCTTCCAGGTTGGCAGGTTTGGTTTCTGTCTGGCATTTCTGAAAGACGTACCAACGGCCCAGGATGAGAGAAAGCACCTGCCATCTGGACCAACTTTCACTCTATAAAATAACAACTTCAATTAACTTTCATCTCTTTGGGGTTTATAATGACGTTACAATCAACGCTTGATTGCACAATCTTTTTTTGTGCTTTCTCAAAAAGTACCGATTGCAAAAACGCGATTAAACGCTCTTTCAGGAGATGTTCATAAGGTGCTTTTGATAAAAACAACTTTACAACAACTAAAGCTTATTTAGCAATGCTATGAACAATTCTATAATTAAGCATTTTAAGCCCTCTAAGCACTTTTCTTTTGCTCTTCGCCCTCACGCTTAAAACTGGCTTTATAATGCCATAATATGTCTCATACGATCAGTGGTGGATATTCAAAATTGGGGCCTGAGGCAAAATTCTAATAAGGCGCCCCGAAGAATTGATGTAGCTATAATAATTGCGATCAAACAACGCTACCTTCTACAACGCTACAGGATAGGCTATAGATTATTGTAAAAAGTTGATGCAGATACATAGGATGTATTCCTAATCAAAACCATACGTTAGAAACATTGGAGCGCTTTGTTGCAGTAACTAGTCACCGCATTTCACAACTAATCACCCTTCAAAAAAATTGGAGTAATTGGCTATTGAAAGCATTAAAACAACAGCGCAATTGTAGGAAATATTCAATTGATTTGCAGCAACGCAGGTGCCTTGAAAACTTGGAGTGCTTCAATTGCCATGAAACACACCACAAAAACAGAATTGTGCAGAGTATTGAAATGTTATGCAGCAACATAGGTCATTCTTTTTTTTTTTTGTCAAAACTTCTGAAAGAACATGGGTCTATTGTGCAATGACCGTATGGAAGTATAACTCGCCGCGATGGTAAAAATTCTCAAATACACCAATAAACGCATCAAAAACTAACAATTTTTACAATGCCTACTGTGAGATAAGGGCTGACAATATGCTTAGCTAGCATACTGCTAGACAAAGCTTAAACTTCCTGAAAATGTGAGTCTTTATATGCTTATAAACGTTATGCTTGTAAAAAAAACATTGAATTTAATCGTAATGAGTTGAGATAGGAGTTATCTAGAGTATAAATTGCTGGCGCTGTTTGATTGCATTAGGTCAATTGCAAAAAACCCAAAAATTAATTGCTGGCGCTGTTTAATTGCATTAGGTCTACTGAAAAAAACCAAGGAAGTTTAGTTACAATGGTTGTTGCCTTGTTTCTTCCTGAAAACAAGTCAGAAATCAATTCACCAATGACAATATCCTCTGCATTATTGTCTTTGAACTCACTGGCACTTGATTATATAGGGCTACTGGTATCATTTTCTGTTTCATCAATACACATAACTTTGATGTTTGAAGATGCACTTTCTATCTCTAAGTTCAGCAGCAGCAGTAGTAGTAGTAGTTGTTGTAGTAGAGCTGTTTATTACAATTAATCTGTCCGTCAGACTTTTGCATCATCAATGTTCCTACTTTCTTCCTTTCGCCTTTGTTTTGATACAATACTTTCATACTCTCTATTCAACTGATGCACTTAAAACTGTCTGGTATGAGATAAGGTATACAGCAAATCAAGGACTACTACCTTATTCGAACTGATAATTACAAATAAATCTGAATAAACATACCTTTTTGATAAATATGATTGTTGTAGACTTCATGTCAGGATGAGTCACCAGACGGGTAAACCGTTGAAGCCGCTAAAATGTGTTACTGTTTTACTATCATAGCTAAAGATAATGGCAAATACCAATCATGAATAATGACGTAACTACTTCCTTTCACAACTTACTCTAAAAAGCAAATGTAGCAAATTTGCCGTTGAATCATTGGCTTGAGCAGAACACAGCGCCTGCAAAGATGCTAAACACCTAAAACTTAATGACGCTTCTAAATCTTGCAAAAACTTTTTGTGCTTGTATGTCTCTAAAATTATTTTGCACCACAAACGCAACTGACCGATTATTCTTTCAAAGCAAATTTAGTTCCGCTTCCACCAGTATCTCACTAACATCAAGAAACTACTGATGAAAAAGATAAATTAATTAATTCACATTTTAATAAAACTGAAAACTGGACCGACCTGATAGATAAATTATCACAGACAAAGTCTGGTCCCCCCAAGCAGCTAAAAATATAGATTGTACTAATTACATCAGCAAAATGAGATTACACCCTAAAAATTATGTCAAGCCCACATTGTCACAACAGTTTTTGTCAAAAGAACTGGGAAGCCTTCGGTCTAAAACAGTAATAGAAAAACATATTTTAGTTTTTGGTTTTATTTCGGCAGTGGTTATTTTGCTGTCAACGATATTTTACTTTTGCACTCTATTTTCCGTTGAACGTTTGTGGTTGGTCAAATTCAGTGACATATTTTAAACGTGTTTTTAGTCGTTTGTGATTGGCCAATCTCTATGATATATTAAAATTGAGGAAAAGTGATTTGACAAAAATGGATCCGTTAGCGTACACTCCCAGTTTAGCCATAAACTACTACATCTCTTTATTGTATACTGTCTTTGTTTAAGAACCCTGCCTGCAAAGATTCGAACTTCTAACCGTTTTATTTACTGTTGGTAGCACTACTGACTACGCCTAAGCAATACTATATGCCTTACAGCAAATAAACCAATTTTGAAGTCACACAAACGTTGAACGGCGAAATAGATTGTAAGGGTAAAATGCCGTCAAATGCAAAATAGCCACTTTTAGTTATCACTTCCAGAGTTGATGAGGCCAAGAGCCCATTCTAAAATGTTACAAAATAGCCTAAAACTACACACGACATTTTTAAAAGGGGGACCTTCGACAACTCCAAAAAAGGAGGGGCCCGAGGCAGCTGCCTCGTTCGCCTCACCTAATATCCACCACTGCATACGATTAAAACAAGTGTCGCTTCCGCAGATCATAATATGAAGATGCTTTCAAAAAATGCACCTATCTTGCAAAATCAGTTTACTAAAAAACTGATTTGTGACCTCGTTTCTCAACTGATGTTTAAACTTTTTTCAACAAATTAAAGGTTATTTCAAGCAATTCCGATAGTGTATAATACGTATGTACGATCAATATTTGTTTCATATTGAAAAAAATTGAACTTCAAGACCTGTGGTGTAACTTTTTACCCCTCCCAAAAAGTGGTAAGCTCAGTAAAAACAGGTAATTATATTCTAAAAACGTTATAATAAGGTACTAACAATTACTGCCTTTGGAAGCTTAGAAAATTTGCTTTCCATCAATATGTGACTCAAATTACTTAAGGCTAAGAATTTGTTTATAATGACTGATCAAAACTTGGTTGCCATATATCATGCTTCATTTTTAGTTGAAGAATTATCCTACTTGACCTAACAAACTTGCAATTGTTAGACAAAGTTAGTTCTTTGGTACATTTTGACTACTTTTCCTCACAAGCATGGTTCTTTTGCATTATCTGTCGACGTTTTTAAAAACATTTTTCAAAAAATGAAGTCTCTAAATGTTCATGAAATGGAGTCTGCCGGTTAAAAACACACAAAGTTTTGGTGCTTGCACTTCAGAATATCGCAATTTGTAGAAAAAATCCTTCGGTGCATTTTGTCTATTCTTTCTCGATAGCATGGATCTATAGCATTATCCACAAAATATTCAAAACGATTTACTGAAAAATGAAGTCTCTACTACAAATTTTAATACGTAGCCTACTCCAGGCAAAACATTTGGTGATCACCCAAAAAAGAGACGATGGGGGTAAAGATGGTCCTTTCTTATCTTTTGCAACAAAATACAAGTGTCTAGCTACATATGATCTAAATGTTGAAGCATTTTCTTTTGCAATTGGGTGAGGCTGGCGCAGCTAGCTGATTTGATATTTTTAACCTCGACGTTACTAATGGGGGGCCCCGCTATTGCTGTAACTTAACTGTGAGTGCTTCATTTCGGATTTGTTTGCTCTTTGCATGGCCGCGTTCATGCCAGGGCCAAGAAACATGCACGCAGTCTGAGAGGTTACTTCATATTAATTCGCCTACAGTAGTGATTCTCAAAGTAGGTTCGACGAAGCAAGGTCAGGGGTTCCGTAAAGCTACATTCGTAAGGAATTGGACAGTGATTTCCGAACATAGCTGCCAATCTTGCGAATATATCCCAAGATTGCATGTCGAAAGGCGGTCGATCTCCAAAACAAAAGGTCTTGATGAGATTAACTTTGTCAAATACAGCATCACGAAGCAAGATCGGGGTTTCCGTAAAGCTACATTCTTAAAGAATTCCGCAATGAACTCCGAACATAGCTGCCAATCTTGCGAATATATCCCAAGATTGCATGTCAAAAGGCAATCGATCTCAAAAAATAAAGGTCTTCATGACATTAACTTCGTCAAATAAAATATTTCTTTTATTGTATCAAGTATTAATTTAAATAAGGATTCTATTATATTACCAACAATGTCAAAGGGTTCCATTGCAAAAAAAGTTTGAGAACCGCTGGCCTACAGTAACGAAAAAGTAGTAAGTTGCGATCCTAATATTTAATGGCTTAAAACACACTGTTAGGTCATAATCTTAAATGACATCTCAATGCTTGCCACAATATAGTGAGAGCAACAGCAGGTAGCAAAATTATCTACTATCATTTTGATAGCGACATAAATGGTAAAGCCCATTACTGATATTTGTAATTGCAGGGATATCGGTACAAAACACTAATCTTCATTTAAAAGTAGGGAGGTGGATTAGGGGCAAAGTTAAATGTAATAAAATCCCAAATTTAAATGATCAAAATTAAACAATATAATAGTATCAATCTGTAACACTGGATTAGAGGGAATGTTTTCGCTTAAAAAGAGAATAATAGGCGCCTATTGCAATAGATTATATGACTTAGGGAAAAGGCGTGGTGTCTTTCATGCTATGGCCGAATTAAAGCAAACAGCGCAAGCAAAAATCTTAATGTCATAAATATAACTTTGAAAACGGGCCCATCAAATCGTCAAATAGGCCTACCACTAAATAGCTTATTTCTTTATGAGTCAAAACGACCACCATTTGGGCGACGCCATCAATTTTGACTATGTTTCACCCCCCCTCCTTACACTTCAAAAATTACGAATAGTAGTTTGTATCATCGTTCTTACTTTTTGAATACTTCCAGTCTTGATTAAAAGACAGCATGATTACCATGACATGTACAGAAACTATGGTTTATGTTTACTAAGATATTTCGTAGTTACAATTGTTTGTACGGTGAAGCCGGCGCAACTGCATGAATTGATACGTTTTGAATTGGCACTAGTGATAGTATGCTCTGCCGGGGTAAAATCGCACCATACTTAAGAAAAACATGTTTTCTATATTGCTTGATAATAGCTTTATGGAACCACCGGAATCAAACCTGAAATTTGGGAAAGGCAAGGACTCCTTAACTTCTCGGAGCATATCTAAGACAGGAAAAACGAATATGAATCATAATGCGTTGCCAACGGGACTTGAGAAAGCTTGAGGGAAAATCAAAAAACACAACGTCACTGTGTCAAATCGCACCACATGAAATACACAGTATTATTGATATTTTGCTTTATAATAGCTGTATAGAACTGCCGGGAACAAATCAAACTTTTGGGGAAAACCAAGGACTCTTTTAACTTCCCAAGGTATGTCAAGCGGGGAGAAAAGAGCATGCTACATAATGGATAGCCAGCAAAGACTTGAGAAAGTTTAAGGGGAAATCAAAAGAAAACAGCGTCACTGTATCAAATCGCACCACGCGAAAGACATTCTTGCTATTTTGCTTAAAAATAGCTTAATATCAAAAAATTTGTTCTCTACTTTCAAACTACGGGAAACGCAAGACTCTCTTGGGTTCGTGTCAGCAATGAACAGAGCACATACACCTACGTCTAAGGCATATCCAGGACCTTGAAATGAGAAATTCTCTTAGAAAAAGGAGCGCACAAAGTCGTGAAAATCTAATGTGTAGAAAATACATAAACTTTTGGCAACTCTTCACACAAGAGCCTGATAGGTGAAGCCGGCTTGGGCGGCTGAACCGATATTCTCAAATCCCGACAATTCTGATTGGGGCTCTGCGGGTGATATCGTCGTATATACTATATAGCAAGAATGTTTTTCTTTTGCTGATATGCTGCCTATTAAGGTATTTATGTCTATACTCTGCAGCAGGGGTGCACAACTCAAATGAGGATACGTGGCAAAGTTTTCAAAATAATCTTGTCGCGTGCCACGCCTCTTTCGAATAATTGTTGGTATTGTAAACAAACTTCCGTAAAACACATAGCAACAAACTTCAATAATAACACATAATAACAAACATAGGCGTAACACTTTGAATTCTATGGGGAGGGCTGATTGAAAAAAGACTGTTTTGGACTGCAAGTCACGAGACCTCGTTTGGGATCAAATTTTTGAAAAGTAGGCAATGGGGTCTGGCATTATTCTGATGGGGTCGATAATGGTATGGGGGTCGGCGGTACATCAACCTCTCTTTTTTTATGCCTAAAATTTCCCCCCAAAATAAAAGTAAATACCAAAACAGTCATTTATCATCATCAGCACTAAATTTTTGTAATTTTGGCGTTTTTGCAGGAAGTGAAGTTAAAAATAACAAGACTGTCGCGTTTTAATAGAGTTTTGGAATCTATCTCAATCTTGATTTACTTTTTAAAATTGACGCGACTAGCAGTATCAATCGAATAATTAAGTTTGGTTGCAACTTAGTTGCTAGGAAAAGATTGGTTTCCACTAAGATACTTTATCCCACGCACTTTTCGATCAAGAACAGAACAATATATTCACAAATCACTTTACAACTTCGAATTCCTTTGCTTGCCAAAACGCAGAACTAGAGCACATCAATAAATATCAGAGACTTACTAAACTAAAAACCACCAAAATAATCGCTTGATTCCTGTCACAACAATCACCACAGAACAACGCCTTTTTCAAAACTATATTCTGCTCTACTCTGATCTACTACTCAATCTCTTTCTCTCTGAATGAATAAAATCTCGCCGCATTATATGTACGACGGAAAATAATCCAGAAATTGCTAGAACATCACATGACATAAAAAAAAAAAAATGTTAATAAATTACGTGATCGGTAATAATTAGGGCCATTTTTTTGACCTAAAAAAATATATTTTTGACTTTATTTTGACCTAACCGCTTTCGCCTATTATTTATGTCTTGTTTGCACTTTTTTGATTAAAAATGTTTTATAATCCACAATTTACATAAGTTTTTAAAGAAGTAGGTAGCCTACTTTAAACATTTTCTCAATCACTCAGTCTTGAAGCTAATGCAACAAAGCGACGCATGACGTTAAAACCTAGGATAACGAGCCATTGTGTGTACCGGTATCAATTAGTGTGTAATACAAAAAATGCGTTGTTATCGCAACTGTACTGCACATTAACAGTCTGTCTATGATGTTTTTAACGAAAGCCACATAGTATAATTACCAGGACTTTTTATTGTAATACAGCATCATATATTTTTTACGTTCTTAACATCAAAATTTCTGTCTTTTCTCAGTAATTTACTGAGCATAGAAAACGACCTCTCAACAGCAGCAGAGGTTGGCTGGGCTTTTTGCAATAGTGCGTAGCTTGTTGGGTCAGTTGTCAAGTTGGTACAGTTTATTATTGTTTCTAAATCAGAGTTAGATAGTCGTTTTTTAATGTAATTTTTAATTGCGCACGGATCATCATCGAATTGCATATTCTTCAGCAGTCCGTATGCTTCGGTTATCGTGCAGGCACTTCCTTCTAAGAACTCTACGTTGGCTGCTAGAGTCCGGTATTGATTTATTTTAACCAAGTCCGGCACCAAATC
This sequence comes from Trididemnum clinides, assembly GCA_963675345.1. NCBI lineage: Eukaryota > Metazoa > Chordata > Ascidiacea > Aplousobranchia > Didemnidae > Trididemnum > Trididemnum clinides. The sequence continues at coordinate 26,217,406 of OY776290.1, read as the reverse complement.
TTCCACATTGATAGCGTCTTTTGCTCTGCTGACTAAGAGGCCTGCACTTGTCCAATTGTTGACAATGGTACGAACAGCTGGAAGGTTCTCACTGTAATATAAGGCAGCTCTAAGCCAAGTTGCCATCTTGTAATTACAGGGTCAGGAGGAGATGGCAGACCAGCATCATGAAAATCTTTGTTGCGATCTTTGTTTTTGATTGTTGCTGCCTTGATCCTTGCTATTATTTCATCAATATTTTAAAAATGAGCACGCACACGCATAGCGCAGTTATGTAGTAAGTGCGCAACGCAGGTGGCATGCATCAAAGAAGGGTATAATTCCTTTAATGTCTTTCCAGCCAAAGACATGTACCGAGCAGCATCAGTCAAGAACAACGAAAACTTCTCGCGTTTTATTTCAAGTTGTCGCAATATGTCATCCACAGTGTGCAGAATAATATTACTATTAACATTGCTACCGCTGTCAAGTGGATGACAATCAACGAGTAATGTCTGATTTGGGGCATCTAAGCTGCCCACAAGCACACTAATATACTTTTGTTTAGCAATCTATGCTTCATCCACAATTAAAAAAATTTTTTGTCACGAAGTAATTCTTGAATTTGTTCTTCTTTTTGGATCCTAATTTAGCAACACATGCCCGGGCTGCAGTCTCCGAAGGCAATACTTTTCCCATTGTAGCAAACAGAGACTTTTGAGAAGGATGGTTGAGTTTATGAAGTGGGATATCTGCAGCTAAGAATGAAGAGACAACCTGTTCCTTGAAGTTTACTTGATCGAGTTGTAAAAAGATTTGCTTACTTTGGGATTTGCTCTTCGTCTCCAATTTTCTTTGGTGTTGCTTACTTTTTCGGTGGCTTTCCACAAAAAACTATTTGTCGCATTTGACTAACACGTCGCAAAGGTTGCATCGCAAGTCGCGGGCAGGAGTTGCCGAAAACTCATCCGGATATTTCTGGCAAATTTGCCTAACTTTCGCTGTAGAAGATTTGGCTTGTTTAGGCATTCTTTGCTTTGCAAGATACCACTTAAAAAGACCACGTGTAAAGAGCGCAAAGATTTTATAGGAATAGATTAATTGTCTAACAATTATGTGTTTATGCATCAACAATGACGGTTTTATGCACAATAAGTGCTATTTCCTTCTTAATTACCGCACACATTTTTACCACTGCAACTATTTGAGAAGTTCAAAATCAAATAAAACTGCGCATAAAATTTTAATAGCAGCTCAAAAATTGAAAAAAATATAAATTTGTTCGTTTTTGTAAGGAAATTTTTGATGACAATTTTGACAAGTTTTGACTTTATGCAAAATTTTGACTTTATTTTGACCTATAAAATCTACCAAAGCAGACTCCTGAACACCTGAAACGAACGTTAGTACACGTTTGATCATGTAACAAGGTCCTGAAAAAATTTAGACTTTATTGACTTTAGCGGGCCCTAGTAATAATAAAAATAAAGAAGAAATCTTCGAGAAGAAACAAGAATCACTGGGATATGCTGGAAAACTAGGTCACGTGGACAGTCATTGTGACGTCAGAAAGGCATGTGAGTTACAAATCTATCTATAAACCCGAAAGAAAAAAAAGGTCTTTTTTTGAAAACAGTTTAGCAAGTTAAGGCTAATGACAATTTAGATTTACCAATAAAAATGATCACTGCAAAATAAAACAACAGATTACAATAACTATACATATATAAAACTATTCTTCTTGCGCAAATTTATGTATTCGTGACAAAGACATATCACCATTTCCCAAAGTTTCTCAATGTACAAATGAATTATTGAGGGAAAGTGGCTTTTACTTAAGGAAATCAAATTATTGCAAGGAGACACTGGGGCACTTTGCTTTTACTGGGGGGACATGTCTCCCTTTTTTCCGTATTTCGCAGTCGACATACGATAGTTTTTGTGTTATGACAATCGCAATCTGCTTGTGATAATCTGTCATAATACAAGATTAGTTCTTTTTCTATACTTCATTTCCGTGAATAAACCTAGCTTTTGTCTTGATTGAATTTTTTAAGTTAACTTTTTCACATAAGCCATCGCAGTTAGGTTAAACTTGTTCATCAATTGTTAACGAATTAACAAAATAAATTGAAGGCAAAAAAATGCATTGTATACAATGTACTACCAGCTCGTCAAGTCACAACTAGGTTGATTAAAAGGTGTTTTTTTCGAACAGATTCGACAGACAAAATCGTCAATAAGTGTAGCAATCGACAAGGCTGTGGTTTCTTTTATGTGAACATTCATGATTGCCACAGAATTAAACCGCTGCTGTTTCATTCCCGATCGCAAACAACTTTTTAAATGTCGTAAGCCGGAAAATGACCTTTCAGCAGCACATGTGGATGCAGGCAGCGTAAGCATAATTTTGACAAGATTGGTCAACACCGGTACCAGTTCACGAAGAACTTCTTTACGTTTCAGGAGTTTAACTATATCATTAAAGCTCTCCAACAGTTGTCCTGTTGACATTGCTCGGTCAATGAGTAGATCTCTATCCAAAGTCAATCGCGGCCAATTAACATCGTCTTTGTAAGTGCGAGCAATATAGTCAGACGTTCACCTTGGCCAATAAGAAAGTTTTCTACATTTGTTAAATGAACAGCATCTGGTTCAAAACGATCATTTAACCCAGAAATCACGAAATCCAGCACTTCGTAATATAACTGTCTATAATTATCTTTGGCCTCTGCACGAAAGAAGGCATTTGAAGATTCATCAAGCCGTCGGAGAACTTTTCGTGGTCTTGACAATTCTGGATCATCAATAACATCGTTAGCTTCTGTAGCACTCAAAATTTCACTCCATACACTGACAAATCTGGCATCATTCCTTGCGCTAGTGATAGAAGCTTTTGTGCAAGCAATAACATCCTGGGCTTTGCAAAAATTAAGCTGAGCATTCTGCAACTGCGTATCATCGCTTTCAACAATGGTAAAAACCATCCGCAACAGTTCAATATAAAAATAAGTGTTGAACTTTTTGCATCGTCTGCAAAAAACCACCAGCTTTTACTCTTTTCGAAGAGCCACGAATAAAAGCAATAAGGCTTTGTGCTAGTCACATGACCTATCTCACATCATTGCTATTTTTTAAAGCATCCTGGATTGAGTTTGTGCGCTCTACAATGAGCGTAAATAGCTCGAGTTTCTTCATGAATCAGCTTCTTACGCAATCCGTTAACGCGTCCGGAAACATTGGCAGCATCATCGCAGCACTGGCCTCTACATTTATCAATTGGTAACTGAAACTTGGAAAGTACGTCTTTCACGATTTTAAATACCTCTTCACTTGTGGCTGACGAAGTTTCATAGAAGCCACAGAACAACTCTTGCGCATCTAAGTCGTCCATAGTGATGTGGAAACAAATGCTTATTTGTCCTTTATCTGATACATCCGAAGTTTCGTCCAAAATAATGGCGTAATATTTTGCTTTTTGCGTATCTGGTTGCAACTTAGTTAAAACGCTGCAGCTAAAATCATCTAAAATTTTATTGGTTGTCGAAGGAGATATGGCTTTTCAAGAGCATTTTGGGTAATAAGCCTGCTGTCCGCATTTGAGCGTTTTGGGCAATAGGCTGGGGGAGCTGAAAAAGCCTGGGGGGCTTGAAGCACCCAAGCCCCTACGCCTATGATCACAAATAACTATTTACTGAAACAATTTAATGTCCTGAAAAACTATTGCTTTGAGGACGTTTTTGATGGACCAAATTTGAAATGTTGGGCTTCAAAGGAGAAATAGCAATACGCATCACTGAATTCAAATGTTCCATCTGTTAACCGAGTTCGTAGCTGAGATTTGTTTGTTTTCATGATTGAGAATGCCTGTTCACAACTATACGTGCTTGCGAATCGGCAAATCCAGATTTTTGCATTTCTCAACAAAACTGGATACTTCTCTTCATCGAGGGGAGAGTAAAACTCAAGTAATGAATTTTGTTGGAAAACGTCATGCAAAATTTGGTTTGACCTCAAGTCCAGAAGTTCCAGTTGAGTGTCAGCGTCATCAATATATTCAACATCCACACTGAATCGTCTTTGAAACAAATTTATTTGCGTTTTCCGGCCATTAAGATTTTGAAAACGTTTTGAAAAGTTTTCACTAAGGTCCCCACACATTATGGCATACTTCTCGAAATCAGGAACTAAGTCTGCCCTTGTTTTTTCCAAAAACAAAAACGTACTTTTAACTTGGATCATGTTGCCAGTTGACAATTGCTTCTGAAACAGTTTCAGTTTACTTTGAAAAGCATTGACTGCAATTAATAACTCTGGAAGCAATTGGTCACGTCCTTGCATTATGATACAAAGGTTGTTCATGTGCTGGGTAATGTCGATCAAAAAAGTAAGATCCACCAACCAAGTATTGTCAAGTAAGACCGTCAAGACGTCTGCATCACTGTTGGTTTTCAGTGTTGGACTCTTTTCCTGCAAAATATTTTAATTTCTTCAAAAAAACTGAGAAAACACTGCAAAACCTTTCCTCGGCTTAACCAGCGAACCTGGGAGTGATACACCAAGTCTTTGTAATGTGTATTCATCTCCAGCAAGAATGACTGGAATTGGCGATGCTTTAATCCTTTTGCCCAAATTTCATTCACACATTCCACAACAACGTCCATAACATGGGTCATCTTTATACTTTGAGCACAAAGAGACTCTTGGTGAATGAAGCAATAAAGAGTAATAACGTCCTGGGTGAAATCAGATTCTTGCAAGTACTTCTTTAAGAGCGCCGCCGCACCATTTTCTTTACGAGTCATAGAAGCTGCCCCATCTGTCGTCAATCCAACTAATTTGGACAGTGATAAATTTGAAATTTTACAATGAAGCACATTTAGCACAGTTTCTTTTATATCAACACCACGTGTTGTGTTATGAAGAGGAATAATTCCAACAAGATCTTCATGAACAGAGAGGTCTTTTGCTACAGCACGGATAAAAACTGATAATTGTCCAGTATCACTCATATCACAGCTTTCATCAAAAGCCAGTGAAAAATATTCGAATGTATCTGCTTTCGATTGGAGTTGCTCAGAAATATTTTCGCCAATTTCTTCAATTCTTCTAGCAATGATAGTCCTTGAAAGACTGATTTTTTCAAAAAGGTTTGCTTGCTTTAGGAACCATCAGCTTTGCTACGTCTTGAATGCATTCTCGAGCAAACTCGTCATCTGTGAATGGCCTCGAATAGCGAGCAATTTTTTCTGCTACAACATAAGATGCGGTGATAGCGTTTTCATTTTCCTCGATAGGCTTTTTACATACGCTCTGTTGCACGCCTAGAGAATTTCGTAGTTTTTCCACCAAATCTTCTCTCAACTTTCCGACAGTCTTATCATATTTGTGTTAATGAGCGCGTTATAGTGTTTCTTCACATTGAAGGTTTTTGAAATAGAAAGAGTTGCACCACAAACTAAGCACAAGGGCTTCTGCTTCCATTCGATAAAGAGATAGTCGGTCCTCCACGAGTCTTGAAATTCACGAGTGGTTTCATCTCTTTTTCTTTTGCAGCGAAAGATTTTGCTCATTGCTACAATCAATACGAATATAAACTTTTCAATGTTAGTATTACTACGTCTTAAGAAAGGTAATGGTAGCCTACCAACCTTCCTGAAAACAGAAGAATCCAAAGTGTTAACAAAATGTCGTCAAATTAGACATTAACACTAACACTGCAGTAGGCTGCTTAGTTACTTTCAGCAGCCGCACGCTACTTGTTAGTTTCTGTTTCTGAGAGTACCAAGAGCTAGGGATGTATAAATAAACTTGCCGATTTTTATTAGTACGACACAAACGCGCTTTATTGCGATTTAGGCTAAATAAAAAAATCACGTTTTACCTATCTAACCGCTCGCTGCTGTAGGCTAGCCTACTTACTTATTTTCAGCTCTTACCTTCTGATAACAGGCCACGATCTAGCTATGTGTGAATAAACATGGTGATTTAAGTTTATTTCGGAATAAACGTGAGTCATTACGATTTATTATAAATGCAAGAATTACTTTTTACCAAACTTTTTCAAAACTTTTACCATTCGCGTGCCACGTTCGAGCTTATGGCGTGCCACATTGGGCACGCGTGCCCAGTGTTGTGCATCCCTCCACTACAGCATTGTAATAAAATCCTAAGTTTAAGAAAAAATCAACATGAAATCATAACCCTAGCAATTTGTAAAACTGAATTTACAGAGAACATTTGTTTGAAAATAACTCGACCTGATGGGCGCTACTAAAGTATGGTGAATGATTTTAATAAAGCCATGCCCGCTTTTGTCGCTATGCCGGAAACAAAACAAATAGCGCAGCCAAAAGACCTCAATACCACAAATATAAATAGGAAAGGGACAGCACCATATCGCAAAATAGGCTTATCACTAAATAGTTTATTTTTGTAATTGTGAAAGCAACCACCGATTCGCCACTACCATCACTTTTGATTGTGTTTTAATCCCTCTTCCCTCACATATATTAAGGATAATTTGTAGCAAGATTCTTTGTGAGCATTGCCAGTCATCATTAAGGGAATATGGTGATTACAATTTCGTGTGCAGGAATTGTGAAAGTACAAAAAATTCATTAACTTTTCGCTACTGCTCACACAAGAGCCGGATAGGTGAAGCCGGCTTTGCCGGTTGAACCGAAATACTAAACCCCCACTTTACTGATGGAGGGCCTCTGCCAAGCGATGCCGGCCGGGCCGGCTAGTATAATATGTTTAGCTTTTTTGATCACGGTGACCGGAATATCTATGGCTCTCTTTGATTTTTTTGAACTTAGCCTATTGATTGCAGATAATATTTCATAGTCGTTCGTCGGTTCGAAAAAGATTGATGTCAAGATTCGTTTTCCAAAAAACTCTATGGAAGTAATTACTGATCTAAATTTCTCGGCCGTATTTTCTCCTGTTTTGCAAAAACGCGCATTTAGTTTATCGCAGATATCAACGGGGTTAGTTACTGTTTTTCCGCATAAGTTTATTTGTGTTGGTAAAGAAATCTTTTTTCCTCTTTACGTAAAATTTTGTTTATGATCTTCCAAGTTTGCGTGAGCTACTACTATCAGATTTCAACAAGTTCTGATAGTAAAAGGATTTAGCTGATTCTTTAATATGCGTAAGCTTATTTCTATATTTTTTTATATAGAACATGGTCAGGGCCGAATTAAGGCGGGGGCTGATGGGGCTGCAGCCCCAGGCCCACCCAAGAAATAGGCCCACCACTATACCAAGTCAAAGAAGTCATAAAAGTTACCGATACAATCACTTTCAAAAAATAGTGAAGATGTAATTTAAAAGTAGCATGGGCAAGGCGTTCTCCATTAGAGCCTCATCATCGTTCAAAGCACAAGCGAAACTGTGTCATAGTAAGAAACACTATTTTAGTTGTTTTTTCCGTTGGATAAAACATTGTAACCAAAATGTAAACACATATTGACGTCATAATACAAAATATAACATTATTCCGTAACAACGTCTTTTTCTAAGACTCTGACATGTTCAATTGTTGCCAGTTATTTTGAAGTGTTGAAAAAAAATGCAGACAGGATTATGCTGGGTAAGAAAAGTGAGGCTAGAAAAAGTTTAAATAAAAGTAACTGTATTTTCTATAGTCCGGTATTTGAAGAAGGAAGGAGATGAAATTTTACCAAATAGTTTAGACCAGTAAGAAGCAGATGAAATAGTTGAGTGAGATCTCAATTTGAGGGGATTTGTTCCTTTAAATATTTAATAAAAATTACTTTTAAATTAATTTAAATAGCTAAATAAAGTTCATATTGATTACACAAAACATTTTCTTTCAATATTAAAAACAAGAGAAAATAATTATTTTTTTCTCTTTTGTTATTGAAAAATATATCGATATTGATATAAAATGGAGGCACATATAAAAATGATTATTCGCAAATTTAAACTTTTTTTAATTTGAATATTTGCAATATTTTTGCATTTTGAATGATAGAAATGGATTACATACAATTTCGTGGTATTTTTTGCGCAAATAGTGCACCGCAAGTATTTATAACTTTTCAAGGGCGCCTTTAATAATTAGTTTTTGGAAACTACTGCTTTAGAGAAAAATATATTAGAAAAGTATGTTCAAGGAGCAAATTCCCTTAGATTAGGATTTCACTCAAAACTAAATTTCAAGGGTATAAACTCAAACCATTTTTGAGTAAACGAAGGTCTAAATTTTACAACAAAATTTATTAGGGAATTCCCATATATTGAAATCAAAAAGGTCTCAAATGGCTGTTTTGAAATCGAAAGGAAATAGCCACTTTATTGGGGGTGGCCAACTATACTTTTACCAACATTTACTAATCTAAACGTTTTTAATCTTAAAACTTTAGCCAATTTAAAAATAAAAATGAAAAAGTATAAAAGCGGTTGGGAAAAGGTGAAATCTAGAAGAGAATCAGAAGATAAACTGAAAAAAGTTGTAGCAAAATTTAAAAAAATAACTGATTTTTTTCATATTAGCAAACCAAAAAGCAACATTGTAGAAACGACGTCCAGTAATGCAACTGCTTTGTGTTCATCCTCTAGTGACTGTATTGCAGAGCCAGAGCCAAATACAAAAATTGTTTCATCGGAACCAAAGTCATCTAAAGTTGCTGAGGATGAAGCGCATAGAGTAAAAGAAGCTATTCAACACGACATGGATGTTAGATGCTGCGGAGTAATTTCTGACCATCTGAGAGATTACTACTGCCAAGTATGAAGTTTAGAGTTTCAACATCTTGCTGCAGATTTTTTTACATCAGAGTTATGTTTTACTGGCGATAAATTCAAACGGCGTTGTTCTAAATCGCTATTTTGGTGAGAACAATCAAATGGCGAAAAAGTAAAACACAAATGATTGTGCCATTCACTTGCATCAAAAAACTTTACTGCTTTGTTTGCAAACTTTTTGCTTTTGATTCTGAAAAAATAATGCTGGCATCAGTTGGTTTTGGCGACTGGAGCATGCACCACGCGACCTGGCCAGGCACGAATCTTCCGACAAACACTTAAGTTATCTTTCAACATATATCTCTCGAAGAGCAAAAAAGTAAGCATTTGCAAAGATTTGAAAGAGCAAAAAGAATCTGACAGAAAATATTGGCTCGAGTTTTTAGTGCGATAAAATTCCTATCATCGAGAGGGCTGGCCTTCCGCGGAAGTAGTGATTTGGTTGGTTTAACACAAAACGATAACTTTCTCGGAATTTTGGAGTTGTTGGTAGAATACAATACTTTTCTTGGTGAGCATATTCAAAAGAGAGTAAACAAAGGCAAGAGACATGTTTCGTATTTCGCATCAACTGTGTGCGAGGAATTCATTGACGTAATTGCAACAAAAGTGTTAGATATTATTATTTCTGAAATAAAACAAGCAAAATATTATTCAGAGTCCGTGGACTCAACACCTGACATCACAAATGTTGACCAGTTAACAATAATTTTTTAGTGTGTTTTACCTGATGGTCCTTGCAAGATTTGTCAAGTTTGCACCCACCCGTGGACACACTGGTCACCAATTGGCTGATTTACTTTTCGAGTTTATAGAAGACAATGGGATCAGTTTGAAAGATCTCAGAGGGCAATCTTATGAGAACGCTTCTAACATAAGCGGAAAATATAAAGATTTGCAAGCTATAATAAAAGAATGCACCCAACAAGCGGAATATATTCCTTGTGTAGCTCATTCCTTGAATCTTGTGGAAAAATGTGCTGCTGAGTGTTGCCAATCCGCGGTCCGTTTCTTCATGTTTGTTCAGGGACTCTATGTGTTATTTTCAGCTTCAACACACAAGGAAATCTCTTTACTGAAGCACTGAAACCACTTCAATGTCCAACAATTAAGCCTTTGTCTGATACACGTTAGGAGGCGGGATATGACGCTCTACATGCACTAAGAAAAGGTTACCAAGCGGTTCTTCAAGACTTGAAGGCAATGTGTGGTGACAATGATGAAAAATATCAAACTAAAGAAACAGCGAAGAGTTTTGTTTCATTAATGGAAAAGCTTGAAACTGCTATTTTACTCGAGGTATGTTCGTGCATAATGAAGCGGTTTCATAAGACCAGTCAGGCTCTGCAGGACAGCAAAATGACTTTGAATAGGGCAACAAATTTGCTTCAGGGTCTACATGACTTTATTAAACTTCTAAGATCCCAATTTCAAAAATTCAAAAGAAGAGGTCAAGTATTAAGTGGCTGTCATCATTACACTGATAAAATTTCAAGAAAGAAAAGAAGAAAAGTAAGGTGAATCTGAAGATATATCACTCGATTTATCGAGCAGATTCGAAGTAGACTCATATTTGCCGATCATTAACCAAATTCTTTTGTCTATGAAAACCCGACTAGAAGCTTACGACCGTCTTCAAAGAAAATTTTCGTTTGTGATGGAATTGAACACCATGTCTCACTGCAAAATTGAAGCAAGTGCGAAAACGTTACTTCAATATTATCGAGGTGATCTGGAAGAGTCATTATTGCCTCAGGAGATGATTCATTTCTCTACACTGATAAAACAACACCATTTTGACAGCAAATGCACAGAAATTCAGATATTTAGGTTAATAAATGAAAATGAATTTCTGCATGCATTTCCTAATGTATCTGTTGTTTTCAGGCTGTACTTTAGTGTGATAATTTCTATTTGCTTGGGCGAGCGATCATTTTCAGTTCTAAAAAGAATAAAGAATTGACTGCGTTCTGGGCCAGAAAAGGTTGAATTCCTTTGCTCTACTCTGCATTGAAAACGAACTTTTGGAAAAAATAGATAACGATGACATTATTAAAAGCTTTGGATTGTCTAAGTCCAGAAAATGTGTCATTTGAATGTGTGCGCACTAAGTAAATACTTTGTTTATGTATTATTTGTGGTCAGTTTTTAATACAGTGAATGAAATAAAAAATAGGCCTCTGATAATGATACAGCCCCAGGCCCATAAAAAGCTTAATCCGTCACTGAACATGGTCAGAGTTTGATTTAGTACTCACGTATTTACGAAACAAGTTTTGTTGCCACTTTATTGATTTTAGCAGGCCTATCCCTTTAGTAACCCATGGTTTTGACCAAATTTAAATTGCTTTCTAGATTGCTTGACTTTGGGAAAATATTTTTCAGTTGAACCAGTCGTGATTTCGACAAGTTGATTAAATTCCGTGTTTTTTTTGTAACTCTTGTTCTTCTAGCCGTTCCGCAAGTGACTGCAGAAAAATCTCAATCTTTTCAGGCGTGATTTTTCGCATTTCAGAACGCTTTCCCTCAAATCTGTATATGCTAGTTTTATGATGTAAAACAATTGGGAAATGATTAAAAAGATCGTGTTCGATTACCGCTGCTATTATTACTTTGTTTAGCATGCAATCTTGTACACAGGCATGATCTAAAATCAAGTGGCGCATGGGAGAATCTCTTGTTGCATAGGAAATTATCTGTTCAAGTCCTACACTGGAAATAGTATCTGCATAGTTCTTTTCGTTTTTTGGTTTGTTATAGTTACTATAATCCTTGTTTAAATCACCTAATAATGTCAATTTCTTCGATATATTAATAGCACATAAACGAGTTTTATGCATTTCTATAAACTTTTTCATGCTTTACCTTGGATATCGATAAGTCGAGGCTATTGCAATTGTATCCACTTTACCCGTGCTAATTTCTACCCATGCATCTTTGCAATCCGTTATGTTCATACGAAGGTCCACAAGTTCCTAGCTAGGTAAACTTTTTGATACATAAATGCCAGACCACCTGCTCTGGTAGCGGAGTTGTTGTAATAGAGATTATACTCAGGTAAGTTTATGCGTTTCAGATTGGTTTTGTTCGTCCGAGTTTCGCTCATGCATATCACACCGGCGCGATGGTGTAGCGGTTAGAGCGTCCAACACGTAGTCGGTAGACCTGGGATTTATTCCCCAAGTCGAGTCATATCAAAAGACTTTAAAAAATGGTATTCACAGCTTTTCTGCTTGGCGCTCAGAACATAGGTATAGTGTGGAGAACAAGCCAGCTAGCTTGCTTGTTGTGTCTTTGGGCAAGACACTCAACGAGATGCCTCCATCTTCATGTGGCAGACAGGTGGCGGGGCCAAGCAGTCTACCCGTCGTGATGGCGCAGTCTGACAAAAAACATGCAAACGGAGGATGAGCTCATACGTATAAATAAAAAAAATAAAACACCCAGTTTTTGTGGCAATTTTTGTAAAAACTCTTCAATTTTTTCAATGTTTTTTGCAAGACTAACAGTATTAAAATGGGATACAAATAAACTGTTTTCACTTTTCATTCCACTGCTAAAAAAGTTTTTAGTGCAATCGTTTGTTGTCGTCGTCGTATGGCAGGGTATCTGTGATCCAGGTCAGACACAAGAAAAGAATGGAGACCGAGGGTTTATTCTTTTACCACCCCAGCCTGCTGTGTTGCCAAAATCAGATGCTGGCAGTAACGGAGTTGAGCCAGCATTTTATTTTGTCATTCAAAACTGTCAGACTCATTATTCCTCGAGGTGCCCTATGTATGGGACATACTAAAATAATGTGGTCTGCAGTTGTTCACTAGCGCCACACTCGCATTTCGCTGAAGAAGTGAGACTTCATTTGTGCATGGACGAACCGAAACGTCCAACGCCAGTACGCTGGCGATTGAGTTTGACCCAAGCTGTTCTAGTCAAACTCATTCCAATAGGCTTTGTAATGACCCTAGGAATGTAGACACAGAGCGCTTATGTACTCTTGGAGTATTTTGTGTCCCATGTCAAGTTCGTCCATTTGGCAGCGCGGATGCCCAACTCAGATAAGTGGCGCATTAGTTTCCGCGCGGCAGAAACAACGGGTGTCTAGATTTCAGTCTCTCCTTGCTAGCAGCTTGCGGCTCAGTCAACTGGCCATGCAGAATATGGTCAGGATCCAAAAAACTGCGATCAACCAAGGAAAGTGTCACTTCTTTCCAATCTCCAGGTGATTAAAGTATCGCCAAGTCGTCAGCGTAGGCGCACTTCTTGGAGGTTATAGAAGGCAGATTGTATCTGTATATGTTGAAAAGAAGAGGAGCCAAGACAGATCCCTGTGGAACACCATTTTTCAGAAGTCGGAGCCTGCTTGGCTTGTTGTCACTAGCGATCAGGGTGAAGCTTCTGTTCCGAACAAGCTCCGTGATCATCCGGACCGTGTGCTTGTTCGGCAGTGTCACGAATAAGTAAATTTGCACTAAATAGAATAGTTTTTTTATGTATGTACAGTCATTGTAATCTTTTGCAGTGATCGTTTTAATTGTAAATCTAAATTGTTTGTAGCCCTAACTTGCTAAACTGTTTTCAAAGAAAAGATCTTTTTTTCTTTTGGATTTATGAACCGATTTGTAACTCACATGCCTTTCTGACGTTACAACGACTGTCTACGTGACCTGGTTTTCTAGCGTATTCTAGTGATTCTTGTTCCTTCTCGAAGATTTCTTCTTTATTTTTATTATTATCGATTACGTAATTTATTAACGGTGTTTTTTTGTGTCATGTGATGTTCTAGCAATTTCTGGATTATTTTCCGTCATATATAAAATGCGGCGAGATTTTATTCATTCAGAGAGAGAGAGAGAGCGTAGTTCAGAGAAAGATAGCAGAGCGTAGTAAAAAGGCGTTGTTCTGTGGTGATTGTTGTGACAGGAATCAAGCGATTATTTTGGTGGTTTTTAGTTTAGTAAGTCTCCGATATTTATTGATGTGCTCTAGTTCTGTGTTTTGGCAAGCAAAGGAATTCGAAGTTGTAAAGTGATTTGTTAATATATTGTTCTGTTCTTGATCGAAAAGTGCGTGGGATAAAGTATCTTAGTGGAAACCAATCTTTTCCTAGCAACTAAGTTGCAACCAAACTTAATTATTCGATTGATACTGCTAGTCGCGTCAATTTTAAAAAGTAAATTAAGATTGAGATAGATTCCAAAACTCTATTGAAACGCGACAGGCAGAAGTCTCAGCAGCTTGCAGGTGAGGCCACTGTGCCAGACAGTGATATGAGCAGCTGTCAGATCGACAAACACGGCAACGGCTTTCTTTTTTGCCTCAAAAGAATTCTCAACGTTTTGCTTAAGCAAAACAGCCTGATCTACGGTAGACTTTCCATATTGAAATTCAGCCTGTTTCTTTAAAAGCAAGGGATCGACTATCGGTTCGACACGATTGTAGATCAGTTGTTCGAGGATCTTGTAAGAGACAAAGAGCAGAGAGATAGGACAATAGCTCTGTGGGTCCTCTACAGGTTTTGAGGGCTTAGGAATCGTGACTACCAGAGCTCTTCAGTTGGCGCAAGCAGGAAGAAAGGAAGCCACATAGCCAGAACTTCAACCCGGGACCAGCATGGATTGAAAGCTGCGGACAAATAGAGTCAGGGCCAGGAGCTTTACCTGGTTTTAAGTGGTGGAGGGCAGCAGCAAATTCTCTTGGAGAAAAATCTCCGGAGATATTTACTGCGTCTGGAGCAGTAGCCCTCCAACGGTCAGACAATTCCTACATAACGAGTCGATTTGCACCCTCGTATTTTCTCTTTTTTATCAGCTGGCTAGATATAGCATTTGCTGAAACATGACATTGACGAGGGGATTGTCGTGACCTACCGTGAGATTGTTAATGTACTCCATGCTATCCGGCTAAAGTGTGAAAACTCGATATTCTGGACAGCCTCAGACCATCGATCCCTCCGTTTCCTGTCAAGCCTGGCAGGCAAAGCTGTAGCAACTCTGCTAGATTCATGCCCTTCAGCGTATTACAAAAATGTTTGGTAGAGGTTTTCACACTCGGCATCCCTATATGGTATACAATTGTTTCGTCGATTATTTCGTCTTACCAGATTCTTCTTTCGTACAGGATTATTTCGTCTTGCCGGCGTGATGGCATAGCGGTTAGATCGTCCGCTTTGCAGTCGGTAGACCTGGGGTTCATTCCCTAAGTCGAGTCATACCAAAACAGTTTAAAAGATGGTGTTCACAGTTCCCTGCTTGGCGCTAAGCATAAACAAGGGATGGTGTGAAGAACAAGCCGGAAAGCTTGCTTGTTGTGTCCTTGGGCAAGGCACTTAACGGGACGCCTCCATCTTTATGTGGCAGACAGGTGGCCTACCCGTACTTCACCGGGTTACAATTGTGTAGTTGCTCACCCAGCATGTCGTAAAAGGTGACTATTGGGTAGCCACCAGTGGTAGTCCCCTTTGTTGGTGGTAGGGCTACCAATGTTTTATGACTAGTTCGAAATAGGCTGCCATCTTTCCCCTAGCCTAATGTCAATTAGGTTGAGGACATGAACCTGAAATGCCATTCGTGCCATACCTCCGTCCCGAGGAAGAGGAGGGGTAATCACAATAACAGCATAATTTTGTCGGCCACGTGGGATACACTTTTTCGCCGCAGTGCAAATGGCGTTACAGAAACACTGATATACCTAATCCATATTAGGTGAATCAGGTGGCAGAAAAGTCCTGGCAAGTTTGTTTGTGAGAGTAATATAGTGGCTCCACTTGGCTTTGCAGAAGTTCCATTGCTTTACAGGTTTTCTTGGTACAGGACGAGCAATACCTGGATGAAGTAATAAGCCTGGGTCGCTGTTGAGACCTTGAGAACTTTACAAGAACATGCCTATATGGTAAACGACTGTACGAATCGATACTGACGAATGCAAGGTCCGGGTTGGTACTTGTATTCCAGCGGCCAGGGTGGAAGCTGGCGGTATCCTTTGGGCTATGAAGTGGGGCAAGATTGTTGGTGCTTGACCAGCCAACCAGGCATTCTCCATCTGCACTGTTGGCATCATAACCTCAATCAACATGCTGACAATTAAAGTCGCCAGCATAGAGACAGGGATGTGAGAATACTGGGAGATCGAATACTTGCAAACGAATCGGTGGAGGTTTGAAAACGTTGACTATCTTACATCTATTAAGGTCAACGCGCAGCCACTTAGTCTCCGGTGTAGATGGAGATTGGTCAAAAAGGGCCCACTTCAGTCGTTCAGGGACAAACGTAGCAAAGCCATGCTTCCTGGTTAAGATGAACCCAGGTAGTTGGTAGTCCGATAGAACTAACCTCTGTGCAGACGAGTAGTGGGTCTCCTGGAGTAGGATGACGAGTGCCTCACGCTGTGCAGCAAGATGGTAAAAAACGCTCATCTCGCTAGCAGAAGGGCCTTCGATGTTCAGCTGAAGAATGGCAGGCCTTCAGAACTGGTTGGCAATGCGTTTTGATGCATCGCCCCGCTCTGAAAAAGGCGTTTACCACTTACAAGGCCTTGCCAGAACATCGGTAACAGTAGATGGCCTATCGTTTGGACAGATTTGGTTTTGGTCAATCATACGAGTTCGGAGGACCGGGCTACGAGAAAGCATCTGCCGTCCAGTCCAGCATAATTGTTAATACTATTATACTTAACGCAGTAAGGTTGGTCAAATTTGCCCCAAGGGCAGATTTCTTGATCATTGGCGAATATATTTTGCGTATGTCGCAAATTTTAATAATTAACGTCAATCATAACTTACCCAAATTGTTGTCACACGCAATTGTTATCGCATCCAACTCGGTATCTCGGCGCCCATAAATTCTCCAGTTCATGGTCTAGATATATTTATACTTTTTGTATTTGGCAGCTGGTTTCGTTTTCCACAGAAATCTTTTTCTTGTTTTGGTAAGGTTTTCATTGACGAATAGTTTAGTCATACCTTCAACTGGGAAATCTTTAGTTTCCATATTTTTGATTTTTATTTGTTGCTTATAAATATCATTCCGTTTTTCTGTTGATAAAAACTTAGCTATTATTGCAGGAGGTTCCGGTTCTTCAGTCAGGTTTCTATGTCGTTTAGCAGGCAGTCTTTGGGCAATAGAAATTTCTTGTTTTGTAATGTTTAGCCTACGCCAAAAGTCTTATTGATATCTACAACGATTTCGGCGACATCTTCATTTGCATTTTCAGAAATTTCATGAAATTCTAAGCTTTGTCTTCTCCCATATTGTTCTATTTGTTCTAATTTATAAGTTTTGGTTTCAGTTTGCTTTTCCATTTGTTCGGCAGTAAAACAAGCTATTGCTTCTTTTGTCATTTGTTTTATTTATTTTTTGATTTTCTCACTGACTTGCTGTAAACAACTTTGTAAAATTTCTTTTTGGTTGAAGTTACTTTGATTTTTAGTTACAGTTGGCACTTCAGGTAAAGCAGAAAAAACGTGTCTAGTCGCTAGGTAGTCAAAAATGAGAATAAATACAAATTCGAAGGATTTTAGAATTTGTTGGCAGCGAAGCTGAAGTGTCTAAATTACCTTACGCAAAAAGCCTAACTAAAAAAAGAGGAATAGCAAAGGACGAGTGTTACTGATGATGGCTGCTGCTAGGGAAAGGCGTTGCAGCTTAAATGATGAAAATAATACAGAGAAAACCATTGTAGAACAGGTTAAAGGAAAGTTTTGTAGGGTTAAGTTAAAAACTTTTAATGGGACTCTATGAAGAACCCCCGATAAACGTCGACCTCAATTCTTGATAGGCTACAAGAGAAAAATTGTTCTTCATCAAATATATTAGTAGGCTTTAGAAAAGAAAAGAGTGCGGTAGAAGGTAAAATTGGGGCAGAACTTCAAGATCGCGACACGATTTCGTGAAGTACTCAAAAAATACTCAGTGTTTAGAGGAGTGCCATGCAAGGACGTCAGCAGAAACTTTTATAAAGAGCATATCAATGAGAAATGTTGTAATTGGCTTTTCTTTTATTGAGTTACTTTCTAAACAAGCACATTTAACATAGACTGTGTGGTGTTTTAAATTTTAAGAGAGAAACGGCTCTTTAGACTTACTTTATTGACATTGCTTTTGGCACAGTGCATCGCCCCTTTTTTCAATTGGGAGCCAAAGTGCTATTTTTATTGGATCGGATGCCTTTCTTTGTGCATACAGTGAATGTAATCAAGAACCTATTAATTGCAATAGCTTAATTTGGAAATTTCAGTTGAATTGAAGTCGCAAAATATAACATTGCGATCAATTTAATATGGTAAATTTTCCGCTTTCGAACCAATTTATCCGGTAAGTACCGTACCGGTTGGATGTTGGCTTCCACCAGAGGTGTACATCGGATCCGGAGCCGGATTCAAAAATCAGGATTATCCGGTTTTTTTGTCGGATTCGGATTGGACTCGGATTTGAAATTTTTGAAATTTTCGGATTCGGATTTTGGTTTTATAACTTGGTCAGAATAAGCCGCTAATGGAGGTAAAAAAGTAGCGGCCAACAACAGGCAGTTTTGCCTGCATTTTGGGTAGGAGGTACTGCCCGGGAGGTGATGACCTTTTTTTTTTTTTTTTGGAGGTCAACGCCTAGTCGATGGCAAAATGGCTAAAATTGCGGTCCAAGTTTGCAGAAATAGCGGTTGTGGAATTGAGTGTAAATTTGCGGTGCCCAGCACTAGTTATTATGACATCAAAAGCAAATATAGGAATTTAATTTTCAGGATCCGGATCCGGATTCGGATTATAATTTTTTGATTTGTTAGGAGTCGGAGTTGGATTCGGATTTGCATTTTTCGGATTAGGATTAGGAGTCGGATTCAAAATTTTTGACTTTGTACACCTCTGGCTTCCACATTTCTAGTCAGTTTCAAGTCCATGTGGGAAATTAAGTGAAAGGTTGAACTTAAGATATCTTGGGTCAAGGCTTAGACTTGAATCAATAGAGTGAGTAAATGTTGTTGGAGATGGTTAGATATTGAGATTTATGGGGAACATCAATTCTTTCATTGGTTTATTGAACAGTTTTTGGTAAAATTAAAGTTTACGTACGTAAATTATTTAAGCTGAAAAACGATGGAAAAAAAGAAGAAAGGCCGTGTATACTGAAGGGGCAGGCCCGGTATGTAAATGTACGGGGCAGTGTACACTGGAAGGGAGTGTACAGGGTGGGGGATAGAGACCTGGAGGTGCAAAATTTGTGACTTTTGGTCATTTCTGATTGGTCAATTATAAAAACCAATTAAAAAAATTTTGCACCTCCAGGTCTCTATCCCCCACCCTGTACACTCCCTTCCAGTGTACACTGCCCCGTACATTTACATACCGGGCCTGCCCCTTCAGTGTACACTGCCTTTCTTCTTTTTTTCCATCGTTTTTCAGCTTGAATACTTTACGTACGGAAACTTTAATTGTACCCGGTTTTTTGTAGGAAAGAGTCAGGTCACTTAAACTTCTTGGCTTGCTGGTTGCTGCCCGTGTGACACTCCTAAAAAAAAAAAAAGATTAGAAAGTAAATGACTGCTGTCATTCTCACAGTGCAAATTTTTCGTTTACCCCACCTTTATGGAATCTAAATTGCCTTTGCAGTATACTGGTATGTTGGCAGCATGGTTGATTGGGTTGGTGCACAGTTTGTGGCTACAAACATTGAGCATTCAAACCTCACAATGACTAGGCGATGTTTTGTGTCTTTTAGAAAGGCAGTCTAAAGCAATTTTTCCTGCCTGATTGCAGGCTTGAGATACAAATGCTCTGGGTCAACAGTTGTGGGAAGTGGGTCTAAACATAATTGTTTTTGTAAAAATGCATTTTAGGTAGGTAAATTACTGAATTTATGAAGCTCAAATGTTAAGGTGCATAAATTATTAGGTTCAATGTTCAACAACAACATCGTAGCACATGTTATTGCACTCAATGTACAACAATAACACGTTAGTACTTGTGTTAGGGTTACGTTTAATACCGTAATTTATGCACCTAAAATGCACTTTTACCTATTGTGTCATGCATGGCCTGACCATAAAGGTTTTTTTGGTATATGGCTTAATGGTAGAAATCTGCACACTGGCCCTATTTAACCCTAGCCCTAATCCCATTCCTAATGCTAATTTTAATCTGCAAAATCACTACACAAATATTATATCTTTAGGCAATGGCTGTTTTGTCATCAACAGTATTATATCCTGGGAGCCTATTTTTCCACAAGACATTTGTAATTCGTAAATTTTAATGACATCTTAAACGTGACTTTTGGTCATTCTTGATTTGTCAATTTTAATGATGAATTAATAACATTTGCACTCCCAGTGAACACTACACTGCAAATTCACATGCTGGCGCCCCCCTACAGTGTACACTGCCTTTGTATAAGTGCTCTGCCAGTGCAGGTACCACCCCTAACCATTTCAAGGCAGCTGCTTTATCCACTTGCCACAATGTCACTGCCAGAATTCTAGCAATTATTGCTCTTTAAACACCATGAATGATGATGGCAAAATAGTTTCCAAGGGTAAAATGCTGTTGACAGCAAAATAGCCACTTCTAATTTTTACTAGGCAAATTCTCTCCAACACTTTTTGTGCTTTAGTTTCTTTCATTTTCCTGTAACTTGGGAATAGAAACATATGACCTGACAGAAATATTCTTGTCGCTTATGATTTTAGACTAGAAACTGCACAATTTGATTTTGTAGTTTTGGCAGATAAATTGTGTTTTTGGTACTGCTGTAAATGTACTATTAGCCCCACTAGTTATTACGACAATGTTTCAATTGGGTGGACCTGGTGGTGACTTTGGAGCTCCTCCAAGTGCTGAAAAGCTGAAGAAAGCAAAAGAGCAAGAACTGATTGAATTGAAATTTAATTTAAAACTTTTCTTCATTTCTTGTGTGACATTAAAGTTAATATCCATTGGATATGATAACTTTATTGCATAATTGTTTCTGCTTGTACTATTCTATTGTTAACAATATGATAATGGTCTATAACAGTTTATGTACTATGGGTCACTAAATCATAATATCTTGTGAGTTAAAGTCTTTAATATGGACAATTTTTTAAAAAAATTTGTTGTGTGCAGACTGGACGGTGGTGTTTCAAAATTATTCTAGTAACTAAAATACTGGCCTACAATATTCGTTATTGCAAATTTAGTGTACTGTTTATTGCTAATGTCAAAAATTTAGAATGTTTATTCATTTATACATTACTTGAAGTTGAAAACATTATTTGTCAAATTCTTTTATCAATCATATTGTTTTAAAACTTCATTAAACTAATCTTCAGGTACAGAGTTAATTAAAAATGAAATTTTATGCAGTGTCTTATATTTTGTTAATTTGTGATATTTCTTTGGCTACTGCAGTAAATGTTGAACCATCTGATGTCAAGATAAAAAATGAAAGGCAGTTTAGATCTGGGAAAGTTCACCAACTTTGGGAAAAAGTGCAACATGTTAGTATTTTGCGTTTATAATCTACATTAATTTTAAAGGAACCTTTTCAAAATTATGAAGCATGTTTGTTCAGTAATCTTAAGTTAGACTTTCAGTTTTTATGTGTTTTAGATCAATTTGCCTTCTGCGACTTTAACTGATTTGTATGATGAGCTGAAACTTCATGACTATGAATGGATGGAATTAAAAGGGCTTAAAGCCCAGGGAGGTGATGAAGATGGCCTCAAAGAAGCACAGCTGAGGCAAGAGTTCAATGGTAGGTAACAGTGTTCCCTCTAAGATTTTAGTAAGTGCGTAACCGCCGGCACAAGTGCGAAATTGCTAGCAAATGTACGAAAACCGCCGGACAAATTTGCAGGGAAAGGAAAGTCAAAACTGTGACAATGCGCTTCCGTGACGTAATAATTAGCGTGACTATGTCAGCCCCAAAATGTTCATAAACAGGTAGCCTATCTTTTGTTATAAGACGGCGGCGAAATACCTGGCTATTTTTCTTCAGTAAGTTAATTGTGGTTAAATTTGGTCTCAAACTGTGCAGCCTTTGCAACAGTGATTTCTAAGCACTTTGGAATGACAGATGAAAAATGCGCGTAAATAAAATTAACCCTTTGCCGACGCCCGACATGAGCATGAGAACTAGAACTTTTATGAAGTAATGTGATGTTAGGTAGGTTATTACGACTATGATACAACAAAAATTACTTGCGAACTTTAACTGTTGCTTGATTACGGTAAATAATTAGACAACATACATTTCTTTATCGTAATCAATTAAACAACAGGTTTTTGCAATTGCAAGCAAACTTTCAATCTCCGTTCGGAAAGTATTTGAAGGGAATTCAAAACTAAATTGGTTAGAAGTTGTATTCTTTTTTATTTTTAGTGTTTATAAATGGCAAGTAAAAGAAGGTTATTTATTTGTAACGTACAAAAACTGAACCAATCCCTCAAAAATGATGTTTTTTGTGCTTAACTGAAAGCGAGAACTATGTGCTTTTTTATCTTAACAAGCACGATTGAAGTTAGCGTTGAAACGTAAAGAAAACATGAAGATTTTAAGCAAGTTTAGTTTCAAATTTCCCTCGAAAAATGATGTCTTGAGTTAAAACTGAAGTTTGAGAGCTGCTTGCTATTACTGGTCTTTAGCTACGACTGAAATCGGCTGGGAAAAAGTAAACAAAAAATTGATTTTACTTCAGGTTATTGCTCGAAAGATAATTTGTTATACAAAAAAGTGAGGCAAAGGCGTGCGCGATATTTAACTCGCCGTCACTCGATGTTGCATCACAGCCGTGCGATGTTTGGGCAAGACGTTGCACTGCTGTAAAATAGCATCTGTCCAAACTTGGATTTTTTTTCACTGTTTCCCATGCATTTAACAGTTGGTTCAGATTTTGCTAACAAAATTGCAAAAATTTTAACAAAATGAAAAAGTTACCAAAAACCGCCAGACTTTTTTTACGCACTGTTGAATTTTAACTGCGAATCCGCCGGACATAATTTCGCAAATTCGCACTTTTTTTGCGTTTAAAGGGAACACTGGTAGGTAACCATCTGGCTATTTGTACATTGCTAATGTTTTTTAAAGTTATCACAAAATTACAATAACTGGCCTCTAACACGCTTTGGGCACCTGCTGTATCTGTGTATGTATTAGGTAATAACAGTTTTTTTTGACTTTTTTTCAGCAATATTGTTTAAATATGGATTGATTGAAAATGACAAAGAAAAGAATTATGAGCAGGATTTAAAAGCTCAGGATAAAAACAAAGAACCATTTCAAGTATGGTGTCTAATGGTTAAATCTGATATTTAGTCTTGCCATGTAGCACTTATAAGCAAGTGTGATAAATTAATTGTTTATTTACTGTTGTATAAGGTCATCCACGTGACTAGAAGAGATCAATTTACATATTAATTGAAAAGGAATTTTAGAGGTGTAATGGTGCAGATAACCGTAATTAGCATTTTTATTAAAACTGACAGCCCAGTCAGTTTTATTTGATACTTTATTAAGGCTAAAAGTGGAATTAGTGAATATAAACAGTATACGTTTTTGTATGGTTTTATATGTTTTTTCTCATGCATTTTTATGCAGAAATTTTCATTTGCTTAGTTATGCAACACCGGGTATGTTGTTTTCTGCGCATCTGGTTTTGATTGCCATAAATGAACCAACAGCGTTTTGTTTGTTTTTATCTTCAAAAGCGTATGTGCTTTTGGTAGTATTTCGCAGACAAGACATAACTGTGTCACTATGGCTCACCTTGCTCAGGGTGTTTTAAAAATAGAGCCCAATCTCCCCCTTCACAACTTATGTAACAAATTTTCAAGTTTTCTGTTATAGCTATTTTCAAGTGTGCTATCTAAAGTTATTATTAGCAAATTTACAAACGGATTACTTCCTTTTTTCAGAGAAGTCCTGAAAATGTGTTATTTATTAAAGAAGTGACATTTTTGCATGATAAGGCAGCACGTTTCAAAGCTCTTCAAACACAGGAGCTTCTCCAAAACAGTGGTATCAATTTTTTTCCCTTTAAGTGAATTTCCGGGTAGCTCCCTGTTCTTAATGTTTCAAAAACATTAGCAGTATCTTGAAGAATCATATTGAAGAGCATACAGCAAACTACGACGGAATACCAAGTCTTACTGAAATGTGACGAGTCGTGACTGAAGTGCTCAGAGAGATGGAGTTTGATTGTTTGCTTTTTTTCATTTTATGGAAATCTTAACCCTCACGAATGCAAGCTGTGGTAAGGCAGGTGAAGGCCACACATTAACTACTCAATGAGAAATTCAAATAAATGCGTGCTCTAAATTACCGGTAGTTTTTTTTTTAGATGAGTTTATGCAATAGACGGGAGGCTTTAATTTCAAAACACCCTGTAAATAGCTAAGCAGATGAAAATTTCTGTACAAAAGTGCGTAAGAGAAAAAACGTACAAACCGTATGAAAATGTATACCGTTTACTATGTACATCTACCTTAACTACGGTTTTCCAAGATATTGATTTCAGCTTTGCAAGTAGCCTACGCCACCGAATTTACTGTTCGGTTGGTACTATTGTGTGTGTGGTGTGCTGTATATATTGTGGTAAAATAATTTTGTGAAATCTTTTAGGATCGCAAACTCAATGCTATGTGGAAAAATGTTAAGCTGCGTGGAAAATTCTCGTCAGCTGAAATGGACAAACTTTTTGTAGAGTTTAAGCATCATCAAGATAAGTTGACAGAACTTCATGCCTTACAAATGGAAATGAGTGAAAATGCAGTTGCAGGTGGGCAGATCGAGTTTTGTGTTCGTTTTTTGTAGTACTCCCGTCAAAATTGTTGTTTCCTGTGGTACTGCCGTCAAAACTGTTTTCTTGGTTATGTAGCACAAAATAGTTATGAACGAGTTTTGTTGGATTGCTGTGAACCAGCTGTATTGTTTAACTTGGTATTTTGTCACTATAGTGTGGTTGAGTAAGATCCAAATACGGCGCACCATTAGTGTATGTGTTAAGAGCTTTTGAACTTTATTCCTTGTCAGAAAAATCATGTAAAATAGAATTTGTGTTGTATATCTGTATTTTGTTTTTTTTAACCATTTTTTTTGTGAAGTGTATGATACAGTATTGATAATAAATCTTTTTTCTCAGGCAACATTAAGAGTGAAATGACCCGAGGTAGAGAAAATGCGACATTTGGGGTTAATTATGACATTTTTTGTAACAGGCATGCATGTGCAACGCTTTTTACTGCCAAATTCGAAATGTAAATGTTAATTAAATAGGGCTGCATCAATGTAAAAAAAAAATTTGTATCAGTTTCTTCAAAAATAGCTTTTGGTCAAGTCATTTATAAAAAAGACTGTAAATAAATACCGTATATCGAAGATACGGCCCAGTAAATTCAGTCAAGCATACTTTATCGTACTCAGTCTGGTAACGTGTTATTTGATAATGCAGATCTTTACAAACTTTCCAAAAGTTTGATTTCACAGAAATATTGTACAAACAATACGAAGTTCACTTAAATGTTGATCGGTTATTTAAACTTTCTGCTTTTCTTTGCGATATTTCATCTTTAAAAAAAATTGCTCACTGCAATATGTTTTCAAAAAGTGTACCGTATTTATGCGTTTGTGAGAAGCATTTCTAAATTTATTTCATAAAATAGTATAAACTTGCATATTGAACATGTTTTATATGATGGACAGTTTAAACTTTAAACCATCAATTGAAACTGCTAACTAAGCCAATCAATACCGACAAAAGGGTACATAAACCCGCGGGTGCGATTGCGGGATTGCACTAGAAGCAAAGCTAAACCTTTTCTCCATAATCTACATTTGCGTGCAATTTCACGAAGCTTTAGGGCAGAATTACGCTGGAAGCAAAGCGTTAATTTCGCTTTGCTTTCGGCGTAAGTCTTCCCTGAAACTTCCCACGAAGTCGTCATTACATTGATTGTTTTTGCTGGTATTAGTCGCACGCACACTCGTGTATAAGTTGCACCCACAGCTCTTGGTTATTATTTCGCGCAAAAAAGGCATTTAATACCTAAACTAATAGAACTGATTTGATAAAAAAATTACGATCATTATTCTACGAGGACCGAAGGTTGCAAATGTGTAATTTACAATATGCAAGATATGACAAGTGCGCTTGCTGAGTGCTTTCGTGGATGGCACGATCGAATGCAAAAATGCATTGACTCGGAGGTTGAAGGATACAAACCTTAATTATTGAAAAATGTAAATAAATTTTCATGACAATAGCCCCGTTACTTTTTTGTTACGCCTCGCATTAGTGAAAGTACTAAAATTTCGAGTTTAAACCGTGTTCAGGTAATTCTCCCGAATCTCTGGCGGGCGACAGGGGAAGAATATCTAAAATCAAAAAACTAAACGACGACGTTATAGATGGTTACCTCCGATTGCAAAACATAGCGAAAAAGTCTAAAGGTGAGTATTTCTTTTCTCAGAAAAATAACACGCTTTATGATCATTCAGCTGTAAACTTTCGATTGCGTAGCGTCTCGGATTGGTGCGTTCTGTGACTTGTTCAATTGGAATTCTAGCTCTTGCTAATTCTTGCGATAAATTTATTTTTGTCTGTAGCCTGTTTCCATTGGTATAAGCTTCAAGCTTAATCAGAAGTAACTTTGCTTGTTTCATCAAGTCGACATAAGCTCTTCAGTGTTCGAGCTTGTATCTCGACCTAACAAAGCGTGCTTCTGATTGCTCTAGAACAGTGGCTGGCAAACTTCTGTGGAATTGACCCTAATCCTTCCTTGAATCGTTGTTGAAGGTCCAACCAGCATTAGAAAAATCTGATTCAGCAAAGGCTTGAGATAAGCTTCGAAAATTTCGGCCACGTGTAACCTTATTTTTGGAATTCTATTTTTTAAAAGTGAAATTCGTAGATCTTGAAAACCTGCTTGTTTAAATGGATGTTTTTTTACTGATATTATAGGCGATTACCTTTATTTTATGTAGAGTAACTAGCCAATCCTGCCGGCAGGGTCAACAGTCATTATGTGGGGTTGGAAATATCAGTGCAGGCCGTAGCGATGACTTTACTCAAATAACTTTTCTGAGAGCGGTAACAAAAAATTGATATAAATGGGAGCATCGCCATTGTCCCTATACCCCTAATCCAGACCATCGTACTGTGAATTAGGACTGGTCTTACACGCTCTGTATCATTTCACAAATTCTATTCGTTTCTTCAAATGGAGCAGGGGTACCAAGTCAAAGTTAGGGCAGGTGCCATGATGGAATTTGTTTGCGATTACAGGAATAAGGTATTTGGTAGTTGGTTTATGCCGCGATTTTGTGCAATCCACCTTCGTAATGGTTTTTGTGACACCGAGTTCCTTGGCTACACCTGTATGCTTTGGTCTCGGAATGGAGCAAAAGGAGCTACACCTGCCCCTAAAAGTCCCTTTTTCCGAGGCTAGTCGTGGTGAATACCTTTTACTTTGGAGATCAATATTCCGTTACAACCATAATGGCGAAATGGCGAGGTAATCATCATCATTTTTAGCCACCACACGATATTGGTCTCCGAAGAAAAAAGGTCTTCACCGTGACTGTTACATGGTATTTGCCACCAGTAGCTGTTCTGAGGTTACAAGCTGTTGGCTTCTTACATGCATTTAGCCATGCAGCGTTTCAGTGAGGCCAAACGTACAAGATAAGTTGATGATTTACAGTTAGCAATTTTTTTTATTTTTTTGTGATGGGATTTTAGTGGGCAGCCTGTGATGGCATACTACTTTCAACTTTTTCATAATTGTTGATCGAGTTACAAAGCTTCTAAGTCTCAGGCTGCGCGTGTCTTCCTCGCTTTCGGCATAGACGCAGCCATCGGGTGTCGAAGTGACCCAGAGTCCAGCTTTTACCATTGAGTTATTGCATTAAGTAAGGTGAAAGCTTAAGTGGATAACCCACCGACCAGAGGATAGGTTTTTCTAAACACAGTGGACGCCGCTTAATGTGATCACTTTTGTTAACACCAAAAATGATAACAATAACCGATTGATAACATTAACCGAAAAAATGAAAATTGCCATTTTATCGTTCATTAGGTGTCGCAAAAATAAAATTAGATAAATGAAATATTTAATAAACAATAAAACTTACAATAGACATAGTACAATACATTATTTATTTAGGAAATCGTCTAGCTTTGTCTGCTTCATGTCTTTTCGCAGCTAATCATTTATAAAGGACTCATATTCATAATGCAGTTCAAATTCAGAAGATTTATTTTGCACTCCAAGCCGTAACACGATATTGCCGCGAAATTATGACCCAGTTCATTTGCTCTTTCATGTTGTTTACCCGACTCCTTCCGAGGGATGGGGGCATCGTTCCGACAGTTCCTGTTTCGATATTTATAGCTTTCTCAGGCCGCTAATCATCAGAGCTGGGCATTTACGCTGGAAGTTAACAATATTAGTCACTACGTTTGGAAAAATATTGATAACAATAACCGATGTACTGATTACAATAGGCGGCATATTTGTAATGTATATTGTACGTTCGGGCGGTGATCAGGAATTTCGATAATATTAGCCGATTGATAACATTATCCGTGATTACATTAAGCGGCGTCCACTGTACTTCGAGAATTTTCATTAATATCGGCGCTTTGTTCCGCTTTGCTTCATGATATAAAATGTCTTCGGATTAAAGAGTAGACTACTCAGACACCCAACGTTACGTTCGCTACAAAGCTATTCCAACGAGGAGTCCAAGTACAGTTTAGTCGTTATAATTTTTGTACTTGCCATTATATTATTGGAAAACTAACATTTAAACCGGTATATTGTTGCTCTATTATATCACTAAGAGGCAGCATGTCAGTAATATGCTATACTATTTACCTTTGCTATCAAATTAATAGTGTGTAATAAGTACAGCTGCTGTTTTCACTGAAGTGGTACCAAATAGAATTATGAAGTTACTTAACGTTATGACAAAACCAAGCTTTTTTGAAGCGTTCCAAGAAAAAAAGAAAAAAAACAAGCTTAGAAACTCTGAATCGCTCGTTGCATCGTCGATAAAGCTCAAAATAGTTTTAGAACCATTTTTGTCGAAAGCACTTTGTCATTATCTGCCGAAATAGCTTTCAACTACCGCGTTTTTACGGCGAGTGTTTTTAAAAGTTTTTTTAAAGAATACAAAGTTTACAATTAATCGTTAAATATGACATCAGCTTACTTTCTAACGAGTGCTGGCTTTTGCTAAAGCCAAAAAACCGCTTTTCTATGTCAAGAAATGCAAATTAAAAAAATTGTCTTTGATGGCGACGTCACCATAATCTCACGAGCTCCCTTATGACACTCACTCATGAGTGGCGATGGGTGGTGCCCGGTTTCATGTTTATACATCGAGTAGTTTCGGAAGAGTCAACACAGACTGACTGGATTGCGCTTTGTAGTAAAGATTTTTTGGAAATCAGCTTCAAATTTTCATTAATTTTAAGTTGGTGATTTTTGCTTCGACACACCATTCAGCCCAGAATCACACACCGCGTACCGGCGCACTAAAAAGTATCGATGAGCCCAAAATTGAGTTGCGGACCACAGTTAGCTGACCACTCCGCCGGAACATCGGTAGTGGAATCCGGTTTTCTGTAACGCATTCCAGCGTCTCCTATTGATGACGTTGTATGTTGAAACCCTGGTATAGCATACCAACACCACTCACAAAGTTGAGCGTTTACAAGCAACGTGGCCTTTTGAAAGCTTCACATTGCGCCATCAGCTACGTAAATTGTCGAACTTCTATAGTTTGTGCGCTGGTACCACACCGTCGTAAGCTCTGTCAATACAACGTGTTTTACGAGCGTGTGGTGTTGAAACGTGGCTTTTTTCTAGTGGTAGCGTTCAGGATTATTGTGTCGCTCTAAACGTTGCAAGGTAAATAATCGTATCTCAACCATTTGTGAAAATTTCCAGTTCAATAATTGGTGTTTGAATCCTTTTTAAGTTGTGTCAAAGGTCCTTGTTATCATGAAATGAAGCCTAGAAAATGGCAGAAAACACTAAATTCATTCTTTGACCACCACCAACAAAACTTTCTTATGAGCGGATTTTAATTGACAAAAAATAGAAAAAAAATACCAAACCGTTTACAAGTCAGTTTTCTTCAGGGCTTACGAAGGAAATTCATTCTCCTGCAATTACATTATTCTTTACATCGTAAAAAGTAAAGAAACAGTTTTGAAATCCTACTTTATTTACATTCAATAAGCTTTGGCTTACCTCATATTTAAATCGAAATTATGCGATAACATGAAAGGAAAACGGAAATCTGGTGGTTAAATACATTGTTAAGTTTGTATTTCTTGATTTGGTTGCGTTAGTTCTAGAGATATTTGCCATTTCTACCATGGTCTCACGCAGATTCAAACTGTAAATGTTCAATGCTGTGTGGGAAACTTGAGCTTTCACTGATATCTACTGCTGCAACACAAGAAATAGGAGTTGTGAGAAAAACGAAAGTTAGGTCATGTTACGTTAAATTTTTAGATGAATATCTATGTAAATCCGTGGGAGTTTTCAACAAGATTGAGAATGAAACGGTACATTGCACTTTAATTGCAGGCTATAGCAATTATAGATGTCCCTCGGATATCTACCATTGTGACTGTTTTTGGAAAAAGTTCACTTACAAAGTTTGCATTGTTGATACTGCTGTAGTAAGCAATTTTAGTCCTTTCTATCGATGTCAAAGCGGCTTTACTTCTTCGTAATTGTGTGAACAGACTGTTGTATAAAGTTCTTTGATTTCGAGCAGACGAGTCCGTTCCATTTGTGGAGCCAAGGGTTTTGGATCTATGGGGCATGATGAAAGAGAGCAATTTCACTGAGGAAGAAAAAAAGTCTTTGGAAGAAGAGTTGAAGCATTTTGAAGCAAGAATCGAAAAGCATCGCTATTTTAAGTATCACAAACTTTGTTTATCAGTTGTATTATTTTCCAAGGCCCAACCTTTTCCATTAAATGCTAAACAGGCTGAATCACGCCATTAGTCGCTAGACCATTCCGCAGGAACGCGAAGCTGGGGATCTCTCATTTTCATGTGAATTAGGGACGAGGAGGATATTCTCTCATATAGAGGAGCATCTAAAACCGAGATTACCCCTACATTCGTAAGGCTTTCTGTTTTGGATGTCCTGAATAATCTATTGCAGGCTGCAATCTGCAATTGAGTGTTTACTACTGTTACTGCAATAGACTACAAAATAATGGGAGTGTTAACTACAGTCTGTAATGGAGTGTTAGTTAATTTTTTCGAATATTATTCATTCTTATATATTAACTCCTATTCTGTTTGCTAGTGTTGTCGTCAGATTGGGCCACCACGATAATTTGACTGCTTGGGGTCACGACCTGTTTTCCACATATCAAGGACACGGCATGACCAGCGAACTTGCCGGCTTTTTTTTCCACACTATCAGGCTGTAAATACTATTTTTTAAAAGTATTTCGTATGACTTCTCCACAGTATTGAATCCAAGTCTTACCACTGCCAAGCGGACGCTCTAGCCACTACACCACCGCGCCGGTCAAGAAACTGCTCACCAAGCATGTCTTAAGAAGCGACGATTGGATGCCCATTAATGGAAGTCTGCATTGCTTTGTGGTTTGACTACCGGCCTCAATTTGTATTTATGACTGGTTCGAAATGCACTGCCGCTTTCCACTGGCGTGCTCTTGGCATAGTTTGTGATATGAACCGAAATATATCAGTTTCATGCGGTGCCTCTGTTCCAAGGAAGAAGAGTTAACATCAGCAGGAAATAGAAGAAAACAAAAGCGTTTTAATGGATCCTACCGTAGTAGCTGGTTTAAGTAAAACTTGCTAGCTATTTCGCTCATCGACGTATAAATCCAAAGTTCTGTTTACGACTCCGAGCTTAATCTGCGGCTTGTGCGACCATGATTAAGACGCGCAAGCCTCTTGCTACCATCGACTTCTCCAAAGCTTTCGACTGTTCGGCACCCTGCCCTTTGTCACAAACTTGTTTCGGCTAGCCTTTCTCCTTTGCTCGTTGGACTCATTCTTTCCTTTTTAATAGGCGCGCTTGCGTGGTTTTTCAAAATCACTAAAGCCGCTCCCTTTGAGTACGTCGAGGTGTTCGGCAAGGATCCGTTCTTGGTCCTGTACTTTTCTCTCTTTTCATCAATGATCTTGCTTCTCTGTCTTTTTCCGTTAGCTGCTCTCTTTATGCTGACGATCTGGCCATTTGGTTCTCCTCCCTTCGGTCGCTACTGCGGTGGAGGCCACACGAGGAGCTCTGATTCGACTGGAGCGTTGGTTTGAGTACTGATGTCTTCCTTTCCATCCCAGCAAATGTGAGGCCTCTTTCTTCTCATTGGATCTCTACCAAGCTAACCTCCAACTCCACTTCCTCTTCTTCAACTCCCGCCTCCGTTTCAATCCCACTTCCACATTGGGGGCTCCTTCGACCGCACTCTTTCCTTTTCTAAGCATGTATCTTTGCTGAAGGTTAAGTTTTTCCCTCATCTCAAAGCCTTACGCTGTGTCTCCGCTTCCTCATGGGGCCCCTCTAAAGAGTCCTCTCTTCTCTATAAAGCCTTTCTTCGGCCCCCTTTCACTTATGCCTCACCCGTATGGTTTCCTTTCTTAGCGTTACCAACTTAACCAAATTAAAACGCTTTCACCGAGCGGCTGGTCGCGCCATCACCGGCTGCCTCTCGCTCTCTCCTATCCTTCTTTTCTCTGAGGTGTCTTTACCTCCCCTACGAGTCACCCTGACTTATTTCGGTTTGTCATCTTATGAGCGGGCCCTTCTCCCAACCTTTCCCATTTCATGCTTGGCCAGACTTCGAGTGAAACCAATACCCTGCAGAATCTCCTGGAAAGCTTTTACGTCCACTCGTGCTTTCTCCTATTTCTGCGAGAGAAGTTCTCTTTGCTTGCCCGCCCTCTCCTCTTGAAACCTGCCTTCCTTCACCGTGAAGTCCACCCTTTCCTCCGCACGCTCCCGCTCCGATCCCCCTCTTTTTCGCTAACTTGCGGCTCCCGCTCACCTTGACTCTCTTTCACCTCACGATCTGGTAATCTGAACAGATGGTTCTGTTTTCCTTTTGGCAAAGGCGGCTCTGGCGTACTCTCTTTGTAGCACTGAGGCCACCTTTTTCTTTTCGGCAGGCCCAGTATGTAAGTTTTTCCGCTGAAGTCTGCGCCATCTTGCAAGCTCTCCGCTGGTCTCGGCAGCACCAACAAGTCTGCCATGTCTCTTCTCTCCGCTGGTCTCGGCAGCACCAACAAGTCTGCCATTTCTCTTCTCTCCGACTCTCGCTTTGTCCTCTCCGTCTTTCTTTTCACCTTAAACTCTCTGGCAGGAGTTGCAGGCTACAATGGGTCCCCGAAAACTCGTTTCTCCCGGGGAACGACGCGGTTGATGAGCTGGCCAGATGGGGAGCGCTACTCGTGCCCTCTGCATTCGCATATTGTCTCTCTACTCTTATCTCTCGTATCCACTCTTGTCTTTTGTCGGACTAGAGGCGTATTGTCTCATCTAAATTCTTTGACACACAGGTTCCCTCGGTTTCCGCTGAGGAACTTTGGCTCGTTGTGTCCTCTCTCGTCTCCGCTTCAATGGACACAGTCTTCTATAAAGCTCTTATCCCTAGCATTGGCAGAATCGAGAATCCTTCCTGCAGCGCCTGCGGACACCCGTCCCAGGACACCTCTCATGTCATTCTACGCTGTCCAGCTACGAATTCTTTACGCCGCTCACTCTTTGGCGACTCTCTGTCTCTCTACGACCTCTGGTCCACGCCCTGGGGCTCCATGGTCTTCCGCCATGCCCCCATCCCTCGGAAGAGGTCGGGTAACAACAACAACAGCACCACGCGTAAACCTATTGGTGCGTTTTTAATCGTAAAATTATAACGTAATTTTTGCAGTCCTTCTCCAATCCTCGTGGGTTAGATGCCCTGAATAAGTTCTCGTTTATAAATGGAAGAGTGCCAAGTGACTTAGCGCCCTTCTAGACGGCCGTCAGATCAATGGAGTTCTATCTTCACTTGACTAAATTAAAAACTCGCAACATTTCGCTTTGATTTACAAGTTTTGCTCACAATCAAAGAAGTTTTGTTGTAGACTTTAAAACGCATTTCAAGTGCCTGGTTATTAACACCATCTTTTTTTTAGAGAAGAACTAAAGAATGTTGCTGAAAAAGTGGAGTTTCACGGTGATAAAAACGACGTCCCTTCAGAGAAACTGACTCGCTTCCAGAAACTGCAAAGTAAAGTGTATGAGTTGAGCAACAGGGTAAGGTGTTTGCGTGACGTGTTTCAAATTTTGAAAACTTCAACAATATTTTCGTCGTAGTGAAGTCTTGGTTTGGAAAAGTTTCGTTACTGACGACTTGGGTCATTAAGTTATTCGAAAGAAAATTTACTTGCCCTCAATTGTCACAATATAAAGTGGTTTTATTATCATGCTCGCATGGGTTGTGAGTTTAAAACCATCTCAAGTCATTTTTTTATGGTTTTGTGTGTGTTTTGTCTGTGGGTTACGTTAGAAACAGTAAAATTTTGTTGAACAAGCCAGAAACGAGTGGTTTATTTACTGCAAAATAACCGTTCGAGTCTGCAATCACCTGTTACATGTTCCGGTTGTTGTAAACCATTGTTATGATACCAAACGAGACCAGCAAACGATAATTCCATAATGTCATGCTCTACGAAGAGTAACGCACTGAGGGCTTACCAGCAAACGTTCGAGTTTTTTTTCGCCACGCTAACTCAACGATCAAGAGCAACTTCCCGTGGATCGATTCTGGTTGTGCACGTGTGCCTTCGTACTCCATGTTTTTAATTTGATCAAAACGTTAAGATTCCGTTCTACTTTTCGGTCGGTGGATTAAAGATTGTGCGGCGACATTTCTGTACTTTACTGAGTTAGAATAGTTCCATGCTCCCTTGCTCACCCAGCATGTGGTAAGAGGCGACTAGCGCACCTACCATTAGGCTGCCAATTGATCTTCGCCTTGGTGGTGGTGGTGGTGGTGGTGGAACTACTTGTCTGTAGTTTGTAATTATGATTGGTTGGAAATAAAGTGCTGATTTCCCCTACACTGATTTTGATTAGATGCACAATTCGAACCTAAATTATTCTCCCATGCCTTACCTCCAATCTAAACGAGAGAACGAAGCGGGCGCACATCTTCCAATGGATCACCTATTTACGATTGTCTTAGCAACATGTTCCTCTTTAACGCAGATATTTTTGTATCACAGATGCAGAAAACGTACGCCAATCTTAAAAGCCGAATCGGCAATGGCGTGATAAAGCATAAAGAATTATGAAAAAAATTGTTCCAAAATTATCGTCCTTCACTCATCAGCTCGGTAGTATTGATCGTTCCAACAATTTTGTTGTAAAAACCAGCGTCATGTTGTGATGTTGGCTTTCTAAATAGCACCCTTTTCAGGGAAGTTTTTTTGAGATCGTTATGTTAAGATAGTGACTGCAACGCTAAATGTTTTGACAAAACAACATGTCCTGTAACTAGACAATCATTTTTCCAATAGCTCATACTGTATCATCAGAAAAGGATAAGCTGTTGCACATCACATAAAGTCAACTAAAAACAATGAGTTTTTTCTGTGGTGAAACGTCAAATATTTGTGAAGGAAACGATTCCTAAATTTTTGCATTTTTAAGATTTTCTCCTATATTCAATTTTTTTCCGTAACGTTTGTTGAACTTTTCGACGCTACAATATCTGAAGCTTGGGTCGGTTGATCTCTGTAGGCCTAATTGTCAATTTCACTCCTGGTGCTTTAGGCTCATCATCTTATCGGTGCCTGTTTTGTATTTTTCGCTGCTCGTTATTGATTTTTATGCAGTAATATGTGTTACAAATGTGCAATGCATAGATCCATGTACCGCTAGAGGACGGTAGTAGATCAAATCAACACAAGCTTATATTAATGAATTGCATTTTAAACCTAATTTCTAGCGAGAAACCATCGTGAAATGCTTCATTGTTATTTGTTTTTTTCTACATTGATTACAATTTTTCATTGTTTATGTGTTATTGCTTCATGTTATATTTTTGTATCAATTTAAGAAGAAATCGATTGTCAGAGTGTCTTGGTAACTTAGCAATGAATTGTCAATGTTGTAAAACCAGCCGTAGTGTGTGATTGGAATCTCGACGTTACTGATGAAGCATATGAAATGGAACGCAATTTATATATTTTTTCCGAGATTTGCGGTTTGGTCAGTAAATATGACTGTATTTTGAGGTACACCATCATACTGAGTATGGTACACATTTTTCTAATCTAAAGCGATCTTGCGCTCTTTGATTGAAGAACAATCTTTCTGTTCAGCTAACCTCACTCCCAAAGAACGCGCTTCGTGGCAGGACTGGGCTAACATTCTAAATGCGACCCCAAAAAATTTTTATATTTGACATGCTGTCCTGCAAGCGCAGCTCACCATAACAATGCTCCAGTACCATTCGAGAACATGATACAGAAATAAAGTGACAAAAATCGCAGACTTCAAAAGTTTATGGTTACGTCAGTGTGGACAAAACATTAGATAGTTACCTTTTCGGATTCATCATGATTAGGTTTTAGCGTGATGGTGGCAATTTTGCGGAACAAATATCAGGGCATCAGTTTACTGAGATCTGTTGTGAGCTTTGTTGACGTTCATCATGAGCTCGAGGAACCAAGCAAAACAACCATTAGCGTGCCATCTTACACAATTTGAACAATTTTTTTTGCCTATAGAATAAAATTCAATTTTTTGCTTTAGAACAAAGTTACATTGAAGACCTGTTAAAGCTCAGCTTCAGCCCGGAGTCAGGTAGCATGAGACAAACTCATATATTTTTGAATTTTTTCGCAATTTAAAAACCAACGGCAGAATTCTATGTGTAGGCAAGTTATTTAATTATTTCTTGTATTTATTTACATAATGAAGAATCGCTTTTTTTGTGCCCAGTGGGGCCAAATGAGGAAAAGAGCTTACACATTTGTCTTGAAAGTAAGTTTAATTTGGTTTTGAATCTTTCACGTTTCGTGTACGCCTACAAAACGATTTGGCACATATCGTGTTGCGGTCTGCAGAGAAATCTGAAACAGAAACGGCGTCATCAAGTGAGGTAAAATTTTTTGGCTGGCCGAATTAAACTGTAAAAAAGAGGCGTAGTTTTCTCACCCGGGCTTTAGGACCACGCGCGAAACCACAAGTTTTCTAAAAAAACTAGCAATTTTTAGCAAAGTCGGTGGGCAACTAAACTTGGTCAGCAGCGGGAAGAGATAGAATAACTACGTGAGAATTTTCACAGAACGATTGCGACTTGAGCGCTTAGAGCTTTATTTCGCGTACGGCATAGCAGAAGCGGCGTTTGCCTTCAAGTTTTGGGTTAAAACTATGGTTTGTAACAACCGCTCGGACTTGCATACGTGACAGCTGACTTGCAGACTATAAGACTCCCAAACTATTGGTTTCGGGTGTGGTTAATTAGTAAGGAAGTTCTAATAATTTTTTTAATTCATAACGCTTGGCTAAACAAAGGGAAACTCCTCCCCATTGTGGTTAAGTACTTTCTGGCTCACCTCTACAGACAGTGACTTTTGCCAACAGTGTGCAATGCATAGAGTCGACTGATTGATACGTCGATGTAATTTCCAATTTTTGATCTCAAAACTGCGATAACTGGTGGTACTTGTTTGCCTCACCGCAATGTAAATTAATGACGCTGCTAAACTTGTTAATCATGTTTCGAAAGTTATGATGAAATGATATCGCTTTACAGGAAGGCGTTATCTTGTATGAATCAACAAATGAGATTGGCTGGAAACAAAAAATAACCTCTGGCAATCGACACGATCACGCAAAATATGGTCAACAACAGCATAGGCGGCGCCAGCCCAAAAAAAGTGGGGTGGTAAAGGGGAAACAATTTCAGAGAAAATCTCGATGGTATGTGGTCCAAAGTCACCACTAGGAACATTGTTTCAACATGAGAGTTTTTTCAGCACGTCATAATATATAGCATAACCTAATCCATTTCTTTTTAGGGGCAAACATTTTTTGAGTGTATAAATCAAGGGTCGAGTTGATTGGGATTTTAATAGACCGCTTGGTGGCGAAGCCTATAAAGCAGCAGCGTATAACAAAGGTCTATAAGGAGGGTTTCGAGGAGTTTCCCTCCAAAAAATGTTAAAAGACTAAAATTGATTTGGTACAATCTGGCTATCTAGGGGGAAATTTGCTGCCTAAAATGGAAACAAAATTAACATGTAAAACTAGGACAATTGAGCCTATCGTACAGAAACTGATTTTCGCTTAAAATTTAGATTGTAAAAAATTTGGATGGGCCCAGTTTTGTTTTTGTTTGTGGCTAAATCTGGTCCGGTTAGACCTAGAATAGACTGAAAATTTTGTTATAGGTCTAACCAGGCCAGATTTAACCACTAACTCTCTATTGTCATTATGCTCCACCTCCAATGACTGATCCCAGCTTTCGGGCATCTTGTTTTTTACAGCATAACAGACTAATAACTGGCAAAAATTGATGGCTGAGTCTGCCATACGCTAAATCACAGTAGCTAAACTACTGTAAAACTGCTATTATTACGTACATAGTTATGCATCGGAGACAAAACCAAGCAATAAACATTGGAAAATTTCGAACGATTTATTCACGAAAAGTACTGCCGGCAGTCTACTTTCATCACAGCTCCACAAACTTGTGTTTCTTGCCCCGATCACTCCGACCGCATAAAAATTTAAGCTACCGGTACGTGATTTTTCAAAATATTTTTCATGATTAAAATATTGAAAAGTTAAAGCCTTGGTGTCCACCTCCCCTCTCCCCCCTCAAAAAACTTTACTGGCCTGCACGAATTACAGAAATGGTCCTAAACAGAAGTGGGAGAAACAATTTCATCCCATTGCTTTCCGTGGTGCCGCACGTGATAGCAGTGAGCCAACTTCAATTACAATATCAATAGTTTTTTGCAGCCATTTATCAATTACTTTTTCACAACAATTCAATTCAAAACTTTCACCTTAATGTGTACCTAAACCAGAGTAGCTTTAAAAGAAAGAAGAAAAACTATTCAAATTTCAATTCTCTTTACTTTTTTGAGAACTTATAGCATTCATTAACGGCAAACTTTTGAAAAATACTTATTGCGATGCTTGATTTCAAAATTCGGTTGAGTTGCAACGCTCAGAATAATGAAAAAGAAAGGATTTTTCAAAAACTTCGGACGGAATGTGTCGCCGAATTCTAGAAAATATTTTTGGCTGCAACCATTTCGTCATAAGCTGTTATCATGTGAGTTGGAGGTCTGTGGCGTCATTTTCAAATAGCGGAGGAAGCAGTTTATAGAGTAAAAAATTTGCTGCGGTTGAGTTGTATTTTCCAGAAAAAGATTTCTCTTGCTTGTGAAAATTAAGCTTTTTCAAAAGTGGACCTACTGGTCCCTTTTGTTCCAGTATCAGTTTTAATAAGAAAAACTACTTCTTTCCCGTTGCTCAAGCCGATTCCA
Source organism: Trididemnum clinides (assembly GCA_963675345.1). Lineage (NCBI taxonomy): Eukaryota > Metazoa > Chordata > Ascidiacea > Aplousobranchia > Didemnidae > Trididemnum > Trididemnum clinides. Next base: position 26,178,130 of record OY776290.1, on the reverse strand, counting down.
CGCCTTCTAGTCAGTGCAACACACCTTTTGATCAGCAACATCCTTTTACCTTATTCGGTGTGTGGTATCTTTGAGGTAGCAAAGTGAAACTCGCGTGCTTGTTCAAAAGCGGACACTGATTTTCAATTAATAAAGCGCGGTTACACCATGTAAGCCTTGACCAAGTTTACATCGACGGCAACTACATGCCAACATACAGACTGGTGGTTCAGTAAAGCGGCTACTCTTACCGCCAGCGGTAGGCTGACCCGCCCTTGTCCCGGATTTGTCCAACAGGTTTGCTGTCCCCCTCCCTACGAGTCGTGAAAGGTCTGTTTCTTCCCTACTATGGACTAGAAGTTTGGTCTACCAGGCTTTTCGCAGCATCTATAAGATCTACGGCCAAACTGGTCGTAGACTGGTTGAAGTTATAATGCTACTGTGGAACCATTTGTATCTAGCGTACACGGCAGCCACTCCAAGATCCTAGACGGCTTATCAGCCAATTGCAGAGTGTTCGGAACTCTTGCTTCCTTGATATATACCATTGCGGGGCCAACCTTGGCCAGGTAGTATCATAAAGTTGGAAGGACGATATTTTTATAGAGGCTGTTTGTGGAGCTGATCGAACGTGGGAACGGGACCCTCCTGGTAAAATAGAAAAACCGGAAATCTTTGCTGGCTCGGGAGTCTTCCGTCATCCCGGACCATTCCATCGATCGAAGAAAATGGGCATGATCGAAATGTGAGCGATTTCAGCAGCACATATTTGGCTGCTAATCATGATAGAAAAATATCCAGTAATTGAAAGGTCTTTCGTAATTTTGTTACTGCTCGGAAAAGTTGTTTTCTTCAGCTATTACATTTGGAAGATTACTGGTTCAATTTTTTACAAAGAAACTCTGGGATAGGTTTCGCTCTTGAGCTTATTCAATTGCGTTTCGGATTACATTCTTTTGACTGATTTGGATACAAAAAAGAAGTAGTTTATATTTTTTGTTTTGGCTGAGAGAAAGAATGAATGTCATGGTACTTCAGAGGCTATTTTTATGATACAGCAGTTTTTCTTGGAAATACGGTAACAAGTTTAAACCTGTCTATATATTCACTGTATAAACGCTACTGTATGACTCGCGAAAAGTTTTCACTTGTTATCCAACTTTAATACTTCGTCACTTCAATTCCGCCAAAATTTTAGCTAGATTCACCCTGAGTAGTGCCTGATAACTTCGTGTAAGCTGCGTGCTACAGCGTATCAGCCATTGCTGAACCAGACAAGTTTTTCTTGTTTAGTTTACCTGGCACACCTAAAACAGGTTTTATCTGATACTTAAAGTGCTGTAGAAAGCTTGCAGCACTTTTTGATCGGCAATGATTTACAGACATATTGCCGAATTCTTTCTGAAAATGTCCAAAATGTGATCGAATTGGTTAAAGAGCTAGGGTGCATTCAAGAACAAAGTGGGAGAAGGGCATAAATTTGTCTTAAAATCCAACTTTTTTCGCGGTCTCTCATTAACGGTGCTGGCCCATATTTTGGTGGTCTTGCCAAAACAGTTCTTTTCTTCACGCAAGCTTTTCAAAACTTTAAGCCTGCGCTCGTTTCGATTTCCTTGCTATCCACATGCCAAAAGATCATTTGCAAAAAGATAGTGATCAAACAATCGCGCCTTTTAACCCTACGATGACCTCGTTGCTTTTTAACATAAGGAAAGGTACTTTTCGATAAACTTTTTTTGTGCTTTATGCGAAGTAGCACAGTGCAGCCTGCTACCAAGATTTTTGCAATGGTTTTTACAATGGTTGGACCACTGATAAGCAAAAAATAATGAGATTTTTCAAAAAGTCATCTACTGGATTTTTCTGAAAAAGTTTTTGCCTTGTTCGAGGTAAAATGACGTAGTTAAGGCAAAGGGCTGGGCAGAAAGAATATTTGGGTAACAAATTCTTCCACAGGTTTTACAAATTTTTGAAGAAAAATTTCTATCAAACTTAATATTTTTTGTTTCTTGAGGTAGATTTCCCACCCCAAGTTGCTACGAAGTGACTGCGACAGCAACTGATGATTGATTTCATAGTTGTAAAAGTCATTCCATTACCAAACAACAATAAATTATAGGAAAACTAAGGAAATACAAATCTTGAGAAAATCTAAAGAAAATAATGCTCCTATGATGGATCGCTTCGAAGATGCAATTGTTTCGCTGAATTACTAGAAAACAGCTTACCGTCAAGTTAAAAAAAATTATGCTGCTCCTTTAGACTAAGGGAAGGAGGCTTATGTCTATTTAGCCCAACATAGTTGCGTCCTCATAAAGCATTTAACAAAACTTGAAAATTCCGATGCAGGCACTCACGTTTGAGCTTTATTGGCATGGCTACAAGCAATTTTTTAAAACATTTTTTCTGGCATTCTGAAATGAAATATTTGCTACATCTACTGTTATTATCGACTGCCATCTTAAAAGAAACAATAAATGGTAAGCAATAAATAGCCTGAGCTTACTACTGGTGTGGTGCCAGTTATTCGAACAACCAAGCCGTTGGCTAGTTATCAATTTATCAAGCCAATAAAAACTCAGACAAGGAGCCAGCGATTCACTTTGAGTGTAACTGCAGATATTGTACACTGTTTCGAACTGACAGGTTTTATCAGTGCATTTGGTGACTGTCAGGTACGTGCAACAACCGTCAGTTATTCACGAGAAATGAGGCTTCACAGATCGCTGACAGAACTTCCGCTACAGTGGGCCAAGTTTATGTCTCACAAAAGTGAAGTTTTAAGCTATATTTTACTTGTAGCTTCTGGCCACTTGTCGGTTACCAACTACACTTATGAGGCCCGATCGGTCGAAACGGTGTGCACTGTCTACAGTTACACTCAAACTAAAGCAGGATAATAGAAAGAAAGAAAGTCAGTTCTGCGTCATTTTTCCAGCGCTTTGCAGGCTTATACGAACTGATTCAATGCATTTTTATCTCTACACACTCGCTTTCGAACTAGACTTTGAACTGAAGCAACGTAGCACTTTAACTTTCGGACACCCTTTCTGAAGAATACCATTGGTGCTTCTATAAAATTATAAACTCAAGATCTTTCGCTCTGAAGCCCGTAACGGTACCACTACACCATGGCGGCTACTAAATTAAAGCAGGATAATATGTTGTCTTAAATCAAAGAAAAGTTATTGAAATGCAAAATTTGAGAGGAATGAATACAAAATGTCCTTGCGTGAATTTGCACCGTAGACAAGCAACTGTCTTTTACCTGATACATATCCATAATATTTTCGCGCAGGCATGGCTTTTTTCGCTATGCCGAGACCAGGGGAAACAAGCAAAATCTGGGAGTTGAGATCACAAACATAATTGCAAAACAGTTTGAACCAAGTCGTGAAATAGGCATACCACTGCATAGCTCGTAGTCGTCGTCCTCATCGTCGTTTGGTCAGGCACCCGAACTCAATCCGGGCCAGCACAAATCAAGGCCAGGGACGAGGGTCTATCCTTTTACTACCTGGGGCTGCTATGCTGCCCAAAGTAGATGCTGACAGTGGTGGTGTTAAGCCAACATCGAGTTGTGTCATCCAAAACCTGGAGACCTCGTGTTCCTCTTGGTACATGATGTATGAGACATGAAGATATGACGTGATCTGCAGTTTGCTCAATGGCGCCACATTTGGAATTCGGTGATGGAGCGAGACCCCATTTGTACATGAACGAGTGAAAACGTCCTACACCAGTCCGAAGGCAATTGAGCCTTACCCGAGATGTTCTGGGCAGACTCATTCCAAACGGCCTTGAACTGACTCTGGGAATGAAATCACGGACCCTTGAGATACTCTCCAAGTAGTCCGCGTTCCATTCATGTTTTGTCCACTGCTTCACGCGGATGTTCAGTTCAGACACACTACCAAATAGTTTTCACGCAGCAGGTACAAATGGGCGTCTTGATCTAAGTCTCTCCAGGTGCGCATCCTCCTTCCCAACCAACTGTCCGTGCAGTACATGGTCGGGATCATGGATAGCACGATTCGCCAAAGAGAGTGTCGCTCCTAATTGGCTGAGATCGGCTGGCTGGATGCCTGCGAGGACAGGGAAGTCCTCCGTTGGTGTGGGATGCAAGCATCCAGTCGCCTCAACAGCGCAACTCGGGTGGTGAGTTTTTTGCGCAAAGCCTCGAGGTGGTGACGGAAAGTGAGCGACCTATTCAGGTTTACCCCAAGATACGTTGGGACTGGACAGGGTGGCAATAAGTTGCCATTGTTGTAAACATTAAGCTCACGTTTGGCCTCTCTGTTGTTAAGATAAAAGGCCGCCGTCACCGTTTTCGTATTGCTGAGCTTTAGCTTTCAAGTCTGGAGATAAGCTGAAGGTGTAGTCATGTCTTGGCTTAAAGTGTCCTCCACAGCCTTCCAATCTCGAGAAGCATACAGCAATGCAGATGCATACTTCTGAGAAATCATGGAAGGCAGATCGTAGGTGTAGATGTTGAAAAGAAGGAGCGAAGACCGATCCCTATGGGAGGCCGTTTTGCAAACGTCTTAATCTGTTTTGCTTGCTATCACTAGTAGTGAGCGTGAAGCTTCTACTCCGGATAAGTTCCATAATCATCCAGACCGTGTGCTTATCCGATAGAAGCCTAAGCAACTTGCAGGTGAGGCCACCGTGCCAGACAGTGTCTTAAGCATCTGTCAGATCGACAAACACGGCACCACCCTTCTTCTTGGCCTCAAACGATTTTTTGATGTTTTGAGTGAGCAAAACAGTCTGATCCATGGTTGACCTTCCCCGTCAAAACGCAGCCTGCTCTCTAAGGAGAAGCGGGTCAACAATCGGCTCAACACGAGCGTGTATGAACCTCTCGAGGATCTTGTAGGGGACGCAAAACAAGGAGATGGGACAATAGCTTTTCGGGTCCTCTGCAAGCTTCTTGGGTTTAGGGATCGCCACTACCAGTGCTCTTCTCCGAACTTTTGGAATTTTGAGAAGGCGCGGACAGGAAGAAAGGAAGCCACACAACCAGAACTTCAGTGCAGCTCCAGCATGGGTTACTAGCTCCGAGCAAATAGAATCTGGGCCTGGAGCTTTTCCTAGTTTCAGGTATTTGAGGGCAGCAGCGAACTCCTGAGAAGTAAAACTTTCAGAGATGTTCACTGGACTTGTTGGAGTGGCCCTCCAAAAATCTGGCACTTCTTGGGCAATGTGTCGAGATGACTCACGGTCAATATCCTCGTATCTTCCGTTTCTAATCAGCTGGGATGCAATAGCGTTAGCTGAGACGCCACAGTGACGAGGGGAGGGCCGTGATCTACCAGTCAGGTTGTTCAATATACTCAATGCTGTTCGGCTAGAGTGCGAAAAGTTGATAGTCTGAACTGCCTCGGACCATCGATCTCTGCGTTTCTTGTCGAACCTGAGGGGCGGAGCAGTGGCAGCCCTGTTAGAGTCGTCTCCTTCAGGCGACTGCAGAAATGTCCGGTAGAGGTTCTCGCACTCAGCATCCTAACATGGTATGTGGTTATTTCGACGACCTACGTGGAATAGAATTTTTGGCTGCTGCTCTGATGACATTGTAGAAGTCCTGGTAGGCCAGATTCACATTCGGTGAATCTGGTGGCAGCAAACTCTTGGCAAGTTTGTTGTCAATATATTGTAGTGGCTCCAGTTGGCCTGGCGGAAGTTCCAACGCTTAACAGGCTTGCTCGGAACAGGCAGAGCAAGTCTTGGTGGAACTATAAGTGAGGGTCGAGGTTGTAAACTAAAAAACTTCTCTTAGGTGCGTCTGTCAGGTACACGGCTGTCTGGACCAACACTAACAAATGTCAGATCATGGTTGGTGCCAGTGTTCCAGCGGCCAGAATGAAAGGTGGCCACATTCTTTGGATCGTGGAGAGGGACAAGGCTGTTAAGGCTTGCCCAAGCAACAAGTCACTCCCCATCGGCACTGCTGGTTCTATAACCCCAGTTGACATGCAGACAATTAAAATTGCCAGCATAGACAACGGGGTAAGAGAATACTGGGAGATCAGAAGCTTGCAGTCGCATAGGTGGAGGTTTGTAGACATTGACAATTCTATAGGCAACAACGTCCACGCACAACCACTCAGTCTCCGATGTAACTGGAGACTGATCAACAAGGGTCCATTTTAGCCGGTCATGGACAAATGTGGCAAGGCCATGCATCTTGCTTAAAGAAGACCCAGCCAGTGTAAAGCCTGGTATTGTTAGCTTATCTGCACAAGTGCAGTGGGTCTTCAGAAGAAGACTGACGAGTGCCTCATACTGCACAACGAGATGATAAAGTACATTCATCTTGCTTGCAGTTAGGCCTTCGATGTTTAGCTTCAAGACTGTTGGCCTTCGGTACTTGTTGACGGTGTGCCCTGAAAGGGGCACATCGCCCCGCCCTGAAATAGGCGTTTGCCGAGTAGTAGACCCTGGCTGAACATCGGGGTGAGGGGTTACCGTTCCAGGTTGACAGGTTCGGTTTCTGTCTGACATTTCTGAAAGGCGTAATAACGGCCCAGGATGCGAGAAAGCACCTGCCATCTGGGCCACTGCATAGTCCCATTTTTGTCAATGGAAAAACGGTTAACTTTTGGAGCTTGCCCTCAAATTTCACTTTCCCCTCCGTATTTGTTTAAAGAAACATGTGAAACGTGTGACACGGTACGCTGCTTGTCAAAAAAAAAAACATTTTTGATTTAAAAGTAGAGGGTCGGAATTAGGAGCATAGTTGATGAAAGCCAAAGTTTGATGAGAAATTGATAGAAAGCAATCCCGCTACGTAAAACTACACGGTAATAGAAAAATGTTTTTGCTTGAAAATAAATATTTAGGGCTACCGGGATCAGATAGCAGTTCACATTTTGGGAATGGGATTTTGCGTTGCTTGAACAAAAAACGACAGGTGAAAGATTAGGCCAGAGTAGCAGGTCAGATTGGACGGATGTTAGGCTAAGTCAACTATTTGTTATGTGTACAAGAAAACGTGTTGGCAAAGACTCACACAAAAATTTTTGGGCTGTCATTATCTAATAAATGGGAGGAGGATCATCGCATAATCGTTACCAAGAGATGAGACACAGGGTTCGTGCTTTCCCCCTAAATGCATTTGACCTGACTTTCGTATAAAGACGGTTGTTTAAGGTATAAAGCCGGCGCAACCGGCTGAACCGGTCTCGACATCACTGACGGAGCCCTGCGGGTGATGCCGGCAAAGCAGGCTTGTAAAATAAAAAATCAAGGTTATTGAGTCATGATTAAAATGGTCATGACGCTAAAAAATGCTTTGCACTTTAAAAGGGCTAAAATGATCCAAGATATATTATTAAACCCTTCTTACATTTTTTCGTGCTTGTTAGGGTTGCCAATGCGTTGCAACTGAGAACAAAAATATTCTTGCGGCAATTAAAACAAATTACATTATTGAATCTTTGATTGAATTCAGCAAACAGATTTTAATTACATTTAATATTGCAAGAAAAGCCAGAATGTGCTTTTGACGTGATCATCACAATAACACAAAGAAATTATGTGATTAAAATGCGATTTTGAATTGAATAATTATTAAAGATGCTTTAAAATTAATTTGAAAAATCTTTGACCCATCTGGAGGAAAATGCTAAATCATGTCCTCTTAACAAATCTTTATTCATTATTTTGTATCCCCTTGAAAAAACCCGTGAGATTTTATGAAATTTTATTGATAATCAAAGTGAAAGTCAAAATTTAAATCCCTGCAAAAAAGTTAAAGCGAATTCTTTAAAATGTTGTTGATATTAATAGCACAAAGTTCCCATTAAGATCTTGTTTAAAGTGACTTAGCTAATGCAACAAAAACATCTGGTATAACCTCAGGGCGGGTCACACGACCTTGCCTTGTTTTTTAGACTTGTTGATGTGTTGGTCCAACAGCACAAAGCTATCACAAACATGTATCCCATATTCATTGGCGGAGAGATAATATATCTGCCACATGATGGAGCCCTATAGACGTCAGCCTTGAAAAGTTTTTGTCTGAAGATATTACAGTTTAATTAAAGTTTTTTGTTATTGGTTTTTTATAAAACCTTGAAAATAGTTTTGACACGCTCTAGACACATAAATTTTTTCCGCCAATTATTTTAAATAAGTTTTCGGTTCAACGGCAGTACCTCACTTTACAAACTTTTTTACTTGATATATGATACCTATGTGAAAATCAAATCAAAATGACGTCATAAGATCAATATTTAAACTTTAGTGTGTATCAGAAGCATTCAAAACCTACTTTATCAATACAAATTGTATTTACCGAAATAGTATCATGATCAATTTGTAGCAAATAACCATCAACTTTCCTATTAAACAAACGATAAGTTCCATGACGCTATGGTGTTGAGGGTTGGCCAAGTGACATGAAATAAAAACGTAAAACGCAGGTGTTTCAGATACCTTGAAAGCCGCTCAACAACTTTCAAAAAGTTGTTGTCGCTTTTCTTGTTAAAACAATTTCTTCCTATTTTTGAAAAAAATTCACCAGAGCACTGGCACGAAAGTAACTTATAGCTTGCGTTACAACTTTTGTTCTTCTGCCTACACGTGCAGTTACGCGGAGAGGAGGCAACTTAATTAATGGATAATTTTTAATTATGACGTATCATAATTAATGTTTCCAAAAAGTTTGAAGGCGGTAAAATCACACTACTCTTTGAAGTTTGGATGCTTTGGTGGCATCATGTAGGTCTCAATTAATTTCCTAACAACCTAAATTATAAATGCATTGCCCAAGGCCGCAATTATAAAAAGATATTTAATGGAACCTTTTATCTCAGAATGGCACAAAAGAACCAAAGATCTGATGTCGAACCTTTGAAACTGAACTATGTTTGACTTCGGAGACAACAACTGGTGTATGTGGTAGGAATTAAGAGGGAGGTTTGACATCTATTGTCTTGATAGAAAGCGGTAAATTTTTGACAACGTCAAGTATAACTTCTACAGTTTCTAGGGAGAAGTATGTTTCCAAACTTATGTGACAAAGCACTACAGCTTATGATTGAAACCATGAAAAACACACGAACTTGTTGCTACAAGCTCTTTATTTTTCTTTTGTATAGTTGTTAATTGCTGTTTTCGAATGTTAATCGGCCACTATATAACGTGAAATACTTTGCCTTTGCTTTGACGGCTCTGATGGCTACAAAGGGCAAACAAATGATGGTTGGCGGATCAAGTAGTGGCAAACATTGTTTTGAATTTACATCGTTTGGTAGAAAAGGGTTTTTTAACTTCTTTTTCTATATTTTGAAAGGTGTCAAACAAGAGGTCAGCAGTAGCGTATATAAAAGAAGGGCATTTTGTAATGGCACTCCCCCCACCCTCTTGTGGGCTTTGACAACAAAGTAGAAAATCAGCTCAAATGCGTGTTGTACATCACAAAAATGGCAGAAGAGTTTCGATCAAAAGTTAATCATTCTTCTTACGAACAGGGCAAAAAGCGATAGAGAGATCAGCCGCTACAAAGTTCATCTCCAACAAAAAATTGTCATCTTTCAACTAAATTGCAAATTCGACACCGCTCTTCTTTTACAAATTCTCCGCATGGTCATTGGAAATTATTCAGGCTAGCAAAGCTGATTCATTGGAAACAATTTAATTTTTAAATTCTTAATTTGTTTCAGATTTAAACTTGTGATTGGCAATCGGATCTGAAAGCGGCGCGTATTTCTAATAAATATAGTTTTAAAAAAACAACCAACAGCTACCAAAGCTGCTCGTAGGCTTTGTGGTAACTTAAAGCGGGAAGAGAAACTGATAAAAAGAAAGATATGGAACAGCATTCGCCCCCCTCCCAAAAAAGAGAAATATGATCAGACATTTTCTAAAATGCTACCAATGTTTTGCAGAATAATAGTTTCAAATTCTAAAAATGAAATTCATTATTTTGAGCTGCTTGTTGTTTGCATCTTTTGCTTATGCCCAGGAATTGGAGCCTCCCACTGAAGGGACAACACTTGGACCTACTACAAGAAAACCCGAAATGGGTAATTTGGTCTCCAAATCATGTGGTTTAATTAATGTAAACTGTTGCCTTTTTGTCAATGGTCTTAGGGTATCAAATTATTGAGATGTCGTTGAGTATGTAAACATTTTAGGAGAACGAAGGCAAAAGCAGCGAAACAAATAGAGAGCTACTGTTGCTTGTTTGTTATCTTTAAGTTAAACTTCCTAGTCACACTAAATATTTGGAAATAGTAATCTTAGATCTTGATGGCTAACAATTGGGCATCGTCGAAATGCAAAACGAAATTGAGCAAACTCTAAAAACTTAAGCTAATATTTTGTCGCTAAAGCTGCAGCAAGAGAGAATATTATGGCCAAAAAAACTGCCTGTTAGACATTTTCTATTGTTTTCAGTTGCTGGAAAGTGCCTCGTCGGAGAAATCATCAACGATGAAGGATTTGAAAACATTACTGAAGTAGCATGTGACTTTGAAAATGGTGTAAGCTAATGTCAATTTAATGCTGGGGTTAATGTCATGCTCACTATATTATAGGGTTGCGGGAGATTTTCAGAGTTGGAAATCCATACTAGAAAAAAGAAGGGCATTTTTCAATGTCGATACTGACTTTAAAAAATAGAGTCGTACAAATGCGCTTACTATTAAAAAAAAGTAGGTAGCAATTCTATCCAATATTTAATTCCAAATTTTGAGAGACAGATATAGAGGTTCACAGAAAAAGTAGAAGATGCTTAAACAGAAGCTAGGATACCAGTGGTTTTCCAAAACTTAAAAGAACCATCGAGATTATTTTTCTGCAAAGAGGTATTTCTATCGATTAAACATTGGGGTGCTCGCGTCACATTTTCTCTTTAGCCAAACTCAGTTATTCTTCCGAAGCCTGCGCTATGCTAAAAGCTTTACATTTTGTGGTTTTGGCATTGCCATCAGGTACGCCAATTTTTTGGTCTTACCATTCTTTCCGACTCTCAATTGCTCTGGTTTTTTTTCTCCATTGTTTTTTCTTCTCACACATTCTGTTACATTTGACAAAAACTCCCCTGTCTTCCTTTTTTCAGGCTGCATTGAGTCCTCGGGCCCTCATTTCTCACGGGCCACAACACGGCAGATAAACTGATCAGATGGGGCTCACTCTTTAATCTGTCTATTTTTTTTCTTTTCAACTCCAATATCTACTCTTTTTTCGCTTTCTCTGGCTTTTTTTCTCTCTTGCTCTTCCTCTTTTTTGGACTGAGAGCATCTTCTTTAAAAATTTCAAAAGATAATTGTGTTCATTCTCAACTAAACAACTTGTTTTCTTCTTGATCACGCTCGCTCTATTCTATTTTCGCCTTTGCTGCAGCCGGCAGAGCCATTTTTTGAAAGCTTATCGCTCCAGAATTCAGAATCCTTTTGACAGCGCTTGTCGTCATCCGACTCAAGACACTTCTCGTCTCATTCTGTCATACCACGTACCCGTAATGCGGTGCTCTCTTTGGCAACTTTTTTACTGTCTCTGGCTCAAGTCGGCTTCGGGAACTCTGTGGTATCCCGCCGTGATCTTGTGCCATGGAAGAGGTGGGGTAAAAATGCAGTAACGTCATGCGCTTAATTTCAAAAAAGCATAAACCCTCTTAAAATTTTGGGAACTTATTTTTTTCAACAGTAAAAAGTAAAAAACTACAAAGAATACAAAAAACAAAACAATGCAGTAGGTTTACAATGTGCTTTGCAATATAAAGCCCATAACCACGAAAAAGACACTGAAAAGGCAGGTTGTTTTTAGTGGATACACAAATTTGAGGGGAGGGGGAAAATGCCCTACACCCGAAAGATTTACAAAGGCATGTTTGTGATAGAATTGATAGAATTCCATAGAGTCCTCTTGAAAAAATTATGAAAAATATGCTTTACTTAGATAGTCATAAAATTTACTAAGAAATTTAGATTGATAAAACAATTATCGGTCTTGGTGATTAAATGATTTTTAGTTTCAAAATCAAATCGAATTTTAGCTTATGTCTACGGTAAGATCAATCCTTTACTGCAGTAGTTGCGTTCGCGACCAAAAGGAGAGAATATTACTTGAAAAGAGAATACCAGAGAGAATAGAGGCTTTTGAAATTAAAAAGAAGCGTCTTCTTGGCTTTTGATATCGAAATAAAAAAGAATATCTATATCGAATATCGGTTCTCAATCTACACTCCCAGCTTTTAAGATTTCCTACCCTATAAATGAAAAACTGGTGGGAAAAGCTGAAAATAGTGCCCAGCTGATGCATGATCTTCAAAAGTGTTTTTTCTTCAGTTTGATTCCACAAAGCGATTTTAATACACCTATGATAGGGTTGATATTTCGGAGTAGTCTACAAAAAGACTGAGTTTCGGTATTTCATTCAGGCTTGCTTCCGAAAATGTAATTATCTGGTACCGGCACTAAAACATCAAATGTATTTGAATTTATAAGTTTTATGTGCACAGCCAGGAAAGGAGTAAAACTGAAATCTTTTTTTTTAATGTTAGAGGGTAAAATTATTCGAAATATTTTTGAAAGTCTTCATATTTAGGGTGTCTTCTCAGTTTTTAATTGAGTTTTTGAATAATCTCAAAAAGCAAACTCATCAAGTTTGCTCGTGATTATCGTTAAAAAAAACAGATGATTACCAGAACTGTAGCAATTTGCCCCCACCTCTCTTTCCCAAAAATTTGGCAGGTAACTTCCCTGATGAGCTTGATGCCTGCTCAATTCCTGAGTTTTTTTGACCAAAGGAAAGTACATTTGGGGAACTTTGCTTGCTTCGTTACCTAGCCAACGGTCACTATACCGGCACCGTTGTTGGGAATTTCAAGCCTAGGCAGGGCTTGATCCATAGGAAGCTTGCTACAAAAGATTGGCCATGACTGGAACGTAAAATTGTTTGCTGATTTATGAAAGATATCTAAAGCCAGTTTTTTCTTTTTACAGAGAGCTTGTCAAACAAAGATTGAATCACGAACTGTAAAAGATGCCACTACTTTCCGATCTGTTGTTCGTGTGTGCACTCAGATGATGGCTTGTGAGAATAACGCCAAAGGAAACGACCCTAAATGTTATCCGGGAGAAAACGACGTAAGATAATTGATGTGTTGTTACGAATGAGCTAACGCTGCGCTGAATAATCTTTTCACCAAAGAAAAAGTATTTTATGAGAAAAATATAGGAAACCACAGAAATGGGCAAGATCACCATTTTCAGTGATCTTAGAGATCAAGATTAAGATCACCAAAAAAATATAATCTTGAAAATCAAGGTCAGATCACTTAATCATCGTGATCTTGAAGATCAAGATCAGATCATGATCTTAATCTTGAAGATCATGACTGGATCTTGAAGATCAAGATTGTGCCCATCTTTGGCTACCCCCATAGCGTATCCATGCCCGTTTTCCGTTTGACCTTCAAAGGGCTCCGTCAGAAGATGAAATCTCCAAAAAGAGGTATGCTCATTTTTTCCACGAAATGTTTGGAAGGACTTTTGTTACAAAATGATCTCGAAAAAGGATGTCATTCAGCGCTGCCCAATCACTGCCTCTAACGTCTAAACTTCATATTAATGATATGATAAAAATAAGTTCAAAAAATTCGAGCATACACGTAAAACTGTCAAACAACAGCATTAGAATATTTTCTCTTTTTCAAATAGACCTACTGGCGCAACTTCCGTTATAAAATAAAACGACTTAAAATCGAATAAATGTCTTAAAATAAAGTCTACAGCCAAAAAGTTAAAACTATGCATGCTACATTTTTGAAATGGTGATGAAACATAAAATTAGAAATGATTCTTTTTGTTGAAAAATTAAATCAATCCGATATAAAATATGCGTTGATGCTTTATGAATTTTCAACGTGGCTAACTAAAACATAAATCTTAACATCTTTTAGATTCGTCTGTGCTTCTACTGCTGCCAAGAAGATCTCTGCAACAGTGGAGTTGACATTCAAGAACAAGAGTAAAAGTTTTTTTATTACTTTTGTCCATTATATCTTTAGTGTTAATAAAAAAATTCTTTCTAATCTAATTGAAATCATTTGCATTTATGGAGAGCGTATGGTGTCGCTTAATTTTTTTGTTATAAATATATTTCAAAGAAACAGCTGTATATTTTTTTACTTTGCAATACATAGTATGTAGTAGGTTCCAGTAGGCTTAGGCAAAGGTGGATTAAAGAATTTTGGGGCCTGAAGTAAGAATTTATAAGGAGCCCACTAAATTCCTAAGTTTACAATGACGACTTCTTTTGTCAAAGATTACCATGTCAAAGGGTTGAAATAACCTATCTTTATCCCAACTTTGGCTAATCACCTATTTTTTTGAGATCAACGATTTCAACACCAAAATTTCGGACATGTCTGGAAAGAGGTGCCTCATTCACCAAAAATGGGTCTCCTGAAAAGGGGAGCTCGAGGCAACTGCCTCACTTGTCCTTCCTGAATCCATCTTTGCTCCCAGGGTTTAACGGCCTGGACAAAAACAATTGAAGGGGGAATTCTATTTGCAAAAGCATTTTAGGCCTTTAGGTAGTCCTTTTATCAAAATTATGATGGTTTTAAAAAATTTGTTGATTTAAAGATGGTATCTAAAAAGATTTTACCTATTGCTTTGTAATATTTTCAAAACTTGAGAGTGGTATGGCTCCTTTGGTCTTGCTGAATTGTTTATGTATAGGCTGTAGCCTCTCACTGCAAACCAAAAAGATCTAATAGAACTTCAAGTTGAAACAAACGTGTGTTGACGCATATATTGTAAGAAAAGGAAAAATTTTAGTACTAAAGAGTCCAATCAAAATTAATTGAACCCCTTTAAATTATCTGAAATGATTTTTGTTGTACCCCTGGAGTGGCAAGTTTTCTTTTTCTCTATAAATTTTTCCTTCTCTTACTTATATAAGGATAGAAGTAGGGGTAAAGACTGAATATTGACGTTAAAACAGTTTCCTGCAAAGAGGTGTTTTAAAAATAAGCCAATGGAGAAATTGCATTACCTGAATGAATGTGATTCTTAGATTTCCTTTCTTCCTCAAAACACATATTTGATGCATAGTGCAAAACATAAAGAACTAACAAATAATAAGCAAACGCTGATTTTCGTTGCTGCTTTGTCTTAAGTCATTTATTGTAGGCTTGTTTAATGAACAATGTTTAATGTTTACTTCAACTTGTTTAATGAACGCGCCCAATGGTCGAACAACAGATTACTGGCAATGTTTAATGTGTCAGGTGAAGACCAGCCCGCTGGTATGCTGAAATCACTGCGAAGTATTCCAGTGGGTTTGAATGCTATTCTGTAACTCTTATATAGGTTGCAACGTTGTGTGATCAAATTTTATAATGGATGCCTTTTTCGTGTTCTTGGTAAAGTAAAATGATCTGTGCTTGGCTTGATTGCCTGAGTTAGAGCAGCGTTCAATTAAGGGAAGGAGGATTATACGGTGGATACACGCCAAGGCTAAAGCTGAAAAGGGGTCTGTGACCAAAAAAGGCAAGATGCAAACCTTTTTTGTTTTCAAAACACTTTACAAATTGGGGAAATTGTCGGGAGACTTACAATTAGGAGCACATTTTTCATTAATGGCGCCAGGGCTTCCACTGAATTTAATCAATCTTGGTGTTAAAAAATGCTTTGTGCAGGCAGTAGGTTATCAAAAAGTTCAAAGCGATCTGATCACAAGTTGGCGCATGGTTTTATCTTAACCAACAAAAGATTTTCGGGCAATCGGTGAGCAAAAAAAACGAATCCATTCTTTAACTCTCAAGTCATCTTTTTGGTGTCTGATGAAACTTTTCTTTACATTTGTTAAAGATCTTAACCATCTCTGAGTACTCTCTATTAAGACAGTGTTGTCTTTGGCAAATGAAATTTGCTCGAAAAACTTTGCTCCTCTTTCCGCACCGCTGGTCCAGACGACCCCATTTAAAATAAAATACTAACCTCTACCGCGTATAGCAAGCACAAGAACTTTGAGAAGAGAAAACGTTTATTGCTTGTCTAAAAAGCAAAGTACTCATGCAAAAATCTTCGGTACTGTATAATGCTTACAGCCTTTTATGAAGCTGTGACAGACATTCAATATCAAAAGCCTACTCCAATAAAGGCTCAATTTCTGTGTTCTCGTTGCAGAGATCTTCCTGGCAACATTCGTAACAAACTCGAACCTGAAAGAAACAAATAGACTAATTCAAATACTTAGGTCTTGGCCTAAATATTTTGTTTCAAGAAGATGGTAGTATATATATTTTTTTCTTCATGAACGCTGAAGATGTTAATGGGGATAAATTTCGGTTCTGCCATCACACGAACTGTCATCCTATTTTTCCGCATAGCATACAATCAGATGGCCGTGATTTTTCCTACTACTAGATAGTAATGAGTGCCTGAATAAACTGTTAACAACAACTTTGCTTGCTACTTTTCTATCCAAGAATTTTTTGACAAAAACGTAACCGAAAGACCATATTCCCTCCTTGCCAAATAAAGTCAAAAACTCCCTGTACCCAGCGGAAGAGCCAATGAAAGACATTTTTGAGGTCACCCGAAAAATAAATGAGACCCTTTTTTGGTAAAAAAAGTGTTGACACGATCAAGAAAAATTTGCCCCCGTTCTACATTTTTGTTTCTAGCAACTCCGTGGAATCTAGTCTTGCGATAGAATTTTACGATCAATACTCGTTGGCTGCTACCCGACAGTGCTTGGCTTCATTATGTGTTTTAGAAATTTGGTTTACTCACAAACGGTTATGCAAGGGCGCAGATACCCTCTAATTAGATGGGGCTAATTTTTAGGCTTTTGGTTTCAGGGGTATATCGAACATGTTGGTTAGGGGATCAACTTCAAGACAAATTTTTTTTGGCGATCAGCATTCAAATGCGAATGCTTTGCCCATTTTATTCAAAGATCCGGTTGAAACTCCCCTCTCTCTTCCCAGTAATTTAGATTTCTTAATCAGTCTTCTGCAAATAAACTATAAAAATTTTTTAATTAAAAAGCAAAAATTTAAAAGGGGCTGCGGCATCCTTATCCCTTAAGCATCTTCGCCTATTCTGGCATGAGCTTTAGGTGTCTATGCGCAAATGACATGTCTTTCCATTGCAGAAAAATCAAAATTAAAGCTACTACAATGCACAAACTAATTTTTGGTTTGTGATAGATTGCTTGTACTCAATTTATTTATAGTATTTGGTTGTAAAAACAATTTTAAAGTATTATTAGTGGATCACAGCTAATTTTTATTTACGTTGTTTTCCCCTGGATTGCATCTTTGTCCTCCCTGGTTGTTTATGCAAGCCAGATATTGAGTGCATTCGCGAACAACTGATGTGAAATTTTCTTGATTGCCTTCCGGAATACGGAATTCAATTCTTGTCATGCAGGCAAACTGTAAAAGAAAAAGTCAAAGTTTAACTGGTTGGCAACGTGATTGAGTGGGGAGATGGCAATGATCAAATGTTTATTGGTTTAAAGCCTGCAATAGCTTCGTGATTGTGCTGTTGGGAAAAACACTTTATTGTTCCTTTTTTGGAGGTTTCTAAAAGCAATACATTTGTTGCAAGTAGTGTCGCGAATTGCAGCGGAATGTTAAAACTTGGAAATTCCAAAACAGTTCCAGACCATCATTCAGCGCCTAGCGCCATCGCCATTGCATTGCGAGTCTGCAGAAAAACGATATATTCGACACGATGTGCTGTGGCTTTGCATCAGTTCGGTTGCTTTTTGTCGCCATTTGCGATGGCCATGCTGTTAATGCAATTTTAGTTTAGTCCCAACAATTTCAATTACGCATGCTTTAATGTTTGTCGTTTTGCCATCTACCTTCCTTTGTCTGCTGCTGTTTGATTTCGATTATTTTCCATAGTGCTTTTGAACGAAAAAAATTACTGCAACAACAACTGCTACTACCACTACCACTACCACTACCACTGCCACTGTCACTACTGCTGCTACTACTGCTACTACTGTTACCACTACTACTGCGGTTACTACTACTACTACTACCACTACTACTACTACTACTACTACTACTACTACTACCACTACTACTACTACTACTACTACTACTACTACTACTACTACTACTACTACTACTACCACTACTACTACCACTACTACTACTACTACTACTACTACTACTACTACTACTACTACTACTACTACTACTACTACTACTACTACTACTACTACTACTACTACTACTACTACTACTACTACTACTACTACTACTACTACTACTACTATTACTACTACTACTACTACTACTACTACTACTACTACTACTACTACTACTACTACTACTACTACTACTAATACTAATACTACTACTACTACTACTACTACTACCACTACTATTACTACTACTACTACTACTACTATTATTACTGCTGACAGCGTGACGTGACAAACTGAGTGCAAGACTTGTCACCGAAAGACTGCGATTTGAGTGCTCCGGGCGTTACTTTGCAAGCGACTTTGCCTCACGGATCCGACACTTGCATCGGGAGCTCACGTTCGGGCTCAAACTATTGCTTGCGCCAACCACACTTGAAAATGGTAAGTTAATGCACATTCTCCTATCAAGCTTTCTGTTCATCTTGTGTTCGATGACTTGAATAAGACTCTCATTGCTATTGATTCAAGACCGAAACAAAGTAGCTGTTTTTTGCTTTTTTGGCCAAAAAAAGTGAGTGTATTTCCAGCAAAATAAAACGACCATAAAGTGTTCCAGCGAAAGCTTGCAAGGAGGGGTGCGAGGGGGATCGATATTAGCATTCATCAGAATAACTTACTCCTTGGTTGAAAGCGCATTCCCGGATAGTAATATTTTCTTCACCTCTGCCATTCAAAAGGGCACCAAAATAGCAAGCTGAAACAAAGACTGTTTCAAAATTTATTTTAAAATAGCTGATAAGACCGCTTTCATGATGAAAAATGCCTTATAAGGCTTTTAAAAATATCTTTCTAGCAGTCTAGGGCAGCATGGGAATGTAGTAGAAGAGAAGTACACGATGAACTACAAGCAAAAGTAAACTTCATCCAATTTCAAAATTCCGAAAGGTTTTTTTTTTGATCAAAAGCTGTTTTGGACAAAAGGATGTTATGTTTTGACTGATTAGTTCAGTAAAGTGTCGGTTTCAAAAAGAACATCCAAATGAGGTGGATCAGCCACTTCATTTTCCTCTCTACGGCAGTTTCTTTTTGCGTCCGCTCAATTGAAAAAAGGTCTTCTGTTAGTCGACACTCAGTAAACATATTTTAGACACGGCCTTAAATACTACACTGTATTTGATTTGCAAAACGATTCATACTTACAACCACCAGCTTCCTGAGCGTAAACTATGTACGAGACGTACACTGTTAACAAACATGAAATCAATATCTTTATCATCATTCCGTCAATAATAAAGCCACAGAGAAAAAACTGTTATAAGATTATATCTGGAAAAATACAAGGTTTTGAGCAACAGAGAGCCGAACGTGTGCACTGCTGTATGGATGTAGCGGCGATTCATTATTACATAGCCTTGGTGCTGCTTGACCAACAAACAAATTGCCACAAGTTGACGCGTTGTTATGCCTTAAGCAGGTCGATATCAGTTCGCACTGTAGGGCAAGCACAAAAAAAAACGAAACATAAGTGTAAAACACACAAGCATTTACTCGAGAAGAACAGTAAAGCAGAAAACTTGTAGTTTTCTAAACGCAATGCAAGGGCATCGCCAGTAAGGACTGAACCTGCAAACCCTGATCTCCGCACCATCATCTGAGATCAAGTATGCCCTCTAAACCAATAAATCCCCATTCCGATTAAAAGACGAATTTCGATTGCTACATCATTTGTTGACATCAGATACAAAACGCACGAAATCAGAATGATTCCACCAAGGAATAAAGTCGCAAATCCTACGTTCTGCACCATCAGTCGGCATTACATATGGTACAAAACATGCAAATCCCGAGTCTTACCCTCAGGGATTTATTTTGTCAATCTAGAGTCCTAGACCTTCAGTATAAATGATGCTTAAACACACCATTCTTGATTATTCGCTTAAACACAATACTTACAATTTTGCAATCAGCAGTCGGAAGCATTACCTCCAGACCATTTTCACGCATATGGTAACTTATTTGACGCCTCTTACGACTCTAAAGATTTTAACTCTTCTCACCGGATCAAAGCACGGTGGACGCAGTGGCTTATGAAGACTATGAAGTGCACTTCCGAAAGTAAATAAAGACTCCTTCCATGTAAGACACAATTAAGGGGGGGGGGGGGGTGCAAAACCATAGTTGACGGCAGTTAGCCTACCAGCCTGAAGTCCCTCGTTAGCCATGTCACTTAGTCTCAAGCAAAAGTGCAATTTTTTTGAATTACTCAACAAACTTGCCGCAAGAAGTTTATCATAAAATTGATGACCAACTCGTTTATGTTCTTAATTCGGCGCTTGGGTGGTAAGTATTTCGCAGTTCCTACTTGTTCCACTGAATTTAGCTTACTGTAGACTACTATGCTTAGGGCGCTTTTCCCTTTTAATAGTTAATTGCTGTTATATCATCTGGAAGTGCAAAACCCCATGTAAACTAAAACCTACGTTTTCATGCGTATTCATGACCTAACCAAGAATCAAACCCATCATTCAAAAAAGTCAACCACTACGGGTTTTAAGTTGGTTACGAAATAAAATGCCTAGAGGTTGTTACTGCGCTGTTCAATTAAAACTGTTTTTAGCGCCAGAACATGACTGAGTAAATTCGGTTTTATATTTTATCCTTCTCATTTGTCCTATTGCTCAGCATAAAGCAGGATGTCCGTGAACAACACCTTTAAAGTTTTTAGTACACGAAACTTTACATGCAATTTCATCCCGTATCTATCGACTGCAAAGCGGATGCACAAACCACTGCACTACAACGCAAGCAGTAAACTTCGAAGTATTTTGTTTCAAGCCACCCTGCTACTCGTTTATTTTTTACGTAACTTTAACTTTTTTGCTGATCCAACCAGAGTCATTGCCTGTGGCAAAGCCAAATGTAGTCTGCATAAGGTTATCGTTTCATAAATTGACAAAAAGTTATCAAATCTTCTAAAAACGTCGGGAGGCATGTCATGCGGAAAATAGTTGTTTTGACCTGGTTCTGCTGCAAACACAGCGACATGTTGCAGTTGACCACGTACCTGCCTGTTTTTCGGTAGTGTTACCTTATTCTAAAGTAAATGTGATTTTTGCACCGCTTTTAATGGGTATAATCTTATCAAATTAAGGTCCTTTCCACTCAACAAAATTAAGCAATATTTTCATTACTTTAGTAAAAATGCGAGCTCTGTCGAATGTGAATTTATTGTGAACTTAATTCTGTGAAACTATTTTTCTTTAGGGACAAAATCGTAGAAAAGAGAAGGTTGAAGCTCTTCTCTGCAGCGTAGCCATGTCGTTTGCATCAAAAATGTAGATTTTTACAGGGACATTCATCCACTTTGTCACAAATAAACCATTTGATTCTTTTGATTAACAATTAAAACGAAGAAAAAACACGGAACACTTTTACACATACATCTTGTCAAGTCACATATCAGTTAAGTGCTATATTAAAACTCCTTATTTCTAATTGTAATATTGAGGTTTGCTGTTTTTTTGCATTGCAATGCTCAACACGTTCAGAAAAATCAAGCATGAAAAAATATTGTTTCATACCCGTGACGGTGCTTGTTACTTACATCGATACATTTAGTATCTGGCACGTATGGTAGCTATATACTGCGCCGATAGTATGAGTAACTCCAAAGGTGGTCTGAACACAATGGCGATCTAGTACAGTGGTTTTAGAACTCTTTAAGCTGGCGGATCCCTTTAGGTTGCTTGTGTTTACCTACAGTTTACCGACCTTGGCTTTTATTTGGAGATCAGTTACGTGTGGATGGAGTCTTTAAACTGAAGACTTTTTGTGAATTAGTAAGTAACTTAAGGTGGAAGGCTGAGATCTTGCACGTTTCTATGACTCAAAAAGATGAGATGGTTGCGGATCCTTTAAAAAGACTTCTTTGATCTTAGTTTGAGATCAACTGCTCGACCACAACCGACGTAAGATTCTCCTGTGACCAGAAATCGAATGAAAATGCATAAGTAAACTCATTTTGCATGCATGTTCAGTCGAAAAATCGAGCTTTCAGTTTTTCTTTAGCCTCATACTTTAATCAATTCAGTGCATGAGATATCGCCATCAATTTTAAAGTGATTTACGCATCGCATTACTTTAAAAGACTTGTTATCACATCAAGATATAACTCCATGTCGACTAACCCGTTCTGCATTGAATTTGCCGGAAACCCACCATTGTAATAATTGTATTTTCGGCCAAAACAAACAAAACAATTTATTCGTGCGTTATTTTTGTCACTCGGAGCACGTACAAGAATGGAAACTTACAGTGATTTCGTTAAGCACAAAATGAATCATTTAAAGCACTTTTTGTATTTTTCATAAAAAAATTTCTCACAAAAAACTGTGACATCTTAATCAGAGATGTGCAACCTTTTTTGCGGACCGGTCAATTTCAAACTTCTCGAACATTTCCTGGGCCTGTAAAATTTTGTGATCCATATTGTCTATGAGTAGAATCAAATTTCCAAGCAATGGCTGGTGACGATGTTCATCCCAAAAAAGGCTAAAGACCTTTTTTTGAAGATCAATACTTTCGTGGCAACCTATACGCCAAATTTTCCGAATATAACGTTTGAAGATCTTTCTTTTTGGAGATCCACTTTTCCAAAGTGTAATTGGCAAGTTTACCATCCAATGGGGTAAAATTACGTTGCAGGCCACAAAACTTTACAAAGCGGAGGGTAGGTTCCACACCCTTGATCTGAACATAATTTCTGACTTGTCAAAAAAAATAGAAATTTACAGTCTATCTTGGTCGTGGGCAATTTGTTAAATCATCTTAATTATTTTCCGAACTTGACTCTGCTAGAATGCGAATGTATGTACTTTGATGTACACTTGGAGTGCGTAAAGTTTTGAAATTTACCGAAGTTTCGGTAATTACGAAATGATTCATGTAGTTTGTTTCGGTATTTTTTGTCAAAGGATTTCATAGAAGAACTTTTTTATCACAAAATAATTTTTGACTTGTCAAAAAATAGAAATTTCCAGTCTATTTTGGCCACAGGCTGTTTGCAAAATTATCTTGTTGAACAACTTCGCTTTACTCGCATTAGTCAAAGTTGGTTGGAGATGTGGTTTGAGCGTCCGATTCGCAGCCGGTAGGCCTGGGCTCAATTCTTTTGTTAAGCCATTCCAACAAACTTTCCAAATAGCATATGTGTGTCTCGTTAGAAATACAATGGTTGAGATAATGAGAGGAATGAGACATAGTCTATGAAGTTGTGCAGAATTTTTATTCGGGATTTAAGTTTTCTTGTAACAAAAAACTACTTCAGGAACAAACACCAAAAATTATATCTAAAATTATGTCTTTGGCCGCATCAACAACTCAGTAATTTTAGGATGTAATTGAACCAATAAGTTCAAGTTTAGAGCATTCACTTCGATAGTTGATAATTGAGTGACCCCCTGGTTTTAACTCCAAGGGGAGCCAGATCAAAGATTTAAATTTGGCATTGACAATTTTTCTGCCTTCCCCTAATATACTTTGACTTTTCAAGGAAGTGTGATAGATTTTGCGCCATATGCTCTGTATCAGTTGGTTCTAACTTGTACAGTGAATGTTTTTAGTGTTTCCATGAGCCTACAGCAGGCCTGCAGAATGCGTTACAACTCAATGTAAAAGTATTGCTCCAGTTCTAACCTAGCTTGCTCGAAAACTGCGTAGGAAGGCGATACGTAACAAGATCAATGGCTTCAAACCGAGGTTCATGGACCACTGGAGTATTTGTAAGGACTTAAAGAACTTGTCAATTTAAGATACACTTTTTTTGTGGTTTTGAGCATTTGTGACAAGTTGAGGATAGTACCCATCCCAATTTTGACACAAATGCTCGGCATCAAAGGTTATGACTTAGAGTGAAATTTACTGCCTTATGCATCCTGAAGGCAATCGTTGAACAAAGCGACTGCGAGAGTTCAAATCATCAAACTGCGTTTATATGCCATTGCAAAATGCAACCTTTTCCGGCCAGCTTAAACTGCTGCGCTTATTACAGAAGTACATTAAGATGATCATAGGCGTAGCACATTGTTTTGTATGTAGGTGGGGAAACTGAAGTCGTTTTTCCCCACATCACAACACAAAACAATGTGTTGTCTTGTGTTGTATGTGGGGAAAATGACTTCATCCTTCCCCACCTTCACCCTACCTTCACCCCACCTACAATGTGTTGTAAGTGAGTTGAAGCTAGAATGAAGACCTTTTTTAGAGATCAAGTTTTTCTGTGGCGCTTTTTAGATATTTTGCTACTTTTTTCCGGCATATGTTTTTCCTATTTTTAAAATTTCTGAAGTGTTACCAGGAAAGCGGACATTGTTCTGTGTTGCCTAAAAAAATATGGACATTTTAGCCTCCCCTTTTCTTACACCTGTGGTGTTGATAATTCTGGCAACTCTGAAGCCGGTGTGAAAGCAATTTCCTCCGCATATACTTTCTTAAGATAGACTTGTAAATAAGCTAATATTGATATTGTGTTTTCAGAAAAGGTAGTTGAAACAAAATGAAAAGCTTACTTGCTTCATTATTTGTTGTTCTAGTTTCTTATATTGTTTACTCACAAACACTACGTAAGTTCTAATTATAGTTTTGTGACAACAAATAATTTCGGGTAGCAGTGATGCACCGATGTGTGACGTCATAATAGATTTTTATGCAAACGCTTATTAAATCAGCGTCCGCTTTGTAGTCAGTAGGCTTGCAGTTCAAGTACAATTCGTGTCAGTGTAAGAAATTTAAAATTGTCATTGATAGCTTTCGGGCCAAGCGTTTGAAATTAAGCGAAAGTGTAATGGGTGTTGTGTTATTACGTTGTTTGTCTCAACTTTCACATTGACTATCAGTTGCTCTCAATATTGCTGTAGGTCTGCCAAAAGCCTAGGCAATGTGTTGCATCATCTATGTCATGTTGCCACTGTTTCCAATCAAATCGGTAAAAACATAAATGGGAATCAAAGTTTATTTTTGAAGGTTTAAGGCAGGGGTGAGCAAATGTTTTTGCAGGTGGGCCAATTTTACTCAACCAAATGATACACCAGAAGCCAAGACCTTTTCGATTTTGTTTTTGCAAATCAGTTTCAAAACATTGCAATTTTTGAAAGAAAAGCTTTTTCTAGACATAAACTTTAGAAGCGGAGATTTTCAACTGGAATCTTTTTAAGGGCGGAGGAGGAATTAATCTCAAAAGAGCAAAATTTCACCCCGCAGACCCCAGTTTGTACATCCCTGGTTTAAGGAATGCTTCGCTCGAAAATTGGTGACGTGGAGAAGTTAAACTCTGACACCATTTACCTCAATTTGCTGAGGTTTTTTTAGCTGTTGATTGTTAGTTATTGAAATCGCCGTATTTTTAGTTTGTTATTCCGGTGCTATTGTCAACGGGAAGGGTGCTGAAAATATCACCGTTCGTAATTGCACAGACCATGGAGTACGAGTAAGTAAAACTTGAACCTTTGCTAGAACTGAGCAACAAATACTTGTAGCTTTTGTGACCGAAGTACGAACTACAACTGCCTAATCAACGTTGGAATAAATCGCTAAAGACAAGCATTTTTTAAGATTAAAAGCTTCAGATCAATAAGGCTAAAGTTTTTACAGCTATTCTGCAGTTGTATAGGAGACAAAACCATATCTTTTTTGGAGTTACCATTGCCACTTCTACCGGTACAGCGCATTGCGAACCCAGCACTGCAACCAAACAAGAGAAATTGTTCAAAATGCATTTTCGAAGGAAATGGAAGCTCAAGATGGCAAGTAGTGCCTTACTGCCCTGAACAAACGATATTAGAAATTCGATTCGGAGGAAGAAGAGAATCATCATGATATTTAGGAGAGGGAGCATTGTGCCGTACCCTCATCCCCTTAAGGCCTTACTAACAACACAAAAAAGATCACAGTGGTGTGCGAGTAACTTACTATACTGGATCAGGTTTGGGGGGGGGGGGGTGACCACGATTGATTTTCGAGGAAAGGTCGTAAACTTAAAAAAGAAAAACAATGCCAAAACACTAAGGTCTTGAAACAAAGTTCATCGTTTCTTCACCAAACAGAAAATCCAGTTTTGGCTTCTTCCCTTCCTTCGTTGTTGCTGAGAAAAATTACTACTTCAGGATATCAGATTAATTAATAGATATTAAGGCAACTTATACTCATAGGCTAACTACAATCAGTTGATTAAAATACCACTTCCACGACCAGTTTCGTTTCTGTTAGAACTCTTCAAGTGGACTCAGGTATTGAATCGACGATCACATGAATTGCTTCATGCGGTTTTTACCACTCCGCCATCGGTCTTGTCAACTGATGTTGTTAATTTTATGCGTATTTTTTGCGTGCTCAATATAAGCTTAAAAGTTGCCTTAACCTTGCTCTGGTACCATGAAAAAAATCACGTTAGCAGTACCTTGGGTTCAATATGACACCACTACTGAAAATACATTTGAACACCAGAAGAAAAACTCAATTTGTTTTCAATCAGTGTTTATTGCTTGATAAATGTAGTGGAGTGTACAATACACGAATATTTTACTTCTGACACTGATTACAGACCATCTCGCTGTGTTCTTCCCAAGTGGTGTTATGACTTCTACTGCAGGTGAATCTGTACTTTTTTGTCCTTCGATCTCGGACAAAGGAAGCATTTCTTGCGCCCTGATGGACAATGCTGGGTGATGTTTTAACAGCTGGAGGTGGTTCTAGTGAAATCCCGCAGCTGCAAATGATTTGTTCACAACCTGAGGTGTTTGAGGTGTCACCAATCTGTGCTTGGCTTGAGAAACAATCAACGATGCGGATAGTTCTTTCATGGGGTCAATATAACCTCAAGAAAATAAAATGGGAAATTAAAAAAAAGGCAACATTGAAATTAAGATTACATAAATGGAAACAGTGGACAAGAACCTGCAAAGAAAATTCAAAGCGAGATGAAAGCTTGTAATCTCAACGTTTGGAATATTTAGCCTATCAAATAATCCTGGGGTCATATTGACCCCATGGTACCAGAACAGGGTTAATATCTGTTAATTAATCTAATATCTAAATAGGCTAACACCAGCTCCTGTAATTCGAATTACTTCAGGATAGGATCTTACTGTATTTCAAAAAATGATAAATTGTGGCAGGCAATGTTTAGCTTGTAATAGTTTTTCTTTGCAAAACTTTGTCTTTCATGGTTTAAAATTTCCATCAAAATGATTTTCTTCATAAGACACCTCTCCATCCAGGGTCATATTTGAAGAGAATGAGAATGAGAGCCCCGGGATTTTCTGGTGTTTGCTGAAAGTTTTCTTGGTAACCACTTTCTGTGATCAAATCATCTCTCCCTTTTTCTTGCTAAAACCCAATCCTAAATTCAGCTACAGTCAGTTAGTAGGCTTTATTTTGAAATTGATTACACTTGCAAATTTCGTCGAAATCATGTTTTGGCCACGACACTTTCTGCACTTTTTTCTCAAAAATGGTTTTTACCAGCACTTACCTCTACTGAATATTGACGAAGCCATTATGTGTACATTGTAGATTTGCTTCGTCTTAGGTACAAAAAAAATGTCTTGTGCTATCGCAAGCATCGACTTTGCGTGGTTATAAGAATATATAAAAAAATACACGCTTCCAAAATACTTTTTTATACTTAAGCCAAACACTCGAGTCAGAGTCAAGTTCAAAAAATGTTCTGGAGTGGCTCATTAAATTACATCTAATTTTTGGACGTCTATTAAATGTAACGTTTTTAGCATTGTATGTTCTATTCCTATCGCTGAATGCCAAGAACGAGATTTGTGTATAACATTTTGTTCTACAAGATAATTGAATCAAGGTCTATCTACCGTAAGCGGTTTTTTAAACTGTTACGTCACGGTGCCGTTTACGTGTAAACGTAGTGGTCTTCGTTGTCGTTTGGTCAGGCACCCGAACTCAATCCGGGCCAGCACAAATCAAGGCCAGGGACGAGGGTCTATCCTTTCACCGCCCCGGGCTGCCGCGCTGCCCTAATTAGATGCTGGCAGTGGTGGCGTTAAGCCAACATCGAGTTGCGTCATCCAAAACCTGGAGACTTCGTGTTCCTCTTGATACATGATGTATGAGACAAGAAGATATAACGTGATCTGTAGTTTTCTCAATGGCGCCACATTTGCAATTCGGTGATGGAGTGAGACTCCATTTGTACATGGACGAGTGAAAACGTCCTACACCAGTCTGCAGGCGATTGAGCCTTACCCGAGATGTTCTGGCCAGACTCATTCCAAATGGCCTTAAACTGACTCTGGGAATGAAAGCACGGACCCTTGAAATACTCTCCAAGTGGTCCGCGTTCCATTCATGTTTTGTCCACTGCTTCACGCGGATGTTCAGTTTGGATAAACTACCAAATAGTTTCCACGCAGCAGGTACAAATGGGCGTCTTGATCTAAGTCTCCCCAGGTGCGCATCCTGCTGCCCAATCAACTGTCCGTACAGTATATGGTCGGGGTCATGAATAGCACGATTCGCCAAAGAGAGTGTCGCTCCTAATTGGCTGAGCTCGGCTGGCTGGATGCCTGCGAGGACAGGGAAGTCCTCCGTTGGTGTAGGACGCAAGCATTCAGTGACAATGCGCAAAGTATCATTGAGAATCCTGTCAATGAGGCGAGTATGGGTAGTACGATACCAAACTGGTGCGCAGTTTTCAGTGGTGGAGTAGACCAAGGATAGAGCAGAGATGTGCAATGTCGTGGCACCTGCATCCCATCCGGATTCCATAAATCGCCTCAACAGCGCAATTCGGGTAATGAGTTTTTTGCGCAAAGCCTCGATGTGGTGACGGAAAGTAAGCGACCTATCCAGCTTTACCCCAAGATACGTTGGGACTGGACAGGGTGGCAATAAGTTGTCATTGTTGTAAACATTACGCTCACGTTTGGCCTCTCTGTTGTTAAGATGAAAGGCCGCTGTCACCGTTTTCGTATTGCTGAGCTTTAGCCTTCAAGTCTGGAGATATGCTGAAAGTGTAGTCATGCCTTGGCTTAGAGTGTCCTCCACAGCCTTCCAATCTCGAGAAGCATACAGCAATGCTAAATCATCAGCACATGCATACTTCTGAGAAGTCATGGAAGGCAGATCGTATGTGTAGATGTTGAAAAAAAGGGGGCCCAAAACCGATCCCTGTGGGAGGCCGTTTCGCAAACGTCTTAACCTGCTTTGCTTGCTGTCACCAGTAGTGAGCGTGAAGCTTCTACTCCGGACAAGTTCCATGTGCTTATCCGGTAGAAGCTTAAACAACTTGCAGGTGAGACCACGGTGCCAGAGAGTGTCGTAAGCATCTGTCATGTCGACAAACACGGCGCCGGCCTTCTTCTTGGCCTTAAATGAATCCTCGATGTTTTGAGTAAGCAAAGCTGTCTGATCAACGTAGTGGTGACGTATTAAAATTTGAATATCCCACTGATGGGTTAATTATTTTAGTCAGTTCTTTAATCCTCAATAGTCAGCTAGTCGGTAGATATGAATTCAATTACATTGTCGAACAAATTGCATACGACATCAAACAGCCTTTAAGTGTGCTTCCTAAACCAGGGGTGTTAAAGTTTGCCGAGGGATGTTGAGATTTGATTTTAAAAGTGTTGAGTGTTTTCATTTTAGTCCAGCGATATATTAGATTACAAAATAATGGTAAAGTAGGTGGTATTCAAAGTTACACGAATGCGGATTGGGGGTGTTGAGCCTTTAGAACTTTAGAAACCGCTACCGTAAACTCTACTTGCTGAAATCACTCACAGTGACATGTGACCGCTGCAGGGGTTAGTGTGTTCGTTCTGTAATCAGTAGAGTTGGGCTCAGTTACCTTGTACAGATATGCCACCGACTTCAAAAGCGGAATTCATGGCTTTTCTGCATGGTGCCCAGCAATATGAGCAATGAAGTGGGCAATATATGAAACTGATTTCACTAAATTACAATTAAAACACATCCTGAGGCTAATAATCCGTTGGAGTTAAAAACCCTTTGAAAATTTAACAATATTTTTAATTTGCTGGCCTATATACAACCATTTTTATACAGCAAAAGGCCTTATTGAGATTTCTGGGAGCCCGACACAGGTTTATTGAAAAAGTCTTAATTGAAAATACGCCTCACCATTTCAACAAACTGAAAGGTGTCTTGTAAGCAAAGGTCGTCATTTTGATCTCAAGGTCCCCATTTTACCGTGGGTTCTAATACAAATCCCACCTCTTTATCTAACACTAAGCATGCAAATAAATGTATTTTCCAATTTGACCTTTTACCCGGCTTCCCGCGCGTGTGCACAAAGAAGAACGAAAAGATATTATTTGTTTTAATTAAACCTGCATTAAATGCCTGCGGGTTATGAAAGACTTGAAGAACCAGTTATTTTACTTTTCAACTATTTTTATCTTTTATGAAATCAAAATTTTTAACACAGAATTAAGATTTTGTCTATCGCGCTGCAAATGTTTAGTTTTACTTGCAAATATCAATCATTTACTCGTTATTATTTATTTTTATTCTTATCCTCCAGTCACAGAAAAAAACCTTGACGTTGAACGCACGATTACCGACCTTCTTTGGAGTTATCGGCACAGCTAGCAGAATGCGCTTTTATCACAAGCATAGCTTCAAAGTAAAAGCTAAAATAAAGTTTTTTCCTAACCAAACAGGCATCGAACACATAACTTCAAGATTACAAGGCAAGTCCTCTAACAAGCCGAGCTACATTGCCGGTCAGGGGCGCGGCGTCTGTTCCAAGTGAGAATTAGGGGAAAAAAGCAAGATGTTTTGAAATTTTTTAAAGAGAGCTTTTATGATGACGTTCTCATTATCACGTCACAATCGTGAGTCATTATCACGTGGCAATCGTGAGCAGAATAGAGTTAAAAAATGGTTGGAGAGAGGGACAGTTTTTCAAGAAAAAATTATGTCCAGCGAGACGCAAGGTACAAGGAGTTTTGCAGTCCTTGAAAAAGATCGTCTCAACTAGTTTAGTTCGTTCAAGCTTTGTTAACAGTGAATTATTTGTCACTTATTTTTATCTTCCGGTCACGGAAAACTTTTTGGTGGTTATGCTGGAACATCGTTGCTTTCACACTCGCTTCGGAGCCATAATGCTGCTGATGCAGCAAATATCAACCACAAGCAGGAGAAATAACTACAAAGTCCTTTTCCAAGTGCGAAACAACTTTACCATCGTGAGATTCGAACACGCGTTCACTGTTGCTTTTTAAAAATACCTTTTATCAGTTTTCGATAAAGAAGGCGAAACTCTCTGCCATCTTTCCTGCATGCGACCTTGGTTGTTCGAATCTATCCCAGTAATTATTGCTAGCATTGACAATTAAAAAAAACTAGTCGTTTGGCATTTTCTGTTTGAGCTTTTATTGTTGTTGCTTGGGAAATAAGCGGTCAAAACAGCTGAGAATCGATCCCACAACCAATTATGCCACTTCACTATTAAAACGAGTGATAGCATTTTCTTGGACAAACCCAACAAGTATGTACAAATGCTTATTCTCCCACCACTTACAAAACTTCGCTTCAAGCTCTCCCACTACATAGGCCTATTATGATATTTTTATTTTGGGCCAAATACGTTGTTCACTAATAATTTACTCCGAATACTTTTTGCCGATGACCACTCCAAACAAAATTGACAAAAATTATGTTTTTTAGTATGCCTGCCAGACAAAATTTGAAGTGAGAGATCCTTTAGCAAATCAAGAGAACTATACTTCAGTTGTCCGTGAGTGTGTTCAATCTGCTTCTTGCTTTATACAACAGAATTCCAATGCCTTCAAATGTGATCCAGGAGAAAATCTCGTAAGCTGCTACTGCTGACGAATTTTCAATTTTTACTCTAGTGTACAATCGCATGCCAGCTTGTTTTGTAGAAAAAAACGCTCAAAACAGTCTGCTCGATTTTTGGCAAAGCAGACACTCCAGCCTCTGTTTGCAGAGTTTGAAAGTGCTTTCCTTTACCAATCAGTTAACACATGACGGATAACTCAAGTTATTGCATGGTTTCATCACCCCTGGAAACTGATTTTCGTGCAGCAATAAATTGGTAGTCACGAAAAATTAAAAAATAAAACGTTCTCCGAGGTGTAAAGCCTCAATTTTACAGAAAAAACAAATCTACGCAGTAGCGTTACTAGAGTTGACAACATTCGGGGAAGCCTCATAAATTGTCCCTCCCACACCAATATACAAAACAAAGTGATCTTCAACGCAACTTTTTTCTCATTTTCAGGGGTATTTTACAACAGTGTTACCCTTGGAGTCTGGTGTTACAGAGAGACAGTTCTCTCATCTCTTTAGCGGCGCCATTGATCCTGTTTTGCCTCGTTGTGCTTTTAAAAAAGTTACTTTACCGCTATTTCTTTAACTATAGCCTGTTTCCGTTCGGAACTAAACATGTGCACAACATGCCTCAATATCTTTCAGGTCCGAGTATGTTTCGAATGCTGCCTCAGTGATCTTTGCAATGATAACACTGAACTTGCACCTCTTCCAGAAGTAAAAAAATGAAAAGTGGATCGAAATCAGAGTCGGTTGTGGTTGATGCACTTCAAAAACAACGTGGACTATTTGTTATACTTTGCAGTGAATAATACCGGTTTTTGAAGCTGCAACAATAAAAAAAAAACCTTTACAGTGCTTAGTGTTGCTTTGTTCAGAAGTGTGTTCTGGTAAGACAAGAGAAAATATCAAAACGATGAAAAAAGTCATTATTATGAAATACAAAATTTTGATCATTTGTTAGTGAAATTTATTTAATCTGTCGAATACAAAATACAGGCAAGGTTCGAAAGAATGCAAACTGTCCTTTCAGTAGACTCTGGTGCTTCCCATTGGGCTTGCATTTTATTGTTGTTGGCGCAAACCAATGTTTGAATTGTAAGCGAGAACTTTAAAGCACACACAAACCCGTGGAGTCCACCGCTCCAGTAGTGGCCTTTCCTCAGGGAATAGGTGGTGCTCGAAGCAAAAACCAACAGTTAGGACTAACTTTCTAAGCTTCATCTAAAACTTAAACAATTCAATCCTTACTATAAAAAAATGACTGATAATCTTTGACAGGTGGAACACACAAATATTTAATTAGTCAGTTATTTTAAAATGTAAACCTAATTTTACAACAAAAGAACCGAAATCTAAAAAAAGGGTAAATTGGCTATTTTGGGTTAATCATCTCATAACAGAAGATGACATAACATTCAGCAGCCCAAAATTAACTAAAATCTCCGTACCAGTGGATAAATATGCAACTTCATGCCACGTGGCCTACACATTAAATTCCAAACCAAAAGTAGAGTGTAAAAGCAGCCATCATTAGATTTGATGCACATCTACTCACCATCACATGTTGGTTATTGTTGTTCACTCATACTTATTAGTTATGTTCAGTGGTGGGTAAGTGTTGTGTTTTCTTACAACAAAACAACTAGATAATCACGGAGATTAAACTAGCTTAAATTCTCATCACAAGTATATCCTTTTTTTGTTCACTTCTATTTACAATCTCAATCATTTCCAAAACGTGACTACACAATAGATTATAAATGCAGCTGTTATGTACAAACGATACTATATCATCACAACACCTTCCCCTCTAATTTGAAGATACGGACTCAGAAGATATTACAATTTACACAAAAGTATGCTCTTCGACTTAAAAATTATACATGACATTGTATCAGAGCAGACTTAGCAATCGAAAAGTACTTTACGTCGCCTTTTCCTCTGGGGCCGTCCCAACCTACGAGAAATGCCCCCATTGACCCCATCATTTAAAAATGTGCTGTTTCTATAATTTCTTTCTCTGCTGGGGCCTTGTTTTTCTGATAATGAACACGAGCTAGTTGAAGGGAGGTTTTGATGATTTCCATCTTGCAAAGTGTCTACCCGAGGCTTGTTCGTTCGTTCACATTCAGTTATGCTGGTGTTCGGTTCAGAGACATAACGTGGTTGTAACTGATCGACATGTCTTCGCCACCTCGCTCCATTTGATAGAACTCGTACTCGTACACTACGAGTGCCATATACTTTTTCAATTTCCGCTGGTACCCATCGAGGATTGTTACGTGCATGCTGGCCTTCTTCCAATGCATAACATGGCATGCCAACTTGATAAGGATTTTCATCTTGGTTTCCCCGCAACTTGGATGGGTGAGGTGTTTCCTTCAATTGCCTCCTCTGCGCCGCATGAGCTGGTGATGGTAACAATACATCAATCTTGGTTCGAATTTGTCTTCCTGTCAATAGTTCGCTTGGCGAATATCCTCCAGCTAATGGTGTGCGCCGATATTGCATTAAAAATTCTTGCAAGGCAGACTTACATGGGAGATTTGATTTTTTTAATGCTTGTTTAAATGTCTGCACCAATCTTTCGGCTGCTCCATTCGTTGCAGGGTGGTAAGGCGCTCCCGTAAGATGCACAATTCCTCTTTGCTTGCACCACTCCTGAAATTCACCTGATGTGAATGAGGACGCGTTATCCGTAACCAGGCTGTGTGGATACCCAAAATGTGCAAATGTCTCTTCCAACAGTGCCATTGTAGACTTTGACGAGACAGTTGTAGTGGGATAAATGCATGGGTATTTGGAGTAGGCATCAACAATCACTAGCCAATTATTTCCCATAAAATTAACCGCATGGTCCACATGTATTCGGCTCCATGGCTTCTCCGGAAGCATCCATGGGTGATTTTTCATTTTCGGCGGTTTATTCTGGTGTTCTCCACATGATGTGCACTTTCGGCATTGCTCTTTAATGTCAAAATCCAGACCTGGCCAGTATACTGCTGTGCGAGCCAAATGTTTCATTTTCTCAATCCCAAAATGACTCGTATGCAAAATGTCAATAACTTGCTTTCGTAAACTTTGGGGAATCACAACTCTAGTTCCATATAGCAAACATCCATGTTCCACAGATAAAAAATCTGCAACTTTGCGAAATTCCTCAGCTTTTTCTGTAGAAGCTTTCTTTTGAGGCCATCCTTCTTGCATATACCGAATGACTGTTGAAATTGTAGGATCCTTTGCTGATTCTTTAAGTAGGACTCCTGGGTCTGTTGGCTTCAGCTGTGAGCTTATGGTCTTGATGGCGTTTATTACATACATATTATCCTCCTCTTCTTCTTCGTGGTCGAAGTGCGCATCAGGACCTGAAGGCAATCGGCTTAGCACATCTGCATTTCCATGAGCAGAAGTATTTCTATATTCGATGGAATAGTTATACCGATTTAATATTAAAGCCCATCTAGCTAAGCGATTGGCTGCCAAAGCTGGTGTGGCTTTGGTAGGACTAAACACTGATAGCAATGGCTTGTGATCAGTCACTAAGATAAATTTTCTTCCATAAAGGTATTGATGGAACTTTCGCAGAGCAAACACAATAGCGAGAGCTTCTTTTTGTATCTGACTGTATTTTCTTTGGCTCTCTGTCAATGTTTTGGATGCGTTGGCAATTGGACGTTCCTGTCCATCTTGAAAACGGTGAAACAACACTGCACCAATTCCTACGTTGGAAGCATCACAAGAGATACCAATTGGCAGTGATGAATCAAAGTGTGCTAGCACCATGTCTGTGCAAAGCATGTCTTTCACAGTTTGAAAAGCTTTTTCTTCTTTTTCCTTCCATTTCCATTCCATGCCGTTTCTGGTTAACTTGTGTAAAGGCTCAGTAATTGTAGACAGGTTAGGCAAAAACTTTCCATAAAACTGTACTGAACCTAAAAATGATTTAAGCGTTGAAAGATTGTGAGGTCGTGGCATTTTACGAACTGCGTCAACTTTCTTTCCCTTGGATATGCCTTGGGATGAAAGAGTATGTCCCAAATACTCCACAGTGGGTTTGGCAAACTCACATTTATCCAAACGACAGCGTAGTCCATGGTCTTGAAGCTTTTGTAGAAGTTGACGCAAATTTTCTAGATGGTCTTCAGCATTTTTGCCGCTTACAAGTATGTCATCTAAGTAAACAGCAACACCTTTAAGATCTGAAGTCAACTGGGTCATTATCTCCTGAAAGTAACCCGGTGCCGATGTTATCCCAAAAGGCAATCTCGTTTGAAGAAGCACACCTTTATGCGTGCTGAGTGCGAGCCTTTTTTGGCTTTCTGGGCTGAGGGGAATTTGATTATAGGCATCTGCTAAGTCAATTTTAGTGAAGCAATACCCCCCACCTAGCTTTTGCATTAGTTCTTCGGGAACCGGAATGGGTTGTCTATGTATTTCCAGTTGATGGTTTATTGTGGCTGAGTAGTCCCCACATACTCTTAGTGAGGGTACAGTTTGCCCTGGACGTAGGGGTTTCTTTATTGGTACTACTGGTGTGCCAAAATCGTTGAATTGTACAGGCTTCCACACCCCTTTGGCAATACCCCGTTCATAAGCTTGTGCCAAGTCATCCTGTATGGCAAAGGGCACAGGTCGTGGTTTGCAAAATACAGGCGTTACGTCTGGTTTAAACTTTATGTCAAGTTCAAAATCTTTCAGGCAACCTAGTTCATCATTAAAAACATCAGGAAAATCATTACACATTTGTTTACAAGCACTTTGCAAGCTTTCAGCACATTGATACACAGATTTACAAATAGACAAACTGCATTGCTTTCCGTGAATCATATCATCTAGTGATATGCTCAGTGTTGCAATCGCATCTCTACCCAATAAGTTTAATTGTGGAATGTCTGTGACCACAAAATCAATTTGTTTGCCATCAAGGCTTGATTCATTATTATGCATAACTACAACAGATTTTGCTTTATATACACCTAAAACAGGTAGCTTATGACCAGAAGCTGATGTATAAACTTTGTCAGTAGTTTGCAATGCTGGTCGGCCAATTTTAATCCAGCGCGATTTCGAAAGAAAGCTATCCCCAGCACCCGTGTCTATTTCAAAAATGGTTTGGTGACCATCAAGGCTAATACTTTGTTGTAACTGGGGAGCAGATCTGACCATTTTGACAGTCTGCAATGTATCTGAGTTGTTGGGTTTCACCGTATGTACTGTAGAGTCTTTTTTCTTTTTATAACAAGCCCTTTCAATATGTCCTAACTTGTTACAATAGTTACACACAGTATTTTTAAAATGGCAAGTGGTGCCTGTGTGACCTTTTCTGCCACAACGGCCACATGGTGGTCCATTTGACCTGTTCACTGAATTTCGAGTATCATTGCACACATCACCTGAAGGTCGTTTTCTCACTTGCCGATATGCTCGTGATGGTGTATGTACTTTAACTGAATACGTGTGTTCATTAGTAGATGGAGTTGAGAAGCTGACAGTCTCTTTTGCAACTTTGTTGGCTTCTTCTATCTCAAGGGCAATATTAATGGCTTTTGCAAAGGTCAATTCGTCTCCTTTTTCTTTAAAAATAGCTTTAAGTATTGCCTCATTGTTCACTGAGCAAATGAATCTGGTGCACATAGCATCATCTTGGGAATCAGCAATTGAACCAAAATCACATGTAACAGCATCTTGTCGGATGCGTGCTGCTAATTCTGTGACAGACTCATTATGTTTTCTGCTCAAATCAATCCAAAATTTGTATCTTTCACGAATAACAAATAATTTTGGATTATATTGTTCAGCCATAAACTGTGCAAGAGTTTCCATATCAGACTCATTAATGTTGATAGGAGGCTGTTGCTGAGATGCTAAGCTTTGCAGTAACTTGTACACTGAAACAGTCTGATTAGTCAAAAAGATTTGAGCTATTTTAGTTTCAGGCACAGAGTGAGCTTTTATGAATGTTAAAAAACGAGAGTAATAATCGGTCCATAATTCAGCAGTTGAGTCAAATGCTGTAAAACTAGGCACAGAATATAAGCTAGGCCTAGCAGCAGAAACTGAGTTTTCAGGACGAGTACCGGTAGATCCCGCAGCATTACCTGAGTTTGCATTCATCTGTTTGAGTGTTTCTAGTAGCACTTCCATTTGCTGTTGATTTTGCTGGGACTGCAATTCCATTTGAGCCTGTTGCTGATCCAGCTGCTTTTTCATTAATTCAATAATTTCTTTGTTAGACATGGCTAAGTGTAAACTTTGTCGCTAATTTGTTATCCTCGTCGCCAATTTGTTGTGTTTTCTTACAACAAAACAACTAGATAATCACGGAGATTAAACTAGCTTAAATTTTCATCACAAGTATATCCTTTTTTTGTTCACTTCTATTTACAATCTCAATCATTTCCAAAACGTGACTACACAATAGATTATAAATGCAGCTGTTATGTACAAACGATACTATATCATCACAACAGTAAGTTACCTTTTAAAGGAACTTAGTTATTGTTACTGCAAAGTTATTTAGCAAAAAAGGTAACTCAGTTACGACTTTTAAAACGTCCTCAATTTTTTCGATATATCGAAAAGCTTCAACGATTAAAGGAAAAGATGTTGCACTCTGCAGTCGACCTTTTTTGTTGGAAAAAATTATTCCCTGATGTGTAGACATTCTTATTGCGCGTTTTAATAACTTTGCATCATGCGGCGCAGGAAGTTCTAGCAGTGGTTTGAGACTCTTGGGGTCCGGCTTGATCTTGCCGTTACCGAGAATGTTTATACAAGACGCAGATGAAATAGTTTTACTTTGCTTCAGCAGTAAGCCACGTTTGTGGATTGATTGCAAAATCTGACTTGCATTTTCATCATGCTTTTTTGGGAGCTTTCTCCCATAGTGACGTTATTTAAACAAAAAAATGTTCCTTTTAGTCCATCTCTTTCGACGAGATTTTTAATTATTCGTTAGAATTGTGAAACGCCATTTGTGACTCCAAATGGAATGCTGCTAAATTCCAATAACTCGCCCCAAGCTTCAAAAACTGTATCAAGCTTGTCGCTTCTATCGATTGGAATTTGATGGTAAGACTTTTTAATTCGAAGATGGAAAGGACTTTGTAAGAGGCTAAAAGATTGACGAGGTCGCCAAAGGATACGCGTCCAACAGGTTTATACTCAGGGAGTAGTCAATGCAGAGCCGCTTTTATCAGTGACCTTGTTCTCCCCGATCAAAGCTTCATTCAGCCGTGGAGAATTGCATGAGCAAATAACTCCATGCTTTTTTTATCTTCTCGACTTCTTCCTGGATAAATGCCCAATCAACATTGTTGAATCGGCGAGTTTCGGACACAATTGGAATACAATTTCGCAATAAGTTCTTGAAAAGATTGACGGGGTTACGTTTGAGATGATAAATAAGCAGCTATTTTTAAATTGTTTACAACAAAATCGGGTTTCGATCCATGGTATTCAAATACTATTTACTTGTGTTGACTTTGAAAATCGCTTCCGAGTAGCACATCGCTGCACCGATTTTCCATCACTTTAAGTTCTACGATGTAAGTTTGCTGCTGTATATACAAGTCAAAAGTGCAGAGTTCTAAAATTCCAAGGTTTTTGATTGGTTTTGGCCAATGAATTATCCGTTTTGCAAGATTACGCAGTGAGGTCAAGCAAAGCTGCCATCTTCTTATTGATACAACTTGGAGAAATTCCGCAACCAATTACTATTATAACCTCATTAATTGTGACAGTCACAACAGCATGTGCCGGACGAGAAGATGCTGAATTACATTTATTGACGGACTGAGGCCGCAGCCGTTGAATTTCCACGCATTTTTGCTAGCAACAAAAATTACGGAAGTGTTGTACAAAATGTAAAGCTCGGGAAGATAAACGCGTCTATTTAAAAATCTCTAACACATCGCCAACAAAATTAAAGGCTATAGTAGAGGAGTATCCATTGGAAGTTTTCCATTTGCTGACTTCCGCTTCTTTTTGGCAACGTGGCAGAGAGCTTTTGAATGCTAAAGGGGGACAATTTTGCACTTGAAACTCAAATTTTTTTCTTTCTAAACGAATCAAACCGCGTTTTTTATTGACAGTTTGTTTTACCTTGCATCGAAAATAGATCACTCTTGCATTTTGCCTCAAAAATTTTGGCCATTGAAAGTAAATGTAACTAGTTGCAAAGCTTCTTTAGGATCAGTTGTTGAAAAGCTGCCGTTCAACGTCCAATGCGGCCTATCGTACGCAGCTGTCTCGACAACGTTAAATCAAGGCCGCAGACCAGTCGCTTTTATGTCGCGAACACTTCACGTGTCCGAACATCATTCCCCAACCGATAAAATGACTACGGCCATCATTGAAGCAGTAAGAAAATGAAATCATTTTCTCGCACGTGGGCAATTTACCTTGGTTTCAGACCAAGTGACTGTAGCGTTTATGTTTGATGGCACCAAGCGCAATGAAAACAAGAACAATAAAATTCAAAGGTTAAGACTCGAACTAGCATCTCTTGCTTATGACATACAATTTCAACCAGGGAAAAGCAATATCGCTTCAGACATCTTAACTCGTGCGTTTCGCCCAACCTCTTACACTCGTAATTTGCCAGAACTACGAGAAAACTTGTGCTATCCGGGAATAAGTCGACTAGCACATTACGTCCGATCAAAAAACCTTCCTTTCCTTGTGGAAAATGTCAAAAAGTATGCCTATCTTTAAACATTTGTGCTGAGTTAAAACCACGATTTTCGTGGGTAGGAAAATATTACAATACAATACGGGTAAAGGTGGAAAGAATAAAAAAAAAACGTCTTTTCCACAGGCACACCAACCGCGATTCCCGAGTTTTTCCATACTGTCCCTTACGTGATAAGTGTTAATCAGAAAAGATCTAAATACCATTTCTAAGAACTTTTTCTATGACCCAGTTGAGGTTTAAACAAAAACCCAGAGCATTCAAACGTAGGGCCTAGCCCAGTCGTGGGCAACCTTTTTCGGTTTGCGTGCCAAAATCGGCTAAATCTCGGAACAAAATTCTTCCGCGTGCCAGCCAAAATTTGTGAAAACATGAAGAAAAGATACCCAAATGGTGAAAACACAATACGACTAAAATCACGTTTACTCACATTGAAAATAAGGCCCAAACAAAGTGGACTTTTGCCTCTTTTAGATTGAAACATATTTACAAAAAACTTTTAAACAAAACTTAACTTATTTTTCAAAGAAAGCATAAGTCCGACAAAATCTTTGGTTACTCTTCATTATTTCAGTGAGACTTCTGCTGCTGCATTGCCGCTGACAGAGATTTTACATCAGGTCTATAGTTTGTGACCTTCAGAGATATACATGAACTACTAGTTTCATCAGTCAGGCTACTCCTACTACGAGACTTAATTAAGTTCATAACTGAAAACAAAGATTCACAAGCATAGGTAGATGAAAACATCGAGAGTAATGCTATTGCAAAGTTTTTTAATTTTTTAGGAATGGCATTCCAAGTCCGCAATAGTTCGTTTTCGGCATTTCTCTTGAGTGTTCCCTTCTCTAATCGCCTTTTTTCAATGTTTTCCAAGTCAACTAACTCTAAGGTCAATAAACTTTTATTTCCAAATTGAGCTACACTGAAATTCAATCAACTGCATTTCAAATTCATCCATGTCTATCCATGAAAACTTTTCTAGGTTCAGTTCCTCCATTTTTATACATTCTGGATACATCATGAATTTTGCTGTCTCTTCTAATTCTCTAAATTTTGAAAATCTTGTGAAGAACTGCTTAACAGCTGACTCGATAATGTTTAAAAATAGCTTCTTTAGGCTTTGAAGATCTGTTTTGTTGTCGGTTTGGAGATCATTAAATTGACTTTTGAGGTTTGAAAAGTATTTAAATTTCTGATCTCCAATATCTTTCTTAAAGACTTCCAGTTTTTTTCATAAGCCTTTATGTATCCAAACGTAACACCAAGTGTCTTACCACCGCCCTGTAATTTAACATTCAGTCCATTCAGATGTTCGCAAAAATCTGCAAAGAATATTAGATTTGAAACCCACTTAGAGTCAAACATTTCTTGGTAAAAAATATCGTGGTCTTTTAAGAAAATTTTTATCTCAAAGCATTCAACGAACCGTTTCAGAACTAAACCCCGGCTAAGCCATCGAACATCGTTGTACATTTTTAATCCTTTATACACAGATTCTACCTCATTCAGTAAAACTTCAAATTGTCTTTTATGTAATGCCCAAGCAGAAATGCAGTTTACAACTTTGGTAACTGTTTGCATCACTTCCTGAAGTTCCTTC
This sequence comes from Trididemnum clinides, assembly GCA_963675345.1. Classification (NCBI taxonomy): domain Eukaryota; kingdom Metazoa; phylum Chordata; class Ascidiacea; order Aplousobranchia; family Didemnidae; genus Trididemnum; species Trididemnum clinides. The sequence continues at coordinate 26,135,882 of OY776290.1, read as the reverse complement.
AGGTCAGCCTTTGCACATAATACCTCTTCATGTATGATGCAATGAAAACCTATCACTGGATGACCAACTTCTGTTGTGAACAAACTTACAAAACCTGCCTTCTCACTAGTCATGCTCGGGGCGCCATCAGTTGTGACGGACACTACTTTGGAAATGTCAATTTGACGAGAAGAAAATTCGTTTATAGCAGCCTTACACATCGCGGCTCCAGTAGTACGCTCAGGTAGGGTTAGAAGGGCAACCATTTCTTCACATATTTCATCACCTTTAAAAAATCGAGAAAATATTGCGAGCCTTGCTGATGATGTAATATCAGTACTTTCATCAATACAAATAGAAAAATACTTGCATGAAGACAAATCTCGTGTCAACTGCTCAGCATTATTACTTTCCAACTTAAGTATTCTATCCGTAACTGTTTTCCTACTCCGAGATCTTTAATACGCTAAATAATCTTTTCTTTTTCTGAAAAATTGTCAAAAAGAAATGCTGCACATTCTAACCAAGCTTCTTTAATATAATCTCCATCACTAAGTGGTTTACCATGTTGAGCAATTACTTTTGAAACTTCAAAACTAACAGCAACTAAGTTGGAACTGGACCTGCCTGAGATGAAGTTCATAAATTTATCAGCTTGTTTTTTTGTTTTGCTGCGTTTACTATTAATTAATTCTCTTTTTTCTTCTTCGGTTTTATTGTTTATGTTATCATGAACACTTTCAAAGTGCCTTTTCACAGATGACGTTCTACAAACCACCGTTTCAAAACAGAATATACATAAAGCTTTATTGCCTTTCTCAATCACACCAAATTTTTCAGTCCAGTATTTTTGAAATACTCTGACATCTTCAATTAAACGACGTTTCTTAGTTGATAGTCCAGACATTATTACCATCTGTAAGGGTAAAAAAGAAACGCAATGAAGTTCTTTACAGAAAAACAAGAGGTAGGCCTAAATACTACAACAATTTTAAAAATATGATAAAACTTTTCATTCATCTGCTGCGACTTACATTTCTTTCAAAAGCAACCTATAATAGTACAGTAGCAAGCAGCTCTACCAACAACTTTATAAATCAAGCTGAAATGAAGAAAAAATTGCGGCGCAGACGAACGATATTGAGAGAAAATGTGTTAAGGTTGCGAATTCACCAAGTTATTACGCCATAATGTATTTCTTTGTAGTTATATGGCATCAAAAGTACACAAAGGGTTAAATTAGATAACAGATTGTTAGCAAACGAAAAGAAAGAAACGGACACCGAGTTCCATTAAATAATACTGCGACTTTTAGTTATTAACTTTTTCATTTGAAAAAGGATCTCGTTTCCGAGTTCTCGCTCGCGTGCCGGATAGAAGTGCTCGCGTGCCAAGTTCGGCACGCGTGCCAGGGGTTGCCCACCCTTGGGCCCTAGCCACTGCGCTATCGAGGCAGTTGTATGATTGCATAATATCCCGGCCGTAAAAACAGCAAACTTGGCCCGCTTACAACCAAATATTTTTCCGCGGTTCTCATGCCGATACTACTACCTACAGATGAGTGTTGTAATAGCTGAAAAACTATTTCTCACCTATTTATGGCCGTCACGTTTACGCATTTAACTACCAGCTGATTATTTTGATGTTGAAGCAAACATCAAAAACTTTTTTTAAATCAACCTTTTCAAAGTGATTATTTTTTCGCCGTTGTTCTCAAAGCCAACACAAAGACCTCTTTTTTGAAGATTCCTATCTCAAAGAGATTATTTTGCCCGTTTCGGTCTCCAAACAAACATAAAAACCTTTTTTGGAGATCAACTGCTTCAAAGAAGTTATTTTGCCCAAACACGAGTTTAAAAAATTCCAACTAACCCAAACTAGAAGCAAACGTGAGTTTAACCAAATAAGTTCCTCCAATGATCGCTCTAAACATAATTTTGTTCGTACTAATATGCCGCATTCAGCCCACCGGGTGTTTGTTGTGTGTACCTGCATTAAGCTAAAGTTTGATGTTGTGAGAGCATAACTTTGGACTTAATATCAACTCTAATCAAGATTGGGAAAAGCACGCAGGTTATTGGTAGAGTAGGAGATTATGTAATTGCCACAAGAAACATTGTTTGTTGGGCTTAGGAGACAGCAATTTGAGTAGGCGAACCCGTGGACTTGTAGCATCAGCTGCGAACTACCAGTAGTAAGCTGGTAAGCAAAGTCGATTTATACATCAACATAGAGTTGTAAGCAGGCCATGTATTTTAGAGACCCGACCCCAAGCTGCATCCGAAAATTTATTTGAAGCCCGAATTAGGCCCAAAAGTTGAAATTTACCTGATGAACCTAATCCGCAGACAGGCCTGTAAGATGGATTAAATCAACTATGATAACTTTCTTGAGCTGACAACGTTGTAAACCTCAAACAGTGTGTCTCACTGTAACTTTGCTCGGCTGGATCAAGCACTTGTATCGCACGTGTGAATTGGCATTTCAATGTCTGCATGAATTTTAGGTTGCTGCGCTTCAGCAAAAGGCACCTACTTGATGTTAATTTGCTTTGTTTATTTGCAGCGCTTTAAAAAAGAACACGCTGTGCTTGCAGTGCTAGCAACTACGAAGTAGATTTGATCAAAAGATGTTGTGAGTAGGCTATACGCCATTAAAATTTTTTTGCAAACAAAGGTAAAGGCATGAAGGCCAAGCAAAAAAAAGAGGCCAAATAATTATCAGTAAACATGCTACAGAGTGCAATCAGACCATGCCTTTTTCACCCTTTTTTGAGTCTTTAGCAAATCTTGTTTTAAAAGTTATGTCCACTTTCTAGCATTGTTTTTGGTAGGTTGTCAGCTACTGCACTGCGAGTGAAATGTAAGAATAAAATAGATTTCAACATGATATATTTGGCAAAAATTACATTACTTGGCAAAGCGCAACTGATCAATAAAGGGTATAAACAGCGAATACAAAATCTCCAGATCAGATCGACAATATTATTTTCAAAAAATAAACTCTCTTACATAGTAGCACAATTTGCTTTCAAACGGGTCACCATAGCTGTACCGTAAATACGTTCACGACGATGAGCATTTTCCAAACCGTTGAGAGAATGTTCCAACTTGTTTCCGTAAGATTTGGGAAAGCGTGAGCAAGCCATAATAATCAGGTTGTGTTTTTTTGGCTATTAGAAAATCACAGGAAAAGCTAATTTGATAAGTCTTTTTAGAGGTGGATGCGAAATTCTGACTAAAATCTGAAAGACACGAGAAAATTTGAAAATGAAGCTTGATTGGCCGTTGAAACACTTATAGTCGGTTGAATCTTCAATCACGGGAAACCCTTTAATCGATTGCCATAACGTCTCTGCATCAAGCAGCGCTTCGTAATAGCTGATGATGCTGACGACATACTTAAATTAAACCTCAAGCAGTAAAGGCAATTGCCTTAAATGCATTTCCCTGGTGTACAGCAACGGGCTATCGTGAGGTTGCCATAAACGGCGTTTCAATATACTCGAACACGTTGCCGCCAAAGTGGAATCTCATTCAAATTGAGGCGTGACGTTTCCAAAAAATTGGTCCCACTAATCAATTCCGGATTCGTAGGTACCCCCTAAAACCCCTCTCAACGTTACTGATCCCTCACCAACCTTACCAAGTCTTTCGATTGGTAACATGCACTCTCCAGCGCAAGCGTCCTTTGAAGTGTATTAAGCCAATGATCGTTTGTAGTTTTTGGCGAAAAACGTTTCTGCAGGAGAGCCAATTCCACTCAATCGCATGATACGGCAAGCTAGGTGCAGACCTTTCCAGGGTCTTTTGTCTTTGTCTTGGAGATCAGTATCAAAAAGGAAGATAATTCAAAGTGACGACGTTTTTATTTGGGTGATCATTTTGTGAAAGAGGGACGCACAATTTTACCTCGCGGGCAGCATTTGAATAAAGGACCGCAATGTGAACACCCTTGTTGTAAACAATCATGAGAAAGCGTTGCTAACAGAAAAAAACAAGCATTTGATTTGTTTAAAGCCTACAATAAATTCTATTTTGACGGGTTACAAGTGTTGTAAAATTATTTTTGGCAAAGCTGAAAGTTACGCGCTAAAGAAATTTAAATGTAAATAATTATTTCTCATCGTCCTCCTCAATGATTTCCAAAGAAGAGTTGCAGAGATCTGATTCGCAGCAGAAGAAGCACTGACGGACCTGGAAAAACAAATTTTCCTGATTATCAATGCTTGGTAATCAACACGCATGTATTTCGATCATTTGGTTTATTCAGGAACCATGTATTTCGGCATGTTTAGAGCAGCTCTCAAACGGCGCAAAGCGTGACGTCCAAGTTTTATTAGTAACTGGCTTTTCCTCTCACAATCACGCCACAACTGTACTGTTAAAACGCACTTTTAAGCAACTTGTGTTCAGACCCAATAGAAAGTTCATTGCCTGCAGTTTTGACAGCACTGTACAAGTCTGCCCCATGCACTGCGACAAAGATTGATTTGATTTCAGTACAGGCGCTGCAATGTGCATGCAACATTTGAGTAACGTAAGAAAAACGTTGAAGAAATAAAGAAACAAGGTTGAAGAATGTAAAAAAACGTTGAAGCAACGTTCGAAAAATGAAGAAACAACTTTAAAGCAACGTTGAAGAAATGTAGGAACAACGTGGAGGCAACATACAAATAACGTAGATGGTCGGTTAGAGCTTCCGCTTTGTTGTTGGTAGACCTAAGTTCGATTCTATTGGCGAGTCATACCTTGGACTTCAAAAATGGAATTCTACTCGGCGCTCATCAATAGGGATAATGTGGGGAATCAAATAAAAACTTTGCAATATTGCTAAGTCATGATGGGTAATACCATGGTTCTAAAAAAGCCGTTGGGAACGAAACAGCATAATATTTCATTATTTTAGTTAATTTACGAGCATATGATTGCAAGCCCATGTCTTATGAAGACAGTTGTGCAGAAAATTAATGATACAATGTTGCGAGTCTAAAGCCTGTAGCGGCTCACCCCTAAGTCGTCTATGAAATCCGCTTCAAGTTATTTGTTGGTTTGATTTTTGAGGTAGGTTACTTTGCATAGGTAGGAGTGATAATAAGCGATTTTCAAAGCAAAGATCACAAAAGCACAGACGTTCCACGATAGTTTTGTTTTAAGCGCGGTACTCAACAAACTCTACAACGTACTCCATTTTCTCCGGGAAAACACTTGGGTCGGTTTCCAGCGGCATTGTTTCTGCATGCTTGAGTTTGAGTGCATTGACGAACAACTTTTGAAAAACCTTCTTTTAATTCGATCTTGGTTTCACAAGAATCCTGAAATCACATTTTTGTTAAAGGCTAATAAAATCAGTAGTTTTTCGAAGCAAAAATCTATCCGGGAAAGTATAAAAAATTGAAGGTAACTCGCGGAGACTTAACAAGTTTAAAATATGCAAATTTTCTGTTTTTGTGAATTAAAGAAAACGTTGAAATATTTTAAATTAAAAAAAGCAGGTTGAAAAGGTCTACCAACCAGATTGATTGTTACGATATTGTGACGCCATAAAAATAGAAGCTTTGAATCAAAACGCAAACCACTCGAGCGTCAACAATTATTTGTACTCTACACCTATAGGAAGGTTGCACGCACGTGATCAAACGTCATCAAAATGCGCTTTTGAAAAATCTGGCTGACCATATTGAGAGATTTTGCATTGAATTGAATAGGAGTGATATCGTTTTTTGCAAATCAAATGAAGAAGCGTGACAGTTGTTAAATGAATGTTAAATATGTTGTTTTACTGATGTTAAGGAATGACTCTAAGGTCAAAGTAAGATAAGAGGTGCTAAGGTTTCCTTGTTATTGCTAATAGTTGGGCTAAACATGCAGGCTTATTTGTAGCCAGCTTCTGTGAGGATTTCAAATTCAATTAATCAGCGTGTTTGGGAATGCTGAATTTAAGTTAACTGTAATGTGTAACTTATACAGTATATTTAGTGGCATAAGCGTTCTGAAAAGTTGAAAACTTAAGTTATACTGTAGCCTAAATGACAAGGCAGACTTCTGTACCGTTTGTCATATGCTGGATTAGTTATTGTTGGATAAAATTACTAAGTTTTTGAATTTTTTTGTCAATAGTAATTGCAGGCCAGTCATATTGATATGTCAGATGTAATTGTGTGACCTTAACTACTCCTTAAACAATTGTTTGGGCTATTACCTAGGCTGCTGGACCAAGGGTAATGTAAAAATTACGGTACCGATATATTCATTTATGCGTATGAGCTCATGCTCTGTTTGCATGTATTTCGTTACATTGGGTCACCACGACGGGTCGACTGCTTGGCCCCAGCACCCGTTTGCTACATAAAGATGAAGGCATACCGTTAAATGCCTTGCTCATCAACACAACAAGTAAACTTGCCGGCAAGCTTACCGTACCGGTAGTAATGATCAAATAATGGTTGTTTTTGCTAATGTACCGACTGGTACCTCAAATTGGTGTAGTTTATTTTTAACTGAGGAGCAAATGGTAGTTAGATGGCACTTCTCTTTGGGGCATTTTTTAAAAATCAGCACACTGTGCTAGGCTTATACTAGCTAACTGAAAGATCAAATCTTAACCAAATTGCTTTTGGTCAAATTTATTGGTTTCCGAGGATCCAACTAGCAATAATTCATTCCAAATTTTAATTAATTTTTCATTAGTTTTCAAAATAACCCCAAAAGTTGGTGTTGGCCCTATACCTCTGCAGCATAAATTAATGCTTTTGGTCAGCCAGTTTTTTTGGCTCGAAATGTGTGACGTCATGTGCAACCTTCCTATACTTGACTCTAACTCGTTCAATTAGTGGCAGATTTAAGAGGAATCAAGTTTCTATGAATTTCTTGAAGCTTATGCTTGATTAGTAGCCATCATTGACCCTCCGCAAATTACGTTAGACCTCGTAGTAATCTATAAACCGTGAATTTTTGCTTTTCAAGTTAGATATCTTCAGTGTAAATCGGCTTTTTCTGCTCAGTTCTTGTTTTGGAGAAGATATCACCAGTCTTCAAGTATGAGTACTCTACACCAATTCACGCGGTAAAATTATTTGGCCTGCAAATATTTACCGTGATTGCAATGTGAGCCAAGGAGCATTTTGTGGTGACTACCTGATGTTAGTTGTAGATTACTAAGAAGGTTTGTATATTTGTGACCAGGTGTGAAGGCATTCCGGTCGATTTTAATGATAGTTTGGCCTACAGGGACACAGAAAAGTTTTGCATTGGAGCAGGGGACAAGGATTTATGTTCACTACTGTTTTCAAAAAAATGCAAAACTTTTCTCAATTTCAAATGAGCTTTCAACCAAAAAGGACCTCAAGATTTCAAGCTCTTAACTTGTTTAAATTTTTGATCATGTGAGATTATTTCATGGACAAGGCAACGTATCGCTTTTGTCTCTTCCCCATTTCCTCCGCCCGTGGTGGCTAAACTGCAATTTGGAAATAAAAAGAATGTTTTGAAAAGATGGCATTGTGTTTTTTTGTCCATCCGTCACAATGAAGCTTTCGACAACTCACTTTTGAAAAATCGCATTCTTCCTCGGTGATGTTTTCAAGACCTTCTCCGTTGACTACTTCTCCGTAAAAGCAACCTGTGACAACAAATAAGTTGCTGAAGCTCAATCATTTCATGCATGAACGCACAGGCGTGTTGTCCGAAAAAAATTTGGTGTAGACTATGGGATTTTGACTTATTGTTTGTCATAGTCGGGATGAGATAATCGTATGTTTGTATCATTGCGAGTTCAGATCTTTGGGGAGAGCCAGCGTTTCTTGCCACTCCTTTTCCTGGTACGCCACTTCAAACATACAACACTGCTATGTGGATTATGGCAACCGCATGTGCAGGACAGGTAGACCCGCATACGGTTTCAACAAAGCATTAAAGTTTAAGTCTACTGGTATTTAACCAGTGAGAATAAGTGCTGCAACTTTGCTTGACTAATAAAAATGGTATAATTTTTACTGTAATAAAAATCAGAAGTTTTTGGCAGCTGTTTAGTCCTGCTTATTATTTTCCCAAGATAATGGGTAAATTTTGGGAAATAAATAGAGTTGTTATGGAATAATTTTTTTGAATACTTTATATTGTCTGAAATGACTTTTTTGGAGAGAGTTTCTTTATCTCAGAGAGCGCACACGGATAATGCTGGACTATTAAAGCATTTGACTCCGCAAACTTGCCAAATATTTGGGTTAGTCACGATTCACCTAATTCCCAATAAATATATTCTATGTAATTTCACTCCAATAAATATGTTCTATGACCATGTATACTCACGTGATTGACTTGCGCTACCCTCCTCTTCGTTAACATCATAATCTCCAGCGTGGACACGCATAGCGACACAAATAAGAACGACACCCAAAATAAGAAGCTTCATTTTTGAAAAATATATTGCGAGATCTAACAATTGTTTTTCCACCGAAGGTTATTTGTGTCTAAGTAGTACTGTTGCGATAACTAGCTTTCGTCAGTTATAAACTTTTTCAAGCTTGAAATTCTGTAAAAAAAGGTAGTTAATGCTAGCGGCTAAATTTTCGTGTACGGAAAAACGAAAGAAAAAAAACAACAAATACTCTTTAAAAGTATAACAGCAAGTATAGTTTATGATGTAAGTAAGCTGTTTATCTTCTATTTATCAACACAACATATACGTCAGAGAAAATTTTTGATCACTCTATGAAAGTATAATTAGACATCTCAAAAGTTTTTCAAATCGCGATGTCATATTTTTCCAACATTAAGGCTATTTATGGTTGAGCAAATGGAAAATTTTACCTTTGTTTGCTGATGTTCATTGCGAAATACCATATAACAACCAGGAAAAGTTTTAAGGAAATTTTTGCTTCTACAATCTACCACATTTTTTAGTTAAAAATTTAGTGTTTATCAAAAAACATGCAACAAGACAACTAAAAAAATGGTTTCTGACAATTGCTCTTTCCAACAATTAGCTTTCAAGTTACTGTTGACAAAAATTTTGCACATTTTAATCAACTTTTAGTGCAATTTTTTCTGAAATTTTAAATAGAACTAATAGACTTTTTAGCTAGAAATTTACAATATCTTTAAAATATACGTTGTCGGAGCACTGGGAGATTTGCGCACAATTTAATCAATTTACACCAATTTGAAGAAGCAGTATTACCACGTGAACTGAAGAATTTACCTGAAGCCAAACATGGTTGATATAATACAACAATTACTAAATCATTTTTATCAGAAGAACTGCAATTAGTGTCGTTGTTGGCAATCTTTTCAATTGCCCTTGAAAGTAAAAAGTCTTGGAGTCAGCATACCAACTGGAATCATCTTACGTAATTATACTTTGCAATACAATCTGATTTGTTCCCAACATTTGATTCCTCTGGTAGGACTACTCTTAATGTATTGACATAATCGCTTTGTTATAGCAGTTGCATCCGACAAAAGAATGAGTTATTCCACGAATGCAAGATTGCAAGCTCTTAATGCATTCGTGGGCATTTAAATCAGATGGCATATTTTGGTATACGTTACTAGCCGGCTCTACCGGCATCGCCCGCACAGATCCCATTTGTAAAGTTAAGAAGAAGATTGTCGGTTCAGCCGGCTGGGCCGCCTTCATCCTATGAATAGTTGTGACAATAGTAAGAAAAGATTAATGTTATTTTGATATAGCCAATTTTCGTTTCAAAGTTTAAAGTACCATATTTTGAAAGGAAATTGATCAAAAAACATTATGTAAGTTGTGGGTAGCCCCAATATTTTCCAAAAGTTTTGGAGTCTCTAAAAAAGTTTATATTGTCTAATTTTCAACATAAGTGTCCTTAAGGACTGAACTCGCCCGCACTTGAAACAGACATAAATTTTTCAAACTTTTATTCGTTAATGTGATAAAGTGCTTGGAAGCATATATTCAAAGTTTTGGGAAGAGGCCAAAGTGATTGATATGTATTTTCAAGAATAATGTATTAAATATTAGGCCCGATGCTTAGGATTTTTTTGAAAGTTCATGCTTATTTGTATAACCTAATGCATCTGCTTGTGCGTATATTGCTTGGTCCTGGCATAAACGCAATCAGGAAAACAGCAAATCAACCGCAATCAAATACTTGCTTTGAAGTTATTGCTATAGCAGGGCCCCATAAGTAACGTCAAGGTTAAGAATATGGCTTAACCCAATAGCTTCACTGTGAGAATAGCACTGAAAAGTTAATGTGTTTTTGACATAGCCAATGCTCGTTCCCAAATCATAAGTATCCTTTTTTGAAAGGAAATTGATTAAAAAAAATATTGTGGGAGATTCCACACCGCCGCTACAATTTTTCCAAAGTTTTTGAAGTCCCTAGAAAGCTCTTGTTTGCCTTGTTTCCAACATAGGTAATCTTAGAAATTGGGCTTACTGACAATTGAAACAGACAATAAGTTGACAAATTTTGTCTGTTCGTTTCACCAATTGCATTAAAGCATAAATTTAAAGTTGTGGGAAGGTGACAAAATGATTTTTGTGTATTTTTAAGAATAAGCCATTAAATATCAAAAAGACAACTTAAGACTTTATTGCAATTTCAGGCTTATTTGTATCCCCAAAAACCACTGGCTGCACGCATATTGCTTGCTCCTCGCTTAACTCTTTGAGGGATAAAGTAACCCATATGTTACATCATTGTTAATTGTTAAATCATTATGACCTATAACCACTTTTCTCAAATTTGTTGTAATTTTGTTGTTACCAAACAATTAAGGAATTGTCTCAAATTTTATGAATTAGAATCTTATGATCCTTTAAAGGGTTAATCGCAGCAAGTGAAAGAGCAAACTAACTTGAAATCACGCACTTACAGTTAACTTATTACAATAGGTTAGGTAATGCTTCAAAAGTATAATGGATGGACAACGTGGTTGTACTGAAGCTAAGAATAATTTTTGTGATCACTGCAAGATTTCTCTTAAAAATTGCCCATTTGTTCAACTTGGATACACTTAATTAACATGTCTCAGAGGATAAGATTAGACAGGCTTGCAACACCACTGCACAAATGTATTTCAACCTGCCATTGCTTTACCCAAAGACAGGTTTTTTGGCCTACCGGTATCTTAATATACGGTAGCAATACATCATTCATCTTTAGCATGTAGCATACCTGCTACTTGCTTATGAAATGACAGTGAATAACAACTTTCACGCGCAGCTATTGCTTGCTATTTTCACAAGAATAGTGCCAGGCAACATTATGACATCACAGACCATTGAAGCGTTCAAGAAAAAACCATGCTTAGCATGATTGTAATTGCTAAAAAAAGAACTTGCTGTTGCAATGTCATTTCAACTCCAATGGTTGTGAATTTTTTAAAGAAGGCACCGAGTAAATATGTTCTGAAAAAGCTTTTAGCTGCAACGATTTCTGCGGTGAGTACTTTTTGCCAAAATGAAGAAAAAAAATTTGCAATTAAGCGTTAACAGTGACATTCTAAAGGGTTAAAGTTTTTTATGACGTCAAAAAAATTTATTGCAACGTCACGAACTCCTTATAAAATCCATCGCAGGAATATGCTCAATTGTGCTAAGTTTCATGTGTGCACGCCCAGTAGATTTAGAGTTAAACCGCATGTACGTACACACGCACGCACGTACGAAATGAATTTTGTTTTATAAATTAAATCCTGTTATTAACTTTCAAGCAATGCTATCTTACCTCTATATTCTCTAGATAGCATGTTATATGATAAATTTCGCATTTAAAATGCCTGCCTCAATAAATTTCATATATTGAAAACAATTACACTGGTCTGCATTTAAAAAAAATTTCTGCTGACTGAACAAATAGCATGTATTCCACCTAATTTTGGGGCGCTGAGTTCAAAAATCACATTTGTTTTTACCCATCATGTCAAGTTTTTTTGCAAAAAACCTTTAAATTTTCTGCAGATTCAGAGTAAAATTATATTATACTGTCTCTTTGCATAACAGAAGTTACAGTAAAATCTTTGAAAGAAAGTTAAAATTACACAAAGCGGTACAACCTGTTTTGTTAAGTGATTAGATATGCACCTGTATTCAAAATTTGTTTTAAGTTGATCACTCATTATACGCAGTATATACATACTGTCAGCAACACATCGTTAATGTATCAGGACTTTTGAGAGAGCATGCAAAATTAGTTTTACAGTTAAGGAAAGACCTTCTGTTTTTTAGATTTTTGAGAGGGTTTAAAGTTTTCTCATCCCTCATGAGACATCAACAGTAATCTGCTATCATGTGAACGTTCCATCTACCTTGTTATCTCTTTTCCATGATTTTAATGTCTTGGTAAAATCTCTCACCTTGCTCCTCACTCAGAGCTCCTAAATCTTCAGGAAACTATATATCATGGTTGCGCAAAAAATGTACTTTGACACTCATGTTACAACCAAGTTTGTGAAAGGTATCAAGCAAAGTTTTAACAATTTCTTAGTATTCTGGAGATTTGGTATTGCCCAGAAAATTATTTACAACTTGGCTGAAAGCGATCCAACCATTTTTCTCCACTGAGCTCATTGTTTCAATAAACCCTTTGTTTTTCAACGGCTCTCGTATCTTTGGTCCCTCAAATACACCGGCTTTCATTTTTTCATGGCTTAAAAACAAAAATTTCTGACAAATGTACTTAAAACATTCCCCACTTGTCTAAGCTTTTTACATATTGTTTCATTGAGCCTAGCTTAAATGTGAAACAGTGGTAATAATACTTTGTCAGGAGACACTAGACTTTCATTAAGAATATCCTTTTCTCCAACTGTAACCTCATTTCTTTTCGGCCATTGCTCGCGAATCCACAGTTCATTTTTAGCTCTGCTGTTCCACAAACACAAAAAGCATGGGTATTTGGTATACTCCCCCTTGTTGACCCAACAGCATGCTTAAAACTTACAAATCTCCACCCACCATCCATTTACGTTCATTATATTTTCATTAGAAACATATTCATATTTTCATAAGTTTCCTTAAGATGAACGTACCTTTAAAAAATCGAGAAAATATTGCGAGCCTTGCTGATGATGTAATATCAGTACTTTCATCAATACAAATAGAAAAATACTTGCATGAAGACAAATCTCGTGTCAACTGCTTAGCAGTATTACTTTCCAACTTAAGTATTCTATCCGTAACTGTTTTCCTACTCCGAGATAAATCTTTAATACGCTAAATAATCTTTTCTTTTTCTGAAAAATTGTCAAAAAGAAATGCTGCACATTCTAACCAAGCTTCTTTAATATAATCTCCATCACTAAGTGGTTTACCATGTTGAGCAATTACTTTTGAAACTTCAAAACTAACAGCAACTAAGTTGGAACTGGACCTGCCTGAGATGAAGTTCATAAATTTATCAGCTTGTTTTTTTGTTTTGCTGCGTTTACTATTAATTAATTCTCTTTTTTCTTCTTCGGTTTTATTGTTTATGTTATCATGAACACTTTCAAAGTGCCTTTTCACAGATGACGTTCTACAAACCACCGTTTCAAAACAGAATATACATAAAGCTTTATTGCCTTTCTCAATCACACCAAATTTTTCAGTCCAGTATTTTTGAAATACTCTGACATCTTCAATTAAACGACGTTTCTTAGTTGATAGTCCAGACATTATTACCATCTGTAAGGATAAAAAAGAAACGCAATGAAGTTCTTTACAGAAAAACAAGAGGTAGGCCTAAATACTACAACAATTTTAAAAATATGATAAAGCTTTTCATTCATCTGCTGCGACTTACATTTCTTTCAAAAGCAACCTATAATAGTACAGTAGCAAGCAGCTCTACCAACAACTTTATAAATCAAGCTGAAATGAAGAAAAAATTGCGGCGCAGACGAACGATATTGAGAGAAAATGTGTTAAGGTTGCGAATTCACCAAGTTATTACGCCATAATGTATTTCTTTGTAGTTATATGGCATCAAAAGTACACAAAGGGTTAAATTAGATAACAGATTGTTAGCAAACGAAAAGAAAGAAACGGACACCGAGTTCCATTAAATAATACTGCGACTTTTAGTTATTAACTTTTTCATTTGAAAAAGGATCTCGTTTCCGAGTTCTCGCTCGCGTGCCGGATAGAAGTGCTCGCGTGCCAAGTTCGGCACGCGTGCCAGGGGTTGCCCACCCTTGGGCCCTAGCCACTGCGCTATCGAGGCAGTTGTATGATTGCATAATATCCCGGCCGTAAAAACAGCAAACTTGGCCCGCTTACAACCAAATATTTTTCCGCGGTTCTCATGCCGATATTGCTACCTACAGATGAGTGTTGTAATAGCTGAAAAACTATTTCTCACCTATTTATGGCCGTCACGTTCAAAGACGTAGCAGCCGCCCCCCAAGCCCCCCAAGCCCCCCAATTGGGGGGGGCCCAGGCCAACTTTGGGGGCCCAAGTTAGTCTGAAATTGCTTTTTGACTACGTGACTATTTTCAGTTCAGCAGACTTGTTTACAACCGATTTAAACTGTAGGAAGAAATTGGCTTGTGACATCCTAAGTGAATGCTACGTCATTTTATCTCGCAGAATCTAGAATATTTCGATTGATTTTCTGGTAGAATCTTGAATATTCGATTGACGTAACAATGCCGTTGTTACGCAACAATCATGGAATGGTCTGGAATTCTGTTTGGCTATAAATACCGGGACAATATACAGGGTGTCTCAAAAGTAAGTATACATTTTAAAATTTGAATAACAATCTAATGGCTTATTCAAATTTGTCAAAAGTTTACAAAAATATTCTATGAACTACTAGAAACAGATTACCGTCCTAATATCTCGTTGAATTTATATATTGACAGAATGTTAGACCTCAACGTGGGAGCCACCAATTTCGGGAGATTTCAGCCACTTATTGATGCATTCCTGCCCGACACTTTGCAATAAATCTTGTGTAACTAGTCCACATGATGCTCTAATGTTTTGTTCCAACTCTAAAAGGTTTTGAGACCGTGTGGAGTAAACTTTGCTCTTAAGGAAACCCCAAAGAAAAAAGTCGCATGGGGTTAAGTCAGGTGAACGAGCGGCTCATTCTAGAGGACCTCTGCACCCGATTCACCTACCTAGAAAAAACTGATTTAAGTAATCTCTGACTTTCCTGGTGTAATGTGCAGGAGCTCCATCTTGCTGAAAGTAACAGTTTTTCAACCCAAGCATTTTTTGTCAACTTTACTCCACACAGCCTCAAAACCTTTTAGAGTTGGAACAAAACATTAGAGCATCATGTGGACTAGTTACACAAGATTTATTGCAAAGTGTCGGGTAAGAATGCATCAATAAGTGGCTGATATGTCTCGAAATTGGTGGTTTCCACGTTGTGGTCTAACATTCTGTCAATATATAAATTCAACGAGATATTAGGACGGTAATCTGTTTCTAGTAGTTTATAGAATATTTTGTAAACTTTTGACAAATTTGAATAAGCCATTAGATTGTTATTCAAATTTTAAAGTGTATACTTACTTTTGAGACACCCTGTATATACACTGCAGAGTGCAGATAAAGTATTTTATTGACATTGTATAGAATGAAACGTTCAAAAAGTGGTGCTCAAAAGAGAAAAGAAGCAGCCACTGCTCGAGAAGCTGTAGCGAAATTGCCCAAGATGACAGATTTTTTCAAGATTACTGAGCAGAGTAGACCTGGCACTAGTACCGAGAGGGATGAAGAAAACTATAGTGTACAAGAAAAAGAAGACTATGACGATCAGCATCAAAGTGATTGTGAATTTCCAGAAAATGTAAGTTGTGATTTACCTGCCAATACGCAACCTTCAATATCAAAAATAACTGAATCTCAATTTACCCCTATCCCTGATGACCCATGTAAATGGCCTGAAAGTATTTCTGATGCTCAACGATGTGATATAGTAGAGCGTGGACCACATCAACTAATAATGAATTTTCCATATAATAGCACAACTCCAAGGCGACGTTTTTCCTCCAACCATTATAAACGTGTGTTACCTAATGGTGAAAGTGTTTCACGGTCGTGGCTAGTTTATTCTGGGGAATCAGATCAAGTTTTTTGCTTTTGTTGTAAGCTATTTGGAAAAACACTAAGCCCCTTTTGTAGTGGTATAAATACATGGGAGGGTTTTTGGAAAAAACTGAAAGACCATGAAAACGGCATTTCCCACCAAGAATGCTGCAGTCAATGGATGTTGCTAGCTGAAGGGATAAGAAATTCATCCACTATCGACAAACGCGAGATGAATATTTTTTTCAATGAAAGACGTTTTTGGAGAAATGTTTTAGAGAGACTTATCGACATTGCCTTGTTTCTATCGGAAAGGAATCTTGCTTTTAGAGGATCTGAAGAAGTCTTAGGATTTCCTCACAATGGAAATTTTCTGGGTATATTTGAGCTTTTGGCAAGAAGAGATCCGATCCTAAAAGAGCTTCAAGACAGAATCAAGAATAAAAACACTAAAGATCACTATTTGAGTCCTACCATACAAAATGAACTAATTGAATTGCTAGCGACAGAAGTTGAAAAAGAAAATTTACAGCAATTGAAATTGGCAAAATATTTTTCTATAATTTTGGACTGCACTCCAGATATGTCACATCATGAACAAATGTCTGTCATTCTCCGTTATGTACTATGTAATGAAGAAGCTGCTGTTGTTAAAGAAACATTTTTTGGCTACTTGAGAATAAGTGACAGTACTGGGAAAGGCTTGTTGGACGCTTTCTTAGAAAAAGCGACCGAACTGCAACTCGAATTGTCTGATTGTCGAGGTCAGTCATATGATAATGGTGCTAACATGAAAGGAAAACATTCTGGAGTCCAAGCAAGAATGCTAGACATCAATCCCAAAGCTGTTTACGTGCCCTGTGCAAACCATACCCTTAACTTAGTTGTTGTTGACAGTGCTAATTCATCGACGGAAGCATTGACATTTTTTGGAGTACTTACAAGGTTGTATGTGCTGTTTTCTTCCTCTGCTCAGCGTTGGGAAATTTTGAAGAAACATGTGGAGCTGTCCATAAAGTCACAATCTGATACTCGTTGGGAAAGCAGAATTAAATGCATCAAACCTCTTCGATACAATTTAAAAGAGGTGTTGCTGGCACTGAAAGACTTGGAAGCCATTTCCATAGAAAGAAAAGATGGAAGAGCTGCCTCAGAAACAAAATCGTTGATAGCTCATTTATCAAAATGGAGTTTTCTTTTGTCGGTGTTTATTTGGTATGATATCCTATTCCAAGTCAATAAAGCAAGCAAGATTCTTCAATCGTATGGAGTCTCCCTTCATACAATGGAAACGGAAATCCAGGCAACTGAAAAGTTTTTGCAAAACTATCGCACAACGGGTTATGACAGTGCCGCAACATCTGCTGTTGAAATAGCACAGGAATTGGATATTGATCCTTCTTTTCCTCCGTCAAGAAGTGGAAAGAAAAGAAGATTGTTTGATTACCAAGGTGAAGAGGAACAACGAGCTACTCCTGAACTGAAATTTAAAAGCAACTTTTTCTATCCATTAGTAGACCAGGCTATTATGTCAATAAAGGAGCGCTTTAATTTGTTACGTGAGGTTTCTTCCGCCTTTTCGTTTTTGTACACACGAGACAAACTTTTGCTTGTGCAACAAGAAAATGCTCTTCTTACTTGCTGTAAAGAGTTCCAAAAAAGTTCGGTGACATTGATTCTGATGAAATGAGCGCTGAGCTACAGCGGTTTGTTTTAATTTTACAAAAAAAACGCAATCTCAATACGGCTCAAGACTTTCTGAACTATCTTCTAAAGACTCATTTATTTGAATTGTATCCGAATGTGTACATCGCACTTCGAATCTTACCAACTTGCCCCGTGACTGTTGCCAGCGCTGAAAGAAGCTTCAGCAAATTGAAACTGATCAAAACTTTTAATAGAACGTCTATGACAGACAGTAGACTATCTTCATTAGCCATGTTGTCAATCGAAAATGACTGCGCCCGATCTCTTGATTATGACAATGTCATAACAGCATTTGCGAACAAAAAGGTTCGCTCCAGACTATTTAAATGATACGGTGTTTTTATGACTTTTTCATGTTTTTCAGTGTCATTGCTTTCGTTTCGCAGTGTCTGCATAAATGTCCTACTGAACTCTGGCATCGGTGCCGAATTTTTTATGACTTGCACCTTCGGTATCGGCATGCTTTATTCTGACATTAGCCTGTTTACTTATGTACAAATTGTGGTGTATTTTCTTAATGCAGCTTTTCGATTTTACACCTCTAAAGTGATATGACCTGTGCGCAGAGACTCTTGCGCTTACTTTGGGGGGGGGGGCCCGAAGTTGGAGTGCTACGGGACTGCCTACTGAACTCTGGCATCGGTGCCGAATTTTTTATGACTTGCACTATCGGTATCGGCATGCTTTATTCTGACATTAGCCTGTTTACTTATGTACAAATTGTGGTGTATTTTCTTAATGCAGCTTTTCGATTTTACACCTCTAAAGTGATATGACCTGTGCGCAGAGACTCTTGCGCTTACTTTGGGGGGGGCCCGAAGTTGGAGTGCTACGGGACTGGTCACGTTTACGCATTTAACTACCAGCTGATCATTTTGATGTTGAAGCAAACATCAAAAACTTTTTTTAAATCAACCTTTTCAAAGTGATTATTTTTTCGCCGTTGTTCTCAAAGCCAACACAAAGACCTCTTTTTTGAAGATTCCTATCTCAAAGAGATTATTTTGCCCGTTTCGGTCTCCAAACAAACATAAAAACCTTTTTTGGAGATCAACTGCTTCAAAGAAGTTATTTTGCCCAAACATGAGTTTAAAAAAATCGAACTAACCCAAACTAGAGGCAAACGTGAGTTTAACCAAATAAGTTCCTCCAATGATCGCTCTAAACATAATTTTGTTCGTACTAATATGCCGCATTCAGCCCACCGGGTGTTTGTTGTGTGTACCTGCATTAAGCTAAAGTTTGATGTTGTGAGAGCATGACTTTGGACTTAATATCAACTCTAATCAAGATTGGGAAAAGCACGCAGGTTATTGGTAGAGTAGGAGATTATGTAATTGCCTCAAGAAACATTGTTTGTTGGGCTTAGGAGACAGCAATTTGAGTAGGCGAACCCGTGGACTTGTAGCATCAGCTGCGAACTACCAGTAGTAAGCTGGTAAGCAAAGTCGATTTATACATCAACATAGAGTTGTAAGCAGGCCATGTATTTTAGAGACCCGACCCCAAGCTGCATCCGAAAATTTATTTGAAGCCCGAATTAGGCCCAAAAGTTAAAATTTACCTGATGAACCTAATCCGCAGACAGGCCTGTAAGATGGATTAAATCAACTATGATAACTTTCTTGAGCTGATAGCGTTGTAAACCTTCTTAAACAGCATGTCTCACTGCAACTTTGCTCGGCTGGATCAAGCACTTGTCTCGCACGTGTGAATTGGCATTTCAATGTCTGGATGAATTTTAGGTTGCTGCGCTTCAGCGAAAGGCACCTACCTGATGTTAATTTGCTTTGTTTATTTGCAGCGCTTTAAAAAAGAACACGCTGTGCTTGCAGTGCTAGCAACTACGAAGTAGATTTGATCAAAAGATGTTGTGAGTTGGCTATACGCCATTGAAATTTTTTTGCAAACGAAGGTAAAGGCATGAAGGCCAAGCAAAAAAAAGAGGCCAAATAATTATCAGTAAACATGCTACAGAGTGCAATCAGACCATGCCTTTTTCACCCTTTTTTGAGTCTTTAGCAAATCTTGTTTTAAAAGTTATGTCCACTTTCTAGCATTGTTTTTGGTAGGTTGTCAGCTACTGCACTGCGAGTGAAATGTAAGAATAAAATAGATTTCAACATGATATATTTGGCAAAAATTACATTACTTGGCAAGGCGCAACTGATCAATAAAGGGTATAAACAGCGAATACAAAATCTCCAGATCAGATCGACAATATTATTTTCAAAAAATAAACTCTCTTACATAGTAGCACAATTTGCTTTCAAACGGGTCACCATAGCTGTACCGTAAATACGTTCACGACGATGAGCATTTTCCAAACCGTTGAGAGAATGTTCCAACTTGTTTCCGTAAGATTTGGGAAAGCGTGAGCAAGCCATTCATTCATTCACGCGTATGAGCTCATGCTCGGTTTGCATGTCTTTCGTCAGACTGGGCCACCACGACGGGTAGACTGCTTGGCCTCACCATCTGTCTGCCACATAAAGACGGAGGCATCCCGTTAAGTGCCTTGCCCAAGGACACAACAAGCAAGCTTGCCGGCTTGTTCTCCACACTATCCCTTATTTGCTGAGCGCCCAGCAGGGAAGCTGTGAATACCATTTTTTAAAGTCTTTTGGTATGACTCGACAAGGGAAATGAAGCCCAGGTCTACCGACTGCGAAGCGGACGCTCTAACCACTACGCCATCGCGCCGGTTCAGCAAGCCATGATAATCAAGTTGTGTTTTTTCGCTATTAGAAAATCACAGGAAAAGCTAATTTGATAAGTCTTTTTAGAGGTGGATGCGAAATTCTGACTAAAATCTGAAAGACACGAGAAAATTTGAAAATGAAGCTTGATTGGCTGTTGAAACACTTATGGTCGGTTGAATCTTCAATCACGGGAAACCCTTTAATCGATTGCCATAACGTCTCTGCATCAAGCAGCGCTTCGTAATAGCTGATGATGCTGACGACATACTTAAATTAAACCTCAAGCAGTAAAGGCAATTGCCTTAAATGCATTTCCCTGGTGTACAGCAACGGGCTATCGTGAGGTTGCCATAAACGGCGTTTCAATATACTCGAACATGTTGCCGCCAAAGTGGAATCTCATTCAAATTGAGGCGTGACGTTTCCAAAAAATTGGTCCCACTAATCAATTCCGGATTCGTAGGTACCCCCTAAAACCCCTCTCAACGTTACTGATCCCTCACCAACCTTACCAAGTCTTTCGATTGGTAACATGCACTCTCCAGCGCAAGCGTCCTTTGAAGTGTACTAAACCAATGATCGTTTGTAGTTTTTGGCGAAAAACGTTTCTGCAGGAGAGCCAATTCCACTCAATCGCATGATACGGCAAGCTAGGTGCAGACCTTTCCAGGGTCTTTTGTCTTTGTCTTGGAGATCAGTATCAAAAAGGAAGATAATTCAAAGTGACGACGTTTTTATTTGGGTGATCATTTTGTGAAAGAGGGACGCACAATTTTACCTCGCGGGCAACATTTGAATAAAGGACCGCAATGTGAACACCCTTGTTGTAAACAATCATGAGAAAGCGTTGCTAACAGAAAAAAACAAGCATTTGATTTGTTTAAAGCCTACAATAAATTTTATTTTGACGGGTTACAAGTGTTGTAAAATTATTTTTGGCAAAGCTGAAAGTTACGCGCTAAAGAAATTTAAATGTAAATAATTATTTCTCATCGTCCTCCTCAATGATTTCCAAAGAAGAGTTGCAGAGATCTGATTCGCAGCAGAAGAAGCACTGACGGACCTGGAAAAACAAATTTTCCTGATTATCAATGCTTGGTAATCAACACGCATGTATTTCGATCATTTGGTTTATTCAGGAACCATGTATTTCGGCATGTTTAGAGCAGCTCTCAAACGGCGCAAAGCGTGACGTCCAAGTTTTATTAGTAACTGGCTTTTCCTCTCACAATCACGCCACAACTGTACTGTTAAAACGCACTTTTAAGCAACTTGTGTTCAGACCCAATAGAAAGTTCATTGCCTGCAGTTTTGACAGCACTGTACAAGTCTGCCCCATGCACTGCGACAAAGATTGATTTGATTTCAGTACAGGCGCTTCAATGTGCATGCAACATTTGAGTAACGTAAGAAAAACGTTGAAGAAATAAAGAAACAAGGTTGAAGAATGTAAAAAAACGTTGAAGCAACGTTCGAAAAATGAAGAAACAACTTTAAAGCAACGTTGAAGAAATGTAGGAACAACGTGGAGGCAACGTACAAATAACGTAGATGGTCGGTTAGAGCTTCCGCTTTGTTGTTGGTAGACCTAAGTTCGATTCTATTGGCGAGTCTTACCTTGGACTTCAAAAATGGAATTCTACTCGGCGCTCATCAATAGGGATAATGTGGGGAATCAAATAAAAACTTTGCAATATTGCTAAGTCGTGATGGGTAATACCATGGTTCTAAAAAAGCCGTTGGGAACGAAACAGCATAATATTTCATTATTTTAGTTAATTTACAAGCATATGATTGCAAGCCCATGTCTTATGAAGACAGTTGTGCGGAAAGTTAATGATACAATGTTGCGAGTCTAAAGCCTGTAGCGGCTCACCCCTAAGTCGTCTATGAAATCCGCTTCAAGTTATTTGTCGGTTTGATTTTTGAGGTAGGTTACTTTGCATAGGTAGGTGTGATAATAAGCGATTTTCAAAGCAAAGATCGCAAAAGCACAGACGTTCCACGATAGTTTTGTTTTAAGCGCGGTACTCAACAAACTCTACAACGTACTCCATTTTGTCCTGGGAAACAGTTGGGTCGGTTTCCAGCGGCATTGTTTCTGCATGCTTGAGTTTGAGTGCATTGACGAACAATTTTTGAAAAACCTTCTTTTAATTCGATCTTGGTTTCACAAGAATCCTGAAATCACATTTTTGTTAAAGGCTAATAAAATCAGTAGTTTTTCGAAGCAAAAATCTATCCGGGAAAGTATAAAAAATTGAAGGTAACTCGCGGAGACTTAACAAGTTTAAAATATGCAAATTTTCTGTTTTTGTGAATTAAAGAAAACGTTGAAATATTTTAAATTAAAAAAAGCAGGTTGAAAAGGTCTACCAACCAGATTGATTGTTACGATATTGTGACGCCATAAAAATAGAAGCTTTGAATCAAAACGCAAACCACTCGAGCGTTTACAATTATTTGTACTCTACACCTATACTTGACTCTAACTCGTTCAATTAGTGGCAGATTTAAGAGGAATCAAGTTTCTATGAATTTCTTGAAGCTTATGCTTGATTAGTAGCCATCATTGACCCTCCGCAAATTACGTTAGACCTCGTAGTAATCTATAAACCATGAATTTTTGCTTTTCAAGTTAGATATCTTCAGTGTAAATCGGCTTTTTCTGCTCAGTTCTTGTTTTGAAGAAGATATCACCAGTCTTCAAGTATGAGTACTCTACACCAATTCACGCGATAAAATTATTTGGCCTGCAAATATTTACCGTGATTGCAATGTGAGCCAAGGAGCATTTTGTGGTGACTATCTGATGTTAGTTGTAGATTACTAAGAAGGTTTGTATATTTGTGACCAGGTGTGAAGGCATTCCGGTCGATTTTACTGATAATCTGGCCTACAGGGACACAGAAAAGTTTTGCATTGGAGCAGGGAACAAGGATTTATGTTCACTACTGTTTTCAAAAAAAATGCAAAACTTTTCTCAATTTCGAATGAGCTTTCAACCAAAAAGGACCTCAAGATTTCAAGCTCTTAACTTGTTTAAATTTTTGATCATGTGAGATTATTTCATGGACAAGGCAACGTATCGCTTTTGTCTCTTCCCCATTTCCTCCGCCCGTGGTGGCTAAACTGCAATTTGGAAATAAAAAGAATGTTTTGAAAAGATGGCATTGTGTTTTTTTGTCCATCCGTCACAATGAAGCTTTCGACAACTCACTTTTGAAAAATCGCATTCTTCCTCGGTGATGTTTTCAAGACCTTCTCCGTTGACTACTTCTCCGTAAAAGCAACCTGTGACAACAAATAAGTTGCTGAAGCTCAATCATTTCATGCATGAACGCACAGGCGTGTTGTCCGAAAAAAATTTGGTGTAGGCTATGGGATTTTGACTTATTGTTCGTCATAGTCGTGATAAGATAATCGTATGTTTGTATCATTGCGAGTTCAAATCTTTGGGGAGAGCCAGCGTTTCTTGCCACTCCTTTTCCTGGTGCGCCACTTCAAACATACAACACTGCTGTGTGGATTATGGCAACCGCATGTGCAGGACAGGTAGACCCGCATACGGTTTCAACAAAGCATTAAAGTTTAAGTCTACTGGTATTTAACCAGTGAGAATAAGTGCTGCAACTTTGCTTGACTAATAAAAATGGTATAATTTTTACTGTAATAAAAATCAGAAGTTTTTGGCAACTGTGTAGTCCTGCTTATTATTTTCCCAAGATAATGGGTAAATTTTGGGAAATAAATAGAGTTGTTATGGAATAATTTTTTTGAATACTTTTTTTGTCTGAAATGACTTTTTTGGAGAGAGTTTCTTTATCTCAGAGAGCGCACACGGATAACGCTGGACTATTAAAGCATTTGACTCCGCAAACTTGCCAAATATTTGGGTTAGTCACGATTCACCTAATTCCCAATAAATATATTCTATGTAATTTCACTCCAATAAATATGTTCTATGACCATGTATACTCACGTGATTGACTTACGCTACGCTCCTCTTCGCCAACATCATAATCTCCAGCGTGGACACGCATAGCGACACAAATAAGAACGACACCCAAAATAAGAAGCTTCATTTTTGAAAAATATATTGCGAGATCTAACAATTGTTTTTCCACCGAAGGTTATTTGTGTCTAAGTAGTACTGTTGCAATAACTAGCTTTCGTCATTTATATACTTTTTCAAGCTTGAAATTCTGTAAAAAAAGGTAGTTAATGCTAGCGGCTAAATTTTCGTGTACGGAAAAACCAAAGAAAAAAACCAACAAATACTCTTTAAAAGTATAACAGCAAGTATAGTTTATGATGTGAGTAAGCTGTTTATCTTCTATTTATCAACACAACATATACGTCAGAGAAAATTTTTGATCACTCTATGAAAGTACAATCAGACATCTCAAAAGTTTTTCAAATCGAGATGTCATATTTTTCCAACATTAAGGCTATTTATGGTTGAGCAAATGGAAAATTTTACCTTTGTTTGCTGATGTTCATTGCGAAATACCATATAACAACCAGGAAAAGTTTTAGGAAATTTTTGCTTCTACAATCTACCACATTTTTTAGTTAAAAATTTAGTGTTTATCAAAAAACATGCAACAAGACAACTAAAAAAATGGTTTCTGACAATTGCTCTTTCCAACAATTAGCTTTCAAGTTACTGTTGACAAAAATTTTGCACATTTTAATCAACTTTTAGTGCAATTTTTCCTGAAATTTTAAATAGAACTAATAGACTTTTTAGCTAGAAATTTACAATGTCTTTAAAATATACGTTGTCGGAGCACTGGGAGATTTGCGCACAATTTAATCAATTTACACCAATTTGAAGAAGCAGTATTATCACGTGAACTGAAGAATTTACCTGAAGCCAAACATGGTTGATATAATACAACAATTACTAAATCATTTTTATCAGAAGAACTGCAATTAGTGTCGTTGTTGGCAATCTTTTCAATTGCCCTTGAAAGTAAAAAGTCTTGGAGTCAGCATACCAACTGGAATCATCTTACGTAATTATACTTTGCAATACAATCTGATTTGTTCCCAACATTTGATTCCTCTGGTAGGACTATTCTTAATGTATTGACATAATCGCTTTGTTATAGCAGTTGCATCCGACAAAAGAATGAGTTATTCCACGAATGCAAGATTGCAAGCTCTTAATGCATTCGTGGGCATTTAAATCAGATGGCATATTTTGGTATACGTTACTAGCCGGCTCTACCGGCATCGCCCGAACAGATCCCATTTGTAAAGTTAAGAAGAAGATTGTCGGTTCAGCCGGCTGGGCCGCCTTCATCCTATGAATAGTTGTGACAATAGTAAGAAAAGATTAATGTTATTTTGATATAGCCAATTTTCGTTTCAAAGTTTAAAGTACCATATTTTGAAAGGAAATTGATCAAAAAAACATTATGTAAGTTGTGGGTAGCCCCAATATTTTCCAAAAGTTTTGGAGTCTCTAAAAAAGTTTATATTGTCTAATTTTCAACATAAGTGTCCTTAAGGACTGAACTCGCCCGCACTTGAAACAGACATAAATTTTACAAACTTTTATTCGTTAATGTGATAAAGTGCTTGGAAGCATATATTCAAAGTTTTGGGAAGAGGCCAAAGTGATTGATATGTATTTTCAAGAATAATGTATTAAATATTAGGCCCGATGCTTAGGATTTTTTTGAAAGTTCATGCTTATTTGTATAACCTAATGCATCTGCTTGTGCGTATATTGCTTGGTCCTGGCATAAACGCAATCAGGAAAGCAGCAAATCAACCGCAATCAAATACTTGCTTTGAAGTTATTGCTATAGCAGGGCCCCATAAGTAACGTCAAGGTTAAGAATATGGCTTAACCCAGTGGTTCCCAACCTGGGGGTAAATTCCCCCGAGGGGTAATATGTGATTCTTCGGTGGGTAATGTGACACCACCAACACGTTAAAAATATATGTTATATGCAAAATCTAGGAAATTTAGCTAAACGTGCATAAAACGCCTCTAAAATTTAGCTCAGCCTAAAGCTGGTCTAAACCCATGCATTTCTTAGGCATGGCTATGAAGTCACAATCTAATAAACGAGTGGAATCACACAATGCCCTT
Source organism: Trididemnum clinides (assembly GCA_963675345.1). Classification (NCBI taxonomy): domain Eukaryota; kingdom Metazoa; phylum Chordata; class Ascidiacea; order Aplousobranchia; family Didemnidae; genus Trididemnum; species Trididemnum clinides. The sequence continues at coordinate 26,109,379 of OY776290.1, read as the reverse complement.
TGTGACAATTTGTGACGTATGCGCTTAGCCAGTCTAGATTAGGATATACTGTGCTGGTCGGCAATTTTGTTTCTTTTTTTATAGTTTTATCAAATTTATCTGAATTGTTGAGTTAGCTCTCTCTTGCCCATTCCACCGCTGACTAACAGAATTTGTTGTGATGGCCGGCACTGGCAACAAGCGCAATTATTCTGAAGCTTTCCTCAGTTATGGCTTCGTCAACTTGCCTGACAAGGTTCAAGACCGTCCCCAATGTGTCATATGCAACAAAGTGTTGACGAACGAAAGCCTGAAACCATCCAAACTCGAGGCTCACTTGAAGAAGTGTCACCCAGTTTTACAAAACAAGGACAGAAATTTCTTTGAACGCAAAGCAAAATGTCTAAAAAGGAATTCAATTCGGAGCTCAGGGAAGTAGAGGACAGCAACTTCTTGCTGCTATTGAAGCTTCGTATGTAGTCGCCTACAAAGTGACTAAGCAGCAAAAATGTCACACGATTGCCGAAACGCTCATAATGCCTTGTGCAAAGGCAATGGTGGCAAAGTTGTGTGGCGAAGATCAAGCGAAAAAACTGAGTGTTGTGCCCCTGTCAAATAATACGATTCGCAAGGGGGTGGACGATATGGCTGAGGATATACTTGTGCAGGTAATTGAAGAAGTCAAGTCCAGCCCAGTCAAATTTTGTCTTCAATTTGACGAGTCTACGGATATCGCCAGCTGTGCAGTTGTACTGGGATACATTGGTTACGTTCACTGCAACATGATAAAAAAAGAATTTCTTCTGTGCGAAAGTCTTGCCACGACGACGAAAGGTGAAGATGTGTTTAACACTGTGAGCCATTTTTTGCAGAGCAACGGGATGAATTGGCATCGTGTTCAACAAGTGTCAGTCGACGGTGCACCTGCCATGATGGGTGGTCAACGCGGCTTCAAAAGTTTTGTGAAAAGAGAGAACGCGAGTATACAAGTCGATCACTGCGCCATTCATCGGTATTCACTCGCATCCAAGACACTGCCAGCTTCCTTGAAAGCAGTTTTTGACAATGTTGTCAGAATCGTGAACTACATCAAATCAAAGGACTTGAACTCTCGCATATTCAAACAATTCTGCAATGAAATGGGACAAAGTTACGAAGTTCTATTGTACCACACAGAAGTGCGATGGCTCTCGCAGGGAAGAGTGGTAAGTCGAGTAGTGGAACTTCGTAAAACCATCAAGTGTTTCTCATTGAAAAGAAATCAGATTTGGCTGCCAAATTCTCCGATACAGAATGGCTTTCTCGATTGTGCTACTTGGCCGATATCTTTGGGGAATTCAACAAAGGGAACTTAGCTTTGCAAGGAAAGAACACTACTGTCCTGGACATGCGCGAATCCGTTTCCGCATTTATCTCAAAGCTCAAACTGTGGAGCAAGAGGATCTCGAGGGGAGTCACGGCACAGTTTTCTACGTTGGATCAATTTCTGGATGACAACAACAAAGGACAACAGTTCCTAAATGAGGCAAAGCAGGAAATTCAGGAGCACTTGGACGAACTTGTCCATTACTTGGATCGTTACTTTCCAGACCGAGAAACAGCATCTCTTCAGTGGTGCGTGCAGCCGTTTTCAGTGGATGAGGACCAGGTTGCAGGTGATGACTTTCCAGCAAAGGAGGAGTGAATTGCCTTGAGGCTAAACGAGAGGAAGAAAGTGGAGTTTCAAAATACTGGTCTACAGGCTTTCTGGATTGCGCAACTCAGTGACGCACGAACACTGGCAGAGCGAGCGTTGAACAATTTGCAGAGACGTAGCAGCCGCCCCCCAAGCCCCCCAATTGGGGGGGGCCCAGGCCAACTTTGGGGGCCCAAGTTAGTCTGAAATTGCTTTTTGGCTACGTGACTATTTTCAGTTCAGCAGACTTGTTTACAACCGATTTAAACTGTAGGAAGAAATTGGCTTGTGACATCATAAGTGAATGCAACGTCATTTTATCTCGCAGAATCTAGAATATTTCGATTGATTTTCTGGTAGAATCTTGAATATTCGATTGACGTAACAATGCCGTTGTTACGCAACAATCATAGAATGGTCTGGAATTCTGTTTGGCTATAAATACCGGGACAATATATATACACTGCAGAGTGCAGATAAAGTATTTTATTGACATTGTATAGAATGAAACGTTCAAAAAGTGGTGCTCAAAAGAGAAAAGAAGCAGCCACTGCTCGAGATGCTGTAGCGAAATTGCCCAAGATGACAGATTTTTTCAAGATTACTGAGCAGAGTAGACCTGGCACTAGTACCGAGAGGGATGAAGAAAACTATAGTGTACAAGAAAAAGAAGACTATGACGATCAGCATCAAAGTGATTGTGAATTTCCAGAAAATGTAAGTTGTGATTTACCTGCCAATACGCAACCTTCAATATCAAAAATAACTGAATCTCAATTTACCCCTATCCCTGATGACCCATGTAAATGGCCTGAAAGTATTTCTGATGCTCAACGATGTGATATAGTAAAGCGTGGACCACATCAACTAATAATGAATTTTCCATATAATAACCCAACTCCAAGGCGACGTTTTTCCTCCAACCATTATAAACGTGTGTTACCTAATGGTGAAAGTGTTTCACGGTCGTGGCTAGTTTATTCTGGGGAATCAGATCAAGTTTTTTGCTTTTGTTGTAAGCTATTTGGAAAAACACTAAGCCCCTTTTGTAGTGGTATAAATACATGGGAGGGTTTTTGGAAAAAACTGAAAGACCATGAAAACGGCATTTCCCACCAAGAATGCTGCAGTCAATGGATGTTGCTAGCTGAAGGGATAAGAAATTCATCCACTATCGACAAACGCGAGATGAATATTTTTTTCAATGAAAGACGTTTTTGGAGAAATGTTTTAGAGAGACTTATCGACGTTGCCTTGTTTCTATCGGAAAGGAATCTTGCTTTTAGAGGATCTGAAGAAGTCTTAGGATTTCCTCACAATGGAAATTTTCTGGGTATATTTGAGCTTTTGGCAAGAAGAGATCCGATCCTAAAAGAGCTTCAAGACAGAATCAAGAATAAAAACACTAAAGATCACTATTTGAGTCCTACCATACAAAATGAACTAATTGAATTGCTAGCGACAGAAGTTGAAAAAGAAAATTTACAGCAATTGAAATTGGCAAAATATTTTTCTATAATTTTGGACTGCACTCCAGATATGTCACATCATGAACAAATGTCTGTCATTCTCCGTTATGTACTATGTAATGAAGAAGCTGCTGTTGTTAAAGAAAGATTTTTTGGCTACTTGAGAATAAGTGACAGTACTGGGAAAGGCTTGTTGGACGCTTTCTTAGAAAAAGCGACCGAACTGCAACTCGAATTGTCTGATTGTCGAGGTCAGTCATATGATAATGGTGCTAACATGAAAGGAAAACATTCTGGAGTCCAAGCAAGAATGCTAGACATCAATCCCAAAGCTGTTTACGTGCCCTGTGCAAACCATACCCTTAACTTAGTTGTTGTTGACAGTGCTAATTCATCGACGGAAGCATTGACATTTTTTGGAGTACTTACAAGGTTGTATGTGCTGTTTTCTTCCTCTGCTCAGCGTTGGGAAATTTTGAAGAAACATGTGGAGCTGTCCATAAAGTCACAATCTGATACTCGTTGGGAAAGCAGAATTAAATGCATCAAACCTCTTCGATACAATTTAAAAGAGGTGTTGCTGGCACTGAAAGACTTGGAAGCCATTTCCATAGAAAGAAAAGATGGAAGAGCTGCCTCAGAAACAAAATCGTTGATAGCTCATTTATCAAAGTGGAGTTTTCTTTTGTCGGTGTTTATTTGGTATGATATCTTATTCCAAGTCAATAAAGCAAGCAAGATTCTTCAATCGTATGGAGTCTCCCTTCATACAATGGAAACGGAAATCCAGGCAACTGAAAAGTTTTTGCAAAACTATCGCACAACGGGTTATGACAGTGCCGCAACATCTGCTGTTGAAATAGCACAGGAATTGGATATTGATCCTTCTTTTCCTCCGTCAAGAAGTGGAAAGAAAAGAAGATTGTTTGATTACCAAGGTGAAGAGGAACAACGAGCTACTCCTGAACTGAAATTTAAAAGCAACTTTTTCTATCCATTAGTAGACCAGGCTATTATGTCAATAAAGGAGCGCTTTAATTTGTTACGTGAGGTTTCTTCCGCCTTTTCGTTTTTGTACACACGAGACAAACTTTTGCTTGTGCAACAAGAAAATGCTCTTCTTACTTGCTGTAAAGAGTTCCAAAAAAAGTTCGGTGACATTGATTCTGATGAAATGAGCGCTGAGCTACAGCGGTTTGTTTTAATTTTACAAAAAAAACGCAATCTCAATACGGCTCAAGACTTTCTGAACTATCTTCTAAAGACTCATTTATTTGAATTGTATCCGAATGTGTACATCGCACTTCGAATCTTACCAACTTGCCCCGTGACTGTTGCCAGCGCTGAAAGAAGCTTCAGCAAATTGAAACTGATCAAAACTTTTAATAGAACGTCTATGACAGACAGTAGACTATCTTCATTAGCCATGTTGTCAATCGAAAATGACTGCGCCCGATCTCTTGATTATGACAATGTCATAACAGCATTTGCGAACAAAAAGGTTCGCTCCAGACTATTTAAATGATACTGTGTTTTTATAACTTTTTCATGTTTTTCAGTGTCATTGCTTTCGTTTCGCAGTGTCTGCATAAATGTCCTACTGAACTCTGGCATCGGTGCCGAATTTTTTATGACTTGCACCTTCGGTATCGGCATGCTTTATTCTGACATTAGCCTGTTTACTTATGTACAAATTGTGGTGTATTTTCTTAATGCAGCTTTTCAATTTTACACCTCTAAAGTGATATGACCTGTGCGCAGGGGCTCTTGCGCTTACTTTGGGGGGGGCCCGAAGTTGGAGTGCTACGGGACTGACAATTTGACATCGTTTTCGACTACTTATTTGTGTGAAAAAGGATTTTCAACTGTGATGGGTTTGAAAAGGAAAAAGAGGAATAGTCTGAGTGTGCAAAATGATGCACGTATTGCACTGAGTGTTACGGAGCCAAGAATTACAGCACTGGCCATGCAGATGCAGTCGCAACCGTCACACTGAAGACAACATTATTCTTGCAGTGATTTTTTCTAGAACTAAACTTACTGAAAAGTAGGCTGCTGAAAACTATATAAATACGAACAAAATTTCGTTGAGTTCTTTTTACTGTTTTTTCTTGCTATGGTTATTCCTAAACTTACTGAAAAGTAAGGAAAGCACTAAATACTAGCACGATTGTGTTCTTTTACCAAGTGAAATACTGACGGTAATAAAGCATACTCGCTACCTTGATTTGGGTAATGCCTCCAAAAAGATTGGGAAACACTGGCTTAACCCAATAGCTTCACTGTGAGAATAGCACTGAAAAGTTAATGTGTTTTTGACATAGCCAATGCTCGTTCCCAAATCATAAGTATCCTTTTTTGAAAGGAAATTGATTAAAAAAAATATTGTGGGGGATTTCACACCGCCGCTACAATTTTTCCAAAGTTTTTGAAGTCCCTAGAAAGCTCTTGTTTGCCCTGTTTCCAACATAGGTAATCTTAGAAATTGGGCTTACTGACAATTGAAACAGACAATAAATTGACAAATTTTGTCTGTTCGTTTCACCAATTGCATTAAAGCATAAATTCAAAGTTGTGGGAAGGTGACAAAATGATTTTTGTGTATTTTTAAGAATAAGCCATTAAATATCAAAAAGACAACTTAAGACTTTATTGCAATTTCAGGCTTATTTGTATCCCCAAAAACCACTGGCTGCACGCATATTGCTTGCTCCTCGCTTAACTCTTTGAGGGATAAAGTAACCCATATGTTACATCATTGTTAATTGTTAAATCATTATGACCTATAACCACTTTTCTCAAATTCGTTGTAATTTTGTTGTTACCAAACAATTAAGGAATTGTCTCAAATTTTATGAATTAGAATCTTATGATCCTTTAAAGGGTTAATCGCAGCAAGTGAAAGAGCAAACTAACTTGAAATCACGCACTTACAGTTAACTTATTGCAATAGGTTAGGTAATGCTTCAAAAGTATAATGAATGGACAACGTGGTTGTACTGAAGCTAAGAATAATTTTTGTGATCACTGCAAGATTTCTCTTAAAAATTGCCCATTTGTTCAACTTGGATACACTTAATTAACATGTCTCAGAGGATAAGATTAGACAGGCTTGCAACACCACTGCACAAATGTATTTCAACCTGCCATTGCTTTACCCAAAGACAGGTTTTTTGGCCTACCGGTATCTCAATATACGGTAGCAATACATCATTCATCTTTAGCATGTAGCATACCTGCTACTTGCTTATGAAATGACAGTGAATAACAACTTTCACGCGCAGCTACTGCTTGCTGTTTTCACAAGAATAGTGCCAGGCAACACTATGACATCACAGACCATTGAAGCGTTCAAGAAAAAACCATGCTTAGCATGATTGTAATTGCTAAAAAAAGAACTTGCTGTTGCAATGTCATTTCAACTCAAATGGTTGTGAATTTTTTTAAAGAAGGCACCGAGTAAATATGTTCTGAAAAAGCTTTTAGCTGCAACGATTTCTGCGGTGAGTACTTTTTGCCAAAATGAAGAAAAAAAATTTGCAATTAAGCGTTAACAGTGACATTCTAAAGGGTTAAAGTTTTTTATGACGTCAAAAAAATTTATTGCAACGTCACGAACTCCTTATAAAATCCATCGCAGGAATATGCTCAATTGTGCTAAGTTTCATGTGTGCACGCCCAGTAGATTTAGAGTTAAACCGCATGTACGTACACACGCACGCACGTACGAAATGAATTTTGTTTTATAAATTAAATCCTGTTATTAACTTTCAAGCAATGCTATCTTACCTCTATATTCTCTAGATAGCATGTTATATGATAAATTTCGCATTTAAAATGCCTGCCTCAATAAATTTCATATATTGAAAACAATTACACTGGTCTGCATTTAAAAAAAATTTCTGCTGACTGAACAAATAGCATGTATTCCACCTAATTTTGGGGCGCTGAGTTCAAAAATCACATTTGTTTTTACCCATCATGTCAAGTTTTTTTGCAAAAAACCTTTAAATTTTCTGCAGATTCAGAGTAAAATTATATTATACTGTCTCTTTGCATAACAGAAGTTACAGTAAAATCTTTGAAAGAAAGTTAAAATTACACAAAGCGGTACAACCTGTTTTGTTAAGTGATTAGATATGCACCTGTATTCAAAATTTGTTTTAAGTTGATCACTCATTATAAGCAGTATATACATACTGTCAGCAACACATCGTTAATGTATCAGGACTTTTGAGAGAGCATGCAAAATTAGTTTTACAGTTAAGGAAAGACCTTCTGTTTTTTAGATTTTTGAGAGGGTTTAAAGTTTTCTCATCCCTCATGAGACATCAACAGTAATCTGCTATCATGTGAACGTTCCATCTACCTTGTTATCTCTTTTCCATGATTTTAATGTCTTGGTAAAATCTCTCACCTTGCTCCTCACTCAGAGCTCCTAAATCTTCAGGAAACTATATATCATGGTTGCGCAAAAAATGTACTTTGACACTCATGTTACAACCAAGTTTGTGAAAGGTATCAAGCAAAGTTTTAACAATTTCTTAGTATTCTGGAGATTTGGTATTGCGCAGAAAATTATTTACAACTTGGCTGAAAGCGATCCAACCATTTTTCTCCACTGAGCTCATTGTTTCAATAAACCCTTTGTTTTTCAACAGCTCTCGTATCTTTGGTCCCTCAAACACACCGGCTTTCATTTTTTCATGGCTTAAAAACAAAAATTTCTGACAAATGTACTTAAAACATTCCCCACTTGTCTAAGCTTTTTACATATTGTTTCATTGAGTCTAGCTTAAATGTGAAACAGTGGTAATAATACTTTGTCAGGAGACACTAGACTTTCATTAAGAATATCCTTTTCTCCAACTGTAACCTCATTTCTTTTCGGCCATTGCTCGCGAATCCAGAGTTCATTTTTAGCTCTGCTGTTCCACAAACACAAAAAGCATGGGTATTTGGTATACTCCCCCTTGTTGATCCAACAGCATGCTTAAAACTTACAAATCTCCACCCACCATCCATTTACGTTCATTATATTTTCATTAGAAACATATTCATATTTTCATAAGTTTCCTTAAGATGAACGTAGTGCCCAATTGGTATTGAAACATATCTATTGCCATTGCTGTTATATTAAAAAAATCAAAATTTTTATTTGTTTGATGAAATAGGTTTTTGGGTCAAATCTGAATAATTAAAGTTTTCTGGACTGGCGATGCACTTAGGAAACTGCTGACAGTGACACTGTTTTGACTTATCAGATCTCTTCGGTGCAGTTGGTGACCGACGAGAAGCTAGAGATTTTTATGAATTTTCTGGACTACTTTTTTTATATGACGCGTAACATGTTGGGGAAGAGTTTTACAAAAACGTGACAATACGTCACATTGGGAGGAAGATTAAAAATAGGACAAAAAAAGCATCATATGATTTGTGAACACTATTTACCTCTCTCAGAAATGATAATACGGGTGAATCTGGCGCAGCCGTATGCACCGATATTTCTAACTCGACAAAACTGATTGGAGACGTGACGTCGGCAGGACCAGCTACTGTAAATACAGGGTATTTCAAAATTAGTGCCCCCCCCCTCAACACCATAAACCAAACTAGAAAAAGACAAAAACAAAATTGATTAAGAACAGTTATTTATTTAAGTTAAGTAAAGTGTTTAAGTTTTTCATTGAGTAGTTAATGTGTTGCCTCCACCTGCCTGAACAACAGCCTGCATTCGTGAGGGCTATAATTTTCACAAATCGCATTAAAGCTGAGAATCAAACTCCATCTCCTTGAACACTCCGGTCACTACTCATCGCAGGCCGGTGAGACTTGGTATACCAGAGTACTTTGCTGTATTTTCTTTAGCACGATCCTTCAAAGACGCTGCCAATGTTTTCACAAACAATAAGGTCAAGGAAGCTATCTGAAGAGTCACTTTAAGAGAAGAAATCGATACTACTCTTTTGAAGCTGTTTCTGTGTTGAAAAGGCTTTGAAATACCGTGCTTTATCATGCAAAATGTGACTTTTTTAATTGACAACACATTTTCAGAATCTCTGAAAAAACGAAATACGCCATTAGTAAAATTGCTTGAAAAAAGTTAAGACAACATATTTGGAGAAAGCTGTAGCAGAAAACTTAATAACTTTCTATATAAACTGTAAAAGGGGCTCTAATTTTGAGACATCCGGTATATTGCGATCTAAATATTTGCTTGCCCGCTTGCCAGTGTTAACGAACCTGAGAGGCTTAATGAGCCCAGGTAGACGTTTTGGTGGTTTTTGTGTGCAGAACTGTGTTGGAACAACTGCCACGAAGAATTCGCTCTGTTTTGCGGTGCCGGGGTGGCTCCTAAGCAAACGGTGCGGTGCTTCACCAACTTTACCTTTGGTCATTCGTATTGTATTTTACAATTTTATAAATATCTTTACGTAATTGGCCACTCTTAAAAACTTTGTTTTAAATTTTTTTTGGCCATGAAAACCATGGAAGTTCCTTTTTTCTGCATCGTGTTCGAAATTGCGTTAAAAACTGAGTAAGATGCAATTTTGACGTTTTTGTAGCTGCTATATGCAAAATGATTGCATTACTGTACGCTTAATATCATGTAGTTGACAATTTCAAGAAAAAAATCTAACTGAAATTTATACTGTTTATATTATTTTTAACAACGCAGATTTTGATTGATGGAATACTTGGGATGCTAAAATGTTTTTCTGATAAAATCTGTGTAGTTAAAGTATTGGAAAAATGGCAAGATATTTCAACCGGGTCTAGTCTGCGTAGATTCGTTTAGCCATCAGTCAGTTCCAATGAAACCTGTAGTATATGGCTAAAGCAGGCTTGGTGTAACTTAAAATAATACGTAGGCTTATTACTAATAAAACATAAGTTCAATAGAGGTCTTTTACTGTCCAACAAAATGACAATCAGTTTGGATGTTATAATCAAAAGATTGCTATTACTTAACGGCAGAAAAATCTCGTAAAATTTTGAGAATTATTGGCTGTCTTATCTTCAAAACTGGATGATCAGACATTCCAAAAGCAAAAACAAGGTAAAATTAAAATTTCAATGAAAGGGCGAGAACTATTTCAACTCATAAAACTTATTTCGGACAAAGAATTGGGGAATCACTACCGTGCCGCGAATTTTGAAAGCGGAAAGGAAGGACATAAACACCCGTCAATTTTTTGCTTTGTTGTTGAGAGTGAAAATTTAACTGTATAATGGTGACCTATTGTCCCTCTTCCAAGTAAAATAACTTTTTTGGGGGAACGTTGTATAAAAATAGCTTCTCACTTTGATCAGGATCAAAAAATTTGGGAGAAACCATGGCCTCTCCCCAAACCCTTTTTGGTAATATTTCTGGATCATGATTAATAGTGATACAAATAAACTGCTGTTGTAGCGGTCGGCTATCAATATAAGCTTGAGTAAATACAGGTCAAACCTGAATATCCGTAACGCTCGGGGAAACGGAATTTGTTCGGATAATTGAGTTCTCGGATAATCGATTTTTGCTGACAATGGTATTGTCCTAGAATCAATGGTACTCAAAGCATGCTGCCAAAATTGCTGTTTATATCTGCCCTAATTGCTCTATGACATGGTCAAATTACCAGTGTTAAGTGCCGTCTGCATTCACACTCGCTACTAAGTGTAACAGTCTGGGCCTGATAATTTTGTGTTCTGCCAAAATTTATCCGAAATTTTTTGTTTTACACAAAATTTTACGGAAAATTGCAAAAAAATTTGGGGGACAAGATTTTCTAACGGATAATCAAAGTTTCGGATGATCGCATTTCGGATAATTGCGTTTGACAGTTATATGCAAACTTTTCCTAACTATAGTCGGTCCACTTCGGTCAAATTAGTCTAACTCTGAGACAATTGCCCCTGTGAGGTGAGCTCTGTTACCAAGGCTACTTGGCCCATTCGTAGTTGAAGAAAAGCGCAGATTCTTATCTCTTTCGTAGCACTTTTGCATGTCCCCCTTGAAGAGGCTTTAATTCATCTTTTTTGTGATTTCGCTTTCTTAAACCTATTTTCAATTTAAGCCAGAAAGCTGATATTTCAATTACTTGGATAAATAAAGAGAATTAAAAACTTTATGATGCATTTAGATGTATAGTTTACTCCAGCCATGATTTTGCACTTTGCAATGAATAAACTAAACGACTAAACCCAAATGTAAAAGCATGTTGGTTACTACGTAGTATTAGGAATCTAATCGTGTGCTTTTAGCGTATTTTCAGATTTCATTAGCCCGGATATTTATTACGCTACAGGGGTACGGTAATTAGGTTAGCCTAGGGCTCCACTTGCTACTAATCTGTCGCAATCTCCTCCCTCCCAAAATATTTATCATAGATGTCTAAATTTGATTCGCTAGGCACTATCTTGCCAAATTTCTAAATGACTTTTAAAAAATAGGTTGTCACCAAAAATGTAACTCAATCTGCACAAGATATTTCCACCCCTCTCCTCATCCTCGAATCATTTTTCCGGCGGTGTTCCAGCCGTTAGCCAAAAGCACTTACAATATGGCAGTGTTGCGCAATCTTTTTTCACTCACGGCTCACTTTGTAAACCAGAACGGGGCGCATCTCAAATAAAAGTGCAATTAATGTGTTGGAAAAACAAAAACATTTCATGATTTATTGTTATGCCGATGCGAGAGTTGTGCTAATTTGTGGAGCACTGTCGCTGCAGGCTGTTACTTGGGTATTACCGGTATACTTTTAAGGCTGGTTTCCATTAGGCGTAAATTGCACGCGCGAAAAATGTGTTGTTTCTCTATTTAGTTTTATGCGCGCAGCACTGTTGCTTTTTATTTGCTCTAGCTTTTTATTTGCAAACGTAAGTTGTGCAAAATTGGAAAGTAATTTAAGAATTTATTCAGGGGCCCAGAACGGGTGGAGGCAACCACACTCTCAATGTTTTACCAAGTAAAGGAAATAAAATCTTCTTTTTAAAGAAAAAGGATTTTGAACTTGGTTTCCTTAGTTTTGTAAATAACATATTTACTGCAGTAAGCTTATTTGCTTATGGTGGTCATTGGAAATGCCATCATTTTGGTGCCATAACACTTTTTTCATAAAGTTTCTTTTTGCTACCTAATTATTTACGCCCATGCTTCATGCAGATAGTCCATTGCCCCATGAAGGCATCTCGACGTCCATTACTTCACATCTTTTGCCACACGCACACTTTCCTATTCACATTTGTAAGTCGGCTAGTTGGTTGCCAATCGACTCCAAATTGATTGGTTAGTTATCACCTATTGCTTAACGTTTTTTGCTGAAGCAATTATTCCGTATTACTCAGGCGATGTCACAGCTCAGAATCAACGCAGCATAAAATCTTTTGGTCTAACTTGCTTTTAGCGCTTTGTCATACCAGAATCAGATATAGAACAATATAAATCGTAGATGGCAAAGATCCTCCCACATATCAACAACATTCTCGCTGCCTGTGTGATTCATAATAACAAAAACAAAGCTTTGGTAAATAGATATAGGCAACGCAAACATCACCCATACGTGAAAATGGTAAACGGTAGCTCAAACATTCGATATTCACAGTCACTTCATTCTCGTCGGACTCGTCAGCTCTCGCTCCTCGTAGGTCTCGTCAGCTCTCGCTCTCTAACACAATGAACCGCCACAGTAGGAGAAAATTAATTAAAATTGACATATGCTGGACGTCAATACCTTTAGTAGCCAAAAAGGCAGGAAAAGTCTAAAAATTAGGATTTAAATTTCGCAATATTAAAACAAGATGAAAAATGTTCGTTTGAAAAATAGTAAATATTCTTTTTGAAGTTTGTATTAAGGATTCCTCGGGACCTTTTGGTACTCTTCAATTTATCCTCTATGCGGTTGTGTTGGAGTGCTAAATTTTCTTAACTTTTTTTTAGGAGTTAAATTATCTCTTATTCACTTTTAATCGATATAAACGAATGAATTAGCTGAATGGTGTGCGAACTACAGCCCACATAAGGATGTGTGTTGTGGCCTTCGTCCACATATTGATAAATTAAAATATAAAAAGATGTTCGGTTTGATGATTCTGCATTTTTGCGGCCAATCGCCAAAAAAGGGTTGTTTACTTTAAAAACCCCCATCCTTTTGTGGTTGATTTAAAAAAACAAAAACCTTGTAAAGGTTTCGCGCCTGGTCCGCATTATATCAAGCGCTTGAGTGGACTTGGGTCGCCATCAAAAAATGGCACATCCCCAAAGGTTCGAAATAACTCGATGTATGAATCCAATCAAATACCAACAAACTTAGGACAAGCACGTTGATCAAGGAGTTAAAAACTCCTTAATAACAATTTAGCGACTACTTTTCCGTTTATTCATATGAGATCATGCTCTGTGCCACTGCAATGAGTATACTTCCTGGCTCCACCTCCTGTCTGTCACGCAAAGAGAAAGGAATCCAGTCAAGTACGTTTTCCAAGGGCACGCTATCCCTTTCGTGATGACCGTAAAGCAGGAAAGCTATAAACAACATTTTTAAAAATTTTTTATTATGACTAGACAAGAAATTGAGCCAAGGTCCCCCGGATGTAGAGCGACGGTAACGCTCTAATTACTACACCGTCGCTCAAACCGTTAGACCACCGCGCCAGCTGACTACTAAAAATGCCTTATCTGACGACTACCAACACCAAGGCGCCATCCAACGATGAAGATATAAAACTAAATATGACCTTGCAAAACGAAATAATTAATGTACTGTTGGCAGTCTGGAGTTCGAATGTGCAAATTTTTTGCAGTTAATTGTAACATTCAAATTTACTTGAACGTTTTTCTTTTATGCTGTGAGTCTATCGCGTTAATTGCAGCGTCGGTTGAACTGTGGATATGAAAATAATTGATTAGTCGCCATTATACAAAAAAAAGGTGGTCTACAGTCGGACCGTAGCCAAAAAAGTTGTGGCGAGAGGTAGTGAGACATAATTTTCTACTTGCCATGACCGCATCATCACAGTTAGTATGCGTACCGTCGCAACTTTAAAATTGAGAAGGGCGAAAATGCGCTTCTAAACGATTATGTACTTTTAAAATGGGAGATCATGAAGCTCTTTTACATAAATTATTTGGCACACTCAAATCAAAAGGTGTTTCAATAAAAGTAAACAATTGACCAAATCCACATGACCTAATAGGGTGGCTTTGGTTACGATTACCTATGCTGGTGCACGTCGACTACTTTAACAGCCTTTCTCATGGTTATGACGACCTAATTAAAGTTAATTTACGCTTTTGTAAATGCTGAAGTCAAAAACCTATCAACCAACATTTGCCTTATACCTTTTCTGAATCCTATAAAATGTACCTACTTTTAAGTTAATTTTACTTTTTCTCATTTATTTCCATGCAAACTTATAACAAAAAACCTAGATTTATTGAAGCGTGACCAGTTTTTAGCCATTTATTGTACACGAAGTGTTGTTCTATTCACAAGGTATCTGTGACTTGCACTCGATAGCAGAGATGATCGCGGATTTGGATAGGGATTTAAATTGCCGAATTTAAGCATTTTTTAGAATTTGAATTAGATTGGAATTTTTTTCAATAGTAGTTTGGATTTGCTTTTAACATTTCCAAGTCCTTATTTCTTGTGATGTTATTTTTATTGGAGCTGCATTTTTTGACATTGATTTGGTTTAATGCTGTAGATTCAGCGTTCCGTCGCCAGTAGGTTATTCCGTGTTTTCTGCTTCGTTTTCGATACATTTTCGCCTGTGCCATGCACTGTGCAGCAATGTTTTTCTTTTTCAGATGTTAAAACAAAATACATTTATCATTCACAGTTAATAGGACACACCTAAGCTCGTCAATTTCATTAGTTGATTCAATAAATCTGTTGGAATTCGTAGTATCTTAACATGTGATTTCTGTAACAACTAACCCCAGCATGGGAAAACGAGCCGGTGCTTTCAGCAGGATCAATTAGCCTCCGTCTGCGGAAAGTGGTTGATCTGATTTGTGTAACACTGAATACTTGAAACTACAAAAGGCTTAAACTGTATACAGGCTATGAGGAAACTATTAGTGCTCACTACTGCTCACGTGGCCAAAGTATAAAATAATTATAACTGATTATTACAAATGGTGTTTGAGGAGCTGGTCTTTACAAGTTTGAATCGCAATTTGAATTTGCTGAATATGGATGCGCCGCGTGGATATAACTGATAGCAGGGTGGCCAACCCGCGACTCGCGAGCAGCATGCGGTTCTTTGGGTCCTGAATTCCTGCTCTTTTGACTCAACTCTGTGTTCAGTGATTGAGGGCGGTGGTGTGCAAAGTGAAGGGGAGCTTGTTAAATTTCTAGGCCGACGAAGTTCACACAAGATTAATTATGTCTTAGAAATTGATCTCCAAAAAGAAGCTGGTCATTCCTCTACCTTTTGGAAAAAAATATCGCATTTGCAGTGTTGTGTAGACCGATCTCCAAAAAAAAAGGTCAGCACCCTCTGCTCGCGCGAAAAGTGCGGAAGTTCAGGGCAAAGCCGTGTTGCGGCTCTTTTAGTGATGGTCTCTATTGATTTTGGCTCTTCGTACAGCGCCGGTTGGCCACCCCTGACTGATAGCATTACTACCAGTAATGAACGGCAATACGTTTTATGGTAGCTGCATTTTGTACTATGTAGCGGTGCTGCTACAAAAAAAATGAAATGATTTTGGATAGGATTTGGACTTAATTTTATTTCTAAAGTGGATTTAAATTTCAGGGAATGGATTTGGTTGTTCAAAATTTAAATCCGATCGTCTCTGCAGCATAGCTTCTTCAACTTATTGCCGCGATAAACTACTGAGGCCCTTTAACACAAGATTTTGAGTTTAAAACTTGGCTAAAAAGTGAGCTATAATTTCATATAAATGAATTTAAAAAATACAAAAAATGACAATTGGCATCATAATAATCTCAAGATTAAATAATAAACACAAAAAGTGCATACCTGGAAGCATGAGTTGGTTTAGTTGTTTGCAGTTTGCACTATCACATTTTTTTTAAAAATATAATTATAAAATGCAAAAAACATACCCTAAGGTGTTTTAATTACGTCAAGAAACTTGTTATCAAAAATTTTAAATGAAAACCAAGTACGATTACATCGTTTAAAATTTAGTGTCATTTAGAATTGAGGTTTTTCCGAAGCACGTTAAGCGTACTTTTGAGTCGCAGCATCTTTTTCAATTTTTATAGAAAGCATGGGTTTGTGACTTTTCACAAATAAAGCAAACAAATTATCTTGCACATCCCGCCACCAACAGCAGTCACCAGAGTGGCGCGTTAAACTGGTCGATAGTTTTTTCATCGAAAGACTTTGGGCAGAGCGATTAGAGCGTTACGTCACACGCTGTATGGCAGAACGAAATTGTCGTCAATTGTTTTCACGCTCACGCTTTAGGTTTAGACCAGGGGTGCAAAATTTTATGAGAATTTTAGTAGCGCGCAGAAATTTTTAGCAGCGGACACATAAAAACTTTGCCGTATGTCATTTACACTTAAAGTTAGGCGCTTCAATGACGTAGCAACTTTTGGTCGCGCGGCGCGGGTGCGCGACCGCATTTTTGCACCACTGGTATAGACCATAGTTTGTCTACCTTTTTGTAGTAATGGCCGGCTTCTTACAGTTCTGTGTACAGTACTGGCCAGAACGGAAGATTCACATGTGTTTTTTTTGTTATTCGGTCATACTTTGCATTATGATATAATAATCATTCTGACCTGAATGAACAATTTGAATGAGTTTTTATCTTGTCATCACGCTGTGTTCATTCTTTTGATATGAGCTTGATTCGTACTGATTAATCAGATTGACAATTTTTGTGGAATCGCTTAGCGAACTTTGACAGTTCAGTTGCAGCATAACTTGATAAACTTAATGTGATAACAGTGATTATGCCTGGTAAAAGAAAGAAATTGGAGATTCATGCTCAACTAAAAATTTTGAGTGATGAAGGATATAGCGGTCGCCCGATTTTCGAAAGGTTAGAATTAACTCAAAAAACAGTTTCGAGGTCCATTCATAATTTTAGATTTACTGGAAATTTGGCTGCAAGAAGCCACAAGGTCGGCCAACCTCCCGAATCAAGTGTTTAGATGACTCCATAATCTTGGCCGTAAAGAAGTCATCCAGAAAGTCAGCCAAAGCTATTTAAGCTGTTTTACCAAGTAATACTGTACATCCTAGCCAAAGGACAATTCGTAGGAGGTTATTTCGTTCCAATTTGAGGTCTTGAAAGCTGCCAAAAAACCTAAATTGTCTGTCAAAACCATTGCTGACAGACTGGCATTTTATAAAAAAAAAACATCAGGGAAGGAGCATAGAGCAATGAAAACATGTTATATTTTCGGACGACACTTACGTTTAGCAGTTTTGATCATTTTCAAGACACATTGGAAGGTTTCCAAATAAAAGAGAGCACGATCGCTACATCATCCCCACAGAGAAGAATGCTTCAAAAATCACAGCCTAGGAAGCCATTTGTGCTAAAGGAAGATGTGGATTATGGATTATACCTGACGGTACATCCATCAATAAAACTGTCTATCTCAATATTTTGAAAAAAGTCACCACCATTTATGAAATTTAATCGTTGCACCTCTTCAAACGTGATCGAGCACCATGCCACCAACTAAAGTGAATAAAAATGGATAAACGAAAATGGTTTCAAATTCTTGGCCTGAAAATTCCCCAGATCTCAACCCCATTGAGAACGGTTGTAGTTTATTTTAAAGCAAAAGTTGATGCACGTAATCTCAGTTCACTTTCGCAATGGCAACAAGTCATAAAAAAAGCCTTGGTTTAAAAAAAGCACTCCAGAAGAATACTGTGAAAGCTGTGTCTTTCTACTACAAATTGCATCCGAGCTGTGATCAAAAACAAAGGATTAGCCTGCACCAGTGGTCTTCAACCTGGGTTCCAGAAAAGAGTTAAAGGGATTCCGTGAGTTTTGAGGGCTCCGCAAGGGTTTCTCTCCTTTGTTTTTACTTGAAAAAAGCAGCATGCTTTGTTAATTTTTCGAGAATAATATGTCAAATTCTAACAACTCTAGTGCAAACGCACGGTGGATGTTGCCAAATGGTGCAAAATACGATACGCAGGACTTCGATCAACGTTAAAAAAAATTAAGGACAACTGGAAGCAAACTTTCTTTCACTACTTTTTTCAAGATTAATCAGAACCTTTTGTCCAATTTAAGCATCCATGTGCCCAATTTAAGCATCCATAAGGTTGAATACCCTTTTTAGGGATTTCAAAGCAATATCGTTTCAATGTCGTTTGCCTAAGATCTCAGAGCAGCCAGCCAAATTGGTTCGGCAAAGTCTTATTGTAAATTTCAATTTAGGTTGAGATAAAAAGAATTTTGAAATAATATAAACTCAATTAGTGGCCAATTGCTAAAAATAAGAACATTTCTTAGAAATAGGACAACGCTATTTTCTTAAACGTAATCTTTCAAAATAAGAATGGTATGGAAGAGCTGACAGCACCACAATTTGTTCACTTGCGAAACAAGTTGCGATGCATGGGTTTTAACTAAAAATTGGTGAGGAATAAAGATAGGGATTCTCAAAATTTTTTAGCTTCATTATTGTCAGCTGAATCAAAATACATGTATATGGCGTATCTCTAAAAAAGAAAGCAACATAGGTAAAATTCGATTTCATGAAGTTGATTACCAAAAGAATGTGTTCAAGTTTAGAAAGAGCGTATGCTACAAAAGATTAGAATATATATTGCTTTTTGGGACAGAAATGGACAAAACAAACGCTTTGGTAAAGTTGATCTCCAAAACAAAAAAGCAACAAAAATCTTTAATTGGAGAACAGACGGAAGCAACAAATAAGCATTGGCAGTATTAAAAAATCTTTGAAGTACCTGTAGGCTCTACGAGAAACTTTCTGGAGTATCCCCAATATTTCTCTTGAATACCCCAGTCTAAAAATCTCCAAACTAACGTTTTGATGCCGCAAACCAGAGCCATGGCAAATCTAATAAACTTTCGGTGATGGGGGTTTCATGACATTTGTAAGAGTATAGCAGGAGTTTCCCAGTATCAAAAAGATTAAAGAGTACTGACCTACACCGAAAATCAATCTGATGTTAAGTGTGAAGTTCATCAGTCATGTGTCCAGAGCTGAAACGTATCCTTTTTTCAACCAAATAAACTTGATTGGAGCTTTTGAAATATAAGCATAAAAAGTGAAGATTTTTAGTGCTGGCTCATTCATTTTGGCCAATGCTTTACTTTTTTTGGGAGCTTCAATCCCACTCGACTCATGGTGCTGTGGTCCAGTGTTTGACAACCAGGAGTACAATCTACGGATCATTTTTCACTCGAAGACCGTAAGGTCACTTCACAGTCTCCGACTTGTGCAAAATGTACGATATTATCTACATTTACATTCGTTTTGAATACTGATCATTTGTCAAGAAACTTCTTGACTTAGATAATCTAACGAGTTTTGATGTTTCTTGCTTAATGACCGTCTCCGTTTAATGTTTTCGCTTTTTATTATTTGACTTTTTTGTTGGGGTTGAAAATAATTAAACTTTATGTACTTTTCTTGCTTTCACGCTCTCCCGTCCACTTTGTTCGACACAAATAGCTCCTCATCATCTGCAAAATAGGCTTGTAGTGTCACCTGCGCAAGTGAAAACAATATTGTTTTTGAAAAAGCAATATTTACAATTTTGACATACTTGCAAAGTTTATAGAATAGCTTTAAAAACAAAAAGTAAAAATTTTCTTTAAATTTTTTGTATTAAATACCGCAAAATGAAAATGATAAGCTGTTTTCGAAACTGTCAGATAAAAGCTTTCGCCGAAATCAGACTGAAAACTGCTAATCAACATAAACCATACGCTATTAAATGAATGCATCGAAAACCTGGTGACATTATCTTTCATTGTATTTTTCGGTATTAGTCATCCAGGAGTTCGAACTTGGTGAATTCAAGATTGTTGTAGCTTCTTTGTTTTGTAAGCAAAGTGTTTACTACAAATGGAACCAGCGCGATGGCGTGGTAGTTGGAGCGTTCGCTTCGCGGTCGGTAGATGGGGTTCATTTCCCTGGTCGAGTTGTACGATACTCACAGATCTTGCTTGGCGCTCAGTAAGAGCAAAATCGTGTGGAAAAAAAGCCTGCAAGTTCGCTTGCTATGCCCTTGGATATAGCTTTTGACGAGATTTATGTGGCAGGCGAATGGCGGAATCCAACAGTTTACCCGTCGTGATGGCCTAGTTTGACTGAAGACTAAAAAAGGCAAGAATAAACTCACACTCATGATGTAAAAATTGCTAATACATGTATTAGAAAAGAATATACTGCAAATACAAATATTTTGCTTTCAATTTCGAAATTAATGAACAGAGTATATAAGTTTTAGGTGGCATAAACCAAATTTTCTGTAATGGCCCAAATTACTTTTTAAATCAGTGCTTCTTTAATTCTACAAACCTTTTTATGTATCAAAAGCATAGACCCTTATCGTGTTTCCAAAAATACAATGAAACTGAATTACTTACTTTCCTTCACGCTTGTAATGAAAGAAAAACTAATACAAATTGCAAGCGAAATAAAATTCTCATGGTATTGTCTTCTCTTTGATGTGAAATGCCTTTTATCGTGGGCCTTACCCTACAAAAAATATTAGATTTTATGGACTTTTTTTGGATCCCAATGGGGTTTGTGGATCCCAGTTATAGAATCCTGCTTTAAATCAATTCTTAAAAGTGTTTTTTGAAAGAAATGGGGTAAGCTGAAGGAGAATTGCTTTTTTCGTTCTCTGCAAACATATCCTTGACTGATGATATCATGAGAGAGCATGTCAAAAAGAGTGGAATTAAAAAATGTCAAATTAAAATTTCAAAAAACTGCATGCAGCAGTCACTGCTTGAAAGTGAAAGCCTTTGTTTGAGAAACCAGCTGCAAAAATGAGCGAAACCCCTAGCATAGTTTTAGCTGGGGCTAACAGATCAATCTTTGGAAAAAAAACCTGATCAACAGGTTCAACAAATTTTACTTTTTTTCCGTAGAAATGCTGTATAAGGAAAGCATGTTGCAGCGTGCGTCATTTTAACTATTTGCCTGGAGGCATGCTTATGCAGATAAACGCCTTAATTTGACGAAGTAGTCTGACTAGATGCGCATGAAAACTGCATTTTTTAACTCAAAACCATACTTTTCACATTTATCAAATTACAGCAATACCAAAACTAAAAGCGTTATTTGGCATTTTTTGAAAGTGAAAATTCCACATTTTTCCATTCACAAGCATTATTGGAAATCCTGTTTCTTAGACGTATTCTTTTGCTCTTCTTAATGGTGTGAAGAATTAAGAAAACTCTGCGAAATAAAGCCTGGCTCTTTAATCGACAGTTCAAAGTCTGGACGTACATTTCCTACTATCGCTTAGTAAGGCAGCGTTTAGTTGCAGAGTGAATAGCAAGTATGCTCTTTACCTAAAACATCAATTCTGGTGAGAATCTAAAAATAATTACGCTACCATTAAAGCTGGAGCTTTGAATTACCCCAAAAATTTCTTCGAAAACTTTTTAAAAGACAGTTTTACCCATTGTGTTACTCAAATTAAGCTACATTTTGCATTGTAATAATTTAAAAAAGCAGTATCCCTTTGCAAAAACGTCGCTAATGTCAGTTGTAAACAAAAAACACAGTCAGGAGTTTAAAATAGCGGTCATAGACATTTTAAAACTTGCTTTGCCACTTTTCAAATTTTTGCTCCAGGGCAGAACTCCCGGTTCTGATTAAAGTGCTGATAATTTCTTCAAAAAGCTAAAAACATATCTCTTAATTTTTCCACCCTTTTCAAAAAATAAAAAGGAGCGCCTGGCCTCACTACTTTGGATTGTAACTGTTTTTTCACCAGCAACACTTTTCAGAATTTCATAAAATATTTAATTACAATAAAATATTTAAGCTACATCTTTTTAAACAAAATTCGATTTGGGCAAAAAAGTCATTTTCAAACTGCTCGAGGACTCCCTCAAGCGATGAAAATCTCAAGCCAAAGCAAATATTCTAATGAGAGCTTCAGAATACCATTCAGATAGCATCAGTAAACTGGCTTGGGCGCCGTTTGAATTGTCTCCGATTGGCATTGGACACAAGGAAACTTCCAAAGTAGGCTAGCCGAACTGCCTTGTAAGTGTGACGAGAAGAAACAAATCGCGTTGACCACATACCGCACTTCCAATCTGTTTTTCCAGCATCTTGCCCCAGGAATTTACTGAATCTGATGAAAAAGTGAACACAGTAACTTCTCAAAGTGTAGTCAGATGTAAGGCATATCAGAAACTTCCAAGCCAATGGAGAAGAAGTGTAAGCACAACATGATCATTTCAACTTTAGCCAGAGAAAAATATGACCTTGTGAGTTACTTTTTAGCATAAAAGCAAAGAAGATTGTCTGTTTGTCTTCAGTTAATGATTCGAAATATTTACGAAGTGCTTTCGTCTGTCTCGGAAAATTTCTGCAAAAAATTGCTCAAAACAGGTTTTGCTGGCTTAATCATCTTTTGTCATCTTTTTTTCTTTTTCCACTGCTATAAAACTTAGCTCAGAGCAATTTATTTTCATAAAAAAGCATAGAGTGGTAAAAATGTGAAACAAAAGCTTTGCCAAATTTTTCACCGATAGCGGTGACACGGCCAACCAGAGGCGGAAATTTTGCTCATTCAAAGCACCTTTTCAGCGAGTTCAAGTCATCAAAACTTTGGTTATCGGCACCTGCTTTTGCATGTAGAGCGATACTGAGAATTACAGCTGAACCTCCATAGCAGGATGACCGTGCTATTGAAACGAAGTACAACGCACTTTAACAGATAAGAAACATTTGCAACTGCGATAAAATATAGCCGTCAAATGTGTTTTCTCTGTGCTTGTTGAGGACCATTACAGTACTCTCATCAAATTACATCAATAAAGTTCAAATACTTTTTTGATGTAATGAGATTACTTTAAGTAAATTGAATATCAATTGTTTCATTTTCAGTTTTACAAATTTTGCATAAAGTTTTTAAGCTTTGAAAAAGATGAAGTTTTCTTTGTCCTTGTTGCTTATTTTTGGACTTGTTTTTGTTGTCAAGGCAGGAGAGGTAGAACCTCCAACCGATAACGGCAACGGTGACGGTGGTGATAAAGGAGATGGTGACAATGGAGATGAAGGAAGCGCAAGTAATACGTTTGTTTATACTTTTCAGTAAATTTACATTTGCTGCTCAAATTTCCCCCAAGCAGTGTAAATTCATTGCTCTTTAGAGAATAGTTTCTTCTTGGCTAGACGGTTTTGCAACTGAAGTTTGCCTTTATCGGTTGTTATAAGGGCCGTGTACCGGAGGAAAAAGGAGTCCCACCTCAAAAAAATAAAGCATATTACATTTATCAAAGATTTGACTCGGCTTGGCATTTGATAGTAAAAGCCAAGGCGCACAACTTTTAACATTGAGGGCCACATTACAGATTTCATTTCGGCCATGACCGTCAGTGATTATATTGCAGATTTTTTCTGTTCGGGTAAAGATGAAGAACTTTTTTGAGATCAACTCTTTCTGATCTCGAGGAAACTTTTTGTTCATATTGGCGTTCCTTCTGTTTGTGTAAAGACGAAAACCTTTTGCTATAAAGATCAACTTGCGATCAAATTTAATGTATTTGGTGGCACAAAAACAAAGCGATAACACTTATGTTTTTGAATTTTTCAAACACCATCACAGCTATGGTTTATATATTTGATAAGCCTACACTTCATCATTAAGACATTTGTCATTTTCCTTGAAAACATCAACTTGGTAGATTAAAAGGCAAAGAAAGGCTTTTGCATTTAGAATTGGTTGCCGAAGAATGTCATGCCAAAGAGTGATTTGTAATTGCATTGACATTGTTAATTAAACAGATGGTCGATATGATCTCCATTCATATCGCTCACTGCTTAAAAACTTTTTCTCCGAGAAAGAACCATGTCCCTTGAACTTCATCTCTAAATATTTCTTCCAATTTTGTTCAATTGAGACCATTAGTTCTTTTTTCTAAAACTTGTCTTTCCATTGCAAAGTTGTGTGAAGGTGAGTCCCAAGTACTGCAAATCGTTCAATTGCAATGTGGGTGAACGGTTGTTCTTAAGTAGAGAACCTAAAAGACATGTTGAGGCCAAAGCAAGGAGAATATGTTAAGAGTGAAAAATGCAAGATTTGGCTTAATTTTGTGTAACATAAAATGTTGGTTACCAGTTTGCAATAATACGGATATCACTTCGACCACCTGTTTGATTAAAAATGTCAAATTACTTTTGACACAACGTTCTTCGGCAACCAAGTTTAAAAGCGATCGCTTTCATTTGATTTTTTACCGGCACAATTGACATTTCAAGGACAACATTAAAGGCCTCCGTCATGACGTGTACTTCATAAATGAGCGATTGCTTTGGGACAATTCAAAAAAATTGGTGAATGAATAATACTATCGTATTTTTTTTTTTGCTCCATTCGACATATGTTCACAAGACTGAGCAATCTGTAACTCTCGGCCTTTGACCATGAAGCCTTGGTTCAAGTAATTTTCGATCGAGTTAAAAGTGTCTCGCTTTCTCAACGCCCTTGCAGCTGTGTCAAAAGACATTGAGTAGATACTCGCGGCATGTGGCGTTGCTGAATAAAGCTAACGTTGTTTGCTTTTAGCTTAAGTTTCGAATTCAAACTACAGCATAGATCGACCGCAGCATGGCAAGGTGCGGGCGGGTACTTGCAAAATCGAAAATCAAAGAGCGACTTCACAGTCTCTTAAAGTCTGCCATTTTTTAATGAGTTAAAGCTGGTTTCCATTAGGTGTAGCTTGCTGCGCGCATAAAACTAAATAGAGAAACAAAAGAATTTTTCACGCTATGCCAGTAATCTACGCCCAATGGAAACCAGCCTTAAATCATGCTTGTTTTATTATTTACTTCTGACATAGATCATTACAAGAACTACAGTAAAACAAGAGTAGTTACAGAAATGCGCCTC
The DNA here is from genome assembly GCA_963675345.1 of Trididemnum clinides. Lineage (NCBI taxonomy): Eukaryota > Metazoa > Chordata > Ascidiacea > Aplousobranchia > Didemnidae > Trididemnum > Trididemnum clinides. The sequence continues at coordinate 26,084,203 of OY776290.1, read as the reverse complement.
CTCTTGTGGAGATAACGTCACCACAGCGTAGCACATCCGCTAGGTCAGAAGACCGGCATGTTGGAGTAGTAATTAGAGCGACGGCTTTGCAGTCGGTTGACCTGGGGCTATTTTTCTTCTCGACTCATACGGTAAGGTTTTAAGAACTGATATCCACAGTTTCCCTGTTGGCGCCCAGCCCGAAAGAGGCAATGTCGAGAACAAGCCGACAATTTCGCTTGCTGTTTTCTTGGGAAATCTTACAGAAAGCTGCTATCTTTATGTGGCAAACAGGTGGTCGGTTAAGCAGTGTACTAATTGTTGTGGCCCAGTCTAACTGAAGAATAGCAAACAAAGCACGAGCTCATACGTAGTATGTGTACCGTTCCCCTGCATAATGCTCAGCACGTCAGCTCAAGCGAAGAAGAGGGCGTGGCTAGAAGAACTGCCGAAAGTGTTTTCCTTCTCAATTTTGGCTTTGTAAAAGTTTTAACGGATGATGTTACTCGATAACCAAAAGGAAATTTTTCCCCACCCCCATTCCAAATCATTTTCTTGCTTCACGTCGGCTTTTGTAACGTCATAACATAAATTTAATGTCTTACATTATTATCTTTGTGCTTCAGTAATTGCCAGATGCTTCAACGGTGCTATTGTTAACGGAGAGGGCGTGGAAAACATCACAGAGGTTGACTGTGCTTTCGGAGAAGCGGGCACCCAAGAAGCGGTAGGTTGATCATTTTTGGCACGTGAGCGTAACTTAAAACGTGTTATCACATATTTCATCTGCGATTGAAGATTTAGACTCGATAGAAATAAAATACTATTTAGTGTTTTTGGCACTTTTTCAAAGCAACGTTTTTTAGTACCAGAGCAGAACTGAAAACATTTTTTTTCAATTTTATTTTTTAGTTTGTCTGTGATGATGAGTGGCAAGCTGTAATTATCATTTTTAAAGGCTAAATGTGATGTAACTTAAAGGCATGGGCGTAAATCACGGAGATTTGCATTTCCCCAATATTTTAAAAAGGGGTGTCAATGCAATTATCCCACCGATAATTTAGCATTAACATCAAGCTGTTTCCATTAATTTAATTCAACAGAATTGACTGAACGGTTACCGAGTGGGATATTTAAGTGGGCGCTTCAGTATTTACATTGGCTGAGGTAAACAGCACATATGCAACACTCGAGCACGTAAAACAATCCTTATATCACAACTTCAACACATCTAATTACTCTATGATTGATTTAGGAATCCGAAATGTCAGAACGTAGGGACTTTATCGTTCAAAAAAGAACAAAAACGCATTGTGACGTCATCGTTATATTGGAGAGAACTTTTGTATATGTAGTGTCGTATATCTGAAACCAGACCAAATGTGATCAAGGTTATTTGATCGATGTAAGAAGGCCTACAGGAAAGCCGTGAATCATGAAACCAAATCACTTTCAACAAAGTAAATCATAATTATTTGCAGTTAGCCGTAGTGAAAATATTATTGACGTGGGAGAAGAAGATATACAAAGTGACTTGTGATACTTGCAAGTTGAAACTGCGTTGCGGCCATCACGTGGTGGTAGTAGCCCTGAACCCAACAGACCATCTTTATCTATTGTGCTGGTGTCATGAACCAAAAATAACAGGAGCGAAGCAATGGTAACATCGACGAGCACGATTTACGCTTAGAAAATCGATTTGATTTCTGCATCAGCAAATGAAAAAAATCAGTCAGTTTGATTTCAAAGTAACCGGTATGATGCATACCCATGGGTCCATTACAATCCTACTGTTTAAGGCGTGCTATGTTGAAATTGCATGAAAGTAGATGAAATGGGATTACTTTGCAGTAATTCCAAGTAGGACCCTGCGTTTTTGTCAAAAGATTTCAAAAATTGAACAGTGCTGTCAAGATGGTGGAAGGCCATCAAGTTTTCGACACTCATCGGACTGCTATTACAAAACCAAAACCATCAAGAACGCCTTCTGTTTGAGCAACTGCCTACTGGATCAAGGCTAGAAAAAAACCAAGCACTTGCTAGACATTCGCTTCTGAGAATATTTTCGTCGTTGACATATCTTTTATGGCAAGGTTTGGCTCTTCGAGATCATGATAAAGCACGAGAAAATGTTCCTTTATCTCTTAGAATTGTTAGCCAAACATGACAAGGAACTCTGTATGTTTATGTTAAGATCAACAAGTTTTACGTCATACTACAACCTAAACGAAATGATTAAAATGATTAGTCACAACATATTCAAAGTATTATCAAAAAACGTCAATAAAAGTGAAATATTTGTTAGTATGGTAGGTGGTACCAAAGATAGTATCGATAAAGACCAAGAATCAATTTGTATTTCGCATGTAGACGCAATGCTGAACGTTTATGAAGAATTGATGAGCGTCTGTAAAATAAAGTGGAGCATGACTTCAACTTATCGCTCAAAACTTTGTTTAATACCTCGATTCAAGTTAAATTTTTGCTAATGCGATGCATTGGAAAAGTTTGTGTACAGAATTCAGTTATTTGCCCAATTTCTTTCAACTCCCCAATAATTTTAATAAATGTACGCCACTGCATAAAGGAATTGAACCCAAGACTAAATTTCTTATATATTCTGTAGATTTCTTGATATGTTGATGCCTCACCAGCATTCGCAACTACCCTCAATCCACACTCACATGCCAGCCAATCATAGATTTCCCACACATAATCAAATCGACACTTGCATATTGTAAGCTAGTCCATCTGTAGTGTTTCCCTCATCAAATCCAAATATGCCATTCCGAAATTTCAGATCATGCCATCGATCCATTGCCACTATACTGCAAAACCTCATACAAAGACAACGGTTTTGACCTATATCACATAAGCACTTTACATGTTTCAACGCATTACGCTAGAATCAACTTGCAAGGATAGCATTTGAGTATAATGTCAGCATATTACAACCAGTATACCACAAAATAACAATATGGGACAACGTTGTTTTGGGTTACTGACCCTTATCAGCCGTATGCTCATTTTCTGCAACACCCCCACAAAAAACGTTTCCACCACCCCTCTTTGTTTCAAATAAGGACCAAAGAGCATATTTGTAAATCATGCAATTTTATAAAATGCTAAAAAATTAAGATATTAATTGATATTAAGGCATAAGGGCTAACTGCAATCAGTTGAATAAAATGCCACTTCCACGACCGGTTTTGTTCCTATTAGAACTCGTCAGGTGGACTCAGGTATTGAACCGACGATCGCATGAATTTCTTCATGCGGTTTATACCACTCCGCCATCGGTCCACTTCAAGTGATGTTTTAAGTTAATTTTATGTTAATTTAATGCTGTTAATTCATATTAAAAAATTAAGCGTTCCATAAAAGTGCATTTTCTTCAGATATCAACAATTAAAGTTAGTTTAATGTTTTAATAACCTATGATAAGATGTTGAATTCGGGATTTCAAACATTTTCGGCTTTCTTTTGATACAAATTTAACTTACAGTAAAGCAATGAATTAAACAACCTACGATTCAAAAGTATGTTAGGCCTATCGATCTTTCCAGGGTTTCAACTATATGTTTGGTTCAAAAACGAATTGCCAAGAACAAAGATAAAGATCATGGGGAAAATTACTTCAAAAAATTTGCTACAAATTACAGAAAAATAACAACCATGTTACCCATTTTCAGGTGACCTTTATAGAAAATCCAGCACGCGCAGTTCTCTCTTCCACCTATGCCTGTAGCCTACTTTTGCGTTACATTTCTACGAAATGTGTTTTATAAAAGATACAACTACAAAAAAGCCATGCAAATTATAAACTTGTAGCCATTCAATTCACAAGCCAGTGTCTTTTCTCACCAGGCTGCTTCTTGCCTCGATTTTGCCACTCAAACGCTAATTGTCACGTTGAGAGGCATTGCAACAAGCTACGCTCCTCCACGAAAACGTTGTCGTGGAAAATCTTTGAGCGTCGAAATGATATGCAATATTGGTTTTTGACGTTTTTTAACTGCGACGATGTTCAACGACACCACATTTTAAATCATGACTGGGTAAATTTGATTTCAAGTTTCACACTTCACTTTGCTCCCATTGTTGAGAGTTAAGAAGAAAACCTGTCAATTATACTTTTAACTAAAGTCTGTCATACGGCACGACAAGGGAATTAAATCCAGGTCTGTCGAATATAAAGCAGTCGCGCTAGCCATTAGTCTACAGTTTTGTGCCATAACATCGCCGGTTAATGTTGTTCAAAGCTTGCAGGTAATGAAGAAGCGAGTTTGCTATGTAGCCACCTCTTATAATTATGAAAAGCACACCAGGCTCACATGATAGCAAGATTTATTCATGTGTGCCGTAAAACTTGAATTTTTGCAAGAAGAGAATCCTTTAAATCAGTCAATAGGCCAGGGCTTACAATGCTCACGAGATTTATTTTATAAATAGGCCTTCCAATCTAAAGAAATATAAAAGCGGAAATTGGTAAATTTATTTTGCAGAGAGCTTGTCAAACCAAGATTGAAGCTAAAGAAAGTGGCGATCCAGATAACCGATACAGTTTTTACTCGGTTGTTCGTGTATGCACCTCACAAAGCTCTTGCATGATCCAAGCCGACGGTAACGACCCAAAATGTTATCCTGGAGAGAACGGCGTAAGTTTTACTATTAGTAACTGTCGAAACCAGAGTTTCGCATTCGTAGATATGAAATTAGACTTCAATAGATACGAAGTTCACTTTTTGATTTGTTTGCATTTGCATTGGTTTCACCAAATATTATAGGATGTACCCAGAATGCTTCAACGAACCAACGAGATAGAAAAAAGATCGGAACCTTTTGTTGTGACTATCAGGATTACTGACACTTTCTATCGTTTAATACGCAGAGCAGTTTTTGTCGCTTCAATGTAGGATGTTGAAAAACATGTTCTTTTTGCGATGCTGAAAAACATACGCTGTATTTACGAGATACTTACAAATATCAAAAACTTTCCGCTTAAACGATGTTGACACTAACAATGACCAAAAGCTGAACGAAAACCCGAGGTGGGAGATTTGAGGTTGTCAATTAGTTTAGACGAGAAGTACATTAAAAGGGTTTACACCTACTGCCCAAAGCTAAGAAAATGATCGTCTAAAGCTTTTCCAAACAAACAATAACTGTGTCATTGTTAACTTTAAACGTAAGATTGTGTGATTACGGTTACCGTAAAACAAAGCTAAATCCATTCAATCGTGGGGTTCAATTTTATTAACAAAACAAAAAATAACCAATGAATGAGCGCGGTATAGGCCATATAAGCTCAAACAAGCAACATTTGATGATAGCCTTCCAATGGCAGAGCACACGTAGATTCATAAACCATTCTTTACAAAAGCTGAATAGGATTAGAAAATTATACCACTGTGATGTTCCAGAACAGGCTTTGAAAAGAAAAGCTTCCGAAAATTTTCCAAAGAACATTTATTTGAATTCGTTATGAAAAAGTGCGTTTCAAATATCGGTTGTTTGCTGAAACCGTGCGTGGGTGATAACATCTAAATTTTATAGATTTTACAGTTTAGAGGGTGGGAAGAAAACCTTATTACCCTTTCCCTAAATATAATCTTTGATTAATAATATAAATACATGAAATATTTGTGCATGAAAAATGCTCACTTACTAATATGTTTTAGGTTCGTCAATGCTTCTTCTGTTGCCGAGGAGATCTGTGCAACTCCAGTCTTGAAATTCCAGAGGAAGAAGAATAAGAAGCATAACAATGATATTGGCTGGTAGAGAATGCAGTCAAAAATGACTTTTGATACGTTTCAACTGTTAATAAACATATTAACTGAAGTGCAATCGGTTGTTTTGATAATTAAGCATTGGGTATTATAGAGAATTTAAGAAAAGTAAACGGTTTTTACTCGTCTTATCAAGTTTTGTTAATAACGTCTGATGTGTGAACACACTTTGAAAAACTAAATTGGAAGATTTATAACCGTTTTAAGACGCGGGGTTAACCGAGTTTCAGACCCAGGTTCACTGCAAAAAATAAGCTCGTATCGGCACTTCAAAAAAATAATTCCTCATGGGCACACGATCGTTTTTGAAAGACAACTTTTGACTACTGGTTACTATTTACTCCACTAAATTTAATGTTTTAATCTGATTTTAGATAGCTCCCACGTTTTCTAGGTTGATGATAAAATGACACAATGTACTGCTGCATGTGCAGTGGTGTTAGAGCGGTGCAATGCAGTGGCGTAAATTAGGGGGAACAAAGTGCAATCCTTCTCCGAGCAGTATGACAGTATCGAGAAATGTGAAAATAAAAAGTTTTATTTGTCCTTGGAGGCTTATATAAGTAAAATTTTTGCTCTTACAAAGTTGATTTCCAAAAAGACTGTCACGCTTGATGGGGTAACAAAATAACCAAACTTTTTGGACAGTAGAAGGCAGCACCGCTGGAACCCAAACTCCCCCCTCACCAGAAAATGTTCGCAAAGATACCTGTAGTTGAGGAAAAAAATCGTTAGTTTGTATTGACTTGTGGTTTAGTTGAAGAAAATTGGAAGAGTCATTTTTCTTTTTACACAATTACAAAGAAGTTTACAATTGTGTTAGCGCTGACCAACGACTTGCTCAATTCTATGAGATACAGCATTACAAAATGCAATAAGATTGTTGCAGCGCAACAAAAACAACGTAAGAATAACGGTGATTTATTGCTTACTGCAATCCAATCTGCTTGCATGGTATGGATATTTTTGCTCACAAACGCTTATCTATTGCTATTATTACAGACTTGAAATCTGTTGGGTTTTGCCCGCACAGGTTCGAGTCCTGCCGGCGGCGCGTTGTTTACTGGCGCGCGATGGCGTAGTTGTTAGAGCGTCCGCTTTGCAGTCGCTAGACCGAAAGATCAATCCCCTAGTCGAGTCATACCAATAGACTTTAAAAAAATGCTATGCACAGCTTCCCTGCTTGGCGCTCGGCATTTAGGGGATGTTGTGGAGAACATGCCAGCAAGTTCACTTGTTGTGTCCTTGGACAAAACACTTAACGGGACGCCCCGCCTTTATGTGGAAGACAGGTGGCCCAGACAACTCGGAAATGACAACTCCCAAGCGAGTGCGGACGTCCCATCCAAAATATAGCGATGCAATTCCCTTTCTCGTGAATGGAGGATAAATATGACAAATAATCTAAAGATCGTATATCTCTACTCCATGACATGTGTTACAACATCACTTTTGCTTATGTGGAAAAATGGCTGATAATAGTTTACATTTGAATCACAAATCGTGAACTTCCTTGCTGCTCACATTAGTAATGATATTCGCCACTGGTAGTTCTTGGCGATTACTGTAGCTGAGGAAGGGAATAAAATCAAAAGATGTGATTTAACTCGTTGCTGAGGGGTTCAAGAGAGCAATTGGCACCTTCAAAATAGTTTCTCATGAAACAATTAGCATTGGCCATCATAAATGGACCGTTGTAGCATTTGTAAATACAAACAATATGAGGCAAAAACAAGTAGCGGATCTTGAGAAAATCAATAACTTTTCAGCCCTAAAACCACAATCCTTTATTGAAATCGGTTTTTAAATGCAATGCAAATTGCTCTATGGATTATTTGTTACAATTAAGCTATTTAGTTATTAATGATCAGGGACAATCCCGACAGGAGAAAGCTGAGAATTGAGGTGACGACTCCCTTACCCAGCCACGGTACTTTGAGGAAACGAAATTGACAGATTTTTGAGAGGTAGAATTTTTAATGATGTTCCAAAACTTTGGCAAAAAGATATCATAGATGTGGTTAAAACCTCTCGCCAAAAGTTTTGTTTTCATCTGCCGATGGCAATGATACTGTAATACGTTACAATTGAAATTTACCTATTTCATATTGCATTATATTCAATATGCAGTATGTGTTTTAGTGAATCTACTATAATTTAATACATATATACATCTATATTACTTTTGTTAGCACTGCAAATTATACCAGATTGCCTGTAACCGGATTTAGTTAAGCTGAACTACTGCAGTGGAAGTGCGATACATCAAAAGTATTCCAAAAAATATTTATATATTGTCTTTAACATGAAGTGGCCAAATGTTTGAACTCCGGGCCCGAATTTGCGACTGCCCGTCCACTAGAGGGCCGGACGCAGTGCGATTTACGTAATACAGGCAAAAATAGGTTGTTAAAATGTGTTGTAGTACAATAACAACAATAAAATTACACCAATTGTGCAAGGTGTTTGGCGGACCGGATGAAACTGATCGGCGGGCCGAATGCGGCCTGTGGGCCGTAGTTTATCCACCCTTGTCTTAACTAAACTAAATTTAGCAAGGGTACTACTATTCTGAAGTTATTTAGCCAAACTAAACGAAAAAAATTATGTTTTTGGTAAAATCAAATGCCGATTACTCTGTTAAAATATGTTAAGGTAGGGAAAAGAAGTTAGTTTTGGAGAGAGGAGATCGCTGGGATTTGCAAAACAGCGATAGATCAAGCATAAAAAGTTTCTTTTTTTACAAAACATTTTGAGATATTTTGTTCTCTATCTGCCAAAAACTCCTCCACTCCACCTATCTGTCAAAATCTCTGTTAATCGATGACGCTGTTAACAACTTCACCCGAAAAGACGTTCATGCAAAAATTGCAATTTTGATCGACAGTTTTCCATGACAAAAAATTACCATGAGCTAATATCATACAATCTTTTGGAGGTGGTCAGTCGGCACTTCTTATTTATTAAGTGTCTTCGTCTGTCTTGGAAAATTTCTGCAAAAAATTGCTCAAAACAGGTTTTGCTGGTTTAATCATTTTTCGTCTTCTTTTTTTCTTTTTCCACTGCTATAAAACTTAGCTCAGAGCAATTTATCTTCATAAAAAAGCATAGAGTGGTAAAAATGCGAAACAAAAGCTTTGCCAAATTTTTCACCGATAGCGGTGACACGGCCAACGAGTAGGCGGGAAGTTTGTCCATTTAAAGCACCTTTTTGCAGCGAGTTCAAGTCATCAAAACTTTTGTTATCGGCACCTTCTTCTGCATGCAGAGCGATACTGAGAATTACAGCTGAACCTCCATAGCAGGATGACCGTGCTATTGAAACGAAGTACAATGCACTTTAACAGATAAGAAACATTTGCAACTGCGATAAAATATAGCCGTCAAATGTGTTTTCTCTGTGCTTGTTGAGGACCATTACAGTACTCTCATCAAATTACATCAATAAAGTTCAAATACTTTTTTGATGTAATGAGATTACTTTAAGTAAATTGAATATCAATTGTTTCATTTTCAGTTTTACAAATTTTGCATAAAGTTTTTAAGCTTTGAAAAAGATGAAGTTTTCTTTGTCCTTGTTGCTTATTTTTGGACTTGTTTTTGTTGTCAAGGCAGGAGAGATAGAACCTCCAACCGATAACGGCAACGGTGACGGTGGTGATAAAGGAGATGGTGACAATGGAGATGAAGGAAACGCAAGTAATACGTTTGTTTATACTTTTCAGTAAATTTACATTTGCTGCTCAAATTTCCCCCAAGCAGTGTAAATTCATTGCTCTTTAGAGAATAGTTTCTTCTTGGCTAGACGGTTTTGCAACTGAAGTTTGCCTTTATCGGTTGTTATAAGGGCCGTGTACCGGAGGAAAAAGGAGTCCCACCTCAAAAAAATAAAGCATATTACATTTATCAATGATTTGACTCGGCCTGGCTTTTGATAGTAAAAGCCAAGGCGCACAACTTTTAACATTGAGGGCCACATTACAGATTTCATTTCGGCCATGACCGCCAGTGAGTTATGTTGAATATTTTTTCTGTTCGGGTAAAGATGAAGAACTTTTTTGAGATCAACTCTTTCTGATCTCGAGGAAACTTTTTGTTCATATTGGCGTTCCTTCTGTTTGTGTAAAGACGAAAACCTTTTGCTATAAAGATCAACTTGCGATCAAATTTAATGTATTTGAAGGAACAAAAACAAAGCGATAACACTTATGTTTTTGAATTTTCCAACACCATCACAGCTATGGTTTATATATTTGATAGGCCTACACTTCATCATTAAGACATTTGTCATTTTCCTTGAAAATATCAACTTGGTAGGTTGAAAGGCAAAGAAAGGCTTTTGCATTTAGAATCGATTTCCGAATAATGTCACGCCAAAAAGTGATTTGTAATTGCATTGACATTGTTAATTAACCCTATATTAATCACTGTAGCATATTTGCTACACTGATTATTCGGTCAAAGTTTGTGAGGAAAAGTTGTTTTTTTTTTGTTTTATTAACCAATGTAGCTAATCTACTACATCAGTTTGTCAATTTAAAAAATAGCAGTTTGCAACACTTCCCGTTTTTTGCACGTGACCAAGCTTATAATATGGATGCATCTACATCTGCTGACCTGAGTGGATCTAAGGTAAACTTATTTGGTATTTTTGCATAGATAATGCTGTGAGTTGATATATTTTTGTTGTTATCTAAGATTATTGTTACCCATAGAATATATATGCGAAAAAAAAATTAAAAAAACTGTAACGTTGTTGTGCTGGTAGGTGGGCTAATTTAGTGTAGCAATTCTGCTAGATTGGTCAATGAAGGTCAAAACACAATGAAAGGCTATATCTACTTTATGTAAAGTGAACAGTTGATCTGTATGTTTATTGGTTCATATAATAAGATAGTGTTCTGTAGTAGTTCTTATTCATTTGTAAATAGAACATTATGGTGGGTGGGGATATCGGGCAATGACGTCACATTAGATAGAATCTTAGGAATTTTTTGTGTTTCCAGATTACCAAGGTACATGAGTATCTTATATTTGCTGTCTTCTTTCCATTTAATGCAGAGTGTAATGCATGCCCTGAGAAAATATTGTTATTCAGAATGATATTGACTTTACAGGTGACGCGTCGAAAATATGTTCAAGTAACTGACATTCTGGATGTAATAAATGGATCAGAAAGTGAATTTGATGAGTTGTCCAGTTCCGATGAGGATGAAGATGTGTGGCTTGACTCTCATCTTCCTGATGTTGGTGTCATGGCAGCAGACAATGATGTTAGCAGTGACTCAGATGGTGATGTTGATGATGATGATGCTCACTCTTCAACAGCTGATAGGACCCCAGCACGGGGTCAGCAGAAACTGAGACCACAAGTCAAAAAAACATCTACAAATTTGATAAGCGCAGACCATTCATTCCGCCTGCAAACGCTGACTACGTTCACGTTAAACTTGAACCAGAACCAATTGAAGGGGTTACTCCTTATGAATATTTCAAAAGGTTTGTAAATGATGACATGTTTGTCAATTTGGCTACAGAATCAAATAATTATGCTCACCAAAAATCAGGAATCAGTTTACAATCTACTGCTCATGAACTTGAGACCTTCACAGGAATGTATTTTCATATGGGTTTAGTCAAAATGCCGGCTGTTGGATGTTTCTGGGAGACAGACACCCGCTATGCACCAGTGGCATACATGATGTCCAGAAATCGATTTCAAAAACTAACTTCACATTTGCACATCAAAGATAATTTGCTGGTGACTGATTCAGAGAAACAAGATAGAGCTTGGAAAATAAGGCCTTGGCTAAATAGTCTGAATGCTAATTTTTCAACAGTTAGCCCAGAAGAAAACTATTCCATAGATGAAATAATGGTGGCTTTCAAAGGAAGAGCATTCTTGAAGCAATACCTTCCCAAAAAGCCCAAAAAACGGGGCTTCAAATTGTGGGCGAGGTGTGCTGCATCTGGGTATTTGCACATCTTTGATGTCTACGAAGGAAAGGGTACAGACAGGCATTGGCAATGATGAAGATATTTCTGGCTGTAGACTGGGTGGAAATGTTGTCTTGAAGTTATGTTCTACACTGCCAGAAAAGCACAACTTCAAGATATTTGCTGACAACTATTTTTCAAATTTTGCAATGATAAAGGAATTGACACAAAGGGATCTATTTTATGTTGGCACAATCAACAACAATCGGCTACATGGGGCTCCCCTCAAGTCAGAAAAAGAAATGAAAGCCGAAGGAAGAGGGGCGTTTGATTGTGTTGTAGAAACTACCACCAATATTTCACTTGTTCGCTGGCTGGATAACAAGTGCGTCACAGTAGTGTCTTCATACCTTGGAGCTGAATCACATGATGCTGTACGCAGGTATGATAGAAAGCAGAAAAAAACATCACTGTTGAAAGGGCATCTGTCATCGGCGTGTACAACGAGTCGATGGGTGGAGTAGATTTGCTGGACATGATGTGCTCATTGTACAAGTATCAGCTCAAGTCCAAAATGTGGTACTTGTACATCTTCTATCATTCTTTGACCATTGCCCTGGTTAACGCATGGTTCGTCTACAAACGGGACTGTAAAGAGTTGAGAGGGAAAAAAATCCTGCCCCTCAGAAAATTCCAGGCTCATGTTGCCACAGCCTTGTGCAAATCGGGAAAGACATCGCGAGGAAGACCATCATCTCATGCACCAAAGAAAAGGAAAGTGCATACCAATATTCGTCCAATCGACGATGTAAGATTTGATCACTTTCCTGCATATGAAAGCAAGAGCCAACGTTGTAAAAATTGCCCACATGGTTTTGCCTTTGTGAAATGTGCTAAGTGCCAGGTACATTTGTGTCTTGACAAAACCAGAAATTGTTTCGGTAATTATCATGGCCAATAAGCAGCCCAACATAAAGAATGAGAGTGCCTGCTTTGCTTTTCTGAACAGATCTTACTACATCGGGCCTGTCAAATTGCATAATTGTATCCTACTACAAAGAGATTGTACAGTGCTGTTCATAATTCAGGAGCCACCCTGCAAAATTTGTCGATATTCTTGTTCCAAGCCATATATATTCATTTATATGAATTGTGTATCTACATGTTATATATTTTCGTGAAGGGTATGTTGCAGGTAATTTAATAACAGCAATAATTTTTTTCTGAAATTTTTGTGAAAGCCAAGATGCATCTCAAAATGTGACGTCATACCGAAAACTGATTTTGTGATTAGTAACAAAACAGCATAACAATATTATTGTGAATAGCAATAAATGGATAACGATAATTTTTTTGGCAATAAAATACGTTAAAGTCATTTGACACTTAGTTTGTGATTTTTTTAGTGATTCTATTACGCTGCTCTATTTATGACGTCATAATTTATACCATATTTTGATTTTGCCAAAAAATTTTTTTAAATGCATTCTCTTGTAAAACTGGTATATGTAACAGCCTTGTCAAATTATTAGCACTCTTTATAAAGATTATGAGGCCCTAAAAAGGGCGTTTGAATTGAGAAGAATTGGTCATGTCTCTGGTCACATCATGATTGCACCACGATTTGGTACTTGTGACGTCATAATAGGAGATTATTTTTTGTTATTTTAGGTAGGTTTAGCATTATATTTTAGTCAATTATCATGGGCTTCAAACAGATTAGTGCAGAAACAAAAGGGGTTATCATTTTTATTCAAAATGAAGGAAAATCACAGAGATTCATCGCAAATAAGACTGGTGTATTTCGAAAAGGAGTGTTAAAGCGGTGGATGGACACAAGAGATTCGAGATGTCAGCCTCGATTAGGAAGAAAGTGAAAGTCAGTAACCAGGTGTGATAGAACTTTGATTAGGATTTCATTGAGAAACAGAAAACTGACTTCGAAAGAGTTGTCCAGGGAGTTGAAGGAGAGCAATGGAGTTGAATTGTCTGCTCCAACGGTGAGGAGAAGGTTGCTAGAAAATGGCTTTCGAGGGTGCAAAGCTAGAAAGAAGCCGCTGTTGACAGAAAAGCAGAAAAAACATCGTTTAGAGTGGGCACGTTCTCTCGTTAAATGGCCTGTTGAGAAGTGGAGGAAAGTTCTCTTCAGCGATGAGTCAACATTTACCCTAAATAATCATGCTAGAAATAAATATGTGAGAAGAACACCTGAGGAAGAGTACCGGCCATATTGCATCTCACCGACCATCAAGCATCCACAGTCGATAATGGTATGGGATTGCATGGCTGCAAGTGGTATTGGAAGGCTCAAACTAATCTCTGGAATGATGAACGGAACAAAATACATTGATGTGCTGGAAAACCAAATGCTACCCAGTGCACGCTCTTTGTTTTCCGACGATAATTGGATATTCCAGGACGATAATGCACCATGCCATCGTGCTAAGAGAGTGCAACATTGGTATCAAACCCACAAAGTTGAACGAATGGACTGGCCAGCCCAATCTCCTGATTTAAACCCAATTGAAAATTTGTGGAACCGAGTTAGCTCTATTGTCGGTAAAAACAAACCTAAGACTAGAAGAGAGCTTATCGAACAGGTTATTGCTGCTTGGTTTCCAGTAATTACACCCGAAGAACTCAAACAGCTTGTTGATTCACTTCCTCGCCGCTGCAAACTAGTCATCGATAACCATGGATGGCCAATAAAATATTAATCCAATTCTTCTCAATTAAAACGGCCCTTTATAAGGCCCTATAATCTTTATAAAGAGTGCTAATAATTTGACAAGGCTGTTACATATCCCAGTTTTACAACAGAATACATTTTTTAAAAACTTTTTGACAAAATCAAAATATGGTATAAATTATGACGTCATAAATAGAGCAGCGTGATGGAATCACCAAAAAAATCACAAACTAAGTGTCAAATGACTTTAACGTATTTTATTGCCAAAAAAATTATCTAGATAACGTTATGCAAGGTTAGTTGATGGTTAGAAGGTTCACACCGACATAAACCACAAACATTATATTGAAAACAATTTAGTGTGTATTGCAAACAATGTACCCAACCCAATTTGACGAGACCATCCCTGGACGCGTTTCGTCCTATATGTTTGTGGTTATGTCGGTGTGAACCTTGTAACCAAAAAAATTATCGTTATCCATTTATTGCTATTCACAATAATATTGCTATGCTGTTTTGTTACTAATTACAAAATCAGTTTTCGGTATGACGTCACATTTTGAGATGCATCTTGGCTTTCACAAAAATTTCAGAAAAAAAATTATTGCTGTTATTAAATTACCTGCAACATACCCTTCACGAAAATATATAACATGTAGATACACAATTCATATAAATGAATATATATGGCTTGGAACAAG
Organism: Trididemnum clinides; assembly: GCA_963675345.1. Classification (NCBI taxonomy): domain Eukaryota; kingdom Metazoa; phylum Chordata; class Ascidiacea; order Aplousobranchia; family Didemnidae; genus Trididemnum; species Trididemnum clinides. Next base: position 26,069,105 of record OY776290.1, on the reverse strand, counting down.
AATATCGACAAATTTCGCAGGGTGGCTCCTGAATTATGAACAGCACTGTACATATATTTGGAAGGATAAAGTGATTGCTAATTATTAATTTCTTTGTTCTAAACTAACACACAGTACATGACTTTGTTTTTTTGAGAGGTGGTGTGATTCCATAATGACGATATAGCATTCAGTATTTCAAAACATTTAGTTTGAACTACACTTCATTTCAGTTTACAGTTTTTTGTGCTCATATTCCGTGTTGAAGTTTTGTATTTATTTTGAGCGACTGTAGGATTCTGGTCAGACAACACGTACCTGAAAAGCCGAGAACATTCTGTTGTAATTGCAATCATTTCAGTTTTACTTGTTTGTGTTCACTTTTCATGTATTTGTGCTGCGTATTTGTTAAAATAAATTCGTGAAAATGACGCTATGTATCTACGTTTTTTGTCCCTTATTAACCATGGTAGCAAATCTGCTACAAGTCCGAAATCTGGGTCAAAGCGGACCACCAAAAAAAATAAGAGGCTAGAACCATTTAATGCATGGAAATGAGCATGATTTTACATGGAAATAATTTTTATTCAAATATAAGTATGTCTGGTTAATATAGGGTTACAGATGGTCGATATAATCTCCATTCATATCGCTCACTGCTTAAAAACTTTTTCTCCGAGAAAGAACCTTGTTCCTTGAACTTCATCTCTAAATATTTCTTCCAATTTTGTTTAATTGAGACCATTAGTTCTTTTTTCTAAAACTTGTCTTTCCAATGCAAAGTTTCTGTGAAGGTGAGTCCCAAGTACAGTACATCCTCGATTATCCGGTCATGTTGGGCAACCTTTTTCCAAAATCTTGACCGGATAAGCATTTGGCTGGATAAGAAAAGACCTTAAGAAAAAAAAAACGAAAAAGACGAAGTTAGTATGAGAACAAGCTTAGCCACAAAACAATTTAAATGCTAAGCGAAAGAGACATTTTGGTAAAGTTTAAAATCACATAGTTCAACAAAATAAGTTATTAAACAGTTTAACTTTCATCAGTACTATTGCTGAAAAACGAAAGGATGGAGGTTTGTTTGATAGTGCTTTCTCGCCTTTCAGCAGCAAACTCACGAAACCGGATAAGGTGTGACACATTTGCTGGTGTCGCTTGTGGTTGACAACGGTACCATGTTAAATATTTATCCATGCTATTCATAGCTTCACCGTGAGTGATTGGACACTTTGATGATTGTGGATCTTCAATTTCATCTTCCTCTTCGTTGCTGTCTTTTTCATCGTCCCCAGAAATCAGTTCAACAATGCCTTGCTCATCCATGTGTTCATATCCAGGACCATCACAGCACATCCAGTTCTGGATATCATCGTCTGTCAGTGTAATATTTACCCTGGAAAATTGTTGCACGAAGTCCTTGTTTGAAATCACTTCTTGAGGGACGTTATTTTGCTGGATATCATTTGGTAATGGCATCAACTTCTTCCAGGAGTTTCTGATAGCAGCTGGTGTAACCATATCCCAAGCAGTTGCAACAGTATCGATAACTTTCATCATATCAAGTGTTTTCAGGAAGTCTTGTATGGTGAAGGTTGATTGCGATACAAGATCTCTCAGAATCGACTTCCTATAAACCCTTTTGATAGATTCGAGGACCCCTTGATCCATTGGCTGTATTAAAGCAGTCACATTTGGAGGCAAAAACTTGGCAATAATTTTGCCATCATCTGACACAAGTTCTTTCTCACTTGGATGAGCGGCACAGTTGTCAAGAAACAAAATTGCTTTTTCCTCCCTGCCCAGTTCTCTTAACTTTAGTTTTGTTTCAGGAATGAAACAATTTAAAAACCAATCTCTGAAAATGTGTGTGTTGATCCAAGCATTTTTTTTGATTTCTATAAACAACTGGCAGCGCTTCCTTGTTAATTTTGCGAAAACAGCGTGGATTTTTCGCCTTACCAATTAACAGTAAAGGCAATTTTATTGTTCCACTGGCGTTTGCGCATGCATTTATTGTGACCCTGTCTTTAGCCTTTTTTGTTCCATCTGGTTGTTTATGAACCGAAGCTAACGTGTGGCCTGGCAACATCTTGAACTATAAGCCGGTTTCATCACAGTTAAAAATTTGGTCAGCTGAATAGCCTTCAGTCATGACAGAAAAGCCATTGATGAACTGTTCTGCAGAAAAGCTATCGGAACTTAACTTTTCACCAGATAAAGTCAGATTTCTCAAGCCAAACCTTCCGCAAAAGCGCCACTGGAACCCTGAGCTTGCAACAAAGGGCTTGGAGCTTTCTCCATAAATTAAGCGGTGAAACTCGGAGGCCTTTTCCATTAGTATCGGGCCAGTTACTGGGCAGCCTTTTTCGCGCTGCTGACGAAACCAAATGTAAAGCGCGCTATCTAATTTGTCAAAATCTCCATTTCTTATTGCTTTACAAGTTTTAACCGCGCCAGGTATTCCAAGCTCATTCTTTTCTGCTTTAAACTGTGTTAACTTTTCTTCACTTCTTAAAATATCATTTAAAGTAGATTTCCCAATTTTGAATTGGTTCATTAATACAAATTTAGGTACGTTCTGCTTTGCCAATCTGCAAACTTTCAGTTTATCTTCTATTGTTAGCACAACTCGTTTTCTCTTTGTTACACGCTTATCCATGTTAAAACTTAGCCAATAGAAACTGAACCTATACTTTAACTGATTTGAAAAATCTTCTACATTAACCAGCCATAGTAATAATCATTCCGTAATACACAAAATAGTAACTATTACATAATAATATAAAACGTGTCTGCCTGTTGAACACGACCGGTTAATCGAGGAGCCGGATAATCGAGGGCCGGATAAGCGAGGATGTACTGTACTGCAAATCGTTCAATTGCAATGTGGGTGAACGGTTGTTCTTAAGTAGAGAACCTAAAAGACATGTTGAGGCCGAAGCAAGGAGAATATGTTAAGAGTGAAAAATGCAAGATTTGGCTTAATTTTGTGTAACATAAAATGTTGGTTACCAGTTTGCAATAAAACGGATATCACTTCGACCACCTGTTTGATTAAAAATGTCAAATTACTTTTGACACAACGTTCTTCGGCAACCAAGTTTAAAAGCGATCGCTTTCATTTGATTTTTTACCGGCACAATTGAAATTTCAGGGATAATATTAACTCTTTTGCTTCCGCGTGAATAGCGAAAAAAAATGTTCGTAAGGTGGCAGTGCGAAAAACTGTCAAAATTTGTCACAATCAATCATAATTAATCATCATAAAATACCCTAAGTTTGTTTGTAAATCATTACTCATCTGTTTACTTCTACATTAAGCGTTATATATCGTTGAAATCTACATTTCTTGAGGATTTCAAATATAATAAAACAAAAAAAAATTTTTTTTGAATATGCAAATTTTATGCAAATTAACCCCCCCAACTGGGGGTGAGTTGTCTTCAAAATTAAAGTAGTACCCTCACCTCAAAGATCACTACAGATTTTATTTTTTACCAATTTTTTTAGAAATGGTCGCAAGATGATGCTAAAGAAATAAGCTTTCAAGGTATATCACTCGAAACTTACCTGAGAGCCTAGGTTTTCTACAATTTGCAATTTTCTGAGGCACATGACCTTTTTTTGACCGGTACCGACCGGTACTAAATTTGGGTAGTTAAATTCAGTACCTAAAATATGATCAGTCATTATCTGCTACAGGTTAGCCTAAACCATGTAACATTATGTATTTTTAAAGAGAGAATTTCTTCAAGATTCAGAAAATATCAAGTTTAAATAGAATATGCTGTCACTGGCAATGAAGCAAAAGCTTTTTTACACCCTTCGCATTTCTTGAGAAACAAGGGGGATACAGCAAACCTTGATTTAGAGAAGCCAAACTTCTGCTAGCTTTTAAACTTGTATTTCAGTCTTTGTCTCCTTGCAAACTTGATGCGAAATGACAACTTTAGTAGTAAAATATTTGCAATTTATTTTATTTTTTTAAAGGGTGTAGTTTTTTTTAAAATTATAATTTAGTAAAGGTAAGTCAAAAAATTGTGGGGGCTTGAACTGATATGATGGACAGTACTCATTTTTGATCAGTAAATATCATATACCACTTAGTCTAAACTATTTAAAGTTAAATATTGCTGGAAAGGAAATTTCCTAAGCTTTCAAATGTAACCGGCATTTAGCAACATATCATATTTTTTACGCACTTACTTTACTTTTTACCTACTTATCATTCAAATTTGTTTGGGGGTGTTTTGAGGCATCTAAAAAATTTGGAAATTCAAATAAGTAAAATTTATTATTATCGCTTGAGATTTTGTCAAGTGATGCTCCAAAAGAGTAGTTTTCAGACTGTGTTAATGATAAAGAGTTTGGTTATGTGCTAAAGATGTAATCTCAATTTGATTTTAGTGTAGTTGGCTATTGCTAAGAACTTGGCAGATTTTGTCGTCTGCAACTGGGTTGTTGGTCTTTTTAACCCTTTTTGGGTATAACAATCCAAAAATTAGGGCACAACTTATACATCTTCCAATGCGTGAGGAAAAAAGCGTGATCTTTTAAAAATTTTATGAAAATCGGATGAAAAAAAAGTCACAAATCGATTTTTTAGTAAACTAATTTTGTAACTCAATTTGAAAAAATTTGAGGAAAACACTGAAAACACGAGATCATCAATCGATGATCGCGGGAGCGAAAGAGTTAAAGGCCTCCGTCATGACGTGTACTTCATAAATGAGCGATTGCTTAGGGACAATTCGAAAATTTTGTAAATGAATAATACTATCGTATTTTTTTTGCTCCATTCGACATATGTTCACAAGACCGAGCAATCCGTAACTCTCGGCCTTTGACCATGAAGCCTTGGTTCAAGTAATTTTCGATCGGGTTAAAAGTGTCTCGCTTTCTCAACGCCCTTGCAGCTGTGTCAAAAGACATTGAGTAGATACTCGCGGCATGTGGCGTTGCTGAATAAAGCTAACGTTGTTTGCTTTTAGCTTAAGTTTCGAATTCAAACTACAGCATAGATCGACCGCAGCATGGCAAGGTGCGGGCGGGTACTTGCAAAATCGAAAATCAAAGAGCGACTTCACAGTCTCTTAAAGTCTGCCATTTTTTAATGAGTTAAAGCTGGTTTCCATTAGGTGTAGCTCGCTGCGCGCATAAAACTAAATAGAGAAACAAAGAATTTTTCACGCTACGCCTGCAATCTACGCCCAATGGAAACCAGCCTTAAATCATGCTTGTTTTATTACTTACTTTTGACATAGGTCATTACAAGAACTACAGTAAAACAAGAGTAGTTACAGAAATGCGCCTCCTCTTGTGGAGATAACGTCAACACAGCGTAGCACATCCGCTAGGTCAGAAGACCGACATGTTGGGGTAGTGATTAGAGCGACGGCTTTGCAGTCGGTTGACCTGGGGCCTATTTTTCTTCTCAACTCATTCGGTAAGGCTTTAAGAACTGATATCCACAGTTTCCCTGTTGGCGCTCAGCCCGAAAGAGGCAATGTGGAGAACAAGCCGACAATTTTGCTTGCTGTTTTCTTGGGAAATCTTACAGAAAGCTGCCACCTTTATGTGGCAAACAGGTGGTCGGTTAAGCAGTGTACTAATTGTTGTGGCCCAGTCTAACCGAAGAATAGCAAACAAAGCACGAGCTCATACGTAGTATGCGTACCGTTCCCCTGCATAATGCTCAGCACGACAGCTCAAGCGAAGAAGAGGGCGTGGCTAGAAGAACTGCCGAAAGTGTTCCTTCTCAATTTTGGCTTTGTAAAAGTTTTAACGGGTGATGTTACTCGATAACCAAAAGGAAATTTTTCCCCAGCCCCTATTCCAAATCATTTTCTTGCTTCACGTCGGCTTCTGTAACGTCATAACATAAATTTAATGTCTTACATTATTATCTTTGTGCTTCAGTAATTGCCAGATGCTTCAACGGTGCTATTGTTAATGGAGAGGGCGTGGAAAACATCACACAGGTTGACTGTGCTTTCGGAGAAGCGGGCACCCAAGAAGCGGTAGGTTGATCATTGTTGGCATTTTGTAGTTTTTTGGCACGTGAGCGTAACTTAAAACCTGTGATCACATATTTCATCTGCGATTGAAGATTTAGACTCGATAGAAATAAAATACTATTTAGTGTTTTTGGCACTTTTTCAAAGCAACGTTTTTTAGTACCAGAGCAGAACTGAAAACATTTTTTTTCAATTTTATTTTTTAGTTTGTCTGTGATGGTGAGCGGCAAGCTGTAATTATCATTTTTAAAGGCTAAATGTGATGTAACTTAAAGGCATGGGCGTAAATCACGGAGATTTGCATTTCCCCAATATTTTAAAAAAAGGGGTGTCAATGCATTTATACCCTCGATAATTTAGCATTAACATCAAGCTGTTTCCATTAATTTAATTTAACAGAATTGACTGAACGGTTACCGAGTGGGATATTTAAGTGGGCGATTCAATATAAAAATTGGCAGAGATAAACAGCACATATGCAACACTCGAGCACGTAAAACAATCCTTATATCACAATTTCAACACATCTAATTACTCTATGATTGATTTAGGAATTCGAAATGTCAGAACGTAGGGACTTTATCGTTCAAAAAAGAACAAAAACGCATTGTGACGTCATCGTCATATTGGAGAGAACTTTTGTATATGTAGTGTCGTATATCTGAAACCAGACCAAATGTGATCAAGGTTATTTGATCGATGTAAGAAGGCCTACAGGAAAGCCGTGAATCATGAAACCAAATCACTTTCAACAAAGTAAATCATAATTATTTGCAGTTAGCTGGAGTGAAAATATTATTGACGTGGGAGAAGAAGATATACAAAGTGACTTGTGATACTTGCTAGTTGAAACTGCGTTGCGGCCATCACGTGGTGGTAGTAGCCCTGAACCCAACAGACCATCTTTATCTATTGTGCTGGTGACATGAACCAAAAATAACAGGAGCGAAGCAATGGTAACATCGCCTGGCACGATTTACGCTTAGAAAATCGATTTGATTTCTGCATCAGCAAATGAAAAAATCAGTCAGTTTGATTTCAAAGTAACTGGTACGATGCATACCCATGGGTCCATTACAATCCTACTGTTTAAGGCGTGCTATGTTGAAATTGCATGAAAGTAGATGAAATGGGATTACTTTGCAGTAATTCCAAGTAGGACCCTGCGTTTTTGTCAAAAGATTTCAAAAATTGAACAGTGCTGTCAAGATGATGGAGGGCCATCAAGTTTTCGACACTCATCGGACTACTATTACAAAACCAAAACCATCAAGAGTGCCTTCTGTTTGCGCAACTGTCTACTGGATCAAGGCTAGAAAAAAAACCAAGCACTTGCTAGACATTCGCTTCTGAGAATATTTTCGTCGTTGACATATCTTTTATGGCAAGGTTTGGCTCTTCGAGATCATGGTAAAGCACGAGAAAATGTTCCTTTATCTCTTAGAATTGTTAGCCAAACATGACAAGGAACTCTGTATGTTTATGTGAAGATCAACAAGTTTTACGTCATACTACAACCTAAACGAAATGATTAAGATGATTAGTCACAACATATTCAAGTTATTATCAAAAAACGTCAATAAAAGTGAAATATTTGTTAGTATGGTAGGTGGTACCAAAGATAGTATCGATAAAGACCAAGAATCAATTTGTATTTCGCATGTAGACGCAATGCTGAACGTTTATGAAGAATTGATGAGCGTCTGTAAAATAAAGTGGAGCATGACTTCAACTTATCGCTCAAAACTTTGTTTAATACCTCGATTCAAGTTAAATTTTTGCTAATGCGATGCATTGGAAAAGTTTGTGTACAGAATTCAGTTATTTGCCCAATTTCTTTCAACTCCCCAATAATTTTAATAAATGTACGCCACTGCATAAAGGAATTGAACCCAAGACTAAATTTCTTATATATTCTGTAGATTTCTTGATATGTTGATGCCTCACCAGCATTCGCAACTACCCTCAATCCACACTCACATGCCAGCCAATCATAGATTTCCCACACATAATCAAATCGACACTTGCATATTGTAAGCTAGTCCATCTGTAGTGTTTCCCTCATCAAATCCAAATATGCCCTTCTGGGCAATTTCAGATCATGCCATCGATCCATTGCTACTATACTGCAAAACCTCATACAAAGACAACGGTTTTGACCTATATCACATAAGCACTTTACATGTTTCAACGCATTACGCTAGAATCAACTTGCAAGGATAGCATTTGAGTATAATGTCAGCATATTACAACCAGTATACCACAAAATAACAATATGGGACAACGTTGTTTTGGGTTACTGACCCTTATCAGCCGTATGCTCATTTTCTGCAACACCCCCACACAAAACGTTTCCACCACCCCTCTTTGTTTCAAAAAAGGACCAAAGAGCATATTTGTAAATCATGCAATTTCATAAAATGCTAAAAAATTAAGATATTAATTGATATTAAGGCATAAGGGCTAACTGCAATCAGTTGAATAAAATGCCACTTCCACGACCGGTTTTGTTCCTATTAGAACTCGTCAGGTGGACTCAGGTATTGAACCGACGATCGCATGAATTTCTTCATGCGGTTTATACCACTCCGCTATCGGTCCACTTCAAGTGATGTTTTAAGTTAATTTTATGTTAATTTAATGCTGTTAATTCTTATTAAAAAATTAAGCGTTCCATAAAAGTGCATTTTCTTCAGATATCAACAATCAAAGTTAGTGTAATGTTTTAATAACCTATGATAAGATGTTGAATTCGGGATTTCAAACATTTTCGGCTTTCTTTTGATACAAATTTAACTTACAGTAAAGCAATGAATTAAACAACCTACGGTTCAAAAGTATGTTAGGCCTATCGATCTTTCCAAGGTTTCAACTATATGTTTGGTTCAAAAACGAATTGCCAAGAACAAAGATAAAGATCATGGGGAAAATTACTTCAAAAAAATACAAATTACAGAAAAATAACAACCATGTTACCCACTTTCAGGTGACCTTTATAGAAAATCCAACACGCGCAGTTCTCTCTTCCACCTATGCCTGTAGCCTACTTTTGCGTAACATTTCTACGAAATGTGTTTTATAAAAGATACAACTACGAAAAACGCCATGCGAATAATAAACTTGTAGCGATTCAATTCACAAACCAGTGTCTTTTTTCACTAGGCTGCTTCTTGCCTCGATTTTGCCACTCAAACGCTAATTGTCACGTTGAGAGGCATTGCAGCAAGCTACGCTCCTCCACGAAAACGTTGTCGCGGAAAATCTTTGAGCGTTGAAATGATATGCAATGTTGGTTTTTGACATTTTTTAAATGCAAGGATGTTCAACGACACCACATTTTTAATCATAACCGGGTAAATTTGATTTCAAGTTTCACACTTCACTTTGCTCCCATCGTTGAGAGTTAAGAAGAAAACCTGTCAATTATACTTTTAACTAAAGTCTGTCATACGGCACGACAAGGGAATTAAATCCAGGTCTGTCGAATATAAAGCAGTCGCGCTAGCCATTAGTCTACAGTTTTGTGCCATAACACCGCCGGTTAATGTTGTTCAAAGCTTGCAGGTAATGAAGAAGCGAGTTTGCTATGTAGCAACCTCTTGTAATTATGAAAAGCACACCAGGCCCACATGATAGCAAGATTTATTCATGTGTGCCGTAAAACTTGAATTTTTGCAAGAAGAGAATCCTTTAAATCAGTCAATAGGCCAGGGCTTACAATGCTCACGAGATTTATTTTATAAATAGGCCTTCCAATCTAAAGAAATATAAAAGCGGAAATTGGTAAATTTATTTTGCAGAGAGCTTGTCTAACCAAGATTGAAGCTAAAGAAAGTGGCGATCCAGATAACCGATACAGTTTTTACTCGGTTGTTCGTGTATGCACCTCACAAAGCTCTTGCATGATCCAAGCCGACGGTAACAACCCAAAATGTTATCCTGGAGAAACTGGCGTAAGTTTTATTATTAGCAACTGTCGAAACCAGAGTTTCGCATTCGTAGATATGAAATTAGACTTCAATAGATACGAAGTTCACTTTTTGATTTGTTTGCATTTGCATTGGTTTCACCAAATATTATAGGATGTTCCCAGAATGCTTCAACGAACCAACGAGATAGAAAAAAGATCGGAACCTTTTGTTGTGACTATTAGGATTACTGACGCTTTCTATCGTTTAATTCGCAGAGCAGTTTTTGTCGCTTCAATGTAGGATGTTGAAAAACATGTTCTTTTTGCGATGTTGAAAAACATACGCTATATTTACGAGATACTTACAAATATCAAAAACTTTCCACTTAAACGATGTTGACACTAACAATGACTAAAAGCTGAACGAAAACCCGAGGTGGGAGAATTGAGGTTGTCAATTAGTTTAGACGAGAAGTACATTAAAAGGGTTTACACCTACTGCCCAAAGCTAAGAAAATGATCGTCAAAAGCTTTTTCAAACAAACAATAACTGTGTCATTGTTAACTTTAAACGTAAGATCATGAGATTACGGTTACCGTAAAACAAAGCTAAATCCATTCAATCGTGGGGTCCAATTTTATTAACAAAACAAAAAATAACCAATGCATGAGCGCGGTATAGGTCATATAAGCTCAAACAAGCAACATTTGATGATAGCCTTCCAATGGCAGAGCACACTTAGATTCATAAACCATTTTTTACAAAAGCTGAATAGGATTAGAAAATTAAACCACTGTGGTGTTCCAGAACAGGCTTTGAAAAGAAAAGCTTCCGAAAATTGTCCAAAGAACATTTATTTGAAATCATTATGCAAAAGCGCGTTTCAAAAATCGGTTGTTTGCTAAAACCGTGCGTGGGTGATAATATCTAAATTTTATGGATTTTACAGTTTAGAGGCTAGAAAGAAAACCTTATTACCCTTTCCCTAAACACAACCTTTCATTAATGATATAAATACATAAAATAATTGTGCATGAAAAATGCTCACTTACTAATATTGTTTTAGGTTCGTCAATGCTTCTTCTGTTGCCGAGAAGATCTGTGCAACTCCAATCTTGATATTCCAGAGGAAGAAAATGCATGTTTTAGTGACTATACTATAATTTAATACATATATACTGTACATCTATATTACTTTTGTTAGCACTGCAAATTACAGGGGGTCCTCGATTTACGACGTTGATCCGTTCTTAAGACGCGGTGTAACCCGAATTTCAGTGTAAGTCGGAACATCATAAATAAATTACTCTATACGTACTGTACTACAATAAAATGTAACAAATAATGTAAAAAAAGTACATTATCTAAAAAAGAGATAACAATTCCATACCACATGGATTAAAGTAAATCTAAATAAGATGGTGGAGAAGCTGGAATAGTAGAGGCAGCTGAGGTAGACGGTAGAGGCTCTGTAGCAATAGAGCCAGCTGATGTAAAGGGTTGTTGCCTGTAATGCCATAGCAATTGTCCTTCTGAGGTAGTAGACCTTGAACGAAGCAATTACTCCTAGGTCCATAGGCTGTAAAGGGGCCGTGGCATTAGGTGGAAGGTAAACCACCTTGACATTAGGGTAAAAGTCTTCCAGCTGGGCAGGGTGTCCAGGGGCATTTTCCATTTTATGGAGCGCGTTCGTAACCTCGAAACAGCGTAAGTCGGGACCGTCGTAAGTCGGGACAAAAAATTACCATGAGCTAATATCATACAATCTTTTGGAGGTGGTCAGTCGGCACTTCTTATTTATTAAGTGTCTTCGTCTGTCTCGGAAAATTTCTGCAAAAAATTGCTCAAAACAGGTTTTGCTGGTTTAGTCATATTTTGTCTTCTTTTTTTCTTTTTCCACTGCTATAAAACTTAGCTCAGAGCAATTTGTTTTCATAAAAAAGCATAGAGTGGTAAAAATGCGAAACAAAAGCTTTGCCAAATTTTTCACCGATAGCGGTGACACGGCCAACGAGTAGGCGGGAAGTTTGTCCATTTAAAGCACCTTTTTGCAGCGAGTTCAAGTCACCAAAACTTTGGCTATCGGCACCTTCTTCTGCATGCAGAGCGATACTGAGAATTACAGCTGAACCTCCATAGCAGGATGACCGTGCTATTGAAACGAAGTACAACGCACTTTAACAGATAAGAAACATTTGCAACTGCGATAAAATATAGCCGTCAAATGTGTTTTCTCTGTGCTTGTTGAGGACCATTACAGTACTCTCATCAAATTACATCAATAAAGTTCAAATACTTTTTTGATGTAATGAGATTACTTTAAGTAAATTGAATATCAATTGTTTCATTTTCAGTTTTACAAATTTTGCATGAAGTTTTTAAGCTTTGAAAAAGATGAAGTTTTCTTTGTCCTTGTTGCTTATTTTTGGACTTGTTTTTGTTGTCAAGGCAGGAGAGATAGAACCTCCAACCGATAACGGCAACGGTGAAGATGGTGACAATGGAGATGGTGACAATGGAGATGATGGAAACGCAACTAGTACGTTTGTTTATACTTTTCAGTAAATTTACATTTGCTGCTCAAATTTCCCCCAAGCAGTGTAAATTCATTGCTCTTTAGAGAATAGTTTCTTCTTGGCTAGACGGCTTTGCAACTGAAGTTTGCCTTTATCGGTTGTTATAAGGGCCGTGTACCGGAGGAAAAAGGAGTCCCACCTCAAAAAAGTAAAGCATGTTACATTTATCAAAGATTTGACTCGGCCTGGCTTTTGATAGTAAAAGCCAAGGCGCACAACTTTTAACATTGAGGGCCACATTACAGATTTCATTTCGGCCATGACCGTCAGTGAGTTATATTGCAGATTTTTTCTGTTCGGGTAAAGATGAAGAACTTTTTTGAGATCAACACTTTCTCATCTTGAGGAAACTTTTTGTTCATATTGGCGTTCCTTCTGTTTGTGTAAAGACGAAAACCTTTCGCTATAAAGATCAACTTGTAATCAAATTCAATGTATTTGGTGGCACAAAAACAAAGCGATAACACTTATGTTTTTGAATTTTCCAACACCATCACAGCTATGGTTTATATATTTGATAGGCCTACACTTCATCATTAAGACATTTATCATTTTCCTTGAAAACATCAACTTGGTAGGTTGAAAGATAAAGAAAGGCTTTTGCATTTAGAATCGATTTCCGAATAATGTCACGCCAAAAAGTGATTTGTAATTGCATTGACATTGTTAATTAACCCTATATTAATCACTGTAGCATATTTGCTACACTGATTATTCGGTCAAAGTTTGTGAGGAAAAGTTTTTTTTTTTGTTGTATTAACCAATGTAGCTAATCTACTACATCAGTTTGCCAATATAAAAAATAGCAGTCTGCAACACTTCCCGTTTTTTGCACGTGACCAAGCTTATAATATGGATGCATCTACATCTGCTGACCTGAGTGGATCTAAGGTAAACTTATTTGGTATTTTTGCATAGATAATGCTATGAGTTGATATATTTTTGTTGTTATCTAAGATTATTGTTACCCATAGAATATATATGCGAAAAAAAAATTAAAAAAATTGTAACGTTGTTGTGCTGGTAGGTGGGCTAATTTAGTGTAGCAATTCTGCTAGATTGGTCAATGAAGGTCAAAACACAATGAAAGGCTATATCTACTTTATGTAAAGTGAACAGTTGATCTGTATGTTTATTGGTTCATATAATAAGATAGTGTTCTGTAGTAGTTCTTATTCATTTGTAAATAGAACATTATGGTGGGTGGGGATATCGGGCAATGACGTCACATTAGATAGAATCTTAGGAATTTTTTGTGTTTCCAGATTACCAAGGTACATGAGTATCTTATATTTGCTGTCTTCTTTCCATTTAATGCAGAGTGTAATGCATGCCCTGAGAAAATATTGTTATTCAGAATGATATTGACTTTACAGGTGACGCGTCGAAAATATGTTCAAGTAACTGACATTCTGGATGTAATAAATGGATCAGAAAGTGAATTTGATGAGTTGTCCAGTTCCGATGAGGATGAAGATGTGTGGCTTGACTCTCATCTTCCTGATGTTGGTGTCATGGCAGCAGACAATGATGTTAGCAGTGACTCAGATGGTGATGTTGATGATGATGATGCTCACTCTTCAACAGCTGATAGGACCCCAGCACGGGGTCAGCAGAAACTGAGACCACAAGTCAAAAAAACATCTACAAATTTGATAAGCGCAGACCATTCATTCCGCCTGCAAACGCTGACTACGTTCACGTTAAACTTGAACCAGAACCAATTGAAGGGGTTACTCCTTATGAATATTTCAAAAGGTTTGTAAATGATGACATGTTTGTCAATTTGGCTACAGAATCAAATAATTATGCTCACCAAAAATCAGGAATCAGTTTACAATCTACTGCTCATGAACTTGAGACCTTCACAGGAATGTATTTTCATATGGGTTTAGTCAAAATTCCGGCTCTTGGATGTTTCTGGGAGACAGACACCCGCTATGCACCAGTGGCAGACATGATGTCCAGAAATCGATTTCAAAAACTAACTTCATATTTGCACATCAAAGATAATTTGCTGGTGACTGATTCAGAGAAACAAGATAGAGCTTGGAAAATAAGGCCTTGGCTAAATAGTCTGAATGCTAATTTTGCAACAGTTAGCCCAGAAGAAAAACATTCCATAGATGAAATAATGGTGGCTTTCAAAGGAAGAGCATTCTTGAAGCAATACCTTCCCAAACAGCCCAAAAAACGGGGCTTCAAATTGTGGGCGAGGTGTGCTGCATCTGGGTATTTGCACATCTTTGATGTCTACGAAGGAAAGGGTACAGACAGGCATTGGCAATGATGAAGATATTTCTGGCTGTAGACTGGGTGGAAATGTTGTCTTGAAGTTATGTTCTACACTGCCAGAAAAGCACAACTTCAAGATATTTGCTGACAACTATTTTTCAAATTTTGCAATGATAAAGGAATTGACACAAAGGGATCTATTTTATGATGGCACAATCAACAACAATCGGCTACATGGGGCTCCCCTCAAGTCAGAAAAAGAAATAAAAGCCGAAGGAAGAGGGGCGTTTGATTGTGTTGTAGAAACTACCACCAATATTTCACTTGTTCGCTGGCTGGATAACAAGTGCGTCACAGTAGTGTCTTCATACCTTGAAGCCGAATCACATGATGCTGTACGCAGGTATGATAGAAAGCAGAAAAAAACACATCACTGTTGAAAGGGCATCTGTCATCGGCGTGTACAACGAGTCGATGGGTGGAGTAGATTTGCTGGACATGATGTGCTCATTGTACAAGTATCAGCTCAAGTCCAAAATGTGGTACTTGTACATCTTCTATCATTCTTTGACCATTGCCCTGGTTAACGCATGGTTCGTCTACAAACGGGACTGTGAAGAGTTGAGAGGGAAAAAAATCCTGCCCCTCAGAAAATTCCAGGCTCATGTTGCCACAGCCTTGTGCAAATCGGGAAAGACATCGCGAGGAAGACCATCATCTCATGCACCAAAGAAAAGGAAAGTGCATACCAATATTCGTCCAATCGACGATGTAAGATTTGATCACTTTCCTGCATATGAAAGCAAGAGCCAACGTTGTAAAAATTGCCCACATGGTTTTGCCTTTGTGAAATGTGCTAAGTGCCAGGTACATTTGTGTCTTAACAAAACCAGAAATTGTTTCGGCAATTATCATGGCCAATAAGCAGCCCAACATAAAGAATGAGAATGCCTGCTTTGCTTTTCTGAATTGATCTTACTACATCGGGCCTGTCAAATTGCATAATTGTATCCTACTACAAAGAGATTGTACAGTGCTGTTCATAATTCAGGAGCCACCCTGCGAAATTTGTCGATATTCTTGTTCCAAGCCATATATATTGATTTATATGAATTGTGTATCTACATGTTATATATTTTCGTGAAGGGTATGTTGCAGGTAATTTAATAACAGCAATAATTTTTTTCTGAAATTTTTGTGAAAGCCAAGATGCATCTCAAAATGTGACGTCATACCGAAAACTGATTTTGTAATTAGTAACAAAACAGCATAACAATATTATTGTGAATAGCAATAAATGGATAACGATAATTTTTTTGGCAATAAAATACGTTAAAGTCATTTGACACTTAGTTTGTGATTTTTTTGGTGATTCCATCACGCTGCTCTATTTATGACGTCATAATTTATACCATATTTTGATTTTGCCAAAAAATTTTTTTAAATGCATTCTCTTGTAAAACTGGGATATGTAACAGCCTTGTCAAATTATTAGCACTCTTTATAAAGATTATGAGGCCCTAAAAAGGGCCGTTTGAATTGAGAAGAATTGGTCATGTCTCTGGTCACATCATGATCACACCACGATTTGGTACTTGTGACGTCATAATAGGAGATTATTTTTTGTTATTTTAGGTAGGTTTAGCATTATATTTTAGTCAATTATCATGGGCTTCAAACAGATTAGTGCAGAAACAAAAGGGGTTATCATTTTTATTCAAAATGAAGGAAAATCACAGAGATTCATCGCAAATAAGACTGGTGTATTTCGAAAAGGAGTGTTAAAGCGGTGGATGGACACAAGAGATTCGAGATGTCAGCCTCGATTAGGAAGAAAGTGAAAGTCAGTAACCAGGTGTGATAGAACTTTGATTAGGATTTCATTGAGAAACAGAAAACTGACTTCGAAAGAGTTGTCCAGGGAGTTGAAGGAGAGCAATGGAGTTGAATTGTCTGCTCCAACGGTGAGGAGAAGGTTGCTAGAAAATGGCTTTCGAGGGTGCAAAGCTAGAAAGAAGCCGCTGTTGACAGAAAAGCAGAAAAAACATCGTTTAGAGTGGGCACGCTCTCACGTTAAATGGCCTGTTGAGAAGTGGAGGAAAGTTCTCTTCAGCGATGAGTCAACATTTACCCTAAATAATCATGCTAGAAATAAATATGTGAGAAGAACACCTGAGGAAGAGTACCGGCCATATTGCATCTCACCGACCATCAAGCATCCGCAGTCGATAATGGTATGGGATTGCATGGCTGCAAGTGGTATTGGAAGGCTCAAACTAATCTCTGGAATGATGAACGGAACAAAATACATTGATGTGCTGGAAAACCAAATGCTACCCAGTGCACGCTCTTTGTTTTCCGACGATAATTGGATATTCCAGGACGATAATGCACCATGCCATCGTGCTAAGAGAGTGCAACATTGGTATCAAACCCACAAAGTTGAACGAATGGACTGGCCAGCCCAATCTCCTGATTTAAACCCAATTGAAAATTTGTGGAACCGAGTTAGCTCTATTGTCGGTAAAAACAAACCTAAGACCAGAAGAGAGCTTATCGAACAGGTTATTGCTGCTTGGTTTCGAGTAATTACACCCGAAGAACTCAAAAAGCTTGTTGATTCACTTCCTCGCCACTGCAAACTAGTCATCGATAACCATGGATGGCCAATAAGATATTAATCCAATTCTTCTCAATTAAAACGGATCTTTTTAGGGCCCTATAATCTTTATAAAGAGTGCTAATAATTTGACAAGGCTGTTACATATCCCAGTTTTACAACAGAATACATTTTTAAAAACTTTTTTGGCAAAATCAAAATTTGGTATAAATTATGACGTCATAAATAGAGCAGCGTGATGGAATCACTAAAAAAATCACAAACTAAGTGTCAAATGACTTTAACGTATTTTATTGCCAAAAAAATTATCTAGATAACGTTATGCAAGGTTAGTTGATGGTTAGAAGGTTCACACCGACATAAACCACAAACATTATATTGAAAACAATTTAGTGTGTATTGCAAACAATGTACCCAACCCAATTTGACGAGACCATCCCTGGACGCGTTTCGTCCTATATGTTTGTGGTTATGTCGGTGTGAACCTTGTAACCAAAAAAATTATCGTTATCCATTTATTGCTATTCACAATAATATTGTTATGCTGTTTTGTTACTAATTACAAAATCAGTTTTCGGTATGACGTCACATTTTGAGATGCATCTTGGCTTTCACAAAAATTTCAGAAAAAAATTATTGCTGTTATTAAATTACCTGCAACATACCCTTCACGAAAATATATAACATGTAGATACACAATTCATATAAATGAATATACAGGGTGTCCCAAAAGTAACCGAACCCAAGTTTTGATAAAAATTAGATATCAAAACCAACAAACTTCTTGAACATAATTAGTATTTACAATTGTTCAAAACGTCTACCTTGAACTTCAGTACAATCAAGACATCTTTTGACAACACTGCGACATACTTTCTGGGTATAAATACTTCCAGGTACATACTTCCAGGGTGTCCCAAAAGTAACCGAACCATAAACTTAAATAAAAGTTTGATATTAAAATTAACAAATGTAATTTCTTTTTAATGTCTTTGTATGGTATTTTTTTACTATTGCTTACATCACTGCCTAATTCCTGCTCAGTGTGCGCTGCTGGTACCCACATTTTTCAAAAATGCAGCGAAGGACTTTAGATTTAAACAAGCAGGGACTAGGACAATTAATCAACCTTGCAAGCCTAAGACAATTGATCGACCGAAACAGAGTATTCAGCACGAATGGAATCAAATTTCAGAGGAAACTTGCCAGAAAGTATGTCGCAGTGTTGTCAAAAGATGCCTTGATTGTACTGAAGTTCAAGGTAGACATTTTGAACAATTGTAAGTACTAAATATGTTCAAGAAGTTTGTTGGTTTTGATATCTAATTTTTATCAAAATTTGGGTTCGGTTACTTTTGGGACACCCTGTATATGGCTTGGAACAAGAATATCGACAAATTTCGCAGGGTGGCTCCTGAATTATGAACAGCACTGTACATATATTTGGAAGGATAAAGTGATTGCTAATTATTAATTTCTTTGTTCTAAACTAACACACAGTACATGACTTTGTTTTTTTGAGAGGTGGTGTGATTCCATAATGACGATATAGCATTCAGTATTTCAAAACATTTAGTTTGAACTACACTTCATTTCAGTTTACAGTTTTTTGTGCTCATATTCCGTGTTGAAGTTTTGTATTTATTTTGAGCGACTGTAGGATTCTGGTCAGACAACACGTACCTGAAAAGCCGAGAACACTCTGTTGTAATTGCAATCATTTCAGTTTTACTGGTTTGTGTTCACTTTTCATGTATTTGTGCTGCGTATTTGTTAAAATAAATTCGTGAAAATGACGCTATGTATCTACGTTTTTTGTCCCTTATTAACCATGGTAGCAAATCTGCTACAAGTCCGAAATCTGGGTCAAAGCGGACCACCAAAGCAAATAAGTGGCTAGAACCATTTAATGCATGGAAATGAGCATGGTTTTACATGGAAATAATTTTTATTCAAATATAAGTATGTCTGGTTAATATAGGGTTGCAGATGGTCGATATGATCTCCATTCATATCGCTCACTGCTTAAAAACTTTTTCTTTGAGAAAGAACCTTGTTCCTTGAACTTCATCTCTAAATATTTCTTCCAATTTTGTTTAATTGAGACCATTAGTTCTTTTTTCTAAAACTTGTCTTTCCAATGCAAAGTTGTGTGTGAAGGTGAGTCCCAAGTACTGCAAATCGTTCAATTGCAATGTGGATGAACGGTTGTTCTTAAGTAGAGAACCTAAAAGACATGTTGAGGCCGAAGCAAGGAGAATATGTTAAGAGTGAAAAATGCAAGATTTGGCTTAATTTTGTGTAACATAAAATGTTGGTTACCAGTTTGCAATAATACGGATATCACTTCCACCACCTGTTTGATTAAAAATGTCAAATTACTTTTGACACAACGTTCTTCGGCAACCAAGTTTAAAAGCGATCGCTTTCGTTTGATTTTTTACCGGCACATTTGACATTTCAAGGACAACATTAAAGGCCTCCGTCATGACGTGTACTTCATAAATGAGCGATTGCTTTGGGACAATTCAAAACTTTTGATAAATGAATAATACTATCGTATATTTTTTGCTCCATTCGACATATGTTCACAAGACCGAGCAATTTGTAACTCTCGGCTTTTGACCATGAAGCCTTGGTTCAAGTAATTTTCGATCGGGTTAAAAGTGTCTCGCTTTCTCAACGCCGTTGCAGCTGTGTCAAAAGACATTGAGTAGATACTCGCGGCATGCGGCGTTGCTGAATAAAGCTAACGTTGTTTGCTTTTAGCTTAAGTTTCGAATTCAAACTACAGCATAGATCGACCGCAGCATGGCAAGGTGCGGGCGGGTACTTGCGGAATCGAAAATCAAAGAGCGACTTCACAGTCTCTTAAAGTCTTTGCCATTTTTTAATGAGTTAAAGCTGGTTTCCATTAAGCGCAGCTCGCTGCGCGCATAAAACTAAATAGAGAAACAAAGAATTTTTCACGCTACGCCTGCAATCTACGCCCAATGGAAACCAGCCTTAAATCATGCTTGTTTTATTACTTACTTTTGAGATGGGTCATTACAAGAACTACAGTAAAACAAGAGTAGTTACAGAAATGCGCTTTCTCTTGTGGAGATAACATCACCACAGCGTAGAACATCTGCCAGGTCAGAAGACCGGCATGTTGGAGTAGTAATTAGAGCGACGGCTTTGCAGTCGGTTGACCTGGGGCCTATTTTTCTTCTCGACTCATTCGGTAAGGCTTTAAAAACTGATATCCACAGTTTCCCTGTTGGCGCTCAGCCCGAAAGAGGCAATGTCGAGAACAAGCCGACAATTTCGCTTGTTGTTTTCTTGGGAAATCTTACAGAAAGCTGCCACCTTTATGTGGCAAACAGGTGGTCGGTTAAGCAGTGTACTAATTGTTGTGGCTCAGTCTAACTGAAGAATAGCAAACAAAGCACGAGCTCATACGTAGTATGCGTACCGTTCCCCTGCATAATGCTCAGCACGACAGCTCAAGCGAAGAAGAGGGCGTGGCTAGAAGAACTGCCGAAAGTGTTCCTTCTCAATTTTGGCTTTGTAAAAGTTTTAACGGGTGATGTTACTCGATAACCAAAAGGAAATTTTTCCCCACCCCTCCATTCCAAATCATTTTCTTGCTTCACGTCGGCTTCTGTAACGTCATAACATAAATTTAATGTCTTACATTATTACCTTTGTGCTTCAGTAATTGCCAGATGCTTCAACGGTGCTATTGTTAACGGAAAGGACGAGGTAAACATCACAGAGGTTGACTGTGCTTTCGGAGAAGCGGGCACCCAAGAAGCGGTAGGTTGATCATTGTTGGCATTTTGTAGTTTTTTGGCACGTGAGCGTAACTTAAAACCTGTGATCACATATTTCATCTGCGATTGAAGATTTAGACTCGATAGAAATAAAATACTATTTAGTGTTTTTGGCACTTTTTCAAAGCAACGTTTTCTAGTACCAGAGCAGAACTGAAAACATTTTTTTTCAATTTTATTTTTTAGTTTGTCTGTGATGATGAGTGGCAAGCTGTAATTATCATTTTTAAAGGCTAAATGTGATGTAACTTAAAGGCATAGGCGTAAATCACGGAGATTTGCATTTCCCCAATATTTTAAAAACGGGGTGTCAATGCAATTATCCCACCGATAATTTAGCATTAATATCAAGCTGTTTCCATTAATTTAATTTAACAGAATTGACTGAAGGGTTACCGAGTGGGATATTTAAGTGGGCGCTTCAATATAAAAGTTGGCTGAGACAAACAGCACATATACAACACTCGAGCACGTAAAACAATCCTTATACCACAATTTCAACACATCTAATTACTCTATGATTGATTTAGGAATTCGAAATGTCAGAACGTAGGGACTTCACGGTTCAAAAAAGAACAAAAACGCATTGTGACGTCATCGTCATATTGGAGAGAACTTTTGTATATGTAGTGTCGTATATCTGAAACCAGACCAAATGTGATCAAGGTTATTTGATCGATGTAAGAAGGCCTACAGGAAAGCCGTGAATCATGAAACCAAATCACTTTCAACAACCGGCGCGATGGTGTAGTGGTTAGAGCGTCCGCTTCGCAGTCGGTAGACCTGGGCTTCATTTCCCTTGTCGAGTCATACCAAAAGACTTTAAAAAATGGTATTCACAGCTTCCCTGCTTGGCGCTCAGCACTTAAGGGATAGTGTGGAGAACAAGCCGGCAAGCTTGCTTGTTGTGTCCTTGGGCAAGGCACTTAACGGGACGCCTCCGTCTTTATGTGGCAGACAGATGGTGGGGCCGGGCAGTCTACCCGTCGTGGTGGCCCAGTCTGACGAAAGACATGCAAACAGAGCATGAGCTCATACGCGTAATAATAATAATACTTTCAACAAAGTAAATCATAATTATTTGCAGTTAGCCGTAGTGAAAATATTATTGACGTGGGAGAAGAAGATATACAAAGTGACTTGCGATACTTGCAAGTTGAAACTGCGTTGCGGCCATCACGTGGTGGTAGTAGCCCTGAACCCAACAGACCATCTTTATCTATTGCGCTGGTGTCACGAACCAAAAATAACAGGAGCGAAGCAATGGTAGCATCGCCTGGCACGATTTACGCTTAGAAAATCGATTTGATTTCTGCATCAGCAAATGAAAAAAATCAGTCAGTTTGACTTCAAAGTAACCGGTATGATGCATACCCATGGGTCCATTACAATCCTACTGTTTAAGACGTGCTATGTTGAAATTGCATGAAAGTAGATGAAATGGGATTACTTTGCAGTAATTCCAAGTAGGACCCTGCGTTTTTGTCAAAAGATTTCAAAACTTGAACAGTGCTGTCAAGATGGTGGAGGGCCATCAAGTTTTCGACACTCATCGGACTGCTATTACAAAACCAAAACCATCAAGAACGCCTTCTGTTTGAGCAACTGCCTACTGGATCAAGGCTAGAAAATAGCCAAGCACTTGCTAGACATTCGCTTCTGAGAATATTTTCGTCGTTGACATATCTTTTATGGCAAGGTTTGGCTCTTCGAGATCATGGTAAAGCACGAGAAAATGTTCCTTTATCTCTTAGAATTGTTAGCCAAACATGACAAGGAACTCTGTATGTTTATGTTGAGATCAACAAGTTTTACGTCATACTACAACCTAAACGAAATGATTAAGATGATTAGTCACAACATATTCAAATCATTATCAAAAAACGTCAATAAAAGTGAAATATTTGTTAGTATGGTAGGTGGTACCAAAGATAGTATCGATAAAGACCAAGAATCAATTTGTATTTCGCATGTAGACGCAATGCTGAACGTTTATGAAGAATTGATGAGCGTCTGTAAAATAAAGTGGAGCAGGACTTCAACTTATCGCTCAAAACTTTGTTTAATACCTCGATTCAAGTTAAATTTTTGCTAATGCGATGCATTGGAAAAGTTTGTGTACAGAATTCAGTTATTTGCCCAATTTCTTTCAACTCCCCAATAATTTTAATAAATGTACGCCACTGCATAAAGGAATTGAACCCAAGACTAAATTTCTTATATATTCTGTAGATTTCTTGATATGTTGATGCCTCACCAGCATTCGCAACTACCCTCAATCCACACTCACATGCCAGCCAATCATAGATTTCCCACACATAATCAAATCGACACTTGCATATTGTAAGCTAGTCCATCTGTAGTGTTTCCCTCATCAAATCCAAATATGCCCTTCTGGGCAATTTCAGATCATGCCATCGATCCATTGCTACTATACTGCAAAACCTCATACAAAGACAACGGTTTTGACCTATATCACATAAGCACTTTACATGTTTCAACGCATTACGCTAGAATCAACTTGCAAGGATAGCATTTGAGTATAATGTCAGCATATTTCGACCAGTATACCACAAAATAACAATATGGGACAACGTTGTTTCGGGTTACTGACCCTTATCAGCCGTATGCTCATTTTCTGCAACACCCCCCACAAAAAACGTTTCCACCACTCCTCTTTGCTGTAAATAAGGACCAAAGAGCATATTTGTAAATCATGCAATTTTATGAAATGCTTAAAAATTAAGCGTTCCATAAAATTGCATTTTCTTCAGATATCAACAATTAAAGTTAGTTTAATGTTTTAATAACCTATGATAAGATGTTGAATTCGGGATTTCAAACATTTTCGGCTTTCTTTTGATACAAATTTAACTTACATTAAAGCAATGAATTAAACAACCTACGGTTCAAAAGTATGTTAGGCCTATCAACCTTTCCAAGGTTTCAACTATATGTTTGGTTCAAAAACGAATTGCCAAGAACAAAGATAAAGATCATGGGGAAAATTACTTCAAAAAAATACAAATTACAGAAAAATAACAACCATGTTACCCACTTTCAGGTGACCTTTATAGAAAATCCAACACGCGCAGTTCTCTCTTCCACCTATGCCTGTAGCCTACTTTTGCGTAACATTTCTACGAAATGTGTTTTATAAAAGATACAACTACGAAAAACGCCATGCGAATAATAAACTTGTAGCGATTCAATTCACAAACCAGTGTCTTTTTTCACTAGGCTGCTTCTTGCCTCGATTTTGCCACTCAAACGCTAATTGTCACGTTGAGAGGCATTGCAGCAAGCTACGCTCCTCCACGAAAACGTTGTCGCGGAAAATCTTTGAGCGTTGAAATGATATGCAATGTTGGTTTTTGACATTTTTTAAATGCAAGGATGTTCAACGACACCACATTTTTAATCATAACCGGGTAAATTTGATTTCAAGTTTCACACTTCACTTTGCTCCCATCGTTGAGAGTTAAGAAGAAAACCTGTCAATTATACTTTTAACTAAAGTCTGTCATACGGCACGACAAGGGAATTAAATCCAGGTCTGTCGAATATAAAGCAGTCGCGCTAGCCATTAGTCTACAGTTTTGTGCCATAACACCGCCGGTTAATGTTGTTCAAAGCTTGCAGGTAATGAAGAAGCGAGTTTGCTATGTAGCAACCTCTTGTAATTATGAAAAGCACACCAGGCCCACATGATAGCAAGATTTATTCATGTGTGCCGTAAAACTTGAATTTTTGCAAGAAGAGAATCCTTTAAATCAGTCAATAGGCCAGGGCTTACAATGCTCACGAGATTTATTTTATAAATAGGCCTTCCAATCTAAAGAAATATAAAAGCGGAAATTGGTAAATTTATTTTGCAGAGAGCTTGTCTAACCGAGATTGAAGCTAAAGAAAGTGGCGATCCAGATGAACAATACAGTTTTTACTCGGTTGTTCGTGTATGCACCTTCCAAAGCCTTTGCATGAACCTAACCGACGGCAACAACCCAAAATGTTATCCTGGACAGAACGGCGTAAGTTTTATTATTAGTAACTGTCGAAACCAGAGTTTCGCATTCGTAGATACGAAATTAGACTTCAATAGATACGAAGCTCACTTTTTGATTTGTTTGCATTTGCGTAGGTTTCACCAAATATTATAGGATGTTCCCAGAATGCTCCAACGAACCAACGAGATAGAAAAAAGATTGGAACCTTTTGTTGTGACTATCAGGATTACTGACGCTTTCTATCGTTTAATACGCAGAGCAGTTTTTGTCGCTTCAATGTAGGATGTTGAAAAACATGTTCTTTTTGCGATGTTGAAAAACATACGCTATATTTACGAGATGCTTATAAATATCAAAAACTTTCTGCCTAAACGATGTTGACACTAACAATGACTAAAAGCTGAACGAAAACCCGAGGTGGGAGAATTGAGGTTGTCAATTAGTTTAGACAAGAAGTACATTAAAAGGGTTTACACCTACTGCCCAAAGCTAAGAAAATGATCGTCTAAAGCTTTTCCAAACAAACAATAACTGTGTCATTGTTAACTTTAAACGTAAGATTATGAGATTACGGTTACCGTAAAGCAAAGCTAAATCCATCCAATCGTGGGGTTCAATTTTATTAACAAAACAAAAAATAACCAATGCATGAGCGCGGTATAGGCCATATAAGCTCAAACAAGCAACATTTGATGATAGCCTTCCAATGGCAGAGCACATTAAAATTCATAAACCATTCTTTACAAAAGCTGAATAGGATTAGATAATTATACCACTGTGATGTTCCAGAACAGGCTTTGAAAAGAAAAGCTTCCGAAAATTGTCCAAAGAACATTTATTTGAATTCATTATGAAAAAGAGCGTTTCAAAAATCGGTTGTCTGCTAAAACCGTGCGTGGGTGATAACATCTAAATTTTATGGGTTTTACAGTTTAAAGGCTAGAAAGAAAACCTTATTACCCTTTCCCTAAACACAACCTTTGATTAATAATATAAATACATGAAATATTTGTGCATGAAAAATGCTCACTTATTAATATTGTTTTAGGTTCGTCTATGCTACTTCTGTTGCCGAGGAGATCTGTGCAACTCCAATCTTGATATTCCAGAGGAAGAAGATGCATGTTTTAGTGACTATACTATAATTTAATACATATATACTGTACATCTATATTACTTTTGTTAGCACTGCAAATTATACCGGATTACCTGCAACCGGATTTAGTTAAGCTGAACTACTGCAGTGGAAGTGCGATACATCAAAAGTATTCCAAAAAATATTTATTTATTGTCTTAAACAAGAAGTGGCCAAACGTTTGAACTCCGGGCCCAAATTCGCGACTGCCCGTCCACTAGAGGGCCGGACGCAGTGCGATTTACGTAATACAGGCAAAAATAGGTTGTTAAAATGTGTTGTAGTACAATAACAACAATAAAATTACACCAATTGTGCAAGGTGTTTGGCGGACCGGATGAAACTGATCGGCGGGCCGAATGCGGCCTGTGGGCCGTAGTTTATCCACCCTTGTCTTAACTAAACTAAATTTAGCAAGACTACTACTATTCTGAAGTTATTTGGCCAAACTAAACGAAAAAAATCTGTGTTTTTGGTAAAATCAAATGCCGATTACTCTGTTAAAAGGTTTTGAGGTAGGGAAAAGAAGTTAGTTTTGGAGAGAGGAGATCGCTGGGATTTGCATAGCAGCGATAGATCAAGCATAAAAAGTTTCTTTTTTCACAAAACATTTTGAGATATTTTGTTCTCTAACTGCCAAAAACTCCTCCACTCCACCTATCTGTCAAAATCTCTGTAAATTGATGACGCTGTTAACAACTTCACCCGAAAAGACGTTCATGCAAAAATTGCAATTTTGATCGACAGTTTTTCGTGACAAAAAATTACCATGAGCTAATATCATACAATCTTTTGGAGGTGGTCAGTCGGCACTTCATATTTATTAAGTGCCTTCGTCTGTCTTGGAAAATTTCTGCAAAAAATTGCTCAAAACAGGTTTTGCTGGTTTAATCATTTTTCATCTTCTTTTTTTCTTTTTCCACTGCTATAAAACTTAGCTCAGGCAATTTATCTTCATAAAAAAGCATAGAGTGGTAAAAATGCGAAACAAAAGCTTTGCCAAATTTTTCACCGATAGCGGTGACACGGCCAACGAGTAGGCGGGAATTTTGTTCATTTAAAGCACCTTCACAGCGAGTTCAAGTCGTCAAAACTTTTGTTATCGGCACCTTCTTCTGCATGCAGAGCGATACTGAGAATTACAGCTGAACCTCCATAGCAGGATGACCCTGCTATTGAAACGAAGTACAACGCACTTTAACAGATAAGAAACATTTGCAACTGCGATAAAATATAGCCGTCAAATGTGTTTTCTCTGTGCTTGTTGAGGACCATTACAGTACTCTCGTCAAATTACATCAATAAAGTTCAAATACTTTTTTGATGAAATGAGATTACTTTAAGTAAGTTGAATATCAACTGTTTCATTTTCAGTTTTACAAATTTTGCATAAAGTTTTTAAGCTTTGAAAAAGATGAAGTTTTCTTTGTCCTTGTTGCTTATTTTTGGACTTGTTTTTGTTGTCAAGGCAGGAGAGATAGAACCTCCAACCGATAACGGCAACGGTGAAGATGGTGACAATGGAGATGAAGGAAACGCAACTAGTACGTTTGTTTATACTGTTCAGTAAATTTACATTTGCTGCTCAAATTTCCCCCAAGCAGTGTAAATTCATTGCTCTTTAGAGAATAGTTTCTTCTTGGTTAGACGGTTTTGCAACTGAAGTTTGCCTTTATCGGTTGTTATAAGGGCCGTGTACCGGAGGAAAAAGGAGTCCCACCTCAAAAAAGTAAAGCATGTTACATTTATCAAAGATTTGAATCGGCTTGGCATTTGATAGTAAAAGCCAAGGCGCACAACTTTTAACATTGAGGGCCACATTACAGATTTCATTTCGGCCATGGCCGCCAGTGATTATATTGCAGATTTTTTCTGTTCGGGCAAAGATGAAGAACTTTTTTGAGATCAACACTTTCTCATCTTGAGGAAACTTTTTGTTCATATTGGCGTTTCTTCTGTTTGTGTAAAGACGAAAACCTTTTGCTATAAAGATCAACTTGTAATCAAATTTAATGTATTTGAAGGAACAAAAACAAAGCGATAACACTTATGTTTTTGAATTTTCCAACACCATCACCGCTATGGTTTATATATTTGATAGGCCTACACTTCATCATTAAGACATTTATCATTTTCCTTGAAAATATCAACTTGGTAGATTGAAAGGCAAAGAAAGGCTTTTGCATGTAGAATTGGTTGCCGAAGAATGTCATGCTAAAAAGTGATTTGTAATTGCATTGACATTGTTAATTAAACAGATGGTCGATATGACCTTCATTCATATCGCTCACTACTTAAAAACTTTTTCTCCGAGAAAGAACCAAGTTCCTTGAACTTCATCTCTAAATATTTCTTCCAATTTTGTTTAATTGAGATCATTTGTTCTTTTTTCTAAAACTTGTCTTTCCAATGCAAAGTTGTGTGAAGGTGAGTCCCAAGTACTGCAAATCGTTCAATTGCAATGTGGGTAAACGGTTGTTCTTAAGTAGAGAACCAAAAAGACATGTTGAGGCGGATGCAAGGAGAATATGTTTCGAGCGAAAAATGCAAGATTTGGCTTAATTTTGTGTAACATAAAATGTTGGTTACCAGTTTGCAATAAAACGGATATCACTTCCACCACCTGTTTGATCAAAAATGTCAAATTACTTTTGACACAACGTTCTTCGGCAACCAAGTTTAAAAGCGATCGCTTTCATTTGATTTTTTTACCGGCACAATTGACATTTCAAGGACAACATTAAAGGCCTCCGTCATGACGTGTACTTCATAAATGAGCGATTGCTTTGGGACAATTCGAAAATTTTGTAAATGAATAATACTATCGTATATTTTTTGCTCCATTCGACATATGTTCACAAGACCGAGCAATTTGTAACTCTCGGCTTTTGACCATGAAGCCTTGGTTCAAGTAATTTTCGATCGGGTTAAAAGTGTCTCGCTTTCTCAACGCCCTTGCAGCTGTGTCAAAAGACATTGAGTAGATACTCGCGGCATGCGGCGTTGCTGAATAAAGCTAACGTTGTTTGCTTTTAGCTTAAGTTTCGAATTCAAACTACAGCATAGATCGACCGCAGCATGGCAAGGTGCGGGTACTTGCGGAATCGAAAATCAAAGAGCGACCTCACAGTCTCTTAAAGTCTTTGCCATTTTTTTAATGAGTTAAAGCTGGTTTCCATTAGGTGTAGCTCGCTGCGCGCATAAAACTAAATAGAGAAACAAAAGAATTTTTCACGCTACGCCTGCAATCTACGCCCAATGGAAACCAGCCTTAAATCATGCTTGTTTTATTACTTACTTTTGAGATGGGTCATTACAAGAACTACAGTAAAACAAGAGTAGTTACAGAAATGCGCTTTCTCTTGTGGAGAAACGTCACCACAGCCTAGAACATCTGCCAGGTCAGAAGACCGGCATGTTGGGGTAGTGATTAGAGCGACGGCTTTGCAGTCAGTTGACCTGGGGCCTATTTTTCTTCTCGACTCATACGGTAAGGCTTTAAAAACTGATATCCACAGTTTCCCTGTTGGCGCTCAGCCCGAAAGAGGCAGTGTGGAGAACAAGCCGACAATTTTGCTTGCTGTTTTCTTGGGAAATCTTACAGAAAGCTGCTATCTTTATGTGTCAGGCAGGTGGTCGGTAAAGCAGTGTACTAATTGTTGTGGCCCAGTCTAACTGAAGAATAGCAAACAAAGCACGAGCTCATACGTAGTGTGCGTACCGTTCCCCTGCATAATGCTCAGCACGACAGCTCAAGCGAAGAAGAGGGCGTGGCTAGAAGAACTGCCGAAAGTGTTCCTTCTCAATTTTGGCTTTGTAAAAGTTTTAACGGGTGATGTTACTCGATAACCAAAAGGAAATTTTTCCCCAGCCCCTATTCCAAATCATTTTCTTGCTTCACGTCGGCTTCTGTAACGTCATAACATAAATTTAATGTCTTACATTATTATCTTTGTGCTTCAGTAATTGCCAGATGCTTCAACGGCGCTGTTATTAACGGAGAGGGCGTGGTAAACATCACACAGGTTGACTGTGCTTTCGGAGAAGCGGGCACCCAAGAAGCGGTAGGTTGATCATTGTTGGCACGTGAGCGTAACTTAAAACGTGTTATCACATATTTCATCTGCGATTGAAGATTTAGACTCGATAGAAATAAAATACTATTTAGTGTTTTTGGCACTTTTTCAAAGCAACGTTTTTTAGTACCAGAGCAGAACTGAAAACATTTTTTTTCAATTTTATTTTTTAGTTTGTCTGTGATGATGAGCGGCAAGCTGCAACTATCATTTTTAATGGCTAAATGTGATGTAACTTAAAGGCATAGGCGTAAATCACGGAGATTTGCATTTCCCCAATATTTTAAAAAGGGGTGTCAATGCAATTATCCCCCCGATAATTTAGCATTAATATCAAGCTGTTTCCATTAATTTAACAGAATTGACTGAACGGTTACCGAGTGGGATATTTAAGTGGGCGCTTCAGTATTTACATTGGCTGAGGTAAACAGCACATATGCAACACTCGAGCACGTAAAACAATCCTTATATCACAACTTCAACACATCTAATTACTCTATGATTGATTTAGGAATCCGAAATGTCAGAACGTAGGGACTTTATCGTTCAAAAAAGAACAAAAACGCATTGTGACATCATCGTCATATTGGAGAGAACTTTTGTTTGTGTAGCGTCGTATATCTGAAACCAGACCAAATGTGATCAAGGTTATTTGATCGATGTAAGAAGGCCTACAGGAAAGCCGTGAATCATGAAACCAAATCACTTTCAACAAAGTAAATCATAATTATTTGCAGTTAGCCGTAGTGAAAATATTATTGACGTGGGAGAAGAAGATATACAAAGTGACTTGTGATACTTGCAAGTTGAAACTGCGTTGCGGCCATCACGTGGTGGTAGTAGCCCTGAACCCAACAGACTATCTTTATCTATTGCGCTGGTGTCATGAACCAAAAATAACAGGAGCGAAGCAATGGTGGCATCGCCTGGCACGATTTATGCTTAGAAAATCGATTTGATTTCTGCATCAGCAAATGAAAAAATCAGTCAGTTTGATTTCAAAGTAACCGGTATGATGCATACCCATGGGTCCATTACAATCCTACTGTTTAAGGCGTGCTATGTTGAAATTGCATGAAAGTAGATGAAATGGGATTACTTTGCAGTAATTCCAAGTAGGACCCTGCGTTTTTGTCAAAAGATTTCAAAACTTGAACCGTGCTGTCAAGATGGTGGAGGGCCATCAATTTTTCGACACTCATCGGACTGCTATTACAAAACCAAAACCATCAAGAGCGCCTTCTGTTTGCGCAACTGCCTACTGGATCAAGGCTAGAAAATAGCCAAGCACTTGCTAGACATTCGCTTCTGAGAATATTTTCGTCGTTGACATATCTTTTATGGCAAGGTTTGGCTCTTCGAGATCATGGTAAAGCACGAGAAAATGTTCCTTTATCTCTTAGAATTGTTAGCCAAACATGACAAGGAACTCTGTATGTTTATGTTAAGATCAACAAGTTTTACGTCATACTACAACCTAAACGAAATGATTAAGATGATTAGTCACAACATATTCAAGTTATTATCAAAAAACGTCAATAAAAGTGAAATATTTGTTAGTATGGTAGGTGGTACCAAAGATAGTATCGATAAAGACCAAGAATCAATTTGTATTTCGCATGTAGACGCAATGCTGAACGTTTATGAAGAATTGATGAGCGTCTGTAAAATAAAGTGGAGCAGGACTTCAACTTATCGCTCAAAACTTTGTTTAATACCTCGATTCAAGTTAAATTTTTGCTAATGCGATGCATTGGAAAAGTTTGTGTACAGAATTCAGTTATTTGCCCAATTTCTTTCAACTCCCCAATAATTTTAATACATGTACGCCACTGCATAAAGGAATTGAACCCAAGACTAAATTTCTTATATATTCTGTAGATTTCTTGATATGTTGATGCCTCACCAGCATTCGCAACTACCCTCAATCCACACTCACATGCCAGCCAGTCATAGATTTCCCACACATAATCAAATCGACACTTGCATATTGTAAGCTAGTCCATCTGTAGTGTTTCCCTCATCAAATCCAAATATGCCATTCCGAAATTTCAGATCATGTCATCGATCCATTGCTACTATACTGCAAAACCTCATACAAAGACAACGGTTTTGACCTATATCACATAAGCACTTTACATGTTTCAACGCATTACGCTAGAATCAACTTGCAAGGATAGCATTTGAGTATAATGTCAGCATATTACAACCAGTATACCACAAAATAACAATATGGGACAACGTTGTTTCGGGTTACTGACCCTTATCAGCCGTATGCTCATTTTCTGCAACACCCCCACAAAAAACGTTTCCACCACCCTTTTTTGTTTTAAATAAGGACCAAAGAGCATATTTGTAAATCATGCAATTTTATAAAATGCTAAAAAATTAAGCGTTCCATAAAATTGCATTTTCTTCAGATATCAACAATCAAAGTTAGTTTAATGTTTTAATAACCTATGATAAGATGTTGAATTCGGGATTTCAAACATTTTCGGCTTTCTTTTGATACAAATTTAACTTACAGTAAAGCAATGAATTAAACAACCTACGGTTCAAAAGTATGTTAGGCCTATCGACCTTTCCAGGCAGAGACGTAGCAGCCGCCCCCAAACCCCCCAATTGGGGGGGGGGGCAGGCCAACTTTGGGGACCCAAGTTAGTCTGAAATCGCTTTTTGGCTACGTGACTATTTTCAGTTCAGCAGACTTGTTTACAACCGATTTAAACTGTAGGAAGAAATTGGCTTGTGACATCATAAGTGAATGCAACGTCATTTTATCTCGCAGAATCTAGAATATTTCGATTGATTTTCTGGTAGAATCTTGAATATTCGATTGACGTAACAATGCCGTTGTTACGCAACAATCATAGAATGGTCTGGAATTCTGTTTGGCTATAAATACCGGGACAATATATATATATACACTGCAGAGTGCAGATAAAGTATTTTATTGACATTGTATAGAATGAAACGTTCAAAAAGTGGTGCTCAAAAGAGAAAAGAAGCAGCCACTGCTCGAGATGCTGTAGCGAAATTGCCCAAGATGACAGATTTTTTCAAGATTACTGAGCAGAGTAGACCTGGCACTAGTACCGAGAGGGATGAAGAAAACTATAGTGTACGAGAAAAAGAAGACTATGACGATCAGCATCAAAGTGATTGTGAATTTCCAGAAAATATAAGTTGTGATTTACCTGCCAATACGCAACCTTCAATATCAAAAATAACTGAATCTCAATTTACCCCTATCCCTGATGACCCATGTAAATGGCCTGAAAGTATTTCTGATGCTCAACGATGTGATATAGTAAAGCGTGGACCACATCAACTAATAATGAATTTTCCATATAATAACACAACTCCAAGGCGACGTTTTTCCTCCAACCATTATAAACGTGTGTTACCTAATGGTGAAAGTATTTCACGGTCGTGGCTAGTTTATTCTGGGGAATCAGATCAAGTTTTTTGCTTTTGTTGTAAGCTATTTGGAAAAACACTAAGCCCGTTTTGTAGTGGTATAAATACATGGGAGGGTTTTTCGAAAAAACTGAAAGACCATGAAAACGACATTTCCCACCAAGAATGCTGCAGTCAATGGATGTTGCTAGCTGAAGGGATGAGAAATTCATCCACTATCGACAAACGCGAGATGAATATTTTTTTCAACGAAAGACGTTTTTGGAGAAATGTTTTAGAGAGACTTATCGACATTGCCTTGTTTCTATCGGAAAGGAATCTTGCTTTTAGAGGATCTGAAGAAGTCTTAGGATCTCCTCACAATGGAAATTTTCTGGGTATATTTGAGCTTTTGGCAAGAAGAGATCCGATCCTAAAAGAGCTTCAAGACAGAATCAAGAATAAAAACACTAAAGATCACTATTTGAGTCCTACCATACAAAATGAACTAATTGAATTGCTAGCGACAGAAGTTGAAAAAGAAAATTTACAGCAATTGAAATTGGCAAAATATTTTTCTATAATTTTGGACTGCACTCCAGATATGTCACATCATGAACAAATGTCTGTCATTCTCCGTTATGTACTATGTAATGAAGAAGCTGCTGTTGTTAAAGAAACATTTTTTGGCTACTTGAGAATAAGTGACAGTACTGGGAAAAGCTTGTTGGACGCTTTCTTAGAAAAAGCGACCGAACTGCAACTCGAATTGTCTGATTGTCGAGGTCAGTCATATGATAATTTATTTGAATTGTATCCGAATGTGTACATCGCACTTCGAATCTTACTAACTTGCCCCGTGACTGTTGCCAGCGCTGAAAGAGCTTCAGCAAATTGAAACTGATCAAAACTTTTAATAGAACGTCTATGACAGACAGTAGACTATCTTCATTAGCCATGTTGTCAATCGAAAATGACTGCGCCCGATCTCTTGATTATGACAATGTCATAACAGCATTTGCGAATAAAAAGGTTCGCTCCAGACTATTTAAATGATAGTGTGTTTTTATAACTTTTTCATGTTTTTCAGTGTCATTGCTTTCGTTTCGCAGTGTCTGCATAAATGTCCTACTGAACTCTGGCATCGGTGCCGAATTTTTTATGACTTGCACCTTCGGTATCGGCATGCTTTATTCTGACATTAGCCTGTTTACTTATGTACAAATTGTGGTGTATTTTCTTAATGCAGCTTTTCAATTTTACACCTCTAAAGTGATATGACCTGTGCGCAGGGGCTCTTGCGCTTACTTTGGGAGGGGCCCGAAGTTGGAGTGCTACGGGACTGTTTCCAGGGTTTCAACTATATGTTTGGTTCAAAAACGAATTACCAAGAACAAAGATAAAGATCATGGGGAAAATTACTTCAAAAAATTTGCTACAAATTACAGAAAAATAACAACCATGTTACCCATTTTCAGGTGACCTTTATAGAAAATCCAGCACGCGCAGTTCTCTCTTCCACCTATGCCTGTAGCCTACTTTTGCGTAACATTTCTGCGAAGTGTTTTTTATAAAAGATACAACTACGAAAAAGCCATGCGAATAATAAACTTGTAGCGATTCGATTCATAAGCCAGTGTCTTTTCTCACCAGGCTGCTTCTTGCCTCGATTTTGCCACTCAAACGCTAATTGTCACGTTGAGAGGCATTGCAGCAAGCTTCGCTCCTCCACGAAAAAGTTGTCGCGGAAAATCTTTGAGCGTTGAAATGATATGCAATGCTGGTTTTTGACATTTTTTAACTGCAACGATGTTCAACGACACCACATTTTTAATCATGACTGGGTAAATTTGATTTCAAGTTTCACACTTCACTTTGCTCCCATTGTTGAGAGTTAAGAAGAAAACCTGTCAATAATACTTTTAACTAAAGTCTTTCATACGGCACGACAAGGGAATTAGATCCAGGTCTGTCGAATATAAAGCAGTCGCGCTAGCCATTAGTCTACAGTTTTGTGCCATAACACCGCCGGTTAAGGTTGTTCAAAGCTTGCAGGTAATGAAGAAGCGAGTTTGCTATGTAGCAACCTCTTATAATTATGAAAAGCACACCAGGCTCACATGATCGCAAGATTTATTCATGTGTGCCGTAAAACTTGACTTTTTGCCAGAAGAGAATCCTTTAAATCAGTCAATAAGCCAAGGCTTACAATGCTCACGAGATTTATTTTATAAATAGGCCTTCCAATCTAAAGAAATATAAAAGCG
Organism: Trididemnum clinides; assembly: GCA_963675345.1. Taxonomy (NCBI): domain Eukaryota; kingdom Metazoa; phylum Chordata; class Ascidiacea; order Aplousobranchia; family Didemnidae; genus Trididemnum; species Trididemnum clinides. The sequence continues at coordinate 26,033,065 of OY776290.1, read as the reverse complement.
GAAATTGGTAAATTTATTTTGCAGAGAGCTTGTCTAACCGAGATTGAAGCTAAAGAAAGTGGCGATCCAGATGAACCGTACAGTTTTTACTCGGTTGTTCGTGTATGCACCTCACAAAGCTCTTGCATGATCCAAGCCGCCTTGAACAAACCAAAATGTTATCCTGGACAGAACGGCGTAAGTTTTATTATAAGTAACTGTCGAAACCAGAGTTTCGCATTCGTAGATACGAAATTAGACTTCAATAGATACGAAGTTCACTTTTTGATTTGTTTGCATTTGCGTAGGTTTCACCAAATATTATAGGCAGGGCCTCCAAGAGAAATCTTTCAAGGCGGTACAAAGCCCATGTGGGGCCCCTAACACTTGCTAAATTATTTTGCAATAAAATTGAGGGAAATTAATGTCTATTAAACTTCAACAAATGCTCAGTTAATAATCATATAGAAGATTATCATCAGTGTTAAAACAAATTAGTTGAAAGCGAAAGTCAACCGGACCTCGGTCGCTTTCTGGTTCTATTCAAATAAGGTCTCTGTGCCTGCCCTCAAATCTGGCCTCAAATTAGCATGCAGAAATCCAGTGTATTATAAATCAACAAACTAATATGAAACTAGGCCTAAACAGCGGCTAAATACAGTCCGCTAGCCCGATCCGAGCTAGCAGGTCGACTTCCTAAAATAAAACACAAATCACGAATTAACTGAAAAAACAATGGCGGCTAACACTAATTCTTGCCTGGCGCGGGTAATACATTATATCCAACGTAATCTACCAGAGAGAGCTAATTACTGACCAAGTCGAAATTACAGCGCGAAAGAATGCTAACGTTACGTGCTATTATATCAAAAAAACTACTGTTACTATCTAAGCTACTAAAAAGATACACGAGGTCTAAATCTAAAGAAAACCAGAAATCGTGCTTGATCATCCGATCTAACCTAAATAAACGAGTTGAAGACAATGGATATGACGTAATGTATCTAGGTCACAAAAAAAGAGAATGGAGAAAAAAGATACCGCGCCGAGTGCCGCGGGAAAGGCAAGAGAAGAGAATGCGGCTATCGCTTACAGTCCCCCCAAATTATGGAACGAGTCTAAGAGAGACATAATTTAACACAAAAAAATGATAGCCGCGAAGAAATTAAAGAAATATTACACACATTAGGCCTATTACAATCTTCGCTATAAGCTCCGTTCATCGATTGATTGTTCATCTGGAGGTATTGAAGTCATCATTGTTGTTGACATCATCATCGGTATAGCAGTTATTGTCCGTTCTCGGTTCAGTAACAGGCTCGATGAGAACTAGTTTGCGGACGTCTCGTTCTCGAATCCGACCATCAGACATGCGAACGGTTGCAGAGCGTACTTTCCCATCAGGACATTGCTTCAGGTCCACCACTAAAGCATATGGATGACGGCCAACTGGTGGGGTAGCAGGATCAATTAGAAGAACAAGATCGCCTTTCTGAAAGTTGCGTTCAACATTTCTCCATTTTTGGCGCTCTTGGAGAGAGTAGAGATAGCGGTTGGTCCATCTTTGCCACCATTCTTGAGCGAGACGGCGAGTGTATTGATGTCCACGGCGTAGCTTGTCTCGAATATTAGTAGTCTCGTTTGGAAGAAGATCACTGTCGGAGGGATCCAGGTATCCAGTAATTAAGTCAATCGGTCTTAGTGCCTTGACGTCATCTTGGTTGCCGACGAATTTTCCCATCGGTCTACAGTTCATTATACAGGGTGTCCCAAAAAGATGTATACACTCTTTGAATCGTTATAACTTAATCAAGTTATTGATTTTTGCTTTCAAATAAATTGATGCAAAAGAAAGAATAAACATTTAAAGAATTTGTGAGAAAAAATATACAAAAACATATCAAATTAAATCTTAATAACACAAAAGACACTTGGGGCAATTTCAGAATGTTTACAAATTGACGAGTTCACATATGTACTCAAACTGGTGGCAGTTTTGCTCAATACGCTTTTCATATCTTGAAGAAATGGACTTAGAAAAGTCCAGCAACATTTTCTCTGGTATTTTAGCACATTCTTTTTCAATTGCTACTCTCATTTTAGCAATTGTTTTAGGTTTCCTACTGCAAACTTCGTTTTTTAGAAACCGTTGGAAGAAAAGAAACAGTTAGGATGTTCACCTAGTTTACCAGATTTGACACTGGTAAATTTCTTTGTGTTACTGTTTCTAAAAAACGAAGTTTGCAGTAGGAAACCTAAAACAATTGCTAAAATGAGAGTAGCAATTGAAAAAGAATGTGCTAAAATACCAGAGAAAATGTTGCTGGACTTTTCTAAGTCCATTTCTTCAAGATATGAAAAGCGTATTGAGCAAAACTGCCACCAGTTTGAGTACATATGTGAACTCGTCAATTTGTAAACATTCTGAAATTGCCCCAAGTGTCTTTTGTGTTATTAAGATTTAATTTGATATGTTTTTGTATATTTTTTCTCACAAATTCTTTAAATGTTTATTCTTTCTTTTGCATCAATTTATTTGAAAGCAAAAATCAATAACTTGATTAAGTTATAACGATTCAAAGAGTGTATACATCTTTTTGGGACACCCTGTATCTTCAGCTTGGCGGCAAATGGTCATCAATTCAAAATCGGATGGTAGGCGCGCTTGATTATCAGCGCCCAAAATTCCTTCACAAACTTCTTTAAAGGTTCGGATTTGCCGCTCCACCGTTCCCTGATGGTGGGAGCTGGCAGGTGTTGAGAACTCCCAGGTAATTGCTGTGCTTGACAGTGAGTCACGCAGTTTTATCGATTCCCAAGTCGTTTGGACTGACTCGGGATTGAGAATATTGTTAGCTCCAATGAATGTCGTTGCACAGTCGCTGCGAATATGTTGCGTCTTGTTTGCTGTAAGGCAAAGAAATCGTTGTAAGCAGTTCAGAAACGATGTAGTGCTCAGAGATTCCACCAATTCGATGCGGACCGCTGATGTCGCATTGCATACGAACACACAAATCCATCTTTTCTCTTTGTTACGCCCTCGTTTGACTTCAAAGGGTCCGGTGTAATCGATAGACACTGAGCTGAAGACTGGTTGTTGTGACGTCACTCGATAATTTGGTAGAGGAGACATCAGCTGTTCAGCTCTGCTTTTACGTAACAGCTTGCAGGTAAAGCAGGAATTCAGATAGGTTCGCACTGTCCTTATTCCACCAATAGGTCTTACGCCCATGTCCGAGTTAAGCGAAGCTAGGACCCATTCAGCAGATCGGTGAGCGAGCTTTTCATGTCGCTCTAAAATAAGCAGTCTAGTAACATTGTGTTCGATAGGCAATAAGGCGGGATGCTTTGCTTCATCTGATAAGTCCGTGGAATAGTCTAACCTTCCACCAACCCGCAGAATTCCATCACAATATACATATGGCACCAGACCTCTCAGAGAGGTCATTGTCGCGTTTCGTTTTTCAGGTAATCGATCAAGAGCATCTTCAAATGATATGTTCTCGTGTTGCATCAGGGCAATGAGTTCACCCAGTCCATCGTGCTGTGCAGCTCGTACAAGAATGCGCAGAGTGTTCTTCGGATTATCTACAAGTTCTTTTTGCTTCGCATTATTTTCTTGGGGGTCGGTTCCCTGTAGACATCCTTTCCATCTATAGTAGCATTTGATTACCCTATCGAGGATTCGAAAAGCTTTTTGCATTTTATTTGTCTTGCTCAGTGTGTGCTCCATAAATCCAGTCTCGGCACAATTTGGCGGTTTGGACTGTGTCGCGCTCATGACCTCTGCAGTACATATCTTCTCGATTGTAGATAAATCGACTTCGTCAATTGCCGCAGGACAGCGAAGAAAGCAAGGTCCCCCCGTCCAGAGGTCCCATTTCTCTTTATTATTGAGGCGACATCCCCTTGTAGCCACATCAGCAGGGTTCTGGTCCGTAGGAACATAACGAGGCACTTTCCCATTGGTCCGCTTGAGAATTAGATCAACTCGATTCCTCTCGAAGACTCGTAACTCCAAAGTCTTTGACGAACACCATTTTATGACAGTCTGCGAATCCGTCCACATCTCATAGCGCTCAATAGGAAGGGACGTCGATTCAAGGGATTCTTTGAGTAGCCTTGTACCAATGTCAAGGGCAATAAGCTCCTTTCGGGGAATGGACCCGCGAGCTACTTCGTAACTCGACAGAACAGATGTCTTTGCAGCGATGAGGCTAACATGGCAATCGTTGTCTGTATGCGAGCGAAGATATACCGCAGCAGCTGCTACATCCTTGCTGCTGTCAGAAAACATATGAAATTCATGCTTCCAATCTTTTGAAAGATCCGCCGGAACCCGTCTTCGCAGTATAGGCACCGAGGCTAGATTCTCAAGAGCAGTAATGCACTTTCGCCATTCGTCTGCTAGATCATCTGCTAGAACCTCATCCCAATCAGTTGTACGTCGCATAATCTTGGAGCAGCATACATTCATGCGAATGTAAAGTGGTGCCCACATGGACAGTGGGTCGAAGATCCGGTGGTTGTGACTCAACACAAGTCTCATCGTTAGCGGCTTGGAGCCGTTGATTTCCCAGTTTGGTTTCTTAAGGAACAGTTCATCAGTATTGGTATTCCACACCAATCCAAGTGCTTTTTGTACTCCATCACTGCAAGCTCCAGAGCTACAATCTCTAGAGGAGATTTCTCGAACAGCAGATGCAACGTTGTCATCATCTAGGTCTTGCAAGATGTCTTTGTGGTTTGAGTTCCACTTCTTCAATGTAAAGCCAGTAGATTGTAGTAAGTCTGTCATTTCCTGCACAACTTTACGACCCTCCTGTACGTCATTGACCCCAGTAATTAGGTCGTCCACAAACATATCTCGTTTTACCCTTTTGACAGCATCTTCACTCACATTGGGTATGTTCTTTTCGGCAGTATAGTGAAGAGCATAGCCTGCCATACTTGGTATGCATTTTAAGCCATATGGTGCCACTTGAAATTGAAACGTAGCAACGTCTCCTTGCATGTTCGGTTGGTCGAACCACAAAACACGAAGCACGTCTCGATCCTCAGGATGAATTCTAATCTGAAAAAACATGTTGGCAATATCGCTTGCTAGGCCGTACTTTTTTTCCCCGAATCGCTGTAGAATGGATGGCAGGGATTGCATGAATATTGGTCCTCTTGCCAGTAGCTGATTCAGTGAAACACCTCCAAACTCACGTGCTGCATCGAACACCACCCTGAACTTGGCTTGAGAAGTATTGAAATGGAGAATGTAGTTCACTGGGTGAGATTGTTTGGTAGATTTCCCTTCATCACCTTTATGCGGTAGCCGTAGCAGATGCCCTTCGTCAATGGCTGCTTGCATCTTTTCACAGTATTTGGCCATCATTTCCGGTTGTGATTGCAGCTTTTTCCGCAATCTCAGAAGCGATGTCTTGGCTTGAGTATAGTTGTTTGACAACGTTCCAGGGTCGGATGACCATGGTAGCTTGAATTGAAGATGTGTTCTGCCATCCTCCACTGAAACCTTTTCTACAGTCGTGTCATAAAATGCCGAAATTGTCTCGTCTTCTATGCTCATTGAAAGTTTTTCGTCATTTACGGAAGAATGTAGAGGATTTTTTTCCAGCTCCTTAATGTCATGCAGTCTATCACAACGTGAGAGCCTCAACTTTGAGGTTTCAGGGCAGCAAGTCGATATAGTGCAAGCACCATTAGCACTTATTTTCCATTGTTCTTGTCCTCGTTCTGCTAGCATTGCAGGCTGAATAGCTGCAGCCACTTGGTTAGTTCCATTGTGGGAGTGAGTCTTTGCACTTAACCAGAATCGTCCAAGAGTAACATCGAGCGCATTGTGTAAGCCGATTGGCATCACAGACAGAGGCGAACATTTAAACAACGGAAAGAATAGATGCTTCCACGCCAAATCACTCCCAAGTATCATATCGATTCTCCTGGGTAGGGTGGAATCCTTTCCTTCTTCTAGGTACTGAGAAAATGGAAGCTTTTGGTCGATGAAGTGCGTATCATTCAGCATAAATGCGCTTTGGCTTGTTTCCTCAATCTCCAGGTCTTTGCGCATTACCTCACAGCTGATCAACGCGCCGTTAAACATTTTATAATGTTGAGAGCTGTCGGGCAACCATCCTTCGTGGAGCTGTTCTCCCAATTCACGGGAACACAGGGTTCGTGTAGCACCGGTATCGATGGCAGCATAGAAAGGAATTCTTCCACAGACATATCCAGTATGATCTCGCTTTATGGCCGTCAACAACATTAGTCCAATTTGCTCGGGCACTTCTTCCTGGTGACGAACCATCCCTACGGTGTCTGTGTGATCCCCCGTATTTTCGTGACGTGTCATGTCCCTGATAGCAGGTTTGGTAGTTGCTGCGGGCTTCACATTGCTCTTTTGCTGTAAATCGTCATCGTGCAGCAAGTCGTGATGATTTCGCCCACACTTATCACAGGTGTGGCTTTCTTTGCAGTTCCGGGTTCTATGGTTTTTTCCCAAGCAACTGAAACACAAACCACGTTCCTTGATAAATACCCATCGTTCACTAACCTTCATGCCAAGGAATTTTCTGCATTCAACTAAGGAGTGGGTGTTGACTTCCGGATGCAAGAGACATTCTTTCACACGCTTTTCTTTTACTCCACGTTGCATGTAACAAGTGCCATCTGATCTCTCATTGGTCGCTACATGAGGAGTTGAACGATTAACTTGGCGGGTATTGGCTGACCATGAAGGCTTAGGTTGTCTTAAAGTCCCAGGCTTTCCTACTTTCTCTATCTTCATTGTGTGCAGAGTGTCGATATACGCTATTTCCCTGGTGAGAAAGAGTATAAAATTTTCATACGTCCATTCATCGGGCGGCAAAAAGGATTCAAGCTTATCTCTTAGTTTATCACTCAGGGAGCTGTACAATGTTCCCATCAGGTGCGGTTTTTGTAAAGCCGTACCCATGTTGAGCGAATCCGCAATCCCCTGTACATTACGCATGTCAGCACGCAGTTCTAGAAGCGCTTTCCGGTCGTGGTCCACAGATTTAGCTGGTCGTTTTATTTGTCGCATGGCGTCCTCCAAAATTACCTCTTTTCGACCGTAGACCTCTTCTAAGGTGTCCCATACTATGTCGCAAGCTCTCCCTGCATCAAAAACAGAAAATGCATTACGAATGTACCTTCTTGCCTGGCCAGTGACGGTTGTTTCGATCCACTTCAAAAGCAGGTCAGGTCGAGTTTTCCTCAGCTGACGGTGGCGTAATAGAAACCGATGCCGATATGCTGGATACTCTGAGGTGTCGTTTCCTGAGTAGCGTAATCCTCCAGTGGTTTCTTCCAACAGAGCTCTTTCGAGAGATAAGGGAATTACTTCATGACCCATTTCATGTTCGACTCTTTGTCGTGAGTCGGTATGGCCTTGCTCTCGGTCACAAGTATGTTTTCTGATTGGATCCTCAGGCCGAAAATGTGAAAAACCAGCTTCTGGTCCAGTTGAGTCAATGTTCCTAGGGTCAGGCCTATGCCTAAGAGCGGGCAATTGAATGCATGTCTCTTCGAGTTTGGGTTTCATGGCATGCTGCGCTGGCAATGCAGATCCCCTAGATTCTAAATGTTGCTCCCCTGGAGTCTTCTTGGCTGGAGGTCCCCCCGTGGACTTGCTATTTCCAGCAACAGCCAATTGTTGGTACGCGTCGTGTGCACGATTAAAATCGACGACGTCGAGAATGCTGGTGGCATCCTCAGCAATGTTTTTGTACGCATCAATTTCTATCTGTTTCTTCAGCAGGGTGATTTCACCCCTTCTCTTTTCCAATTCTGCGTTATTTCTCTTTTCTTGAATATCCACTTCTTTTTCCTGTAGAGTCAGCTCCATAAGCTGATTTTGGGCTTTCAGATTCCTTATTTCGTGTTGTTGCTCTTCAATAATTTGAAGAGACTTGGAGGAGTTCTTTGATCCCAACTGAGAGAGTGGATCGTGAAGTGTACTAACCGTCCCACTTGTTCGGTCGTCAGGATCTTTCAACGCTCTGTTGTAGTAGCGTTTCAGCTTTTCCCTTTCGTCAGAAGGATAGTTGGCAATTAACCGTTGAACTTTATGGCGTGCCAGCGACGTGGGGTTGCTCTCAATCCAGTCGTGTAGAGCAGTACTGTAGATGGTGTGTGCCTTCAACCCATAATTCAAAGTTTCAGTGAGTACACCCTCTTCAACGTTATGTTGGGACAAGCTATATTCTTTCATCACTGATGTGATGAGCTTTAACTGCAAGGCACACCGCGACAGAGATCGGTGGTTCAGCAAACTTACTGACGTTGGGTCGTCTACCCAGTCCAATCGCACATCACTCAGGACATCTTCATCCACTGCAGCTTCGTCAGGTTGGCACCCACCTCGTACCCCAAGGTTTTCAGTAACAACAGACTCAGAATGATGCTTCCATACCTCGGAACTCTCCTGAATATTCTCCATTGCTCATAAACTTGTACCCCAAATTCGGCAAGGAAAAAATCAAAGCGATTGTCAGCTTGTTTGAACTCCAAAACTGGGCTACCACCCTAGCAGATTTTCTTCAAAGTTCAGCACAGAAAATCATCAAATTCTGCTAGCTCGGATTGAAAGCGAAAGTCAACCGGACCTCGGTCGCTTTCTGGTTCTATTCAAATAAGGTCTCTGTGCCTGCCCTCAAATCTGGCCTCAAATTAGCATGCAGAAATCCAGTGTATTATAAATCAACAAACTAATATGAAACTAGGCCTAAACAGCGGCTAAATACAGTCCGCTAGCCCGATCCGAGCTAGCAGGTCGACTTCCTAAAATAAAACACAAATCACGAATTAACTGAAAAAACAATGGCGGCTAACACTAATTCTTGCCTGGCGCGGGTAATACATTATATCCAACGTAATCTACCAGAGAGAGCTAATTACTGACCAAGTCGAAATTACAGCGCGAAAGAATGCTAACGTTACGTGCTATTATATCAAAAAAACTACTGTTACTATCTAAGCTACTAAAAAGATACACGAGGTCTAAATCTAAAGAAAACCAGAAATCGTGCTTGATCATCCGATCTAACCTAAATAAACGAGTTGAAGACAATGGATATGACGTAATGTATCTAGGTCACAAAAAAAGAGAATGGAGAAAAAAGATACCGCGCCGAGTGCCGCGGGAAAGGCAAGAGAAGAGAATGCGGCTATCGCTTACACCAGTGTTCAAGCAATGTAGCAATATAAAATACGATTTACACATTTACATTTACCATTTATAACGAGAATTTTAAATGTTCATAGAAAAATCTTTGTCAAGGAAGAAATTAGCAAAAAAATCATTTAATTAGGTTACCTTAATTTGTGCTTTTCTGGCTTTCTTATGTGCAAAATTTCTAATTACACTATCAAAATCAATTTGTCTAGCAATGCTAGGCTCAATGCTCAGTCTTGCTAGGTCAACAAGTCGAGTTTGAGACATAGTAGACCGTAAATAGTTTTTGATAATTTTAAGCTTGCTGAAAGATCTTTCAGCAGATGCTACTGTAGCTGGTATTGTCAACAATATTCTCAAGCTGATACAAACATTTGGAAATAATTCACACAATTTGTATTCTTTTAACAAATTTAGCAATTCTAAAGGTTTCAGCTGTGGTTTTCCAAAATTAGCCTTGTGTACTACTGGTAAATGCTGCATTTCTTCTGCAAGATCTTCATCATCAAGGTCTGTAGGATATTGATGAGCTAACCTTTTTGCTTTTTTTTCTAGCTCACTTTCACACATTGTGGGATATTTCCACAAAAAATCAAAACTGTCAGCCAACCTCTTAACAGCATTAAAACGTACAGTTAATCCGGCAACAACATTATCAATAAAAACATAAAACACAGTTTTTCTAAAATAGGCCTCTTCTTGGGAATCATCTGTGTCATTCATTTCTGCCATATTGGCTTCAGGTGTACTTGTGCCATCATGCATCCTTGTCCTCTTCCGAGATACATGTCCACGTCCATGGGAGAATTTGATATCCATCTTAAGATTTAATGCAACCTCTTTTGCTTCATTCCAGATTCTTTTCCAGTTACTTCGTAGTTTCACCATATCTTCAAGGAGAGTTTCAATGTTAGACACCTCTACATCCAGAGTGGCATCTCTTGCTTGAATTACCTTGTTGCAAATATCTATTGCAGCCAAAATTTTATACCAAACTGCCGACATTAGCACACAAATAAAACTACTTAAGTATGCCAACACTCCGTTGATTTCATTTCTTGTCTTTGCTGTTAAGTTAAGCTCTAACAGATCTTGCAGTGCTAACTGGATACCATTAAGATGAAATGCAAAAGGTTTGATACACTGAAGTCTATCAGACCACCTGGTTTCTGACATGCCATGTAGAGAACAACCTATGCGTGCATTAAGTAATTCCCATCGTTTAGGGCTAGAGCTGAACAAGTTATAAATTGTTTGAACTGTTCCAAAATATGTTATTGCTTCTGGCAGACTCTCGGCAGCATCGTTTCCACATAAATTGAGAGTATGACAGCCACAAGGAGAAAAGATTGCCAATGAATTCTGTTCTTGTATTTTTGCATGCGCACCTTTATACTTTCCTGCCATGTTAGCAGCATTGTCGTATCCTTGTGCCCTACAATCGCTCAGAGGAATGGCGTGCGCTTCTAAGGTATCCATGATTAATTGAGCAATATCTTCCCCCCTCTTACTGCTGCAATCAACAAACATAAGAAATCTTTCTTGTACCTCATATCTATCATCCTTTAAGTTTAAATACCTCAACAGGATCGTTGTTTGCTCCACATGAGAAGAGTCTGGAGTTGCATCCACAATAACTGCAAAATATTTTGAAGCCTTTCTTTCTAACAAAATGTGTTGTTTTACAAGGGTAGAACATTCTGAAATAAATTCGTTTTGTGACTCTGGAGAGAGATAATGAACTTGAAGGCGTTCACCTTTTCCCTGGTATTCCTTAACCTTGTTCACATGTTCTTGGAGAAGAGGATCCCACCTTGACAGCAGCTCAATCAGACCTAGGAAGTTACCATTGTTTGGATCCCCAATCCGGTGTGATGATCCACTAAATGCCAAACCACGTTCCCCCAGAAAAAGAACAACATCAAGTATACGTTTCAACAGATTGCACCATTTCACTGCTTCAGTTTGGTAACTTGCTTCTAATAAAGAGTCAACCCCTTTTCCAGATAAAAGACGTCTTTCAAGTTCTTTCCAAGCTATGTAACATTCCTTATGGCTCTTGCTCTTTTCATGTTCTTGGACCCTAACACTTACTTTTCGCCACTTTGTACCAGCTGTCCAGCCTCCAGGCGATGCTAGTGCAGACATTGAAGATGAAACGCTAGTGCTGTGCCAAAACAGTCGACATGGCAAACAGTATAATGCTTGTTTCATTTCACTCCAAACAAGAAAATCTCTCCTGTGCATTTCTCCATTAGCACCACGGAATTTAAAAATAATTTCTGGAAAAGTTTGATTGTCCGAGTCGTTTGGAAATTGTTTAGGTAGCGGGATGTGACCGATGGTTATATATTTTTCTATTATTGCTTGAGAAGGAACTTCATCTGTAATGCACCCAATATCAAGGCCAATAACTGACTTGGCATTTATACTTTCAGAACGATTTTCATGTAGTTCTTTTCCAGTCTTACTTCCTGCAGAAAAAGGAATTTTGCTTTCCTTTGTACCAAAATTAAGTGATTTGGTATTTCCTACATCTGAATTGGAGTTTGCATTTCCCAAAGACACTTCTTTGTTAGTTTCGTCTGCAATTATAGCAACTCTTCTTTCTTTTGAATCGACCTTCTCACAGAAGAAACTTACTGAAGAGTCTGGCTTTTCACTGGCTTCTCCTAATGCTTTCGTAACAGAAAGGTTTGCAGAGTCTTCTGCCTGAAGTGTATTAGGCCCTAATAGCCCAACCTGGAAGAGTGTTTGCTGCCCTTTATTCTGCCTTGCCTCTCTTGCCACCCTTTCTTTTCGTTTCTGCCATCCTGATTTGTGAGGATACATTCTCAATGGGTTACTTTACTTTAAATCAAAAGTTTTTTTTATAAAATTTAAATGTTTGAAATTGAAAAACGTAAAGAAGAATTCAGCTAAAAGGCAGAGGTTATCAAGAGATCTTTAATCTTAACATTTAAGACGTAAATCACTTGTTTACTGTGACCACAGAGTTCAAGATTAATAAATAAGTAGGCCTATAATACTTGTAACAGTTGTTTAATGGTGAATGAATCATTGTTGTAATATTATTAAAACATTTTTTTAAGCGACGATCTCAGCCATAGATCTAGCTTACAAATATACAATGAAATTCTGTACATTAGCTTGGCCTGAAATGAACACACTTACCTACCGGTCGTAAGATTTAGGCCTAGGCCTGTTTGTCTACCCTCAGTATGAGAGCTAGCACAGTTAATATGTCAGTCTGTTTGGCAGGCTAGTGGCTACTGTTTGTCTATAATAAGCAGTAATCAATCCATACCAGGAATTATAATACTGTTTAGTCGATAATATTCACATATAATGGCATAATGACAGCCGACTTTGTTGCCAAGATAGTTGCGTATTTACGCGACTCCTACATGCGTACACACGATCTTGGCCAAATGTTTAAGAGGAGTCGTGGGCCCCTCCTTGGCTCTCGGGCCCTGGAACAATGTACCTGCTGGACCCCCCTCTCATAGGCCCTGATTATAGGATGTACCCAGAATGCTCCAACGAACCAACGAGATAGAAAAAAGATCGGAATCTTTTGTTGTGACTATCAGGATTACTCACGCTTTCTATCGTTTAATACGCAGAGCAGTTTTTGTCGCTTCAATGTAGGATGTTGAAAAACATGTTCTTTTTGCGATGTTGAAAAACATACGCTATATTTACGAGATGCTTATAAATATCAAAAACTTTCCGCTTAAACAATGTTGACACTAACAATGACCAAAAGCTGAACGAAAACCCGAGGTGGGAGATTTGAGATTGTCAATTAGCTTTAGACAAGAAGTACATTAAAAGGGTTTACACCTACTGCCCAAAGCTAAGAAAATGATCGTCTAAAGCTTTTCCAAACAAACAATAACTGTGTCATTGTTAACTTTAAACGTAAGATTGTGTGATTACGGTTACCGTAAAGCAAAGCTAAATCCATTCAATCGTGGGGTTCAATTTTATTAACAAAACAAAAAATAACCAATGAATGAGCGCGGTATAGGCCATATAAGCTCAAACAAGCAACATTTGATGATAGCCTTCCAATGGCAGAGCACACGTAGATTCATAAACCATTCTTTACAAAAGCTGAATAGGATTAGAAAATTAAACCACTGTGGTGTTCCAGAACAGGCTTTGAAAAGAAAAGCTTCCGAAAATTTTCCAAAGAACATTTATTTGAAATCATTAGGAAAAAGTGCGTTTCAAAAATCAGTTGTTTGCTGAAACCGTGCGTGGGTGATAACATCTAAATTTTATGGATTTTACAGTTTAGAGGCTAGGAAGAAAACTTATTACCCTTTCCCTAAGTATAACCTTTGATTAATAATATAAATACATGAAATATTTGTGCATGAAAAATGCTCACTTACTAATATTGTTTTAGGTTCGTCTATGCTTCTTCTGTTGCCGAGGAGATCTGTGCAACTCCAATCTTGATATTCCAGAGGAAGAAGAAGAAGAAGCATAACAATGATATTGACTGGTAGAGGATGCAGCCAAAAATGACTTTTGATACGTTTCAACTGTTAATAAACATATTAACTGAAGTGCAATCGGTTGTTTTGATAATTAAACATTGGGTATTATAGAGAATTTAAGAGAAGTAAACGGTTTTTACTCGTCTTATCAAGTTTTGTTAATAACGTCTGATGTGTGAACACACTTTGAAAAACTAAATTGGAAGACTTATAACCGTTTTAAGACGCGGGGTTAACCGAGTTTCAGACCCAGGTTCACTGCAAAAAATAAGCTCGTATCGGCACTTCAAAAAAACTAATTCCTCATGGGCACACGATCGTTTTTGAAAGAAAACTTTTGACTACTGGTAATTATTTACTCCGCCAAATTCAATGTTTTAATCTGATTTTAGATAGCTCCCACGTTTTCTAGGTTGATGATAAAATGACACAATGTACTGCTGCATGTGCAGTGTGTAAGAGCGGTGCAATGCAGTGGTGTAAATTGAGGGAGACAAAGAGCAATCCTTCTCCCAGCAGTATGACAGTATCAAAAAATGTGAAAATAAAAAATTATTATTTGTCCTTGGAGGCTTATATAGGTAAAATTTTCGCTCTTAAAAAGTTGATTTTTGAAAAGACTGTCACGCTTGATGGGGTAACAAAATAACCAAACTTTTTGGGCAGTAGAAGGCAGCACCGCTGCAACCCAAACTCCCCCCTCACCAAAAAATGCTCGCAAAGGTACCTGCAGTTGAGAAAAAAATCGTTAGTTTGTATTGACTTGTGGTTTAGTTGAAGAAAATTGGAAGAGTCATTTTTCTTTTTACACAATTACAAAGAAGTTTGCAATTGTGTTAGCGCTGACCAACGACTTGCTCAATTCTATGAGATACAGCATTACAAAATGCAATAAGATTCTTGCAGCGCAACAAAAACAACGTAAGAATAACGGTAATTTATTGCTTACTGCAATCCAATCTGCTTGCATGGTGTGGATATTTTTGCTCACAAACGCTTATCTATTGCTATTATTACAGACTTGAAATCTGTTGGGTTTTGCCCGCACAGGTTCGAGTCTTGCCGGCGGCGCGTTGTTTACTGGCGCGCGATGGCGTAGTTGTTGGAGCGTCCGCTTCGCAGTCGGTAGACCTAGGGCTCAATCCCCTTGTCGAGTCATACCAATAGACTTTAAAAAATGGTATCCGCAGTTTCCCTGCTTGGCGCTCGGCATTTAGGGGATGTTGTGGAGAACATGCCAGCAAGTTCGCTTGTTGTGTTTTTGAGCAAAACACTTAACGGGACGCCACGCCTTTATATAGAAGAAAGGTGGCCCAGACAACTCGGAAATGGCAACTCCCAAGCGAGTGTGGACGTCCCGTCCAAAATATCGCGATGCAATTCCCTTTCTCGTGAATGGAGGATAGATATGACAAATAATCTAAAGATCGTATACCTCTACTCCATGACATGTGTTACAACATCACTTTTGCTTATGTGGAAAAATGGCTGATAATAGCTTACATTTGAATCACAAATCGTGAACTTCCTTGCTGCTCACATTAGTAATGATATTCGCCACTGGTAGTTCTTGGCGACTACTGTAGCTGAGGAAGGGAATAAAATCAAAAGATGTGATTTAACTCGTTGCTGAGGGGTTAAAGAGGACAATTGGCACCATCAAAATAGTTTCTCATGAAACAATTAGCATTGGCCATCATAAATGGACCGTTGTAGCATTTGTAAATACAAACAATATGAGGCAAAAACAAGTAGCGGATCTTGAGGGAATCAATAACTTTTCAGCCCTAAAATCACGATCCTTTATTGAAATCGTTTTTTAAATGCAATGCAAATTGCTCTATGAATTATTTGTTACAATTAAGCTATTTAGTTATTAATGATCAGGGACAATCCCGACAGGACAAGGCTGAGAATTGAGGTGACGACTCCCTTGCCCAGCCACGGTACTTTGAGGAAACGAAATTGACAGGTTTTTGAGACGTAGAATTTTTAATGATGTTCAAAAACTTTGGCAAAAAGATATCATAGATGTGGTTAAAACCTCTCGCCAAAAGTTTTGTTTTTCATCTGCCGATGGCAATGATACTGTAATACGTTACAATTGAAATTTACCTATATCATATTGCATTATATTCAATATGCAGTATATGTTTTAGTGACTATACTATAATTTAATACATATATACTGTACATCTATATTACTTTTGTTAGCACTGTAAATTATACCGGATTACCTGTAACCGGATTTAGTTAAGCTGAACTACTGCAGTGGAAGTGCGATACATCAAAAGTATTCCAAAAATTATTTATTTATTGTCTTAAACAAGAAGTGGCCAAACGTTTGAACTCCGGGCCCAAATTCGCGACTGCCCGTCCACTAGAGGGCCGGACACAGTGCGATTTACGTAATACAGGCAAAAATAGGTTGTTAAAATGTGTTGTAGTACAATAACAACAATAAAATTACACCAATTGTGCAATATGTTTGGCGGACCGGATGAAACTGATCGGCGGGCCGAATGCGGCCTGTGGGCCGTAGTTTATCCACCCTTGTCTTAACTAAACTAAATTTAGCAAGAGTACTACTATTCTGAAGTTATTTAGCCAAACTAAACGAAAAAACTTATGTGTTTTTGGTAAAATCAAATGCCGATTACTCTGTTAAAAAGTTTTGAGGTAGGGAAGCGGAGTTAGTTTTGGAGAGAGGAGATCGCTGGGATTTGCAAAACAGCGATAGATCAAGCATAAAAAGTTTCTTTTTTCACAAGAAATTTTGAGATATTTTGTCCTCTATCTGCCAAAAACTCCTCCACTCCACCTATCTGTCAAAATCTCTGTAAATTGATGACGCTGTTAACAACTTCACCCGAAAAGGCGTTCATGCAAAAATTGCAATTTTGATCGACAGTTTTCCATGACAAAAAATTACCATGAGCTAATATTATACAACCTTTTGGAGGTGGTCAGTCGGCACTTCAAAAGCATTACGATATCAGTACTCGATACTTGATTAATAAAGTACAGCAGTTTTTGTTGCAGGAGAGCCAAAACAAAAATGCTATTGCACTTTTCTTAAAGGTTGTGACCTTTAAAAAAAAATATTTTTGCAGATTTGAATTAAGCATTATGTAACACAGTATCCGCTATAAGTAATTATGTCATTTTGTTTCAACACTATGAATGTAATGCGGAAGAAACAAGCAATTGCAATGTAGAAACTTACAGAGAATGCAGTTAAGTGCTTTTGTTTCGTCAAACATGATGTTCATTAAAGCTTCCTGTGCTCTCCTTGGAGTTCAATGCACTTTGCTATTCTTTCAGGGACTGATCAACCATCAACCCAGTCCGATGGTTAGCCGTGGTTGCCGTAACTGGCCGACCTGACAGCGGAAATCTTCTGCTGTCTCTCTCACATCAAACTTTTTCATCAAATTCATAACGGCTGGATAGGTGGCTTGGACTGAAAATGCTTTTAAAATTTTTTTGTTGGACGAAACTCACGCTCTCAGCTTTCCAGAACCATTTTAAAATTGCAATCTTCTACTTTTTTGATAATGGAGTGGTCACAATAGTATATCTGACAAGTACATCTAATGCCTTTCTGATATATATATTTGCCGGCTTTGCCGGCGTCGCCCGGCAGAGGCCCTCGATCAGTAATGTCCGGGTTTAGTATTTCGGTTCAACCGGCCAAGCCGGCTTCACCCATTCGGCCCTTGTGTGAGCAGTAGCGAAAAGTTAATGAATTTTATGCACTTTCTCGATTCTTCTACACGAAAATGTGATCATCATATTCTCTTAATCATGACTGGCAATGCTCACAAAGAATCTTGCTACAAATTATTATTGTTAATACTTGTGAGGGAGCAGGGATTGTACATAATCAAAACTGATTGTAGCGGCGAAATAGTGGTTGCTTTTACAATTAAAGGAAAAAGCTGTTTGATGGTAAGCCTATTTTGCCAATTGGTGCTGCCGCTTTCCTATTTAGATGCGTGATATTAAGTTCCTAATTTGGCAGCGCTATTGGTCTTGTTTCCGGCATAGCGACAAAAGCGGCTTTTGTTCTCTCTGTATTCAGTTTTATCAATTGTTATGGCTAACTTTTTATGTTGATTTTTTCTTAAACTCGAGATTTTATTACAATGATGTAGGGCAGCATGGTCGAATAACAGGCCCGCGGGCCGCATCAAGAATTTTTGTGGCCAGAGAACTTTCTCAGTATTTGTTTAATCTGTTTATGTCTATGTTACAGTTGGACAATTTTTCATAAAACTGCCAGCCATGAAATAGTTTGCGATGACTCGTTTTTTGGCATGGAGATAAAGAAAAATAAGAAAATCAATATACTAACAAACGCGACTTGGTTTCCCTCACGAAACGCTTAATATTAATATGTTCAATAGTGCGTTCATGTTTCCAGTGAAATAATCTGAAAAAGGAGAATAAAGTTTTAGCCAAACTCGAAATAGTAATTTCAAACATTCAAAATTTGCTGAAAAGGATATACTCACTATTGAAATGGAAACAAGCAAGAAGAGAAAGCTTGCTAACGAAGGCAGAGTGTTTAACAAAAAGTGGTTGGAAAATTACTTTATGATGGAAATTAATGGCAAGCCATTATGTCTGGTTTGCATGCAAGATAATTGATGTGATGAAGGAATATAATGTTAAGCGACGTTATGAGACGCATCACAAAATGCAATATGAAGAATATTATGGGAAGACACGAATTGATATTGTTGACCGTCTTAAAAGGAAATATCAGAAACAGAAGAAAGTTCTGAATAGTTTTATAAAACCACAAACAAATACAGTGGCATCGTACGAAATCGCTCTGATGTTGTTAAAGGAAAGTAAATCGTTTAGGAATGGCAAGTTGGTAAAACAATGTGCGATAAAAATGGCTCATATGTTTGGGGAGGACAAGGTTGCCAGAAAATTTGAAATTGTATCACTGTCTCATCAGATTATTGCAAGAAGGATAAGTGATCTTGGCAAACATGTATCATCAAAACTAAAGAGCATAGTAGAAAACTGCATGTATTTTTATTGGCACTGGATGAGAGTACGGGTATAAGTGACACAAGTGAGCTCCTTATATCATACGCACAGTTGATAAGAATTTTACTGTGTAAGAAGAACTGCTCAAAGTGTGTTCCTTGAATGAAGATACGGCAACAAGGCGCACAGACACAGGCTTTTCGTTACTTTTTTAGAAAAGTTAAATGCAGAATTAAGTGACCTAACACTGTATACAAATATCAGGTGGCTTAGTGCTGGGAAAGTACTGCAACATTTCTTTGGTCTTTGAAAGGATATCCTTTCGTTTCTAGCAGAGAAACTGAGTGAAATACATGTGTACCAGACTCAATTGAGAGATAAAAACTTTCTTTGCAAACTCCTTTTTCTTGCAGATATTACAATGCACTTGAATGTGTTGAACCTGAGGTTGCAGGGGCGAAATCAAAATATTTCACATTTGGTTGGGCACGTTGAAACTTTCAAAATGAAACTGCTCCTGTTTGCAACATGTTTGAAAAATAATGATGTTTCACAGTTCGATTCTTTACAAGAGTTTCTGGCAGATAGTGTAAAAGTGGAATACTCTCGTTTTGTGAAAGATATTGAGACTTTATCTCACGAGTTTGGGAATAGATTTAAAGATTTTGATTGATTGAAACCTAATCTCTATTTGTATAACAATCTTATGGATGTTGATGTGGAGACACAGCTACCAAAATTTCAGCTCAAACTCTGTGAGCTTTAATGCGACCCATTCTTGCTTTCAAGAAAAAACAAACTTGAAAGAGATTCTGGAAATTAGTCAGCAAAGATAAATTTCCCAAACTCAAAGATTTTGCACTAAAAATGCACTCAATGTTTGGAAGCACATATGTGTGTGAGAGTACATTTTCTACAATGAAGCTGGTCAAATCTAGAAACAGAAATCGAAGGGCAAACCAAATCCGGGACAATTGCCTTTGACTTGCAACTACTAGCATTGACATTAATAGAGAAACTATAGTGTCAGAGAAGCCTCAAACACATGCATCCCATTGAAGTAGATTTGCTATAAATTGGCTATTTTTCGCACTCACTTATCTTTGCTCTTTGTTTTATTTCAAATTTTGTAAACCAGTTCTTTGCATAAAGAACTTGTGAATCTGATTTTGTTTGAAGTGGCCCGCAAGGCGTCATGTTTTTGTAAAGTGGCCGGTGGGTCAAAAGTAATTGCACCACGCTGAGGTAGAGTATAGACAGAGACGTAGCAGCCGCCCCCCAAACCCCCCAATTGGGGGGGGCCCAGGCCAACTTTGGGGACCCAAGTTAGTCTGAAATCGCTTTTTGGCTACGTGACTATTTTCAGTTCAGCAGACTTGTTTACAACCGATTTAAACTGTAGGAAGAAATTGGCTTGTGACATCATAAGTGAATGCAACGTCATTTTATCTCGCAGAATCTAGAATATTTCGATTGATTTTCTGGTAGAATCTTGAATATTCGATTGACGTAACAATGCCGTTGTTACGCAACAATCATAGAATGGTCTGGAATTCTGTTTGGCTATAAATACCGGGACAATATATATACACTGCAGAGTGCAGATAAAGTATTTTATTGACATTGTATAGAATGAAACGTTCAAAAAGTGGTGCTCAAAAGAGAAAAGAAGCAGCCACTGCTCGAGATGCTGTAGCGAAATTGCCCAAGATGACAGATTTTTTCAAGATTACTGAGCAGAGTAGACCTGGCACTAGTACCGAGAGGGATGAAGAAAACTATAGTGTACAAGAAAAAGAAGACTATGACGATCAGCATCAAAGTGATTGTGAATTTCCAGAAAATGTAAGTTGTGATTTACCTGCCAATACGCAACCTTCAATATCAAAAATAACTGAATCTCAATTTACCCCTATCCCTGATGACCCATGTAAATGGCCTGAAAGTATTTCTGATGCTCAACGATGTGATATAGTAAAGCGTGGACCACATCAACTAATAATGAATTTTCCATATAATAACACAACTCCAAGGCGACGTTTTTCCTCCAACCATTATAAACGTGTGTTACCTAATGGTGAAAGTATTTCACGGTCGTGGCTAGTTTATTCTGGGGAATCAGATCAAGTTTTTTGCTTTTGTTGTAAGCTATTTGGAAAAACACTAAGCCCGTTTTGTAGTGGTATAAATACATGGGAGGGTTTTTCGAAAAAACTGAAAGACCATGAAAACGACATTTCCCACCAAGAATGCTGCAGTCAATGGATGTTGCTAGCTGAAGGGATGAGAAATTCATCCACTATCGACAAACGCGAGATGAATATTTTTTTCAACGAAAGACGTTTTTGGAGAAATGTTTTAGAGAGACTTATCGACATTGCCTTGTTTCTATCGGAAAGGAATCTTGGTTTTAGAAGATCTGAAGAAGTCTTAGGATCTCCTCACAATGGAAATTTTCTGGGTATATTTGAGCTTTTGGCAAGAAGAGATCCGATCCTAAAAGAGCTTCAAGACAGAATCAAGAATAAAAACACTAAAGATCACTATTTGAGTCCTACCATACAAAATGAACTAATTGAATTGCTAGCGACAGAAGTTGAAAAAGAAAATTTACAGCAATTGAAATTGGCAAAATATTTTTCTATAATTTTGGACTGCACTCCAGATATGTCACATCATGAACAAATGTCTGTCATTCTCCGTTATGTACTATGTAATGAAGAAGCTGCTGTTGTTAAAAAAACATTTTTTGGCTACTTGAGAATAAGTGACAGTACTGGGAAAGGCTTGTTGGACGCTTTCTTAGAAAAAGCGACCGAACTGCAACTCGAATTGTCGGATTGTCGAGGTCAGTCATATGATAATGGTGCTAACATGAAAGGAAAACATTCTGGGGTCCAAGCAAGAATGCTAGACATCAATCCCAAAGCTGTTTACGTGCCCTGTGCAAACCATACCCTTAACTTAGTTGTTGTTGACAGTGCTAATTGATCGACGGAAGCATTGACATTTTTTGGAGTACTTACAATGTTGTATGTGCTGTTTTCTTCCTCTGCTCAGCGTTGGGAAATTTTGAAGAAACATGTGGAGCTGTCCATAAAGTCACAATCTGATACTCGTTGGGAAAGCAGAATTAAATGCATCAAACCTCTTCGATACAATTTAAAAGAGGTGTTGCTGGCACTGAAAGACTTGGAAGCCATTTCCATAGAAAGAAAAGATGGAAGAGCTGCCTCAGAAACAAAATCGTTGATAGCTCATTTATCAAAATGGAGTTTTCTTTTGTCGGTGTTTATTTGGTATGATATCCTATTCCAAGTCAATAAAGCAAGCAAGATTCTTTAATCCTATGGAGTCTCCCTTCATACAATGGAAACGGAAATCCAGGCAAGTGAAAAGTTTTTGCAAAACTATCGCACAACGGGTTATGACAGTGCCGCAACATCTGCTGTTGAAATAGCACAGGAATTGGATATTGATCCTTCTTTTCCTCCGTCAAGAAGTGGAAAGAAAAGAAGATTGTATGATTACCAAGGTGAAGAGGAACAACGAGCTACTCCTGAACTGAAATTTAAAAGCAACTTTTTCTATCCATTAGTAGACCAGGTTATTATGTCAATAAAGGAGCGCTTTAATTTGTTACGTGAGGTTTCTTCCGCCTTTTCGTTTTTGTACACACGAGACAAACTTTTGCTTGTGCAACAAGAAAATGCTCTTCTTACTTGCTGTAAAGAGTTCCAAAAAAAGTTCGGTGACATTGATTCTGATGAAATGAGCGCTGAGCTACAGCGGTTTGTTTTAATTTTACAAAAAAAACGCAATCTCAATACGGCTCAAGACTTTCTGAACTATCTTCTAAAGACTCATTTATTTGAATTGTATCCGAATGTGTACATCGCACTTCGAATCTTACTAACTTGCCCCGTGACTGTTGCCAGCGCTGAAAGAAGCTTCAGCAAATTGAAACTGATCAAAACTTTTAATAGAACGTCTATGACAGACAGTAGACTATCTTCATTAGCCATGTTGTCAATCGAAAATGACTGCGCCCGATCTCTTGATTATGACAATGTCATAACAGCATTTGCGAATAAAAAGGTTCGCTCCAGACTATTTAAATGATACTGTGTTTTTATAACTTTTTCATGTTTTTCAGTGTCATTGCTTTCGTTTCGCAGTGTCTGCATAAATGTCCTACTGAACTCTGGCATCGGTGCCGAATTTTTTATGACTTGCACCTTCGGTATCGGCATGCTTTATTCTGACATTAGCCTGTTTACTTATGTACAAATTGTGGTGTATTTTCTTAATGCAGCTTTTCAATTTTACACCTCTAAAGTGATATGACCTGTGCGCAGGGGCTCTTGCGCTTACTTTGGGGGGGGCCCGAAGTTGGAGTGCTACGGTACTGAGTATAGACATAAGTGACATAAATACCATAACAGGCAGCATATAAGCATAAGAAAAATCCTTGTTTTATAGTATATATGACGGCGTCACCAGCGTAGACTTCGTCAGTAACCTCGGGATTGAGAGTGTCGGTTCAGCCGGCCGAGCCGGCTTTACCTATCAGATTCTTAATTTGAAGAGTTGCCAAACGTTTATTTGTTTTCTGCACATAAGATGTTTACGACTTTTTGTGGTCCTTTTCCTAATTGAATATCTCATTTCAAGATCGTGGCTATGCCTTAGGTCTATGGGCTCTGTTCATTGCTGACACGAACCCAAGGGAGTCTTGCGTTTCCCGTAGTTTGGAAGTAGCGATTGCATTTCTAATATTAAGCTATTCTAAAGCAAAAGGGCAAAAATGTCTTTCGTGTGGTGCGATTGGACACAGTGACGCTATTTTCTTTTGATTTTCCTTTACACTTTCTCAAGTCCTCGCTGGCTACGCATTATGTAGCATGTTTTTCTCCCTGCTTGACGTGCTCTGGGGAGTGAAAAGAGTCCTTGCTTTTCTTCAAATGTTTGGCTTGACCCAGGTAGCTTTAGAAAGCCATTATAAAGCAAAACACCAATAATATCATCCATGTGGTGCGATTTGACACAATGACGTCGTTAATTTTGATTTCGCCTCAAACATTCTTAAGTCCTTCCTGGCTACGCATTATGATTCCTATTTGTTTTTCCTTGCTTAGGTATGCTCATAGAAGTTAAATAAGTTCTTGCTTTTCCCAAATTTTTAGGTTTGATTCCGGTAGCTCTATGAAGCTACTATCAAGCAAAATAGAAAAAATGTTTCTACTAATATGGTGCGATTTTACCCCAGCAGGCCATATTATTACCCCGTGCCGATTTAAAACGTGTCAATTAATGCAGCTGCGCCAGCTTAACCGTACAAACATATGTTAGAGCCACAACGAAATGTTTTACTAAATATAAGCCGTAGCTCCTGTACATGTAATGGTGATGATGTTGGTTTATCAATCAAGACTGGAAGTATTCAAAAAGAAAGAACGATGATACAAACAACCATTCGTAATTTTAAAAGTGTAAGGGTGGTGAAACCTAGTCAAAATTGATGGCGTTGCCCAAATGGTGATCGTTTTGACTCACAAAGAAATGAGCTGTTTGGTGGTAGGCATGTTCGACGATTTGGTGGGCCTGCTTTTGTATTAATATTGATGGCAATAAGATTTTTGCCTGGGCTGTTTGCTTTAATTCGGCCTTAGCATAAAATGGGGCCCTGTTTTTTCTTTAAGTCATACAACCTATTGCAATAGGCGTCTATTAAGCTCTTTTCAAACAAAAACATTTCCTCTTAATTAATCCAGTGCTACAGATTAATGCTATTATTGTTTGATTTTGATCTTTTCTTAAATTTGGGATTTTACCCCTAATTCAGACCTCCCTACTTTTAAATGAAGATTAGTGTTTTGTACCGATAGGCCTATCCTTGCAATTACAAATATCAGTAATGGGCTTTACCATTTATGTTTGCTATTAAAATGATAGTGGATAATTTTGCTGTTTGCTGCTGTTTTTACTAAATAGTGGTAAGCGTTGAAATGTCATTTAACGTTATGACCTCACAATGCGTTTTGAGCCATTATTATTAGGATTGCTACTTACCACTTCTTCGTCACTGTAGGCGAATTAATATGAACTAACGTCTCTGACTGCGTGCATGTTCCTAGGCCCTGGCATAAACGCCGCCATGCAAAGAGCAAACTAACCCGAAATGAAGCAGTCACAGTTCAGTTATAGCAGCAGCGGGAGCTCCCATCAATCCTGTCGAGGTTAAGAACATTAAATCAGCTGGCTGCTGCGACAGGTTCACCCAATTGCAATGGAAAATGCTTTAACGTTTAGATCATATGTAGCTCGACCCCTACATTTTGTTGCAAACGATAAGTAAGGACCATTTTTACCCCATCGCTTTTTCTTGTGTGATCACCAAGTGTTTTGCCTGGAGTAGGTTACATATTATAATTTGTAGACTATGAGCCTTTTGAATAAATGATTGATAATGCCAAAGATCCATGCTATCAAGAAAGAATAGACAAAATGTACCAAAGGACTTAGTTTTTCTAAAAATTGCAGTTTTGTGAAATGCAGGCACCAAAGTTTTATGTGATTTTAACCGGTAGACTACATTTCATAAACGTTTGAAGACTTCATTTTTTGATGGATCGTTTTGAAAACGTCGACTGACAATGCAAAAGAACCACGCTTGTGAGGAAAAGTAGTCAAAATGTACCAAAGAACTAACTTTTTTTAACGATTGCAAGTTTGTTGGCTCTAGTAGGACAATTGTACAACTAAAAATGAAACATCATGTATGGCAACCAAGTTTTGATCAGCCATTATAAACTGATCCTTAGCCTCAAGTAATTGGAGTCACATACTGCTGAAAAGGAAATTATCTAAGCTTTCAAAGGATAGTAATTGTTAGTACTATATTGTTACTTTTTTGTATTAAAGTCATCTGTTTTTACTGAGCTCTCCACTTTTGGTAGGGGTAAAAGTTACACCACAGGTCTTAAAGTTCAGTTTTTTTAGTATAAAAACTAATATTAATTGTACATATTATACATTATCGAAATTGCCTAGAAATAATTGTTAATTTGTTGAATAAAGTTTAAAAATCAGTTGAGAAATGAGGTCACAAATCAGTTTTTCAATAAACTGATTTTGCAAAAATGTTGGATCTTTTGAAAACATCTTGATATTATGATCTGCGGTAGCGAAGATCTGTGTTGATCGTACGAGAAATATTATGACGTCATTGAGCCACTTGAAGCGCGAAAGCAAAACAGTGAAGAAAAAATGCTTAGATGGCTGGAAGTGCTTAAATAAATAATTGCTCGTACCATAATCAAACAAACATTAATTGTTGCAAAGTTGTTTTTATCTAAAGCACTTTATTAATATCTACTAATAAAACGTTTAATCGAGTTTCTGCAATGAGTACTTTTTGAGAAAGAACAAAAAACAGATTGTTTAATGAATCGTTGATTGTGACGTCATTTTAGATCCCAAACAAATATAGGTTTTTGAAATATGGTAAATCGGAAGCTGGTTTTCGTTTGAGCAAAAAGCAGTTGTCCAGTGTCAAGTAACGCAAATTCTAAAAGAATATTTTTGGTAATGACGTCATCATAACATCACGAATACCGTTACAACACTTACCACGAGGTGGTGATCAATCGTGCCAAGTTTGATGGTTGTGCCTATAGCAGTTTCAGAGGAGTTAAAACAGACAGACACACAAACAGACAGACCCACACACAGACAGAATTGCACTTTATGTATTAGATTAGTAAAAGTCTGAAACCACGCGTTTAGTATGTTTAGGTCAGAGTGTAGAAAATAGATAATTGATAAAGTGAAGCGCGACAAACAACACGTGCAATAAGGCTGCTGTTCGTAGGGCGGCAGTTTGACTCCCGACGAACTCAGTCAAACGATTCTTGTAAAAATTGGACGCAGGTGCGATAATAGCTTTCTAATCTGAAGCTTTGATAAATATTATTTGATTATGTCAATTTCTAATGCCTTTGTGTGAAAAAAAGAGGATTACAAAATGGGTAAAAATTATTAAAGAGGATCACGGTGGATGTACACAGTATATGTTTTTGAACCGTTATTGCTATCAAGTATTTTTGCACGGAAATTTTCATCCGCTTGAATGTTTATACGTTGTTACCCAGTGTAAGGTCTACGCGCTATTCCGACTCCAGGCTCAACAAATAGTCCAAACGTTAGACCTACCGCTACTGTAAACCATTAACTTGCTCTTGTTCAAAACTGTACCTCTAAGCTGCTGACAAATTGACAACCATTCAGCTAGCAGTCAGAAAGCAATTATTCAATCATCTTCGCGTCAAAGAATCCAGGAACAAGCACCAAAGAAACAACAAAGCAATTTGGCAAAAGGCAACAAGGAACCAGCTAACAACCCATACAAATCGACAAGTCAAATTAATTTTTTACGTTATATCCTAGCAGCTACGCCTATCCAATTAAATCCCGCTAAATCTATACGAACAACACACGGTAAAGTTCCTAGCTAACTTAACGACTAAGTTCTAATACATTGTTTTGCATACATAGATAGGTGATAACCCTAACACTTAATCATTTAAGCTCAATATAGAATCAAACACAGCGTACAAATAAGAAAAGGCTTTGGCACAGGGGTGCACAACTCAAAATTGGTACTGGGTCAATCTTATAAATACGTACAACGTGCGGGCCCACATAAAATTGAATCCATCCATGCATTCATAAACGTCATGATTAGATGTGCATTAACAGTGGATCTGCGACACACCAGCAGAGTGCTGGGGAGTTGTTTGGTACCGCTACAAGCTTGATCATGCTCTATATCTCGGTGCTGACCTTTTTTTTTGGAGATCACTTTTTACAACACAGCGTAGCACCGTTCAGATCAAACTCCATGTTGAAATTAACCCTGTTCGGCCTTCGAGCGGCTAGTCTACTAACTTATTTTCAGCTACTACCTTCTGATAACAGGGGAACGAGCTAGTATTGTCTCAGTAAACATGGTAATTTAAGTTTATTTCGATATAAACGTGAGTTATTACGATTTATTCCAATTACAAGAATTACTTTTAACCAAACTGTTCGCGTGCCACGTTCGAGTTTATGGTGTGCCACATGGGGTACGCGTGTCTGTGTTGTGCACCCCTACTTTAGCAAGTCTATCGCGGCTCAGTCATATTGCGACATCTAGCAAATGGAAAAAATTAATTATTGTTTATGTAACAAACAAAGCACCTTGTTGTGTAAACATCAGTCTTTCAACAATACAAAATTTTTTGATCCAGTGAAACTAGTCAAAAGGTATTATTTTTAACCAAAAGACTAGGTAAACAGTAATTTCGCAGGTTTAAACTAAATGGCCGAAAGTTTATTTACCTATTCCAAAAGAAAATTTATCTTTTGCCACGAAAAGTGCTAACTTTGAAAAACAGGTTTTTATGTATTGAAAGTAATGGAGTCAACCTCTTTTCCTAATTATGCAAATTTTTTACGAAGCTAACAAATTTATATGCAGTAAAAAGTGTACTGTTCCGAAGTTTGGAAGTTTTGTTTCAGTAATTCCATCTGTGTCCACACAAAGTGTTGACAAAAATATTACCTATCGATGTGATGATGGTTATCATAATGCTGGAACAACCACCTCAGAACTGATTTCTCATTGTTTAGAAAACGAAACGTGAAGCAAGGATCCGCCACAATGCGAAGATGATCGCTCTCTGCCAATGCAAAGTAACAATCTGCCTTGTGACTGCATAACAGTTTGTTATGAAAACAGCATTGTATTATGCATTAACGGATATACCGGTGACCTAAAAACAATTAAATTAGCAATTTTAAAACCGCAAATTACTTGAAATCTTGAGGTATTAGAAAAAAAGTATATCGAAAAGTTTAATTTAATGGTCTTTCATAATTTTAACTCGGCTATTCATATGCATGGAACAAAAATTTTGCTGACCGTTTGTACAGTAATGCTAAAATTTAAATTGCAAATTATAAAAAATTCTGACGTGATAGAAAAAAGCGAATTTAGATTCGTAATCACCGCTAGCAAATTGTGGTATGATTATTTTAGCACGGCAATAAAGTCGTGTCGGCCAGTGTTAAGGCAGCGTCGAAAGATTGCCAGTACACCCTCAGAACGTGCGAAATAACGTAGTGGAGCTGCTGTTTTTCGCTTTCAGCTCGCGCTTCGAATTCAAACTCAGTTTGTGCCGGGTTGCTGTGCGGGTTGCTGCGCGGGTTGCTGCAGACTCGAAAATCAAAAAACGACTTTGCAGTTTTTTTTAACTCTTTGTCATATTCTTGATGAGCAGATTGTTGTTTCGTTACTTTTTATCGATATACTTTATTATAAAAACTGCAGCAAGGCAAGAAAAATTGCAGCATTATGCCTCCTCTCATGAGCACAACGTCAACGCACAGCAATTGCATCATGGCGTGACCAGAAGAACAGGCGAAAGATGATCCTTTTAACTTTTTGCTTCGTAACAGTTCTAAACGGATGATGTCACGTCAAAAATCACTGCCAAATCTTTTCTATTCCCAACTATTTTTCTCGCTTCGCGTCTACTTCTGTACCGTCGAAAACTGCATTTAATGGCTCAAAATATTTCTTTAAGCGCTGCAGAACTAAACAGATGCTTCAACGGCGCTATTGTTAATGGCGAGAGAAAGGAAAGCGTTACTGAGATTCACTGCGCTTTCGGAGCAACGGGCACCTAGGAAGCCGTAAGTTAACAATTAGTCGGCAATGATACAATTTAGTATGATAACCCATTGCTCATGAACACGTCATGACTATAAACAATGTTTACCTAGCTTGCTAGAACATGAACGGTAAAACTACTTCGAGAACACACAAGCAGTAACAAAATTTGGGATCAAGAAACAAATTATTTAGTAAAGATTTGTTGTACATTTTAGGAAAATATAAGGTCTCCCCAACCATTTTTAGGTAAAGCAAAAGAAAATTTAGTGTGCGGAATTTTTTATAAAATGATATATTATGCCGGATTTAACACTGTTTTCTGCAGCGGTTATTTTGGGATGAGACATTTTTAATCGTGACTGAGAAAAATCAATTTCTTATTTTATTCTACACATTACCCTTGCCTACTGCCTACCATCAAAGAAGAGATGAGTGAATATCTTTTTTTAAGTTTTTTATATGAGTTGACAAAGAAATAAACCGCGGTCTATCGATTCTAGAGCGATCGTCTAACATACGGTACCATAATACCACCACCCCATGTTGTTCAAACTTGCATGTAATGAAGTGAGTAGTTGGTTATTTAACAACGTCTTCCATTTTTTTAAAAATACAGTAGGTTACACCATAAGTTGGATTTTTTTATATTTATGCGTCAAACATGATATTTTACGAGCAAGAAATCTTGTTCACACGTCAAGGGTACATCTACATTGATACGTCCAACAGTAAGGTAAAAAATGATGATAGTAAGAATGTAAAGAACGGATAGAACAACAGTAGTGACAAGAATAAATAAAATGAAACTAAGAAGATGGATGGGTGGATAGATGGATGGATGGATATGGATAGAAAAAGCATAAATATGTACGAGGAACGGCTAATGTTGGAAAATTAAAAGAGAGGGTGAGGTAGGCAAGATTGCACTGTTTTGCGTACACACTGAGCAGTGAAAACAACCTTGTCGGGAAGATGATGATGGAAACCCACCCACCATATAAAAGAAAAAGAAAAAGATGATAAACAAAGGTTATGGATGCAGTGAGGAACGATATGAAGGTAGCTGAGTTGATAGAGGAGGATGCAATAGACAGTGAAAGACAGAGAAAAATAATCTGCTGTAGCAACTCCAAAAAGGAAAAGCCGAAGAAGAATAAAATTAATCAGCGAACATGGATCTACGATGCTAACGTGTTTTTTGTGCTTTAGCGTACTACCTGTAGAAATATTTAAAACAGCATTTTGTTGTAGAGAGTTTATCAAGCCAAGATTAAATCTCGGGAAAATGGTGATCCAGAAAGCCGATACATTTTTTATTCGGTTGTTCGTACCTGCACTCCACAAAGCTCTTGCATAAATCGTGCCGCCAATAATGGTTAAAGATGTTACCCTGGAAAATACGGTGTAGGTTTTGCTTTTAATAACTGTCTAATGAGTAATGAATCAAATAGATATCTTACAGAACATCATCTACAGCCACTTCAAACTTTTGCTAAAGTGCAGTGTTATAATTGATAACACATTATTTCATGGATTATAATGAGATAAATTATCCTAAGCATTATTTGTCCTGTCATTATTTTAATAATAAAAAGTGTTGTTATTGAAGTTACTATTATTATTACTGATACTATTATTGATCATTTTTATCATTATCATGATTATTCTTATTGCGATTATCATTGCTCTTATTATTATTGGTATTACTATTATTATTAGTATTATTGCTATTATTATTGTCATTGCTATCATTAATGTTGATATTATTATTGTTGTGACCAGTGTTTTTGTTATGGTTGCCCCCTTGACGTAGTGGTAATTGTTATAGTCTTTGCATCAAAAGGACTGGAGTTCGAAGTTCGATAAAAGCACTATTGGCATTCGTTAAAAAGGGTATCCGGAATTTATTTAACCCATTACGCCCAAAACCAAACCAAAATATTTTTAAAAGTTGTTTTTATTTAAAATTGGTGTATATTAGCATAACTAGCATTTATTTAGTTAAATATCTGGATTTTACTGCTTAGTTAGTGTTTTACAGGGGCGTACCCAATTGAGTACACTGGGTATATATGCTGTCACAAGTTATACTTTTAAAATAAAAAATAAAAATTAGAAATAGAAAACAATATGCAAAACATCATGAAGAAACACAATTTATTTGGTCAAAAAACACTGCACATGTATTACACTGGTCAACATAAAAAATTTTTTTTTCAAAAGTCACTGAATGTGAAAATGATTTTAGAACATATCAAGGTCGCTGAAAACAAATATGCTCTTAGTTTTTTCGAATTGGCTCTACTTTTTGAGATATAGCGAAATTATTTTTTCCCATTAGCGCTTACTGATAAACTGCGTATTGCATTACAGATTACTGTAGACTGCATTAGATACAGCTGATCGTAATTTTGAGCGCACATAAGCTATCATGGATCTTTCGCGACATATATTTTGCCGATATGGAAGAACAAGAGCGACCGCTTATTCTGAAGATCTCACCGAAATATCACCCTTCTTGGCAATATTGGAGAGTTGTTTGAGCTCATCTTGCTTTAAAGATCCGTCAGTGCCATCCGGCAAAAACATTTTGTCCAGCAGATTCGATTTGCATCCGCACATTTCCCTGTTCAATCTGATTTTTGATTTCGTTCAAGCAATCAAGAATATCAAATAGTTCCGACGCACATCCTTTATTATGTTCGTCAATTGCAAAGCTGCCTTCGACAGAAAGTTAACAAGCCCTCAGATTATGATTGTTTGAGTTGCTTTAAAGGCCAGTAACTACCACAAGAGTTGTGTAAGAATTGCTGCCAGTACCTCTGACCACTTTTCAATTGCGTTTGAAGCAAGCAAAGGACTCGTTTAGGTTTCAAACTTATTTAACGTTATCGTCGACCATGTGCTCATATTATTTGGTCACTACCTCCGGCTAATCCATTAAAATCAACTTGAGCAACACTGCTCTCACTGAACTTGATTATACCGATAACATCACTATTTTCTGTTCGTCTCTTGATGATCTGATCTCCACTCTCAAGAACTTAGATGTAATAGCTGACAAAGTTGGTCTCCCCATTTGCTGGCAGAAAACAAAAGCTACGGCCATTTTCCCCTGATTAAGCTGTGCCAGAACTCTTCACTATCAGTTAATGGTGGATCATCGGTGTTAGTTGAAAAGTTTACATGTTTTTGATCGATTGTTACATCTGATGGCTCTTTTGAAATCTCATGCAGCATTGGGAAATCTTCTGGTGGCAGGAGTCTTTTTTCTAAAAGCTTAGGCCGAAGCAAGCTATCATTCAGAAAAAAGAAGATAAATTTTTTTTTTCACTTGGAAACATAATCTTTCACCGCCCAACAAGTTGAATGCAAGCGACACGAAATGGTTTTGTCGATTAGAAAATGTCAACTAGTTTCACTTTTTCCACAATTTAATCGTCTTACATTGCACTAAACAATTATCCAACTATCCGTTTTGTTTTCAGTTTTTTTTCAACCACTCCACTGTTTACGTCATCTCCATTTTATACCTGACAATTGCCTGGAGAGGAAACTTTTTAAGAGCCACCCTTCAGATCACCAATGGAAAAAAATCGAGTGGCCTTCTCCGCCGCAGACGAATCAATTGCATCAACAGAGATCTTGCTGAGCTAAAGTTCACTCCAGTCAAAATAAAAGACTTGGCGCTCGATTGCCCGCAATGGCGGAAAATCATTTGTGATGCGATCTTTACGCTGGTGACCCGGCGTTAGCGAGAAGCACGACAAGAAGAATTGGTTGAAGATCAAAGCTCAAATTCTGAAGCACTTATCGGGAGCAGTAGATGGCAAGAGAGGAGGAAGCAAAGAAGAAGTCAGAAGAGAAGCGACTGCCGGACTAATCAACAGCCGCTTCAACGTGGTGGTGCAGTCTCTGACCCTGCTGGGTTGGGCCAAAATGGCTGCTGGCCTCTCCGAAGGCCCCACATATCTTGGGCTCTTCCCACATCAAGCATTTTTTGCCGCGCTGTTCGCTAAACGAAGGCAGAAAACCATTACGCACTCTCCCCTAAAATCGGTGGTCTGTCTTTTCTTCTTTTACTTTCCTGCGTCTCTCTTCCTCGCCCGCTCA
The DNA here is from genome assembly GCA_963675345.1 of Trididemnum clinides. NCBI lineage: Eukaryota > Metazoa > Chordata > Ascidiacea > Aplousobranchia > Didemnidae > Trididemnum > Trididemnum clinides. The sequence continues at coordinate 25,999,533 of OY776290.1, read as the reverse complement.
TTCTTCTTCTACTTCTAATGAGCAGCAAAGTTCATCAAAATTGCGGTTCTACCTTTACTTCTTCAATGTGCTCCGGCAGTGTGGCTTGGTGGAGTAGGTCTGTGCAGTGTTGTACCTGCTCTTTAAATGGGTATATTTAGGTTTGTTTTTCTCTTTAGTTCAAATTCCTTTCTAGCCCTCATTCCTGGAGCTTTCTTTATTACGGTTTCTTCTGGGGTTCTCCAGTCTACCAACACTCTGTCATCTTTTACGAGACTCTCCAGCATATATACCACCAATGCACACTTACTCAACTCCCTTCTGCCAGAGTAGCTCTTCCCTCTAACTTTCACCTGTAAATATCCTACCCTTCTTTTTCTCTGTCACCAACTCCTCATGCTATTTCTTCCCCACCTTCCTCCATTTAACGACTCTTCTTCCACGTTGTCTGCTTCTCTTCTTCTCCTGACTTGCTCAGGGTTCTCCAATGGCATGCAGCAAGTTTTTGTGCAAGAAGCGCTGCACCTTCTTTCTTATCTGTATCAAGAAGCCCAACTTCAACTCTCCTTCATCACTCAGGATTTCTAGATACTCTGTAATGCGATCTGATAGCGTTCAGATCAGGCTGGTCTGGCTTTTTTCTCCATATCAATGAAACACTGGCAGTGGTGTTGTCATCTTCGTCAGACAGAACCTATTTTTTTCTGAACCCTCAACTTCCTCTCTTTCTCTTCGCTTGATCCCTGCTTTGACCACGTGGGGTCAACATTTTGCTGAAAAACCTCTCTTTCTTTCTTAAAAATTTACACTCCTTCTATTCGGTCTTCTTCGGCAGATTGTAGAACCGATTTTTTTTCTACCACTGCTCTTGCCATTTCAAAAAAATCTCTTCAACTCTTCTTCATTGACCTGATATACATCGTCAGGGTTATTGAAACTTTTGAACGCTTGATACACTTTGCAGTTTTAGTCGTTTTCAACAGCTTGTCAGCCCTAGCGCTACTATTAATGATGACTGGGTGAATTTTGCAAGATTTCAGCTTTTTTCCCTGTCTTTGTTAAGTATCACGCGGGAAATCTGTAAGCACTAATTTTACGAATATTTTTTTGCATGCCTCGACAAAAACTTAATTTAGGTTTAGCAAACGTGAAGCTTATACTTTAATCTCACATTATTTGCAGATTTGTTGATAACGCGATCGAGTGGGTGACACACCGTTTGCGATGACAGTGGTCGCGCGTTTAACCCATTTGTGCCCAGAAAAAATAAAAGTTTTTGAAAATGCTTAAAAGTGTTATATATTGTTTAGTATAGTGCCAATAGATCATAAATGCCATTAAGAAGATTTTTTTAATTGTATTTACAAAAATATCAATCAAAATGTTATGTTGCGAAAACGCAACATTTGTCACCACGACTGCTCAGGCATCGCGTCAAACACTACCGACTCATTGCTGATAGCATCTAAAACAGCTCTGCTTTTCTGCAACTAGTATAAATCTGTACTTTGCTTAAATATTTTTTGCAAAAGTAGTACCACAAATCAAATTGATAAGATTTATTGAGCATCATAGTTACAAATGCACATCAGGAAAGCAAAATTTTTATTCCATTGCATCACTGTGACAATCGGGTGAGCATTTTATTGTTAACGCCACATCACATTTTTTCTGCAAGAAGTTGATGGTTGTCAGCAGCATGGAAATATTTCAATATTTCGTCCAAACAGTTTCTTTGCATGAATTGTGCCACCGATTCATTACTTGTATTAGACTCATTTGACCTGTAGAATCTTCGCCTCGGCACTCTATGTACCCTGACAGCTTCGATTTTCCAATAAATGTTTGCATTTCCTTAGCAGATATAAAAAAAAATATGATTTCCAAATTGAAATGCGTATTTTACAGTTTTAGCAGTTAAATTTTTAATGGTTTTATCATCCAGGAATAGTTCAATCACTTCATTGGGAGTGATGTGCGTAATCAGCTACAGGCCTTATTACGATGTGCCTCAACTCTTCAACAGACTGAGGCAAATTTTCCTTGACCAAGTTACGCAATTTTAATTTGCATTTATCCCGTCGCGGCGGGAGCATTGAAACGAGCCGCTGCTACAGTTGCATCAGCAATTATCTGATTACCAGATAGATTACGCAAATGTACGTTTTCTTCATCGCCCGAATCTTCGTCAGTAATGACCTCATTACCTGGAAGAGAGATAAATACTATAACTTCTCTGGCAGCTTTTACAGAAGTGACAATCTCAGCCACAGTCGATCCTTCGCTATCTTCGTCGTCAGATTACCGTTCTAGTTTTTTCAGAACATCATGCAATCGCATTTGCTTCCTAAAAGTACAAATAAATTTAAATAAATCAGTCCAGCAATGAAATTCAGTTAGATCGTTACAAACACACCTACTAAGTCAGTGAACTAGAGCAGTGAACTAGAGCAGTGAACTAGGTCATTAATTTATTCTGGTTTACTAAAGTGGACCAGAAATCGACAACAGCGATTTCGCAAAGCAATTTGAGCAACTTTGCGGTGATAAGTTAACAGGTAGTTTAGTTTGTAAAGCATAAAATTTTGCTTGTGAAAGCAAATAGTGTTGATAGTAGATTACGTAATATTTTAACGATTTCCCTTCTGACGTATCGGCTATACCTCGTATTTTAAAAGTATAAGCAAATCTCCATAGCTTTACAATTTGATTTTCTTATGTTAAATTGCACTTTGTAGAATAACAACTCGTTCAGGTTATGTGAATACTTCAGCTATTGTGCAAGAAACTCAATGATATTATAGCGGCGCTACACACGTGATCAGAAATCAGACGCTCTCTGTATGACAAATGATGCGAAAACGCAACAAAATTCTTTGCGCATTTTCAGCCAGTAAATTTCCCACTTTTAGTTACAACCAGAACACATGTAAATGGCTAAACCAAGTGCTTATCTACTAAATTACAATACTTCTGCAAAAAATATGCATAATTACTTCAAATACGTGCTACATACCTGATATTGTCGTCAGCCATCGTACTTCGCAAAAACCCTCAATTTCTAACCTCCACAAAAGTTTCTGTCTACGCTCTAAAACATTGCAATAACTTAAGTCTGATAGCAGCAAAACCAGTCTAACTAAATAAAACAGTTTGCCTGGAAACTGTCCAGCAGCGTGGCCTCGACGAACGACGCAACGCACCCTACTTTTTTGTTGCGAAAACGCAACATTTGTCGTAAATGGGTTAAACCTCACGATGGCAAAACCATTGTGCATTTACGCTGAGCAATTAATACCAATTTTTCCGGTTTGATTGCACTGCTAGCTGTAGAAACGTGTTGTGCCAGCAGTACTGATAATTTCGAAGCGGGTCTGGACACAACAATGTTGTATTCAGAAGTGGATTAAGGATTTTAGGAGCAGGAGGCAAGATTTGATGAGGGGTATCTATAGGCCAAGTACTAACGAGTGACTTCTGTGTTTTTCTTCTTCGAGATTTCAAAGGTCACGAAAAGGAAAATTTGTTTTATAAACTAAGGTTTTGGGCCCTACCAAAACCTGTACGGACTTTTCTTGTTCTTTTTGGCGAACACCACTATTTTGGAGGACTCGATATACCAATTTATTGGACTTGTCTGGACGGGGAGCCTCTATTATTCCTGAGGGGGGGGCCTTAAAAAAGTTGGCCCGAGTCAGCTGCCCCATTGTAAATCTACCATTAGTCGTAGTTGAACCAGCTAATACTAATCCCGTGACTGTAGATTAAAATTTGTATGAAGTGCATACGTACGAGTATTACGGTGTTGAAGAAGCTAAAACGAAAAAGGAATGAAATGAAGAGTATAGTGCGCTTTGATTTGGATTACATCTTTTATCCTTTTAGTTTAAGCTGTTAGGACAACAAAGGTGTTGATTGGCACAGGCAAGCTTTCCCGGTCTGCTTCAAAGTTTCTGAATTTAAACATCACGCATAAGTTACTTGCTTTTGCTTTACTTACTGCTTGTTAGAATCTCACATGGTAAGGAAGTGAACGTTAAGTGCTTTTCCCAAGAACGCGATAACGCAGGCATCATGAGCTGTGAAAGTAAGATGACTTAATCACTGTTGTCACGAAATAAAAATTGAATTCACTGGATCAAGGCGCTCACTTTCCTGCATAGAACAAAAAACAGCTAATGCATGAAGGTGGTAGGGGCCATATAAAGCAACATTCATTGATAGCAGGCTACTCCAACGGTAGACCATAGATTACTGAACTAATTCATCACTTTTTCTTAACGCTGGTTAGAATTGGGATGCTAAAACGCATTGGTATTCAAGAATAGGATTTGGACATAGAATCAACTCGAAAATTTACATGAACTGATCACGTCAAGTGCGTTAGTGGAAACGCTATTTAAGAATCGGCTATCAGCAAAACCCTGCAAGAAGAGAGATAATACTTGAAACTCAGTTTTTACATTTTAAAGATTGAGGCAACTCACAGCCCCTTCTCTTTCTTTACGTGAAACTTTTGATTAAAAATTATGAATATATAAAACACATAATGCTTTTGTGTAAGAAATACTTGCACACAAACTTGTTTTAGATTCGTCAATGCTACTTCTGCTGCCAAGGAGATCTGTGCAACTCCAGTTTTGAAATTCCAGAAGCATAACAATAAAATTGACATAACGAGGATGTAACGGGTTCGTGAAGCAGAGACCCTTGGGGTAGTCTCCGAACCCGAGACAGATTGCCGTGAAGCTGTGCTGGTACGTAGATGAAACGCGCTTTACTTTCCTCACGCTGATATTGTATTGTCTGCTTTTCTTGAATAAATTTTTATTATTAACACAGTACTGAAAATTGATACAAAAGCCAGATGGGGTGGCGTTGTTTAGCGACGTTGGCGTTGTTTGGCGTTGTCTAGCGTTGTTTAGCGTTGTTTAGCGGTTTAGCGGTTTCAAGCTAGTTTGACCCCCAAGTACCTTCTTTACTACAGCTCCACGAAGACGATCAACAAAAGAACAACCTATCCAATTTATCTACTTTGGTTCTTACAAGCTTCTTTTGATAGTTTCGTCTTTTGCTTTAACGTGCAGGTTTACAAAACAACGTAATCCTTCCTGCTACGTGTCTACTTGAGAATAATGAATCAAATAAAGTGTGAAAAGAAGACAATTACTACTGCGTCGCTTGAGGGTCAACCTTGCCAAATCTATCAATTAATCAATAACAAACGATACTTGGAATAAAACACACATAACGACACAACGCGGGTTCGAATCGCAGGTTGCCTACGCAAAAACTAGATTTAAAGCATTACATGTTGCAAGATATTGTAACAATATTTACACTCCCCCCAAATATACGACTAAAGGAAGATATTTCCCGCAAAATAGTGTACAACAGTGACAATACATAAGGCTTTAAATTAGTAACAACGTTGAAACAAATACAACAAATACATTTAAACGTATTTACACTATATACATATTTTACAAACATAACATAGCAATGATACTTTCAAACGGTTGATATCCAAGATGGGATATTATTTTTACTTGTGGCTGGGACAACAACACACATTTTCGAAACGGGACGTTTCACTTCACTACCGTGCATTTTTACAATTGCCGAGCGCACAAAACCTTTGGGATCCGGAAACGTTTTCAAAATTCGCCCCAAGGGCCATTTACTTCTTGGCGTATTTTTATCGACAAGAATCACAATGTCGTTCACCGTCACATTACGTTTTGTTTCATACCATTTTTGGCGATACTTTATGGTAGGTAACTACTCTTGGGCCCACCGTCTCCAAAAAAGGTTGGCAAAATGCTGGGCATGGCGCCACTTACGGGCAATTAAAAAATCGCTATTCGCAGTATCAGTGGGAGGCATACCCGACGCCGGACAGAGCTGTAGCACATCGTTAGGTGTAAGAGGTCTCTTGATTTCTTCTATGAAGGAAACTGGAGTTAATGGTCTGGAGTTGAGTATACCTTCTACCTCAACAAACAAAGTGGTTGGACCTTCTTCAGTGAAAGTGGTTTGTGAAGTAATTGATGTTAATATCTTACGCACTGACCTGATCAGTCTTTCCCATGACCCGCCAAAATGGCTTGCCAACGGGGTGTTAAAGTGCCAATCTACTTCTTTCTGCACCAAAAACTCACTAATCTGCCTCTGATTCCATTTCCTAATTGACTTTTTTAGAACCTTCTCTGCTCCAACGAAGTTAGTTCCATTGTCAGAGTATATATGTCCAACGTTTCCTCTTCTGGCAACGAATCTTCGGAGCGCGGAAATAAACGAATCGGTTGACAGAGTATGCAGAACCTCAAGATGTGCAGCTCGCACTGTCATACATGTGAAAATACAGCCGTATCGCTTGACTAGGCTTCTTCCTTGTTTCACTGAGAACACTCCAAAGCAATCTACTCCGGTATGAAAGAAAGGTGCGTGATTCATATCTAAGCGACATTCAGGCAGATTTGCCATTAACTGAGTCGAGACTTGAGCGTTTTGGCGTTGACAAGTTGCACATTCCTTGAGCACATTTCGAATGACGTAACCTCCCCTTTCAATCCAAAATCGTTGACTCAGTGTAGAGGAAGTATGATTGAATCCAGAGTGCCCGGCCAAAAGATGATAAAATCTAATCACCAGTTTTGTAAAATGAGAATTCGAGGGCAGAATTATCGGGTGTCGGGCGTCTGCGCTGATCGAAGCCTTTCCCAGCCTTCCTCCTACTCGCACGACATTGTGAGAGATAAACGGATTTAATTTTCTAATGGAGAGTGAGCACACTTTGGAACTTAAACGGTTGCCATTTTTCAGGGCCAAAATTAAATTTGAAAGATAACGACGTTGTTCATATATAGCTACCTTTAATTCTGCTGATTTTAATTCCTCCACAGTAATATGGGACGTAGCACTCTTAACCAAGTCTTTACCATGCAATCCTGCTCGCTTTCTTTTCAAAAACTCGAACAGTCGTAAGTACCAAGCCACCGATTTCTTCAATTTATGGAGAGATGAGAAGTGCTCGATAAGACGATCTGTAGGCGTTTCCATCGCAGGCTGAACGACCAAATTGCTAACAATCCGCATCCCTTTCTCGAACAGAGGAAATTCTTCAGGAAGTTGTTCCAAACTTTCCAATTGCTCTGGCCACTCATCTTCAGCCTGTTGTAAAAACTCTGGTCCCGACAACCACATGGAAGACTCAACGAACGCTTGTGCCTGCTTGCACCTTGTCGCCTCATCTGCGGGATTCAACTTTGACCGGACGTACCTCCAACTCTGTATGTCGCTGTTCCTTTCGATCTCTGCTAATCTATTGGCAACGAAGACAGGAAATCTTTTACTGCTGTTATAGATACTAAGCAGCACTGAGGTTGAATCCGACCAAAAATAAGTTTTTGCTATAACCAACGGCAATTCCCTTTTTAACATTTGATCAAGACGCAGAGAGACAATAGCCGCCAGCAGCTCTAATCGAGGTATTGTAGTCATGGGAGTAGGTGCGAGATGCGACTTCCCCATCAGGAACGAACAATGCACCTTGCCACTGTTATCGGCAATGCGGAGATAGGACACGGCACCATAAGCTTCTCCAGAAGCGTCAGAAAAATGGTGCAATTCATAGTTCAACTCTCCGCTCATATCAGAAGGCTTAAGGCAGCGTGGTATTTTCAACTCCTCCAAATAATACAGCGCTGAAATCCAAGCTCTCCATCGTTCCTCTTTCTTCTCAGACAAAACGGCATCCCAATCATCACCGTTCATTTCTCGCAGTAGCAACTTTATTTCTACTAGCACTGGAGCAACAAATCCTAGTGGATCAAACAAGGAATGACTAGCTGACAAAATTCCTCGTCTCGTACAAGGCTTTCTTGGCATATCAACTTTAATTGTAAACTCATCCTCTACTATGTCCCAATGCACACCTAGCACTCGCTGACTTGCTGTGCGTTCCAGCGATAATTCTTTGTATTTATCGCAACGATCCTCCTCGGGCACCTTAAGAAGAGCTCTTTCACAATTAGAAAGCCATTTTCTAAGTCTAAAAGCATAGCTGGACAAGACATTTCGCAGCTCGTTGGCCAAATCTGCGGCTTCTTCGGTGGTATCTACTGACATAAGACAATCATCAACATAGAACGCTCTTTGAATAGCTTCAATTGTTTGAGATGAACAATTCTCAGCGGACAAAGCTGCAGTCTGTTTTAGACAAAAAGAAGCGCAACTAAGGGATGATGTTGCTCCGAACAAATGGACTGTCATCCTATAAACCTCTGGTCTTTTGTCAACGTCTCCATCTGGCCACCATAAGAATTGCAGCGCACTTCGATCTTCTGGGTTGACCTTGACTTGATGGAACATTGCTTCTATGTCCGCAACAAGAGCAATAGGATTGACTCGAAAACGTGTCAATACCGCTGACAGACGTGAGAGGAGATCAGGTCCCTGTAGAAGCTTGTCATTTAGAGACACCCCCATAAACCTTGCAGCACAATCAAAAACAACTCTTATCTTGTCTGGCTTCCTTGGATTCATAACTGGGTGATGGAGCAGGAACCAAGTGCAAGCATTTCGTTTGCCGTCATCTCTGACCTTTTCGGCGAATCCTTTCTCGATATAGTCTTGCATGACGCCCGCATATTTTTTGTGTAACGATTCGTCCTTCGAAAACCTACGTTTCAATGACTCCAACCTTTTTTCAGCCATTGCTCTGTTATCGGGAAGGAAGACATTCTTGTGTCTCCAAAGCAAGGGTAGCTGAAAGTGACCATTGACAATTTTGATCGAATCCTTCATTATTTTAAGTGCCAGGCGATCTTCTCGAGAATTATCATGGTCCAGACCACAACCGACTTCGTATTCGTGTGGAGGTAAGCTTGGGTCTACCTTTGCATTTTCTGGAAGAGTGACATGCATGCAAGTGTCCGTAGCACTGTCGTTCCCCACTTCAGCGCAACACTGACAGCAAAGATCTGGGCCAAACAGCACCCATCCAAGAGAAGTTCTGATAGCATCAGGGGTTCCTTCCGGTCCAAATCTGCTCTCCAATGCCCGAAATACCACAGATGCGTCCACTCCAATTAAAATACCGATGGTCTTGTCAGAAAGCTCTTTAAATGAAATGTCCTTCAAATGCTCTAAATTATTTAACTCTCTACTAACTGGAACTTGAGCTGCCTCTAAAGGAATGGTGTCTACAACTAGAACTTCTCTAAGGCTCACACTACAGTTTTCATCAACACCGCTCACTAATAGCGTTATAGCCTCGGTATCTATGGAGGTAGGCTGAACTCCTGATGATAGCGTGCTTATAGAGATGGTCTGGTGTAATCCATTAGCGTTCAACTCATCAGCAATTCGTCGTGTACAGAATGTTCGTTGTGATCCACTATCCAGCAGAGCATAAGTCAACAGCTCTTTCCCATTGTGACATATCTTCACCGGAAGAGTCATGAAAAAATTACCACTAGAATCTCCGTTTGAATAGATATTCTTCGTAGCGGCGCACAGTACCTTTTCGCTATCGGCCACTCCTGATGCGTTATCTTTATGAAGCAGAGTATGATGCCGGTCATTACTGCATCCCTCTACGTTGCACCTTTGTTTAGATTTACAGTCTCGGCTTGTGTGTCCAGCACCTAAGCATTGAAAGCAACGACCTTGCTTCATTAGAAAGGCAATACGCTTGTATCTTCGCAATTTTTTAAAACGTGAACAGACGGATAGTTCATGCTTTCCGTCACAAAAGGGGCAAGTCAGACTTCCAATCTTGGGAGTAAAGTCAGAAATAGCTGTAGTGTTTAGCACGGTTGCTCCTCTCTGCCCTACATGAAGACTCTGTTTTAGGTTTCCATACACTACCTGTCCATACAATGAGCTTGCTTCTGCTGCCTCGTCTTGGACAAATCTCACTAACTCTTCAAACCTCGCTTGTCTTACTGTAGTCTTGAACTCCTGATACGACCACTTGGCCCAGTCCTTTTGCGTTTGTTCAGGAAGTTTTTCGATAATTCGTCGGATAGTTCCTAAAGAGTTTAAGGTTGCAAAGTCTTGTACGTCCCGCAACATAGCTACGCATTTGTCCATGAGCACTGACAAAGTCTTTAGTCCCTTTGGGTCCTTCGTTTTCAGCCTTGGAGCCGCCAGAAGTTTCTGCTCACAATGGTGAGCGACAATGTGCGGTTGGCCATAGTCGTTATATAGACTGTCCATGGCTAGTCCATATCCAGATTCGGCATCGCGAGCCAAGTGTTCCAAGTTCTGTCTAATTCTCGGAGAACAGTGTTGTAAAAGGTAGACTAATTTTGCGGAAAATGAAGACATTTTCGTAGCAATGTGTGCTTCGAAACTACGTATAAAGGGCCAGTAGGTTAGCGGATCTCCGTCGAAATTTGGAATTACCGGTCTAGGAGGTGGATAGTCCTGAGAGGTAAGGATTGGAATCGACGCGGACTGTCCAGCAGGAGCATGCCAGTGAGTTACCGGAAGGGGGACATTCCTTCTGTCTTCCTCATACTCCGGTTCCGCAATTTTTCTAGATCGCCTAGAGTTATTTATAGGTTGTTCATATTGACTAATCATGCCATCAAATTTTTTTACGTTGGCATAGCTCTTTGATGTAGCTAGATAATTTGTCATCGTCATGGTTTTTTTATCTTCCACAGAATAATTCTCGTTCCTAGCTACAGCCTTTTCAACGTTCTGTTCTGCCTCTTTTTCCGCATTTCTTAAAGTTTCGCAAATCGGTACTGATGAAGGCGCAATAGGTCGTCTTAATGGCATTGGCCTGTCGCCTCTTTCGGATAGAACTTCATCCCACGCCTTAACCTCAAACTTGGCCAATTCTACGTCCAATGCCCTTTCTTGTTCATTGGCTTTTCTTTCGGCCTCTTGCTTAGCTCGTTCGGCCTCTTGCTTAGCTCGTTCGGCCTCTTGCTCTATGCGCGACCTTTCCTTTTCCTTTTCTTTGGCAAACAAAGCCAACTTTAACTTCACAAGGTTTTCCTTACGCTTAAAGCTAGAGAGTGAAGATCGCGAGCTACGTCCTGAACATCTCGAATCGCCATCTAAAGAGTATCTGTTCGACTCGGGTGCTGAAAGAGGACACAAAGATTTTGTGTGAATGGGTGGCGAGTCTACACTTTCGTACCAACTTTTAACCCTGGCATCAAATTCTAATTTAGCTTGTTCAACGCTAATCCTTTTAGTTTGTGTGCCGGGCAACAGGTCTTCCTCCGATAAGAAAATGCATTCAGCCATTAAAGAATCGTAATCGAGGTTAATACTAGAGATTAGGGTTTTCAAAACCTTTTTGCTCTCAGGGTTAAGCATCAGACCGTCAGATATTAAATATTTGTTTTCTAAGTCTTTTAATGTTGGACTTAGGTCACGACTGTGGTGATCCATGATCGATAAACACTCGTAAATAATTCTACAACACTAAATTTGCGAACAAAAAACGATCCTTTTATAGCCCTAAAATAGACGTTTGAAAGAGTTTAAACAATAACAAAAGTACAGTAGCTTAATTGTTCTGCGATTATTGTCCAATTTCTAATTCGTTGAATCAGATAAACGATGTCCACGCTGCTGCAGAATAACTTCTTCACACGGAATTTCCCCAGCAGAATTCGAAGCACCGGAGATCAATTCAAGTTGAGCAGCAAGGGTACGAGTTCGGATATCCAACGGACCAACGGGATGAAACGGAGAAACAATTTTCTTTCTTCACTGGAACGAATTGAACGATACAAATCGGCCAAATAGTTTTGGAATTCCAACGGATCAATTAGTGAAGCAACCACTAGTTTGAAACTTTGTAACAGGTTCGTGAAGCAGAGACCCTTGGGGTAGTCTCCGAACCCGAGACAAAGTATCAAACTAAGTATCAAACTGTAACAATATTTACAGAGGATGCAGTCAAAAATGACTTTTGATAGTTTTCATGTGTTATTAAACATATTATCTGAAATGCAATGCGTTGTTTTAATAATTAGACCTAGCGAGTTATGGAGAAGTTGAGAAATTTAAGTGCATTAGCGAAGTTAGCCTGAAATTCACGGGTGCTAATTTATCTATTTTAAAAACGATTGCCTTAAATAACTGAAAATTTGGGGGTTGTCGCCCTGTAGCTTTTATTGTCCTCCACCTACGCATTAGTGGCCTTCTGATAACGTCAAATGTGTAAATACACTTTGGAAAACAATATGATAGTTTGTCCATCAAGAGTGGTAGAACCAGATTAGAGGCGAGGGCATATGGGGCTAAGCTCACTTACGGACCCACGCTTTTTGTAAAAGTTAAGCTTTTGAGACATCATTCTACAAAATTTAGTATGCCGAGATGCGTTTGAACTTGATTACGATAATACTAGGGTCTGTGTTACAGCGTTACTTAACGGCAATATCCCTCTCCTGTAACTATTACGCGCTGAGCCAGTACACATCGTTAGTACTGGCACTAGCGGCTTTGAAGCCTGCCTGTGGAAAATTGACTTATTTTGAACAGAAAGTCTTCCACACTCCTAAAAATCAATGATACAACCACAAAAGCGTAATTGTATGGTAATTAGCAGTTTAACTAAACTGGGTTATCATAAGACGTTAAGTTTGCTGCTTACAGCTTCCTTCCTCGCGCTTGTTATTAAAATGAACTCTTTGGTTTGGATTGTTGCTCGTCTTATCTGTTGGTGTTGATTTTCAGTAACCCTAAATGGTGTGCTTGATGTGTTCAAATCCGTGGTCTTATTCCAATATCACACGCTTTAACTTTAACTTTGTAGCCATTACATGATACCGGTAATGCAATTTTGTTGAATGGGAAGAGGCTATGACAATTAACCTCATGAAAATATTTTTAAAGTTTACTCAGAATTTTCCGAACACTTATGCCGTTTCTACGGGTAACATTAAGACGTAAACCAATATAATTTTCAAAAGACATTCGCACACACAAAATAAGCTGAGTGTTCACCTGCCCCGTTGCAAAGGACACAGTCTTCTTTAGGTCTCTAAAATCAACAGAATTAGATCTTTGGTGCAGCGTTGCGACCATCCGACGCAGGACACATCTCACTTTATTCTACTCAGCCTTAATACCGACTCCACACCACTCGCTCTAGTCCAGACCTTCGAAAGTTGCCTGACTTCTGAGGCTCCATGGACGTGCACCAGGCCCCCATTCCGGTAAAGGTTTGGTAATAAGTTGCGAGGTCAAAGAGGGGAATGGGTCATGGCAAATGACTCCCTCGTCAAGGAGTTAGTGTTTACAGTTGCATCTTCATGCCTGCATTAACAGCGCTTATTTATATCCACGATTCCTATAATGTATTTAAGTTATACAAACGACATATCACATGGTGTCAAATTGATTTGTTATATTTACAAGTTCGGTAAAGCCAGTAAAACAAGCAGTTCACAAAATGACGCTGTTAAAACTTCACCGTAAAAACGCTTCCATACAAAAAAGCACTTATTCTAAATAGCAGTGTTTCACAAAGAAAATTGCTAAAGATCGCACAATCTTTTCCATTGAAGAGTCAACATTGTCGAGCGTTGACAAAAGCGGAACACGCAGCACGCGGAAAGCATTCTCCGCTTCCGTCATTTCATCTCTTCTTTTTGGGTGAGTCTTCTTCCGATTCAGTTGACGAGCTTGAAGAATCCGAAGATTCGGAAGAATCGCTCTCCGAAGATGACCCGGAGGAGCTCGAGCTACTAGAGTCATTGCGACGTCGGGGGGGCTTGCTTCGGCTTTCAGCTGCTGGTTTGGACCTGAACCATTTAATGGTTTGTAAAGCTGATATTCCTCCCTTCATTGCTAACTGGACCGACCAGATGGAATTAGCAGAATATTCACCTTTCAGTCATCAAAACTCATATCGTTTCAGACTTGCTTTCCCGAAATAAACCAGTTTGATAGAGAGCTTACTGCATTTACACGTCATAATTTTTCCGCCACAGGAAAACCCGCTCCAGCTATACTGACATATCTTAGCGCTTGACCAGCTTCAGAATTAGCAATATTGCCGGCGCAGCGAAAATCTACCACAAGCACTGCACACGAGCAGGGAATACCTTTCCAATGAACGTTTCAACGCGGAAAAGAATTGCTGCGAGTGGAATTCTAAAGGGCACATCAAAATGACGCACGGCTACTAACCGCTATATTTCGCGCAACAGGGGTTTCAAAGGCACTACGCCATCGCTGTTGATTTTCAACAACGAGGCGTGCGTTCGAACCTCACGAAAACCAGCTACTGTCCAGGAAAATGCACTCTCTGGCAATTTCTCCTGCTTGGTCGGAGTAGCAGCAGTGAACTATCAGGTGTGAACACAAATTTATTGTTGTCTATTTTTGTCCTCTGGTCATAGCGAAACCGGGTCGGTTATGGTAGAGCACCGCTGCGTCCAGATCCGGTACGAAGTTACCAGTCGGGTTGGCAGAAAAGACCACAGGCAGGAAAATTCTCGTAAAGCGCCTTGTCCAAGCGCACAACAACGCAGCTTCCGTAAGGTTGGAACGCACGATCATTGCCTCAACAAGGACGCTCCAACCCACCTGTCCACTAATCGTTGGAGAATTGCAGACCAAAAGTTTTTTGGTGAAAAAAATAAAAAAGTTAACATATCACTTGCAAGCACAATACACTTACTTCTCTGCCTCCCTGTGAGCCGGCCTTTCGTCTCGACGACGATTCTCATCTTTCACCCTCGAATCTGATCCGTCTTCTCTTCTACCGCGAGGAAAAGAATCTTTCCTGACTCCACGCTCCTCATTCCGTCCTCTTTCCTCTCGCCTTCTTTCTTCACGGCGTCTGCGCGTAGAGACTTGATTCATTTACGTTAGAATTAAAATACTTTTCCGTGGATGGTCGAATGAGCGCAAATTCTTATTACAGCACTAACTGGCAATGAAATTCTGATCTTCAACTGGTAAGTCAGTGTGCACGGTAGCTCAGTGTAAAGTGGCAATCGAGAGGTTAAGAGTTCGATTCTCGGATGATTACTGCCTTAGAACACTATGAAAGTCCGCCAACAATATTCAATGTCTGGTATAAAAGCAGGTACTTGGTGGTGACATACACTGCATCAGCAATGCAGCACATGAAAAAAGACAACCTATGACCCTCAGCTTTCAGTTTGAAGCTAGACAAGTATATGAATATACCTCTCGTTATCTCTCGACTCCGCTCTTCTGGGAGGACGCTCCTCTTTTTTTGGTCTCTCCTCCGGTTTTTTTCCTTCGGCGTGATCATCCTCTCCCTCTCGGCGCAACTTCGCTCTTTCGTTCCTCTTTCTTTCTCTTTCCTTATCTCGTTCGAACACTTGCTCCTCAGTCAGCGGCAACCAATAAACACACGGCGTTGCTTCAGTCTTTCGAAACAGGTCGTCCAGCAGTTTAGGCGGTTCAGGAGGTGGTTTGGGTGCTGTAAAGTTAAAACTATTGTAACAATCCGTAAAATGGCGGGGGCTGCCTACATACAAATGGCAGAAATTAAAGCCGTTGCCTTGCCCCTCTCATTGCCTGCGTTGCTTGTGCTCCTGGAAAAGACACTTCTCCATCTATTTTTGCTTGGCTTCATCACTCGCTGAAAAAAATTACGACACCGGCATGCGGCTGCTAGCAATTCTCTGAAGTGGGTCTCAGTGCAAACTGTTCTGTGAGCAACTAACAAACAGCTTTTCTGAGACCGAATGATGAATAACAGGCAACTTCCTTAGAATGTCAATTCGGACTAAAAACTTAAAACATGTTGACTTTCAAACTTTCTTTCAAATCTATCTTTTTCCTCAACCAATTCAAAAAATATTCGCCTCTCCCCTCATTTCCGACGAAAAGAAATTAAAACATTTTCCTTTTCCTTAAGTTAATAATTTTCAACTCGATTTGGTGTAACCGGATGCATTGCAGGCGCAATCGCATAATTTTCTTCCGGTATGGCATTTAGCTCACGTTCTTCATGCCGCCTTCTTCTGTGCTCGGGTGTAGTCGCTCGTTCTTGTTGGCGTTGTTCTTCGCGACGCTGTTGCCTTCGCATTTCTTCATCCTGGTCCAACTGAAAATAATACGTGGATTTATAAAGCGTTGAATATGCATCTTGGAGCAACAAAAAAATTGACGTTTTGCGTCTAGCACAGCATTGCGTTCATGCCGGTGTCCGACGCCACGCTTGCAACTAACCAGGTAAAATAGCACTAACTTGTGTTCTCCTAGCCTGGCCTATACGTTTGATGGTTCATGCTCATCCGGCTGGAATAGTCCGTGTTTCATAACATGGCTAACAACAGGAAAACTCCAAAAGCACATCCATACTCATTGCTTTTTTATTCTTAGGGTCAGTACTATGCCCTTGGAATGGGCTTGCCCAGAACATCTTGGGTTAACTTCAATCGCCTGTGGACTGGCGTAGAGCGTTTTCATTCGTCCATGTACAAATGGGGTCTCGCTCCCACGCCGAATTGCATGCGTGGCCCCCACCGAACAAACCGCAGACCACGTTATCTCAACGTGTCCCATACATCGGACACTTCGAGGGGTGGCTGGTCGGACGGTTTTGGATGACGATACTCGATGCTGACTTAATACCACAGCACTCAGCATCTGATACCGACAGTAAATAAATGCCCCTCCACACGAAAAAGAACAGAAAAAGGCACACAAAGCTTATCTACGTCTCAAAAGGTTCGTTTAGCAGGCTAAACGAGCTGATTCGGTGGGTGTCTGCCACTTTCCACTCGCTTTCGAGCCAGATTTCATGCTGGAGTAATAATGCAGCATTGTGATGTCTGTATGTTCTTTCTGACGAATACCAATGATGCTTTCATGGACTTTCAAACTAAGACCTCTCGATCCAACGAAAATCACTCTTCCACCACGAAAGCTGTTTGGCATTTCTTACAAACACGCAATTTCTGTAAAACAAACTGACTTTATCCCTATCCCATTCTCTCATTGCACGTCGATTTCTCGGCTCTTCATCACGTCGGTTTCTCGGCTCTTCATCACGTCGGTTTCTCGGCTCTTCATCACGTCGGTTTCTCGGCTCTTCATCGCGTCGGTTTCTCGGCTCTTCATCACGTCGGTTTCCATGCCGACTTTCGTCATGTCGACGGTTACGCTCTGGTGACCTTTCCTTTTCCCGACCTCTTCGCGACAATTCCTTTTCTTTCTCATGGCGACTTGATCGCTTAAAAATCGAAAATTGATATTTACCAAAAACGACAGCCTTATAATCGATTTTCGGCACCGATTAAGAATAGTTGATTACTGTATCAAAACAATTATTGATTGATATACTTCTACATCTTATAACTTCCAATGTGTTAAAAGCAAGGCTGGTCGAACAGTGACCATTGGCTTAAAGGTAGAGAGAATAGCTAAACAGTTTGCAGATGGCTTATCACGTTAACCAGAAATAGCATTAATTAATCATAGCAAAAACGATTTTAAAATCGGTCGGTCTGGTAGCGTCTTGCGGTAATGCATTGCAATTCGTATTCATTTTTAAACCACGGTAAGCCTCACCGCTATTTATAGCGCTCTGAGCATTGGTGAAGGGCAATAGTACAGGCTCATAGGTGCAACCTACAAATTTTACACACTTTAACAATTGCGTACCTCCTTTTCTTTTCGATCACGTCTATCCCCTTGCTCGGACGATTTCGGGTCCTTTCGTTTGTGTTCGGATTCTTTCGGAGGTTCAGGTTCAATTTTCTTCTTTTTGGCAGGCTTCAAAGCACGGACGGGTTGCTCTTGCTTGTTCCACTCAACCTGGCAACAAAATATAAGGCTGGAAACACGCAGCAGACGGAGAGTTATCGGCCACTTCACCCATCCAAAAACGAGCCGAGCATTTCAGTTTATTGTTGCGCAATAATCTTCGTCAAAATTTCTCCTCCTCTTCGTAGGAAACCCCTCCACATGAAACTATTATACAGGATCACACCGCAAACTCAATCAACGAAGGGGAGGGTGGCTGTCAATTTTAAACTAGCCATGAATTTGCAGCCTGGTAGTCTCGCCTACAACAGGGCGGGCTGCCATTGGTGTGCGCCTACTAATCGCATCTTACGACTAGCCATGGCCAAGTTTTTACGCTCCTTTGTGAAGACTATAATCTTTCGTAGGGTCACATATCCGAGTACACTTGGAGTAACACAAAACCAGTAAGCTAACCACCACTAGTCGCAAAAAACAAGACAGAAATGCAGTAAGGGATATTCCTTTGTTTCCTTTTCAATGTACTTGCATGTCGCAACTCTTCAAATCCAATTTAAAAGGACGTTAAAACATATTAAATTAAATTGCTCAGACTGCTTTTTGAAAGTGTAAACCGCCCTAAAAAATAAATCTTTTCTATTACAGTATTCATATTGGAATAAATTTTCAATGATCTATGCTTAAATCCATAATACTCGCCAGTATGAGGTCTTATAAAAATTAAACAAAAGAGCATTCTCTCTCAACTACATACATTTTTAACAACATACCTCTTCTATTGTTGAAAACTCAACAATCAACTTTTTCGGACTTGATGTAGGCCACTGTAACCTGTGTAAAGCGTTCCGTGTTTTCTTGGCTACCTCTTCATCATTGTACTGTGGAAAAAAACAAATGGCGTAGGTTACTACAAAAAAAAAATGAATTCCGGTTGGAACTACCATACGTTATGACCAATTCACTGCCTATCTAAACATTTTCTGTATCTGATAAAATTCGTTGTATTTTGGAGCGCAAAAGCAAACAATGCACGATATCAGGCCTCTTTAGAGCCGGTGGTGACCGACAACTGGAAAGACGTTTTAAAAGAGCTTAGAAATTCACACTCTACGGATCCAATCCACATCCATGATAGTGAAAGTTTTCCCAGCACTCTGCGAAACCGCAATACTTGCAAATGAGTGACGCTGTCGCGGTATTTCGTTTCAATGACGTGACCATTCTGCAAGCGCGAAAGTTCATGTATACTATAGTCCCAGGAATTTCGGCTTAAAATGATCTAGTTAGCAGGTAGGTTGGCGGTATGTCAAAGCCCAACCACCAAATATAAAAATCCTAGTTTTAAGTCTTCCCCAGAAGTACTGCTTCACCCTGTGTCTGGCGCTATCCACTGATTTCGAGCCAAACACCACTCTAGAGCAAGGGTCACCAACCTTTTTGAAACCGCGAGCTACTTCCTGGGTACTGAGCAAAACGGAGAGCTACCACTTAAATACAGACTTCGAAACAGCGCGTTTGCTCAATTTTTAACTATATGTTATTAGTAATTCATGATATTTGGCCATGTGAAGACACCGATCGTGTTGTTGATTTCTCGTAATAAACACCAACAATGATATATGCTGTGTGTAGCAGGGTTAACTAGATTTAATTTTTAACGGAAGGGAACAAAACTTTGCCAATTAATGTAAAGACCAGTGTTTGTAGATTTTCGGTAAGTGCTTAGCTTCAATATTCCTTCGGTATTCTCTATCCAAACAGTGCCTTTTTTGGATGCTTTTTTGATGCCTTTTTTAGATGTTTGGATAGACAATACCTAAGGAATATTGAAGCTAAGCACTTACCGAAAACCTACAAACACTGGTCTTTACATTAATTGGCAAAGTTTTGTTCCCTTCCGTTAAAAATTAAATCTAGTTAAAACCCTGCTACACACAGCATATAGCATATGTAATTCGTACAGTTTAATCCATGAGGACTTTCAAGGCATACCAACAATGACTTTAACGAAGTGTTTCTTAGTCTTTTTATGTGCGTGGCCCATTTTTGATGCATACATGACGTCGTGATTCATTTCTTTACTTTCTACTATTTTTGATGTGTACATCACGTCGTGGTTCATTTCTTTACTTTCTACTTTCCAAATCAAAAGTGAAGACCTTATTCTATTTTTTGGAGATCCACTTTCGGCTTATCGCTTTGAAGAAATATTGGAACTTAAATAAGACCTTTCGTATTCGAGATTAACTTTTTCTAAGTCTGAATTTTTCCACTTTCCAGCCAAATTGAAAGCCAAGACTTGTTCTTGAAGTGTATGTTTCAAAATCTCTTTGGAAAAAGCTTTTGGAAACGAATTTATAACTCTTTTTAGTACTAAGTGAAAACTTAAACGTTTTCGTCTAGCTCTCGTCAGAAGCTAACGCCAGAATGAGGAGAAGAAAAGGTAGCTGACTGTAGTCGGCACGAACAGTTGCGTTTCGCCAGCGTCCGAAATTCAGGCGCTAGTGGACCAACTGTAGTGCGTAGATCAATTCTTTTTGGTGGCATAGTGTGGGTAGTTTGTTTTTGATAAAAGTAGCTTCGAGGGTGGCTAGATGGAAGGGAGATCTAGCGACAGCCAACACTGTGAGTTGATTGTCACTGTAAGCAGCGCACACAGTTCTGATTTTCAAGTAAATCTTGTCTAGTTCCCGAATCACATTCAGGGGGAGAAGAACCAAGCCTGCATGTTCGCAGAGGTGCTTGTCTTTATTTCTTCATGCAGAGTCTAATCGATTTAGACACATGTTGGTTGATTCTGTCCCGGAGTCTTGGGGATGTGCAGCCGACGTATATCGGCAGTTACATCGGCACACGTATTCGTATACGATATTGCTTCGTTGAAGGGAAGACGCGTCATCCTTGTAGACTGCAGGAAGAATGCATTCGATGGAAAACATCAACTGAAGCTCAGTTGCTCCGTAGCAATTACGCACCGCAGCTATGATCTGTTTCTGAAATTTAAGAGGAGTATTACCGATTCAAGGAGATTTTAAGTACACTTTCTGAACGTTTGAGCTGTTGAGGATGACGAATTCTGAACCCTTGTCAGGTTCCTAGGGCACTTTTCATTGAGTTACGGCAGCCGCTGCGTCAGTTGAATCTAGTTTCAACAATACTATGAATAATTGATGGGGTTGCCACCATGGGCTCTCCACTCGGCCCAGCATTTTCCTATACATTAGTTGGAACTACCACAAGAAATTGTTTCGGCAAAACAACAAACCAGTCCTGTATTTCCGCTACGTTAACGACACCTTTGCCATCTTTAACAAGGAATCCGACTGCAATAGCTTTCTTTCAGCACTGAATTCTTTACATCCTTGCTTAACTTTCACGTTGGAAAGCGGCCGATGTAAAAACTTCCAAAAAGTTAGTGTTGAGAAAGCTGAATCGGAATTCTTCAAGTTTGCATATTGCAAACCGACTTTTACAGGGCAAAACAGACGTTAGAATTCTTTGTGCCCCCAAAACCAAAGACAAACTTTATTTTAACCCCACTGCACCGGGCTTGGACCATCTGCTCCGAACCCAGACTACCACAAGAGCTGGCATCATCAAAACTAAGCTTTGCAAAAATACCTATCGAGGCAGCATTATTCAGGCAGGTATGCCCAAGGTTATCACAAAATTCACTGCCTTCAAGAAAGAAGGTCCGCAAAAGTTACCAATGCACTTAAAACCTCCTTGGATCATAGCTGCGGTGCGTAATTGCTACGGAGCAACTGAGCTTCAGTTGATGTTTTCCATCGAATGCATTCTTCCTGCAGTCTACAAGGATGACGCGTCTTCCCTTCAACGAAGCAATATCGTATACGAATACGTGTGCCGCTGTAACTACCGATATACGTCGGCTGCACCTCGCCAAGACTATGGGACAGAATCAACCAAGTAGTAGTAGTGATTCAGTTTTTATCCGGTGTTGTCCCTTTAACAGAGATGGCCGGATTTACCCCCATGGTCATGGGGATTTGTTGGAGCAAAATTCTTCTACCAGGAGCATGCCCTTGCTTACCCCCAACCTCAGTTTTCTGACATGAGTGGTCCAACCAAGCAATTAAGCTGGCAACCCCACCATTAACAGTCAGACTGCAATTGGTAGGTACCCAATAGTCGCCTCTTACGACATGCTGGGTAAACAGCTTCACTATTCTTTAACCGGAGAAGCACGGAGAACCGGAATCAATTAGACTCTGCATGAAGAAATAAAGACAAGCACCTCTGCGAACATGCAGGCTTGGTTCTTCTCCCCCTGAATGTGATTCGGGAACTAGACAAGATTTACTTGAAAATCAGAACTGTGTGCGCTGCTTACAGTGACAATCAACTCACAGTGTTGGCTGTCGCTAGATCTCCCTTCCATCTAGCCACCCTCGAAGCTACTTTTATCAAAAACAAACTACCCACACTATGCCACCAAAAAGAATTGATCTACGCACTACAGTTGGTCCACTAGCGCCTGAATTTCGGACGCTGGCGAAACGCAACTGTTCGTGCCGACTACAGTCAGCTACCTTTTCTTCTCCTCATTCTGGCGTTAGCTTCTGACGAGAGCTAGACGAAAACGTTTAAGTTTTCACTTAGTACTAAAGAGTTATAAATTCGTTTCCAAAAGCTTTTTCCAAACAGATTTTGAAATTTGTAGCACTAAACAATTGCTTAAGTCTATGTTTTTGCAACTTCGGTTCCACTGGGCTACTTTTAGAACAAAGCCAGCGGGCGACTCGTATGGTCTTTGGGGCAACCCGCTGTCGGCGGGCACGGTGTTTGTGACCCCTGCTCTAAACCAACACAGCATTTGTGATAGACGCCCTTCCTGACGAATATCGGTCAAGTTTCAACCGAATGCACATAAAGTTAATATATTCAATATTCAATAAGTTGCCAACTAACTAACTAAAATATTCACCGCTGTTTTTTATTGGAAATATTATACAAAACACTAGGGGAAAGTGGACGAACGTCAAGCTTCAAGCAAGGTGATAGCTTCCTTGAGCATACATCATTCGCATTTGAAAATAACAACCGAATTATTAAAACATTCGAACTCATTCCTATTTACCAACCGATATATACAACAGAAAGGATTTTTGACAGTGCTTTGTTGGCTGTATCGGGTGCAGTGCGCACTTCTATGATTCCATTTTCTGGTCTTGAAGCCAACTTCGGTAGGCACAGAACAACAATAGAAGTCAACAGAATCAGCCCAATAAAAATTAGAGCTCCGTAAACGTTTTACCTCATGAGCTAACCCAGAAAGTTTCCACGCACAGTAAGATAAATGTACTTACGGTTACGAAGCAGTGAGACTTGATCGTGTTTATCCAGAAGGAATCTGGAATAAATTCTCCGTGTTCGTTCAGCAGCTGCTTGAGTTGTGACAAAGCGAACGGACGCACGAGGTTTGCAACATGCAGCACACACGACGGTGGGAGTTTGGCCGGACTGACAGCACGACGGTCGCTGTCAACCGACTTCTTAACAGTTACATCTCGTTTTACATCAGATTCCGTCTGAAAAACAACTTGCTCACTTTTCTAAGCATGATAAGGTAAAAGGGTGACATAACGCTTAAAATATATTTTCAGAGGGAAGCAAAAGTGATGTCAAAAACTCGTTTCTAAGTTTTGTTTATTAGAATCCAACCCAGGCTAACGGTAATCAGAACGCTCCAAACGACGATTTTGCTTTTTTTAAGTAAATAAGATCTGTCTACAATCTTATCCGTACATCTTTAAATTCTGCATTTATTCAGCATAGATGTAATTTTTCAAGCAAGAAAATATTGTAAAAGCTGTTTGTAATATAGCAATTTTATTTTAATTTAAAAACTTACCTTATGGCTGTCTCTTCTCGCTCTCTTCTCTTCCTTCTTTTTTCTTTCTTCTTCCCTTCTTCCTTCTTCCCTTTTTTTGTTACTTATATCATTTCTTTCTTTGACAGAATCCGAGGTAACCACTGTAAAAGTAGTACTTATTATCATAAATGTAAAAGCATAATGCAGTGAAACATATTAAATTAAGAAACATTAATCACAATTTGCTATTAATGGGTCGAGAAAAGCATTTCGCACGACAAGTACAAACTGAGACCATCGGAAATAAATTTTTGTCACAAACAATTTCACACCAAAACAGCATAACGCTGCCACTAAGCTCAATGTTCGGCAAGAGTTTGCATCATTGCATACTCTAGCAACAACTCTTAAAATAGCATCTTTCATGCTTGCTCGCAACGTTTATGCACACAAGGAGTTTTAAGAGCCAGTGTAATACAAGTTGCTTTTGTGTATATTTATATTTTAATGACCAAAGGCTAATTTACCTTTCCGCATATCATGCCGCATTGGCTCATCCTCTTGGTCCATTCGTATCTCTTCTTCTTCAACAACCTCCTCCACAATCTCTCCTTCCTCTTCTTCGCTATCTTTCTGAACCTTATAAAGAACAAAAATTGCTATAAGTAACTTTCAATCCACATCTGGCACACTGGACAGCTCCATTCAACTTCATTTCATTATTTAAGAAAAAAATGCTTGACAGATGAGAACTGATTCAACTCATCGAACGCAAGATAAACGGAGAGTTTGAGACTTCAAAACGTCCTTATTGTCTTCCGATTCGGCAGCCCCACTCACGTCCTTGCGGTCCGCGAAAGCGACATTCCAGCCGAAACGCAAGCGTCGCTTTCGCTCGATCACTCAGCATGCAACGTGGCTGTGAGCGCTTTACTCGAAACCTTTCGATGACAAGTCCTGCATTCAGTGCGTGCCGTCACGATGCCGACTTCGTCAGGAGCGTTTCTTCATCTTTTCATCGGTTGTACGTTTTGCGTCATTTTGATACGGCGCCAACACCAATAACATTGTTGCGAAACAACAAGCCTTTTTAAATCTCCACAGCATTGAAAAAGTTATACTTTAATACGAACCTTTTCTTGGACCTTCTGTTTCGGAGACACTTCCAAATCAAGAACCTCTTGTTCTATGGCGCCTTTTTTGACATCAATAATATTCTGTTAAAACAAAAGCAATCATTTCAATGTAGAAATCAACTCCTTAGCCTGATGTGTTCGCTGAATTAGATTTTACTAAAATAAATTGGCACTATCAGCAACCGAGCAAATCTGTACTCGCAGCAATTGCTTGTTGTTGTTGTCTACCCCTCTACTTCATTGATTGGAGACACGGCATAAACCCGACAATTCCAGCTGACACCATAAACCCATATGAAATCAGGAAAGGTAACAGTACATTTTGAACCAGTTATGAATACAATTGCAGACTACCGGTCCAACCACCAAAGCGAACTGCCATTAGTGAGCACCAAAAGTGGCCTCTTTCAACATGCTAGACAAGCAGCTTCACTATTTTACACGATGAAGCAAGGACAAACAATTATTTACAAGTTAACGATTGTTACAGGTACGCAGTTATAATCAATGCTAGTTCTGTAAAATTTGTACAACCGTATCCTACAGTAGCTCCAATTTTTGTCCTACAAATTATAAAATGCCTTCGATCGTTTGCTCGAACGTAAAAACGCATCTGCACTAAGTTAGTTGCGAAAGAAAAGTTTTTGGAAGCACGGTACAGCAGTTTGCTCCGTTTGGTTGCAGTGTTTGCCGTAGAAATGGACCTTGCCGAAAATTCCGATGCAAGTATCAGCACTATTTATTCTACTTACGCGAGTAAATGGTCTTTCTGTGACCAGAAAATACGATCACAACCTACTGACGCTTAGTTGGCTTTTAAAACTCGTTCAAGACATCTTGTAAATTTTGGTTTATCGGGCACTACCAACAGGGACGCAAGATTCACTATTTTAACAGCACAAGTAATGTTTATTACAAAACAAGAACTGTCGAGCTTGGGCCACAAAACTGTTAAAGCAAGGACTGTCGCAGTGTGCGTATCTTTGGCCCAGTAAGTAGCGTTCTGTCGCATGTTTGCGTACCTTGAGAGAGTCGGTGCTTATATTGACTTGCGATGCATCAGATGAAGTAGCTCGTCCCCACTTTCTTTTCTTCTCACGCGGTTGATCGCTTGGCATAGAGCGCTTGAGGGGATCTGAAGTCATTACACTTGCGTTGATATCGGATTAAAACTTTTATACCGCAATAAAAGCAACCTTATTTAAATGAAAACAAAATCTTACGCTCAAGTAGCCTTCACAGCAACGCCCGGACCAAAGGTAGCTTTCAACGATCAACTGTTAAACCCGTTAACGCGCACTTCAGATCCGTATATAACACCTCTTTAGAAGCAATATTAAATTGTCGGTGATCACCAGGCCGGTAACAATCACTGCTACAGTAATGGCAAATTACATTTCAAACCGGTCATCATGAGTCGACTGAGTCGTTCTACTGAAACCGTTTCGCTTACGAAGTAAAAATGTCGCTCGAGTGATTTTGTGATTTACGGTGTGAAATCTAGGCCTGTAGCCCATACCAACCCTAACACAGCGAGCAAATGCAAAGTACCGCAAGTCATCACCGCCAAGGAACAGTGTAAATGATGGGTAGCCAGTAGTCACCTCTCCAGCATGCTGAATGAGCTGCCACGCTACAAAACGCGGTCAAGCTGTTTATGGAACCGACTCGTTTATTGAGTTAACTACTTTTGTATATAACGTGTTCATTCGACTTCAAAAGTTTTATGTTTCTATCACATCGACATCTACTTGTGATGCTTTGCCTTGCCTCTCGCTCGCTCGCGCTAAAGGATTTCGTCTAGTAACTTGAGACGCGAAATAAATCGCTCTGTGAATAATTGCGACAATAATCGTGAAATGCACTGAGAAAACGTCTAAAAGCGAGGACTGTAGTCGTGATACACACGACTGCACACCATTTATGCGGACGATCACACGCGGCTTATACAACACACCACCTGGTAAAAATCGATACTAATTTGATTGATACTACCAGAGCAATAAAGCAGTGGGCAAAAAGTTTGTTTTGGCACAGCATTCTTTTTACAGCCTTACTTTTTTTGACAGTAATCCGCCGTCTTGGTGGTTTTGAAGTCTTTTCTTCGACTTGCTGAAAAGCATGAGCAATAATAAGTGTGCTATAGCTAAACGTTATAACAAAAGTTGTTAAAAACGAACAGAAAAGATTTTGGAAGAGCTAGTATATTTTACCATCCCATTTGAAACCTTAGTTGCCGGTGAAGACCCAAGGTGCTACGATCAGCACGATACGTTGACCATACTCCAATTGCCAGAAACAGCATCATCACGCAAGAAATACTAGATGTTCATTTCCAAAAAATGTGGATGGATATTTGATACAGTTTTTGTAATATTCTTGACTTCTGGTTTCATGTTAGTCCTTTTAAGTGGAATAGAATTCTCACATTCTGTATCTATGTCACTGTTACAGAGAGGACAACTTGTCCTACACTGTTTAAACGCTTTACGTCGAAGTCGCTTGGCGTAAACATAAGCACATTCGACTAAGCAGTCCGTTAATTCCGCATCAAAATGTTTAACAGTCCTTTCAAAGAAAGCAACATATCGTCGAGTTTTTGCAGTCCGAGTTTCATCATTTGAAAGCAAAATAAGAGCATAATTGAGCACAAGATCGATTCGGATCCAGACGACTTAGATCACATAGCGATGATGATGGTCGAAGTTTCCAAACCAACAGTAGGTCAACAACGGTCAAGAAGGTCAAGCAATTAGGACGTAAGTTAAGAAAGTGCTTATGATCTAATCCCGGCTAAAAAATAGCATAATATCTACAAAGATACTAAAATAAATAGGTAAAGTTGATTAAAGTTGACAATGAACTACAATCAATGGCATCTAAAAATGCTGACACAATCACAATTTATCCTGCTACACCATTACCCTCAGTTTTAATCAACAAGTCACCATGACAACCATTCTTTATACATTTAAAACAACCAGCTACGTATTACACCAAAATATGCTCTAATTAACCAATTACCATAATGGCCAATCCCTTTATTCCACACATTTGAATTATATTAATGCGTATTAACCCCGTTGTTCCAATTAATCAATTTCATTAATTAAAATCTAACCAAGCTAGTTTAAATCAGCAACAAATTGACCTAGACTTTGGAAAACAGCTGTATTTTATGCAGTTTTCGTACCTCAATTGTAGTTGCGGGCTCATCAGCTTTTTCTGATTGCTTCAAAGGACTGGTAGATTTGGAATGTGAATCTTCTGCTTTTTCAGAGCTGAAAGTTAAAAATACATTCGATTCGCGGACTCTTTTTTTCTGGCGTTGCCCTAAGAGCAATCAGCAGGGTATTTGGTTTATTCTATTTTGTCAATTAGCGCATGTTTTAATGAGCCTATTTTAAAACAAATAGTTCGGCGTGCGTGAGCTCCGAAGCCCAAAGTCATAAACCAATGACAGTCGGGAGTCATTCTTTCGCACGAAAAACTTAATACAAGTCATTACAATGTGGCATATTTATGCATTTTATATTCTATGCACAGGATGTTTCAAAAAATTTGACATCATTTGACATGAAAATATGACAAAAACTAAGTAGACAAATCAAATGAAACTAAATAGGCTTAATGTTGAGCAACATAAGATTTATTTCTCTAAATCAAGGTGTGTGAATTCCATGAAAGATCTCACAAATGTTCAATATGCGCGCCGCCGGCGACACGACACACGTCAAGTCAGTAGTCTAGCTCCTCCCAAGCACGCTGCAACATGTCATTGAAAAAGTCTCCAGTACGGCAGCGATTCTTTGAGTTCCTCTACGTTTGCAGAAAAAGTTGTCGACATATGCTCGCTGCACAGTCTTGTTTATTCGAGCATACTCCAGCACACAACGCCTTTTCTCTTCTGGTGAATGCCATTTAAACACAAAGCAAGTTTAAACACACAATGAATAATTTATCAGTCAAAAATTTCTACACTTGATAAGACGAACATATCAAGCATTAAACACAAAATCTGTCCTGTATCTACGCATGCTGTGAAAATGTAAAGTCATTCGAACGGGAACTGGTTAACATATTACATGGCAAACTGATACCAAATTTTTTGAAACGTCCCGTACCATTCATAACCGGTGTGCTAATCTCTGACTAAACTGGACCACCACGACGGGTAGACTGCTACACCCCACCACTTGTCTGCCACATAATGGCGAAGGAACCCTGTTAAGTGCCTTTACCCAAGGATACGATAAGCAGACCTGCCAGCATTTTCTACACGTCAACCAGTAAAGCTGTGAGTGACATCATTGAAGTTTTCAGTATGACTTGACAGGGGAGCTCAACCTCGGTCTATCGAGGGCAAAGCGCACGAATTAACCACATCAGCGCGCCGGTAAATAACTCTTACGTGATCCGCCCCGAATATTACTTTTGAAGTAAATAATTCACCTACCTTTTAGATTTTTCAACAACTTTTGAACTTTTTTCATGCAATTCGTCTTTACTTGGCCTCTGCATAAAAGTCAGTGCATTAATACGACTACAATACTTAGAAACAAAACATAAACAGCCGGTTATCAACATTTGTATCTGGGAGAAGGGAGTTCAACAGATCACCCTTTTATTCAATAACAGGTTTCCGTAATTATCTGCTGTCGTTTCTGTTGAACATCATTTTTCACCAAACATGTTACACAAAAGTTTTAGAAACAGTTAGTTGATACGTAGTGCTGCACTGCAAACGATATTGTAACCTGTAAAAAACCCTAATTTCTGTCGTACAACTCAGTGGTATAAACAATATGCACCTTCAGTTTTCGATTTTTCTTCGGGGGAGGAGAATCTCTTTTGGATTTGTCCTTCTTATCTTTATGCTGAATAGAAAATATGTTTTTAATCGTTGCATCAAACTCTTAAACTATACGTCTTCAGACCTAATTTTACCGACTTGGACACACCAAGTAGTAAACGCGATGCTCAAATGATTCATACCTTTCTCTTCTTTCCACCACCTTCGTCATCTTCGTCATCAACTTTCTTTGGTTCATCATGGGCCTATATTCAATGCAAAACTAGTCACGTCACAAAACAAAAAACATGCTCCTGGCTTAGATGGTGATATGGATTAAGCGTTGGCATTGCCATCCGCAAGCTCTCAGTTCAACTCCAAATCAAGTCATATTGAAGACTTTTAATACACAATTCACGACTTTTCTGTTGCCGCATGGCATTGAAAAGAAGTGAGGATGGTTTCGTGTAATTACGTTGTTCGCCTGTTCGTTTCAACTTTAAAGGTGGACTATACCTGGTGTCCAGTGGAGCTGTAAACAGCGTACGTAATACACTATGTCTTCATTGCCGCTTTAACGCTGCTGATTCACCCTCTTATGGCTACAAGTGATGTATCGATGCCGGTGTATTGGCCCTTTTCAACATCGGGATCAACCCATTCATCGATCGATGCTTATTTAAGTTGCAAGTTACGTGCAACTATCTGCAACATGCCACCAAAAATGCCTGGAGCAAAGTCACAAACTGCTGGTATTGTCACTACAAAAATGTAATTAATGTTTGGATATTATGGAATCTAGACAAGGACTACAATATATTCGATACGAGGGTCTTTGTAACGATAGGCAATATCAAGGGCGAATAATCAGCTTTAGTAATAGGTGGAAGTTACAAAATATCGCCCCATACACTAGCAAAAAAGAACCGAAGACGATACATGGGTAAAGTGGTCGATACATCGGTTTTCCGATGCTTAAAATCGGCATCGCTACATTCCTAATTGTTACACGCCTGCTTTCGTAAAGAGCTTAGATTAGCAAAACAGGGCATATCTTTAAAGTTTAGCAAGAGGAAACTTTCTTCTAAATAACTTGCAGGCCCGCATAGCCGTCACTTTTGTCGTCACCTTTTCTCATTTTGAAAAGTTTTGTTGCTGGCGGACATTTCGGGTCCTCAAGGCACTCAAGCAGGACACATCGCATGAGGTTTGCATTGAAGAAAATTGTAGTCAATTATTGGAGGAAAAAAGGAGTGAGATTGCGCACATGTTGAATGGACACAATCCTATAAATTACGGGAGAGGATGTACGAATGAATATGAATCATGCTATAACTCAAAAAAGAATGGACAAAAACGATAAGAAATTATGGTGATTCATAACCAACGATCGCTTAAAGCCATGGTAAAGAAAAAAGTGCCTAGCAAAACACAACAAATTTCCTGCTACCTCTGAACCCGTTTCATCATAATCCAACTCCTCCACTTCTTCCATAATGACATCTGCATCCATGCTGATCACAGGAATCCCTTCTACATCTTTTTCATCATTTTCAGAGCAATTTTCTTCCTAAAAACCAATGTACCTTACAACGACCTGACATTTTGGATACGTCAATCACTGCGTACATTAATTAAGTCTAGTGTTTCCCTACCATGACGCAAAGGCCAAATTCACTGTGATGATTGATCACAGGTGAAAGTGTTCCAGGTGGAATGCAAGATGATAAATTTGCTAAAGATATGATGCTAGATTTTAAAACGGCACTCAGGAACAAAAAGTTTCGAAAGTCTGCATTAACCACGTTGACTTTAAACCTTATTAACAAGTAATAACAGGGCCAGCGCGTAGCGCTTGTTTATTTAAAAAGTAAATTTTTAGCTATTTCCGGACTCAAAAAGTAAATGAAAAGGATTCTTAAATCACGTCGGGATTACCAATGTGCGAGTTTTTACTTCTCTTTTAACACAAAATCAAAAATGTTGACCCAACTCAAATTCATGGACAATAACCAGATCTCTAAACTACAAGACTACTTATTCAGAGATTTATTTTTACCACGAAAATATAATACCTTTTAGTAATCACCTAAAACTCACATTTAGATAAGACGCGCTCTGCTTATAGCAAAAGCACAAGAAGCAGATTATGCATAGCACTGAAAAAAGAAAATTTAGGATGATTGATGCCCCGTAATATGAGTAAAATTGAATAGTGATCATCACAGCTGCAAAAAATTTAGAACAGCTAACACAAAATGATCCAAATATATCAAAAATACCTCAGAGGTAGAAAAAGGTTTAATAATTACAAGAGATTAACTTTTATACTATGTAATAGCTTGTTTACTTTCGGCAATAAGCATGAAAACTTACTAAATTTTCTTTGGAAGGTTTATCTGAGTTTGGTTTCTTTTGTTCCGAAATTTCATCAGATTTGTCCTCGTGTTCTGCCATACTATCATCATCATTATCAGTTTTGACAATTGCAGTAGCAGAATCTGCAGTTTCTTGTGAGTCCACTTCTTCATTATTTTCCTCAGAATCTTGAGGGGACTCCTCAGTTTCATCCAAATCACCTAGAAGCACAAAAATGCGATAATAATTTTGCATTAAATGGTTTTATACTTCATTTTCACAAAGAAAGCCTTTTCATTTGCTTAGAGAAGGTAATAAGCCGTATATAACAATAACTGCGCGACGTTTCTGCAAAATTCGAATTACAATATCAGCAAAATTACCATTTTTCATATCAGATAGTACGTCTTGTTTTATTGCCTCATTAACTCCTTGAGTATCTTCTGGCTGCTGATTCACTTCAAGCTTAAGAGACTCTTCTACTACAGGCCCTAGTGGAGATGATGCTTCTTCCTTTGTCTGATCAGCTTCTTGTCCTTGATCAACGCCTTTGAATGTTTTTTGGATTTGTTCAGCGACAAGTTTGTGTATATTCATATCAGGGTTATTGTCTTTGACTTCACCAGTGGAGTTTCCACCTGCAGTACGCTCTCCCATAGACTGATCTTTCAAGTTTGAACTGTTTACTTCTCTAGAAAGGCTGTTATCACTTTCAATACATTCTTTATCGTTTTTGAGATTTCCATGCTTAGTGTTGTTAGTTTCAGTAGTATTTTGCTGGTCACAGCCATCATCACTTTTTATTTGCTTTGGACTCGGAGATTTAAGCTGTTCAATATCCAATTCATTAATAATTTGTGAGGTAGATTCATTATTATCTTCAGCCGCAGGAGCTGAAATAGGGAAACCATCACTTTCCATTAGGTCAGAGGTTTCTTTGGAAATGAATTTCACTTTCGAAACAGCTTTCTGAAAGTAATGTATTGTAAATGTATTATATATCCAGAACTTAAGTGAATACATGTAAAACATCACATGCCATGGGAATACCTCTGGCTTAGATGTTTCTTCTTTAAAAACATTTTCTTTTTCATTTGGAGGGGATCGCATTCCAAGTTGGGGGGTTAATGGGCTTGTGATGTTACTTAAACTCCTTCTCCTTCTTGGAACATCATCTTCCGATTCAGCCTCAGATGCAGAAGAAACTAGATTATTAATAGATGAACATCAAATTATGGCGAGATTTTTTTTACTGACTACTGCATTTTGAAAACAAAATCTAACATCATTCTGATTTTAAAAACTCATCACTAGCACCTATTGTATAATTAATTTTTCTACTAGCCAGGCACAGTTGCACTTTGCTTGTTAGAAAAATGGCACACACGTCAACATAACTCCTTTTGTTTCTTTAACTTATCAAATTTTTTCCATAAAATCACAAAACCTAACTTCAACAATGCTAATTATAAATCACTGGTAACTCACTGATGCATGACACTTTAAACCTTTC
Source organism: Trididemnum clinides (assembly GCA_963675345.1). NCBI lineage: Eukaryota > Metazoa > Chordata > Ascidiacea > Aplousobranchia > Didemnidae > Trididemnum > Trididemnum clinides. The sequence continues at coordinate 25,966,186 of OY776290.1, read as the reverse complement.
AGCATTTATTCACTATTATCTCTATCAAAAAACCTACACCGACTACTGTTTTAGGTGACACAATAAGCTGTGAAAATATCAATCTATCAAAATCTTTCCTTTAATAAATCTTCATATCTCCATAAGCTAACCTGCTCGATCATGAGTGTAACAGGCTTACGCTAACCTACTGTTAATCTGAAACTAAATTATGCATAAATATGTCAATTAGGGAGACCAAGAAGAGTATGAACGTGGACAAAACAAAATATATACACTTTGTAGGACAGCAAACCACAATTCATTGATACATGAGCTGAGACTTTGTTTGGTAATCTTCAGACAGATTGGGACAGCACAAGTAAATTGCTAGGTCCTGCCACTTGTGGAATCCTGTTAAGTGCTTTTTCCAAAAGCACTAGAAGCAAACTTGTTAGCTTTTTTGCACACAATCTGATCACTAAGCACCAGAATATGATTAAAACACAATAAAGTTACCTAGTGCTATGTACAAGATAGTGCAAGTAGATAAACAAAATTTATTAAAATATCAATGCTTTATTACTAAATTTTGTAACTTACAACGATGCTGCTGCTTTTGCAGCATCTTTCTTTGATTTTCCAGATATTGTTTGACGAAGTCATTTTCTGCAGAGTCACTGCCAATCTATAAAAACAAGTGTGATCAACTTTAGGTAATTTTTCAAGTTCAACACACAGTTTTGTTTACATAGATTCTGACTCTAGCACATCAGCTATTTGTTTGGGTACACCATATGATGATATCTTTTTAAACACAAGCATGAGCACATTCTTTTAATGTTTTCTGACCTCCTTAGCAATAATGACATTAAGATATACTGCTCAGCAAATGAGGATCTTCATTCTCAAAATATATATAGCACATAATATTTAGCCCATGGCCACAATTTGTTGATATAAGCCAAAGTGTGAAAATTAATAAGAATAGCATTGGTTTAACTATCACTGATTGAGTGGCTCAAAAACTCTGTAAAATCTTACGTCTGAGTTGGGTTGAACACCTCCCTCAGATTGTAATGCAGATTTTTTCAAATCTTCCAATTCAACAGCCTGAAATAATTACAACATTTAAATTAACTTTAAAACTGTGAGCATTCAAATTTTTGGCTTGTATTTGTGCTAACAGATAGATCATAAATGATGAAAACTTATTAAACACAAGATGACAAAGAGACTTCAAAATGACCTTGACTCAGCAGTCACTTGTAGAGGTTGCAGTAGTTAACATAATGCAGTGTGATGCAACTGCAGGCCAATTTTGGCCTGCAAACTAACTTTTTTGGCCCACCAATAATTATGGTGATTAGCATGATTACCATAGGGATGCCACGCATTGCAAAAATTCCAGACACGTCCCACATTTAGGTGTTTGTCCAAAGATAATATTGCTGTCCAAAAATTTGCTCAAATGTAGACCACTGTCATTCTACCAAAATGAAAAAGATCCACTTTTACTCTCAGGCAAATTTATGATAAAAAATGAGTGACAACAAAGTGAAGAAAAGAGCTCCCTCATTGGCACACATCTAACCTATTACTGAGGCTTTGCAAAAGTAGTTTTTGGGAAGACAGCAAGTAAAAAATCGCTAATGTATTGCAAAGTTTTATGGTGGGACCACTGCAAACTACTCATCACAATAATTACAAACTCATGTGACAATGAATAACCATGCAAGTTTGTATAATTATTCTGATGAGCAGTTTGTGGCGGTCCCACCATGAAACTTTGCAATATGTTAGCAATTTTTCACTTGTGGTGTTCCAAAAACTACTTTTGCAAAGCCTCAGCAATAGGTTAGATGCGTGCAAACAAGGGAGCTCTTTTCTATTGTTTGTTGTCTTTCAATTTTTATTGTAAATTTGCCTGAGAGTGACAGCAGATCACTTTTTGTGGCAGAATGACAGTGGTCAAATGTAGGTAATTTTTTTTTTTTTTTGAGAACACCTTTATTTGGAGTAACACATCCTTAATTCAACTGTGGCCCACAGAATAAATTTTCAATTTCTGATTGCCTGCTATAGAATTAAGTTGAACCACACTGACATAATTCATAGGATGTAACAGAAACATGAGCTTGAAAACAAACACTGATTCCACTTGGCCATGTCACATACAACATAACACTCCAAGCTTTAACTCACAATTTTGACATTTAAAGCTCAGTACACCACACCATGCTGCTAAGCCTCCCTAAAGCTTGCCATAAATATCACAGCAATTGCTTAGACTCTTTTGAAGGAAACTTGACAATGTACATAAACAGTTTATAACCAACACTATTTTTTTCATCAAGGGTAAGGGTTTAGGTTGTTGTCAAGTGCAAAATTAGCAGTGCAACCTTATCTCCTCACAGTGACTTGACAATAGATGAGATATTCTATTAGTGGTTACTGATATTTAGGTACCAACATGACTTCATTTTTTTTTAGTAAATTAGCAAGCTTGAAATATTGAACACATTCAATCTTCAATTCATAACCAAGATGTTTAAGCATATGTGAAGCTGCTAAAACTTAGATGAACATTAGGCAGTGATATATTTATAAGGCAGTGGCTATTTCGCCGTCGACGGCAATTTGCCCTTGGAATCTATTTTGCCGTGATCATTCACGTGTGTTTATATAGCCAAATTTGCTATGATAACACTAGTGACACTGTGGTGTAGTGGATAGAGATACCATGGTTGCAGGTTCGAATCTCAGCTGGCCAGGGCTTTAAAAGAAAGGCAGTGTACACTGGAGGGGCAGGCCCGGTATGTAAATGTACGGGGCAGTGTACACTGGAAGGGAGTGTATAGGGTGGGAGATAGAGACCTGGGGGTGCAAAATTATTTTTTTTGGTTTTTAAAATTGACCAATCAGAGACGACCAAAAGTCACATGTTTAGTACGTCATTAAGATTGACCAATCACAAATAACTCACGGCAAAATAGTCTCTGAGGGCAAATTGCCATCAACGGCAAAATAGCCACTGCCTATTTATAAACAGTACAATTGCAATCATTTGTTGATAAAGAATTATTAGCCTATATCTGGTAATTTTTGTTAACTGGTAGAAAATTACCACTGCTACTTACAGCTTTTAAACGTTTAATGATTGTAGCTTTGTTTCCACCAAGAGGCAAATTTCGATCCTTACAAGCTTTTTTCAATTCAGCTACTTTCATATCTTTAAGCGGTTTTCCATCAATAACAACATCTTCATCATTCATGATGAATGATTTTTGATTTAATAAAGACTTAACTATTCATAACAAAAAAATGTAGTCTATTTAACTTATTATATGCCAATTGAACAGAGCTTAAGCTACACCTGAGAAACACAAATTCTAAGTTTATCAAGAGATACCGTAGCAGATAGCTGCAATACAGTGAGCTAACCTTTATAAGTGAATTCAGGATGTCCTATATCTCCCTGCTGACCAGCTGACAATTCAATAGCAACTACTTTTCCTCGCCTATATTCTGATACCATATGCTTAATTTTGTGTTCTTTTAGATTCTATTCCACACCGTAACTTAGCTTAGTTACATTACCCTGTTCCAACAACTCACACTCACCTATGATTCAAACCACGCTAGCGGGTTATCTGGTAAAGATGAGCAAGTAATATCCGTCACTTTTTATGGATCCGGAAGGGCGGAGACCGCACTGCCCTACTATCCACCTATTAAACCTAACGCCCCATAGATGTTTTTCTTTAACCTGAACTAACGCCTACGTTTAGCAATTGAGAAGTGCAAAGTACTTTGCATTGATGTAGATTTAATCGTCGCTTCGAATTAAAGCAAAGATTTTAAAAATGCTATTTGTAGATCTCTTGCTTATCACTAAGCCGTAGAAGTAGGCTATAGTGAAACCTTGTGATAATGAGATCCTTTGGCTGCACAAAAACGTCATTTCGAAAAAGCGGGCTCACGTTACATTAGGATTGAAAATATAACTACTTCGATTTTTAAGCATTAGTTGACAACTACAGTAAATCAAAAAAATTCAATTCATGTTTTCACACTGTAGGGATCGAGTTTCTGTATTGTTGTAGAGTTCCCGCAGCACGTCTGACTCCAAAGAACGAATTCATTCATTCATTCTTTTTTTATTCATGACCACCACCATTACACACGACACTGAACAACAATAATAATGAGAGAAATGGAGTCAAGAAAAGGAAGAAGCGACACAACGTCAGATGTTAAAACATGCAAATGAAAACAGTGGATCCATAAAACTAGAACAATAGTTGCATGGCCGCTAAACCCTAAATTCAACAAAACAACAAAAAAAAACAAAAAAAACAAACAGAACAAAACAATAACGCAAGAGATTTTATAGTTGTAGATCATATTATTTTGTAAAGCTGTAATATATTTTAAATCATAAACACAACGTCGGAAACACCAATCTTGATTTGAATTGAATTTGAATTTGATTTGAAGTGAATCAAATTTGAATTGAAGCCAATCGAATGGAATGAATTTGATTTCAATCGAATGAATTAAATCGCATAATAATGCCACTTTTTATAGGCTTATTTAATAGGTCACTTTTCCGCAAATCAGATGACACCACGCCTGGCCATATGGATTAGTCACCCAGTATTGTTGCATGATGATATGTAGCTATGAATATTTTTTTATGACCAGTTTTTAGGCCAACTAATGATTTGGATTTTGAGGCCAACGAATGATTTACAGTAACGATATACAGTACAATAACGAGCGCACGAACAGAACGAGAATGTTTATGAGTCACCCATGCGATTTCAGCAAAACATTAATGATCCAGAGTTTGCATCTCTTAAGGTAGCCATAACACCACCCAATGTTATTTTTTATTGCTTTTCAAAAAATGTGCCTTTTGTTCTTTGTTTATAAGAGGAATGTTCCCATTTTTGGCAAAATTTCTCTCTCAAGCGGTATCTGCATACTGGCTGATTATATTTCTTCTGACCATAGACACCTGCGATTTGGCGCGATTTTTGTAAGCGATTGCGTAGCCTTTGCCCTTACGCCTACCCAGCGCGTGTTTGTTTTCGTATATTGCTACCTTGTGCTTATTTTTTCATTTTCGTAGAAACGTGAGTCGTGCATTCCTTCGTCTTTCTAAAGTAATTATGTAACCTTTGCCCTCACCTCACCTATGCGCATGATCGCACCTGTTTCAAATATTGTTGTCTCGGGTTTCGTTATGTTTTCGTAGAAATGTGAGTCATGTATTCCTTTGTGTTTCGAATATTAATCCTCGTGCTTCGTTTTATTTTTCGTAAAAACGTGACTCATGCATTGCCTCGTCTTCATGCCATGAAAAATTATTCCTCGTGCCTTTTTTTCATTTTTTTTTTTTTTTTTGAGATATAAATATCTCTTAGTCTTTGAAAAAAAACAGAATTAACTTTTGGACTGAAGATGCCGCTAAATTTTAAAATTGTACGATAATTTTTGGTAATAGATTTAATAAACAAAACAGAGAAAATTCGTGTCAACTAAAAACTTAAGGAAATAATTCGATGTCAAAGAACTCCCGGGAACTTAAGTAATTCTGCAGGTCAGTAGGCTCACGGTACAGCACGCCACGCCTATGGCGCTACAATAGCTAGGCCCACTGAGGACTCACCGCATCTTACTTAGTTAGCAATAAACATTAGCAAGCCTACCAGTTAGTTTTAAAAATTCACATCAAAAATGTCTAACTTTTAATGAAGAATTTGAAAACCATAAAATCTTGAATTCAAAACTGTTTTTATGCTACCAAACCGCATTCCAGTTCAAAAGGCATCAAATCTTTAGCATCTACTTCAGTAAACAAAGAAAATTGCTCTCAAACAACTACCAACATCATACTGCACAATACAACAATTAATTAAAAAGCGCTTCTCAAGCGATGGACGGCAAAGGTCCTTCAGGTGGGCCGCGAAACGTTCTGCCATAAATTAAAGATCTTTTTGGAAAAAATTATGAATTACGAAAGCTAAAAATGTACTATAAACTTAACACTATCGTTTTGTAGCAACTTCCTTCCTGGAATAAAGTATTGTTCTGAAACAAATTTTTCATGAAGTAGGCCCCAAAACAAAGTCTCGGTGAAAAGTGGCCCATGACATCAAAAAGGTTGAGAAACACTGTATTGCAACACGTAAATAACCGGCAAACGGTTCCGATTTTATTGGGTCTCATCAGGAAGGTATAAAAGACAAGCAATGACAAAAATGCATAGCCTAATTTTCAATAGATTTGTCGTTGAGCGCAAAATGATGATGCAATACTCAGTAGTGGGCGCCGGCTAGTGACGAACTAAAGGCGCTATTGCTAGTCAGCAAAAAATATTATCGGCGCTACCGCTATCTGGTAAACTCTTTCAATTTTGGCGCGATAAACACTAACGCTATTCCTTCGCAAAAAACTAACTGCCACTATTGGCAAAGGCGCTAAAAGCAGTGATCGCAAGTTAGGATCTCACTTGATATGCGCCCATGTGGAGAGAAAATAATTTTTCTCAATCCGGCTGAGAAAATACAATTATACCATAAGATTATACGAACAAAAGCAGCTCACAAAACAGCTGTTTATCAAAATAAAGCTAAGTTATTTGAAAAAACAAGCATTTTAAAATCTTTATCGATGACAGTAGTGGATTTAGGAATATAGGGGCCTGGGGCAAAATTTTATAAGGAGCTTCCTATGTGTACAAAAATTGACATTCAGCTAATCCATTGCCTAAGTTTGAGTGATTTCAGGATATTCTCTCGTGACGTCAGGAAATTCCAGCATACAGCCTTTGTTTTCAGTAATTTCGGTTTCATTGATTTTGTGCTGATTGGGCTGTTTTTGAAATTATATCTCATTTTTAGTGTCTTCAATGTAAAAGATAGCTATGATGTTGGAATATATTCTATTTTAAAGACTCATAAAGTTTTGTGACAATTTGTAAAACCACAAAGGGAGCCCCAAAAATAGGGAGGTCCACCACTGATTGTTGAGCACAGATTGTTTTTGCTTCAGCACATCCTCCCTTAGTGAAAACAGGCGTTTCATTACTGCGCTGGAAGTTATGACGATGTTGTATTTTACAAATAGCTCCCTGAACTTCGCAATTGAGAGTGATGTAGCAATTGCTTTGCTTTGGGACTCATGTCCCTCTTTGAAAAAGTTGTCTGATGGCTTCTCAGAACCGCTATCTTTTTGTTTATTCTCCGCAAACGTTCTTTCAAATAATCCATTGTAGGAAGATGCACTTTGGTAGCTGGTAATTTTTGGAACGTTTAGCACTTTTGCAATGATGAAATTTCTATTTTAACTGGAGGAGGATTTAGCGCTAGCAGCAACTACATTTGAAAAAATTAGCGCAGCTATTGTATAACATAAGTAACGCCCGCTACTGTTGCCACTAGTTCACGACGACAACATCAGCGCTAACGCAACACTAGCGGCGCAAATAGCGGCCGCTATTTTTAGCGCCCACCACTGCTAATACCAAGCAATACAAAACAGCAACGTCTATATTAGGGGGTCTTATTTAAGGACACACGCACATATATATGATGGACAACAATTCAGAATCGTAAGCCTTAGTAAGAGTGTTAGAACTTTGTCACTTTACAAAGTATAGATTGTGCTAGTTTCTATTTGGCAATTTTAGAGCAATCTCCAATTTAAAGGATTCTGCCTCCAGTATCAATTTATTTAGATCTCTTTGCCTTAGGTCCTCACAAGTGCTTTTACTAGAAAAACATTTCTTGAGGCCCTCCGACCAGAACTTCTCCAAGAAATGTTTATTCAGAACTGGGCAGCTGCTGGGGACCCCTCGTGAATTCTTCACTTAGACCCATAAAATCTTCAATCCACTACTGCTGAATGATTGATTGCAGTAAACAGCTTACAAGTAATTTTAAGCTCTTTGTTTTCATTCTTTTTCCACATTTCTACATAAATTCGTTTGGGCTCAACCCTATCTATGTTATCTACTATCTTTGTCTTCAAAATTTTACATCAGATTGAAATGGTTGAGAAGCATAATTACTTAACAATAGTGGATTTATTGGAGAATCAAATAGAAAAATATTTCGAGTGTATCAATTAATTCTCGATAGCAACTTACTTGGGTTTCTCCTATTATAATATTGCCAGCTTGCAATAGTAACAATTATATTTCTGTTTATTGGAATTTACCGGTGCGCATATCACAACTTACCTTGTAGGGTGACATCGGTTTGTCCGGCTGAGATGTATCATTCATTGCATTTCGCGAAGATTCACGCCATAATCAGAATTGAGTTAATTAATTCTAACCCTTCATTCTATTCCCACGTAGTAACTGCACTTTGTATGAAATTGCAAACTTTTATGCAAAGCTCCATGAATAGAGAAGCGGGGTATCTGTGACCGCGTAGAAGTCCCGCGAATGGACTTTTTGAGGTTTCTGAGATTCAATTTCTTTTTCTGGTGTTTGAGGTTGGTCAGCTCCATTTCTTTGTAGCACACCATCAGTCTCCATAAACTTTTTATGCCAGGATTAATAAACCTCGCTGGTGGCTCCCCTCCATTTCTACATCTAAAGTTTCAATGGGCTTGGATGGTCTACAATAGTATTCCCTTTAAACGCAAAAAAGTGCAAATTTGCGAAAAAATGTCCGGCGGATTCGCAACAAAATGTTTACCATTACGAATCAATTTCAACGGTTTTTTGCTACTTCTTTCCGTTAAAATTTTTAGAATGTTTTTCAGCAAAATTTTCAATCCCTTGTTTTGTTTTAATGCGTGGAAAGAGTAAAAACAGTTTCCAATTTTCAAGCATTCTTAAACTGATGAAAATTTTTCTCCTCTGCTTCTGCCAATGGCACCACCGCAGCAAGTCAGATCAAAAGACGTCGTTGAAAAAATAGTGCTTGAAAAAAATTTTTGTTGTAGTACTGCAAGCAAATCTATTTGTTTCAATACGCTACATGCTTATCGGTAATGTTATTTCAATGTTTTAAATGTTGTGAATTGCTTCATGGCATTTATCTTATGTTTTACCTTTGATATTTTATTTTAGTTATATTGAAAACGTTTTAATCACTAATGGTTTTGCAGGAAATGATAAATAGTTTCGAGCCAAAGTAGGAAAGTGCTTCATCATAATTCTATCTCCAATCTACGTGAATCAGACAAAATGGTGAAATGGAGTGGACTGAGAAGCATTAAAAATGAGCTAAAGTCGTCATTTCGTCAATAGAAACAAAACAGCATTTTAAAGATAAGGTTCTACCTGATAAGTCTTAGACTGCAATTAGTAATGCATTTAGAAATCATCAGACCTGCGCAACCCAAAGACTTTAAAAAAATTTATACAAATTGCCAAAGCAACCTTTGTTAGTCATACTCAACGATCACCTTTGAGTAAAAACTTGTCTCACGAAACGGGCAATTTGAGTTTTTGTGCTCCTCCTCCTTTATGATTAATTCAAAATTTGACTGGCTTGGCTGCTCATAATTGCAAAAATATTTACGCATAAATTGCTGGATATGCGTTCTATTTTGTAATTGTAGAAAAAAAATTCTGATATGAAAACGAAATCTTACTTTTATTCCGGTCCTTTTCCCAGAAAAGAAAACTTTACTTGGAAACCTTGTTAGACTTTCTGGAGATATAATTGGCTTTAAAATTGAAATTAACTTAAAGTTTGTTGCGTGGTTGTTCCTAGATATGTTTGCCCTTCATCGGCCAGAGGGAAAAAGGGGGAGTTCCACACTCAGCGACCACTGCCTTCCTTTTCTATATTGCCACAGCAAATCCAGACCCCGTGGCACAATTTTATCTTTCCAAAAGTTTCTTTCCAAACTTTAGATATCAGTACAAACATTACTTTATAAGTCTAATGCTCCAGCTTTACTTTACAGAACTTGCGCAACCAATGTCGTTTGAAAAAGTTTCCGTGAAAAGAAATAAAATATGGAAAGATCGACAAAATGAGAAAATGAATTTCTGCAAAATGAATTTCGACAAGTTTTTATTGCACGACTCATGACGCGTAATTTCGATTCAGGATTTTCCTACATACTGGACTAAGTAGCGCCTCTCGGGACAACCCTATGTAAGATATCAAATATAACGTATTTAGTATTCCATGTCCTTAAGCTCAACCAGGTAAACTCGAGGCACGACTAAGAGTGCAACCATTGTCACAAGAACGTAGACTCGCCCCGTGCTTCACCAGACTATAATAGTGAAGCTGCTCACCCAGCGTGTCGTAAGACCCGACCTGCAGGTTACCTACCAATGGCGTTGGTGGTACAGCTACCAGTTTTTGTATTTTTCATAACTGGTTCGAAATTGACCGCCGGTTTTCCAGAGTCGGTGTAACCTGAATTACCGCTTGATGCCGTGCCTCCGTCCCAAGGAAAAGGAGGGGAACACAACAACAACAACAATAACAGCGTAGGGTCATTTTAATTTCTTAAATTGAAATTGAGATGGCTGTGTTACTCAGGATATTGCGGATAATTTTTAACAAATTCTCTTGTACGGTGACTCACGACTGTAAGTGATGGCAACTTGTTTACTACTTTGTTTAGTGTTTTTGCATTTTTTTAACCAATAATAATCTAAAAAGCCAAGGCGTACCAAATAGTGTGGTTTTCACGTCTACAAACAATACGATTTATTTCAAAATTGTATCGACCAATTTTTTTGATGAATCTCACGAATCACTAGTGTTGTACTTGACGGTTTCTTTTCTTGGTTAAATATGTTTGCGTCATCAAATATTACATATTGTTTAGTATTGTTAATTGTGATTACGAGTGGTTCACCACCCGATTTCTAATTTGCAGAAGCTTTTTGCTGTTGCACTTTTTGCGAGACATATTCATTAATGTCGACAGACTAAATATGTATCTCCAAGACGAATTTATTAGCCCCCACAATGCTCAAGCTGGGATTGAAGCGATGTGATATCAGTAATTGGTAGTTCTTACTGAAACACTTTAGTTTGGCTAAGTTTTGTTTTTTCGTACCACCCATTTACAAAAAATGAAGACGCAGAATAAAATTATATCTCTTTACGATGAAAATTTAGTGACAAGTACAATGCATCTCCGCGGTGAGACAAATTTAATATAGTCTTAAGCTAAGGTACAATCAATTGTAGCTCCGAAAGCACAACTCACAAAATCACAAAACTTTGCACGATTGATCACTGCTATGGGGTAAAGGCTGATTTCCATTAGGCGTAGACTGCAGGCGTAACGTGAACAATTCTTTGTTTCTCTATATAAAGAATTTCTAACGCTACGCCTTCAATCCACGCCAAATGGAAACCAGCCTTAAGTGTCTTAACAAATGATAAGATCACGTTAAAAGAAAACTTTTGAAGATTGTTATGCAACACCACTCGGAATGTGACTCTGGCCGTCTGATAGCCCTGAAAGCTACTCCAGCTGTCAGCAGATCAAACCATTATCACTAAAAGCTAAAAAACCAGCTCTCAGCAGATCAAGCCACTATCACTAAATTCTAAAAAATTGTATTTTTACTCTGAAATAAACTGAGAAAACTGATATTTTGAAGGGATTAATAATCAGAATAAAATGAGCAACTTTTTCTTTACTGGACAAATCAAAATTTTGAATATGCTTTACCTTACTTTCTATATCTGACTTTACAGACTTTATTCAAAAGACATTGGTAACATTTTAAATTAAAGCAAGCTTCAATATTGGTCGTGGGTTTTTTTTAACCACACACGGTTCCATTATATTTTTACCGGTGAATGTCTTTTCCAAAAGGAAGACATTTGATGTGAACCTGATTATTTGTGTGTAATTAATGCAAAAAATGTAACATTTTTGTGTAGATATCAACAACTGTGTTGCCCATGTTCACTTGCCAAAGATTTGATTGGGGAATGGGAGATGTCAAAGGTTGGTTTCCATTAGGCGAAAATTGTGGGCGTGGCGTGAAAAATTTTTTGTTTCCTATTTAGTTTTATGCGCGCATACCAAAACACAACTTCACACCTTCATTCGATGGATCAAGATGTTATTGCCAATTTTTAAAAATATAACATTCGTCATACGTACAGGCAAGCACAGAAGACAGTGGAGGATGATTCTATTATGGCCTTAAGTGACTTTTGGAAGTCATTTAGTATCTACATGTGTATTGATCAGATTGATGTCGCATGGTGTGAAGTTTCCCAGACCAACATGAACGGTGTTTGGAGGGCTTTGTGCTTGCAGTTGCTCAACTATGTTTAAGGATTTGATCAAGAGGAGGACAAGAAAGTCCTTGAAAGTCTCGTTGAAATATCTAAAAGCTGGACATCAACTTGTAGGAAAACGAATTTCAAGAGCTGTTCGAGTCGCATTCGCAGGAACTGACAAACGAAGAACTAATGGAATTGGAAACCATGCAAGGACCAGAAGAAGAGAATTTCCCTGTGAAAAAATTTGAAACAAAGTTAATGACCGATGGTTTGGTTTTATAGAGAAAGCTCAATATCCGAATGTTGAGAGATTCTTAAAAGTAGCAATAAGCGTCTGCGATTCCTTCCAGTGCTATCGCATTATCTACAACGAAAAGAAAAAAAAGACAGTGCAAACTTCCTTAAACCAATTCTTCAGTAAGCGTAATAATCCGCAAAAAAATGTCAAATCTGTGGAAAATCTCCAAGATGTGCCTTCATCTCCTCTGCCTTCTTCGTCAAACGCTGCCTCCTACTCCGACAGACAGTTGTAACTTTATAACATACCATACTGCACGTTGTATATATATGTAAATATATTTTGTGTTGGTATTTTATTTCTGTATCTATAGAATAAGAAAACAGCTTTATTGTGTTACGTATGTGATTTAGGAATGTTTGATAGGCATTTGTATTGTACTGTACACCGAACAACAGCACTGTACTATGTTACACAGAGAATATACCAACTTACGAACAAATTGAAGATACGAACGACCGCACGGAACGTAACTCGTTCGTAAGTCGGGGAGCGTCTGTATTAGCAAATATTGCTCGAGTTTTTGCGGCGTCTAATGGTGGAGCGGAAAGAGAATTTTTCTTCGTGAACCTCCTTACAAATAAACAAAGATAATTTTTTGAGTAAGAAAAATGGTAGCATTAGCCCTGAGCAAGCTGTATTTAATTTCATAACAGTATAACCTAATACGCTACAAGCTAAACAACCTATTATTGAACGAAGAGTAAGAGAACATCTTTTTGCATTCTTTAGACTTTTTCAGAGTTCTAGTTTTAAACATGTAACTTTATAACTCCTTTGACGTTTCTCATATACTCTAATTTTTACACCAAATCAAAGTCTACACTTGATGTAATTGTTTCATTGTCATAGCCTACTGCAGCGAAATTTTATTGCTATAGTCTACCAAAAAAAAATTTACATTTGTGAAAAATAATGTGATAAGTAATTGCCTAAAAAAGCTTTAAACATTTTGCAGGAACATGCTAGAAAGAAAAACCTTGGATATGCTGGCGAGATGCAGTGCTGAAAAAACGAAGATGAGAATGCCTTTTTGGAAAGAGTCTAAAAAATATGGATGAAGAACGACCCGAGATTCGTTTCCTTCTTTGTCACCGTATGTCACAAATCGGAAGATGACGAGCTAAGCAATCTATTCGTTCAGTTTTCGACTATGCTCTTTTCTTTCTTCTTATGATTTAATTTCCTACTTCCAACCTAAACATGCTGCTCCCTATATTTGGAGCCTAAATTATCACTTCAAATCTTACTTTAGTTGAAACTACTTTACCTTCAGCACTCCTCTCTAAACCTCTTTGTTGTAGCCTAAATCTTTTCCTCGCGCTGACATTGCATACAGTAGTGACGGGTCCTCTGAGTAGCAAATAAAGGAAGATTCTTGTTTGGCATTGTGCCGAACATAGAAAACGACAAAATCAACTTTGCAGTTAAAAATTATGCCAGCTTTCCATTACTCTAAATTTTTTAACTACATATACAATGCATAGCAACTAGGCGTATGCCTATGTACGAATGTATTGTAATTATGTACGTACGTAGACTAAATATTTTTAGTGATGTACACAATGTCTATTTATGTAAATAGGGTAGTACATTTTGTCAGCACGTAATTGGGAAAAACTAGGGCTGTGCCGGATATCCAGTAACTATTCGGTGTCCGGCAGTATCTGGTGCTTTTTTAAATATCAAGCTTGCGGCCGGATACCCTATTTTTGATTTGCATTTTAAATTTTTTGACATAAGCACTTTGAGTTACAAATCCATAAATATAGCCAAATTTTGAGTTTTATACAATGATACAAAATATCAGTATCAAATGTTTCTACTTTATAGATTTACAGTTAACAAATTAATAATTAGTGACATTGTTTTTGGGGATTGTCGCGTTTCACTAGAATTTTTTTTCTATCTCAATTTTTAATTTGCTTCTTAAAAACTAAGGCGACTTGTAATATCGCTCGAATAATTAAGTCTGGTTGCAACTTAATAGCTAGGAAAAGAGACTGGCTTCCACTAAGGTACTTCCACGCACTTCTTGATCAAGAATCAAAAAAATGTATTCAGAATACCACTTCAAAACTTTGAATTCCTTCGCTTGTCAAATACAGAAACAAAAGCACTTGTATACATACATGTGAATATCAAAGACTAATCAAAGCTAATAAACCACTAAAATAATCGCTTGATTCCTGTCACAACAATCACCATAGAACAACGCCTTTTTGCTACGCTCTACTTTGTCTACTAACTAATCTCTCTCTCACTTAAAAATTTTGCCGCCTTAAATACAAAAAAACGATCTTCTGGAAAATGCTAAAACATCACCTGACACAAAAAACACGGTTAATTAAATTACGTAAATGGCAATAATAAAAAAAAGAAAAATTTTCGAGAAGAAACAAGATTCACTAGAATACGCTGGAACTTAGTCAAGTGGTCAACCATTGTGACGTCATAAAAGGCGTGTGAGTTACAAATCTATTTATAAATGCGAAAGAAAAATTTTTTTTTCGAAAACAGTTTAGCAAGTTTTGGGCTTCAAACAATTCAGATTTACGAATAAAATGATCCTTGCAAAATAAAACAACAGATTACAACAACTAGACATATATAAAAACTATTCTTTGAACGCAAATTTATTTATTCGTGACAGGGATAAAGAGTGATTGCTCTGCAATTGTATAGGAGTAGCAAAAATGACAAAAGTTCACATGTTTGTTGTGGGACCAAAATTGGTTCTTGCGCCAGATTGTTGTTTAAATTAGCTAAATTCTCGGCTTCAAAAGTTATTTTTTAATATAGAAATGTTTTTACCTTCATAAAATGCTCCCACTCCCCCAAAAATTGCGTTTTGAATATGTCACTGCTAATTATTCTCGGGTTTTCAATAAATTAATGAAACAGTAGACCTAAAAACTTATTCATGGTTGCGTTCTTTAAACTTACAAAAAAAGTTTAGTATGATTTTCCATTAAATGAAGTGAGAACAAACGAAACCAAATCTAAATCAAAAGTGCTCATTAGTTGTAAAACATTGAGAAATAGAAAACCTAAAAAACATAAATTGTACAACGATTTTTCGTAGATGCAATTAACCAAGGTCGAATAACTAGCAATTGATTTTAAGTAAAAGAAATAAAGTTTTATGCAAAAGAATTTCTGGTACCAAAAAATTGCCAATTCCTGAAAAAGAAGCTTTATAAATTTCAAAGAAAAAAGGGAACATACCAATTAATGTCGGCCTTCTATTAAACAAGAGTAATGCATAAAGTGTGAAATATAAATTCTTTTCAAATTATTTTGGGAAAAATGAATGACAATATTGCAAATTTATCCGACTTTGTGTTTCGATTATCCGAAGTAACATCGAAAAAAGCAAAGAAAGGTATCTGAAGCTCACAAGATCCATTAATTTTTAATTTCGCTTGTCTCTCTAATTAATCGATATGTTCAAGTTCTATTTGGATGTTCGATAAAGCACGGTCAAAACTACAATCCAATTAGCAATTTCAGCTACTTTGATAAAAACCTTTTATAAATCCATTAAAAATTAAAAAAAAAATTTATTGAGCCATATTACCTTCGTGTGCAACAAATAAGGCTTAGTGTAGCATTGCATAAAAAATGTTTAATTTGTTGAATCAAAAAATAAAATATTATAAAACGTCACTGAAATCGATACTTGAGGAACATGTTAGCTGAAAAGAAAATTTCGATGATCCGAGGACAGCTTTCACTCAAAGGAGTATTTCTCATTTTCCAGCATTTTGTTTAAATTTACGTGATTTCAAAACAGAGAGCAATTTTACGTTGTTGACAAAATGACAATTTTTCTACCGTGAAAGGAAAACAACATGACTACTGCATCTCTGTGGATGCTTTTAAACTGTTTTTTCGAGTACAAGGACCTAATCCAGCGGTGATTCTTACTTCAATCTAAGCAATCGATTTAAATGTGGGCCCTATTATCAACATCACCAGCCTCTAGCATTTTAACAATCACAAGCAAATGAAATTTTTTTAAAAATATGTGTTGTTGTAATGCACCAATCCTTCCACTTTCTCGCAACATCAAAATTCTTACCAACGAACAAAGACAACTAACAATTTGTGGTAAACAAAATATTTTTTAAATATAATATAAAACTCAATTTACAAGAAGTATAAACTTTATCTTCTTTGATCTTCCTTGATTGGGCAGATAACTTAATGTGGTGGTTCTAATAGCAAACGGATTGGGGATTAACTTTTATCCAACTAGGAGATACGGCTCCTGGGTCTTATTTGCTACATGCACCTTATTAGATAAACATGGAAGCACCCTAGTATCGCGTTTGCTACTTAAATTTTTAATGATTATTTTTGAAACTTGTACAGTGAAAATTATTCGGTTGCTGGGTATTCGGCTTTCCGACAAATTTACTATCCGGCACAGCCCTAGGAAAAACACTTTTTTTTCTAATTTAAGCCTTAACACTCCGAAGTGAAAGCACATTTTTTTTTATCTGGGATAGAAATAATATTTTTCAGCTTTACCTTGCGAAATATTTAATGTTCGTGCTGCAAATACTGCGGGGGGTACTCTATTGTGACAACTTTTTTATTATATCACATGAAACACTTTTGTAAAGCGTAAGTTTTAAGAAGTTTGTGGTGAAATTAACGAAATCTTATAATGATGCTCATCACTGATATTAAAGCTTGCTACTTTCAAGCTTGTACCAGTACGTGATTTAGTAATGCTTGTGGTGCGCAGTAGGAGGTAATTTTATTATTATACGAGATCATCACCTTCCCTCGCTTGAACGAATAAGTTAATCTAGGCCTGTGATGAGAAAGATATCTCAAAATATATGTTTGTGCTGTCGACTACTTCAGAAAATCAATAGCACCCACTGGTGGAGGGATTCAAAACTTGTAACACATTTTCTTACTACTTGACATGCCAGCTTTGCTGGATACAGTTTGACTCGGTAGGAAAAGTTCTGGCTTTCCACTTACAGTAGTTGCCCGCATTTAAAAAGCATTTATGACACTGGTTTAAAGGACCATGACATTGTTGAAATCGTTCATTATAATAGCCCACTTTAAATTATCAGTTTGCAGAGTAGTCCAGGTCAGGTGTTTAGCGATACACAATTTTTTGTCATTTATTTTTGTTCTCCCGTCATGGAAAAACTTTCGCCAATTATACTGCAGAAGCTTGTACCTGCTATTACAAACTAGGTACTTGAGGTTCGGCTGACGTAGAGTTATGGGCAAAACCTGCTACAAGTCACAGTACATACCGGTAACTGCATGATTGGCAAAAAAATCTGTTTCTAGATTTGTTTGTTGCTCATATTTTGGTAACATTTGTTGGCTCTGATTATGTGCAATAATTAGGCTGAGAAGCTGATGGTCAACCCGAAATATACATGGTTTGCAAAAAAAGTGAGAAAAAGGTTAAGTTGCTTGCGTGAAATCTTGACTAAATTCCCTAACAAAGCTTACCGTACTTGCATTGGCATTGCAGAGTACATTGCATAAGCACAAGAGAACGTCAATTTTTTAATATATGACTGCATGATGGAAAAACAACACAAATCTGCTGCATTGTTGGATGAAAATATTCAAGAAAAATATTGGGAAAAGAAGCTATGTTTTATTTCTAAAGATGTATCAAGTAAACAAAAAAGTGAACTATCTAACAATTTTTCAAAAGAGAAACCTGCTATTCATCATTTGCAACCAAGTTCTTTACTAACTAGAGTAAAATCGTTTTTGCCTGAAATAGATGCTGCTAATAAAGCATTGTCAAAAACAAGTCATGAAGAAAGAAATATTGAAAATGTGCAAAACTGTTCAAAAATCATTGAAATGGATATTGCTTTTGTAGAAGATTTACAACAAACTGCTTTAAGTAACTTTTTAGACTCTTTGTCAAGTGATTCATCAGACTCTGAATCTGATAGTGATAGTAAAACGGTATGTTTTAAAGCTGATAGCTCAGTAGGCTAAGTGCAGTGTGGTGCTGTTTGGATTTTATTTTACTCTACCTCTATGATTTTATTGTGCGTGTACAAGAATTTATTGCAGAAATGTGCTTAAGAAGGGACATCATTTTATTACAGTCTTAATTAGTGCTTTACTTTAGACTGTAGACTTGCTAGCTTATTGTACACTGCACCGCATCTTATTGTCTGTTGCAACATGGTGGTGAGAGTTAAATGTCACTTGTATTGTTTTATAGTACCCTTGAAAAAAGCACAACATGATGTTTTTTCCAGCAGTTTATGACAACCAGTGAGCTTTTCAGAGATAGTATCAATCATTTCAAGTTATGTGGTGAGATGGAGATTCAAAAGCTGCTTTGGCCATCTATCTGATGTTTACTGCCATTGTCATTGCTCTGCTAGTATGTGGAGAATAAAAATTCAAGTCAAACAATATAACCTTATCTTAAAAATTAGGCAGTGGCTATTTCGCCGTCAACGGCAATTTGCCCTTGGAATCTATTTTGCCGTAGTCATTCATGTGTGCTTATATAGCCAAATGTGCTGTAATTACTCCAGTGACACTGTGGTGTAGTGGATAGAGCGCTGGTCTTGAGATACCATGGTTGCAGGTTCAAATCTCAGCTGGCAGGGCTTTAAAAGAAAGGCAGTGTACACTGAAGGGGCAGGCCCGGTATGTAAATGTACGGGGCAGTGTACACTGGAAGGGAGTGTACAGGGTGGGAGATAGAGACCTGGGGGTGCAAAATTTTTTTAATTGGTTTTTAAAATTAACCAATCAGAAACGACCAAAAGTCACATGTTTAGAACATCATCAAGATTGACCAATCACAAATAACTCACAGCAAAATAGTCTCTGAGGGTAAATTGCTGTCGACGGCAAAATAGCCACTGCCTAAAAATTATTGTCTCATCTGTTTGGCTCAAATTTTTTTGATTGCATTATAATCATTGAATAATTGTGCCTCTGTTGCATGCTCACTTAAAAGAAATGTTCTCTTTTGCTCCCTATCCCACTCTGTCTTTATTCAAACTTTGCAACCTTCCAATTTTTTGTAGTAGCAGATAGTGCACTATTGATAATTTGGGGCTTATTTACTGGGCAACACGAAAATACAGACATGCAGAATAATGTAAATACAGATTCTATAAAACACCATAGGTATTTGTCAGGAAGGGTAAATGGAATATGAATGTTTCATTGTTCCAGCAAAAAGTCTGGTTCAAAAGTGAGTGTGTAGTGGTAGATATACACTGAATCAGCATGTCTGAACCTGTGAATCATGAGAAAAAATATGTAAAATCAAATATAAAGGAAAAGACATCAACTGAATTATGAAATTTGCAGCAGTTCAGAAATTTTAGTATTGCTCTATTGACCGGTGTTATTTTTGAGTGGCTGTTTAGTTCTGAAAAAAACTTACTAAACCATTGTACCATCTCCATGTATCATGGAATTTCTAAATGATTCAAATACTTTTGTTGGAATATATCATTTTTAGTTAGGCTATTTATATGTTCCTGCAGTTACTTATTAGACCATGTCGTTGCTAAATGAGGCCTATTGCTTATATTGTTAGCATTGCTGCTTTACCATTTTTATAAGTTCTTGCGATTATATTTGATTGTTTGTAAGTGTGACTAACTGCATAAAACTTATGTGTAAAATCTGCTTATATGCAAGTAGTAACTATGGCTAATGGTTTCAAAAAAGAAGGTGACTTCAAAGAAATGAATATAATAGAAGTGATAGCTGAAAAGCTAGGCATAAGGTATCAATTGTTGTATTTTTTTTTGTTGTTGTGGTAGTGGAGATGCCAACTGTTTTTATGTCCTCATGCCATTGAGGCCCATTGCATTCTGTTGAATCATGACTGAGCAAAACACAGCTTCATATGTCATTCTCCTCACCACTTTTGTTGCTGAGCCCCAAAGCGGTGTGTCTGTGAATATCATTTTTAAAGTCTGTGGTGTGACTTTGACCAGAGAATAAGTCATGTGTTCCAGCTGTGAAGCAGTCACTCTAACCATCACATCTATGTGACTGTTCAATTATTTTGTTTAATACGTAGGCCAAGCAAGTGCATAACATTTTGCATCACAAAGTGCAAACGTGTTTTAAATCATGTAATGGCTACATTTGTCATAGCAAACATGTTGCTGAACGCCTTACACAGCTCATTGAGAAAGAAGAATGTACAGTTCCCTTTATTGCTCGCTACCGCAAAGAGCAAACTAATGGAATGGAAGCAGAAAAACTAAGAGAATTTCTGGAAGCACTTAAAGAAATAAGGTTAGTAAATCAGCAGTATCGCAGTAGTTCTTTATGTGGGAGACGTGTGTTTAAAAGTTGTTCTTGAACGTCATTTACGACAACATGACATAATAGACATAGTGTCACACTTATCATTATAGAACTGCTTTTTCAGCCTTTGGAAAGTGACATGGCATGCAGGATGCCTGAGAAGTGAAATTTTGGCATGTAAAGGTGACTGCTTGAGGTTCATTTGCAGTCTCCCAAAATCTCTGTACTCTGTGAATCAGTTAAATAAGTTGTCAAAAATTGTGTCATCATGCAGTTCATGACTAGATTCGTGAACATAATACTTCAAATTAACATTTAGGAGCTTATTTGGCGATGTAAATGCTTGTTTGAAACCACTCTTAAAATTTCGGTTGCATTATCATGCAGTTCAGCTTGTAAATTAATAACTAGATACACAACAAGACTACTTTTATTTATTTTTTATTGCATTGTGAGCTAGTCTTAGTCTTTAATTATTATTAAAGGGAAGTTCAAAAGAAAGCAAATTCAATGGTGAAGAAAATAGAAAGCCAGGGACGCTTAAACGACCAGCTTGAGTGTTCTTTAAGGTGTGCTCAATCTATGGATGAGCTTAATCATTTGGTATGTAAGTTATATAGGTATACATTATGTTAAGGTTATGTCAACTCAAGTGGTAAAACCCTGATATCTTACCGGTTGAGCTAACACTGTATAATGAGTTTTTTAAACTATGTATAGAAAGCTAGTGGTGTGATGACCTTGCGCTGGCAACACAATTGTGTCAGTTTTTTTGCTAGTCCATCCCAACTCGACTCTGAAATTCGAGACAAACTGGCACTGAACATTTGCTGTGACAGTTTTCTTTCACACTTTTTGAACACCAAATGGCCTGATCCAATTTGGAGCTGAGTCCAGGATTCACAGAAGTGTATCAATTGCGAAATGAGCATTCTAGCCATCACCGTGTACAGTTGCGACTGTATTCCTATATTAAAACCTGTACATATTGTTGATAAGTTGATTTTTATTTTAGTTTTCTCCTTATAAAGAAAATCAAAAGCACAGTCATGCTGATCGTGCTCGAAGTCTTGGTTTAGAAGAAGCTGCCTTGGAGCTGCTTGATAATATCCACCAAGATACCAACTTGCGAAATTGGGTTCAGAAGGGAACGGAAGGACGTGGAACTTTATCAGAAGTGGAGAAGGGTGTTAAGTACCTGATTGCCGATCACATTGCCAAGCACAAAGATACCTTAGAAGCCATTCGAAAAATGTAACAAATTTGAAATAATTTTAGGTTTGAATTTGATTTTGAAGATTGTTTTTTTTTCAGTTTTAAGCCACAGGGCCTCACATTGCTGTCCAAGCTATCTTCAACCAAAGCCAAAGAAATAAAATCTCAAGATTCAAGCAAACAGTCATCGCAATTTAAAAAGAGATTTCCAAAAAAAGACTCAGTGAATGAGGACAAATATCGTGTTTATTACGACTTTCAAAGTCGAGTTGTCAACTTAAAAGCTTACCAGGTAAGCAATCAATAAATGCTTTTTTCCATTGGAAGCTGCTTCATTGCAACGTACTGCATGGCATTGCTGATGTGTCATCTGCAAGTAGAGTCAGCGGGGCAGGGATGGATCCAGCCTCTAATTTTTGGGGGGGTGCTGCTGAAATCTATTTTCATTCAAGGAGGTCCATCAGTGTGGCACTGTCAAAATATGTCTCTGCTGTATTTGGCATACTGATAAGCATTCATGTTGTTAATACAGATGTTTTTGTTTAATATTAATAAAGACCTGAAAACGGAGAAAGTGTGCATAAAAAATCAAGTCTTCAAAACAAGCATGAAAAAAAAACACTTATGGTATAACAAAATTCAAGAACGTGATGAAATTTTGGGAAATATTCTAAAGTTTAAAAACATGAGCAGTACAAAACACATGATTATTTCCATTGGTACACATTCCATAATCTACACAGCATCAATTCGTTACATGCTCATAAAAAATGCTATGAATGCTATGCTATCTATCAAATCAATGAAATGCTATCTAAATATAAAGTAATACTAGTAGATCTTAATACCATTAGTTTATTAAAATAATAGCAGTTTGTAAAAAAAACAACAAAATATTAGTTAAAGGGGCTAAAAAAGATCCAAGTTGATGCTTTGATGAAATGTGTTACTCTTACAATGGCACTCTGCGAGTTTTCTGTGCAGAAAATGAGCTGATGATTGTGTCTAAATCAAGTGATTTAGTTATATCAGCCTCAAAAGACAACAATGTCAAGTCTGATGTTCTTTCATCACTTAATAGTCTACGCACTCTACTTTTGATGCGATTCATGCAACTGAATGATCTCTCAGCTTCTGCAGAAGATACAGCAATGGTATTTCTTAGCTGCATCAGCCTCATTATGCAAGGGCTAGACACATTGTTTATATCTGCAAGGCCGCTACCACTGTTGAACTTTAGCATTTCCATTTCAACCTCGGTTTCACAGAAATTCAATGCTTCACCAAACCTATCTATTAATGGCTTGACACCTTCAAATGACATGTAATGATCACTACAGGGATCCAATGCATCTAAGCCTTCAAGAAGTTTCATATTGTCGGTGGGGTAACGTTGATCAAAAAAACTTCCAACAGCTTGAGCAACCTTCTTCAATGTATCTTGAACTTGGACATGCATTTGGACATTTCCATCACCTTCTAATAACTCGTCGCTTTGTGAACGAGTTTGATACAAAGCACTGTTTGTATTCAAAGGGATGGCACATTCTTCACATGTCTTCTTGATAGAATCCACAAGGGAGGATACAAAACTTGGGTTTTCCTCTAAGTATGTTAATGCTTTCCTTGTAGATCTGATCTCTGCACAAGCCTGGTGCCAGTTGATAAAACGTTCCTGAAGCAATTTTGATAATGTTTGTAGCAGTGCAATCACCTTATAAAACACTAAAAGATCTTTAACAAATGCTGAGTTAGCCATCTTGTGGTAAATACCTGCACACACAATACCTTGATTGTCAGTGTCATTACTCCGTTCAGCTAGTGTCATCAGTATACTTTGATATCTGTCAACAACAGTTCGGGTCAATTCAAACAATGAACTCCATCTAACTTCAATATAACCTGGAACTTTTCGAACTTTCTCGTTGCGTTCTTTTTGTAACTTTTCAAAGGTGTCTGCAGTTTTTAAGGCATTGAAACAATAATGTAATGACTTCATAACTTCAAGAGTAGAGGGCAGAACTTGAGAAACAACTTGACCAACAATAAGATTCAAACGATGTGCAGTGCAATGGATATTCACAATCCAGCCATAAACTTTCCGTAAACGAGTTGCAACACCACTGTGAACTCCAAATAGAACACTGGCTCCATCTGTTGTCAAGCCCAAAAAAACAGAGTCTGCACTAAGAGCAGAAAGGAGGGGCAGTATCTTTTCAGCAATAGCAGCAGCTGAAAGGTTTTCTGACAACCGAACAAGGCCAATGAAACGTTCTTTTGCAGTTGAGCCTACGGAATAACGAACACACAAAGACAACTGTTCGTGGCCAGCTTTGTCCTTACATTCGTCAATAACAAGAAAGAACATTCCAGCTTCAGCAATACTTTTACCAATCTGGGTCCTAACTTCATCAGCCATAGCTTCTACAAACTCATTGAAGATCGTCTTACTCCAGTAGTCTTGATGGATTGAATACTGTTTCATGACACTGCTTCTCAAATCTTCAAAAACCGGGTTTGTTTCACAAATGATCTTCAATAACTCCACGAAATTTCCTTGATTCAAGGCATCTTCATCATGCTCATGTAAGTGTCTGTAAGGAATTTCTTGCAAAACAAAGTATCGGATATACTGAAGGAGAATTCTGAAATATTTTTGGTTGGTTTCAATGAGCTGTGCCCTGTGAGGTACCAACCTATCATCAATGCTGACTGTATTGCAGTGATAGTTGTTCCATAGTATCTCAGCTTGTAAATGATGAGCACTTCGGGCATGTTTATCCAGACCTTTCCGTTGATCACCTACTGCTTTGCTCCAATTTCTGAATCTTTCTTTCGTAAATGCCAGCTCTTGGTGCCCTGACGCATGTGTGCTGAAATGAATGCAACAATGGCAATATGCTTTATCATTGGAAATACTATAGATTACCCATTTGTGTTTTTGATACCAAGTTTTCTGGAATGATTTGCAGTATCTAGGGTTTGTGATGTTCGCATCTCGGGGATATACAGGAAGAATTGGTTGAGCTGGTCCAGATTCTTTGCTGCCAATATCATTGGGTAAATAAGATGAGTCCGGTTGAGATGAGTTGTTGTTATTAGAAGATGATCTATTGTTGCTATCAGATTCCGGAATTGGATCGGAATTTGGTGCATGAAGCCAGGGCCGCTTTCGGAAATATGACAAAATATTGGTTGCAGGCATACTTACGCTACATATATGTTAATTTTCTACGAAACCCTAACTTTTAAATATTTTTATTGTGAATCAAAATCTGAAAAATAAATAAATATCATGATTTAAAGTTGGTATGGAAAAAAAGATTAATATTCCTAAAATAACAATACATTCAATAGTGACAATCACACAATTGACACCCCCACCACCTCCCTCCTCCTCCCCCACTCCCGCGTGTCTCGGCATTTTGAAATATTTTGGGGGGGTGCGCACCCCCCCACACCACCCCCCTTGGATCCATCTCTGCAGCGGGGGGCTGCTTGGTTTTCCGTCATGCTTTCATCCCGAGGAATAGGTCGGGAACAACAAAAACAAAGGTTGAAACTTGTTTTCCGACACCAAAAACTGAGTTTTATTATCTTGTGAACTTTTCCGTGTCTAATCCGTGCCAACCGAGCCTATTACTTACAACAACAATCACTCAGTTTGTCAGTCTCATTTGCAAATGTATGCAATTCTTTCGAAAAATACTTCACGTTTGTTTAGTTTAGTAGTAAAGGCTGACGTTTTCCAGCCCACTGGGTTTTCCACTTCTTTGCACCAAAATATTAAACAATAACTTTCAAAATGTGTTGTGCTAGGTTAAATCAAAACCTGTCCCATTGTCTCAGCTTTGAAAGTAGATTGATTGCTCCTTCAAGCTGTGCAAGGTTAAGTTTTGAACCTCGGTCTACTGGAAAGTGGTTTTTCATCAAAATTTGTTTTAGATTCTTGCAATCAACCGTGGAGAAGCCCAGAAACAGCTCACAGTTAAATTTATACTTGATGATCGAATGGAAAATGAATTTCACTCTTGGTGTCAAAGGCGGTGGTCTTCTCACGTTCGCAATGAAACCCACCATGTAAGTAGTGATGTGTTGTCTATTTCCGTTAGCACAAGGATTCTCAATCTTTTTTCTTGAAGACGTTTTCTGGGCTTACTGTCCCTCGGTTTTGGTTGAGTACTTTTTCGAGATCAACGCTTTGTTGGCTTACTGTCCGTTAATTTTCGTTATGCAAATTGTTTATCCAATTTGAAGAGTGCTCCTGTACAGTTAGAATTAAAAGTTGTGGCCCACCCGATATCGTAGCGTAACCCATCGCTTGAATACCACGGCGTTAAGAGTTCCAAAGCTTTACAAATCACGGCATAGATTCAAGAATCACTATTATCCGCTGCTTGATTTGAATTAGTTGATTTATCAAAAATCACGAGACCATTTAGGGCTGTTGGCATCTAAACCTTGCAAGAAGTAAATTCGGAGATCATTTGCTTGCATTGAATAGGTTTAGAGTGTTGTGAAGTACATGACCCGAATTGTTGTTGGGTGCGATGTCAAACCAGAAATATTTAACTCTTGTGCATGTCTTTACGATACTATAAAATTGAAGACGTGGTTAATGAGTAAATAGGTTAAAATTGCAGGTTTGTTTTCATTAACACGATGTTCGAGCGTAATGAGAAGTATGCATTGCATGTAGTTAGAACAGGGATGGACGCATAATCTGGAACCGTTGGGATGTGCGGCCTCGCACATATTAATTACATTTGATTTCTATTTGAATTCCGAAAAAAAAGGTGTTCATCTTTACGCGAACAGAAAAACTCGCTTCATAAAAATGCTGCTAAAGACCAGCTAGTTTTGCAATGAAACAGTCGAGGTCCAAAAAAAGATCTACGCCTTTACATGAAGCAAAAAAAAACTTTCAAATTGGCTCATTGGCGGCCGTAAAAGAAGAAAAGAAAGTCGGTTTTACGTCATTTTTCCCGCGTTTTGCAGGCTCAGACGTGCTAATTCAATGTATTTCTACCATTACACACTCGATTTTTGAACCAGACTTTGTACTGGAGCAACGTAGCACTTTAAATTCCGGATGCCTTTCCAGACGAATGCCAGTGGTGTTTCTATAGAGTTTTGAACTCCAGACCTTTCGCTCTAAAGCCCGTGACGGTACCACTACACCACGGCGGCTACTAAGTGAAATAAAATCTGGAATGTGGCCTGCAATACCGAAAAAGTTGCGAACCCCTTAGAAGTACCGAGCTCGAGTTTAGATATGTGAATGAAACGATGGTTCGTTATGACTGAGCTCAAGCATATGGAAATAAATGCTAATATTGTCATTAACAATAACCTGCGAGTCATGTAATTCAATGTTTCATTATCTAGAAAATGGTGGAGCTGTGCATTGAGGACTCGTACAAGAGATTAATCAAACCGCTAGTAATAAGAAGGTTCCGGTAAGTCGCTGTCTCTGTTACTTTATACGGTGGCTGTACCCGCTTTCAAAGTTCAATCTCAGTTGTTGTAAATTGCTAGCAGCACGACCCTACCCAATATTCACTGTGTGTCAACGCCTGAGTTGTATATTCTGTTCAAACCTTTTTGCCGAACAATGAATGATAGCACAGTGTCAGTAAAGGCTTACACGAACACGTTTCCATGCCTCACAGGGGTACAAGTAAATCACCTGGTGTATCAAGGAATGCCTCGTAGACATCGATTAATGTCAGTTTTCATTGTAAGAGACTGGTTTGCGTTTTGTTTTGATTAATGTCAGTTTTCATTGTAAGAGACTGGTTTGCGTTTTGTTTTTATGCATGCTGGTTCACATGAAACAATCGTTATTCCCTAGCACAGTAGTTCCCAACTAGGGTCTACGAAGATTTCAGTAAGATGCTCAGCGTATATGAAGGTGAAGGCACTTCAATGTTAGTAAGCACTGAGATATTGTATTTCGTTGGAAAGGGAGTCAGGAACCTTTTTCAGCGGCAACAAATCAGTTATTTAGATGGGATTCACAGCTTACATTAACCCTGCTTATTGGTCCACGAAAATAAAAAAATTGGAAACCTTCTACCACCTTAGCTTGGTCTCGGTCGGGTTAGCAAAGTGATCTTAAATATCCATTTCACGTCGCGCCTTCATCCCTGTAAAGAGAAAGGGATAGCGAGTACTTTTATGACGACGTGTTTTGGCAGCATAAGGTATTGGCTGGCTCCTGAGTGCTCCTAAATTCAGTTTACGTGGTGCTTCTCTAGGAAGTTACTTAATAGCAGTTTTCCCTGGTTCGTTACAGTGTTGTTGCTGTAAATGAACTGTATTTATATTCCTGGCAACTCCGCTAGAAGTTTGATCACGAGTTGCAACTTCATGATTTCGAGGAATTCGCAACTTAGTTTAACGGCTCTATTTGAACAGGTCGGAAATCACTAAAACCGCACAGTTAGCATCAATCGAAGTCTTTCGTCGTAATCTCAAAAAACTATTGTTAACGGCACCAGTGCGCGATAAAACAGGCGAGTTGGTGTTCCAGTATCAGATCTTGTTTTGTTTGGCTGTCAATAAGCGCTCCTTGAAATTCAATAGTTAGATGACCAAGGTGCTAACTTTGGTGTTGAAAGACTGGGTTCAAGTTTCGATAGGGCCAAATCAAAAAGGTGTTCTTAGCTATTAGAAATCGTTTAGTTTTATTTAACTAATGAAACACAAAGTGAATAAAGTGTTTGAAAGATCGCGAAGTGTCCCTCTTGTCGGCAATCGCCTACACATGCCTTTGCAGTCGATAAGAGTCCTTAAGTGCGAAACCAGTAGGGCTAGTGTGTCCTCACTTTAGTAGGAGTCCTGCAGTGAAAGTCAACGCTGTGAAACGGTGGTTGTTGCCGACTTATAAACTGCATTTTTTAGTATTGGGTGTTGATCCTGGCTACAAGAATGGCTGCAAATGTGCTGTCGTGTCTGCTACCGGGATCTGCGTATTGGACACGTTCATTTTCAACCTCAATAATCTAAAACACGCAGAATTCGAGGTAATGGATGGATGAACAGACGACGATAACTATGCGTCTAGCTTAGGGTTGCCATACCGTCCGGAAATTCCGGACATGTCCGGTATTTAGCGTTAAATTTTGCCTCCGGGAGGAATTTTTAAAAATGCTCAAATGTCCGGAATTTTATAATCCTGTAAATTATGTTTAACTTAAAACATTGTACATGTCTTCCAAAGCGAGAAATTCATTTGGAGTAGTCTACACTGCTTCTTGGCTACAATAATTTTGCTCATAGATTGGTGTGCACCGTAGATCCTTCATTATCAGTGCATTTACACACTTTGCAGTAGGCCTATTGAATTCTGTATTGTGACGTAGCATCTTCATTATTTATCAGCCATGCGGATTGTCATTAATATTTACCAACTTTTGTACTTAATTAATAAGTTAGTTAGTTAGTCTTCGATGTGACAAAATGTGGTAGCGCATATATTTGGTCTCATGAAAAGCAGCCATGCATTGTCCGGAATTTTGCTTTAGCAAATATGGTAACCCTAGTCTAGCTTAAAGATTTGAGGTCGCTGTTTCAATGCCGCTATAAGGTCTTGGTAGTTGTGCGTTGTGGAAGACTCCTTACGTCAATATCCCTGGGGTCACCTTCAACCGCACTCTTTTCTTTTCTGAACATGTATCTTCGCTGAAGGCCAAGTTCTTCCTTCGTCTCAAGGCCTTACGCTGTATCTCTGTTTCCACATGGAGTCCCTCTAAGGATTCTCTTTCTCTCTATATAAAGCTTTGCTTCGGCCTCTTCTCACTTATGCTTCACCCAGATAGTTTCCTTTTCTAAGCGCTACCAATATTAAATTAGAACGCCTTTACTGATCGGCTAGTCGCGCCATCTCCGGCTGCCTCTCGTTCTCCCTATCCCACTTCTCCTTTCTGAGGCGTCTCTACCTCCCTACGAGTTACCCTGACTCATTTCGCTCTGTCATCTTATGAGCGAACCCTTTGTCTCCCAACCTCCTTTCCCGTTTCAGGTTTGGCCAGACTTGGAGTGAAACCATGACTCTGCAGGTCCTCATGAAGAGTTTCTGCGTCCACTCATCCGCTCGTGATTCCTTCTACTTTTTCTAGAGAGGTTCTTTCTGCTTGCCTTCTCTTACCTCCTTGGAACCTGCCTTTCTTAACTGTGGAGTCCACCCTTTCCTTTCCATACTCCCGCTCTGATTCCCCTCTCTCTCGCCAAGGTGAGGCTCTCACTCACCTTGACTCTCTCTCATCTCACGATCTGGACAGATGGTTCTGTCCCTTTACCTTTTGACAAAGGCGGCCCTGGCGTACTTGCTAACTGCTCTCGCTGTGGCACTGAGACCACACTCTCTCCGTTTCGGCAGGCCCAATATGCTCAAGTTTTTCCGCTGAAACCTGCGCCATTCTGCATGTTCTTCGTTGGTCTCAGCAAGTCTGCCACTTCTCCGACTCTCTGACTCGCTCTGTTCTCGCCTCCTTGTCTTCTCCATCTTTCCTTTTACCTCAAACTCTCTGGCAGGAACTGGCTTCTCTCTCCTCCTGTTCTATCAGGCTACATTGGTCCCCGGACATTCGTTTCTTCCCAGGAACGACGCGGCTGATGAGCTGGCCAGACGGGGAGCGCTACTCGTCTCCTCTGCGATCCCTTGTAGTCTCTTTCCCCTTATCTCTCGTATGCACTCTTGTCTTTTCTCGGACTGGAGGCGTACTGTCTCGTCTAAATTCTTCGACACACAGGCTCCCTCGATTTCCCCTGAGGAACTTGTGCTCCCTCGTCACGCTCGTTGTGTGCTCTCTCGTAACGAACACAGTCTTCTGTTAAGTTCTTATCTCTCAAGGATTGGCAGAATCGAGAATCCTTCATGCGGCGCCTGCGGACACTCGTCCCAGGACACCTCTCATCTCATTCTGCACCGTAAAGCTGCGGACTCTTTGCGCCGCTCGCTTTTTGATAACTCTCTGTGTCTCTCTTCTGGTCCAGACCATGGGGAGTTTCCCGTCTTCTGGGGCTCCATGGTCTTCCGCCATGCCCTCATCCCTCGGATGGGGTCTGGTAGCAACAACAACAACAACATATATGCAATACTTGCGATAGAAAAGCTTCATGCCCTCAGTTATGACGAATTTACAATCAGATCTGAACATTGACACCATTGGTGGTTTGAATTAGATGGCTATTTCGCAAACAAGGTTATGAAATTTTTATTCAATGTGGTAGTGACTGCTGCTGGTTTCGGCGTGAAAAGAAGCGGAATTGGGAAACTCCATCAAAACATTATTCGCATTCGTCAAAAAGAACACTAGGAGTATTTAGTGCTGCGTTGCTCTGCTATCAAGTCTAATTCAAAAGCCAGTGGATAATTAAACTTAACTTTGAACCAACTTGTCTCGGCAAGCAGAAGAAGCTAAAACCAACGTAGAGTCTAGCATGCTGAACTAGTACGACTTGCTGTGACCATTATATAGCTTTTTGTTGCTCAAATTTGTTTTATTTTTAGTAATTGCAGAAACTAGCATTTTGGTGACATTGATTTGTTTTAGGTAAGAAAGTATTTTGAAAAACATAAGTTTGAAATCATTGCAATTGGAAATGGAACCGCTTGTAAAGAAACTGTGCAGTTTTTTTCCGATTTTATTCGACTACAGGAAACAGATTTAGTGTATTGGTAAAGAAGTCTTCTACTTTCAGATTGAGGCTAAAACCAAGATTGCGTTGGACATTTTATTAAGTTCTGAAGTTTCAAAATAACTTGATTACTTGTATTAAAATTGTTAAATGACACAAGGTGAATTCAATGCAAGTTCAAAGCTCTTTGGCAAATGTTTTGACGTTTAACTAATTCTCGTTGTAAATACCTCACCTACTGGTTAATTTGTTTGTGCCGTAGAGCTTGAAGCTGCACTCACAGTTGCAGCATCGCTTCAGATAATGAGCTTTTCCCCATTTGATGCAAGACCTCCACTGATGAATGCTTTGAAAAGTTTGCGACTTGGTCGAGTGGGTTGAAGCGCCGATACAGTGGCGATAGTGAACAAACGATCTAACGTTCAAGTCGCACGATGATTGAGCTTCAGATTTGGTTCATGAACCGAATCCGGAATCAATTCTTTTCTTTGGATTTGGCAAGTTTTTTTTTTCTATTTTGTCACATTTGTGATGAAATGGCCTCATACGAAACGCACTATTTTGTCGCATTTGTGATGAGATGGCCTCATACGAAACGCACTGTTTTGTCACATTTGTGATGAGATGGCCTCGTACGAAACGCTGCTGTTTTCAGCATTGTGAATGAAAACGGAGCCTCGATCTACAGTGTCAGCGATATTGCAAAGAAAGAAATGCCGGGGTTGGATCCAAACCTTCGCAGCGCGGTGTCAATAGCGAGGCGATTGCAAGACCCACTTGCTGAACTCGTTAAGATCGATCCGAAGCATTTGGGCGTTGGTATGTACCAGGTAATTTGATTATGTAAGGTCGATAATCAGTGGAGATCTAAGAATTCGTTGATCTCATTTTTTCTGTGGAAAAATATAGCCTAGAAGAAAACGCTTCTTATATAGTTTACTTTGTAATTTAACTCCTGGCATGGTTTCGGAATCTTTGCCGTGTTAATTGTGTCTACATACTCGTAATTTAAAATTCGTTGAAACCCTAGTTCCATCCGAAGTTGATACCTACGAACTGGTCAACTTAACGCTGTAGCTCACTTGTCTCCTTGGCAAAGATCAATTTTTCGGTACATTTGCAGCTAGCTTTGCTGAGTAGGTGTTGCGCAAAATACATCACTGGGCGTAACATCGCATTGCCTGTGTGTTTGAAACTACGATGCAGCACGTTTTGATCCAACCTGAACGCATATATAATATCTAATATAATGTTATAAGAAAGAAAAATATATCAGCTCCGCTCCCACAAAGAAAGCAAAAAACATACAAAAAAACATCCAAAAAGTTTTTTAAGTCTGTAATTGCCGCTCGGCATAAATGTAATGTTGATTACTCCCTACCAATGAAAGCATGATGTGAAACGGAGCATCCACTGTCGCACAGTAAATTCCGTCCAGCAAGCAGAAAATGCTGACCGAGTCGAAGGAAAAGCCGAAGTCATTTCAAACCAGCAGTAAATATTAACTGCTAGTCCCATCACCAACAGTACACATTTCATTACGGACCCTTCGTACTCGTCTCTCACGACAAGTTAGGCGAGCAGCTCGTCAATTTATGGTCGATTGTCACGTTTACAAAAGAAATGGTGAGTGCCTCGTCGAAAAATAGCGTTCATCGCTTTCAAAAGTACGGGTTGACCATCACTAATCCGGCACTAATTTGACCTAGAAAACAGTACCTGTACTCTGTACTGTATTTTTTTTTATTTTCCGGGTCACCGCGCCAGCTTTGTACTGCACCTGTACCAATTATTTTACCTGTATTTCATAATTAACCAATTTGTTCTGATTTGGAGGATGTTTTAATTTTTTGATGAGGTGGTTAGCAACTGGGTTTGTGTATTCTTAGATAGTAAATGGCTGATCTGGCTCCCCCCAAGCCCAAATGATTCTGGATTAGTGATGGTCAACTTGTATTTGCTTTATTTCTCATCTGAGGGTGTAATTTCATTTTTGGAGTAGCATCTCAGATTATGAGCTGGTCGTTTTCGCTAGTCTTCAGTCAGACTGAGCCACCACGATGGGTAGACTGCTTGGCCCCACCTGTCTGCCACATAAAGCTTGAGGCATCCCGTTAAGTAACAAGCAAGCTTGCCGGCTTGGTCTCCACACTCTTTTAACCGGCCCGATGGCGTAGTGGTTTGAGCGTCCACTTCGCAGTCTGTAGACCTGGGGTTTATTTCCCAAGTCGAGTCATACCGAAAGACTAAAAGATAGTATTCACAGCTTCCCACTTGGCGCTCCGCGCAAAAGGGACAGTGTGGAGAACAAGCCGGCGAGCTTGCTTGTTGTGTCCTTGGGCAAGACACTTAGCGAGATGCCTCCATCTTCATGTGGCAGACAGGTGGTGGGGCCAAGCGGTCTGCCCGTTGTAGTGGCCCCAGTCTAACTGAAGACCAGCGAAAAGGACTCACGAGAAGATTATAATCTGAGATGCTACTCCGAATGAAAGATCTTGTCCATACGAACAAGAAGAGGTAATTTAATTTTTCTTCAGCATGACATGCCTGCTTACATGCTGAAAGCCTCGCTCAATGACGTCATCGAAGATTGCGTCACATTTATTGGCGTGGATTTGAACGTTGCCAATTCTTCTTTGTTAAAGTGAGTTGATCAAGTTGATACAATAAAATGATAAGAACTCGCTAGACTTAAAACTCGGGAAGAAAATGCGGGAGACCGCGAAGTGATTTGTAATCACTCATGCATGTAATTTCAGTTTACGTGTTAAGAAGCGAGGGCTTGACCAAAACAAGCGATTATTCTGTTCGTTCACGTCGCATGCGTCGTGTCGTGCTGGACGAAGCCGTTCGAAAACGCTTGCGACTATATCGTTAACGCAGCGCTTTGTTTTCAGCCACATAGCCGGTTTAAAGCCTGCTCAAGTGCAGAAAATCATTCAGTGGAGAGAGAAACACGGAAGATTCATCAACCGACAGCAACTGCTGGGCGTTGGTGGAATTGGCGCTAAAACATTTCAGCAGTGTGCAGGCATGGTGATTCGTGTCTGATTATGCCTGATGTTTATTTGCACATCATAGCGTACGCTGTAATGCTTTTATTTTTAGTGGCGTGACTGCCCCATTTTGATCAACTTGTATTTTGGCGCATTATGTAGTGTTCTATGCCTACCACTGTTTCAAGTTGTTAGCATTTTTTGCACTTCAACTTGTTGCGGCCGTTGTGGTGTGGTTATAATTCTTTTTGCCTCTAAAACAGAAGGCCTGAATTTCAAATTAGCCGAGTAGTTAGTAATCGGAGTCTCTTTACCCATGGAGCGATGAGAAAGGCTGCCAACGATTTTGGTGGGATTCGAACTCAAAGCCTCTTAGTTTGCAGCTGGTTGCTCTATCATTTGAGTTACGGAATACCAAGTTCTCACACATTACTAATTTGCCCATATACAGTATAAGTTTGAGGGCTTGGTATTTGGTAACTCAAATGATTGAGCATCTGACCGGTAATCCGGAGGCTATGGGTTCGAATTTCACCGGAACATTTTTAGCCTTTCGCACTTTTTCATGGTAACTGACTCTCATTATTAATTGTATTTAAAAATACAAACCTTCACGAGAGGCTACCTCTTGTAACTGTGGTACAGGTGCGTAAATATTGGTTGGTATGCGTTAGGAAGGGCATTTATGAAGTACTGTTATGATAAGAGTATGAAGCCCGAGTTGAAAGCGAGTGGATGGTGGCAGACGCGCACTAGCAATAGCATTGAGTGGGAAATTGAGCATAACCCGTGCCTGGAATTTTTTAGAGAGCGCGGGAATGTTTGCAGCTGCCTCTATCCCCCCTACCCTTCTGCGCATAGAAAACTCAAAACTCGCATAAAGTAGGTCTACGAAAAAAAAGGTCTTCTCCTCGAAGAATGTACCATATTTACTTTAAAAAAAGTTAAACTTCAAACAACGATTTTTCGCTCAAAAAAGTACCCTTGTAAACATCCCAATGAAATCTCTTGTCAAGCCACTGTTCCTGACTTTCCACAAGTTTGCGACCGGACCTGGATTAGCAGCGTCTCGACATCTACACACGAAACCAGCACTAAGCCCTGCTAAGCAGCGAAAATTTGAAACAAAAAGAAAGCAAGCTGCAATAAAAAGGCTCGCTTTGTGTTGTGAGAGTGGCTACGTCATTGAAATGTGGCTTTCGCGCACTCGCTTGTTTCGTTGGCCTTTTGCCTCCATTTATCAGTATGATCTTATCCAACAAACTTGTGTCTTGTCAACGGGGATTTTAAATTTTTTAGGTTTCGTTCGTATTACGCCGACTTCTCACACTGTGATTAAGAGCGAAGACTACGTTCAAAGTGATGACGTGGTGGCTACTGGAAGCAAACGAAAACAGACTAATAGCAGTGGTAAAAGTGTAAAAAAACGCAAACTTTCTTACCAACCGGATGCTCTGGATCAAACGTGGATTCACCCGGAGTCATATGACGTCACTAGAAAGTATGATGTTTGATTTTTATTAGCTTTCGAATAAGCTTCACAGTTGTGATTGTTTTGTTAATACTGTGCGCGACACGGTAGACTAAACTTTGGATCACCAGTAAAAGTATGCATTTCAGCACGCAGTGCATTACGATAGGCGGCAGAGTCTGCGTTATCTTTAATCTGACGTGAGTTACAGCTATAACGTGCGCCGACTACAGTGATATTCGCTCCTGATTGCTGCTGACTCGAAAACTAATTATGTTATATCACCAGACCTCCGCATTCGTTCATTTTATTAGCAATCAGCAAATAAGAAACGTTAAAATTAATGAACGCAATACCTTGAGGCTAGTAAATTCGTTTCCTCCTTGCAGTTTTGTCGTTACTAACGCTCAAACGACCGACGTAGATTTAAATCCAACTTAAAGCCTGAGCTTTGCGTTTTTTAGATTTTTATCATTGATTGGTTGCCTGGACAGCGACATCGGAAAACCTGAGTTCATTTCTAAAGTGAAGGCCGGGATACGATGTAAGTATTGTGTGTTCATTCCATTCTTTCAAACTCGCAGGGCAGGTGCAGTGGCACTTCGATTCTCTCCACAACGTAGTCGGCTTTGGTTATCCCTCGGTGCTTCTGAAGCAGATCATCTAGTCTGTCGTAGAAGGCGGCTTTTGGCCACTCATCCGTGGCAATTCACCTGGTCAGTGGTGGGGCTAGCAATCTGCAATAGACTTTATGAATGGTTTGACATTGGTTACCGTTTTCCCCTAGCTTGATTATTACGCATATCGTAACGCTCTCTGCGATTTTATTCCTCTCTTTGTCCCAAGGTTGCCACTTATTGTAAATTTTAAAAAAATGTTCATAATCTCAAAAAATTCAATAAAAGGATAAATTTTTATGCTAATCATAAAAAATCATAATTTTTTGAAATGTAGTAAGAGTTGTGTTGCTGATTTCAGTAAATTTAAGACATTTTTTTGAGAAAAGATCGGTTTTGTTTTCAGCTGTGTCTCTTTGGTTTAGCTCATTATTAGTGCTTCTGCCAAAGAGGCTGCACTTGTTTGTTGGGATGTGAATAGTAGCTGTATGGCGTAATCACTTGTATAAATCTTGCCTTCTTTGAGAGTAATATGCCTGTGTACCAGCAAAAGAACTGAAAAATTATACAAAAGTGATGCTGTTGGAATGATCAGCTTTGCTCCAGCAACGTGTCATTTAAGTTGATCACTATGAAATAAAAATGTTTTATTATTTTACTTATGATTGCATTGAAAAGAACAGAACAAACTATATAGTTTGCTGCTCTTGTTTTCAGTTATGTAGTTTATCTTTGGTGCGTTTTGTGCACACAAAGTTATGCAAGTAAAGTTTGTATAACCAAGACTTTGCTAGTTAGAAGTATTAATAACCATCAAAAAGAATAAAGATTGATCCTGTGTTTTAGATTTTGTAGGTGGACTTAACAAGCTTATTGTAGTGAAATTGTTTTGTTGTTGATATATTATGAGTTATGGGAAAGTGTAAATAAAGAGTTGTTTGGGGGAAAGATTATGCCTGGCTTGCAGTTGTCAAAGGACACTGCAACAAAGCTTTCTGATAAAGAAGTATGAAAGCATTTCATATTGACAGCAGTGTCATGCCAAATGCCATAAAGAAGATCCCAAACAGCTAAAACTTGGAATCGAAAAACAAATAGCTGTATTGCAAAAAAAATTGGAACTGACGTCAGAGGACCGAGTAGTTAAAGCTGAAATTCTTTAAGCTCTGCATTTTGCAAAAAATCATTATTCTTTTTCTAGTGCAGCCTCCGATAGTGTTCCGTTTAAGATGATGTTTATAGATTCTCAAATTGCAAAAAGTTATAGTCAAGGAAAGACTAGAATAAGTTATAACTTTAATTATGGTATTGCACTTTACCTTAAAGAGAAGCTTATATAAAATATATATCATGTTCGCAACACCCTATTTTGTTTTAGATTTATAAAACTTCTAATTGACAGGTGAAAAAGCAATATAATGCTTACTTACTATACTGGCCTAAACGTTATGACGAGATTGTTAGTACTTTCCGTGGATCTTTACTTGTAGGGCATTGTGCAAGTGACCATCTGATAGATCATTTTAACACGTTTTTAAAGAATCTCGCTCTTGATTATTGCTATTTAGTTCAAGCTGGTTTGGATAGTCCAAATGTAAACCTTAGCTTTGAGAAAAAGCTTTTTTCACCCATGGAAACAAACGACAAGACAAACTTTCTTGATGTTGCCACTTGCTCATTACATCCAGTAGAGAAGATTACGATTCCGTAGAAGAATCTGCAGAGGTTGCTTCTCTATATCCCACGCAATGTACGGAGACTCGATGGTTAACTATGAAATATGTTGCAGTAAGAATCTTGCAACAATGGAAAAACTTAAATTAATATTTTTTATAGTTTTTGTCAAAACAAAGCGGTTTCAAGTCGACAGTGGCAACCACAGATTGCTACAAACATATATCTGTAGCATTGCAGAATCCTTTAACCGAAGCACACATCAGTTTTTTGCTTTTTCTGCTGCAGACTGTGAAGACTTTCTTTTTACCTTTCAGTCAGATAAACCGAAGATACACTTGCTGTAACCATCGATGTGTAAACTTGTTTCAAATCTGATGGGAAAGTTTATTTGTAAAAGGATGCTATCTGGTGTTAAGTCTGAAAACTTGTTGGTCGATATTCATCTGTAGGAAAATAGAAAACCTTTACAGTTTGTAGAAATCGGCACAAAAACAAAGAGTATTCTTAATGGATAGGCACATGTGTTGGAAATTACTCGAGACAAGCCAGACCACTTTTGAAAAGAGTGCTTAAATTTCTTCTACTTGTCTGCAACAACTTATCTTTTAGATCGTTAACCTTTTGATGTATCCATCTTCACTCCTTCAGACATGGAAGATTTTTGTTAGAATTTTTTTTACAAATATAACTTGTTCATGATAATAAGTATAATATACAAACAAATCAAGTTTGGAAAAAAATATGTATTTGTAGTACATGAAATCAAATTTCCTACATATTGGACGCAATGACTCCAGCATTATAAATGTCACATACAGTGATAATGAAAAAAGCAGTTATTGCCTTGCTTTAAGCAAAAAAACTTTCTTGCGTTTTAAACACTCAAATTTTAATTTTTTCGTGCAATTAAAAAATGTACAACAAGATCCAGGATAATTGGCCAATGAGGAACTTCATCAAATCAAACAGATGTTGATGATGAAGAAAATGGTTGAGTTGAAATGCTGCTTCTTTTGATAGATCTATTTCCATTGTACTCTGATGGCATTGCCTTATTTGTTCTTAGCAGTCTATTACATACTTCCTTTCGAAAAGCCAGCA
This sequence comes from Trididemnum clinides, assembly GCA_963675345.1. Classification (NCBI taxonomy): domain Eukaryota; kingdom Metazoa; phylum Chordata; class Ascidiacea; order Aplousobranchia; family Didemnidae; genus Trididemnum; species Trididemnum clinides. The sequence goes on along the minus strand of OY776290.1, from coordinate 25,926,662 downwards.
AACTCATAATTTTCTGCTTTGTTAAACCCAAGTTTGTCATGTGCTTTCGATACTCTAACCAACCTTTGGATATTGCAAGATCAACTGGATGAAGGATTACTCTCAAGGTCTATTTGCGAGATCGAATAAAAACTCGGAACTGTGCCAAATACTGGCTAATCAAATTCGCGCCACCCATTTTTAAGTTGTATATGGAAGCGATTTCACGTCTTTGTATTTGAACATATGATTTAGATAATTTGTTTCATCTTTTTACCAACGTTTGCTCACCAACACCTACAAAAGAACTTACCAGAATTACGGATTTGCTGTCGAACCATCTTAAAATTACAGCTCCTTCACTATGTTGTCTGAAGTCATGACTTCCACGACCTTTCCTTTTTAACTCGCTTTCAGTAGATAGTAGAAAATTTTTAGTCCTGCTGATTCGAATTGTGCCAACACAAATTTTTTTTTGTTTTTGAAATATCTAATAAGTGGAAGAATTGTAAAATAGTTGTCAAATGCTAACTTGAAATTGCATTGTGGAGGCAAAATAGTTGATAGTTGCAACACAACACGAGCTCATAAACCGAAGGTTTTGTGCTCTTCTGAAATAGCAGTTGTTGCTCCTTGGTACTCTAAAAAATCAGTTACCAGCTCATCAGCAATGCATAGCAAAAAAAGCTTGATCCCCCAAGGATGATGTTTGCCTTCAATATATTGCGTAGTATTTAATTGACCAGTAAAAGGTATCATCATTTCCATAGGCGCCGAATTTGTGGTTTTACTGGGCATGCGCAAGCTTTGTGACGTCAAAATTATAACATTAGCGTTTGATTACCTAAGATACAGTGAAGATGAGCAAATAATACCTCACAATTATTATATTCGTTACACCCCTAAATTTGACCTGCTCAGATGTACAAAATTTTTGTGCGCTCTTGTTTGACTTTGTTTTTTTTTTGCGGTCGTCCACATCCGCGTATCAGAACAAAAAATCGCCAGAAAAAATCTTAAGGTTTATGATGTAATAGACGATGTGCTTTTTGTGGTTGACCTTTTCGCTTGTTCATGCGATCGTCCGCATGCGCGCATCGAAACAAACCAATTGTCAAACGGATGATTTGTAACGTAATTGACGACGCTTTTAGTGTTTGGTCTTTGCACGATGCTACTACATGTATTTAGAAGTCCGTGATCTTTATCTTGCAATCGTTGTCACATCCGCGTGCACTTGCAGGTGCAAAGCGCAGTCTACCGCATGTTATTTGAACACTTTAACTGACGCAGCGCACTTGCAATAATACAAAGAATGAAGACCGCGAATTTAAAAGAAAATTGTTTTATGCACAATTCACACCTCGTCTATACTACTTACCCACCTAGGTTTTGCGTGAATATTTGGTACAAAAAAGCTTGCTCTATGTTGAAATATAAACGGTACAGATAATTTGCAAATATTGAATATTCGTATGATAATTGAAAACGAGGTATTCAGTTCAAAACAAAAGTTCAATGCACAATTGGACATTTATGTCAACAACATCACTTAAATGTGTTTATTTGAATGGCTGCTTTGTTGATCCATGCATCTATTACTTGTTCTAGGACCTAGGTCAAGTCTGACACAACTTTCAGAATGGGCATTGAGCAGGCAGCAATCATTGAGCCGAGGTTGGGTCATTGTGTTCCTCAAGTGCGTTTTTATTCGTCTGACAACGCCAAAGCTACGTTCTGCTTCACATGTTGTGCAGGGAAGGGTGAGAAATATTCTTGGTAGCGTTGCCAAATTGGGAAATAACAAGGCAGCTCATTATTACTTTGAAATTGCGCGTGCAAGTCATCTGGTGATTTCACGTCGTTACCGTGCAACGAACGAATTTGTGCAAGTTCTGTGTTAAGCATAGATAAATCTTCGTCGCTTTCATAGAATTCGGCCATATTTTGAGTAGTTTGTTCGTTTCCAGCAAGACTGAGAACATTTTCAAGATCCACTCATCAAAAATCGAGTAGTTAGCTGATCGTGCGCAGATTCGAAAATGGTGCTGTAGAGGCTGTTGTAGTGAGAGTTTACTGAAAGTAATGATATTTGTCGTTGACTTCGACTTCTGGAACATCGTGGTAAGCTTGGTAAACCAAATCCAATGCTGCTGGCGATGCGAGTTACTTGCTGGTAAAAATCTGTATTATTTTTTCACTAAAACTCTCAGTTTTCAACACATTTGAGAGCTTGCTAATCAATTGTTTTGCCATTGACATGCTTAGACTAAGACTGTAGATGGCTACATGAACGGCATGAAAGTTACGCAATAGCAATTGCATAATTCGAAGATAAAAATACACTTCATACCTCTCCAGTGATAAAAGATACGATTGGGCTTGACATTTTAGTTTGGCATCTACATCTGTCGAGTTAGATATGTCGCACGGCCAAATCAACAGCTTTTCGTAGTTGCTGAGAAAAGCGTCTGGAGACGCCTTTTGTAGGACCCATCGGGAAAGGCAAAGTGGCTTTAAAGTTAAATTTAAATTTTTTTCGGTTTCTGACATGCTAAGTTGAAACGTACGAAAGCTCTCCAGCCTTTTTGGAGAAGCAATAAAAAATTTTTTGGAGAAGCAGTAACAAATTTTGACACTTTATTAAGGATTTCTTGTGCGTTTTCTCCTTCCACAGTATCAGTAATGCATTCTTTGACAACCAGATTTAATTGATGACCCATGCAGTAAACATACACGGCAGTTTTATTGGATTCCTTTATGCATGCTTGAACACCGCTAATATTTCCTCATATTAGCTGCACCATCGTAAGCTTGTCTGCGGCAGGTATGTGAAGCAGGTATGTTAGTGAAAGCAGACCGAATTTTACAATGGTTGTCAACGTTTCTGAATCACTTTTCGGCGCAACATGAAATTCTAAAAACATTTCCTTAATAGCCCCAGATGAATCTATGTAACGAACACATATGGACGGTTGCTCCATGGTTGAAATATGCGTTGTTTCATCACAAATAATAGAAAAATATTTGCCGCCTGGACTTCTTTTACAAGATCTCGAAGAACTGCATGTGAAGCCATTCCAAGAATTTTATTCATTATATCATGACAGAGCCATTTGTTTGTATTTTGTCTGGTCAACCACGATTGCATATCCCTGTCGTGTTTTGCAATTAAACTGATAATTTGTCGAATGTTGGAGGATTTATCTGTTCGATCTCTTAATGCAAGACCTTGCCTACCACATAAGAGCACAGCATTAAAAGTAGCCCGTAGAGCTTTTAGGTTTGACGCGGCTGTTGCACGATAAGCAGAAATCAATTGATCCAAACATTTGTATTGTTGCCCAGTAGTGTACATCTTACGTTCATGCATTCTTTGTGGTGCTGACTGTTTTAATGTTTTGAGAAAGCAGCTCTTACACGTCGCCATGCACTATATCCAGATATCCAAGCTTTAGACTGCCCCTTTAAAGCTAACTTAGCTGCCGGTGAAGTTTTGTTCTACGGCTCATAAACGTACTTCACAGATAATAACATCTCTGGATGCATTGTATTCTATCCAAGGGAAGCTTTCTTTCGAATTTGGCTGGAAATGGTGACCCGCTTGGGTGGAGCGCCAACTGCTTGAGCTTTCACCTTGTTTGTTTACCGCAGACCTTTCAATTTTAAAATCTGACGAAGACTGTTTACTGGACAATTTTAATAGGAAACATCACTCTCTCCTTCTGTAACTAATGCTACTTGCAGTAATAAATGCATTTAAAGTCAACTACCGTATTTTTTTTTTGGTGGTTCAGACATTCTACTGCGAATAATTTCTCTGCCTGAATAACTTGAAGCAAATTGCACGTGTTATGAAGACATAAACTAATGCTTTCGACCTTTGGAGAATATTCGTGCTAAAATATTTTCCGCTTGAAAAGGGAGTTTATTGGTGAATAACTGTGACGCAATAAATACAAGTTTCGCTATGCAATACTCATTGCAACGTCACAGAAGCAAATAATCGAAAACAAAATCAATGTACTCAACTTTGCTTTTCGCTGTTGATAAAAGACGAGATAGCGATTCTATTTACTTTCTAACCGGACCTAAAGTGCTGCATGTCGGAATTTGGTGATGTATTACATCATGATTTGTTTTATTAAATACTGTTACGATGACTTAGTTAGTAAGGCTTAGTTTAGGTTGCTTTGTTTTTGCATGTGTCGAGTGTAGTCAAATGTGCGGGCATGCCATGCCCGTGGTCGGCGCCCCTGATCATTTCATCAATGCTATAAAACTCCTCTTTTTGGATTTTTTTTGCATTTGCGTTTTATGCTGTCAAAAAAAGGCCAAACTTTCAAAAGTCTGTCATTTTCTTGTCTGTCGTTGACATCAACAATATGAAGATTTAATCGAAGCTTAAAAAATCGATTTACAGGCATAGCGTCAGCAATTGCTGGTATCCTTGTTCCAGATTGGGAGGACCAATACATTTAAATTTTGGGAAATTTTAATGTACCGATTTTTACCTGAATAGCTAGCAACACTGCCAATTTCTTGGGCATTCGTATGCAAGCTTTCACCATTACTAAAAACTTCATATTGGTTTGTTTTTCTGCCAGTAATTTTATTATTGGATCCGTAATGTATTCTTTAAACGTTGCGTACGGTGTGGGTAATCCTTCATTATAAGTTTCATGAGGTTGAAAATTGCGTGAGCAATCACCTGTAGTGAATGGCCTTCTTTTCTATGATTACGATTTTCTTCCTTTTTTTGGCAGACCGGAAAGATTGAGTTTCCAACTCATCGCTTTCATTTTCGTTTTCACTGCTTTTGCTACAGTCTGAGAAGCCATCTACTTCTACATACGTAGTTGGTCGATTTGGCAGTAGAGAGCTCAATGATAGAATCAGAGCATATGTAGGATCTTCTACATATGTAGGATCCAGCAGATCGTCTTCATCATCCAACTCCTCAATGATATCTTTTTCATCAAGAATCGCCATGATTTCATCATAATTCATTCTCTTTCTTCTATCTAAACAGAGAAAACTGCTTGACAAAAGACTATTTCACTTTGGCAAGTTATAGTTTAAAAGCTAAGTAAATTAAACTGCTGAAGAGTTTCAGAGTGCAAGAGGATACTGCCTGGTCAAGTAATGACTAATGTCCGACTCTAGATCAATGATTGTTAATTTGATGCCTAACAGGAAATATATTTTCCTCGGAAAAAAACTGGTTTACTATGAAAATGGATAACAATATTCAACACTTTTAAAACGGTTCCTTTAAAAAAGTGTGTATTTTCCTTGGGCATCTCGCACGCATTGCAATTCTGTAAGCGTACAACTTAAAGCCTTTCGCTCAAAAGCCTGTCGCTCAGCCCAATACACCAACCTGTATCATACAGGTAGCGCAGAATTTTGATAAATAACTACTAATGGCATTCACTTTTTGTTTAAATATTAGGTTGAAATAGCTTCAAAATTGGGCAAATTTACAAAAAAATTTATCAATAGTTTTTTACCTAAGTGACAGGAAAAATACTGTTTGAATCACCCTGTCCAATGAATTGGACAAAACCAATTTAGGTTATGAAAAGCTAGTTGTGAGTACATCTTCACTAAACAAAAGGTGTTTGAGTCATCAGTTTACCGACAATGCTTTGCATTTATGTAAAAACAATGCGATTATTTACTTTAACACAAAAATAGCAATCATGAAATTAGCGGTCTTCAAACGAACGTAAATCTCAGCCATCGCAACTTTTCAGAAAAAAAAGCTTAAACTGTCTAGAATAGCAAATTTAATATTGGACAAAGCAAGCCCAATAATTTAAAACACTATTTTGAAAATTACAACAGTTTTAAGACTATCCAATAAATTGGACAGTATGACTGAAGGGGTTGAAAGATGCACAATATTTTCACCCATGCAAAAGAAACGAATTCGGTGCCACCAATGCCTTTAGCAACTTATCTTTTTCTATGACTTCTGTGTTGAGCAATAAACTCTAAAGTTTTTGACTTGAAAACACATGCTACTCGAGAAGAACTCTCTGACAAAATTGGAATGCAATGGATGAAATATCAAACTGAAGAAATAAAAGATCTTAGATTCAAAAAACTAGATGATTGTATTTTGCCTTCCCGATGTGCTAATCAATGCCAAAGTTACTGGCCCCAAGCTCTGCACGATTGTGGCTCACAGGCTGCACAAACACGTTCAACAAGCGTCTACACCTACAAGCGCATTGATAATTTTTGATCAAAAGGAGGTGCTTTTCAAAATAAACATGGCATTATTAAATACCCACAGTTGTTTTCTTTGGTCAAATCCGTATTTTCTCAGCCATGGCAATGCAAGCCCTGAACATAGTATAAATATTTGCTTTTTCTTTTAATAAGCAGCTGACGGACAGTCATGGATATGTGATCAAAGAGAAAGCAATAGTATCTCTACGACTGGTTAAAGATTTGCTATACTGAGTTGGTGGTGTACTTAAATTTCCATTTATTGCTCAAGTAATTGCTGCAGTAAAAAGTGCACGTGCAAAATATTTTGCCGATATGGAGCAGAAAAGGTTAGTTGATGAAAAAGCAAGAAGTTCTGCAGCAGCAGGCAGAAGCAGCCCAAAAGAGTAATAAAAAAGAACTTGATGAAGTTGAAGCAAACATTGAAAAACTGGAAAGTGATATTCAGATGGCAGATGCCATTATTCAAGAGGGAAATAAGCAATTAGAAAAAGTACTTTTTGCAACCAGTAAGCATATCCAAAAAAGAGTTACAATTCGCTCAATCTAAGATTAATATCGGGCTGCAGAGGAAAAGGAAGTGTCATGAAGAACCAACAATATTAAGGGAAAAGAAAAAAGAATTGATAGCACTTTAGTGGATAGATTTTGTGCAATTTGGCATTCAATACAATGCTGCCTGAATGGTTAAGTGTAATCTACAGTGATGATTATGGTTAGAGTGGTAAAGAATAACTTTCGTCAGAATTCCTTTTCTGCTGTTGTATCGTGTGTTTGCGTTTTTGTGTGTTCGTGTGTGTTTATTTTCTGCTGTGGAAAGATGTAAAGCTGAGCATGTGTGTGTTTGACAAAAGTAGTTCATGCTTTTTTGTAATTAAATTTATTATCCTTTGTCTTTTCGGTCGGATAATGATGAATTTAATTCTGCACAATTTTGAAAATAATACCCCCAAAGCGAGTAATGTGTACAGGTCTGTTTACGATGATCAGAATTGCCTGGGATAGCAGCATTGCAAACTTAGTAAAATGTAAATAGCATACGTAGTGGTCATAGCTTTAATCAGCATTGTTACCGATATGTTAGTAGCACAGTACGTTGCAAAATTACTTTCCAATGGGTTTAGCTTTTGTTAGCGTCTGCCTTGCAATTTTGATTTATGTCATTATGATTAAATCAGTATTTTATTTAGTAACAACGTAATTGTAGTGTTTGGGGTTATCAGAAGGATATATACATTACACTGTGCCTACTGTATGCTACGTGAAATTTAGTTAATTAGTCTGCTTGTGATAAGAAATTGGTAGGCCAATATATACATAATACGTTACTGAACACTGTGTGTCTTTCAAAGTGGATATATGTTGATTGCCTCCAAGACCATCACCACATTTTCAATAGATGAGTCAATGCTAAATACATATCAGTAATTTGGTTTTACCATTTCACTGCATTGGAAAGTGCAGTGGTTGTTAAGTGTTGTTGCAGTTTTTGTTGTTATAATTGCCATAAAATAGCATAAACAAATGTAAAAATGTCATAAAAAATCATAAAAAAAAGAGTAAAAACATCATAAAATAGCATAAATATTTGCCTTTTTTGGTAATAAAAACATAAAAAAATATTTGAGTGGCAGCTTTGCCGTTGCACGAGACAGGAAGAATAAATGCAACGACTTTGTTTATCAAAACATTGACTTGCTTTTTGTGTAGCGGAAGACGCGCCATTAAAGGCTTTTAAACAGGTTGCAATACCAATACATAGTGGTGTTACTACTTGGTATTCGTGCAGTAACAAAATTTAACAACTTTAAATTTGAATAATCAACTTGGTTAGCCTTTCAGAACATTATGCAGTTAAAGATCTGGTTCCTTCTATGAGTAGGCGGGGCGAGAACATTAAAGAGAATTGATTCATTATAGTTTTCTAAGAATGGCCTCGATGTTATTCAGAGTTAAAATGCGATTTGCTCCAAATTTTCATCAACAGAACGTGTTTAGTATGGACTGTTACTATGCTGTTCTTAGAATTATCATTATGGAAACATCACTTAAAATAAGGTAGCTTGTTTTATAACTCTTAAGAACTATGTTGTTGCAGATATTGAAAACTATGCGAATCTACTGGAAGTGGGCAAACCAACTCTTGAATTTATTCTCGAAGGCCTTGCGCAACCTTCGGGATATCGTGATGTTCGTCTTGAATCATCGAAGCCTTTTTATCAACGCTCTTTACGTTCAATGTCGGATCTTCGTAGTGGAGATATCTTGAAAGGAAGAATTACTAATGTCACTGATTTTGGAATCTTCGTTGACGCCGGTGTAGGACAAGTAAGATAAAGCTAGATTTGGCGTCTTCTTACCGGTTTCGCAGGCTTAGACGCGTTGGTTCAGTGTTTGGTCTGGCTCTGCACTCGCTTTCAAAGCAGAATTTTTGTTAGATCAATGTAGCACTTCAAATTTCGGTTGCGTTTCTGATGGATATCAATGGAATTTCAAGCTTCGGCCTTCATTTTGAAGTCCAAAGCAATTAGCACTACACCGTGACTTCTCAGTGATGCGGTAGAACATTATTGAGAATTATTAGACGATCGTGTGTTCGAACCTTGCTTTGATTTTTTTGCCAAATCCTTAGGAGAAGCAGGTCAAAATATTTTCCCTGCTGGGCAGCTTCTAACAATTAGAAAAACAAAATGGAAGTAATTAAATGGAAAGTTGAAGCGTGATGGTTCCAGAATAGATCTGAAATAGCTTGTCTTTTGTTGTTTACGCCACTGCCGTTCCAATCACGTACTTCAAAGACATGGACGGAGCTTAAAGTCATTGGTGTCCCCCTACGAATTGATGCATTGAAAGTATTGGCCTACGTACGAATTGATGCATCGAAAGTGTTGACCTACGTACGAATTGATGCATTGAAAGTGTTGGCCTACGTACGAATTGATGCATTGGAAGTGTTGGCCTACGTACGAATTGATGCATTGAAAGTGTTGGCCTACGTACGAATCGATGCATCGCAGTGCAGAGCGTCAGCCCGAAACTTAAAATATACGCCTCATAATTTCCGATTTATGTGCTAACTCCATTGATTTAATGGAAATTCGCTTAACCCTTCGAGGGATAATGTAACACATATGTTACATGATTGTTAATTGTTAGATCATTATAACGTGTTAACCATTTTTCTGAAATTCATTGTAAATTTGTTTTTACCAAGCAATTTAGCAATTGTCTCAAATTTTGGGTTGAGTTATGGCAAGTCTATTTAGTTGAATGAATGGCTCTGAAAAAACTGGAAAATATAAAACAATGTCTGCCTTTGTGTAAATAACTTTTTGCTACTAATTCAGTGTCATTGATAACTTTATGATTGCATTCGTACCAAGAAGTTGTATTCACGAAGTGACTTTGACTAAAAAACCTTCGGGTTTCTTCATTGTTAATTGCATTTATCCTGCATGATCACTTACACGGTTTCGTAGTTCTGTGATGCAAGACCTATTGCGTGTGATGTACATGAACACTCAACTCCTAGGGCGTTTTCTCTAAATACGCAAAAGATTCGCCAGCAATTTCATTGTCTTTAATTGAAATTAGACAAGCCAATGTTATTTTAAGCATTTTAGTAAAACAAGAAACGTTTCGATTGATGTACCTGTAATGTGCTAAGCCAGTGGTTCTCAACTGGTAGGCCATGGCCCATTAGTGGGCCACAGCATGTAAGTCGGGTGGGCCACAACTTGGCATTATAATGCATAAGTGAGGCACAGCACGTAAGTCGGGTGGGCCACAGACGTTTGTGTATTTTGAAAATGGGTTTGCATACCGAAAAAGGTTGAGAAATACTGGTCCATACGACAAGCCATACGGACTAGCACCTGTGAGCTAGAGACGAAATGACCTTTTTTTTTGGAGATTAACTTCACTTCCGTGTTGTGAACTGGCCATCCTCGGCACTGGAGGGACAAGGATCTTTTTTTTTGGAGATCAACTTCACTGCCATGATAACTAATGCATATCCCAGCGCCATTGTAATTATCACATCAAACTTTTTATGAAAGTGGGCCACAAAAATTTGTGCTCCCTTGAAGTGGGCCACAAAAATTTGTGCTCCCTTGAAGTGGGCCACGGCACGAAAAAGGTTGAGTACCACAGTGCTAAGCGAAGGTTTACAAACTTGTCAGCAGCGTATGCAACGCCTACCCTCACTGGCAAGCAATTAAATACGGCATAAAATTTTGCTTTGACGTATCCTGTCGCATGTTGTACGGACAGTGCTGTTGCTATTACAACTTTACTATTACTACTTTACTATTACTACTTTGCTATTACAACTTTACTACTGTTGCCATTACAACCAAACTATATAACTCTAGACCTACATTAAAATATGTTGTAAAATATTATTCTACGATACATTACCGTCGTACTGGTGCATATATATATATATATATATTGTAAAAATACGTCGAAACGCTTCTATATTTAAATTTTATTTTAAATGGTAAATATAAAAATTTGCAACAAATGTGCACTGAAAACGGTCGGCGTCAAGTTAATGCTGATAATCTTTTATTGAGGTCAGATTTTCCGGTTTAGTGCCTTAAATTTGGGGAGCCAGTAATTGGGTTTACTTGGAGGAAGGGTTTTAACTCATTATAGTAGAATTTCTATACAGCATACTATATTTTTGGTCTAGTTCATGATTGGAATTTATTTAATTTCCTACCTGTTGAAAGATGTACTGTATAAAATGTTGCTGATAAGGTGATATTTCTTGCATTGCGAATTGAAAATTGGTGGAAATTAACTTTAGGGTTTCTTGTTTGAGTAAAATACGAGATTTTGTTTTATGGGCTGTGCATTCTTGCTTTAATATCTTATTTTTTCATCATCCAACGTTGCAGTCTTATTTTTAGGACGGACTCGTTCATTGTTCGAAAGTCAATAACTGGATAAATCTTAAAGATATTCTTGGTCCTAATGATCCAGTCACTGTGTCTGTGATAAGTGTTGCTTCAAGCAAAATTTCTCTGCGTTTGCTCCAACATGAAGTAACTTCCACCGTTTTACATTAAACTAGCAATCGTATGCGTTACACTGCCAAAGTTTTCAAATTATCGTGAATAAATTTTTCTGTTTTTGCATTGTTTTGTGACGGTGAATTAATAAGGCTGAAGTACACAGCAGCTGTGTAATTATGTGTGTTCGGTAGGGGGCGGTGTTAAGAGGTTCTCTTCAATTAATATTTTTTGTGAAGCCGTGGAGAGATGTATATAAAGCTGTCAAATACGGAATTCTTCGTGTTGCTCGGCTCGTTCTTCCTAGTGTGGGGTACTGGCGAAAGATCATTGAGCCTTAAAAGCAGGATAACTCCTTATTACACAGACCAGAGATTGTAATTAAAGAGGCCCAAGGGCATGCGGCAAAAAGAATTCGTAGCAGAAAAAGACTTAAGAGATGCGCGCAATCTCTGCACGTTGGGTTTTTAATAGTGGAAATCTAAAAATTCCGTGGAAGGTTGTCTGTGGAGGCAGGGATTGACAAAGGAAGCAATAATTCTTCAGTGGATACTGCGGATTTTCTGGTTTAAAGTTTTGAGACAGTAGGCCTTATAATCTGAGTTAACACCATAGACATGCAACAAGGTACTGTAAATGACTGAAGCAGGGCATACTGTCCGGTCAATTCTTGTGCTGTATTGTTAACCGGAAGGAACGAGTGATCTGGGACATCATCGCAGCTACAGAAAACCATAAGTGCCGGAGAGTCTGTAACTAGGAAGAAAGCGCAGTAAGAGGGAGCAAGTTTCAAAAGAAAAAACTTTTTTCTTCGGTTTTTCCGAGGTTACTGGGGCTTAATGAGAAAGACTACGCACACAGTCCAGAGTCAAGACAAAGAGTTAATTTCGGCAACTGCACCAAACAAAGTACGAGGTTGGTCAACGCCCATTTATTACAATACAAAACATTAAAAAACCGAGCAGTGAACATGGCAGAGCAGCTTGACGTCACTTGGTCGATGTTGCCATTAAAAACTGAAACACTATTGTCTCCTGAAGCAAAATCATTGCTTTGCGTCACTCCTGAGAAACTTCCATCGACTCGTCGCCGGCGCCTTCCTCTTTTTCTTCTACTTTTTCGTACGCTTTGTCGCACGGTGTCACAACCACGCCATTCCAACGCGACATTTCGGTTGCTATGGTGGCACTGCCTTCAAAACCAAGAATTTGTTTGTAACCTCCATGAGCAAGCACTCGAAGTAGAGTTTGAGCAGTAAGGCAAACCTGGAAACAAACATTACAATTTATAGAACTTGCATCCAGATCTAAAGTGACTTGCCTGCACCATTCGTAGATCCAGAGAGAGAGGCAGCAACCCCAACAGATATTTGCACAAAAATTAATATAAACTCCCAAAATTTTAGAGATACACTAAAAATGGGGAAAAGTCTTTCTCAAATGGGGTGAAACCACATTCCCCGTTAAAATTATTTCGCCCTGGTCCATACTGTCAACACCCTTGTATTTTTAACACACGAACTGCAACGCCGCAGAAATGCACTTGAACAATGCCACTAAGGGATATTAAGAGGAACTGCTTTTCAGTCTCGCGCGATTTGCGAATGCACAAGTTCGATCGCTTACGTTTTTCTAGCTGTAAAGCGTAAGACGTGAACGAACTATCACGCAAAGACACAACTGTACTGCATTAGTAACGTCAAACTGTGCAGTAAGCGAAACGATTTTAATGAGATAAGAACTATTGAGCATTGCATTACACCACGGCAAAGGCGTAACCGGGTGGGGGCAATTGTCCCTCTTAAGTGCCTTCTGAAAAAAGATGATTACTCATTACATAAGTTCAAATGCTGCATATACCTCTAAAATTTGCTTAGGTGTAATGAACCTGATTCTAACCAAAATTGTGGGGTAGCCACGAAAACAAAGATCATCGCCATAAAGGTTCTACATCACATCCAATTTTTCCCCTCCCCCACAACTTTTACCTGACTGTGCCCTTATGCCAAGGCTTTAGTTATACTTAGGTACAAAAATCTACATTTAATTTGATGAGCACAAATATTAGAAGTTTTCCAAATATTCGATTTGTTGGAGTTTGTTCCGTGATATTTAGCTCACAGTCTTCTACACCTCGTCTGATGGCAATAAAACGCAGCAAAATTGCAGACCCTATGGGTGAGTCGGAAAGAGCACTGTTTTTTAGGCGGCACGATTGAGTAGCGCGTTTACATCACACAGCAAATATGTTGCTGTGCGCTTGGAAAAAGCATTTTAAGATGATTATCACTTTACACTTTCAAGTGAATGCTGCAACCCGCAAACTTCGAGCCAGGGCCGGATAATTGTTCTATGCATAGCTCTTCTGTAGCTGTCCCGCGGGTCCAAACAAAAAAGGCTAGAAAAAGATACCTTGTCTTGCTGCTCTAAATTCATGACCTGGTGGACTCTCACATTGCCATTCTCGCAAGGATCAACTATACCACAAGTACCGGGTAGAAAGAAACCGGCCGACAGCAGCTGAAACACTCGTCTGGAACAAAAAGCAGACCGAAAATGTCAAATGCTTTTTGTTGAGATGGGTATGTAATTGTAGAATACTGAACCGATCTTTGCAATACTCACGTCTTGGTTTAAAGCAAATACATGAAGTCATGTGGCCGGTATCAAGCAGATCAGAAGCGTTAGAAAAACTAATTTCAAAAAAATAAATTCTCTTTAATCAAAGAGTTCGAGATAGACTGAGCGTCAAACTAGTAATCGAACGTTTGCGAGTTCAGCGCTCAGAGCGTAACGTTTCATGCGGCAAGATAGCGAAACCGTCGTTTGCACTCAACTCACGCTTAGGGTTTCAACTATGGCTTGTTTCGGGGCAATCAACACATGCGAGCGTCGCCTGACTCGAAAAAACTACGACATTACGCAGTCTCCCATAACTCTCCATACATTGTCACCCATTCAATGGGTCACATAACTGATCAACCATTCAGTTATCATACGACCAACGCAACTGCTTCAGATTTGCACTTATGCTACCAGTGAACGACCGAGAAAAAGCAAAACAATACCTGAAAGCTTCATTGATTGGCAAGGGTTGATGACTGGGATTATTCATTACGGCATGGTGAGCAAGCAAATCCAATATCCATGGTGTGAGACCAGTGAAGCCTTCAAAGCGACGAACTAAGTCTTTCAAAATCCGGACAAGGGTCTTAACACTGTAAAACATATTACCATTCAAAATGAATCAACACTACACCAGCAATACCAGTTGATAAACGAGGTTAGCGGTGCAAAGATTCTGCGCTCTGTCTCCATCAGGAGGCTGTGGGCTCGAACCGCAACCGTGTAAAATCCTTTCAGTTTTTGAACTGCTTTGTTCAAGCCAGAAGCAAGTTCTTTGGGACAGGAAGCAAAAATGTAATATTCTTAGATGATCTATTGTGGAGATCAGTTTTTTGACGTGAATTTGTACCATGAAGTTATTTGATGAGCTTTTTTGAAGATTGACGTTATGTAGCAGCCAAGCAAGATATATCAGATCATAACTTCATTCTTAGATCAAGTTCAAGAAATATAAGAGACACGACCTCTGTGGCTCCTCCAAGCTTCGCCAATGCCCCCCTAGCAATCCCAACATCTAATAACTCACTTCGTGTGGAAGGCATTCTCTTCAAACCACCGCACATGACGAATAGCTGCAAGAGACGCTTGCAAGATTTTCTGCTCAATGTGCAATTCTGGGTCCAGATTTTTCATATTTTGCGGCAAAGTTGCAATCAGAACATTGACAGTGGCGTTCGGTATTTTCAACTCAAAACCAGCATTCGTAGTCACAATTGCTATCTTGTCGCTTGGATCAGATGCTTTCATTTGTGCCACAAGCTAAAAAAATTTACTCGTTATTATTTATCATTTATATTTTCCAACCTTCTGGGGAAATAGTACTTTCTGAAAGATGGAAAATTTGATGACATATTTTTAAATTGCTAAATGAAAACACCAAGAGAGGACTAATAGCTAATTACTACCTATACAAAGAGGGGAAAAGGCATTGAGCTGTTTGTTTAGGGCAGAGTGTAGCTCGTCATGCCTTAGCCCACATGCTTCGCCTTGAGTTCTAATGGCATCGCTAAACAAGGGAAACATGCAGAACAATTCTGGGATATTGCAACGAGTTCACGTCCACCCTGTCACTATGTGAGATGGGCTGTCTAGAAAGGAATTGCCTAATAACTGCTTAGTACCTTTTCAAAGCACTACCAGAGTGAAGTGGTAGATGTTCTATCTTTGAAATCAAAGACCTAAGTTCGAAACTCCACAAACAATCATTAGTATTTGTTTGAAAGAGCTATCGGTATTCTAACGTGCTTTGTTACTTTATTACATGTCTGGTTTGAAACCAAGTTGGTAGCGGCGGACACGCAATGTCTACGCCGCACAAACAGGAAAAATGGGCGTAAAATTTAGTTTTGTGCAAGGCACGATACAAAATGACTCTCGGATTGGTAGTGATTACAAACTCTACAGATCACACGATTTTGACCATCGCACAGGCAAAAGATATATTAATGATTAAATGTACTCACTTTTTCAGCAAGATTCTGAACGATCTCCTTAGTAGGTAAAGTCTTTAAAATGACAGCCACATCGGCAACTATGTTTCCAATCATCATTGTTCCTTTTTTGAAAGAACCAACCTGCAGCAACAATATATTTCAAAGAACCTTTCACAGATTACTTCAAGAGCTTATAGTGTTTCGCTAGGATTGCTAGCTAAAATTAAGACTAGAAATTTAAATCCAAGCCAGTCTTTTGTTTATGGTATCCAGGATTCCAGTTTGTAAACCAGGTATTGCATTAATCAATGCGCAGAATGCCACGAAATCTTTTAGTGTTCTGCATAACCCGACGAAGTTGTCTTTACATCCATAACCAATGTTACAGAGATGATCTTTACAGTTCACTCTTTAGTAAATATCTTTGCACAAATAAAGCAACCTAGGTTCAGACTCACTTCGTAACTGCCAGTACTACTCTAAACAATTTTTACCATAAGTACAGCAGTTTGAACTGCAGAAAATTTCACGAAGTGCATTTCCAAGAGCACAAATGATGTATGACGTCAATCGGTGGTATCTCTCGAAAAATTTATGAAACAAGCGTTTTATTGCACTGAGATAAGATGCAAAACAGAACATGCAAAAATTTTAGCCCACGCGATTTGTACTTACGGTTTTCATGAATTCACAAAACTTACTTGACGGTATTCTTCTATTTGAATATCTGATTGAGCTTGCACAATGATAGTGTCGAAAGCATTAGTTACTTTTGTAACAAAACTAAGAATTGCAGTTTGATCTTGAGGAGGAGCAGTTAAAGCTTGACTTTTTTTCACCAATGCCTGTCAAGATAGAAATAAATCTATGAGCTCACCCCACCTATTGCCTTAAAAATTTAATAGTTGCTCCATGACGTACCTTACAAATAAACATACTGCAACCCACTGTGGGATCTGCCAAAAATACTACAGGCTATAATGATATCATGATTTCGCCTTTTTTCCGAGCTTTTGCAGAGCTTAGACGTGTGTGAGAAGCAAATTTTTATCCTTTGACGATTAAAAACTATTGCGTTCTTAGAACGTCGGCTGTTCTGTACTGCTGACATAATGCATTACTACCAAAAGCAGTGCAACAAAGCAAAAGAAAATGCAGTGAAGACATGGTAATATTGTTGTGTACATTTCAAAGAATCACAATTTAGCTAACCGTGCCAACTTAATCAAACAGAAGCACTAAAGCTGGTGACAAACCCCTAAACTAGTGATGCCAACGTTTTTAACACACTGCCCTCCTCCGTATTTGAAGTTATTCTACACCTCCTTACATTTTCCGCAAAAAAAGCTTTAGCAATTTTTTTACAGAGATCAACTTAAATCTGATTTTACCTCCCTTGAGGAGGTCGGCCTCCTTGGTTGGAAACGACTACAATAAATAACCTAGATGCATTGATCAAGTAGGGTTTACATATCAACTGCAACTCAACGAATTAAAGTTTGTTTTTCTAACACATAAGATGTGCAAAGCATTGCATTTTTTAGCTAACATATAAAGCGCAATTCTGTCTGTACGTATGTACGCTTTAACTCCTAAATTAATGAGGGTACAGGCATTAAACTTAACACAATTAATCACCACCTTGGGGTGAATGTCATAAGGGTATTCGTGACGTCATAACCAAAGATAATTTTTTTAATTGACATTTCTTGACAGAGCATAACCGTTTTGTGCTCAAATGAAAGCTAGCACCCAACCTATCATCTTACAAAAAAATTTATACCTTTGGGATCTAAGATGACGTCACAATCAACGCTTGATTGTGCAATTTGTTAGCTGTATTTTCTCAAAAGCAACTCATGGTAGAATCTCGATTAAACGCATTTTTAGGAGAAAATAATAACGTGCTTTTGATAAAAACAATTCTAAAATAATTTTTGCTTATTTCACAATATAACAAGCGATTCTTTATTCAAGTACTTTAGGCCTTCTAAGCATGCTTTTATTTTTTTCGCTTGCACGTTTAAACTTGCTCATGATGTCATAATACCGTCTGGTATGATTAACAGTCTTTCGCTCACAGAGATCATATGATGGCTTTTTTTTAAATTGCAACATTTTTGCAAAATCACTTTACTTAAAAACTAATTTGTAACCTCATTTCTTAACAGATTTTCAAACTTTTTTCAAGGATATTTCGATAGTATGTAATATTTATCTTTAGTTACTGTATTCTGTTTATAATGGTTGTTATGAGCAGATGCTTAAACTGTAGACTCTGCAATATTGCATTGTCAAACCTTGTCACTGGTGCTCGCATATTTGCTTTAAATTACTGATGTTATGCAAATATTAGTTTCCTATGAGTTTTTTATGCAATATTAACTACTTTGCTATTCCTACTCCAATAGCACCTACTAGTACTTAAATTGTTGGATCAACTAAAGAATCAGCTGTATTGCTTAAAACTACCTGTAACTCTCACCGTAAAATCCTGATCCACAATTCCACATAATTTCTGCCATTAAGTAGTATCTAATTTCACATATTCAGCAATGCAGGTGATTCTTTAGAAAACCCGAATTGTTATTAATAATTGGTATGCAAAAACCTAGTAAGCCACTTTTCAAAATTCCAAAAAAATCAACTTGTTGTGGTTTATTTTGTTGCAGTTAGAGATTGTTGTGTCTTACTTGTATAATATGTTTGCTAAAGTGAACCATTTTTGTGTGGTTGGTACGGCGTGCCAAAAACTAGTGCAATGGCACAGTGGTTAGAGTGTCTACTTTACAATCAGTAGACTTGAGACTTATTTCCCTACTTGAGTGACACCAAAAGACGTTAAAAAATGGTAGTTTCCATGCCTGGTGCTCAGCATAAAATCGGTAATGTGGAGAAACAAGCTGGCAAGTTGCTTGTAGTGTCCTTGGGTAGAGCATTTAATGGGATGCCTCCATCTTTTTGCAGCAGATAAGTGGCATGGCTAAGCAGCCACCAGTGACGATAGCCTTGTCTCACTAAATACCAGCACAAGAGCACAAGCTTGTAGGCATGAGATGCTTTATCACTATCATTTATGACACTGAGTCTATTTAGCCATGATGGCAATAGGCCAAAAATGGCCTGACCATGCAAACAAAAAAACAACAAGGTGTACTAGGGGCAGTATGAAAATACAATTCACAGAAACATAAAAACACTAACTAAATCATGGAAATCGCAGAAATCAAATGACTATTCTTCAGACCAATGGAGTCATTAAATGATGAAATGCATAGTTTACCTCAATTTAATTATCTATTTTATCCAACTGGCAGGCTATATTATTTTTTTTTGTATCATCTTGTACATTTCTGCAATTTTCATCATTTTGTAGTTGAAAGTTTTTCAGTGTTTCAGTCACTTTATATTATAGAATGGCTTTCTGTAATTCAATATGTTGGAGTGAATTTCCATCATTCAGTGCCACAAAATTCAATCATGAAGTTCCACATTTCTGTAAATGTGGATATCCATACATTAGTGTGGCTTTATATCAGTATGACACCAAAACAAGTTAATTGTCTACTCATTTACTTTCAAGTCTTAACTATTTACTGCAGAGTAAATATAAATATTTCTTCCAGGGCCAAAAAATCACGCCATTTAATTTAGACACAATACCTGGGTAAGTTCCTCATCATCTGGTGCTGGTTTTACCCTTGGAAATGCTTGTTCAGACATTGCAAAATCAAATGGAATGTGGGGAACAAAAACCTTTGCTCCACCACGACCACCACCACGTCCTCGACCACCTCTGCCTCTCATTTTATTTTAATTTAATGTAGTGTTTATATTTTTTAATTTTAAATGCAACTTTCCTACAGTAAGCAAGGCTTATAAATCAGTGTATTCTGCAATTAAACAAATTTAGTTTGTTCTATACCTAAGTTACAATTATCGTTTACAGTTGTCAAAGTAATAACTCCATCAGATGCAGAAGTAAGTTCCACCAATCGTTTAGCCACATTGTTCAGGCAAAGAATGACAAAACTGAGCATTACTTTGAACTAATTATATTCTTCTTCTGTCTTGCTCAAGCTAGCTAGATTTCATGTTTCATTATATACAAAAATGAGAAATCGCCCAACATGTTGGCAACATATCGCGATGGACTGAGCATTTTGGAGTTGTTACAGAAAGAATGCAAGTTGAAAGCTCAGTTATGAGGCACATCGGCACTAATGTCAAGAGTAACATTAAAAAAAAGGCAGTGGCTATTTTGCCGTTGACAGCAATTTGCCCTTGGAATCTATACTGCCGTAATCATTCACGTGTGTTTATACAGCCGTATTTGCTGTAATTATGCCAGTGACACTGTGGTGTAGTGGATAGTGCAGTGGTCTTGAGATACCATGGTTGCGGGTTCAAATCTCAGCTGACAGGGCATTAAAAGAAAGGCAGTGTACACCGGAGGGGTAGGCCCAGTATGTAAATGTATGGGGCAGTATACACTGGAAGGGAGTGTACAGGGTGGGGGATATAGACCTGGGGTTGCAAAATTTGTCTAATTGGTTTTTAAAATTGACCAATTAGAAACAACCAAAAGTCAATGTTTAGTACGTCATTTAGATTGACCAATCACAAATAACTCACGGCAAAATAGTCTCTGAGGGTAAATTGCCGTCGACGGCAAAATAGCCACTGCCTAAAAAAAACACTAAAAGCTCTCATACTACGTGTTTCAACTGCCGCTTGACTGAAACAGTAAAGTAACTCCACAATTATCTAAAATTTTGCGTTACTTTTGTTGGATGAGTTAAAAGTTGTCACATTTCTATTCATTCAAATCAGTTTTTGGTTCACATGGTCGAGAATGTCAAGTCCTTACCCATTTCCCAACACTCGCATGTAAAAAATACAAATAATTATATTTTCGCATGACTGATTTTACAATCTTTCCGCTAACTTGTTTAGGATTTTCTATGGCAGAGAGCATTACATTAGTTGTTGCTTAAATTTCCTTCTTCTCCTCCTAATGTACAAAATGGTTTTTCGAGTTTACACCACAAAGCTAATCGAGGTCAGCATAGGATAAAGTGGCAATCTGCTTGAAAGCGGTCATGATGTTCTTTTTACAGTCTCTTTATCTAGTACGTGTGAGTTGTATCTACATTTTTTATAGTTGTTTTGTTTTTTCTCGCTTCATAAATAAATTTTTATTGATTTTGCGTACAAATTGCGATTTGGTAATCCTCAGAGGTGGGCAGTAGCAAGCTACAATAATAGCACGCTACTCGAACGCGCTTTTTTCGTGTAGCGATAACGGTAGCCCTGCTATTTTTAGATAGCCGTAGCGAAATGTGGGAGCGCAGCCATTGCAGTAGCAGGGGCGGCTGCTTCAGAAAATTTTAGCCATTGTTTTAATAAACAAACAATAAAAAAAGAAAGTTATACACAAACTTGAAAAACTTTAGGCAAAACAAAATAAAAAAATTTACTTACAAATAGCCTAAACTGTTACATTAATGTAAAAAAGAAATTTATGTATATATATAGGGTGGCCATACGTCCCGTTTTCACCGGGACAATCCCGTTTTTAGGCCTTGGTCCCGGTGTCCCGCCCAGTTTACCACTTTGTCCCGGAATTTTTAATTCAAAATTTGCTTTTGTTAATACGGTATGTCAACGATACACAAACGAGCCATTTGTTACACTGTATTAACAGCAAGGCACAAATTCCTAGCTTTGTGACGTCACAGAGTTGTAAGGGGACGCTACAGAGCTGTTTAGCTGTTTTTTTGTCATTAAAAGCTTTAGCTAGACTAAGCAAGCAAATTGACCGCGGGATTTCGGTAAAAGTTGGCAGAAGTTGATGTAGCCGCATAACGTAACAGTAACTAGATTAATTTTTAGCATTACTATAAAGACATTATGCCCAAAAGAAAATGTACGTTTACAAATGAGCTGAAGCAAGAATTTCCTTATCTGAAAGGCACTGGAAATGGTAAAGTGCTGTGCAATCATTGTGGTTCTGTATTTTCAATAGTCCATGGTGGACGTGCAGACGTTAGTAATCATTTAGGGAGCAAAAAGCACAAAGTCGCTGTTGAAGCAACTGCATCCTCATCTCTCGAGTGACTTCTTTTTTCAAAGATGTTGGCTCCGCCTCTGTTGCTAGCCTAGCTTTAGCTGCTAAAGAAGCAACTTTTGCTTATCATACTGCTACTCACGGGCAAAGTTTCAGAAGTTCTGATTGTTCATCCAAGTTGGTCTCAAAACTGTTTGAACCTAAATTCTCATTAGAGAAAACTAAGTGTGAAGCTAAAGTTGTTAAGGTCATTGCCCCGATGTGTATTGATGAACTTCACCAAGAGTTAGATCAAATTAACTTTGTCACTGCGTCAATTGATGCGTCGAACATGAAAGAAGTGAAACTTGTGCCGATTGTGGTTAGCTACTTTTTACCAGAAAGTGGCGTTTAAGGTAAAACTTTTAGAATTTAAATCGGTTCCCGGAGAAACAGCTAAAATATTAAGTGAATACCTGCTTTCAGTTCTAGACCAAACAAAACTAAAAGATAAATTGATTGGATTTTGTGAGGACAATTGCAACACTAACTTTGGCGGTGTTAATAGAAGAGGACATAGGCTACATGTAATAATGTATTCTATAAAGTTAAAGATAACATTAAACGAGATCTTGTAGGCATCGGATGTACAATTCACATCGTACACAACTGCCTTCAGCATGCTGTGGATACTTTGCCAGTATGCGTAGAAAGCCTTGTCGTAAAAATTTATAAATTCTTTCATATTTACACTATTCGGGTTTTCGAACTTAAAGGGTTTTGCGATTTTGCTGATGTTGAGTACCAACGACTTTTGCAACACGGCAATACCAGATTTTTGTCGTTGCTACCCGCTGTGGGGAGGGTTCTTGAGTTGTTTGAAGCATTGAAAAGCTACTTTAATTCACAAGAACATTGTCTTGTTTGTTTTTTGTTTTATTTGCCATTTTTATCCTCCATTCACGAGAAAGCTAATTGCATCGCTATACTTTGGACGGTAAGCCCGCACTCGCTTGGGAGTTGCCTTTTTCGAGGTTTATGAGCCACCTGTCTTCCACATAAAGGCGGGGGCATCCCGTTAAGTGCCTTGCCCAAGGACACAACAAGCGAACTTGCCGGCTTGTTCTCCACAACCTCCCATAAATGCCGAGCGCCAAGCATGGAAGCTATAGATACCATTTTTTAAAATCTTTTGGTATGACTCGACAAGGGGAATGAACCCCAGGTATACCGACTGCGAAGCGGACGCTCTAACCACTACGCCATTGTCCAACTATAATTCGCCAATGCTTTGAGAATCCAACCCAAGAACTCTATCTGTGGTTCGTTTATGGACAGTTGAAGTACTTTAACGAAACAATATTAAAGTTGGAGAGACAAAAGACAAGTGCTGTGGATGTGGCGATTATTCTTACAGAATTGAAGTTAAACCTGCACAAAAAAAAGAGTTAATAATTTTGTTCCACACCAAGCAAAGTGTATATTGGAAAAGCTACAGAAAGATGGAGAAGTGAATGCAAACTTCTTTCTTAATCAAACTATTTGCTTTTACGAGAAATGTGAATCATACCTGGATGTTTATCGACATGCCTACGAAGGTGTGACACCTCATCTTTGGCTAAACTCAAGTGAAGATCTATCCTGGAAACCTGTATGTGCATCAGCGGAAAAGATCAACTCCATGTTTGCGAAGCAAATAATCGATATTGACGCTCTTTTCAACGAGCACGTTCTGGTGAAAAACTACATCTCTGCAAGCGATAGAAAAGAGAGATGGAAAAATACAACCATATCTTATGAGCAAAAGTGGACTCAATTGCTTCAGCTTTCAAGGATAAAGACATTCCCATTTCAAACTTTCAGAAACTAGTCGAGTTTGTATTTTGCTTACCAGGAACATCAACTCCGGTTGAAAGAATTTTTTCAATAATGAAAACTATGTGGTCTGATGACAGAAGCAGTATGCACGAAAAAAATGTCAGAGCTCTCCTCGTGTGCAAAAGTAACATTGATTTGACATGTACCGAACTTTATGAGAACATAAAATCAAACGCTGTGCTATTAAAAAGGGTGATAGGTACAGATAAATATCAATGATTATTCTATTTGTTGATCAACCGTAATTCGTTTTCTTTTTGTGTGTTTAGTACCATCGCGCTGCTCTAACTGGTGATTTGCCAAAAAAGATCAATTTCATTGTATCTAGAATATACAGTACTTTACTGTACTTACATAGTGTGATTTACTGTACTTACATAGTGTTGGCAGTTTGCTATAAGCGTGCCGTTTTTGCATTTCGAAAAAATGGCCAGCCTATATATATATAGGCCTATATATATATATTTTTTTATTTTAGCCATTGCTTCAATATCGTAGAAAAAAGAAACAAGCATAATAAAAAAAAATGAAATTTATACATAAAATTGAAAAATCCAGAGCAAAACAAAATAAAAATTACTAATTAATCTATATAAATATAAAAATTACCCTATAGGTCTAATTTTTGTCACTATCTATCAGCTATACACACACACACACATAGCTCGCCAGTTGTCCGTCAAAAAGAAACCCTTAGTACACCAGCACACAAGGGTCGGCACTGCATGAGCGACAGTTCTCTTTCTACAGCTCCATTGCAATCTACTGTTAATTTCAAACACCATATTAGTACACCAGCACACAAGGGTCGGCACTGCATGAGCGACAGTTCTCTTTCTACAGCTCCATTGCAATCTACTGTTAATTTCAAACACCATATCACAGGAACTTGGAAGCAAAAAGATTTTTATATTTTTTTCATAAACTTAGGATAGTTGTTGAGATTAACCTTATGTATTATATAATGTAACTACAAGTATAAGAAAAAAAAAGATTATTTATTTATATCGAATGTCATCAATAAGATGGAGTGGGGACTGGGGGTGCTGCAGTTGCACCGTACCATACACGAGCCGCCCCTGTGCAGTAACGTCGCTACTTTCGCAGAATTTGTAAAGTCGCAACTGCTCTGAATACTTTTCATTGCCTAAAATGTCAAAAACGATTTTTGTTTTTGCCTGCTAGTACTCTTTAGAGTGCTCAGGGTGCCGTTGTTGCAATTTTCGCAACTTTGATGCAATCATGGGCAGCTATCGCCGTGACGTACTACGTAAAAGCAAGAAGGAAATTCAACTACAAACCACAATAGGCTACCAACAACAGCTTTGAGTTGTAGAATACATCAAACGCAATCTCCAGCAAGTAGATGTCTTGATGGAAGTGACTATAGTCGCCTAAGCGAATGCACTTTCTTGACACCGGAGTAGCCTACCGTCAGATAACTGCCGGAGAGAAACAAGCATGACTTGATTGTCACTGTTTTCTCGCAACTGAGGCTAAACTTCCAAAAAATACTTAAGGCAGGTGGTTTAGAATATGCAAGCAAAAAAAGCTGACTAGCAGTTGTAAAATTAATGCAGTAATCGAACAAGAGTTGAAGTTCTCAAGTGTTTTTTCTTGCGTCTCAGCCGTTGTAACCCTTACCAATAGAGTTGACAGAATGGTCCGGGGAATATCTGCGGATCCAGGCCCGGCATTGTTCAGGAGCCAAATTGGCTGATTGGTGCAACTCCAAAAACACCACAAAAATTGATTTATAAAGTTGATCCGTAAGAATTTTTCAACTTAAGATAAGGCAAAAAATATCCATTTCCACATGCGATCCTGAAAAATATTAATAAAATTGTCTGTCGCGAAAATGGGCAAAACAACTGCTTTCAAGTTGATCTCCAAACAAAGTCTTCAGCTGGGCAAATGGACTGATTTTTTAGGTTTATATCCACACAAGAACATATAAAATGCAACACTCTCCTCAACTTAGGTATTGGGCTTGGGTCAACCTTTCAGGAACCCGCACCCCAACATCCCATCATTTCGTAACAGCCAAGTGACTCCTGCTAATGTCGGCATGGTCTTACTCTTGTTTACTTACAGTGTGTGGGGTATTTTGAAACGCTTACAAATGACTCTAGCAAACGTCGTAGAGTTCAAAGGCTCATGTAATTTAATGCTAACAGCGTTTCTTTGAAACACATGAACAGATAAAATTGCGATTTTAAACGTTGCGAGTTGTGAGTAGTGTCCGCCTTTTTTCTCGAAGTAGCGGTAACCAGCTGAAATTTAAGCTAAGTAGCGGGTAGCGTAGCGAGGATATTATTTAGGCAAGTAACGGCAGCGCTTCTCCTTTGAAGCAGCGGATGCCCACCTATTTTAGTCCCACCATTAAAAACACGAATTGCCATTGCTAGATGCCTAATCGCCATCCTAAATCAATACCTTTGGCGCAGTGCTCAGCTGATTAGCTGGACGTAACCGCTTGGTGGCTGTTTCTTAGCTGGTCAGTAGTCATTGTTCGCGATTAAACATTTTGGGAAAGTAAACTACCGTTCCGGTACTCCACTTTCAAAAAAGAAAACAATGCAGATGCATTAGGCCTATATTGTTTTATAAAGCTTTGACTGCTAGTAGGAACAATTTAGTATGTAAAAGTAATTACAGGACACGCACATACACCTAGTATAAGAGACAAAAACACTTAGCAAAATTATAAGGTATCAATACACAGTGATAATAAAACCGCATTGCGAATTAGAATACAAGTACAAAGGTGGATAAAAAGTTGTGACCAATTACGCTTAAATGAATTTATGACGTGAATACTGGTAATAACAACCATTTAAAACTAAAATGTAAAGCTCTACACCCCAAATCACAATTACAGAATTACCTATATATGCTTAATACACCATAGCAAATAACACTTATACGACAAAAGGTTACGTGGATTTCGTGTAATCTAACTGGAGCACTTAAGAAGGTATGATTTTCTTGATCCTATTCACATTTCGCTTAAGCGTCGATGCTCATTTTGGTACGTTAAAATCGCTATGGATACAATAAAATTGCCTACACAAAAAAATGACTGTTACACAATTTGATACAAACAAAGGTGGCCAAAAAAAATGAGATCGTTGTACAGGTGATCACTAAAACTACATTGAGAAATGTTTTTGAGGGTTTTTGGAAGGGCAAAATGCTAGGACAAAAAATTATGATGTAAATACTAAAAATATCAATAAGCATTTAAATTGCAGAGAAATGATATTGGATATTGTTTTTCAACTAGCCTTATTTTCTAGTTGGGACAATTGCAAAGCTCCATTGTCCCACGCTGAAAACAGTAAAACTATTCATACTAGTAAAACAGACAGCACATGAAGTATACAATGGCTCAATTTCTTTGCACTTAAACTGAATGGCATGGATCACAAAAATGCTGCTTCACATATTCTTGACTCGCTTGGCTAGATTTTTTAATTCACTCGCAATAGGTTGAGGTAGATCTTCGTTAACTTGCTCGGCAAAGTATTTTTGAATCGATTTGATTTCTTCAAGCCAAAAGTCTTTGGGCAGATGAAACAGTCCATTCATATCCACATCCTGTAATCCAAAGACATTCACTCCGTCTTCGGTTGGCAGCAATCCAATTGGACTTTGTCTTGCCAAGCTCTCATCACCCTCAGGAACGTCAGTCCTTCGGAAGATCCATTCCAAAACTCGGCAGTTCTCGCCAAAACCAGGCCACATAAATTGGCCGTCTTTGTTCTACAAAACAGTCGTAAACTAATTTTTCTTCAGCAACATAAAGCAAATAAATATTTTCTCAAATTTTTCGTAGCGCCTGACCAAAACAATATTGAATACGAAATAAAAAATTTGCCTCCTGTGGGCAGTAATAGCAACAGTAGCCGTGATATAAGCGAGGCCAAATTACTATCGGAGTTGTATCACCAGTACACCTAATGATAATGACCATCTCGGTAATGGGTTAAGGGGTGCTGGATGGAGGACTGAACGTGCACCAGCAACTCAAGAACTGAAATAAAAAAAAGCCTCCAACATTAAGGTAGAGACAAGTTCTTGACATCTGACAAATCGGGGAAAATTCGATGAATGCGCTCAGTGGCACTGCCAGGATTTGAAGAGCAAGGCCAAGGTTTTTTGAACAAAACCGTCCGGATAATTTGCAGAAAAATTTGCACAACTTCGCGTACAGTTGACTGAATTTACGCATCTCATTTCTCCACACTGCATTGCTTTGTCTGAAAGCAAAGGTAAAGACCTTTTTTTAAATCAAGTTTCTAAAGTCATATGCGATCCCCACAAAATTGCAGGCAACAAAAGCTGAAACCAAAGGGGGAGTATGGCCCCGTGCCACCACGACTCCACTACTGGCTCCACACTAGGAAAAAATACCCTTTTTCTACGTGGGTGCACCAACAGCCCAAATTATTTGGTCATCGTTTCCCCTCTTTCTTGGAATTTAAGCACGGTGTGAAACATATCACTTAAGCTCACAAAGACAATCAGCAAAGTAGGATGGAGCATGGTAATCGGATTTGACCAAGGGAAAGTATTTCAAACGATTTGTAAATACAGACGGGTAGTCCAATCACCATCAAAGCGGTGGGTGGGCTTGCTACACTTCTTACGACATGCTGGTGAACAGCTACACTAAATTCTACCCCGCAAAGCACCTCAGTTCATAGATGTATTACTGGAAATTTCCAGCAAAATTGCCTAACCTTAGCAAGTGTTACACGCGTTGTCACTAAAGTTATGCAAAGCTTATCTCGCCATTAGTTCTTTTGCTGTTATGCACCAAAGTAGGCAACAGCTACTATATTAAAGATAGGCAACCTGTGGCTCTTTCATCTTTCTGCTCTGGCTCTACAACTGCAAGATACAAGTTTACTGGAAAAAAAAATCAAAAGTAATAATGCGCTCGACAGCGGATTTTTCATTTAGATTTGTAGTCGAAAGAGTAGTGTTCGTGTGAGATAATTAGCTATTGTTGATTGCTACTGATGTAGTGTTTAACCGCTAAGCTATCTGGATAAGGAAAACGCATGTTAAACATGACCAACTTATCTCAATCAAATGCTCCTCAAGACAACTCTTTGTTAAGATATCAATGCAGCTTTTTTTAAATAATTAATCATAGCTAACCTCGCCGTGTGATCAGAATTCTAGGATCTATGTTTTGATTTTTGCGTTTGCCCTCGAAAAATCTTATCTAGAACAGTTTTTTATTTTAGAAAGCTGCAAAAATTAATCACAAAAATCAATATTTCAAATAATCGTCAAGGAATTTCAGCCCTGCACAGTCGTGGAAGGGGGGAGGGCATTGCAGACATCACTCTTTCAAGTAACTTTTTTTGAGTAAAAATTAAAAAATTTTCGCACCAATCACAGATGGAAATATTACTTTCTTGCTCACTTTCTTGCAAATCTTTTTGAAGCTATGGATTTTTTCGACGTCAAAAAAATCTATAAACTTAATTGCAAGTTGCAGTCAAAGTTGAAAAACTATATTTTACATCGTCAAGGTTATATTAATGCACTGTGTATCTAAATATCATGATTTCAGTCAAACTTTCTCTTTTAGTAGTGCAAAAGGATTAGAAAAATTTGCCTTGTCTTTAAACTTTTTTCTGCTATGTACTTAGATTATGCATCACTACAACTCGTTTTGATTGACTTTTTTTAATATAAATGTAAAAAAAGCCACAAAAACCTGATTTTTCTCATAGTTTAAGACTGTTTCTTGCGCAAAAGGCTAAGGCATATGTTTCAAGTAATCAAATATGCAGTTATGTAATTTTTAATGGCCATATACATTTTGCTGCTCCAAGTGAGTTTTAATTAATAAAAAGGTGTTAAAATGACTGTTTTAATACTAACTGTTTCCAATCCTTGCATCATACCTTTAAGTAACAAAGTGTGATCACACATATTCCACCTATAGAAATTCGAGTTAGAATGGTAGTCAAGTAAAAGTTTAATAATGCTAGTAGGGTTGCTGACTTACTTTTCTGAACCAGTTCACATGAAAGATCTTTGGCAAATGTCTTCCAGCTTTATCCATGCTGAGCCAATGAGCAAGATATTTTCCAAAGTTGTAGCCGAAAAATGGACGCATAGCAAACGGATCGTGCATCAGGACTTTAGCTGCAACGAACCACACACCAGTAAAAAATTGAAGGCGCTCAGTTTTGCCGCTCAATTGAGATAATTTAAATGCCTTTTTTAATGTTGTTCATGCGTGACTTCTTCGTTGGGACGGTAGCATAGGGACACCATGGAGGCTACTGAGGAAGGCAACCCCATGGCCTGCATCAAAAATTTATATAAATTAAGGCAAAGTGTTGTTACATCTGAGGTGCGCTTCTATCCGCTTTGCATCAATCTTCGATTAGCAAGTAAGCACTTACATTACCAATGGGTTTTCGGCGAATACCGATGCTTTCGAATCTTAAACAACAATCTAAGGTTCAAAACAACGCCAAGCACAAACTGTACCTTTATGTTCGGCAGCTGCGGTTGCTTCAGAACGCATTGATGCACCAACAAAGACGCCATGTTGCCAGTTGAACGATTCATACACAAGTGGAACGCCTTAAAACACGCAAATTAAATAAAGAAGCGGTTTGTAAGAACACAATAATGCCGCCACAAAGCCAAAAGCTGAAGTCCTTCTTATCTTGATATCAGTTATCAGAAAAAGAACGGGATTAACTCTCTTTTACAATACAAATCGACTGACAAAATATTAACATAAGGGCCTTTCTAATACTGTAGCCATTGTTGTTTTACATTTTGCCACACAAGTTTAGCATTTTTAACATCAACGAATACAACTCTTGGTGAAATAAATGTACGGAGCGTACTGCAATACTTTAAAAAAACAAAATTGGCCAGATGGTTACATTCTTTAGCAGCTGACTGTATTTTTTCATCATCCATGAATGCAAAGGCCTTAACACTTTTAGGCATTCTAGATATCAGAAACTGTAGGTAAAACAAAAGTAGGTGCACCAACGGCCATCCTATAGCAACCGTTGTTCCTGACTTTAAAGCAAACGTCCAGAACCTCAGATCTCCATTAAAACATCAACGGCGTTCGTCATGAAGGGTATCCGAAATTTAAATTGCAATACTGCTCCAGTAAGTCGGGTTTGAGAACGAGTGGATAGTGATAGACACATATTGAACCAGCAAGTCTGAGCCATGGAAAACTGGGAAGCAAACGTAAAATTCAACTTCAGCTTTTAAGTTACAAAGAGTTTTGTTCAGGTTGTTGTTGTTGTTCTTTACCCGACGCCTTCCGAGGGATGGGGGCATGGCGGAAGACCATGGAGCCCCAGAAGCCGAGCAACTCTCCAGGGCCTGGACCAGAGCTCGTAGAGAGACAGAGAGTCGCCAAAGAGCGAGCGGCGCAAACAGTCCGCAGCTGGACAGTGCACAATGAGATGAGAGGTGTCCTGGGACGAGTGTCCGCAGGCGCTGCAGGAAGAATTTTCGATTGTGCCAATCTTAGAGAGATAACTGAACAGAAGGCTGTGTCCGTTGCAGCGTAGACGAGAGAGGACACAGCGAGCATGACGAGGGAGCACAAGTTCCTCGGTGGAAATCGAGGGAACCCGCGTGTCGAAATACTTCGATGAGACAGTAAGCCTCCAGTCCGAGAAAAGAAAACAGTGGATACGAGAGATAAGAGGAGAGAGACTACAAGGGGTTGCAGAGGGGCAAGTAGCGCTCCCCGTCTGGCCAGATCGTCAGCCGCGTTGTTCCCCGGGATAAATGAGTGTCCGGGGACCCATTGTAGCCTGATAGTCGAGGAGGAGAGAGAAGACAGTTCCTGCCACATCTGCCAGAGAGTTTAAGGTAAAAGGAAAGATGGAGGAGAGGACAGAGCGAGAGTCAGAGAGGAGAATAGAACTGGTAGGTTTGTTGGTGCTGCCGAGAACAGCAGAGAGCTTGCAGAATGGCGCAGGCTTCAGTTTTGTTCAGGTTTGTTTAAAGTTTCAGTGCGCATGTCAAAAGAGTTCAACTTTTGGCAAAAGCACTAGGTCATGTAGCACAGAAGCAATATACGCTGACAAAGAGCATCAAACAACCGTACGGTAAGCTTAAAATTATGACAAACACTTTTCAAGAGTTAGATGGAAGCTATCTGAAAATGAAGGTATAAATACTATGTATCATTGTATACTCTGCAGGGTTATTACCTTCCGGCCTCCTTCCACCAAAAATAATGGCATCAATGGGGACTCCATCATGCTTCTCCCAGTTCTCATCGATTGTGGGGCACTGGCTAGCTGGAGCGCAAAATCTCGAGTTGGGGTGAGCAGCAGGCTTGTCAGAACCTGCGACGAAAACACATTGTTGACAAACACCATTTCTTTTGGCCTACACTATGAGTGGAGCACGAACGAGCATCAAACATGCACGGTTACATTTCTCGGCTTGGCATTAGTTATCATTAAGTAGCGTTGTGCAGACTGGACAGCTTGGCGCAATAAATTGAGTCAAAACTTGCAAAAAGTCTGGTTGTAACCGAAGAGATCCGTCGCTTGATCTCAAGCTCACGATTCGGGAAATGACTTCTAAGGATGGCTGCCTACGACAAGATCGAAAGTCATTTTGCATTCTCTCAAACTCAACGTTATCTTGTGAACAATAAGAATAAGCTCTCGTCACTGCTTATTGTTATTATTAACTAATGATACCAACATGAAGCTCGTAAAATTCCATTGCAAAAGTGCTGCTTATGCATTTCAACTGTACAAAGGTCAATTCCTCGGCTATACGTTAAAGAGTCTCACCAGGAGTCCATTGTTCTCCTAACCACGAAGTGATTCCAGCACCAAGAGGAATTTCATCCATTCCTTCCCAGTACACTCCTCCATTGGACGTTTCCGCAACATTTGTGAAAACTAGAAAAGGAAACGAGAAAGTTATGAATTAAGGAAATCAGACAGCTGGACACAGGGAAACCCAAGCACAATAATGTTCAGTCTGCAACATAGTGCCTCTTCGAAAGTAGCAACAAGTCTCAATTAAGGCAAGAATGGCACTGGTAATCTCTCAACTGTTTCATGGCACTGACCTTCGTCGCTAAATGTTTGAAGAATCCCGTAGCAAAATACAGATCATGCTCTATGCTTTGTCTTTCACAAAAATACGATTGAAACACCAAATTTCGAACCGAAACCAAGCCTATTCGAGCTGCTGCTTTCAATCGGCCACAGCTATTCGGTATAGTGTGTAATTTTTCAAGGTGAGCCAGTGTGTTGGTCATTAATGATGATGAACGTGCCCTTGCTGTCAAAATCCCATGCTATTCATTACAGTAACTGTTTACCAAGCGATCATCACATTACCAGCAGTAGTAGTGCTTGCAAACAAATAATACCACAATGCATCAGAGCCGTACACAGATTAATATGCAAGATTTACTAGCTATTGGCTAAACACCTGGTTTCTAGT
The DNA here is from genome assembly GCA_963675345.1 of Trididemnum clinides. Classification (NCBI taxonomy): domain Eukaryota; kingdom Metazoa; phylum Chordata; class Ascidiacea; order Aplousobranchia; family Didemnidae; genus Trididemnum; species Trididemnum clinides. Next base: position 25,893,448 of record OY776290.1, on the reverse strand, counting down.
GGGCTGATGTTCGAGCGTAATTGACAGATTCGTTTATTTCATGATGGCAAAACAAGCGCTCATTGTTTGTGCGTGTGAGCGTATATTTTGTTATAATAAAACAAAACTCGCTACTAATTGCGTTGGAACTTCGAACATCATACTATTGATGCAGCAGCTTATTGGGAAGATTTTTAAACTTTTGAAAAAAAATCCATTTTGCTAAGCAGTAGCTCGTTGGTAGATCTTATTAACCAAGGCCCAGTTAAAATTTGACTTTAAACACTAGGCTATAAGGTGTGTGACAACAAAGGTTTTCGTCCTTGGATTCATTTAATCGTAGTATTTTTTTAGCTTCGCAATAAACAATACATTTTAATACAAGTGGAGGATGATATGATTACCAATTGAGCTTTTTGATGATTTGTCGCAGTTTTTCTAAATAAAATCACAAAGTTAAGAAATGTCAATTTTGTGTTCTACGTTCAGAAATTCTGAAGAGGAAATCATCCGAAAGGTCAGATTCAGATCATTGTCTTAGAAAGGTAGTGAAAACACTCTTTTTCAGTTTTCGAGTAGTTTCCACACTCTACGACCGCCATATTTTATTGCCAATTAAACGTTTAAGCAGAATCGATAGTTTAACGATGTCGGATATGGCTGGAATCACACAGTGCAAAGAGATATTGGCAAGTGATGCTTGAATCATTGTCTCCACTATACCGATTCCACTTTTTTGAGTGTCAAAGTTTTGTTTGTGCTGTGCAATCACATTGTAAAGGCAACACGTAGTCAGTTTGTTTAAAATATTGATGACTACCTAAGTGAAATGCTTGGGTAAAGTGCTTTAACATCTGCTACAATGTGTAAGTTTTTGTCGTTAAGATCTAATTCCGCATTGTTTTTTCAATTTACTGAGCTTTGAACATCATGCTTGCAGTCTCCGTGGTATTTATCGAGGTCACTAAAACAAAACTTCTCGGTCATTGGGTTGAAATACAGTTTCAAGGAGAGTTTAAATTAGAAAAATAATATTACGTGCGGATCGAAGAAAACGGATAAGAATATCATAAACGGAAATATCTCGCAAACTATCTGCGTCGAGTTGTGTGTTTTTTAGAAGTGGGTAAGCACAACCTGGCTTATCACAAACGAAATGCTTGGCCAAAGTACCGGGAATTCTTTCATATTTATTGTGGCGATAAAACTTTATATCTACAGTATGCTTAAGCAATTCATCACAAATAGCTCCGTGTAGGTACAACTCAATTTTACTTTCAGCAGTTTTTCTTAATTGCTTTGTTTTCTTAATCGCTAACATGTTTTTGATGTGCGTAGTTATAGTGGGTAGCTGAGAAAAATTACTCAATTTTTTTGGTAAATGTAATTATAGTCGTGATAATTTAGTAAAGCAACCTTACATACCCCTCGGATTTGCGAATGACACTTAGTTTTTTACTGGTTTTCTTCTGATTTTTTAATTTTTTTTCCGTCTAGCATCTGCTTTTACAAGTTTTTCAACTAAACGCAATTTAATTACAATTTTCTCTGTATAATTGAAAACCTTTTCGTGAAAGAGATGTGTATCAGGTCGGTTGAATTTCTGAATCAACCGTTTTTCAGGTAGCTTGTTAACAGATTTATCGAGGTTAATGTTATCTGGCAATTTGTTGTCCTGTTGTACACGTCAGATGTGCGCGAGAAAATGAAATCATTTATTATTTTCAGTTTTCTTTATTCACTTAAAGGGTAGGTGCAAAATTGAGTCTGTATTTTAGTATTGCTTTATGATTGTCATCAAATTTAAAGTCAGATTTGTTTAGGATCACGTGATCATTACTTTTGTCTTCAAAAGCCTTAAGCAATTTTCTTCACATCTTTTTATCTTTTTGCTTTTTCCAATTGATCAATTTGCTGTTGATAATTTGATCTAATTGTGTGTAAAGTGTCCAAATGGATTTGCAAATATATTATCTAGGTTTCTTTTCAATACATTCGATTTTCGTCTACCAATTGTTAAAAATGTCCCCCGTAACCCCTTTGTTGGCAGACACATGAACAGATTTCTTTAATTGAGGAATTAGTACAGCCGACTTGCTGTGTGAATAGGTAATCGCAATATATTCCTTCTCTGTGGTTTGATCTTTGCAAAACGTCTTGCTTGACGTAACGTTGTAGATAAGTAATTTTTCGTTGATATTTTTCGACTTTTGCATAGATGCTGAAATATGTTTCACTTAAGCAGTGTGAGATTCTTTCCTCCCTATGTGGTATAAAGTTAATCAAAACGATTTTGAGAATCTCCACACAAATGAAAACGAACGACGATACCGCTATAAATATCAATGAACTTAAAATTTTACAGCAAAGCTGTAAGACGTCCACCTTTTATTACAACAAATGCTCACAATGCTATCATTTTATTAAAGCAAATCGATCGGGCTGTTAATTTACCATCATGTTGTTGTTGTTGATTACCCGACGCCTTCCAAGGGATGGGGGCATGGCGGAAGACCATGGAGCCCCAGAAGCCGGGCAACTCTCCAGGGTTTGGACCAGAGCTCGTAGAGAGACAGAGAGTCGCCAAAGAGCGAGCGGCGCAAAGAGTCCGTAGCTGGACAGTGCACAATGAGATGAGAGATGTCCTGGGACGAGTGTCCACAGGCGCTGCAGGAAGGATTCTCGATTGTGCTAATCCTAGAGAGATAAGAACCCACAAGGAGGGTGTGTTCGTTGCAGCGTAGACGAGAGGACACAGCGAGCGTGACGAGGGAGCACAAGTTCCTCGGTAGAAATTGAGGGAGCCTATGTGTTGAAATACTTCGATGAGACAGTAAGCCTCCAGTCCGAGAAAAGAGAACAGTGGATACGAGAGATGAGGAGAGAGACTACAAGGGATTGCGGAGGGCGGGAGTAGCGCTCCTCGTCTGGCAAGTTTATCGGCCGCGTCGTTCCCCGGGAGAAACGAGTGTCCGGGAACCCATTGTAGTCTGATAGAGCAGGAGGAGAGAGAAGACAGTTCCTGCCAGATCTACCACAGAGTTTGAGATAAGAGGAAAGATGGACGAGAGGACAGGGTGGTGAGGACAGAACGAGAGTCAGATAGTAGGAGAAAAGAGAAGTGGCAGACTTTATGGTGCTGCCGAGACCAACAAAGAGCATGCAGAATGGCGCAGGCTTCAGCCGAAAAACTGGAACATACTGGGCCAGCCGAAAAGGAAAGAGTGACCTCAGTGCTACAGAGAGAGCAGTTGGCAAGAACGCCGGAGCCGTACTTGCCAAAAGAAAAAGGAACAGAGCCGTCCGTCCAGAGTACCAGATCATGAGGGCGGAGAGAGTCAAGATGGGCGAGAGCCGCACCTTGGCGAGAGTGAGGGGGATCAGAGCGAGAGCATGGAGAGGAAAGAATGGACTCCACGGTGAACGAAGGCAGATTCCAATGAGGATAGGGAGGGCAAGCAAGGAGAGCCTCCTTAGAACAAGTAGAAGGAAGCATGAGCGGGTGAGTGGACCAAAAGCTCTCCAGGACGATCTGCAAAGTCTTAATTTCACTCCAAGTCTGGCCAAACCTGAAATAGGAAAAGAGGTTGGGAGACGAAGAGCCCACTCATAAGATAAAAGTGAAATGAGTCAGGGTGACTCGTAGGGGAGGTAAAGAAGCTTCGCAGAAAAGAAGTAGGATAGGGGAGGACGACAGGCAGCCGGTGATGGTGCAACTGGCCGCTCGGTGGAGGCGTTCCAATTTGGTAATATAAGTGACGCTTAAGAAAGGAAAACATCCGGGTGAAGCGTGAGTGAAAAGCGGCCGAAGAAAAGATTTGTACAGAAGAGAGAGAGACTCCTTAGAGGGGCCCCATAAGGAAGCAGAGATACAGCGTAAGGCCTTGAGACGAGGAAAGAACTTGGCCTTCAGCGAAGATACATGCTTAGAAAAGGAAAGAGTGCGGTCGAAGGTGACCCTAAGAAAAGTTGGAGTGGGATTGAAACGGAGGGGAGATTGGGCTGGAGGTTAGCTTGGTGGGAATCCGCTGAGAAGAAGGAGGCCTTACATTTGCTCGGATTGAGAGGAGGACACCAGTACTCAGACCAGCGCTCCAATCGAAACAGAGTTCCTTGTGTGGCCTCCACCGCAGTGGGGACCGAGGGAGAGAAGGACTAAATGGCCAGATCATCAGCGTAAAGAGAGCAGCTGACGGAAGAAGGCAGAGAAACAGAAAGATCGGATCCTTGCGAAACACCTAGACGGACTCGAAACGAGCGGCTTTGGTGATTTTGAAAAACCATACAAGCGCGCCTATCTGAAAGGAAAGATTGAGTCCAACGAGAAAAGCAAGGAGGGAGACCAGCCGAAATGAGTTTACAGAACAGGGCGGGATGCCAGGCAGAGTCAAAAGCTTTCGAGAAATCGATAGTAGACAGGATCGTCCGAGAGCCCGGCGTGGGTTTGTTAAACCCATCCGAAATGGACTGAGATAGATACAGAATTTGATCGAGTATAGACCGTCCACCGCGGAAACCGGCTTGGCGGGGTGAAAGAATGGAATTACACTCCAGAAAGAAGAGTAGACGGGATAGTATGATGCGTTCAAACAGCTTTGATACGCAGGAGGTGAGAGAGATAGGCCGGAAGGAAGCAGGAGAGTAGAGATGCTTTCCCATCTTGTGTATGGGAATAATGGAAGATGTCTTCCAGATGGAAGGAAAGGAATGCGAAGACCAGGAGAGATTGAAGATGTGATGAAGAAAGTCCATGCCAGAGCGAGGAAGATGCTTTAGCATGGGATAGGCAACTTAGTCTGGGCCAGTGGCAGTGGACGAGGAAAGGTTGGAGGCAGCCGCATGAAATTCAGCGGGAGAGAAACGAGAGCAAAAGGACAAATGAGACTCCACAGGGCACGTGGCTCGGCGGAGCTCAGAGAGGTAGCCTCTGGCTCTGCTACGCAGGGCCTTTGGCTGAGACACGGAAAAGTGAGATCTCAGGTAAGCGGCATAGACCGAAGTCGATTCCCTGGGAGAAGAACAGTTGGGGAAGTTAGGAGAGGAAGAAGACGAGGAAGGAGAGCCAGCGATAGAGCGAAGAAGAGAGTGCACAGATTTGCGGTTACACCTAGGTGAAAGAGAAGTGCAAGTCGTCTGCCATGCCTCAGCCTTGGCCTAGGCAATGACTGATAAGGCGCGTAGAGAAGCAGAGATGTAAGTCTGGCGATCTTCATCTCTTCTGTGAGCGGCAGCAAAAGCCTTGCATCTTTCACTAACCGCTTGTTCCACCTCAGCAGATCACCAGGCTTTAGGATGGCGTTTGATGCGGCCGAAAGGAATAGAAGATTTGGCCGCATTCAGTGCCAGAGAAGTGAAGAGAGTAGCAGCAGTGGAAAGAGACGAGTATTCCTATGCAGATAGACAGTGACAGTCAAAGTAGGAGGCAAAGCCATCCCAGCGAGCTTTCTGAAAGTTGAAGGAAGGGGGGCGCTCGTTGGGGCGATAGGCCGGAGAAAGAGGGATGGATAGAAGAATTGGTGGGTGGTCAGAACCAAGGTCCTGAAGCACCTCCCAGGAGCAAGATAGGGCAAGAGAAGAGGAAGCAAAGGAGATGTCAGGAGAGCAGCGACTGCCAGAGAAGCGATGAAGAAGGGTGGGTGTGTCAGGGTCATTGAGGGGAGGAGGTCAGAAGAGATGACATAGTCGAATACTTCTTCCCCGCGGGGGTCGGAAGTAACTCTTGAGTCCCAGAGGGGGCGATGGCAATTGAAGTCCCCCAGAACGAAGAGATTTCTGCAGGAGGAAAGAATGGAGGGAGAGAAGGAGTCGGTTTTGCCATCCGCCGGGGAGGAGTAAATAGGGGGGGCGTACACATTAAGAAATGACAGCGAGAAGGAGTTGTTTAGAGAGATGTTGACCCCTACATAATCAGAGTAGGGATCGAGCGAAGAAAAAGAGAAGGTAGAAAGTTCAGAAAAAGATAGGCCCTGCCAGACAAAAATGACAACGCCGCCGCTAGCGTGCGTGTCATCAGGAGAGAGAATGCCAGAGACCGGGAGTGGGTGCGATCAGAGCGCAGAGCAGAGAATCCAGGAATTCGGAAAGAGGAAGATGAGTTAAGATTGTATTCCTGGATGCAGATAAGGTCGACAGGATGGGACGAAAGAAAGCGAAGTAGTTCAGTGCTCCAGCATTCCATTGAAGAACCCTGAGAGAGTCAGGGGGAGAGGAGGCAGGAGGCGTAGAAGGACAGCCAGGAGCAAGGGACGGTGATAAGAGGGCAGAGGGAGGAGATATAAAATGGGAAGACGGGGGATAAGAAGTTTGGAGACGAGGGTGGGGCGAGAGTGCAACATTAGTAGAGGGGGCAGATTGTACAGTGGAGGTATACATGTCGGAGGAGTCCGAGGAGGTAGTCACAGTGTTACGGCAGGGGGGCAGCTCCAAGAGTGAGAGCTGCCATGAGCTCTGAATTTGGAGAGGGAAAGTTGTGAGCACCTTAGATGGACCATTTGGAGCAAGCGCAGCATTGCACTGACTTGCCCCGCCAGGTCACATTTCCAGCGCACACAGAGCAGGGAAAGATGGGTCCAGGGTTAGGATGAACGTTACCGCTCATCAGGAGAAGGAGAAGAATGAGGAGATGAAGAAGGGCAAGAGTAAGGCAGGAGAAAAGAAAAAGACAAAACAGGCGACCGATTTTGTAGATGCTGTGTGCTGCCCTTCTGCGGTCGTTCAGGGGGCAGCATAGCGAAAAAATGAAGGGGAGTGCCCGGGGTAACTGGGACCCTCGGGAAGGCCAACAGTCATTTCGACCCAACCCAAACGGGGTCGGGGACCCACCACCACGTTAAGGCGGCTGTTGATTGGTGCAGAATTGATCGGCTGTTGATTCGTTTGAACTCGTGTCGGTGGTTGCAGTGACTGTGATCACGTGGCATGACGTCAGCTACGCGGCGCAGACGTCCTTCGCTTATATCCCACACGTCTTTGAAATGCTACGCTTACCTTGCTACTAAGTGTATCATGAACCATCGAATGCCTACTGTCGAGATCTAGTTGACCTTTTTCCTAAACATTTCCTTTCTAGTTAAGAAACCAAAACTAATTTAAATTTTACTGTTATCAAAGAACCTAATTGTATGGTGTAAACAGAAAGGCAAATTGTGAAAATTGTATTTCAACTGTATCAACAGGACAGTATGTTCAGAAATTTTAAGTGGTTATATCTTAAAAACTCTAATTTTTCCATTAAAGCTCGTTTCAAACTATGATCTTTAATTCAGAAAATCTATCTCTGTTATGACATCATTGTATAACAACAGAGCTACTTGACTGAAGATGCTTTTAGTGTATTAGCGAAACGTTGTAGTAATTGTTTTAAATTTCAAGGAAATTTTATTTTTATGCTCTGAAATTCGAATGCGATTATACGACTTGACGTCATGGAAAACTGCTGTTATTATTGTCTTTAGTTCAGTTTTGTTTCAGCTCCTCTTGCTCTAAATACCTTAGTTTTAATATCTTTATAGCTACGAGCTTTGCACTAACAATTTGCTTCTCAGCACTTACCACAAGACTTCATTCGATTACAAGCCGTTATTTCTGTGGTCCCCAAACTTTATTTTTCGCAAACGTGAGTAAAACCAAAATCGAAGTCTGCAAGTATTTGCGCCCTTTACGGGCGAAGGCTTTTTTTAGAATCAAAGTTAAAAGATTTTTTTTTGGTAGCAATTTTCGCAGAGCGACTATTTTGTTATTTTTTGCCCCAAACAAAAGTGAAGGTCTTTTTTTGGAGATCAAGTTTTTTAAAACTTTGGAGGGCTTTCGTGTACCGATTTTTGACTTGATAACCTTTTTTGGAGCTTCTTCTTGAGGCCAACTTATGGAGTGCTTTGTTTAATTTCATAGATTAGATTAATGCGTCAGAAAAAATTCATACAAGTTGGAAACCTCTGTTTTACGCAGTTGCATTGCAACACCGAGAAGTTGATTGAATTTCAAACCATTATACGAACAAAACTGATTTAGATTAATGGTAATCAAGCTATTGTCAAGTGTAGCTTTGGTGGTTATGAATTATGATGTCAGGAAATGGTGAAGCACCACGATTGCATTGCTTCTACATATAAGATGGATTAGTGATTATTAAATCTTTTTTATTTTTTTGGCTTTTCCCACCAGGAGAAAAACTTTTACCCTAATATATTTTTTTTATTTTTCACTGACAGTTATATTTCACTCATTCCTTTACTCAGCTTATAAATCTTCGCTTCGGCCTATCTCCTAAAAACTTGAGGGAAATTCCCCCAATTAATTGCAAACTACAATATTTTATTAAACTGCTCATCATACTGACAGAAGCTACGCAGTGAACCACGTAGGTGTCGATCAAAAACGCAGTGTATGGTCACGATTGGTGGGCGTTTTCCCTGTTTAACATAAGGTGTGTTCGAAACGAAATTTTACTATATGAAAGGCAGTTCGAAACGAAACAAAATTTACCACAGAAATAACAGTTTGCAACGAAACGAAATATTTCGAAATTTTTTCATCGTCACTGATCTGTGTTAGCGTCCTCCTTCGAATCATGTGACGATGGTAAATGACCGCTTGGTGTGTTCAATGCGGCTCTCGCGTAGAGCATGATTCCAACCTTTCACGGTTTGGTTTCGAGCGCATAACAAAACGACATTGCTGCGATTTCGAAACGAAACGAAACTTTTCACTAAGGAAGTTAATTCGGAACAAAACGAAATTTCGAAATAATTTCGTTTCGAGCATCCCCTAGTTTAAAATAGTAAATCTGCTCAAATTGTCATGATTAGGTTTTAATTTTTTGGAATCTGGTAGTTTTAGAAAAATTAAGTTAATCTAAGGCTGTTAAATCCAGTTCTAATTTCAGCTTCTTTTAAAACAAAAAAGCTCCGTCTGTGCCATTTTACTGTATTGTTGTAATGCCTACTTCTTTTGCAGGAAATTAGGTAAAGAGAAGACAGTGCGAGAGATAAAGGAATCAGAATTGAAGGCGGAGTATGGAAAAAAGGAGTTGAACAAAGAAGTAGAAATGTTCAAAAAAAGGAACCGAGACCAAAAGAAAGAAATCAAAGCATTAGAGAAAAAATCTCACAAAAACTGGGTAAGAGAAAACTGATGATTTTATAAGATATGCTAGACAGCTAAGCCAATAATCATAAAATTTAAAAGCAAAGGTTCCTAGTTAGGCTAGCGAGACGATTTGGTTGCCTTTTTAGTCCACCCAGTTTCTATTGTTCCTAGTAAGCTAGTATTGGTAGGAAGACGAGCGAGCGTATATTTTGTCATGACAAAAGAAAAGCTCGCTATTGATACACCCCTTCGAACCGGCGAGATCAACTAGCGTGATCTAAAAGTGGAGGAGCGCTGATGCGTTTTTTGATTTATATTCTGCTGTTTCTGTCGTAGACACCACAGGACGCAAAGGCACATTTGACTCGTGCACTTTAGCCATTCCATACTATTTACCAGAACTGCCCGTTGAGATAAATGTTTTGGTAAATTCTGTGGCGTCTAATGATAAGCATAGCAGAACACAGCTTTGATAAATTTTTGGATGATATAATTTGATTTGTTTGGTAACTCACGCCTCGAGGCGACGCTAAGAAAAATGCTACAGAGCACGTTCAAAGAGCGCGCAAATGGCAGCTCAACAGCTTTTTTTCTACACTGCACTTTTATCTGTCAGACTCCCAAAACATTCGCTCAACCTAGAACGAATTGTCCAGAGTTGCATCGAAGATTCCAAGACTCAGCGATTCGTTTGAACTGACAGCTATTGTTTTCAATAAATCTAGTGCTGGTTAAAATCCGCCAAGCCAAAGAACGACAATGACATGGCAAGGTTTGAACGCTAGACAGTTCGATCGTGGTCGTCACAAAACGCGCTCTGACGCGCTCTAGTACGCTGTCGATTAGTTGAGTGTTACGTAACCTACCTGTGTTTGACATGCAGGCTTTTAGAGCGTTAGGGTTTGTTTTGGCCGAAGTACCAGGAGCGACGCCGAAGAATCCGTTTTCGGGATTGATGGCTCGAAGCGTTCCCTTTGAGTCGAATTTCATCCAGGCAATGTCGTCACCGACGCACTCAACCTTGATAAATTGACTTCAAGTCGATCGTAACCATTTGACAGTTAGACAAAGTAGTGGAGCACATGTCTTGCAAACACACCGTGCGGTGAATTACAGCTTGGCACAGGTTAAGGCAGCGGTGCGGTACCGTTGGGTCTTCAGAATGGGGAAGCAATGAACTTTAAATGAACTTAAATTTGAAGCTGCACAAAATCAAGAACGCATCGATTTTTTTCTGGCGCCGGGAAATATGCCAGATGACAGATAAATAAGTAAAATGAAGTCGCAAATTACGATGCTGCTTCCAACCAATATGTCAAAAAGGCACACGAAAAATGCGAGAAAACATAAGCATGTATTGTTCAAGTATTTTGATTTGCCCCTCCCACCTCAAATTGCATTTATGGAGTAAGGCTGAAGGATACCTTTCAAGCAAACTCTATATTCCTTGTTCTGTTAAAAGCAAGCTCACTACAGATGGCGTTTAAATTTTGACCATCAACATAGGATAAACAATCTCAGCAATGCCATTAAGCAAATTATTTTTCATATTCATGTGGTTAAAAACTGCTAGAGAAATCATAACTCTAAACACCATATCCTCACCTTCCATCCTGGTAAGGACGGGTCCATCATTGCAAGATTCGTTTTCCCGCAAGCACTAGGAAAAGCGGCAGCAATGTACTTCTTTCTTCCTTCCGGGTTCGTTATGCCCAGGATCTGTGTAGAAAAAAAATGACTACAATCGTACAAGACCAACAAGATCGTTTACATGCAGGAGTTACGACTTGGTACATTTTCAATGTGAGACCTCCGCATTGACTTTCTACGCAAAACGTGCGTGCGTGCGTCATTGATTGAGTTTCTACAGAAAAGCAACACCAGAATGTCCATTTAAAAAACATCACAAAGTACCGGTAGCATAATGGGATGTTTTTGATTTTTCTAATTCCATTATTGATCATATTCGAATTGACTCTACAGTATTTTGCAATGGTATCAGTAAAAACGTAACGTATCACAAATATCAGATTATTTAGCGTCTTGATGTAACATGAAAAACTTGTGATTGTTCTATTTTTTATCATCCAAGATAAGAGAATGACAGCGGTGGATAATTCTTGGTGAAAATAAAAATTTATCAAATATAGCCTATCGATGTACACAAACACGATGCTTACCAGCATATGCTCGGCAAGCCAGCCTTCTCTCTGAGCTATTGTCGAACCGATTCTCAACGCAAAACATTTCTTCCCTAGAAGCGAGTTTCCACCATATCCACTCCCGTACGATATAATCTCCGCGCGTTCAGGAATGTGGGATACGATCACCTTCTCAGGATTGCAAGGCCAGTTACTCACTAGTTCTTCTGCAATTTAACGTGTTGTTTAGACAGCTAGATATACCAAAGTACCCGTGGTTCGCCTGGTTGGTTTGTGAAGCTCACCCACCCTACTCACCAAGCATGCCGTAAAACGACATCAGTGGTGATCTACCAGCAGCATGCAGTCCGACTTGGTGACAAAACCAGAGAGCAAGTCAGGGTCTTTTTCTCCACCAACCGTGAAACTAGATGTTCAGACCCGCGTGGAATATGCGATATAGTCACCTTCCATGGATAAGGCACTACAAAGAATTTTCCTACTTGATTGCAGTGCCTTTAGGAAAGGCACAATCCCTCCAATACTGGCATCCCTAGAGAACATTACACACAGGTTGCTCGAGGTACCACTGTAAAAAAATTTCCGAGCAAAAAGAGATACACTATCAGATTTTGACCTCACATTAAACAAGAAACACCAACGTTTCAGCGAGCTGCTGCATGCTACACAAAATTTAGACGAAAACCTGCTGTATATAACTTACTCTCTAGAGGCTTTGGACAACCGACAGAATGAAGGCATTTCACAAAGTTCCCACCATCTTCTCGGATCAGGTCGAAGACCTTGGGTGTTATTCTTGTCATGATACGGTTGCTAGCCACAACGTATCTGGAGTCGGTCAATTGTACGCCATACTTTGATATTGGTCCACCCACAGGTCCCATGCTAAACGGAATCACGTACATAGTCCGACCTGAAACAATAAATTTATAAGTTCAAACATTTCCGTACGCTGTAAACGTAAAACCTGAAACGACAACTTATTATGAGCCCACTATCTTAACGTAAACTAAATGTAAAGATGCTACGTACGATCTAGATCAAAAAAAGAAGCATGCTTACTAATTTTCAGCACACCAACTATTGGCTCATAGCATCGAATGGCAACAGTAGAATCACGACAAAATAAGAAGCCTTTCAAAACTTTAAGCTTGAAATTTCTTTGCGTCACAAATTGCGATTACGAAGAACTTAGTTTTGTTATGATTTTCCTCCCGTTTTAATTTTCATAACTTGATGTAGGTTTTAAATAACGAAAGCTCTAACGGCACGGATTTAAAAGAGTATTGAATGTTTGATTTATTTTTTCAATTATCTTACTCCCACTGAATTCATTTCGTGCATTAGTGGCTTTTGCCTTTGTAAGTGCTACTTTTTATGGTCGCAATAGGCAGTCGATTTTCTATTTTTGCCTAATTGAGAAAATTGTTTTAACTACGGCACACTTGATAGAAATTATGACGTCACAGTTGCATCCAATTGTACTGATGTTAGGCAAAATTTTTTTCATTTTTCCAAAGTAAAATTAAGTGATTTCTATTAATTTTGCGTTTATGCGTTCTGGAAAGATCTTCTTACGGTCGAGCAAACAGCGTAGCAATAAGTATGCAACTAATTATTATCATTATTAGCAAAAAATTAAATTTGAACATTTCGAGTTTCATGATGATTGTACAAAAATGGGGTCATCACCAGTTGCTTATTCAAACAGTGGGCGTTGGTTTCTGGTAGAAGCACTTCTATATTCCATATCAAAAGTAAATTGCTTGCTGATCGGAGCCATAAAGGTGTGCAAGCATGATTCTGTGGCAATGTCGTCATTTGGAGGAGGAGGAGGTCCTCTGTGAATTAATATGACATTAAAGTGAATTCTGGGGGAGGGGCACGGTTCGATTTTGAGAGGTAGTTTTCGAGGTCGTCCCGGGTGTCATTAACTATAGCGAGGATATTTAACCGGTTCGATGGTGTAGTGATGAGAACGTCCGCATCGCAGTCGGTAGACCTGGGGTTCATTCCTAAGTCGAGTCATACCAAAAGACTTTAAAAAATGGTATTCAGAGCTTGCCTGCTTGGCGCTCAGCATAAAAAAGGGATAGTGTGGAGAACAAGCCGGCAAGCTTGCTTCTTGTGTCCTTGGGCAAGGCACTTAACGGGACGTTTCCACCTTTATGTAGCAGACAGGTGGCCCACCCGTATTTCACCGGATTACAAATGTGAAGTTGCTAAACCAGCATGTCGTAAAAGACGACTCTTAGGTACCCACCAGTGGCAGTCCGCCTTGTTGGAGGTGGGGCTACCAGTCACTCAAGACTGGTTCGAAATGGTCTGCCATCTTTCCCCTAGCCTAATTTCACTTAGATTGACAGCATGAACCTGAATTGCCGTTCATGCCGTACCTCCATCCCGAGGAAGAGGAGGGGTAACCACAAACAAACAACAAACACGATATTGCTCAGTGCAACTGTCTTTTATAATTTGGTAATTGACGCATAGGAAACGACCAGTTATGTGGCGATGTTGGGAGTTTGGTTTCAATGCTTGAGGGTATTCACATTCCACAGTACTGGTAATACTGGCAACTTCGAAGAGGATCTAAGCACAACTTGTCCACCGTACAGTTTTTCTTGTGACTGGGGGATAAAAAATCATGAGCAACAATTTATGTCGTTGTTTTTCGGCTTTTTTCCCAATTAAAGGTTGCCACAGCAGATAATTTCTGATCCACAGTTTGTATCAATTATTCATAATATCTAAATACGGTGATGCCTCACCAGCATTCTCAATTTCCCTCAATCCATACTAGCATCTTACATGCCAGCCCTTCCTGATCTTTCACACAAAATTAAATCTGTACAGTAATAGGCTAGTACAGATTTAATTTTGTGTGAAAGATCATGAATGGCTGGCATGTGAGATGCAAGTATGGATTGAGAGAAATTGAGAATGCTGGTGAGGCATCACCATATCTAGACATTTAAAGTTTTGGCATTCTATTAAATTGCATGATTTACAAATATGCTCTTAGGTCCTTAATTGAACCAAAGGGGGGTGGTGGGAATGTTTTGTACAGGGTATTACAGAAAATAAGGATACGGCTGATGAGGGTTAGTAACCCGAAACAACGTTGTCCCGTGTTGTTATTTTGTGTTATACTGACTGTAATAGGCTGACATTATACTCAAATGCTATCCCTGCATGTTCATTCTAGCGCAATGCGGTTGAGACAGGTGAAGTGCTTATGTGATATAGGTCAAAACCGTTGGCCTCGTATGAGGTCTATGCAGTAATGCAGCAATGGATCGATAGCATGATCTGAAATTGCCCAGAAGGGCATATTTGAATTTTATGCCGGAAACACATAATGGACTAGCCTACAATTGGGTAGTACAGAATTGATTTTGTGTGAAAGATCACGAATGGCTGGCATGTGAGATGCTAGTATGGATTGAGGAAAATTGAGAATGCTGGTGAGGCATCACCATATCTAGACATTTGAAGTTTTGGCCTTCTATTAAATCGCATAATTATTCATAACATATCGAAATCATGAACAAATCCAAAAGATCTTAATATTAGGAGACTTAATTTCAAACAAAATGACTTAAAGGGATTGAAATCCACTTTAATTTAGGCAGAACTTGATTCTTCACTTTTATTTGATGAATTCTTTTTGCATAGAAAATTGGTATACTGTATTTACTCGTTTTGTAGCCCGGGCCCTTATTTTTTTCAACCAAACTCACTGCTGGGCCCTTGTTCAAGCACGGGCGCTTGTTATTTTCAAAGTAAAATTATGCACAAAAATTATCGTTGAAGACAAATATTTCACGACATTAATTCTTTTTCCATGTCAATTTATTCACGTCAAACGCAAATTACTAGAGCAAAAAAAAATTTCCCTATGTTACTAGAGCAAAAAATAATAATCACCTAAAATATATACTCGCAAAATAAAAAATTTTCGATTAGAGCAATTCTTGTTCGATGTTAACTGTCTTGTCGAAAAACTTGAAGTGAGCAATACATTATCAATTTATGAACAGTTTGAAACTTTATCAAGCAGTTCACTGAAGTAGTCAATAAACATGAACCCTTTGAGAAAGCTTCGAGAAAAGAGAGCAAATTGCATCTTAAGCACTGGATTACCATCGGCTTAAAAAATTCAATCTGGAAAAAGCAAACTTTTCCGCGATTTGCACAAAAAGTTCGGCTATACACAAGAACTAAAATATAGAACGTATCGAAATACTCCAAACAGGTGAATAAAATCAGCTAAACAAAATTATTATACGAAGCACCTACAATCAAATAAAACGTCTTGAAAAAATTTCGAAAACTGTCCATAAACTAGCAAACACAAAAAAAAGTGATAATACGGCTCCAAGTGAGATCAAAAAAGATGGTGAAGTATTGAAGGAGCCGAATGAAATTTTTTGCGCTCTAAAGTCTAAACGATTTTGTGTCAATACAGGCAAAAGTATGGCTGATGCATTACCCACGTTGCCGACTCTGTCCTCAAATCAGGTACCACCACCTCGTGTTAAAAACTCTCTATTTCTACGACTGAGGAAGTTAGCATCATAATCAACTTGTGGAGTGAAAACAAAGCTGTTAGACTCGAGGACGTTGAAAATTTCTTCAAAATCAGTAAATCAACAATATCTTCATTTTTGAGTGACTTAATAAATAATACTGGTCAAAAACAAAATGTTACGCCGCAGAAAAACAATCATTTCCCAATGCTTCAGGTGTGCTGAGCCCAAATCTGCAATCAGATTTTTCTATCACGTCTAGAAATTGAGATATTTGCATTTTATTCCAATTACTTCCACTCCAATTCGGGTCTACTTTAAAATCTAGTCGCAACAATGAGGTCAAAATAGGCCTTCCGTTTTGGCTGGATGGTAAAAGGAAGCAAATGCCTTTTGCTGTTTCCATGGTGTGGCATGAGCAGAGTGATCATGATTCTGATTGCTACTTCTACATGACAAACATCAAAAGATTTTCTCGAAAAAATAATTTCCTACAAAATTTCCTACCCCGTGTGCAAGTCAGCCATTAAACCAGTTTCTCACGAGACAAATCTGCCTGTACCTCAGCCTCCAAATGAAAAGGAAGATACCTTGTATGTTGATGAACGTACAAGTACCGGTACTGAAAGCGAGGTGAATCTTATTTAATCAGATACTTCCTTTCAACCTGAGTCTGCGCCACTCCTCATCAATCAGGAACGCCTGAATGATCTAGTGCATGATCTGTGTCTATCCAAAGAGAAAGCAGAAGTTTTGGAGTCCAGGCTCCAACAATGGAATCTACTGGAACCAGGAACAACAATTTCGTCCTTTGGTAGCCGCAATCAAAACCTTGTTTGTTATTATGCAAGTTCAGAAAATATATGCTATTGCAAAGATATCGATGAGTTAATGACCGAACTGGAGTGTGAACATAATCCTGTTCATTGTAGGTTGTTCATCGACTGCAGCAAAACAAGCCTTAAAGCCGTGTTGTTGCACAAAGGTAATATCAAACCATCGATTCCCGTGGGCTAAAGCATTCTCAAAAAGGAAACTTATGATACAATGAAAATTCTTCTCGATCTCTTGGAATATCCCAAGTATAACTGGAAAATTTGTAGTAATCTGAAAGTTGTTTCTCTCCTCCTCGGGTTGCAGTGAGGGTACACAAAATATATCTGGTTTTTATGTCTATGGAACAGTCGGCAAGACAGCAGTCTCTATGCAGTAAAAGCATGGCCTCCTCGACAAAGACCTTAAATTGGAACACATAATGTCCAACACCAGCCTTTGGTTAGCTCTGCAAATGCCTTTTTACTACCTCTTCATATCAAGCTTGGTTTGATGAAAAATTTTGTGAAAGCGATAAACTGCGATAGCTTCAAATTTCTCAAAGATTTCTTTGGAGCTCATAAAAGTGATGCAAAATTGATAGCTGGAGTTTTATGGGTAGTTTGATTCGCGACTAAGTGAGGAGTTTGATTCGCGACTTAACCCGTTAGAACTGGCTGCTTGGAATGCTTTAAAATCAGTTGTTGCTAACTTCTTGGGAAATTACCGTTATGACCAATATGCTGATATTGTTGATCGCATGCTGAAAGCACATGAGCAATTAGGAGCTCGTATGTCAATAAAGATGCACTTTCTGCATTCCCACTTGAATTTTTTTCTCCCTAATCTTGGCGAAGTAAGTGATGAACAAGGAGAGAGATTCCACCAAGATATATCCGTCATAGAAGGGCGGAACCATGGCCGTTTCAATGCCAATATGATGGGAGATTTCTGCTGGTACCTACAACGTGAAAGCAACGACTCGTCATGTAAAAGAAAAGCCAAATGCACTAAATATTTCTAAAGCCGTTTCTTACGATATATTGCGAAATACGAGAAATACATTTGTTGTCTGTTGCAGTCGTCTGTTTAGTGCGAAATGGTAGATTGTGACTATGCGCGCTGTATAGAATCAGAGAAAATTGGAATATGTGGTTATCTCAAAAACGTGACGTGATAGAAGAAAACTAATATCATTTTTGAAATCAGGGCCCACAAATCAGCTGAAATCACCATCTTGTCACTTGCATAACAGAAAAAAATTTTTTTGTTGTCCGGTGTAATTGCTTCATGCAAGAAATATATCCAAATTGTTTAAAAATTGCTGAAGTAACAGCAATATATAAAAAAAGTGAAGCTAATTTAGCAACAAATTATACGCCAATTTCTATTTTATCTAAATTTGACAAAATATATGAAAAAATACTACACAGCACAATTTACAACGGTCTGAAAAAGTACAATCTTGTCATTAATAAGCAGTACGGTTTTCGACAAAATTCGTCACCGATATATGTCATTACTACATGAAATATGGCAATCTTATCAAAGATATTGATAATTGATAATAGCCTATATACTTGTTTATTATTTTAGACCTGTCAAAAGCTTTTGATATGGTAGATCATGACATACAACTCGATGAATTGCAAGATCATTTCGGAATTAGAGGAAAACCGCTTAAATCATTTACAGTTACTTATCCGATAGGTATCAATACACAAAAATTTTTAACATAAAGTCCCAAAATAAACATGCTCCATGTGGAGTACCTCAAGGATCTTCACTGAGTCCCCTTCAATTTCTGTTGCACATTAAAGATCTCCCTAATGCATCCCAGTTTCAAATAACATTATACGCTGATAATACATATCTCAGTTGGTCAGATATTTCATTAATCTCTTTAACAAAATAGGGCAAATAAGGAATTAATAAAAATAGATAATTCGCTGCGTAAAAATAAGTTGTCATTGAATTATGCACACTCCAGTTATATGCTCATCAATAAACAACCTCAAAAAACTCCAGTCTGATATAAATTTGATAAAAATTGATAAAATTTAATATAAACTTTTGAATAATACAGAACTATCAAGAACTTCATCTATCAGATATCTCGGCTTGTACATCGATGAAAAATTAAGCTGGTCAGTTCACAATAAATTTCTATCGCTGCAGCTAGCGAAGTACTCAGGGTTGTTGTTTAAACTTCTCAAGTTTATTACTAAGGAAACTTTGTGCATTCTTTACTAGAGTTTGATTTACTCACGTATTCAATATATCACTATTTGGGGTACTGCTTCAAACTCAAATCTTCATGAGATTAAAGTGAGACAAAACACTGTCATTGGTACCATTATGGGTAAAAGCATATATACCTTACTTTAACCGATATATAAACAATTCAGTTTTTTGAAACTTGAAGATATTTATACATTTGAGTTGGAAATATTTATGCATCGTCTTTACAACAATGAACTACCAAAAGTATTTGAGGACACTTTTATTAAAATCAACAAACTACATAATTACTGCACTATCAGGGAGAAAAAGTCTCACGTTGCTGGCACAGTGCTCGATAACAACCAAGGTTAGATAGAGTTTTACGTATATACAGTAATTTTAAACACTACACGTATTCTATTTGAATAAGTTGCCTCCTGATGAGCCGCTTGGCGAAACAGCTGCTGTGGTTTTATTTTATTTTTACCTGACGTGTAGTGTTTAAAATTATAATTACTGCACTAGGTAAGCTAATAAGACAAAGTATTTTCAATTCAGAGTTAACAAAAGATTTCCACAAAAACAACTTTCATATAGAGGTTTAAACTTTGGCAAACCATTCCTTCTCTAATAAAAAGCATGCACTGGATTTCTTTTTAATAAAATATAAAAGTTATTTAGTTAATTCATACGAATAATTGGAGCAATTTTTTTACTACTATTTATAAACTGCACAGAAGATATTTAGATTTTATTTCATTTTACTTTGACGATCCAAGATCTTTAATATTATATTTGCTTTTTTTTCCATTTCATTCCGTACGCTGATCAATTGATAAGGGACATCTCGACTTGGATAACCTAACAGTTTTTCGATGTTCCTTGCCTCAATAACGATTGCTATTTAAATTTCTGTTTCTTTTTTTAATTTGTTTGCAGATTTTGGTTAATAGGGGAAAAAAATAAACTTCGAAACCGGCCCCAACTGTGGCCCAAAGCGTAAGACATCCTCTCGAAAAAAAGGTCATTATATTGAGGTGCCTATTTCACCGAAGGCCTTTCAGTATGAGTATCGTGGGTTTCCAATCATCCAATGCCAACAACCTCAGGTCAATCGCAAATCGTCGTGTCTTTGCCTTGGGGCGTTATCAATGGAGTGCAAACAGTTTTGACAGGTAGCTTTCAACTCAGTTTATAAGTGCTAAAAGATTTGATTCGTTGTGATACTTGCACGGCCACTAAAGCACAAAATCACATGAAAGTAAAAAATTAATTCCGTTTAGTGCCACTCTTTTGGGGCTTTTACAGCAGAAAAGAAGATTTTGAAAACTAATACAGCTAGATCATGATGTCTCTTGTTAGTCGTCATTGCGAATGCAACGGCAAGTGGTTTTAAACTTTTGAAGTTTTGAGGAAAGCTTAAGTCGAAGCTCACTATAGGGTCAAAGATCGAATTTTCAGCATACGTTTTGGCTTACAATTTGGTCTTACATCCTATTATAAAGACGTATATAGTATGGCTCGCCATTTTCTGTATGCATTATGTAGGGATTTGGAAGGTTAAACAATTCTGCTGCAATTTTACTGGTATATATTACGCTCGTATTTCTACACATTTGTATGCGCAGCCTGTTTAAATACCTACACCCAAACCCCAAATTCCGTTCGGAAAAAATATAAAACCTTTAATCAAAAAATGGTCAAGAATCAAATCTACATCTCCCTCATCTATAACACCTCTAAAAAAATGCTAATACTCGGCGTTAGCACAAAACCTGTGAGCGAAATTCGGAAGATTTGGCATTTAGTTTTCATTAAAAATGCATGCATCCATCACCTCTCAGCACACAAACCTTTCATGCATCCGGGCATTCTTTCTCCGAGAGCTTTTGCTAAATCTTCCGGCGACATCCAATGTCCTAGCTGTCCTTCTACTCCAGGTAACGGCTGGGGAATCGCATCCCTTTTATTTGGCGTTGAAATAACTGTTTTGCTTTCAACTCTAGCAACATCTCGCGGATCAGTACACGTATACCAACTGAAAAGCAAAATCACGCTTAATAGCAAAAGGTTACACTTCTCCACCTTTGGCTAATAAAACTTCGCGCGGTTTCACGTTCCGTTTTCTACATTAGTCCTATGGCTGAGCGCCACGAAAGAGATCTAGGTGTCCAAAATTATCGCTACAATTTCAAAAATTCAATAAATTTGTTTTACTTGGTTTCTATTATTGCAACAGAAAACACTTCAATTTTTTTCGACGTACTAGTACACCTCTACGTGTGCACCATCAGTCGCACGAAAGATATTCAGCCAGTGTTCAATATCTTGCCATGTTCTTGCTAACATATCTACGGTAACAGTAGTTGTGCTTTAGTTATTCGTTGCTGTAAATTAATAACATCTCAGACGTTGGTTCGGTGGACCATAACGTTTACATAACCCTACAAGAAAAAATCCAACGATGTAATGCTGGGAGAAAAAGGCGGACAAGGGATGGGGCCATCACGTTCCTTCCACCAATCTGGAAATGTTTTGTTTAAAAATTCCGGATCTCAAGGCCCCATGAGGTGTGCACCGTTCTGCTGAAAACTAACTGATGGTGATGTTCTTCCAGCTGTAGTGCCACATATTCTGTTAAAACGTAGAGATACATTTTAACCATGATTGATTTTTCAGTCAAGAAACATGGTCTAACAAATTTATCATGCATGATTTGACATCACACATTTACTATAGGGGTGTCCCGCTCTAGTTGCCAGGTTTCGCGAGGATTCTCTGAGTCTCACATTCTCGAATTGTGCCTGTTTAGCATTCCAGAGACATAGAATGATGTTTACTAATCGCTGAAGCAAGGACGTTTAAAAAACCCTTGATCCGAGTTTATCTAGTTCAGCTTACTCGCAGCAAACTCTTTTCGTCGTAGCGTATCTTAAGCTTGAGAGTCTGTAGTACCTGCACTTTTTTATGCATAAAGTCGTCAATTTCATGCAAAACTTTATGAATAGTGGAGCGTAATAACTGTAACTGCGTAGAAGCCTTGCGAATGGACTTTCTAGGGCTTTTAGTATATGCCTCAGGCACATATTCAGTTTCTTCTTCTGATGTTTCAGGTTGGCCATCTCCCTTTTTTTATAGCGCACTATCTGCGTCCACGAACTTTTTATGTCACGATCGAATCGTAGAACTCGTGCATTGCTCTCTCCCATATTTGCAAGTTTTGCTGAGCTTGGATGTCTGACCTCGTCTCTGTAAACCAGGCGACGCATTGGGGTTTTTCTTGCGAAGGGCTTATTTTTATAAACTCCATTTTCGCTGCTAAATTTGAAAGAATCTGCTTAATTGCTAGATGCATTGTAATTTCAAACCTGATTATTTTAAAAGATATTTGTGAAGAGAAAAAACCTTTTTCGTATGCCTTTTACAACAAAACAAAGAATAATATTTCAAAAATTAAGTTTGTTAAATATTTGAAACTATACAGATAATTTCAGGACACCTTTTTTCTAAGTCTTTGATATGACAAAACACCTAAATTTAAACTAGCCAATGCCGACTGGAAAGCGGAGGCTCTAACCGCTAAATAATTGCAGGCGCAGGCGCAAAACAAAATATACCCGCATAGCCAAGAAGACTTAACAAATATCGTAAAACAACTAAGTCAATTGCTGACTTAGTTGTTTTACAATATTCCTTAAATCTTCTTGTTTCAGATCTCAAAACTGGTAATGCCAACGCAGTCTTTGTGCTGTTGTACACCTGTTTTTGGTTGAGACAGTTAACGAAATTTTCCCACTTGAATGCAGAGCTTGCGATGAAACTGCACTGTGCTGACGATACTGGAAACTCCAAAACACTGTAAATACAAGTCGTTTTGCGCAATTGTAAAGGTTTGCCCGTGACTGCAAAGGAAAGAAATTATGACAGGGATGCCGACGGGCCTGATTAATCAACAGGATCTCTTCAGGGCAACTGCGTCATGAGAATACCACAGATGCAAGCTACTTAAGAAGCAGTAAAATCGATAGGCAATTTTTTGCAATAGCGAACTTGGTTTCACATCACAATTAATTGCTATCGTTTCCGAAAATCGATCAGTGTAAACGAGTACGAACCAGTTATCGTATTTCGTCAGCTTTTTAATCTCTTTGTCTCTCTGCATTTCCTCCAACAATTTCTTGTTTTCCGCATCGGAACCATCGCATATATGAACATTGTCAGGCTGACATAGCTTCTCATTTTCAATAACAAATTTCTGGAAAGAGAGCATGAGGTTTATTAATTGAAAAATGCCAAGACTCAAATTGTCTCTGGCGCCACTGGCCAAAGCATTTGCTTCCAAGAGTTACATATTTTATTTGATATCTTTTGATTACGAGAAAATTTTGCCGGATGGTTACAACAGACAAAGGGTTGGCAACTTTTAGCATAAAAAGAGCGAATCGGAACCACATTTAACCCTCGGGGCCGCAAAATCTATTTGACCACTAAACTAAATACAACATTATTGCAAAGACCCGTACACTTTCCTGAAACATTGGTGCTTTAAATTTTTCAGCAAAAATTGCCTTCAAACTTTGACAAAAAATAGATTTTTGATTTCTACGTTTGAGACCACAAAAACAAACCAAAAATTGTTTTCAATGATAGCAACTCGACTGTATACCGGTGTAGACAAAAAATTATTATTTCAAGTAAGTTTGGCATTCTACGTTGAATGACAAGGTTTTAACTATTATTAACTAATAACTGATTATACAGGGTGGCCCAAAAGTAGGTATACAGTTATTAAACTATTTTTTATGTGCTTTGAAGTTACCAGCAGTGCACTTTATGTGGCCCAAAAGTAGGCATACAGTTAATGGAGAGAACTATTTGGAAATTCTTTGTGAAGTGGTAGTGCCACAACTTCAAACTAAGCCTAACTTTGATGAACTCTTCTTTCAGCAAGATGGAACTTCTCCACATTACGCGTTAAGAGTAAGAGATTACCTTAACAAAGTCTTTACACAGCGTTGGTTCGGAAGAACAGGTAGCATTGAATGGCCACCATGCTTACCTGACCTGACACCAATGGATTTCTTTTTTTGGGGTGTTGTAAAGAACAAAGAGTATGTAAAGAACAAGGAGAAGAATCCCAAAACAGTAAATGAATTAAAAGATTGCATTTATGACGCATTCAGAGAAATTGATGCAAATTGAAATTTGTGCTGCACGGTATGTCAGAGTGTTTTGAACAGATGTAAAGAAGGACATTTTGAGCACTAAAAAGATTAAACAGTTTCCATTTAAGATATAACTATCATTCTAGAGGTTTAAAAGTGCCTACATAAGAACTACAAATCTACTTTTGGACCCAAACCCTACTTTTAATAACTGTATACCTACTTTTGGGCCACCCTGTATATATATAAACTAGCGTAAAGTTAATGAAATTTTAAATTTTAAGAAAACTGTTCAAAAAAAATACTCCTGACTGCAATCGCGTCAAAAAGAAACAAATTTTGTTACTTTACATCAAATAAAAGTTTAGGGTTCAAAAATTTTAGGAAAAAGATATTGCCCATGCTCCTGCTCTAACACTAACCATATGGTACATTGGTGCGTTGCAATGGCCATGCCGCTACCTTTAAATTTAAGCAAAATTCTTTTCATGTGCATGCATCAACGCATATCGTTTTGCCATTGCCTCCTTTTTTTGTACACTGCTGCCACATTTTCTTTTCTTTTTATGCTGATTGGGGCAAAAATAAAATGAATGATTGATTGATTGTCAAACGATATGACCAAGCCAATAGGAAAACATTTTTACTCATATGCAATAAACTTTTGCAGCGTTTCAGAATTGAAAATTGGTTTTTCTAGATATTTCGACAGCAAACGTGAAAAGTCAATAAATATAAGATTTTTTTTCATACTTTCAATTTGTTGTAAAACTGCAGGGTCTCCCTTTTCAGGCCTTTAGTTTGAGAAAATTTCATCGTGCTCGACGTGAGTTACTCGTATCAAAATAAGCATTTCGTCAGTGGAACACCAAAGTAACAACCGAACAGAAGCAGTCACTATTATTTTAACTATCATAACTTAAACGCAAATGGCCATTATTTACTCATGTCATAGATTTTTTATTTAAAATAGCCTCGCCGGGTCTTTCATGTACCAATAAACGAATTAAAAAAATAAAAGCCGGTTACCGGTCGGTGCTCGAACAACTTGTTTACGTGCCTGTTCTGAACAAGCATTCAGTAGAAATTATCGTATCATTTTTTGAAAATGTGCAAGCTGTGGCTAGCGCATTTTCGCCAAATCAGAACAAACACGACAATACCCAGAATACCAAGGCCAGGGTGAGTGAGACTCTCCCTTTAAATTAGCAACGACCTCTTCGCAACAGAACTAAAAATAGACCTTTACTCATTATTCAGGTAAAATCTAAAAAAAGAGTTAAATTCGACAGTATGCACGTTTTTCAACGAGCTGGGGGGTACATGGTCCGTTTCGCTCCTTTGACTATGCATGTGTAGCGCATCCTTGTTGAGCATACAAAAAGAAGCCTTATTTCTAAAGCAAACGATATCAGTACCACCAAAAAACACATGTTCAAGTTCCATTAACGCAATTCACAGCAAGTGGCAGCAGTCAATAAGAAATAAGAATTCAATCAACAGTGCATGGTGCCAGGAAACAATGTAAATATTTTCGGCATACAACTTCAAACGGTCAACTCAAAGTTAAATAAAACTCGAGGTAGTAGTGACGTGGTCATTAGTCACGTGAACTATAACTGTGTCACTTGCTTCATAGCAAAATTGAAAATCGCTGCAAATGAAACCGAAAACAATTAAACTTTAATTATTCCAAAAAATATCATTGTTGCCTACTAATCCTCTTTACAGAGACAAGACACAGTGATAGACCAGGAGTTGGCACACTCTTCAAAGTGCGGGCCAAATAACTTTTCAAACTTGGCAGGCGGGCCGAACGAGTCCAAAATGCAATTCGTGATCATGATGCTATGGCACCAATCGAAAAACTGGCGCAAAAATACAAGCAAAATGATACATAAAATATATTGTTAATTCAATAAAACGATTCACTGGGATAGTTTCCTTTATCAATTCATCAAACTTAGGTTTTGGTGTGTTTGTAGCAATTCTCAGAACAGATCTAAGATGTTTAACAGTTAACTGGGATCCGTGTCAAGTTGTGTTGATATTCACCACACTGAATGTCTGGTGCCACTATAGCGTGAGGTCTACCGCCATATGTTGCCTACCGAGGTGGATGGTGAGGTTAGGGTTAGATTTAACCCTAACCCAAACCCTAACCCTAGACCTCACACCATTGTGTGGACGGGAGGTAGACTTCAAACTATAGTGTGGTAGACCTCACGCTATATTAGCACCGAATGTCTTCTCACATATGTACGCGGAACAAAAGAACGAAAGCATTCTTTGTACCATCTACCGCAATTTTGAGAATTTGTTTCACTATGTGAAACACGAAATTCATTTAGTGAGAGTTAAATTTTCTCTTGAAACGAAATCACATTGAAGATCAATCTGCTCCAATTACAACTCTTTTGAAGCCGTTCACACATCTTGTGTCAGGAGGGCATGAGACAATCTCAAGTGAATCCCGAATTTTCCCAAAATCTGATGACTGATCCAAGGCAGAATTCTATGTGGAAGTCGTCTAGATGCTTGCTGTATTTATTGACAATCAGGGCGCCTTTTGGAAATGAAAACAAAAGTTGTTGGACATTTGTCTTGAAAATAAAGTTAGTATGGTTTTGAAAGCTTTCACCCTCGTGTACATTTAGCGCACAAAACGATCCTGCGCGAGCGTTTAAGCAGATTTCAAACCGAAAAGATAAAACCAAGTTTTCAGAATGATTTGCCAGGCGCATTAAACCCCAAACGGGCTGAATTTGGCCGGCGGGCCTTGGTTTTTCCACCACTGTGATAGAACAATAAACCTCAAATTACAGAAAAACATAATACGCTTTTAATGCCCGTATTTAAAAAAACATTAAAAAATTAATAGTAAGTAAAGTCGTAGCTTTTTACGTACTTTATAAAACACATATTTGGGTTCAGCAACAAAACTTTCCTAAAACTTATTTTATAGCTTTATATCATCAATAATCTTTGCAGTTGTACCTTTACTCCAGAGGGCAGTCGATTGAAATCGCCATTGATGATACTGAGAAACCGCTCTTGCTTCGTAGTGATAATTACAGCAGCAGCTCGATAGCTTAACCCTTGCAGTAAGGCTGGACTTGATCTGAAGAAAGGTGGATTCGAAAAAGAAATTTACTAAAGACAAAAACTATGCGAATATTAGCGCCTGCAGCTTAAAGGCGAAAGTAGAATACTTTTTTATTAGACGCTCACAATATTTTGACGTGTAAGTGAACCTTTCACGAAACGTTTGCAGAAGATGCACAGAACTATAGAACCATAATTAATACTGCCTTGCCGAAAAGAAAAACCCGCTAATCACACTTTTATTACGAAGCGTGTGGATCGCTTTGAACAGT
This sequence comes from Trididemnum clinides, assembly GCA_963675345.1. Taxonomy (NCBI): domain Eukaryota; kingdom Metazoa; phylum Chordata; class Ascidiacea; order Aplousobranchia; family Didemnidae; genus Trididemnum; species Trididemnum clinides. Next base: position 25,866,110 of record OY776290.1, on the reverse strand, counting down.
TCCCTTTCTTTTGAATTTGATGTGAAGACAGACGCGATATTTCGATATCACTAACCAATTCGTAACAATTTAGATACCTAAGTAAGCAGTGCAATACACAGATACAATTGCATACTGTTTGGCATCATAATGTTACATCATTTCCTACTGGGTATTGTACGCCAGCAGTTGTATCTAACGAAGCTATTTGTAACTACTGGTATCAAGCGCTTTTATTTACGCATAAATAGTACTGTGCTTGTGCATCAAGACTACATTATTTACAACACTAGCAATATTAATCTAGCAGCGTCACTAAATGTCGAATAGCTAGTTACTTTAACTCTATCCTAACTGTCGAGTAATGATTGTAAATCGCTAGCCAAGTCACCAAAGCAACCAATCCAGAAATAGACAGCACGCCAGTTTTAACAGTTGCAGTCGAGACCCACTACACGGGCTTTGACTATTGTAATTAGCACAAAACGCTGTTAGGAAACTCTTAGCAAAACTTTGAATCAGGGGTTTTCTACCTTTTTCTCTCCGTGGCTCATTTCTGATATTGAAAATACTTTGTTACCCATTTCTCACATTTTCAAGCTGAATTAAAGCCCTTTTTTTACAGATCGACTTTTTCGAAGTTAAAATTTTTGGCACTTTCAAGCCAAAATGAAAACAAAGACCTTTGTTTTGAAGACTGTTTTGCACATTTTTGAGATCACTGTCCTAAACTGTGCAATTTGAAGCCGTGGCTTACCCGAATTTGTGTTGTAGCCCACTAGTGGGCCAGAGCTCACACGTTGATAACCACTGCTTTAATTAAACGAAAGAGTTTGCATCAGGGTATTTTTGGTTATTTGCCGATAAGCGGCAAAGCTGCACGCATTAGCAACATAATAAACAAAACCTTCGACAGTGTAGGCTACGCTTGTGATTGCCGAAGTGTTAAGCGGTTTGCATGACTTCATAGCACAACATTATCATAGGATATAATAAAGGGTGAGGGTAAATTTGCAATTGGCTTCAAATGTCAGCAATTGAGAGCAAAGAGAAAAGCTATTTGGTTAAAATGCCACTGCAAGCGATGTTGGTTCGTCGCGCGCATAAAGGCGAGTCTTGCTCGAGCGTGCTCACCTATTCTTCTATGACGTCAAGGAAAGCTAACCTTGAGGTCACCTCTACATAACAACTGCTGGCGCTTCAAGCGACCGATATATATACACCTTAACACAGCAGCAACGGAATGCAGTTTTTTTTATCAACTCTCCAATTGCCGCCATACAGCCATTGCATCTTTTTGTATATATCAAAATCCGAATGCAATGAGGAAATGAGGGCGCTTTTGTATTGGAGACTACGATTGGGTGTACGTCATTGTTAACAATCAATCACTCGCTTACACACACGAATTTGGTTACAGCAAGTCAAGCAAAACAAAGTATTTTACGTTAAATAAAATTATTTTCTCCAGGTTACTTTTAGAACTACCTGCTCTGTAACTCTTTAAAACGTAACACTTTGTTGGATATATTAGCAACCAATAGTAGATCTATCCAAGCATAATGATATAAAGCAAAATAGCACAAATACTCACAATCTTGAGAGCAATAACCTTGATAGAGGAGCCATTCTACTAGAAATAGTAATTTACAACACATAAAATCTCGAAAAATTTTTATGGAAGTGAAACACCAGACACAAATTAGGAACAAATAAGTCACAAACGATTTAAACACTGCAAAAAAAAGTTCACAGCTTGTCAGTGGAGCTAATGCTCATATCCCGGCCATGTGCAGTGCATGCCGAAAACAGCGAGATATCTGAAACGTAAATGGCAAGCCTCTAATTCAGTGCTCTTGACCTTTTTTGTACTTATTACCACTTTACGGATCTAACGAGCGAGATAGATGCTATTCCTGAAAAACTCAATCATCAGAAAACTATGAAACATACCGGTAACTGATATAACTATCATATTTTCAAAAAAAAAAAATGTAATTTCAAATTTACCCTGACGTAATAACTTTAACAAGTATATTTAAGGTCGATTCTGCTAAAGGCTAGACTGTAGAAGACACTGCACTTCATAGTTAATTTGGAGATTTCCATAGCTAGGACTTCGTACTGGTGTTTTAGCGGTCAAGTCTACATAGGCTTATAACGAAGCCTATCGCAAATCAGCGAATTAAATGCCTCAATAATTTTTCTGAGCCAATGTAAGATTCCTGAGTTCATAACCCATACATCACAAAACCGACTACATACGGTACACGTCAATATCCCTACTAACACTATCGCAGATATATCAACAAAAAAAGATTCACCTGGATGATGACCGCAATTATTATCAAAATGTGATTTATTTCTATTAATTTTTCATTTTTGTTTTTAAAGGTTATTAGCTCCACATCTTTAACTTCTATCGCCCGCTAGCACATTAGGCGAGAAGGTACCGTAGTAATAACATGCTCTGGCATAAGAGGCGGTATGTTACGCTTGATTGCTTTCAATCAGAATTTTTTTCTTTTGGCTTAAGCTTTTTTCTTTTGGCGTGCGCTTTTTTCTATTTTCGAGTATTTTTAGTTCACGCAACACTTTAGCTCATGTCATTCATTTTTGTCAAGCAAAAGAGTGGCGTCGTAGTTTGAAAAGCGGTGTTTCGTTTCCACCGCGAGCCAAACCTGGAGTTGGCAACGATTCGTTTCATTGAAACTACATCTACAACAACACTAAAGATACAAGGAATTCTATAAGCTATGCGTAGCAAAGTACGCTTAGCTGAGCGGGAAAATTTTGGGATAAGCTTAGGTGATGTTAAGAATACAGTTGTACATCTAGTGTCTAGATTAGCCTGTTAAACTTGCTGTATCGTGTTTAGACGATAGGTCTAGAGCAAGAAAAAGGCAGATGTCCCTCTTGCTATTAAAATATGAAACATCAGTGCAATTGTATCTTATTAACGCTGACAGCATTCTGGATATTTGGACTTCTACTAGCAAGTCTACCTTCAGTGTTACCGTATTCAATTCTAGTAAGTTACATTTCGTATTTGCAAGTACGCATGGGCTTATGTAGGTGAAATTTAAGTGACCATAGCGATCGCTAGCGAGTTTGAGCCAAATGAAGACAAGATTCGACGCCTGATCACCCTCGCTGTCTAAAAAAATGGTACAGCGCTTTCAAAAATAGCTTCCAAGTTCTACCTCTTCGAGAAAATTCAGAAGTTTGCGTTCTCCAAAAGATCACTTTAAATAAGTCATGTATCGGTAACCTACGTTGTGTCTACATGTGGCATCCTTTTTGCTTTTTTGTCTCATTCAGGTTTTGGTTTTCAAGTTTTGGCCTCAGAATGTTGCGTGAGATAGTGTCTCAGCTGACTTTCGTAAAATAAAGAAATGCATCGTTATCGTATCATCGCAGTTATATGATTCCTTAGCCTCGTAGTGGCTCGTTTGCTAGCCCTTGTTTGGCATTCAAACTTGATGCATTTTATACTCAACTTGTTTCGCATTTAACAAGCTAACTTGCGAAGCACAAAACCCAGTGCTTCAGGGTTAACAAGGTTTGAAGGTTGCGGTAAATGCAAAGGAGGTGCGAGATGTTCAACTTTCGGCGCGATTTTATAATTTAATTGCATTAAGAGAAATTGGGAAGATTCATCACTTGCTTTTTCGATCTGAGGAGCAAAAGCATTATGAGCCATTCGCGAATGGAGTTGGATGGCAAGTTTTGTAATCATTTACTGGTGTATTTAGGGAAGACATTGTGCAATGGCCCCCGCTTTTGGTCGTGACAAACGAAAGAAATCAGTTTCCTATCGCGTTTGTAAGTGACCTATACAGAAAGATTTTCACTTACGCTTTACAGCCACAACGCCAATTTTCGGCAAATTGTTGAAACAAAGTCTTCCTGTGATTAGTAATATCTTTCACCACAGAAACTCGATTTGATCTGTAGTGGAATCATCCCATCTCAGCAGTAACCAATATGAGAATTTAACGCCTCAAATTGAAAGAAGTGTAGCCCCAAACTAAACTTTTGACATGTTGGTTTTATTTGAAGTTACTTTATTAATATCACATTGTTTTTCACATTTTAACCCTAAGTAGATTGCTCTGGTTAAAAATTTGTTGTGCGAAAGGAGTTGAAGTTGTTTTGTTTACCTCGTTTTAAGACGTTGCTTTCATAATATGATTCTAAATAAGTTGTAAAAACAATAATTGTAAAAGTTGTTTCATTTTTTGATTAGGTATGCCGTTTTATTAACACCGCAAAAATTAGACAGGTTTGCAATTTAATTCTGCGTGGCATTTTATTTTGATCGCCAACATCATATTTTAGCAAAAGCAACAGTGATATGTTTTGCAAGATTATTTTATCAACAAAATCCCAGACCTAGGCCTAGGCGCATCTGCGATAGGTACGAAATTAACTAATTGTTAGCTTGACTTGATCGTTATCACAGTTCTTCCTCAGTTATCCGTACCTCGTTTAACCGGCATTCGGTTACCCTGTCGTCAGCGCACAATCTAAAAAGCAATCAGAAACTGATCAATTTTTTTAGCAGATGCACTGGTGCAAGGAGTAGTGAAGCGTCAGGTTTCTCAGCAACTTGCAAAATTTCTATCAGTTATTTAGCTATAAATGTGATGTTATGTTTGTATTCATAACTGTGTGATGTTTTTGTTTCTGCTTCTGTGGCGCAAATATATGAAATCAATTTCTTGGTTTTTTAGCTTATCCACTGAGATTTCTGAAAACATCCCAACTAGACCGTATAATCGAGGAAGCGCTATATCATTGTATAATGCTAGTACCGTATGTCGAGTTAACCGCCAAAGAATATAGAAATGTCGTTATTACATTGACTGTAATGATTGCCAATAAAGAAGCAGGCTTTGCCAAATACGCCTAAATGTGGTGATTTCTATTTTTTCATTTTCGATAACTGATGATAAATGAAAGCCGATGCAACCTAAATCAATGCTACTCCAGCACTTTCTTTGTTTAGCGATGGTAATCTCAGTTTTTAAATTGCTGAATAAGCACATTTCTTGAACGATGTTGTCTGCCTACAACTGCTTATTTCGTGGTCACGTTGCTAAGATGATTAAAATTCTTCTCGAAACTGTAATTTGTACCCTGTTTGGTACATAATTAGCAAATCAGTTTGACTTTTAAAATAGTTTTTTAAGGATTTGCAATCATGATAAAGCTAAAATTAGTTGAAATAATATCGAACTTTTAAAGTATTTTGGCGAGAAAAGCAGTGTGAGTTTGGAATAATGCGTAGAGAAAAACATTCGGTCCTTACGTATTATCGGGAGGACCTTAATTTTTGAGTCGTTTTTTTAAAGGTCGGGTTCGAATCTCAGCTGGCCAGGGCTTTAAAAGAAAGGCAGTGTACACTGAAGGGGTAGGCCCGGTATGTAAATGTACGGGGCAGTGTACACTGCAAATTTTTGAGTCGTTTTTTTAAAGGTCCTCCCGATAATACGTAAGTACCAAACATTCTATAAAAACTTTCTGTAATTCGCATTTTGAATGGGGGTCCCATTTTTATTCTTCTCTATTTATGAGAGACTTGTTCAGACTTTGTAGAGCAGAGGCACAGATTTTGCTTACGTTTTCAGAAGATATCACAGTGGTTGATGGATCAACTTACCTCTTTCTGTAGCCTTTTGCCTGGAATTTTTGCGGAGTGTGTTGGATGAAATTTTGCTTCGGAGCTTTATTAAAGCACGCTTCAAATTCTCTGATAAAACGTGAGCTAGCAGTGCGTAGCACCTCGACTCAAAAATCACCACTCGACGACTTCATTTTGTCACTTTCTACATAGTTTATGGGGTGCTCGAAGACCAAATGCATGAAGGGCCATTGTACTCCGGAAAACTTTGCTGGCCGCAAAAGGAGAAGCTTCACAGTGATTACAAATTTGATTTTGCTGTTCCAATCAATTTTGTGTTTTGCTGTACATCTCAACGCGCTTTTTCATGTTTTCTACTTGTTTGCCGCGCAAAAAAGTGATTTATCAGCTATTATGAAGTTACATGACACGTTAGCAAATGGGCAAAACAATTTATTGTTTCTTGTTTTCGGCTACCAGACGCATGTAGCCAGCATCCATTTCATAGCATGTAGCATGAGCCAGCCATTCTTTTCGGTGTGTCGCTTTTCAAATGCTCCATGATTGAGTTCATTTGCCACTGTGTGCGTTAGCAAACATGGTGCACACTTCAACGCAAAAGACTTTTTAGCGTTAAAACTACTCTTTGTTTAGAAGCTTACTTCCACAATGCTCGTAACTGAAGGAGGCCGACAAGGGTCATGCCCCATCCCTAATTTTTTGAAACTTGATCAAGAAAAAAGTCGATCTTTAAAAACGTCACCAAACAACTTTACGATACAGATTTGACAAAATTGAAGGTTACAAAAAGCGATTTTTGAAAAGTCATCTAACAAAACTGACGAACATTACGATCAAAATGTGTCTTTTTGGCCCTCTCTCCTAAAAATTCCCCTTTACTTTTGCCATGCAATGCACATCTGCCAACTTGCTGTTGAATTAGAGAGCCTGCTGTTACAACAAAGTGCAAAAATTACCGCTTGCTTATATCATCAGAAAGCTTAAAAAAGCAGTGTTTCACCATAGTAGTTAGCCTACGTATCTTCCTGTATTTTCATCATGTGTGACTTCATTGGGGCTGCTGTAAACGCAATGCATCTGTCCAAGACGTAGTATATTTATCGCCTAGCCATTTCGCAGTGGAAAATGCCACATACTCGAGGTGTTCGCTTGCTGCATGCGGCTTGTGTGCCAGAATGTGTACTACATTGAGATGGACCATGCTTAATATATGGCAATGCAATCGCTACAACATCAGAATCACAGTACATCAATGATATAATCCGAAACAGACAAAAATGTCAGCATTAGATTAAAAATTTCAGTGATCTTTTACAACTTAACAGGATCGTGAAACACTCTATATATGTACCAAACTCGCTAAGCAATAGGGTCAACCGTGAAGAGTAAAAATGTGAAACCGAATTTTTTCATGACCGGTTAAAATTATGTCCTGAAGCTAAAAATGCAACGCTATTAAAAAGAGAAAAAATTGCTTCATATTTCATTTCATTTGTGTAGTGATTTGCCAGTGCAATTCATGCGTATTGAAGTTGGCAAGTTATGAAATGAAAATTCTTCGGACGAAAAAAAGCAATATCAGTGCTATACTGCTTTGTGATGGTCGGTTTACCGATATTATTTGAAATAATAAATGCTTGAGTGTGATTAACAACCAAAAACCTATAACTTGTTAACAAAGACTCAGAGATATATCACGTGTTAAACACCTGGATTTTTGTTCGAATTGAGTCAGGGCAATTAGTAAATAGAATATGAAACGCGTGTTTCACGCCGTCAGCTTTGTTCGGTCGAAGGCTGTAATGATATAACGCTTTCAAGACGGGTAATTGCTACAAAAAACTTTGAAGTTTGCAATGAGGGATTATACGCGGTTTTATCGCTAGCGTATGGTTTTTGCGTCATTTGATACTTTTGTCTACAATCGAGAAAAAATGAACTGGCCATCAGCAGATTACAAATTATAGCTTTCAATCCAAAATGGGAGCGTCCCACTGTGAAAAACTCACGCAAATCACGTTCAAAATTTTCATCAAATGCCAAAGCTTATATATTGATAAATGTTTATCATAAGAAGTAACTTTCCAAGCTTGCTTTATATCACGTTTTTTCAAACTTTTTCGTTTTGCGACCCAGTTAGGGGAACAATGTTATCGCCCGAAAAATGCAAATCAAAGACATAAATTTAAATTTAGTCTACAAAAGAAGTCGCAAATCGCATTTTTTCGACTTCCGACCTGTAGCTTGAAAAGCCCTGCTTTAGATAACCTTGAACTTGACCTTGGCTACTAAGGCCCGCGTGGATGGGTTTTGTTTTATGACAATCGTGAAGGAATGGTCAAGCAATCTAGCCTCCCAATGATTACGCCTGCGTTGACATGCCCTTGGTAAAGGCATTTTACCACAATTTCCTTTCATTTCAACAAGCGGTAGATTTATTGAAACTAATAGCAAACAACGAAGTGGAAAGTTGAAGCCCCAAACCACGACTGGAGAACTCTTGCTATGTCACTGGCCGCTCTGTCGCTGCCTTCGAGTGCGGACGATTAACATGCTATTGAAACAAAATTCAGCCTGAACTAACATGGATGTCAAAGTTTTGATTAATCATGTCATCGTTTCTGCCACAGACGAAAATGTTTATAAGAGCAAGGAGGGCTGTTGTGCCCCCTTAAAATTTTAGTCATGTGATTATAATAACTAAAAAAGGATTTTTTAGTGCATCGCAGAAGACCGGCCGCAAAGTCTCAGTTTGATCTAGGGTGAAAAGGGCTATGATTTTCCTCATATTTTTCAAAGCTCATGGAAACCGGATTGTTACCCAAAATGAGCGAAACAATCGCTTTCGACAAGCTAATTTCAAAAAAGATTCTAGATCCGCCTTAATTTCCGCCCCCTACTCAAAATTTGACGCTACCTCCGCTACAGTTTCTGTCTTAATTGTCTTAGTCAATTTCACGTCATTTTTTTTCAAATTGCTTAGCCTAAGACCTCTTTAGGTTTAAAATTGTTAAACTGTTGTTTACCATGTCAATTATTCCACGTGAATGGGTTGTTCAAGTCACCGATACAAAACACTTGAAGTTTTTTTGTAAAACAGGTGCTTTTTCACAATTAATGACTCGATGTAGCAGGTATTTTCAAGCCCAGCTAGCTGATGCGTTGTGGCAAGCTTCAGCAAAGTTTTGATTACTATCTTCGTTTTTGTAGCTCCAAATTGGACCATGGGTGGAGTGGCCATCGAGTATTTTGAGGGTCTTTAGCAAGTCGGTACAATGGACATAAGCCACCCCTAAAACCAGAGCGAATTTTAAGAGTTCCGCAATCAGGGGGAACGGTAAAATCTTCGCAAATTTATACAACTTTATTTGAACCCATACAATTCGATGTTCCCAGCGCTGCTGGCTCAAAGGTATTTTTGCGGCGCGAGTTGCAACCAAACAGCAAAATCTGTCGTAAAATACCCATTTTATAGCATAATTATGTAGCGTATACCATCAGAAAGCGCCATTGCTGCATTTCTTCGCCGTTCAGCCTATAAATGTCCTCAGGTGACTTGGAAGCAATATATTTAATAGCGCATGTCGCCTCATAACCGTTTTCCAAATTCTGTTTGTTTGAAAATTTTATTGCTTTCCGTTTGCTGAAGTTAAAGATTTGGAGTTCGTTTTCATGAACTGCAAAATCATCATTAAACATCGACTTGTAATCTCGGCAATCAATGAAAAAAAGCGTGAAGAAGTCCTCTTTTCAAAAGTTACCTAGAAACATGTTAAATGTTTGCGTTTGATCAAAGCAAATTATTAAATCGGTTGACTCGTTTTCAAAATGAATGAGTTGTTATGTCACGTGATCATTGCACCTGGTAAACATTACGGGCTCGTGCAAGTGTTAATGTTCTGGAAGGCGCAACTTCAATTTCCATCAGTAGATAACATGCAATTATTATGTTAGCCTAAAAAATGTGACGGCCGCAGAATATGAATGTTTGTTTTTCAAATTGAAAGGGTAGCCACGACATCGAATTCATTTGGGGATGTAGGTCCTTTGGAGGGGCGGTTTCTGTATTTGCAGGATTTCATAAGATTTTTTATGAAGATGACAGATATAGTCGAAGTTAACTTTTTAACTTCGTGTTACTTTTTTGTTACAGACATTAAGAAACGAAAACACCTTACTAGATCCCGAAGCAGAAAAGCTTTGGGGAGAATGGGGGGAGTGGCTACCATGCTCCCGATCTTGCGGAGGGGGAGTGACGTATATGTCACGTGAGTGCCAAGCATCAAGGTTTGTAATTTGATTGTCACATTACGTATCAGGACAAGGCTAATTTTTTTCTCATTTAAGACTGGTTTCCATTAGGCGTAAATCGCAGGCGTAGCGTGAAAAACTTTTTTTTTCTATTTAGTTTCATGCGCGCATAAAACTAAATTGTGAAACAAAGAGTTTTTCACGCTATGCCTGCAACTTACGCCTAATGGAAACCAATTTTTACTTTTATTCCGGTCACAGGAAAAACAGTCTTTTAGTTCCGCTGTAACCGACGCCGCTGGCAGATAGCTTATCTACCACAGCCAGCACAATCAAGCAGGAAAAATTGGTGTAAAGTGTCTTCCTCGAATGCGCAACATCGTATCATCTTGGGGTCTGAACGTATGGTCATTGTCACCATAAACGGCGTACCAACAAACTCGACCACGTTAAAGGCTTATCACTGATGTGGTTGGGAAGATTTTTCTTACAAACTCTGGCTTGAAACTGGTACAGGCTTGTGATTAAATTCAAAAATGATATTGACCGTCTTTCTCTGGTGTTACATATTGTATTGCACTGCGTCAAAACCTGGAGCTTCATTTTACGTTGTCTTCTGATCAAAAACAAGCTGAACAAATACTTTGCCGACCCTTCAATCGGCTTGTTCCAGCATTTTTTAGTTTCGTTTTTCTGCGACTCAAAATCGTTCAAAAAAACGGTCTGCAGCGATGTCTACCACCCAGGCCTCTAAAACAACATGACGACCTTTTTTGTTGATTATAAACTTTTGAAGTGATGATTTTGCCCATTTTGGTCTCCAAAACAACATAAAGGCGTTTTTCGGAGGATTAGGGGACGTTTTTTTGAGATCAACTTTTCGAAAAGTGAAAATTTTGCTTCTCTCAAATGGTAGGGCATTGTTCTTTATACCCCCCCGAAATACCCCACTGTTCAAGGCCCGTCCGTTAGGTCTTCCTCGCAACCCACGGATTGAGAAAAGCCTTAACTGCGTTTGTTCAAGGCAATATTATCAAAACAATATATAGCTAAGTGGAACAGACATCACGGAATGCAGGTTCGTTGATGTGGTGTAGTCATTTTTGCATTGTATTTGCATTTTTATCTTCCTGATTCGTAGGACAGCAATAATGACGCTGAGCACTTTTCCGCATTTCATTATTTTAGCTCAATCGCTAGTTTTATTCTTGATGAATTTACTGCTTATTAGAATGCGGCTAGAGAAAGAAACCATTGCTTTCCCAAGGGCATCGTAAGGTTTGAACTCATGTTCGTTCATTGTTTCATTAAATCGGTGCCCGGCCTCAATTGATCGCCGAGACCTTTGTTTGCAAATCTCCACCACAGTTCTTTCATCTGCTCACTGGCCCTATTTTTTTTGAAAATACATGATAGTAGGTCTTTGTCGTCCTTGTCCATCACTGCAAACTGCTGACGGTGATTTGACCTTTACCTTTAAGAAAGTTGATACGAGAACGCTTTCTAAAAGAAAATCATTTCTACAAGGTAGTCTGCTGTCAAAACGTGATGAAACAGTAAGCATAAAAGTTAAACGTAGTCTCCACTGGGTCGCCATTTCAAGTGGTTCCCGCAATATGATAGCAACACTGTCTCGAGTTGATTCGATCACTTTATACCATGCAACCATCATTGCTGCAAAGAGCAACCTTCTTGACGCAAGGCTAAGTGGCGACCACTGAGGTCAAGTTCATAAAATAGATCTAAAATGGAGCATTTTACCCAAAGTTCTGCACAATATCCTGAAATGTATCATAAGGTGAAGGATTACCACTTCGGCGGCCGCAGAGTCACAACACATTGTGCAAGATTTTGCAAATTCGTTACTACATTAGAAATAGTCGCTGTGATAGTTTGAGACGATTAGCCAGGAATAAATTTATCGTAAAGTCCTTCGCATTTCATTTTGATGACAAGAGTAAGATGAGAAAGCTGTGAAAGAAAAATTTATCTGGCATACTTTGTTCCAGTCTTGTCAAGTGTTTACCTTACCACTTACAAAACCCGATCGTTCTAAAAACGATCAGCTTGCCTAAAACAATGTACATTCTCCGTCCCCTACTTTGTTTGCCTGGTGATGGTACTGCTACTACCACTAGAAGACAATACTTTCGATGCCGGCCTTATTTTAAGATATCCCCTGGTGCCAGGCAATTTTGCTTTTTTCGCGTATTTTTGATTTTTCAATAAAATGCATTTTTGTTAAAGTACAAGCAATAAACTGAAATTTTTTTATTCAAACAAGTTTGGAAAAACTTCGAAAACTGATATATCCGTGATGTTGAACTTTACTGCACCGCTGCCAAGACAAATGTATCCGTCATTTGGCTGCGAAAGTATTTAAAAAAAACAACTTTTATTTTTGCTTTTTCTGGACCTGAATAATTCTGGTGAAAAGACCAATTCTTCCAGTGTATTCAATGTATTTGTGAGTAGTTGCAGTTCACAAGTAAATATCACGCATTTAAACCGACAAAGGTTGAAATTACCAAATAAACCACACACCAATATTAACTAAAAGAATATATTTTACTCTGTCAACATTATTAAACTCTAATTACACATTAAATGATGTCAATGCCAATAAAAATTTCTTTATAGTACATGCAACACTAAATAAACAAATACATAAGCATACCAGTTTTGTTGATCAAACACTAACAGAATGAATTTCCTTAATAAATAGCAAAATATTGTAGTTGTCAACTTCCAAGTGCTTGTGCGATAATGTAATACAGAAAAGCTTTTCTTATAACTCTCCTACTAACGCACAGTGAATAGCTATTTTAAAATTACCGGTGCATGTACAAATGAGGTCAAAGGGCAGGACAAAAAAGCGTGCTTTTTACGTGCGCCACAGAAGATCACACGAAACGAATTAACTGTGGAATTAAAGACACAGGTTCAATTCGGTATGAATGTCAAAACGCAAGGAGCAACTAAATTTATCTTTAGACTAATAAGTGACTTTGATACAGCCAAAAATTGAAATTTGTAACAGCTAATTTACCGACTGCAAATTGAACATTTAAACTACTTACTACGCAGTCGCATCGGCTTTATACTTCACAAACTCTATCCACTAACGTAGGCTACGTAATAGAGCATGTTCAAGACGCTAATTTCTATGCATTTCAAGGTACATTGCAAGCGTATGTGGTCCTTTTCAATAATGACCAGAACCGTAGTCCATAGTCTGGTGCTGGAGACTGTGAAAGTTTTTTTTGCGGGAGGGTGTCACAAAATTGTATTTACCGGTATTTAATATTTATCTTACACTGCTTTTTATTGTTTAGCAGCTAGTACATTGGATATCCTTCCGAGTGGGCACATTCGGTTTCCACAAAGCATTAGAGAGACTTTCCAATTGCTAGGTGTACTCACGACCCGCGCTGCGTGAAAACATGTGCTATGCGGGCCGACTCAAAATTCCCAAAGTCTGGAGAAGAGCACTTGTAGTTGCGATCCCAAAGCCAAACAAACCTGTAGAGGACCCAAAGAGCTATCGCCCCATCTCCTTGCTCTGTGTCCCCTACAAGATCCTCGAACGACTGATCTACGCTCGTATTGAACCTATTGTCGACCCCCTGCTCCCAGGCGAGTAGGCTGGGTTTCGACATGGTAAATCGACAGTGGATCAAGTTGTTTTACTAACACAAAACATCGAGGATTCTTTCGAGGCAAAAAAGAAGGTCGGTGCTGTGTTTGTAGATCTGACAGCTGCATATGACACTGTCTGGCATCGTGGCCTCACCTGCAAGCTGCTGAGACTTCTCCCGGATAAGCACATGGTTCGTATGATCATGGAACTTGCCCGGAATAGAAGTTTCACCCTTACTACCGGTGACAGCAAGCGAAGCAGGTTGCGACGTCTGAAAAACGGCGTCCCACAGGGATCGGTCTTGGCGCCCCTTTTCAATATCTATGTGTACGATCTTCCTTCAACGGTCTCCAGAAGGTATGCTTATGCCGATGATCTGGCACTGTTATACTCTTCTGATGACTGGAAGGACCTGGAAGGGGGTCTTAAGTCAAGACATGACTACGATCTCAACATATCTCCAGATTTGGAGGCTACAGCTCAGCCACACTAAAACGGTGACAACGGCCTTTCACCTGAACAACAGAGAGGCCAAACGTGAGCTTAATGTCTACAACAATGGCAAACGCCTGCCATTCTGTCCACTCCCTACCTATCTTGGAGTTAAACTGGACAGATCACTTACGTTTCGTCACCACCTTGAGGCATTGCGCAAAAAACTAACAGCGCGCGTTGCACTGATGAGACGACTTGCAGGCTCAGGTTGGGGCGCCGGAGCTAAAACACTGCGTACAGCCGCCCTATCTCTGGTCTACTCTACTGCGGAGTACTGTGCACCAGTTTGGTGTCGCAGTACACACACTCGCCTCATCGATAGTGTTCTCAACGACGCATTGCGCATTGTCACTGGATGCCTGCGTCCAACTCCAACAGACTATCTACCCGTCCTCGCAGGTATCCAGCCGGCTGAGCTTCGCCGATTAGGAGCAACACTCTCCCTGGCATATCGTGGCAGTCTGGACCCTGACCATATTCTTCATGAATTATTGGCTGGGTCCCCAGACGGCTACAGAGAGAGACTAAAATCTAGACGCCCCTATGTGCCCGCTGCACGGAAGTTACTGCAAGATCTAACTGAATTGGATATTCGTGCAGCTCAATGGACTAACTTTAAATGGAGCACGGAATACTCGGAGTGTTCATCTGATCTCCGTGCTTTCATTCCTGGGACAAGCACTAGGCCAATGTGGATGGGCCTGCCCAGATTATCATGGGTCAGGCTCAACCGCTTGCTGGCTGGTGTTGGGTGTTTTCAGTCGTTCATGCACAAATGGGGCCTTGCTCCTACATCGAATTGCGAGTGTGGCGCTGTAGAACAAACCGCAGAACACATCATTCTGACATGCCCCGTACATCGGGCACCTACAGGAATACGTGGACTGACGGTTTTGGATGTCGACACACGATGCTGGCTGAGTACCATCACTGCCAGCATCTGAAAATGTGGATCCCTCCCAAAAGAAGAAGAAGAAGCTAGTACATTAAGAAAAGCAGAAAAGAGAGCCGCAGGATGCAGGAAAGCACAAAAAAGATTGGAAACCCCTGGGTTAAAAGGTTCACTTTATGATCCATGGACCTTGAATTAATTTCTTTGTAGAGTCATGCTGATATGTAACAAATCTTATTTATAGATATTTTGCTTGACGCAAAATCTTTTGTCACAAAAATACATAGGCGCGTAACAATATTTGCTGACAAGAAATTGTGAAGGATGCGTTGGCGCTTCAAACCAGGATCTAAAAATATGCAAAGAACGTTATTGAAAAGTTTAAAATGCGTAATGTGCTTTGAAATGCATCTTACTGCAGGGTAATTTCTATTCTAAATTCGAACGCTTAATAAAATTTAGTGCAGTAGTCAAGTAATCAGATATCCAGAAAACAAATTCAACTCTGTGACACCTTTTTGTACAAAAACGAAAACAATGCAATTTTTAAGTACATCTCTCAAAAGGCTGTTCATGCGTGAAAAACACAACAAAAAAGAGAAAATACCGCAAATAGTTGACCTACGAGCGATTGCAAGCAGCTGATTTGAGTTTTTGCTGTGACTGCTGACAAAAAATAGAAAGAAAGAGGACATTAAGACGTCATTCAAAAGTGTGCATACCATGTAGCAATATCTGGTCATCTGTAATCCTCCGCCTTTCCATTTTAGTTTTAAAAACAAGCTTTTCATTAACAAAAATAAAATGTTGCTGTGATTTTGGCTGCACTTTTTATTGTGAGAAGTGAAGTGTTTTATCATTTTTTCCATTGTGTTCAAAACTTCACATCATTTCTTAACACAAAATAAACTTGATATCTTTTCTCGGCACATAATGGTTGGAGTGAAGTATAATGGAATTGTATTACTGCAGAAGATCTACTTTAGGCCAAAAACGTAACAAATATTGCTTCTACTTGTCACATATCCTGTGATGACTCCTCCTCTTCCTCGGGATGGAGGTGCAGCACGAACGACAATCCAGGTTGACGCCGTCAACCTAATTAAAATAGGCTAGGGGAAAGGTGGCAGCCCATTTCGCACCAGTCATTCGTGTAACCCCACCACCAATAAGGCGGACGGGCATTGGCGGGTACCCAAGAGTCGCCTCTTACGACATGGTGGGTGAGCAGCTTCACAATTGTAACCTGGTGAAGTACGGGTACGCCACCTGTCTGCCACGTAAAGATGGAGGCATTCCATTAAGTGCCTTGCCCTAGGACACAAGCAAAACACCATCCTTTTTTTTATCCTAAGCGCCAAGCGGTGAAGCTGTGAATACTATTTTTTAAACTTTTTTGGTATGACGCAATTTAGGGAATGAACCCCAGGTCTACCCACTGCGAAGCGGACACTCTAACCTCTACACCATCGCGCCGGTAATCATCAAACATTCTCGTTATTGCTATTAAAACTAGATATGGAAAAGAGATAAGCATTCCAAAACGCCTACAAATTTAATATTTCAGGAAAAGGCGAATATTTAATGATTTTGTCCGCAAACTCAATTTTTGGAACAAATAAAGGTAAAGTTTTTATGAGAAAAAAAGGGTCAATTTCTTTTTTAAAAGATTACCTAGTTTCTGACAACTAGCAAAAGCCGAATATTCTGGGTAGAGTTGGTTTGTTCCCTCCATCAGCGGTATATATAACCCTTTCGCGTTCTAACGCGGTGTTCCTGGTTTCAAGAGTATCCCCCAGGTAACGCTCGAATATCATGCCAAGTCAGAATGAGCTGGCTGATCTGCATTGACGGAACAGCGGCATTCGCCGTTATAAATTTGTGCGGTATCCGTTGTATGCGAATCTTAGGCCTAAAACAAGGGGGAACTTAGGGGTTTCGGCCTCCCCCACACCATTTTCAGCTCCCCAAAATGTTATTAGGCTTTCACAAATTTGAAAAATTTATTTTCAAAGCCAAACCATCTTTTTAAATTTTTTTCTTCAAAAAAAATCAGAAAAAGTTTTTTAACTAGATTTTTTGACCAAAGTAGTGCGTATAAAAGTTGATCTCCAAACAAAAAGGTCTTTCCGTCAGACCCCCTCTCCCCTTGTAAACAAAATGTTACACTTGTGACATGAGAGCGTACAAAAAATTGAAAACCACCATTTCATGTTTAGTATTTTTAACCGATGTATTTGGTTTTCCATTATATTCAATGACTACCGTCACATGGTGCCGTCCTTTCTGGTGTTTTCCGCTATTGGCACTTTCTCCTATTTCATAGACAACTGGTGTCCCAATTAATAGACAACCCTATAGGAAACCGTTGGGATGTTTTGTTTGAGAATCGTTATTCTTCATGTTTAATTTCGACTGTAGTTTATAAAATTCGGTCAACAGCTTTGTCTGTGTCAAATTTTATGTGAAACGATATAACAAGTTTACTACGTAATTACAAGGAGAGCAGGATGTTTAGTCTGGTAGATTCATAACAATTCAATAGAAATCACTTTTTATATTTAGGTCAGACGGCATTGGAAAATGCAAAGGACCAAACAGGAAATATAGCTCATGTAATATCCAGGTAATAGTATTATTTGTGTTTATCTTTCTGATTACCTGAAACAAGCTCTTGTCACAATTGATGAAAACTTGTTTTAGAATTTTACTTTTCAAGAATCTGCAAACTTTTCAAGATAACTAACGTTCTACAAAGGGTTATTCCTAAATGCGCGTTTTCCAAAGGGTTGTTCCTAAATGTGGTTTCTACTGGAATAAGTGTGACCTGAGTGAAGCCCTTTGGACGCTTATCAAATAGGCTATCAAAAAATTTCCCGGTTTTGTTTGTTTTGTCTCCTTACAAAAGCGTTGGCATATTCATGGACTGTTAACTCATTTACTCATTATTACCTTAGTTTAACTAATGGAAAAAGCTTTATAGCTAAAAGCTATGAGTAGGTTAATGATGCTAATGAAAAGAAAGACACCAGACACATTTCGAAGCGCCAATTTGCAGAAAGAAACATGGCGCTAGACAAACAACGAAAGCTTTTTTTTTAGCTGTATGGTATCGTATGATTGTTGGTCAGACGTTTCGATTTTGTCTTCCAAACTGGCCATTAAAACTTATTTAAAGACCACCCGTGCTCTATCAATATAGGTCAGCATATAATATCTCTGTGTTTACATTTAGAAATTTATGTGGTAAATTACTTTTACTATTACTCATAAAAATATAGCACGTGTATCCTTAATCATCAAAGTTAAAATGATGATAGTTATGTTTGGCGCTAGCTGGAAGCAGCCTACAGTCCATGGTGACATCTCTCCATTTCTTTTGATCTTAAAATGTCCCTGAGACTTCATATCCTCTGTTGTGCTTGTTTTTGCCAAGCAGCAAGTTTACTAATAAACAAGATATTTTGAATTTAGGCATATACTTAATTTAGCATTGTAATATGTCAAAGCGACAGATGCGTAAAAGTCTTAACTGTATACCCCATTGCTGTTTTCAAATGTGTCCCCCTTAACCATCATCAAACTGGGAAACCATGATTTATTTTAATTGCCGTTTTTGCAAAAAGATGATGCCGCTTTGCTGCAAATACCAAATAAGGGAGCTGCCAGAAATCACCACAAACTTATTGATCACGTGATCGATTTGTTCATGTTGATCAGTTGCGTAAGCAAGCTCATTGACCGTGACAAATACTAAGTAATTTCTAAATTTTTAAAAGTTCAAGTGCAACGGATAACATGTAGCTAAATACCTGTGGTAAGAAACTTAACGTATTACAACTTTTTTACCATATTCGGCTTTTGCTAGTCGTCAGAAATCCATATTACATTGCTTTATTGAAGCAAGTAGTGACTTTTCGGTTCTGATGCTTTGTACGTTCACTGCCGCGTACAAGATACGAGGTAAATGCACTCGACTGTGGAAATTTTTAAGGGAGGCATATGGCTTGTTTTGCTTTTAGGAAAATGGTCATGAGAATAGCCAAAGACTACAGGAGATAAACTGAAGCCAAAGGCCTAAGCGACCTGCCTTTCTTAAACTAGGCTTGGTATTGAACCGTTAAAGTTAGTCGATAAAGGTGGCATAGACGTTGGTGGGAGGATAAAGGGGCCATGCCATCGAATATTTTAAACCTGATCAAGGTGTAAAGTTATTTTTTAGCACAACGAAGCGATCTTCTGAAAAAAAAGCGACAGAAACCCGCAGAGTATATTTTTGGCCCCTGTGAAAATTTGCCTCGGGCTATGCTAAGGGTAGCTGGAGATTGTGAAAAATGCTAAGAAATCTCTTATGACTACTATCCCCGAAATTCTCCGAAAAGGGATAGTGACTTCAGAACAAACAGTCTACCTGTACGTTGAAAATGATATGAGAAAATAAACTTTATTTTCAATTAGCTGCGTCGCCTCCTAGCTAATCTTTTATAACACGAACTCATTTGATCTTTTTAGTTTAAATAGTTAACCTACCCTACCCGCATAATTTTGCATGTAAAACTATTTATTTTTTTATGGCTATTTATTTTCAAATTGGTAATTTTAATGGTGTATTATGGCTTAATGTTGTTCTTTATTACATAACAATGTTGTAGTATGTCGAACATTTCGGTAATCTCTTATAGAACTTTCAGTTGGCAGTTGGCTAATCATTTAAACCCTTTATTATTGGCTCTACGCTTGACATAATATGATGTCTCGCGGGCTACACACATGTAGGCTGCTGACTACTTTGCTCTCAAAAATTTGGGTTCAGCTAAGGTCAAACAAAAAAGCGTTTTGTTGGTAGTTTTGGACGTAGAATATTGGTTTTAAGAAAACATTTAGTGCTTGACAGTACAAACAGCTTTTTGCAATTCCTTTTGCATTTTGTAAAC
The DNA here is from genome assembly GCA_963675345.1 of Trididemnum clinides. Taxonomy (NCBI): domain Eukaryota; kingdom Metazoa; phylum Chordata; class Ascidiacea; order Aplousobranchia; family Didemnidae; genus Trididemnum; species Trididemnum clinides. The sequence goes on along the minus strand of OY776290.1, from coordinate 25,846,272 downwards.
AATTTCACCGGACAAAAGCCACATATTTTGATAATTGAGTTCAGTTAATGAGATTAGAGTTTCCTTCAAAAGTTTGCAATTTCCGTGTACTGTTCTAAGCGGATAACTGGCGTATAGTATCTTATGCCGTGACAGCTTTCGTTTAACATACAAGGATGGCGTAAACAAAATGTATAAGCTGACAGTCTGATACACTTAACTTCCATGTCATTGTAACAAAGTGACAGTAACCTCCCGTACCTTGGTCAGTTAGCTTTTGTCGTGATAACAAGACACTCTGCCCGCTCAATGGCAATGTCACTTTTTGTGAAAGCCACCAACGGCTCAAAGGCGCAATTTAAAGGCTTGCGAGTGCATTGCTTGCTTTTTAACAGTTGTGTGATTTGAAACTACACTTCACGGCAATCTTTACATCTTGGCTGCACTACTTGTGCGTGAAATGCATTGACTGTACCGAAAGTGAGGCAGCTTCGAAACAAGTCTAAACAAAAGTTTTTTTCTAGGATTGTAAAGCTTTCTTTGATTGGAAAACAATAATGGTTCTACTTCTATCACTTTGATATTATTAACCACCAAAGTTTCTAATCTCAAACGTTTTTTACGTTGGAACCCTTTTACATTATTTGTATAGTAGAGGAACCCTTATATAAATTAATACTTAATAAGAGCAAAAATATTGGTATAATTTCATAAAAAAGTATTAATTTTATTGTAAAATTATCTACTAAAACTTATTGTAAAGGTATTGTGTAATTTTATTGTAAAATTTATATTTTTTTATGAAACTTATACGAATTTACGAATTTTCAATTTTCGTGAAATTGATACTTTTTTTATGAAATTTATGCGAATTTTTTTGCTCTTGAATTTACGAAATTCCGAACTTTGAACTGATTTCTGACACCTCATGTTCTGCAAACAACATGAAGACTTTTTTTGAGATCGACCGCCTTTCGACCTGCAATCTTGGGATATATTCGCAAGATTGGCAGTTATGTTCGCACTTTTACTGAACAAAAGTTGCGTGATTCGAGGCGTAAACTGACAAAAGTGGAAAATCCATGGTTTTCACTGCAATTTTAGAAAAAATCCCTACGCAAAATAAAAAATCCCGTGGGGATAAATGCTTACGAATGGCAGCCCTGGCTGACAGCGAATGCGTTAAATGTTGCTTTCCAATGTAACTTTTCGAAACCCACTTTGAGAATCACTGTTCTAATCTATTCTAATATCTAATAATTATATTTTTACCAGGATTGTCCGGTTGGTGCAATTGATTTTCGAGCGGAGCAATGCTCCGCTTTCAACAATCGATCCTTTGGAGGTCAGACCCATGAATGGCTGCCATATATTGAAGGTAGGCTTGCTTTTGACATGGCTTACGTCAGGGCCTAGGTCTTGCAAACATTTTCAGACAAGTCCATGTTCAACATCGTTTTACTTATCAACCAATGGTTTCTCAAACACGAATTTAAAGCACAGTGATGTTGTCGAATGTGAATTGATTGAATTAATTGGTTTATGACGAAGAGGTGATGTCGGGGATACGAGTCTTCGAATGGCACAAGCGTTTTGAGAGTAGCCGCGAGAAAGTGTAGGATCACCCTCGGTCAAGACTGCCTTCCACAACGAAGACAAACAAAAACATCGGCAGAGTGAAACGTGAGGATCAGACAGTAAATCAGCGCTTCTACCAGCTCGGTTCTCATTCACCTCCATGATCGAGTTCGATGCAATAGACGGGCACTGTGGATTGACGAATCAGGGCTGCCGCATACAACGCGATCAATGTGAGGCAGCTCTTAATAAAAAAAAAATCACAGCTCTCTGCTACCTTCCATATTTTCTAGATATAGCATTGTGTGAGTTTTGGCTTTTTTCCAGGCTGAGGTTTGTGATTAAAGGAACTTATTTCTCTCTTTAGGAGAAATTAAGATCTGTGTGACAACGGATCCGAAGAGCCACAAAGAGGAAGAGTTTGCCAAATACTTTCGTAGACGCCAAGATCAAGTGCACAAAGGCATGGGCTAGGAGGGGGAGCACTTTGAAGGGGGCAATGCGTAATTTATCTGAAAATGTTAAATCAAAAGTTTTCTGACAATAGTCCTACTTCTTTTTTGTCGCTTCTCGTAATTTACATCATCGCGTACAAACAGCCAGAGGTGAACAACCGCTGGCAAAAGTGGTTCATTTCCGCTCTTGTAAGATTAGCTGTGCTCCGCGCTCCTTTAACTCTTTCGCTCCCGCGATCATCAACTGATGATCTCGTGTTTTCAGTGTTTACCTCAAATTTTGTTAAATTGAGTTACAAAATTAGTTTAATAAAAAACCGATTTGTGACTTTATTTTTCATCCGATTTTCATAAAATTTTCAAAAGATCACGCTTATTTCCTCACGCATCGGAAGATGCATAATTTGTGCCCTAATTCTTGGATTTTTATACCCAAAAACGGTTAAAATGACCAACAACCCAGTTGCAGACGACAAAATCGGCCAAATTCTCAGCACGTGCCAACTACACTAAAATCAAATTAAGATTACATCTTTACCACATAACCAAACTCTTTATCATTAACACAGTCTGAAAACTACTCTTTTGGGGCATCATTTGATAAAATTTCAAACGATAATGATAAATTTTACGTTTTTGAATTTCCAAATTTTTTAGGGGTCTCAAACCCCCCCCAAACAAATTTGAATGGTAAGTAGATAAAAGTAAATTTAGTGCGTAAAAAATATGATATGTTGCTAAATACCGGTCTCATTTGAAAGCTTAAGAAATTTGCTTTCCAGCAATATATAACTTTAAATAGTTTAGACTAAGTGGTATATGATATTTACTGATCAAAAATGAGTACTGTACATCATGTCAGTTCAAACCCCCCAAAATTTTTTGACATACCTTCACTAAATTACAATTTTTAGAAAAACTACACCCTATAAAAAGATAAAACAAATTGCAAATGTTTCACCACTAAAGTCGTCATTTTGTATCAAATTTCCAAGGAGACAAGAAGCGAAATACAAGTTTAAAAGCTAACAGAAGTTTGCCTTCTCTAAATCAAAGTTTGCTGTTTCCCCCTTGTTTCTCAAGAAATGGGAAGGGTGTAAACAAGCGGCTGTTTCATTGTCAGTGACAGCATATTCTATTTAAACTTGATATTTTCTGAATCTTGAAGAAATTCCCTGTTCAAAAATACATAATGTTACATGGTTTAGGCTAACCTCTAGCAGATAATAACTGATCATATTTTAGGTACTAAATTTAACTACCAAAATTTGGTACCGGTCGGTACCGGTCGGTACCGGTCAAAAAAAAGGTCATGTGTCTCAGAAAATTGCAAATTGTAGAAAACCTAGGCTCTTAGGTAAGTTTTGATTGATGTACCTTGAAAGCTTATTTCCTTAGCATCATTTTGCGACCATTTCTAAAAAAATTGGTAGAAAATTAAATCTGTAGTGATCTTTGAGGTGAGGGTACTACTTTAATTTCGAAGACAACTACCCCCCAGTTGGGAGGGGTCATTTGCATAAAATTTGCATATTCAAAAAAAATTTTTTTTTTCTATTTGAAATCCTCAAGAAATGTAGATTTCAACGATATATCACACTTAATGTAGAAGTAGACAGCTGAGTAATGATTTACAAACAAACTTGAGGTACATAATTATGATTAATTATGATTGATTATGACAGTTTTTCGCGCTGCCACATTTTTTTTCGCTTTTCACGCGGGAGGAAAAGAGTTAAACGCAGCATGGCTATCCACCACAAACAAGCTATCTATTCTCTACGTCTAAGTTATTGCTGAAACTCTGCGCAGCCATTGGGTGTTTCGTTAAAATGTGTAAAAGCAATAGGCCTACCTCTCTTTTTTTACGTCATATTTCAGAAGCAGGATCACAATGGTGCGGCAAGACAACGAAACAGTAAAAGAATAAAAACAAAACGTAAAAACACTAAAACTGCAAGACGTTTGTAGACGGAACAAAGGTACCACTCTCGCGAAAATAGAAGCGACGCTTTCGCTTTTTGAAAACAAACGCATCGGCATTCCGTCATTCGCTGCAAAAAAACTGATCGCGCTTTTGCACATCTCTGCAAGCAGCACTCGTATGCATACATACACATTTTTGTTCCTTGCAACTTGATGGCAAGTTAGCCTTTAACCCTACTTTCTGCGCATGAATAGAAACGAGTGTGAAAGTTTTTTTGGTTTAAAAAGCAGAAACCTTTAAGCGAAGTTTCTAGGTTTGACTAATTGTGCATGACCCATCTTCGAATTGTGAATGCACTTGACAATGCGTGGCAATGAGGCCAGAATGGTTGGTGGATGATAGAACGTTAAAGAGTGTTTTAGGGGAAGATGACGATTGTCCCCCCCCCCCTCTAAACTAATGTGCATGCACCTAAGGCAGCATAAAAACCTAAACGACGGATTTAAGCATTTTCAATGATTCCTTCTTTTTTAATCGCATTATTTCTTTTTTAAACTAAGCTGTTAATTTCTACCAGGACGATATTTGATTACCTTATCAATCGGTATCTCAACAACTCTCTGTCTCATCATTTCAACCGTGACCGACGCGTGCCTCGCGTCATTTCTAGCGCGGCATAACTGATTGTCTGCTTAACTCTAAACACTTGAAATCAAAATCAATCAAATACCAAAATTTGGAACAAGGCATGTGGTCTGCTACGTATAATGGACAGTAGCCATACACGGGAGCCACCTTATTGTCTTGGTATTTTGCATGCTCAGAAAGCTATTTTTACCTTGTCATATAGGCTTGTGTTTCTGTTGTGAGGAACGCAAGCTTTCATGAAGCAGCCTAATTAACAATCTTTCTGAAGACATTTTATGAGTATTAAAACAACTCAGCTCAGAGCCGTGTTTGGAAGAGGCAGTTTAATCATTTAGCCTGGCGCGTTCTCTCAGTCCCACGAGTTATGAGGCACAGCTGTATTTTTAGAACCTTGCAACGTTGAGCAAAATTACATTAATAATTCACGCTATCACGTGGTAATAGACCATAAGGGATTCCTCTATTCGCAAAGACCTTGGGTCTTCCAGGGTGTTATCCGGCTTTGAATGGACCAAGTTCTACACCTTCCCTGCCGAAGTTATCCACCAAATATTGAATCTGTCGCCGACATATTAGGCCGATGGTCAGGCCTTGACATTATACGCTTTTTATTCAGCGCCAGTCTTAAATCCTTGTGCGCTTCACTGCCAACCGAAGAGTTCAAGTTTTGTCGTAAAGATGGCGGACAAGGTAGTAGATGGAACAAGATGCGGTACAAGCACCTATGATATGTGCGTAGACGGAACATGCCAGGTATTGTGGTAATTTACTGTAACAATGATTATTTTATTTAAGAATCGAAGGGCTGAAGCGTTGAAAGGGGTTACAGGGGATAATCTTCTTACGAACCCGAACTAAGAACACAAAATTATTTCATGGGCGGGCATTTTTTGGAAACGCCGCTCCTATTCGAAATGGGGCAGTATTCAGAGCGTCTTTTATAAAAAATTCTTCATTTCAGCTGTTGGTATCAGGTCTTTGATTTTCAACGGCTCACCCTAAGAAAAGGGATGGAATTGGTTTGCTTAGTAAAGCCCTCAATAATGTTAAAAATGTCGTGTTTATTTCCAAAAAAATGCCAACTTCAAGGTGTCTTCTTCGGGAACGCGATTGGCAATGCTACGATTGACGTTACTAAATCCTAGAACAGTGTTTGTCAGCCGCGTAAATCTTTCTGTCGGTCCGCAAAAATATATTCCAATTTTGTAACTTAGCTGCAATATCTTTTACGCACTATGCGTTTAGAATTAAAGCAGCAGATTTGAAATTGATGGAGAACTGCACATTTTCGTTCGGTAATCTTGTAGCGTTATGACGTATTAAGTGTCTGACCACACGTAACCGAAAATAGCGACAAACAATGATAACGAATCGACGGAAAAGTATTGCGTGGAATTGTTTGAAATATAAATAACTCATTCAACTCTTCAGTAACTTACTTAGTGATCTGTCGTATAAAATTTGTTACTCGAAACCCAGCTATACAGTAGGTAAAAGATAACAGAAGAACTTTCATAACTATGTTGCAAACCAACTTAAAATTTAACGAAATTTGACAATTAAATGGAGTCGAGCAAACAGCAAAACATCGTACAGTTCTTTGAAAAACGACTTAATAGTAAAAATCAAGTTAGTGGTTGTCACTGGGAACAGCAAGCAGCTACTTCAAATTTACAAGGCTGAAAGCGTCCATGCGATGCTGATATGGATGACCCAGAAAAAAAAGCGAAAAGGAGTCTTTGGTAGGCAGTATGATAAGAAGTACTTGGAGCTGAGTTTTGCTATTTCCCCTAGCACTAAAAAAGTACTTCGTTCCATGTACTTAGTCTTCGCCACAATTCTTACAAGTACAGCAATGGAGCTTGTCATTTCTTTCAACTCGCAGCATTGCAACCTTTGTTGCCAAACCCCTTCCTTATTTTAAGACTACTGAGCGAAATTGAAAATCAACGGATTGAAATGGAAAAGGTGAAAACGTCTGATAAAGCCATTTACAATGGTATTTAATTGCTTTCCAGATAAGCAAAACTAAAACATTTCTCACAAGTGGAGAACAATTAGTAAAATCTTGCTCTTAGCAGCTGAAAGAGAGATTGTACGTTTAGAAGCAACTCAGAAACTTGAAGGTATAACGCTTTTGATTGGTTCAGTTTAAAGGAGAATAATAGATATGGCAATGGATGTTGAAGAGAAGTTTTAGAACAGGTAAAGAAATCGAAATACTTCGATATTCAGCTTGACGAGTCAGCAGATTGGAACAACTGTGCTATTCCTATTTGCTGTGTTCAATGTAAAAATGATGACAGCATTAAGGTAGAACTTTGTTATCTCAAACTACCAGAACGAAGAACCAGTTCAGAAATATTTGGGTCGCTTAAGTACTATATGCGTAAGCAAGGCTCTGACTGGGAAAAACATGTTGGGGTGTGTACTGACTGGTGCGTTCGTATGATTGGTTATCATTCGGGCGTAACCGCAAAAACTAAGAAAGTTGCAAACTAAGATTTGCTGTCTACGTAATTTCTGTCTTCTGAATTAAACGACGTTACGAACGGTGCAGTAAAGATTATCAATGATATTCGTGGCCCCAGCATTGCACTCCAGGCTGTTTGAGGCAGTAAGGGAGAGCATGGGTTCACAAAATCACCATCTCTTATTTCATGCAGAAGCAAGGTGACTTTCGAGAGGACGTGCTCTTAACACGTCTTTTGCAGTTGAGAAAAGAAGCAAGTCAGTTTTTTGTAAAAGAAATTTCGTATTGAAAGAATTGTTACCCGATGAGATATGAACAGGCAAACTCGCATGCTTAGCGGATGTATTCAGTCGCTTGAAAGACCGTAATAGTGCTCTTCATGGTTGTTGCACCAACATATTTTACATTGCGCACCAAAACGGATGCTTTCAAAAAGAAGCTAGTGTTGTGTAATAGTCATGTACAGAAAGGCGATATCGGTAGGTTTCCATGTTTGCAAGACTTTGTGGCAAGTGCCTCTGTTGACAAAATAGAGTTATTTGCTATTACACGTCGACACTTAAAAAAGCTAGCCGTTAGTTTTGGCCAATATTTTCCAGAAAGTGCAGATCCACACCTGGGAAACTTTTGGAACGTTAATCCTTTCTCAGAGGACGTTACTTCGTGCAATCTTAACGCTACTGAAAAAGAATTGCTGATTGAACTTTCCTGCGATGCCACGTCGGTGTCCAAACATAAAAGTTTGCTATTACCACCGTTTCAGATAGCGCTTGAAAACGAGTATCGAGATAACTCGATGACAAACCAATTAAATTGCTGCTGATTTTTTTCCGAGACTTACCTGTGTAAGAAAAACTTCAACTTTATCTCTCATCAAGACCAAGCAGAGAAATCGCGTGAATGTCAATGCTCTGCTTCGCCTTTCAGAAACATCATTAGAAGCGCGTTTAGCATCTATTATATTAAGAAGACGGCCACCAATTTCTCGTTAAATGGAATTCTTCTGATGCGATGTATGATTTCGTCGTAACAAATTTCTTGTTATCAATGTAGTGAGTTTGCTACAAAAGTTGATTTAAAAATTTACCTGTCGCAAATTTAAAAAAGGTTAACAACCACTATTTTAGAGTAGTCACGGCCAGTGCTTCCAACAGAATATTTCAAAAAGTAACTAATATCATGGTCCAAAAGTAACAAATTAATTGAAAAGGTAACAAACGTAAAATAAAGTCAATATGGTAATATAATAAAAAAAATATATTTCATCGTTAGGTTTTCGTAATATCTGATCGCGAGAAAGAGGTAATCTGCACCAATGAACAGCCGCTTCAACGTGGTGGTGCAGTCCCCGACGCCGTTTGGGTTGGGTCGAAATGGCTGTTGGCCTTCCTGAAGGTCCCAGTTACCCTGGGCACTCCCCTGGAACCATTTTTTGCCATGCTGCCCCCTGAACGACCGCAGAAGGGCAACACACATCTTTTCTAAAATTGGTAGCCTGTCTTCTCCTTTCTCTTGGCTTTTTGATGCCCGTCTTCGTCTCCTGATTCTTCTTGTTCTCTTGATGAGCGGTAACGTTCTTCCCAACCCTGGACCCATCTTTCCTTGCTTAGTGTGCGCTAGAAATGTGATCTGGCGGGGTAAGTCAGTGCAATGCTGTACTTGCTGCAAATGGGTACATCTAAGGTGCTCACTGCTCTCCCTCTCCAAATTCAGACTCTTGGCAACTCTCACTCGTGGAGCTGCCCCTTTCTTGTAACACTGTGACTTCCACTGTTACACCTCATTGTAACACTGCGACTTTCCCCTCGTACTCCTCCCTATATACTTCCACTGTTCTACCTGGCCCCCCCTTTGCTAATGCAGCACTCCCGCCCCACCCTCGTCTTCAAACCTCTTATCCCTCTTCTGCCAATTCTGTCTCTTCCTCTGCTTCCTCACCACCGCCTCTTGTTCCTGACTGTTCTTCTACGCCTCCTGCTTCCTCTTCTCCCCCTGACTCCCTCATGGTTCTTCAATGGAATGCTCGAGATTTCCGCGCCATGAGCACTGAACTGCTTCACTTTCTTTCGTCTCAACCTGTTGGTCTTAGCTGCATCCAGGACTCTAATCTCATCTCATCTTCCTCTTTCCGGATCCCTGGATTTTCTGCTCTGTGATCTGATCGCACCCACTTCCGGTCTGGCATTCTCTCTCGTGATGCCACGCGCGCTAGCGACGGTGTCATCATTTTCATCAAGCAAGGCTTATCCTTCTTTGAACTTTCTACTTTCTCTCTTCGCTTGACCCCTACTCTGATTATGTAGGGGTCAACATCTCTCTAAACAACTCCTCTCTCTCTTTTTTAATGTGTACGCTCCCCCTATTCGCTCTTCTCCGTCGGATGGCAGAACCGACTCCTTTTCTTCCTCCATTTTTCCCTCCTCCAGAAATCTCTTCATTCTTGGGGACTTCAATTGCCATCACTCCCTCTGGGACTCAAGAGGTACTTCCGACCCTCATGGGGAGGAAGAATTCGATTGGGTCATATCCTCTGACTTCCTCTCCCTTAATAACCCTCACATACCTACTCTTCTCCATCGCTCCTCCCCTGACATCTCCTTTGCTCCCTCCTCTCTCGCTCCTTCTTGCTCCTGGGAGATGCTTTAGGACCTGGGTTCTGATCACCTGCCAATTCTTCTATCTGTCCCTCTCTCCCCGATTTTCGCCCCAACAAACGTCCCCCTTCAACTTTCAGAAAGCTCGCTGGGATGACTTTGCTTCTTACTTTGACTCTCACTGTTCTTCTGCATAGGAATACTCGTCTCTTTCCTCTGCTGCTACTCTCTTCACTTTTCTGGCATTAAATGGGGCCAAATCTTCCATTCCCTTCGGCCGCATCAAACGCCATCCTAAAGCCTGGTGGTCCGCTAAAGTGGAAGAAGCGGTTAGTGAAAGACGCAAGGCTTTTGCCGCCGCTCACAGAAGTGATGAAGATCGCCAGGCTTACATCTCCGCTTCTCGACGCACTTCGTCAGTCATCGCCAAGGCCAAGGCTGAGGTATGGCAGACAACTTGCTCTTCTCTTTCACCTAGGTCTAACCCTAAATCTGTGCACTCTCTTTTTCGCTCTATCGCTGGGTCTTCTTCCTCGTCTTCCTCCTCTCCTAACTTCCCCAACTGTTCTTCTCCCACGGAATCGGCTTCGATTTTTGTCGATTACCTGAGATCCCACTTTTCCGTTTCTCAGCCAAAGGCTCTGCGTAGCAGAGCCAGAGGCTATCTCACTGAGCTCCGCCGAGCCACGTGCCCTGAAGAGTCTTACTTTTCCTTTTCCCCCGCTGAATTTCATGCGGCTGCCTCCAACCTTTCCTCGTCCACTGCCACTGGCCCAGACTAAGTTGCCTATTTCATGCTAAAGCACCTTCCTCGCTCTGGCATGGACTTTCTTCTCCATATCTTCAATCTCTCTTGGTCTTCACATTCCTTTCCTTCCATCTGGAAGACATCTTCCATTATTCCCATACACATGATGGGAAAGCTTCTCGACTCTCCTGCTTCCTTCCGGCCTATCTCTCTCACCTCCTGCACATCAAAGCTGTTTGAACGCATCATACTATCCCGTCTACTCTTCTTTCTGGAATCTAATTGCATGCTCTCTCCCCGCCTGGCCGGTTTCCGCCCTAAATGGTCTACTTTAAATCAAGTTCTGTATCTATCTCAGTCCATTTCGGAAGGGTTTAACAAACCCAGGCCGGGCTCTCGGACGATCCTGTCTACTATCGATTTCTCTAAAGCTTTGGACTCTGTCTGGCATCCCGCCCTGTTCTGTAAACTCATTTCGGCTGGCCTCCCTTTTTGCTTTGCCCGTTAGACTCAATCTTTCCTTTCAGACAGGCGCGCTTGTGTGGTTTATCAAAATCACAAAAGTCAGGTATTTCGAGTGTGTCGAGGTGTTCCGCAAGGATCCGTTCTAGGCCCTGTACTTTTCTCTCTCTTCATCAATGATCTTTCTGTTTCTCTGCCTTCTTCCGTCAGCTGCTCTCTTTACGCTGACGATCTGGCCATTTGGTCCTCCTCCCCCTCGGTCTCCTCTGCGGTGGAGGCCACACAAGGAGCTTTGTTTCGATTGGAGCCCTAGTCTGAGTGCTAGTGTCTTTATCTCAATCCGAGCAGATGTGAGGCCTCCTTCACCTCGGTGGATCCCCACCAAGCTAACCTCCAGCCCAACCTCCTCCTACTCAACTCCCGCCTCCGTTTCAACCCCACTCCAACTTTTCTTGGGGTCACCTTCGACCGCACTCTTTCCTTTTTTAAGCATGTATCTTCGCTGAAAGCCAAGTTCTTTCCTCGTCTCAAGGCCTTACGCTGTATCTCTGCTTCCTTATGGGGCCCCTCCAAGGAGTCCCTCTCTATTCTGTACAAATCTTTCCTTCGGCCCCTTCTCACATATGCCTCACCCGGATGATTTCCTTAAGCGTCACCAATATCACCAAATTGTGACGCCTCCACTGAGCAGCTAGTCGCATCATCTCCGGCTGCCTGTCGTCCTCCCCTATCCCACTTCTTTTCTGCGAGGCTGCTCTACCTCCCCTACGAGTCACCCTGACTCATTTTGCTCTGTCATCTTATGAGCGGGCTCTTCGTCTCCCAATGTCTTTTCCTATTTCAGGTTTGGCCAGACTTGGAGTGAAACCGAGACTGCAGATCGTCCTGGAGAGCTTTTGCGTCCACTCACCCGCTCATGCTTCCTTCTACTTCTCCTAGTGAAACTCTTGTTGCTTGCCCTCCCTTTCCTCATTGGAACCTGCCTTCTTTCACTGTGGGGTCCATCCCCTTCTCTCCATTCTCTCGTTTTGATCCCCCTCTCTCTCGCCAAGGTGCGGCTCTCGCCCACCTTGACTCTCTCCCCCCTCATGATCTGGTGCTTTGGACTGACGGCTCTGTTCCTTTTCCTTTTGGCAAAGGCGGCTCTGGAGTACTTGCCAACTGCTCTCTCTGTGGCACTGAGGCCACTCTTTCCGTTTCAGCAGGCCCAGTATGCTCAAGTTTTTCTGCTGAAGCCTGCGCCATTGTGTACGCTCTTTGCTGGTCTCGGCAGCACCAACAAATCTACCGCTTCTCTTCTTTTTTCCTCCTGTCTGACTTTTGCTCTGTCCTCTCTTATATCTTTTGTTTGACCTCAATCACTCTGTCAGATCTGGCAGGAACTGTCTTCTCTCTTCTCCTGTTTTATCAGGCTACAATGGGTCCCTGGACACTCGTTTCTATCGGGAAACGACGCGGCTGATGAGCTGGCCTGACGGGTAGCGCTACTTCCGCCCCCTGCAATTCCTTGTAGTGTCTCTCCTCTTATTTCTGGTATCCAATGTTCTCTTTTCTCGGACTGGAGGCGTACTGCCTCATTTAAATTCTATGACATGCAGGTTCCCTCGATTTCCACCGAGGAACTTGTGCTCCCTCGTCATGCTCGCTGTGTCCTCTCTCGTCTACGCTGTAACGGACGCCTACTATTTTGCTCTTATCTCTCTAGGATTGGCAGAATCGAGAATCCTTCCTCTGCAGCGCCTGCGGACACTCGTGCCAGGACATCTCTCATCTCATTCTGCATTGTCCAGCTACGGACTCTTTGCGCCGCTCGCTCTTTGGCGATTTTCTGTTTCTTTACGACCTCTGCTCTAGACCCTGGGAAGTTGCCCGGCTTCTGGGGCTCCATGTTCTTCCGCCATGCCCCCAATCCCTCGGAAGGGGTCGGGTAACAACAACAACAGAGAGAGGTGATGACCTTTTTTTGGAAATCACCACTGATGTAGGTCATTTTGGGCTTTTTTTTACGGAAATCAACATATTTTCTGGCTATTTTAGCAGAAAAAGTGGTGACGAGGAAGAAAGCCAGTTTAATTTTTAATTACGTGAAATGGTAAAAACTTTTGGTAGCGTCGTAACAAAAGTAACAAATTTCAAACTTGCAAGGAAAATGTAACAATTTGTTACCTAAAGTAACAACTCTGGCTATTCTAGTCGCGGCTAAGTTTGCACCTCCTAAAAACCGGTATGAGCAATGTGCTTTACTCTGTTTTTTATTACGCAGCTTACGTGTGTTACGTCATAATTGAGCAAGCTAAACTTCCAAGCTCGCTTTTTGAAAGGGTCAAAATCGCCTTTAGAAACCTGTTTTTTGCAGTTTGATTGCTTAGTTTGATTTATGGTTCTTGATTTAATATGATTTGATTTTCGGTTACATAGACAATAAAATAATTAACATAGTGCAGTATAATGTTTGCGTTGAACCTTTTAATGATTATGACATCACATCAAAGGAGACAAAGCTAAATTGATCACAGGTTATATGCTACAGCTGTTGTCAATTCAGCTTTTTGACATTGCTTTATGATAGGACATTGATCAAGCCAAGGGTGGAGAAATTGCGGCCCGTGAGGTAAAATACTGCATGCCAAAGGATGTGAATTGTGGACCCGTCCTCAGATTAATCACTCAGTATACAAAAAGGCTTTCAGTTGAAAAACTCTGCTCTTTTCTAGGTTGATGTCCAAAAAAGGTCTTTGCTTTAACAACTGCTCTTTTAAGGTTGATTTAGAAAAACAAGAGTCTTGGAAAGGGTCCGCTTCAGACCCGCTGCATCATTTGATTGAGTAACATTGGTCCGCCTGCAAAAATGTTCGTACACCTGTAGGATAAGCAGCATAAGTGCTTAAGCTTTTTGTGGGTTAAGCGGTGTACTCTTGGGTTTTGTTTTTGTTCTGGCCGTAGGCCCCTTAAAAAGATAAAAATAACATTTTTAGTTTTCTTATTCAGATTACAGCCAAAGCATGTAGGCTTGGTAATTTAATTGCTTCTTTGATGAATTTTGCTTTGGTTTTTCTTGCGCTTACTTTGTTTTGCCATAACGAAATTAAACCAAAAACATTTTGGTGAAGCGATAGAAACTATGTTATCTATGGCAGAAACGTGGTGAGAATGTTCGTTCAAGCGTGAAGTAAAAATCCTGTCTTTTTTAAAGGTGCCCGAATTTTGTGTTTCAAAGTAGTGTTGATAAATAGTAACAAAAGTAATTTTACCTATAGAATCGTCTTATTTAGAGGCGAAAGAGATAAACATGTATGTGGAAGAAAAGGTATTTAGGAAGTAAGGTATGGTTTGAAAAAAGGTTAGCTTTTGTCATTTTTGGACCCACTTCATCCAGGCACGTAATCAGAAAAACAATTTTTGGGAGTGGAAAATGGATACATAATTTTTCCTTTGACAGAACGACGTCATCATATTTTCGTACTTGGCTATACATAGGGCGTCGACGACACGTCTAGCCTCCGACCAGCTACACACGGTCTTCATCTTAACTGCTGCCGTGGGTTTTTGTAACAAAAAGTTATTGCTGCTGCTATGGGGTCTAAAACTGAGTTTAGTGCGTGGCTCAGTTTGACAAGTTTGCATTTTGTAAGCTTTTTCACTATCTTATGGTAAATAGAGGTCGAGTTTCAAATTGCAAGGCTGTAGATTCAAATCATATTCTGAATATTTTACTAGATGTGGATAGTACTTAGGGTTTATTGCTTTTAATGATTTAAGTAAACTTTTGCTGCCTGTGGACTTAAACTACAAAAAACCTTGTTTTGGTTTTATCTAATATTGGTCAAATGTTGGTGTTGGTAATGTTCAAATGTTGGTAACCGACGCGATGGCGTAGTGGATAGAGTGTCCGCTTCGTAGTCTGTAGACCTGGGGTTCAATCCCCTTGTCGAGTCGTAGCTAAAGACTTTAAAAAATGATATCCACAGCTTCTCTGTTTGGCGCTCGGCATTTAGGGGAGGTTGTGGAGAGCAAGTCGGCAAGTTCGCTTGTTGTTTCCTTGGGCAAGGCACATAAACGGAACGCCTCCGCCTTTATATGGAAAACATGTGGCCCGGCCTGGAGAGGTATGGGCTCCGCCAGGCGTCTCAGCCTAAGATTCGCTGCATGATGAACACAACCAAAACAAATTAGTCATCTGCAGCGCCCCGACGGCAATCGCCACGGGATGAGAAAAAAATGTTGGTAGACCACATATTAACATTCATTAGCGTCCTGCTCTCAAGCTGGAATCACTTGGCTTACTAAGAAATTATTAATTTTCGGGAGGAAATTTGGCGGAGGAAAAATAAGGACAATAAGTTTTGATTTTATGATTGCAAATTCGCTCCAGTGATTCAGTAAACCATAAGTGATTTGTTGAGCTATGAAAGCGATCTCCAAAAAAGGTCTTCATCTGAAAATTGGATTGAAAATTTGTCTTTTTAGACACTTAAAGTAGTGATCATCTTTTGACAAAATCTTTTTGTACACGTGATTTTGTAATATCCGGTAGAAAGGAAATGGCAGTATCCGAGGTTTGTAGGGGAAGAACATAGAAAAAATGTTGGGAATCACTGCACTAGCGAATACCATTTTCAGTGCATAAAATAGAATTACTTTACGTACCGGCATTAGCAAATTAACCAAAATCCAGTTAAGCAACTAATCATGTATCACAGTTGTTCTCCTATTACTTTGCGTCTTTCTCAAATTACTCAAAATTTGGAATTGCTCATCGTTTTATCTTTAGTGCATCTGGTAATGTTGTCAGTGGACAGAATATCGCATCTGGCAAGCTATACTGTCCCAGCCATGGGCTGCATGTTTCATTCTTACGTCGACTGTGTGCAATAAAATATCTTGTTTTTAGTTCTTTTTGACTTCAACGATTTTCCATGCCAACACATGGTTTGACTTTGACTGAGCAACTAAAAAAGTATTTAAACAAAAACTTGACAGTTTTAGTGCTTCGTAGGCGTTGATCCTCCGAATTGATCTAGAAACATTGCCGCTTCTTTTTTAGTATTTATCATTTTCAACTTAAGTTGGAGTAGATTCCTTTCTACTAAAGTGAGTTTGTAAATACATGCCACTGGGCATATAGACCTACAGTAGCGGACATGACTTAAAGACCAAGGTTGGCTTTAAAAATCCACTTTATTCCACGCATTTATAATCCACGCAGATCTATTTTTCCATGAGTTTAATCTAAGTTAGTTTTAATTTCTTAAAGATTTGCCTTGTTTTGTAAAAATAGATTAAGAGTCATTGAAAAGACTTTAGGAATTAATTTTGTTTGGACAGCAGTCTTGCGCTTTAGGTTTGAAGGACGAAAGAGGCAACGTTTATAGAAACGTATACACTATAATATGAACTGTAGCGTTGGTATAATATTTGTCCAAGATGGACTAGAAAGTATTCGAGGAATTGCTTCTTCTGAGGAGATCAGTGAAATTAATTTTTCATATTTTGGAAAGGTTTGGTTCTTTCGAAAACAATATTGGAAGAGAAAAACCATCTAGGAATTCATTGCATTCTGTCTGTTTGCGTTTTTCTTCGCCTGCATCGGGAGCCTGAATAAACTACATTGGGCAGTTAATCGATAGAAATTCAAAAATCAAAAACTTTCGGACTCTAAGTAAACGTTTACCGAACTATTTTTCGCTATCTGCTTTACTCTCAGCGACCAATTTTTCATCCAATCATAGTTGATTATTTTCTGGTTGAAATTTTTGCCTGATTGACAGAACTCTTTAAAGCACCTGTTGACAAGGCAGTGTTTGACGTATATAAGCAAGAAAACTATTGTTCTCTGCTCAATGGGTTTGTGCAAGCGGTCTGTGTTTTTACATTTTTGCGGAATTGCAGTCTTTTTACGCGTTTTTAGCAACTTATGAAATACTTTACAGCCAAACTTGCCTTTGCACTCAAGACTAGATTCTGTTGCCGTTTCTGTCAAACAAAAACCACAAATTTACTTTTAACGCTGGTCAAGAATTTAGTGAATTTAAGAAAAATTAAATAATCACATAGTTGAGTCTTAATTTTTTTTCTTTACTATATATGTACAGATATGCATTTATATGTTTGCAATCAACGCATTCTCTCTCTATCAGCATTAACGATCACGGAAAATGTAGACAAAAAGTTGAGAAAATTGAACTTTTGAGTGATAAAGTATATCTTTCCCAGGCTAAATCTAATTTGAAAATGAATTTTTCGGCACACTTTGTATTGCAATGGTTTGTACGCGCCGGGACATATTTTGACCATGACCGAGTGAATTTGAAACGGTTTCATATTCCACACCGCAACTGTTACCGAGCGTCCAGTAAGAGATCTGTAAATACCAAGTTTTAGTCTCCGGTGTGGCTTGATAACAAAGTCGTGCCCATTATACCGCCAGCGGCGCAAACGATCTACCCACTATACCAGGGGTGATGTGTAACCTGTTGGGCTAGAACCTTAAGCACAGCCAGGCTAAATCTAATCGGATTAGATCACAGGCCTGACTCAATGCTCATTGGATGACAGGCCTGACTCGATGCAATGCTCATCGACTAGTGACCATCATCACAACAAATTGGTTTTATTGCAAACCAAATATGTCATCGAAAAAGGTTTCTAGCTTCCAACTACTCATCACTGATTCCGTGGCATGGGCCGCGTTCTGTTAGGCAATCACAACATTACGTTGGCCGCAAATATTTGATTTGCAGGCTGCAGTGAACGCAATCTGCACTGTACCATCTATTCTAACAAGTATTGCTGCAATGAAAGGGTCCTGATTTTGCTTCAAGAAGTTTTGAGTTCACTACTTGTTTGGTTGCTGCGTTTTGCATCTAGAAAAGCATCCAATGGTAATTTTTCGTGTTGGTATTGAGTGGAAAAGAGTTTTGAATCGATAGTGATTTTACTTTTTTACCCGACAACATCAATATTTGGTTTTCACTTGTTCATTAGCGCAAGCTGGATCATTTTTGGTTGGCCTTGCTGAAAAAACGCCAACGGCGCCCGTTCTTCAGCGTACGCTAAAGATCGAGCTGTGGTTAGCGCATTCCAGCAAACAAGCAGGAAATGCTTCAGCTTACGATCGTAGAGTGTGAGTGTGAGTGTGCGATCGTAGAGTGGGAGTGTGCGAGTGGTTTTCAATGGAATCGATGTTAAGTTTTTTGTGTAGAAAGTTGGCTGCGACATGATGCTCGGTTCGAATCTTAAGGAGGACAAGTGCAGGGACTGCGGTGGTGACGGGTCTTCGTGCTATCGGGTCACCGGCGTTTTCAAACCAGCCGATTTGCCTACAGGTGTGTATTTCCGAGATAACTATTTGAAATAGTAATGATTAACTTGAAACGCTACAACTACTTATAAAGGTATCCAGAAAAGCTAAACAACCTTTTCGTTTTTCCTCGAATTTACAGTTGCGAGGTGTTTACTGGCAGTCGCCCAACCAGGACTTGTAGCGGAAAGGGATGGCCAAAACTTCAGTGATATTTTTGAGAAGATATTGCTGGATGATTATATAAATATTAAGTTTTTTGCATTTTTTCAAAGTTACATGGTCCCTTGGTTCCTCATGTCGCTCCTGTTTGATGATATGTTCTACAGCAAAGGTCATCAAGGCCAGCCTTGATATCAGCAGGGGAAGCAATATCGAATTGTAGTGTCGGCACAATTAATTTGCAGTACCTTTGTCATTCACGACAGCTAGTTCGGTTATACATTATCTCCCCGCTATTCGCGGAGGCTACGTTCCTTCCCCTCCCGCGAATCCCGAAAATCCGCGAATTATTGATGTAGTTTCAAAACGCATAGGTATGACATTATAGACGTTAAAGTATGCTTCCCCGACACATTCTAAAGACAGTCTTGCTGATTAATAAAGTAATAATGTAGTATTATGTGGTAACGATAAACTAAAAACAGTAATAATGCAGTTAGGGTGAATGTGAGTGTTTTTCTGCTAAAAAATGGCCTGAGAAATTCACCAAATTGTCGAAATTATGAAAAAAAACTTGAGAGAAAAATTCGCGAGTATGCAGGGCCGCGAATGGGTGAGAGTATACTGTGTGCACATGTGCTTTACAGCTGCATTTACTATCTCGACTTTATGCTTGTTTGACTTCAGCGGTTCGGCAGTTATAAAACTAAGAAGTACTGAGAGCAGTTCTACGTCAAAAAAAGGAGCCCAGATTGCACGGCACCAAGGTACGCGGTAAAAAAAAAGTCTTTGACACTCAAACGAGAACTTTCTTTTGTAGGAAACGCTCGTTAATTAAAGAAAATATGGGAATTTGATTACAAGACGGGCTTATTTCAGCACAAATGCGTCAGGACCCCTATTGGACTTATCCAACACTCATTGCGCTGCAGACAGTAAAACAATACTCGTACAGAATACATTGAATTAAACCGTTGTAAACAGCGCGATTTGTTACCTATTTTGACCTGTCAACTCTCCACTCAATGTTGGATATAGGAGTCGATTAGTCTACTAGTGGTGATTTTTAGGATTCTTGAAAGGTCAATAAGCGGAGTGGAGTTCTATTTGAGACTTTTTATAAAGTTTTTGTGTTTTTAACAACAAAGAAACCGTAAATGACTCATAGCTAACGTTTTTGTTATTAAAATAGAAGCGTTTGCGATTGAAATTATAATTTATCAAACTGCCTAGCTTGCACTTAAGATTTTTGTGGATCAACAACTTTATCTTTAAGGCTACTACAACGAACTGTGTTACACTGCAGTTCATCTTGAATCTAAAAGCAAAAAAGTTGGCAGCAGTCATTTGAACCGTTGTATCAAAAGTTGTTTTTATATTAAAATTAATTTCACGAGACAAAACGAGACCCGTGCTTCATCGGGTTAGAATTGTGAAGCTGCTCATCCAGCATGTCGTATGACGCGACTTTGAGGTACCCACCAATGGCAGCACGCCTCGTTGGTTGGTGGAGTTACTAATCTGTAATTTGCATTCATGACTGGCGCGAAATGGGTTGCCACTTTTCTCCCGGCCTAATTTAATTAGCCTTGCGGCATGAATCCGGAAAATCGTTTCATGCCGCGCCTCCGTCTTAAGGAAGAGAGGGTTAACCACAACAACAACTCCCAAAAAAGTATCAAAACTCGTCAGTTTTCTTGCTGAAAATAAACGATATCAAAGCTGTTTAAGAAAGAATCAACACTGATGCTAATACTTGTCTGAAGAGATTTTATTTCTATCCAGTTTATAGGAAAAAAAAAGTTTGCTTCTCTGCGAATGCAAAAATGCTAAATAAATTTATGAATAAATAAATGACTGCTTACGTGGTGTGTTGATACTTTGCAATCATATTACTGCATGTTTGCAGGTTACGTTGCCATCACTACCCTTCCAGCTGGCGCTACAAGCATTGAGATTACCAAATTGAAATCGACCAGAAACTTCTTGGGTATGTGGTCCATATAGACGATATTTTGAAATTAATTCCAAGGGGCGAGAGAGGAATTCTGCACAACTGTACGGAAAGTGTTAAAACAGGAAAGTCTATCAAACGTGAGTCGTTGGTGGGCTTTGAGACCGAGGCTTTCCATTCTATCAGAGCTTTCCGAAAACCAAGTCAGTGATGCGCATTTTTGGGGCAGTTTCAATGCGTTCTTGCCAAGACGTCGAATTATCACTGCGTAGATTTTTGCATAGCTTCATTATTCATTTTCTGCAATTTTCATTGCGTCTAGCATTTGTTAAACTAGCAGTTTTTGGAAGTCACATTGCTTTTTAGCGCTTCGCACAGTTTCTGGATCTTACGCCCTCAACGGAAATCGTACAATAAAAGGCTCTCGTACGCTTCAAGTGGCAGGCACCAAAATGTTTTATCAAAGAAAATTAGGTAGCATTAAAGCGGCAGAGAGCTTGAAAGCATCTGGACCAACAATGGAAGATATTTTTGTAGATGTAAGTCGAATAGGTTTTTATTCAAGGATATTGTTGTTTGCCGTACGAGACATCTGGGCATGCATCGAATAATTGCGTGATTGTCTAGTCTTCCAAAACCGAAAGACAGTCCCTCGGGTAGTGCCCGGACAGGAGTAGCGTGTTGTTATAATTTCTGGCTTTTTCCTTGCGCCACGCTTTCATGTTGTGGACTAATGCTGTGTAAAAACTCTTGAAAATAGACTCCGTCCACTCTTGCATCTGCCCATGCGCACCAACTTGGGCCGAAAGGTTCAATCCTTATCAAGTTATTGGGATCTTCAAAGGGCAAATACATTGTTGAGACGTAGCATAGTTGGTAGACTATATTGATCAGATTTTTAACAGAATAAGTCGATTCGGTTACAAAACAGTTAAACTTTATGAAATCCCTAAAAAAAAAAGATCAAGAAAATGAATTTTGACCAAAACTTCAACAACTAACTCTTACTCAAATTAGATTCAACTGGTACTAACATCATTGAAGCACACAACAGTGTAAGCAAAAATTTCATGAAATACGCCTTAGTATTTACTTTAGGTATCATATAGCAACGTTACATCCACATTTTGAACTTTGCTTTGGCTTCATTGTTGCGCTTCAAAAGTGTTTTGTACAGTTCTTGCTTTGGTCTGCTTTAAAAAATTTTACGGCAGCTGTGTAGCATTTATGCGTAAAGAAAAGTACGTTCGACGGAATATTAAACCTAATCCTTTGCAATTCCTAGTCTCGTTGTAAACTATTTAGGAAGAATGTAAGCTAATAGAAGAAAAGCTTTTTAATCGCGAACATTGTGATAAAAACATATCTCTAAGAAGTTTCTTTGCATTTTATTGGGGGAAACAGTCCCCTCTTCTCTTTTTTTCCACAATTTCACGCCCCTCCAGTTTATTTGTCGTACAGTTGTTAGTGCAAGAGAAAAACCGCCGTATCCGCTACACCTATTATCTTCCTAACGGAGCAAGAGTTTTTAATCAAACAGATGTGGAGTGGCAGGTATCCGGATGGAGTTCTTGTTCGCGTAATTGTGGAGGAGGTAAGAAATATGTTGAAATGCTAAAGAAACACATTAAGATTATAATTACCCAATTTTATGATAGTCCTGATTCTTTTTCTAAAATCTGCTTGACATTTGGTTATAGCTTTGCTTTATAAGATTGCTTTGTTTAGGAGTTCAAAAAAGGCGTTTAAATTGCTTAAAAAGCGGACAAAAAGTTCCTTCCCAGCTTTGTCGTTTTCAGGAGAAGCCTATCAAAAAGCAAAGATGTAACACCGTTCCTTGTGTAGCCAGGTTAGGACTTTATACTGTTAACATTTTGTACTCATTTACAAGGGAGAACGAATAAGAGAAAAAGTAATTATATCGCTGATAAACGCTGGCCGAAAAGCATTAAACATTTTTACAACCCGATATATACAGGGTCAAATAGGGACTCGAACTCATGTTAACCACATTGCAGATGGGGAACATCTAATTGGACCGATTGCTCTTCATCGTGCAACGGAGGAATGAGATATAGAAAGATTTATTGCTCAGAATCAGAGCCTACTGTCGGAAGGTTAGTTGGGATTTTTGTTACTCAAGGTCTATTTGAAAATGGGGTTTGGGTCTTCCTTCCTCTACTCTAAGCTGGCTTAGATAGCAATAGGCTACAAGTACAAATATGTGACTGGTTTAAAATGAGCTATCTGTTTTCTCCAACTCTACCAACAAGTTTCCACATGCCTGGTTGCATTCGTGCAGTGAAACCTGGATGTTCAATTTTTCGTCGTGTGTTTGTTTCATTGAGCAGGATGGACTTTCAGCATCATCATGAACATCCGCAAACTGCACAATGAGCGGCTGCAAAAACTTGCTTAAGAATGTTATGGATATTTTGGTAAACTGCCTTTTCGTTTCAGTCGACTGCGGCTTGTTCGCAAGCAACGCTGTTTGGATGAAGATGGCAGCGCACCGCCTAGTGGCCATGAAAAGTGCAATGACAACCCATGTCCGGGTTGGACAGTTGGGAACTGGTCGTCGGTGGGTGTTTGTGAAGACTATGGCGAGTAGAGCTTAAGCGGGAAAGCATGAACAATTTGTTGGATTTGCTAAACTCATTGTTCAATGTTTCTGTTAGAAGTGATCACACGACAGTGCCGATCTGAGAACACCGAACCAAGTTGTTACGCAATGCTCTGTGTGCTGTTGGCTTGACTTTAAATAATTAAGATTGCAGTTCGATGTAAGCAGTTCTTTAACTACCAAAATACTAATTTTTTAAAAGTATCCGCAAGACTTTTTATTTTACGCAGTGCTCAACCTCTTGCGGTCCTGGAGTGCAGATTCGGGCGGTCAGGTGTTCAACAGCGGTGTGTCCCGCCCACTCCCTCCCGTCGAACACTCAGGAGTGCAATAACGGCCCCTGCACTGAAACGAAGTGGGTCGTGAGTGAGTGGAGCGAAGTAAGAAAAAGCAGCGAACTCTCACACACCTAACACTAGCTTATTGAACGCATAGCAACGACGTAAGGCCGGTTTGCGAAACATTTTGGCGCTGAGAGCCTTGTTTATGATCGAGAGATTGTGAGTTCAAACCCCAGATTGTTCCCTTCTAATTGTGGTGTGGGGTAAACTCTTTACTTCGGTTCAAAGTGCTTGGCATGAAAAGCATTGTGGTGGTGCTGCTCGCAACTCTATGTTCTACAATATCCATAACTGTTGAGCTTCATTTCTCATTAAAAGATAAATGAGACAGGCCTGCGTAACTCGGTCTTGGGGAATTGCGCGCCTTTCTGACCTGATTAAAAGCAGATTGCACGAAATTATTGCACCATCTAAATGAAGTCACAATAAGCAAAAACAAACACAGAAGATCAAAGCCAGGAGGCATTGAAAAATCTGAAGGTTTATTTGATCCAGATACTTCCTGAATTCTGTTCATTTGTAATGCGATTACGTCGTATTGAAGCGCGTTTCACCTTTCTGTGCATACACGACGGCTGCTCCACTGCTTTTGTGTCGTGTTTACCCTCCTTGCTGTTGGGATGGAGGCGCGTAAGGAAAAGGTTTTCCAGGGTTCAAACAGTAATCCCGATCAAGGTCAGGTTTAAGGAAAGCGGCAGTCTTTCTTGAACCAATTGTGAATACAAATTGCAGAATGGTAACTCCACCGCTGACAAAGGCTAGATGCTGTTTGTGGGGACCGAATAGCGCCCTCTCACAGTTACTCGGTGAGCAGCTTTACTGTTTTAACCCGCTGAAGCGCGGGAACTTTTATTGATGCAACTTCGTACTCCTTTAATCTTCTGTGGTTCTTCAGTGCACTCAACTATGTGGAGGAGGAATGCAGACTCGTTTGGTTTACTGCGTTGGTGATGATGGTGTTGTACATGGACACGACAAGTGTTCGCATAGAACTCGACCAGAATCAAGCAAGGTGTGCCATTCAACAACAGGATGTTCACAAACTGTGCAGTGGATGACGGGGGAATGGAGTAAAGTAAATTTTTATTTTGTTTAAAAGTTCAGTGGTTTGGGGGGATGAAACAAAGGTGTGCTTTTAAAATATTATTTGAGAGGAAAACCAACATTTCAAAAAGTGTTAGAGAATTGTTTGTTGCACGTATTTTTTGGCGCGTACGCCAAACTTTAAAAGTTTCAAGAAATGGATAGTACTGCTTTCATCCTACTTACGTACACATATGCGGGTTAAAGAATAGATGACCTTGGTTTTTAGGCAAACGTTCTTTTAAGCCTAAAACCTTTTTGATAAAAGACTTGATGTTTTGATTTAACCAGATAATCAATCGACTTATCATTACCCTCAGAATTTGCTTTGATTTTTTGCATGTTTTGTGAATAATAACGCAATTGCTAGTAATTACTTAAATTGAGTGATTTTTGTCCTCCGGTCCTGGGAAAATATTTTTCGATTATGATACAACAATGCTGTGTTGAGACCTGCTTTTAGATACCGGTATTACTGGCAGAATGCATTTCTATCTCAGCAAGTGCAACGTAGGGGGAAAAAGGCAGTATATTGCCTTTCTCATGCAAAACATTGTGGCCGTCCTGATTTTCAAACGCGCCATCGTTGTCGACGCTTCAACCAACTCCTCGACGTCGCCAACATTTTCTCTCGTCACTTAAAATTTTGTTGCAGTGCTCTGCTGAGTGTGGAAAGGGTATGCAGACGCGGAAGGTCGTCTGTTCAGCTCTCGGGGAGGCTAACCATCGTGTTTTTCCTGACCAGCATTGCAACTTACTTGGAAGAAAACCAGCTTCTTCAAAAGCTTGCAACGAACGTCCATGTAAAGCGATATGGTTTCAAGGTAAAGTTTGCCAGTGGCAATGAAGTATCGTAAAATCTTTTGTCGCTTTTAACTGCAGTAGTCAGAATGCATTTTTAATCACAACTGAATGAGCTCTGTTTCTTGTTTCATTCTCTACTTCGCTCATTTTTGCTGAACGTCATGCAGTAGGTCTGTGAATACCATTTTTTAGGTATTTAGTATGACTCGACAAAGGAAGCGAACCGAAGTCTACGGACTGCGAAGCGGACTAAATCATTCTGTTTTGCGATATGCCTTTGCTACATGAAAAAAATTATTTTCGGGATCTATGTTTAGATTTTTGCATTTCTCACCAGTTATGAGCAGGGCATAAAGCGAGATTCGTGCTTGAACCCGTGCCAATTAATCGAACAATGGTCATTAGCATATTGTTGTTCTTGCCATGAACGATTGATGAAGCATGGAGATTCATACAGAACCGCGATCTGTGACAACGATTCAAGAAAAGATCTTGGTTCTCTGTGGATCTCCGAACTCATTTGATTCTAATTGAAAAGGGCCAAAAGATTCCTTGTTTGATGCAAGATCGTTTGTCACGCTTTCATTAGGTCCATGGCAGCCTTGCTCTCGCTCGTGCGGAGGGGGAAGGCGGAGGCGCTCCGTACTGTGTCTTTCTGAAATAACCCTGAAATCGATCCAAGATTCAGAATGCGATGGAACTATGGTACCTCTTGGCGAAGAAGTATGCAACGCACAGCAGTGCTTAGTGGCAAGTCAGTGTCTGAATATTTTAGAAGAAATTGTAAACTGTTGTAGTGTTTTAACTGGGCAGGGTCGGCTGATCCAGTTAAGAGCAATGTCGTGATGCTTACCTTGATTGAATTGTGTAAAAGATCTATAGAGATACATACGGAAGCAAAAGTAAATTGTATGGTTTAAACTTTTGCACTTCCTTTTTTACTGACGTAATAGAATTGTTGTCGCACGAAAGTGATGACGTCCTGTGTCCCACGCGTTTGGCTTAAGCATTTTGCAAATGTCGTCGATAATACGTATTGTCGGGAACGGGTGTGTCAGACTTCCATAGTTGAGCTTGTTTTCTGCTTTTGCTTAAACCTAACCACTGGAAATATGATCTTTTTCTAATGTAACATCTTTTCATAGCTTCCTCCCTTGCGCTTGATTGCAGCGTCACTACATTCGGGTGCTGTCCTGACCAGCAAACTCCAGCTCAAAGCTGGGAATTGAACGGATGTTCCATTATTAAGTAAGCGTATTATGTTCTGCGGTCTTTGCCTCGGAATTTAGGGGTCTAATTGTGGAGCAGTAATCGATTGTCTGGCATTTCTAAGAGAGTTTTTAAACTGTATTTTAGAGAAAAACGGATAATTTTTTAGTTTTAAGGGGAGCATTTTAGACTTTTATAGCTATACATTTGTCCCCCCTTTTTGAATATAGGTTTTAAATACTTCCTGTGGGAGTCGATGTCACGTGATCATAGGTATACTGGAGTTAATCCATACCAACTACAGATATGTTTATACATTTATTAGGAAAGGTTGTCAAAACATTCTTATTCTTTAGTGAAAGACTTACTGTTGAACAGCCTTGCTTGAAATCAACTTACGGATGCTGTAGAAATGGATTTCAAAGTGCTCACGGACCAAACCATTACGGTTGTCCTGAATATGGTTGGTAGACGTTGTTTTGTTTGTGTATGCGCTTGCAGCCGATGTCCTCTTGCAATTTTGAGGTTTACTTAAACGTTTGTGTAATGACTCTCTTAAAACGTAGACTACATATTAGAACAGGTAACCCATAATGTTAGCAATTTTGCTGCTCATTTATGTTATTCTTATAGCAAATGTTGCCTTGGAAAGGGACTGCGTTGCAATTTCCATTTTTGATTCTTGCTGTTGTTTATCTCTTGCGATGAGGCAGTTGTTTGGTTCGCACCCAAAACCTTATCGAGATCAGTCTGAAGAAAAGCGGCAGTTCATTTGGAATAATCAAGTTATAACCTACCATCAACATGGCAGACTAGCGTCGGTGAGTGCTCAACTGTCGTGTCTTGCGACATGCGGGGCGAGCAGTTTACCATTTCAGTCGGGTGAGGTTCGTTGCGGATAGGCGCTGTGCTGGCTTCCAGTGGCGAAGCAGATCTTGACACAAGGTTTTTTTAGATGGCAAAGGTATTCCAGCCACCTCAGTATGAAATATAAGCTGATTAAACAAATTGAATACAGAATCCTGTTACGTATCTGACGATCGCGGAGATTTTTGTAACTCCTGGCTTCCTCGGTGGTATTATGATTCAGAAACGTCGAAATGCAAGTACTTTTGGTACGGTGGATGTGCTGGAAATCGGAATAACTACCTAAGTCAGGCGGAATGCGAAAAAACATGTTTGGAGAAAACAAAGCCTGGTAAATTGTGAATTGTGCTTTATTCACACTTGCAGAGAGGCATGCTAAGTTTTTTGAGTTTTTGGAGACGATAGACCATAGACGTATCAATTTTGCAGATTGATGATTTCCTGTCAAACCAGTCGGTTTTCAGTAAAGTCAAACGCTTTGTTGTGTTACAAGTAAAACATTAAATTTTTAAATACAGATGAACTGTCACAAAATTTTTAAGCTAATTAGATTTAATACGAATTATTAGAGAGCTATTAATAAATTTGTCAAGATACCGTAAAATCTTTTACTGAAATTAAGACGATAAAACTCACTTGCGTAAGAAGTTTCGTATTTAGAACTATAGCTTGGAAATTTAGAGGGGCTGCAATTCCTACAGAATTTTTGTAGTAGAACAAAACTTCTTTTCTGCTTCCATGTTTTTTTTTTTTTTGAGGTATCAAATTAGTTGTACTGCATGTTAGGGGAACATCGCAATAGATGCCCTCCACTTAAAAACATGACTCTTTCTAAATAATGACGTCAAATATCTTTTTTGTTTTGTGATATAGGGTCAACCTCTGTTCTTTCGGTCACCAATCAATTTCTAACCAACCATGGTGGTGTAACTTCAACCACACTATCAACCGATAATCGTACGTCAAATGCGCCTCCTATGACCCACCGGACATCTACCCCAACACCACACCAAACCGCAAATGCATTACCGGCTGTGTTGGTATCAGCTTCTACGCTTTGGCTGGGTGAATCAAACAATAGTGCGTCTTCAGCGCCCAGAAGGTGCTCTTTACCCCCTAGAAAAGGGCCATGTTTGCAAGAAATCAGACGTTGGTATTACGACCCCATCGATCATTCTTGTAAAGCTTTTATATTCGGTGGCTGCTCTGCAAATTCAAATAATTACAAAACTCGTTCCCAGTGTGAAAGCAATTGCTTAGAACAACAAAACGTCAACACGGCAGCCAGTGGTGCACAAGGTAAGCAAGAAATAGGCCAAAAGTTTAGGTTAGTTTAAACAAATCATTAGAAGATAGCCAACAGAGTGTTTAGGGATGAAATTTCATGCATGCTTGTGATAGGTTAATTTTTATAACTCTAAAAATGCATTTTGAAATCCGCTTGATTTTTTATTTTATTAATTTTGATGGCGCTGAGGCAATACTGTTTTTCTACTTTTTGTTAAAAGTTTCCTGATTAGAGTTACATCATTTTTTTTCCTTGACAATTGTGGACCATTGGATTGTATAGTTTCAATGAGCGTGCGTTCGAACCCCACGATGCTATGTTGTGGTGCCTTGGGAAAACAATGTGCAGGAATTTCCCCAGCTCGGTTGCACTGCTCCTGGTAGAAATATACTGTACCAGCTCTGCTGCCAACTCCGATGCAGGTTTAAACACGAATTGTTCTAGCATAATCCACGAAATATTTCCCCTGAAACAGAAAAAACGTAAAAACTCAACTCACTTTATCAGAGTCCGATTGTGAATTGGATCGAATCCTGGCAGAATTTGAAGAAAAGAACCCCCCGAGGTGCGATCCATTTACAGGAAAGTACACCCCTCTTCAGTGTATGAACGATATTAGCGGAGTAACCCTATCATGTTGGTGTGTAAATCCGGAAAACGGAAAAGAAATAGACGGATCAAGAAGATACGGAGCCTTGGTCCCTTATTGTAAGAACCTTGCCTTGCTTTCAGCTGTATAGACTACGTTAGTTCAGCTGTATTTTTGACATCCAAGTCTATCGAAATATGTTATTTCATCTGCTGAAGATATGCTACACAACTTTCCAAGATCACATCGAAGGGAGAACCACCAAAACGTAAAACCTTCTTTTGGTATCAAAACAATTATCATTCCAGACTTGAGGATGTCTATGAGCGGGCCCAACTGATCTGTCATCACGACAACCAAGAAAGTAGCTAATAAGATTTGCAAATACTCTTCTTGTCTTAACTACCATTAAGGTTTTGGAAACGGAATAATGCTAATGTGTACTTTCTGTTTAATAATCTTTGATCAGCTGATAATTACGTTGCTGTGAAACTAATTTCTAACTGCAGTCATATTTGCTGCAGGTAACTATTCCCACAGATCCAACGACCCTTCTGAAACCGGCACTTGCTCAACAACCAGATATGGTTGCTGTCCTGATGGCCGAACTCCTGCCTTGGGACCAAAAAGAAAAGGCTGTACAGGTACGGAAAGACTTTCTCTCATGGCTGCACCCACGAACATTCTTGTGAAATATTCAGTGTTTGCAGATATCAAATTTCAGTCAGAAACCAGATACAAAGCTACAGTATAATGTGTTTAGAATGATAATTTGGAGATCTAGTTTCCCTGAAAATATGCCAGCACTATCTTTAGAAGACCGTTATCTCGCGCCTAAATCTCTCATAAATAACTCTATTGGTTAAAAACCTTCACAAAATCAGTTCGACATTTCGCTATTAATTGCTCGAAATTAGATCATGATCACTGACCTATTATTATCAGTAAATGAGTTTTATGATCTGTCCTCGGTCAATGGACAGTGGACAGTCTTTACGATTGAACTTGGTGTCACCTGAATTTGGACTGTTTTGTAGTTGTTAGTACTACCGATACATTGCATTTCTACCTCTAGCCCTGCAACTGAGCAGAAAGCATTGCCGTAAGTAGTGCTTTTCTTAAGGATTATCTGCGCAATAATCACGATTACGAAACAGCGTCTGTTAATCATGATTATTTCTCATTCTTGGGATGAAAGCAAGGTGAGCAACGGATCATCGAGCCATACAGTACACTGCACAATGCACATTCAATCAAACAAGCCGGACCGTACTGATTGGTTTAAAAAAAAAAGCAGCAACCATTGCTATTCAGTCAAAAATATTTACAGTAGCTCCACTATCAAGGCGCAAGTCGTTGTTGTGTGCTCTAAAGTCTCTTTTTACGCGTGCTAGATGACCAACTTCCTTACCACACTATAATAACGACTAACCTAAAGGGGAGTGCCCGGGGTAACTGGGAAATTCGATAAGACCAACAGCCATTTTGACTTAACCCAAAAGGGGTCGGGGACCGCACCACCACGTTGAGGCGGCTCTTGATTGGTACTTCTCGACTCTCCTGCTCCCTTCCGGCCTATCTCTCTCATCTCCTGCATCTCAAAGCTTTTCGAATGCATCATTCTATCCCGTCTATTCTTCTTTCTGGAGTCTAGTTCCATTCTCCCCGCCAGGCCGATTTCCGCCGTGGACAGTCTACTCTTGATCAAATTTTGTTCCTTGCTCAGTCCAACTCGGATGGGTTTAACAAACCCAGGCCGGGCTGTCGGACGATCCTGTCTACTATTGATTTCTCGAAAGCTTTTGACTCTGTCTGGCACTCCGCCCTTTTCCACAAACTTATTTCGGCTGGCCTCCCTCCTTGCTTTGCTCGTTGGACTCAATCTTTCCTTTCTGATAGGCGCGCTTGCGTGATTCTATCAAAATCACAAAAGTCGTGTATTTCGAGTCCGTCGAGGTGTTCCGCAAGGATCCGTTCTAGGCCCTGTACTTTTCTCTCTCCATCAATGATCTTTCTGTTTCTCTGCCTTCTTCCGTCAGCTGCTCTCGTTACGCTGACGATCTGGCCATTTGGTCCTCCTCTCCTTCGGTCCCTGCTGTGGTGGAGGTCACACATGGAGCTCTGTTTTGATTGGAGCGCTGGTCTGAGTACTGGTGTCTCCTCTCAATCCAAGCATATGTGAGGCCTCCTTCTTCTCAGTGGATCCCCACCAAGCTAATCTCCAGCCCAACCTCCTCTTACTCGGCTCCCGCCTCCGTTTCAATCCCAATCGAACTTTTCTTGGGGTCACCTTCCACCGCACTCTTTCCTTTTCTAAACATGTATCTTCGCTGAAAGCCAAGTTCTTTCTTCGTTCAAGGTCTTGCGCTGTATCTCTGCTTCCTCATGGGGCTCCTCCAAGGAGTCTCTATCACTTCTGTATAAAGCTTTTCTTCGGTCCCTTCTCAAATATGCCTCACTTGGATGATTTCCTTGCTTAAGCGTTACCAATATCACCAAATTGTGACGTCTTCACCTGGCGGCCAGTCGCGCCATCTCCGGCTGTCTCTCGTCCTCCCCTATCCCACTTCTTCTCTCCGAGGCTTCTTCACCTCCCCTCCGAGTCACTCTGACTTATTTCGCTCTGTCATCTTATGAGCGAGTCTACCTCCCCTCCGAGTCACCCTGACTCATTTCGCTCTGTCGTCTTATGAGCGGCCCTTCGTCTCCCAACCTTCTTTCCTATTTCAAGTTTGTCCTGACTTGGAGTGAAACCAAGACTCTGCAGATCGTCCTGGAGAGCTTTTGGTCCACTCACCCGCTCATGCTTCCTTCTACTTCTCCTAGGGATGCTCTCCTTGCTTGCCCTCCCTTTCATTCTTGGAACCCCCTTTCACTGTGGAGTCCACCCTTTTCTCTCCATGCTCTTGTTCTGATCTCCCTGTCTCTCACCAAGATGCGGCTCTCCCTCACCTTGACTCTCTCCCACCTCGTGATCTGGTGCTTTGGACTGACAGCTCTGTTCCTTTTCCTTTTGGCAAAGGCGCTCTGGCGTACTTGCCAACTGCTCCTGTGGCACCGAGGCCACTCTTTTCTTTTCATCAGGCCCAATATGCTCAAGTTTTTCCGCTGAAGCATGCGCCATTGTGCACGCTCTTTGCTGGTCTCGGCAGCACCAACAAATCTGCCGCTTCTCTTCTCTTCTCCTCCTATCTGACCTTCGCTCTGTCCTCTCCTCCATCTTTTGTTTGAGCTCAATCACTCTGTCAGATCTGGCAGGAACTGTATTCTCTCTTCTCCTGTTTTATTAGGCTACAATGGATCCCTGGACACTCGTTTCTATCGAGAAACGACGCGGCTGATGAGCTGGTCTGACGGGGAGCGCTACTCCCGCCCTCTGCAATTCCTAGTAGGCTCTCTTCTCTTACCTCTACTATCCACTCTTGTCTTTTCTCGGACTGGAGGCGTACTGTCTCATCGAAATTTTTCGACATGCAGGTTTCCTCGATTTCCACCGAGGAACTTGTGCTCCCTCGTCACGCTCGCTGTGTCCTCTCTCGTCTACGCTGCAACGGACACAACCTACTATTATGCTCTTATCTCTCTAGGATTTGCACAATCTAGAATCCTTCCTGCAGTGCTTGCAGACTTGTCCCAGGACATCTCTCATCTCATTCTTCATTGTCCAGCTACGGACTCTTTGCGGCGCTCGCTCTTTGGCGATTATCTGCCTCTCTGCGACCTCTGGTCCAGGCCCTGGTGAGTTGCCCGGCTTCTGGGGCTCCATGGTCTTCTGTCATGCCCCCAATCCCTCGGAAGGGGTCTGGCAATAACAGCAACTAAACTGAAGGCTCCACTTTTATTACTTTGATCGTTATAAAGGACTTGAAAATTGTTTTTTATAAACAACTTTTCAAACTTTTTTTCTTCGCAGGGTTGCAACAACAACAACAGTAGCTTGAAAAAAAAATTTAGAAGCGTCAATATTTTGATGCTCTATAAAAAAAGTTTGCCCTAAATTATATTTCTCTAGGCCTACAGGTTTTATAATTTTCATGGCGAGTTGTACAAAATATTTTTACATCCAACTTTTAATTGATTTTTTTCAATAAATTGAAGCGAAGTCATTGAAATCCAAAAATAAAAAATACAGTAAAAAGGAGTACGTTTATACGTAAGTCTACAATCGCGAAAACTTCCGGGATTCTACCATTATTGCAGTAGTAAAGGCTCATCCAGGATGTCGTAAAACTACTAATAACTTAGTAAGGCTACCGGTTATTTACCAATTTATTCTGTTTAGTGCCGTCTTTTGATCAAGCCAAAATACCCTACTGTGCACTTCAAAAAGATTATTCTTTTTATCTTTTTTTCAGGTACACTTCGTATTAAATCCGGTCGTTCTTTGATATACACTCGACGTGGAGCATCTGCCCGACTATCTTGTCTTACTACTGGCAACCCAAAACCAACTATAAGGTGGTTCAAAGACGGAGAAGAAGTCCGAATTGCAGGCCCTACGTAGGTTTGAAATGAATATTAAACGGTTGTAGGTTAAGTTGGACCGGTATTCTGCAGCTTATCATAGTTTTTGAAGAAGAAAATGTTTATTTGACTTACAGTACACAAAAAAGTGACGTAACCGACAGTCAATGTCAAACAAAAGAGATATTAGCCTAAAGTATTGAACAATTAATTTTTAACAATCAAGATGCTCTGTTACTGGAAAATCATTATCGCTTTAGAAATGTGGTTCAGCGACAAAATAAACAAAGCACCCCTCGTAACGCGTTGGTATTTGAACAAGAAACTGATGAGGCTTTAGTTCTGCTCGCTTTTTTGCCCCAAAATCAAATAATAGAACATTTGCGCTTCGTCAGCTGTGCTACCAGATAGACCGAACGCAAGAATTGAAAGACAGCGAATTGAGCACTCAGACCATCACGTTGTATGCGGCTGTGCATTGCGGAAACTGGCACTTGCAAATAAGTTCTCGTGTCAAATTACTGTAAACTATAGTTTGCAGCAAGCGCAACGGCATGAGAAGGAGACTACACACCAATCATGCCGTGTTGTCTCTCTTCTTGTGGTCAGTAAATTCTCTTCATTTTGCCTTTGTAATGAAGAAATACGCGGCTGGCCAGGAGGTGATAACGCATGTGACTGTCACCTCTAATCACCAAGTTTGACCACTGAAAAAATTTCATGTTTTACCTCTGAGTTAGATTAAATGTACCAATGGAAGTGGAATACTTCTCGCTCGTATCTACATAAGCCTAAACGCTAAAATAGGATTAAATCAAGTTTTTATCGTATGCGGTCAATAGAACATAGCTTGTTAAGACTAGTGGTAGGCAACAATCTATCTCCTTGTGTTCATAAATATTCAGAGTTGCCCCAACTCGTGTCTCAAAAGACAACATGATGTATAGGCTCTAGTCTAATGTATGGCAGACCTGTTTTGTTTACCGAAACCTTTTCATAGATCACGGATTATACAAAACGAACACCATCTTATTTTCACATCCGTTCAGCCTCGTCATATTGGCAGTTACATATGTGAAGCGAACAACGGAGTGGATCCGATACAAAGAAAAACTGTTCGATTGGTGTACAACGGTAAAATGCGACGACTATCGGGTGTTTGCTCGGCGCAAGAAAGGACCGATCTCGCGACCGACACTCGAACGCTCTCCCATCTCAGGCGTTGTTGTCAGTAAGCCCTAGCGTCATTGAAGTCCGTGACGCCCGAGGCGATCTCGAAAAGTGTTGAGAAAAATGACAGCTTCTATCAACCATTAATTACAATAGCATTGATTCTTTTTGAAGATAAGTTCGCGAGAGTGACGCCTTCCTGTAAAGGTGTTACCCAAGGTTGACCTGTTGTGTCCTGTTAAAAAATTTACTGCAATTACTCCTCGTTAGGCTACTTGCTGTAATGATTTTTGACGAACAAATTGAATTTTTTACTAGCGCAGAGTCCTTTTGTGTCAATATTTCTTAATGCTTTAAAAATTTCTCCCAACTTTTCTCAAAACTTTGCAAGTTATGACAAGAACTTTTTATGCGGTAAAATGGGTTTTCAAGTTGCAGCTATCAATATAATTTACAGCCCTCACCTTTGGCCGCACATGTGTTACGATTTAGGTTGGTGGTTGGCAAGGTATGGTAAACAACGTGTTTAGACTTCACCAGTTGTTCGCTTGGGGTTAAGTGTAAACGCGTGGTGCTGTTAAAGATGTGTAGCGTAGGCCTTCCTTTGACAATAATAAACCGTGGTGTAGTGGTATCGTTACGGGCTTCAGAGCGCTAGGTCTGGAGTTCAAAACTACAGAAACACCACTGGTATTCGTCAGGAAGAGTATCGCAAATTTAAAACGCTACGTTGCTCCAGTACAAAGTCTGGTTCGAAAGCGAGTGTGCAGTGGTAAAAATACATTGAATCAGCACGTCTGAGCTTGCAAAACGCGGAAAAAATGACGTAAAATCGACTTTCTTTTCTTTCTTTCTACTACTTACCAATACTTTGAACATTATATTAGTCGGTATATATTTGCGAAGTTGCAACCACTGAAACGCTGTACGGTAATAGTCTTGATCAGTAGTTTTCTACCGGTATCCGTTCAAGATTATTGAGGCACCACTACAAACTGACGATGAAAAGATTAGGAACTACTTAGCTCAATAAAATCATTACTTGTTTTCTGCAGAGCAACGTCTGCGATTCCGAGCAAAACCTTCCGATACGACAGTTGAAGTTGGAGCTAGTGTTCATTTGAAATGTCGCACGAAAGGAAATTCTGTTCAAGTCCGATGGCTTAAGAATGGAAGATCTTTAGTTTACTGTAAATTGACAGACTTTTTTACTTCTTTGTTAACTTTTAATTGCGCGTCTCCGCAAGTCGCCAGGTGGCGCACGTGGACTAGCTTCACGGTATCAAGTTTTGAACGAATGCGGTATTTTGAAGAAGCATTAATGGACAAAATCAAATGAGTGTTAAAGAAAATGCGAGAAAACAGCCTTGTTGTGCTTTCACGAAATTTAAAACCTTTGTAATGAGAACGAAAGTTATTCAAAGTTAAAAGAAGTCAGTCACGTAACTAATGTTTGTCAAGAAATAAGTTGTCGCGGTGGCTGCTGACGTTATTTCGTAAAGTTTAGCACAAATGTGATTTTGATCCTTTGATGTCGCTTCAAGTAGATCGTTTTGTATTCTAAGCTAAGCAACAGGCCAAATGTCGAGATCAATCAAACACTGGCCGTGCTGGTTTTTGGTTAGTTGTCACCTTGAAGCTGCCTTCTGAACGTAATTTTTGAACTTATACTTGCCCTTTGTAGCTTGTGTCTACTTCTCTTCATCCCTGGAATGGAAGCGCGACATAAAACAACATTCAAACTCACACCGCAAACGTAATTGAGATCAGGCTGGGGCAAGTGGTTGTCCGTTTTGAACCACGCCATGAATTTAATTAGCATACTAATAACGTTACCATCAACAAGATGGACCGCCATTGGTGGATGCAGTAGTCGCCTTTTTCTATGTGCTGGATGGGCAGCTTTGCCATTCTGAGTTCTGACCCGGTAAAGCAGGAAACAGATACCATAAACTCTGCATAACTTTGCAATATGCCCACCACCTAGGCCTAGAAAGCAATTTTTTCTACATTTTATGGGTTTCAATCTTTCAACTTGTCGGGCAGATCGACGAAATTGAGAATTTTTCGTCTGGCGCCTGTGGTCAGTGGTCACCGATGCAAAACACCTTTCATCTCATTCTGCTTCGTCCTGCTGCAATTCTTCACGTCGCGTTCTCTTTGGCGACTTTCTCTTCACAGGTTACAATCTCTGGTCCGAGCCTTGGGGATGTGCCTGATTCCTTGGACTCCGTGGTCCTCCGCCATGTCTCCATCCCGACGAAGGGTTCAGACATGACAACAACAAAATGACCGGCAGCTTGATCTATGTTCTAATTAGCTTCGTAGAAGAGGAAGTGAATGCTAAAAGTTGTGTTTTCTAGGCAGGGACGCGGCCAGAAACAGGGAGGTACTGCCTCTTTTTTCAACCTGGCTACTCTTTTTGTGGATATAAATATCACGTAAATTTGCAAGTTTAAAATCAACTTTTTGATAAACCGACGTCCAGGCTCCAATGAATATAGTCTGTACACCATGATCACTGCCGTGATTGTGGCCAGTGAAAGGGGTCGGGTTGAGGTGCCATGCTTCCCCATAGTTTGTTAGTTCAATCCCCATTTGAAGCAATTATGGAGAAAAATACAGAAAAACTCTTGCGCTCTAGATGCGATTATAGTCCGGTGTAGAATTTTCTCGCGGCTTTTTCTTTAACTTTAGGCAAGCTTCATTACAATTAAAATAAGTCAAAGCCATTTAATGCCTTTATCAGAACGCAAAGTTTACCTGAAAATTTAAGAGACGTACTGGATTAAGATATTGCAATGGTCAAACTTCATCAAAATTTGTGCACCTTCCAAAATATTCTTTTCTGGCTGCGTCCTTGCCAATTAAGTTATTTGTAAAGCGTACTCTGATTTTAGAGTACAGTCAACTTCGGATATAAGAGATCCGCCGGGACCAGCTTAATCAGTCTCTTATAACCGACTTATTAGTTTATATTGAAAATCATTTGGGACCTTTTGCGTAGTCCCTTATAAGCGAAAATCCCTTATATCTGAATCTCCTATCCGAAGTTGACTGTATTGCTATTTCGGCATCGACTCTGAAAAGCGTAATGTTTTTTTTCTTCAGCAAAATACATCACTGTCAAGCCGTGGGGGGACTTGCTAATCGAGAAAACGCACGTGAATGACCAAGGTCGTTACACTTGCGTAACGATGAGTCCAACTTCAAGCGAAAGACTGACAGCTTCTGCTTACGTAACTGTGCAAGGTAAAAAAAACAGTATTTTGTGTTACTCTGTAGCCTAACTAAGAAATA
The DNA here is from genome assembly GCA_963675345.1 of Trididemnum clinides. NCBI lineage: Eukaryota > Metazoa > Chordata > Ascidiacea > Aplousobranchia > Didemnidae > Trididemnum > Trididemnum clinides. The sequence goes on along the minus strand of OY776290.1, from coordinate 25,808,254 downwards.
GGTCAACGGAAATGGATCAGGGTGGGCTAAATATTTTCTTATTCTTTAGTCTTCAGTCTTTCTATAAAAGCTGGGCTCTAGGCCTATCAACTAGACCAGGCTTGTCCAAACGCTGGCCCGCGGCAGCATTTTTTGTGACCCGCGAACCACATACGGAAAATAATTTGGCTCACGACACTGGCAACCTTGGACCACCCTGAACTAGACCATCATAGGGACCAAATCTTAACTGTGGCAATCAAGGCTTGAGAATAGATATACATTGTGCAAATTAATATGGTAACATAAGCGTACGCAGAAAGTTTCCGAGGGAAGGGCCAAAGTTTTGTCTCAATTGTGTGACGTCACAAATCAACTTTATGGGGGTGCCGAAGGATGGAAAATCGAAATCCAGGGCAAACCCCGAATACTCGCGAAAAACCAGCTTTGCTTTTGCTAAAACTGCTTGGTTTTGCTTTACATTTTTTCATTTCTGGGGTCTGAGGAAGGGCCATGGCACAGTGGCCTCCCTCCTCGGTTCGCTAGTGAGCTTAAGCCAGTAAATCATAGAGTGCTTAACCCTTTGAGGGCCTTTGGTTCACATATGTACCATGATTGTTGATTGTTATATCATTATGACGTGGTAACCAATTATCTGAAATCCATTATATTTCCGTTGTTACCAAACAATTGCGGCATTGTTTCAAATTTTATGAATTAAATTTTTATGGTCCTTAAAGGGTTAAATGCCAATAGCAGAGCGAAACTTATTATTGTCACTTGTATTATGATCCCAACAGTCTGCTTCACGCAAAAATGCGCTCATCAAGAGATCGTATTCAAAAAGAATCTAAAAGTCAACACTAGAAGATCTGCTTATGATCGCATTTTTGTGTGAAACAACGTGTTGAGAACAGAATCTTTGTATAACCACAGTGCAAACTAGATAGCAGCACAGTCTCGATCGGTCAAAGCTTTCGCATATCGACCTTTTATATTCTTCCGTTTCAATTGAACGCTAAATGCTCCTGATAAGCAAGTCGTATGGGGAGGTTACTAATGCAAAAAACTAAAATACATGAAACAGGTAATTAAAGGAAAAAGAAAAAACTTCCTACACCGGGAATCGAACCCGGGCCGCCTGGGTGAAAGCCAGGAATCCTAGCCACTAGACCATGTAGGAGACGTTAGAAGATGCGCAAATTATGAAATTTAAATACACGAACGTTTTTCTATTTCTGCATTTCGTGGATAACGTAATCTTTTTTTCTTTTTTCACATCATAACTGCTTATTCGCGTTGCTGGCTTTACGTAACTCACTTTGCCGCACCAGTCTTGCTGTCAACTGATTGGTATTGCTGCGCGTTATCAAAAGCAATCGCTAAATGATTGTGCATCCAGCTTGCACTGGTAATGGGTCGCGCAGCACATGCCATTTGTGGGCATTAGTGCAGCCAAAATAGTATTTGGGAAGGGCCGAAAGTGTGCAGAAATATCAATATGCCGCTCCTTTCAGCTTTGTCGTGCTCATACTGTGGTTGACTTTTTTTGAGATCGATATTTTGTTGTTATTTTACTTGAAAATAGCTTATTATCTCGACTGGGTTCTAGAAATATGAATTACGTAACCTCTTTGACTCTCTTCTGGCTACGCCTATGAATATGGGCCTCGTGGTGCAAATTTTGCGCCGGTCGCAGGGCTAAAACAACAAACAAAATATTGTTATGTAATAGAGTAAGGTTGAGAGAATGAGATTACAGTGCCGCGTAATCTTGTGTACCCGGTATGACTTTCATGGAGTGATATGTTTTTATCCATCCGCCACCGAACACGGAAAATTGTTCAGTCACTGTTAGAGTGAATAGGCCGCCAAACAACTCGTAGGCTGAGGCGTTTTTCAACGCCGTGCTCAATTGCAATGCAGTATTTAGCCAGAGGTGAGTGTAGAAAAGGGCTGCGAACTCGAAATAACTCGGTGATTTAGCCAAGCTCTATCTTGAACTCGAAAAATGAAAGACGATGAACTTGGACTCTAAAAAATCGGCCAGTTCAAGTTCATTAATATTTGATTTTGAAAAAGAAATATCTTGTAGGGTTTCATGCAGTAGAAATAAGACTAGAGCCAAGGGAAGAATAACAAGACGAAAATTAAACTATAAGTAGCTCTTAGTGTTTTGTTGATATTGGGGAGGCATTTGATAGAGTTCCAAGAAAGGTGATGGAGTGGCCGATAAGGAAGAAAGATTTACCAGAAGCAATTGTAAGAGCGGCGATGAGCCTCTATGGCGGTGCAATACGAAAGTTAGAGTGGGATCAAAGTTATTTAACAAGTTTTGGTCCAGTTGGTGTACATCAAGGATCTATGCTGTTGCCACTGCTTTTCGAAATTGCGGTAGATGTAATCACGGAGCACGTAAAAGAAGAATTGATGAATGAAATTTTGTATGCAAATGACGTGGTTTTGATGAGTGACAGTATGTAGAATTTGAGAGAAACGTTTTTGACGTGGAAAGAGACGTTTGAGAGTAAGGCGCTGAAGATCAATCTCAAGAAAACCAAAGTGATGGTAAGTGGTTCGAAAGAAGAAATACTCAAATGCGAAATCGATCCATGTGCCAAGTGGGGCTGGAGGGTAATGGCAAATTTAGTGCTGTTCACAAAATATGGTAAATGGGTGCATGACAGATGTACCAAAAAGGAAGAGTAACTTTGACTCTGGCGAAAGGTTTTATTTGTGAAAGATGTGTTGAAGCAATAAAAGGAATTGTCGAACCAGCTTGAAGAGGTAATGTGTGATCACGTGGAAGTAATGAAGAGTTTCGTTGCTTGCAAGACAGATTAAATGCCGGTTGTGGAAGTGAAGCGCCGGTGACAGCAAGAATAAGAACTGGATGGATAAAATTTAAAGAATGAGTGTGACTTCTTAGTTCAAGAAAGATTTCGTTGAAAATGAAAGAACAGATTTGTCGGAGTTGTGTAATGTCAGCGATGAAAAGGAGCAGTCAAGAACTTATGGATTTGCTGGGTATGGAAGAAACTTTGAATAGACCAACCAAAGCAAACGGAATGCGATGGTATGGGCACGTTTTGAGGAGGGACGATGATATGTTAGGAAGAGCGTTGGATTTTGAAGCGAATCGGAGAAGAGGGCGTGGGCGACCGAAGATGATGCGGAGAAGGCAGGTGTTTAAACTGGTGGAAGAGATTGGACTAAAAAGGAATGTGCCAGTGACAGACCGAAGTGGCGCGATGCGCTAAATAGGCCTAAACTTTCGAGAATCATGAGGTGAATCCGGCCATCTTTGTTTACAGAGACTAAACCGGATGTAAAGCACTGTATCTCTCATTTTGTTGTTCACTACTAGTCTAGCCTTATCCGGCGTATTTCTCGATTGCATCGCTCAGCGGTATGATGATATCTTGATTTGGTTTGGGAAAGACATCCGTTTTCGACCATGTATATCCGGTTATCGTAATCTGAATGTACATTTTAAACTTTCATTTTTATATTTTTTGCCAACCTCGAACTTTAACTCGGACTTGCAAAATCTTTTTGAACCTAAAAAACAAACCGATGGGGTTGGACTGATATAAAGCCGGACGCGTTCCTTTTTATGGAATCGCCGATGGAGTGCAACTATAGCCTACCATCGTTCCCAAGAAGAGGAAACCCCACTTTTAAGTTCGCAAAGGACTGGAAGCGATAATTCGACTTCTTATATAAATTGCCTAATCGCTACCGTTTCTTCTTGTTTTTTTAGGTAACTATTTGAGCTTCCTTCCACAGTTTCTTTTACCACTTTTTGAAGCTGTTTAGTGTTGTTGTGTTGATACTGCAAACACTTCTTTTATACAAGCTTAAAGATCTCTTAGCGCTACTACAGCACAGAACGTGTATGTGAAGTAGACTTATGGAGTGACAAGTTGCGTTATTATTTTCATCTTCCGGACTCCGGTCATGAAAACCTGTTGCTATGTACAATATAACATCGTTATGCTCACACTCGGCGAAGAGTATGTTGCTGTGTCAGTACATTTCTAGCTTAAGAACTTACTGTTAATATACTGTACTATTCATAATTTTTTTTTGCAGTACCGTCATCCACGCAATCAATAACTATTGGCACGGCAACAACAATCAACATTGACAACGCTGCTGCTTGTTACGATTTTCCTAATTACGCTAATTGCCACTTGGTGGCCTCAGTTGACATGTGTTCAATCTCACCTTATAATAGACTCTGTTGCGCCACCTGTCGACGGAAAACAAATGCGAAGAATGTAACTCCTACCCTACCTAGTTTATGATGGTCGAAAATTACTTTGATTTAGATCTCAGCCTACAAACCCAGCGTGGTTTGCTTGGTAGCTTTTTGCACGAAATGAAAAGATCTAAAGCTTCAGAAAGCCGGTATGTTCGACCTATGTCTAAAACAACTACCTACCAAAAAACTTGCTATCGTTTGACAAAATGTTGTTTTGGGCATCTTAGAATTTGGTTTACACTTTTTCCATGTTTTGAACAGACAATGGACAGTTGATGCTGCTTATAACCACGATGTTTAACTAAAAGTAGTCAACCATAGACTTCTAGTAGACTAGGGTAGTGAGTGGTCGAAAGTTGGATTTTTCTATGAAGGTTTTTGAAAAGAAAATTCGGCAAAGCTTTTTAAAACAGAGGTAGCTTGTACTGGCCCAGTGAGAAAATATGTGGCTGCTTTATACTTTGCAATTTGTCAATACGTTATTCTATTTTATTTTTACTGCAGTGAAGCAGATATTGCCAGTTAAAATCGGTCTACCTCAAACGCTCCGAGTAGTTTCGTATACCGTGTGTTCGCATCGACTTGATTTAGTGTTTACACTCTTTTATCAGCACAAGCTTGTGGTGATAAAAGATTAGTTTCGAAACTAATCTGTGGCGGTTAGCGCAGCGATATTCTGTTTCCTTGCAGAAAGCGTGGCGGGCTTCGATTATTTTGGTTCCAGCAGAGCCCTTTGCCTGGAGCCGCTTCTTTGCTCCAGCTTCGTTAACGGGAGAGCGCCCTTGCAATGACTTTAATTACATTGCGCAAGTCATCTCTACAAAAGTGTTACATTGAATTGCTGCGTATCTTAGCCTATTTTTTGAAGTTTTTTACAGCGTGGCTGATTCGAAGTCGATTTGTTTGTTGCGTTTCCAATCAAGTTTGACTTTTTTTTTGTGTTGGTTTTTATTATTGCAATAAATTGTTTGATCATCTCTGACATCGTGGTACAGGCTCGGGCTGTAGATATAGAGTACAGAGAAATGACCAATTCACTAGTATTTTTGACTCACAGGCGGTTCTAAAAAAACATTTTAAAAGCAGAGAGACCAACTTAAAAATTAGAAAAAAGCCAAACTTGCTGAAAAAAATGGCCAAAGAAAATTCTAGTTAATTCTTATCCTAATTTCTTGACACTTCTAGCCTATGTATTCCTTGCTAAATTTATTTCATAATTTTGATACATTTTAAGTCATTGTATCCCAGATTACAATACATATAATACTGTAATTCAATTTCTGGCATTAGTCATAAACAGCAAATTTTATATGTAATATCAATAAATTTGTGTAAAATTTAAAGAAACTGGAAACTCTCTTCCGTAATAGCAACAAACAACGGGTGAAAATAGGTTCAGTATTGGCAATGGGAATTGTGATGGAATGACATCGTTAGGGCTATTGAAGGCTAAGCACAAAATTTTACATTTGCTTGAGGGAGAAATATCATATTTCAGAAACAGAATAATTTAAAGTGGATAACAACTCAAGAGTGCAATAATTTTTCCTACGGTTTCACATTGCGGAATAGAAAAAATTATTCAGCTTTAATACAAGCTCTTCAATGCCATTGAAAAATAATTGGTACCAGGTAACACGTAGCTTTCAGCTACACATGATTAGGGTTACCATACGTCCCGCTTTTTGAGGCCTTGTCCCGCTTTTTTGAGCGAAAATCCCGCTTTTTGCTGCAGTGAAACACAACGGATTTAACCAAATTTATGGACATTAAATTGGGGTGATCTCCAAAAAAAAAAAAAAGGTCAACCACTGCTCGCTTACAAAATTTATCCACTTTTGGGCTTGAGAATGACACAGAACGTGGATCTAACAGGCGATGACCTTTTTTTTTTTATTTTTTTTTGGAGATCACTCCAATTTTCGTCCGTGGTTTCAGATCTGCACCATTGCCTCGACAATCAAGCCTGCAACCGCATCTCACCGTCCCGCTTTTGATAAAGAAAACGTTGGAGGGGCCATAAATTTCTGTCTCGAGAAAATTCGTCTTCCAATGTCCCGATTTTTGCTTTTCAAAATATGGTAACCCTACACATGATAAATTATTTGGCTTATGATATTTCTGTGATATTACATCTAGCCTAAACAATCTTGCTTGATTCACATGCTATGCTGTTCAATCTCAAAAATACTACATGATTTATGCGACAAATAGTTATCTCACTGTACACCACAATCTTCACAAACGACCAAACAGATAATGGGGCCAAATACTTCTGAGCAAGGCTAAGTTTTTGAAACTTGGCCGTATAAATGATAATTTGGTTATCAAGTTTTCAATATCATCAGAGATGGACAAGAGAGCGATCTTTTTTGAAGCGGAAACGGGAGGGTCGCTCTTGTTTTTAAAAAGGAGAGTAAGCAAAGCTACTTCCTTTGGAATGGCTGCTCACCTTTGAGTATCATCTACAAAAGATTTTCAATGACCGAAGAATAAAATATATACCTCAGGTCTACATTCTGCCTATAGGCTCTATGCGGTGAATATTAGTTGGAGTCAACCTTGCATTTAGATCAGGAGGGCTCCGCATGCAGCCCGTGCAAGAAGTTTTCTACGTAGTTTTGCTTTTTCAGATATGGTTACCCTAACTTAGTTAAGTTGAACCCCAAAATAACCTTTTTACCATCCGTTAAAAATTTAGGTTAATGAAATGTGGTCCTAATGTTGTTGTTGTTGTTGTTGTTGTTTACCCGACCCCTTCCGAGGGATGGGGGCATGGCGGAAGACCATGGAGCCCCAGAAGCCTGGCAACTTCCCAGGGTCTGGACCAGAGGTCGTAAAGAGATAGAGAGTCGCCAAAGGGTGAGCGGCGCAAAGAGTCCGTAGCTGGACAGTGCAGAATGAGATGAGAGATGTCCTGGGACGAGTGTCCACAGGCTCTTTAGGAAGGATATTCTCGATTCTGCCAATCCTAGAGAGGTAAGAACCCAAAAGAAAGCTGTGTCCGTTGCAGCGTACACGAGAGAGGACACAGCGAGCATGACGAGGGAGCACAAGTTCGTCAGTGGAAATCGAGGGAACCTGTGTGTCAAAATACTTCGATGAGACAGTACGCCTCCAGTCCGAGAAAAGAGAACAGTGGATACGAGAAATAAGAGCAGAGACACTACAAGGGATTGCGGAGGGCGGGAGTAGCGCTCCCCATCAGGCAAGCTCATCAGCCGTATCCAGGAACCCATTGTAGCCTGATAAAACAGGAGAGAGAAGACAGTTCCTGCCAGATCTGCCACAGAGTTTTAGATAAGAGAAAAGATGAAGGAAAGGACAGGGTGGCGAAGTCAGAACGAGAGTCAGACAGGAGGAGAAGAGAAAAAAATGGCAGACTTGTTGGCGCTGCCGAGACCAGCAAAGAGCGTGCAGAATGGCGCAGGCTTCAGCGGAAAAACTTGAGCATACTGGGCCTGCCGAAAAGGAAAGAGTGGCCCCAGTGCCACAGAGAGAGCAGGTGGCAAGAACACCGGAGCCGCCCTTACCAAAATGAAAAGGAACAGAGCCGTCTGTCCAAAGCACCAGATCATGAGTGGGGAAAAAGTCAAGATGGGAGAGAGCCGCTCCTTGGCGAGAAAGAGGGGGATCAGAACGAGAGCATGGAGTGGAAAGGGTGGACTCCACGGTAAAAAAAGGCAGGTTCCAAGGAGGAAAGGGAGGGCAAGCAACAAGAGCCTCCCTAGAACAAGTAGAAGGAAGCATGAGCGGGTGAGTGGATGCAAAAGCTCTCCAGAACGATCTGCAGAGTCTTGGTTTCACTCCAAGTCTGGCCAAACCTGAAATAGGAAAAGACATTGGGAGACGAAGAGCCCGCTCATAAGAAAAAAGAGTGAAGTGAGTCAGGGTGACTTGTAGGGGAGGTAGAGAAGCCTCGGAGAGAGAATGGAATTAGATTCGGATAGAATTATGCGTTCAAACAGCTTTGATACGCAGGAGGTGAGAGAGATAGGCCGGAAGGAAACACGAGAGTCGAGAGGCTTTCCCATTATGTGGATGGGAATAATAGAAGATGTCTTCCAGATGGAAGGAAAGGAACGTAAAGACCAGGAGAGATTGAAGATGTGAAGAAGAAAGTCCATGCCAGAGCGAGGAAGATGCTTTAGCATGGGATAGGCAACTTAGTCTGGGCCAGTGGCAGTGGACGAGGAAAGGTTGGAGGCAGTCGCAAGAAATTCAGCAAGTCAGAAAGGAGAGCAAAAGGACGAGTGAGACTCCTCCGAGCACGTGGCTCGGCAGAGCTCAGAGGGGTAGCCTCTGGCTCTGCTACGCAGGGCCTTTGGCTGAGAAACGGAAAAGTGTGATCTCAGGTAACCGGCATAGACCGAAGCCGATTCCCTGGGAGAAGAACAGTTAGGAAAGTTAGGAGAGGAAGAAGACGAGGAAGGAGAGCCAGCGATAGAGCGAAGAAGAGAGTGCACAGATTTAGGGTTAGACCTAGGTGAGAGAGAAGAGCAAGTCGTCTGCCATGCCTCAGTCTTGGCCTTGGCAATGACTGATAAGGCGCGTCGAGAAGCGGAGATGTAAGCCTGGCGATCTTCCTCACTTCTGTGAGCGGCGGCAAAAGCCTTGCGTCTTTCACTAACCGCTTGTTCCACCTCAGCAGACCACCAGGCTTTAGGATGGCGTTTAATGCGGCCGAAAGGAATAGAAGATTTGGCCGCATTCAAAGTCAAAGAGGTAAAGAGAGCAGCAGCAGAGGAAAGAGAAAGAGACGAGTATTTCTCTGCTGAAGGACAGTGAGAGTCGAAGTAAGAAGCAAAGCCATCCCAGCGAGCTTTCTGAAAATTGAAGGAAGGGGGGCGCTCGTTGGGGCAAAAGACCGGAGAGAAAGGGATAGATAGAAGAATTGGCAGGTGGTCAGAACCAAGGTCCTGAAGCACCTCCCAGGAGCAAGATAGGGCAAGAGAGGAGAGAGCAAAGGAGATGTCAGGGGAGGAGCGACTGCCAGGGGAGCGATGTAGAAGGGTGAGTGTGTCAGGGTCATTGAGGGGGAGGAGGTCAGAAGAGATGACATAGTCGAATACTTCCTTCCCGCGGGGGTCGGAAGTACCTCTTGAGTCCCAGAGGGAGTGATGGCAATTGAAGTCCCCAAGAATGAAGAGATTTCTGGACGAGGAAAGGATGGAGGGAGAAGAGGAGTCGATTCTGCCATCCGACGGAGAGGAGCGAATAGGGGGGGGGGCATACACATTGAGAAAAGAGAGCGAGGAGGAATTGTTAAGAGAGATGTTGATCCCTACATAATCAGAGTAAGAATCAATCGAAGAAAGAGATGAGGTAGAAAGTTCAGAAAAAGATAGGCCCTTCCTGACGAAAATGACAACGCCGCCGCTAGCGTGCGTGGTATCGGAGGAGAGAATGCCAGACCGGGAGTGAGTGCGATCAGAGCGCAGAGCAGAAAATCCAGGAATCCGGAAAGAGGAAGATGAGTTAAGATTGGATTTCTGAATGCAGATAAGGTGGACAGGATGGGATGAAAGAAAGTGAAGTAGTTCAGTGCTCATGGCTCGAAGACCTCCAGCATTCCATTGAAGAACCCTGAGAAAATCACAGAGGGGAGAGAAGGCAGGAGGTGCAGAAGTATAGCCAGGAACGAGGGAGGGTGGTGGGAGGGCAGAGGGAGGAGATATATAATGGGCAGATGGGGGATAAGAAGTTTGGAGACGAAGGTGGGGCAAGAGTGCAGCATTAGCAGAGGGGGGCCAGATTCCACAGTGGAGGTATACGTGTCGGAGGAGTCCGAGGAGGGGGGAGTCACAGTGTTACGGCAGGGGGGGAAGCTCCATGAGTGAGAGCTGCCAAGAGCTCTGAAGTTAGATAAAGAAAGTTGTGAGCACCTTAGATGGACCCATTTGGAGCAAGCGCAGCATTGCACTGACTTGCCCCGCCAGGTCACATTTTCAGTGCACACAGAGCAAGGAAACATGGGGCCAGAATTGGGATGAACGTTACCGCTCATCAAGAGAAGGAGGAGAATAAGGAGATGAAGAAGGGCAAGGGCAGGAAAAAAGAAAAAGAGAAAACAGGCGACCGATTTTAAAGAAGCTGTGTGCTGCCCTTTTGCGGTCGTTCAGGGAGCAGCATAGCGAAAAAATGAAGGGGAGTGCCCGGGGTAACTGGGACTCCCGGGAAGGCCAACAGCCATTTCGACCCAACCCAAACGGGGCCGGGGGCCGCACCACCACATTGAGGCGGCTGTTGATTGGTGCAGTCGAAGTCTAATCGCTAAAACTATGTGCGCCGCTAGTCTAGATGGCATACAGAGCATTTCATACTTCCGATACTCCACGTTTGGTCAAATAGTGTGGGCTAGCCGACTTTGGAATTAATTTTATTTATTTTGTGGAAAAGGAAATACTTTGTGAGAAGCTGCGTGCGAAATCCTTTTTTCAGAGGGGGCCGAATTCTAAAAACACTTTTTGAGAAATCTTGGAGCGATGATAACTTTGGTTTCTTTTTCTATTCCTTTTTTGCAAGCTGGCCTATTTCCTCAGTTCTAGCGGTTTTGACTGCTGGTTGCCGCCAAATCTAGTCTTTCACAAAACTTGCAAAGAAGGTGTGTACTAAGTTTTGCGGTTTGCACAGAACGATTTATGTTACGCAGTCTATGTCCGTGGAAGTGGAAGTTTATCTAAGCAATTTAAACACCAATCAAAATTATCTTTGATTTGCTTGCACTGTCACAGGTTTAGGCAAAAACGATTCGGTCGAATTAAAGGGCACTCGGGGGGTTACAAACAGGGCTGCGAACTCGCATTCAAACTCGAAGAACTTGGTCTTTTTGTCGAAGTCGAATTTGAACTTAAAAAATAAAAATTTATGAACTGAAACTCGAAAAAACATGAATCGAGTTCGAGTTCATTAATTGAGTAATTTTGAAAGGAGAATAGTAAATAATATTTTGCGGTGACGTAAGTCCTAAGACCGTTTTTTCGGGGTCTTATTCTTAAGTTTGATGGTCTTGGTTTTGGATTAACCAAGTCTGCGGACTCGGACTCGATAAGCGCGGTGTTTTTTGTCGAACACAAACTTGAACTCGAAAAATTGAAAATAAAGAACTCGCACTCCAACTCAGACTTACAAATTTTTTGTTAACTCGAAGTTCAACTCGAATAAAAGTCCGTCGAGTTTGCAGCCTTGTTACAAAGCTAACCTGAGGCTACGGTGTTGGGAATATTGCGTAAATTAGTTTAAAAAATATAGAAAAACAAGCAACAAAAATAGACAAAAAATCACCAGCCTCTTGGCGTAGGAGGCAAGACTAACATGATAGAAAAAACAATTAATACGTTGACTTGACTACAACAGTGGGTGCCTTATATGTATTTTCGAAATAAGCTGCTGATGGCGTAAAACTTCAATATACAAAAAACTGAAAATTATTGGTTTAGTGTGTATTGACGAATTGTTTGTCATACAATTTAGGTAGGAATTGACTTTAAGTATCCATGTAGTTGACATTGACGCTTACAGTTCATCATCAAACATTATGTAAAAAATTTGGTTCATCAACTTTTCGGCGTTAAGATAAATTCAGCTCGCCTTAGAATCTACATAGGCCTAGATATTCTACGTAAAAAATTTATCCGTAAAATATCTAGACCAGTGGTTCCCTACCAGGGGTCCGTGAAGAGCTTGCTGGGGGTCCGCGTGTTCATTGGAATTTGACAAAATTAATCAACAATATTCAATAAATTTCATGTTAGTGTAGGCACTAGGCAGCAACTTGTACGTACGAAAATAATTTAGCGCAGTAAGCTAAATCGTTTCCGTATTTGGCTAAAGATTGTGTAATCACTAATGAGCATCTTTTTTTCTGATTGTGACGTTTATCCAAACTCAGAGAGTGAAATTACGCGTTGAACCAGCCTTTATGATGTCACAATTTCTCCCAGTTCTATGCCAAGCATTAATAGCAAATCAGCATTAGCAGTTCAGACACAGCATAACTTGTAGGAGATTGACACAGCATAACTTTTAGCAAAAGAACAGGCTGCAATGGCGACGAAAAAACGAAAGTATAATGAAGAATACATATCATATGGATTTACCGTTACGTTGGATCGCGATGGTACAGAAAAACCACAATGCTTCCTTTGTGGAAAAGTTCTAACCAATAGTAGCATGAAGCCAGTAAAACCAAAGGAACACCAAAACGCTAATGATCCGGGAAACATTTCCAACAGCCGCGATACATTTTTGCAACAGAAGACAAGACTTGAAGTAAGTGGAACTTTAGATAAGTATGGTTTTATTCCAACTGAAAAGCCTTTGCTTGTAGCAAGTTGCAAAATTGCGTATCGGATTGCCAAGGAAAAGAAGCGGCACAGTTACTACTGCCGAAACACTAATCAAACCCTGTGCTCTGGAAATGACTAAAATAGTTTGTGGCTCAAATCAGAGATGAAAACTTGAAGGTATACCAATGTCAAATAACGTTGTTAAATCAAGAATAGATGATATTTCAGAAAATATTCTCAAACAAATGATGGAAGAATTGGCAACTTCTTCTTTCCACTTAGTTTGCAGCTTGATGAAAGCACTGATGTTTCTTACTGCAGTCAGCTGGTGTGTTATGTGCGTTATGTTAATGGCAATGAAATCAAAGAAGAATTTTTGTTTTGCGAACCTCTTTTGGAAACTGCAAAGGCTAGCGATGTATTTCAAAAGGTAAACAACTTTTTTGTTAAGCAAAATTTTGACTGGAAAAAGAAAATAGGCTCACTTTGTTCGGGTGGAGCACCAGCGATGCTCGGAAACAAATCTGGGTTTGCCGCTTTAGTCAAAAAAGAAGCTCTCAACAACATTCCTACCAATCTCTGGCAAAGCAAGCAATTAGCACTCTGATTCTATTTCCTACTACCTACCGCTCCGAAGCTGCATTTTCGGCTCTTGTTACTATAAAAACGAAACAGAGAAATTGTTTGGACATTCAACGTGATATGCGTGTAGCTTTATCAAAGACCCACCCACAGTTCAGTGTTTTGGTGCAAAAAAGACAGCAACAGGCTTCTCATTAAATTTGCACCAGTCCACCTGTTTTCGTTTGAAGTTGCTTTTATGATGGTTCTTGAATGTAAGTAAAATGTTATGATTGAGCAATTTGTAATTTAATTCTACGTACAATATTGCATTTAAAGTTCGCTAGCATTTGTAAAAGTAAGCGTAGTTTACCAAATTATTTGTTTAGGGTCGGTTTTAAAAATGTAGGGGTCCGTAAGCTTGATAATTATTTGAAAGAGGTCTGTGACTAAAAAAAAGGTTGGGAACCACTGATCTCGACCTTGAAGAAGGCGAAATGTAGCGTCAAGCGCTTTTGATAAAAAAAGGTTTTTAAAAAATCGTTAGGTGGTGTACTGCCAACAGCATATTTGTTCTCTCCACATGACGCGAGAAAGATAGTTGCCACGAGGCAAACTGCTATCACTTGATTTTTCGTTCTTGTTTGGTTTTTATTTTAAAAGTTGTTGGAAGATAAAAAGCTACTTCACATTGAGTAAAAGCAGATACCTTTAGCGAGTTGCGTATTCGATTTAAAGCTGCTAGCTTTTCTTGGTCCTGCAGCATGAACAGCGATCGGCTAACACCGTCGTAGATTGAGTTCCAGCCAGTGACCACTAATGTTATGAGCATGACACCCAATCCACATTTAATAGTGTCTGCAGCTTGTGTGCTCCTAAATAATACTGCTTAATGAAATGGTATATTCTGCACTAAGCGTGGGTATCACTGATGTAGCCTTACTATGAGATGAAAATGGGTGCGTCAAAATTTATAGGATGGTGTTTGCGACAAGATACTTGAATACTTCTTTGTGCACATCGCAAATGTATGGTTTAATGAAATCAGTTATTTAGAGTTTCACTTAATACCAAAAATGTTTTCAGTGAACTGAACGATGGTTATTTCAAGCACGTGTTGCAATTTGTACCTGATTGCTTGTTCCGAAGCTCTTGGGCTTTTACGAAAGCAGATCGACTAACTTTTTTAAACAGCGAGCATTGCCCAAGAGCTTTACTGACATTCACAGTGGCTACCAAATGCAGTGTGTGAGCAGCACACCTCATATGCTTCGGAAGTTTATATTCCGACTCCAAGGATTTATCTGTAAAACTGCAAATTGTAGAACTGGCGCTTGTTATTGTTTTCGCAATTGCACAAACCTTTTGTCTGTCAATAAGTAATTACAAACTACATGTACGACCAAAATGTTGGTAGGCTAATTACAACAGCGTTTTGGTTCTACAAAGCGCATAAGTATAACGTGGATTATTGCCAATATATCATGTGTTACTTGAGATCTGATTGTTTTGTTTGGATGAATACATAATGGTATTTGTAAAAGTGATTCCCACTAAATCCTAGTAATTATCAAATAAAACAACCTAATGTTGACTTATACTTAGGCTGGCCATTTTTTCGAAATGCAAAAACGGGACGCTTATAGCAAACTGCCAACACTATGTAAGTACAGTGAAGTACTGTATATTCTAGATACAATGAAATTGATCTTTTTTGGCAAATCACCAGTTAGAGCAGCGCGATGGTACTAAACACACAAAAAGAAAACGAATTACGGTTGATCAACAAATAAAATAATCATTGATATTTATCTGTACCTATCACCTTTTTTAATAGCACAACGTTTGATTTTATGTTCTCATAAAGTTCGGTACATGTCAAATCAATGTTACTTTTGCACACGAGGAGAGCTCTGACATCTTTTTCGTGCATACTGCTTCTGTCATCAGACCACATATTTTTCATTATTGAAAAAATTCTTTCAACCGGAGTTGATGTTCCTGGTAAGCAAAATACAAATTCGACTAGTTTCTGAAAGTTTGAAATGGGAATGTCTTTATCCTTGAAAGCCTGAAGCAATTGAGTCCACTTTTGCTCATAAGATATGGTTGTATTTTTCCATCTCTCTTTTCTATCGCTTGCAGAGATGTAGTTTTTCACCAGAACGTGCTCGTTGAAAAGAGCGTCAATATCGATTATTTGCTTCGCAAACATGGAGTTGATCTTTTCCGCTGATGCACATACAGGTTTCCAGGATAGATCTTCACTTGAGTTTGGCCAAAGATGAGGTGTCACACCTTCGTAGGTATGTCGATAAACATCCAGGTATGATTCACATTTCTCGTAAAAGCATATAGTTTGATTAAGAAAGAAGTTTGCATTCACTTCTCCATCTTTCTGAAGCTTTTCCAACATACACTTTGCTTGGTGTGGAACAAAATTATTAACTCTTTTTTTGAGCAGGTTTAACTTCAATTCTGTAAGAATAATCGCCACATCCACAGCAATTGTCTTTTGTCTCTCCAACTTTAATATTGTTTCGTTAAAGTACTTCAACTGTCCATAAACGAACCACAGATGAGTTCTTGGGTTGGATTCTCAAAGCATTGGCGAATTATAGTTGGACAATGTTCTTGTGAATTAAAGTAGCTTTTCAATGCTTCAAACAACTCAAGAACCCTCCCCAAAGCGGGTAGCAACGACAAAAATCTGGTATTGCCGTGCTGCAAAAGTCGTTGGTACTCAACATCAGCAAAATCGCAAAACCCTTTAAGTTCGGAAACCCGAACAGTGTAAATATGAAAGAATTTATAAATTTTTACGACAAGGCTTTCTACGCATACTGGCAAAGTATCCACAGCATGCTGAAGGCAGTTGTGTACGATGTGAATTGTACATCCGATGCCTACAAGGTCTCGTTTAATGTTATCTTTAACTTTAGAGAATACATTATTACATGTATGTCCTCTTCTATTAACACCGCCAAAGTTAGTGTCGCA
Organism: Trididemnum clinides; assembly: GCA_963675345.1. Classification (NCBI taxonomy): domain Eukaryota; kingdom Metazoa; phylum Chordata; class Ascidiacea; order Aplousobranchia; family Didemnidae; genus Trididemnum; species Trididemnum clinides. Next base: position 25,792,159 of record OY776290.1, on the reverse strand, counting down.
ATTGTCCTCACAAAATCCAATCAATTTATCTTTTAGTTTTGTTTGGTCTAGAACTGAAAGCAGGTATTCACTTAATATTTCAGCTGTTTCTCCGGGAACCGATTTAAATTCTAAAAGTTTTACCTTAACGCCACTTTCTGGTAAAAAGTAGCTAACCACAATCGGCACAAGTTTCACTTCTTTCATGTTCGACGCATCAATTGACGCAGTGACAAAGTTAATTTGATCTAACTCTTGGTGAAGTTCATCAATACACATCGGGGCAATGACCTTAACAACTTTAGCTTCACACTTAGTTTTCCCTAATGAAAATTTAGGTTCAAACAGTTTTGAGACCAACTTGGATGTACAATCAGAACTTCTGAAACTTTGCCCGTGAGTAGCAGTATGATAAGCAAAAGTTGCTTCTTTAGCAGCTAAAGCTAGGCTAACAACGGAGGCGTAGCCAACATCTTTGAAAAAAGAAGTCACTCGAGATGAGGATGCAGCTGCTTCAACAGCGACTTTGTGCTTTTTGCTCCCTAAATGATTATTAACGTCTGCACGTCCACCATGGACTATTGAAAATACAGAACCACAATGATTGCACAGCACTTTACCATTTCCAGTGCCTTTCAGATAAGGAAATTCTTGCTTCAGCTCATTTGTAAACGTACATTTTCTTTTGGGCATAATGTCTTTATAGTAATGCTAAAAATTAATCTAGTTACTGTTACGTTATGCGGCTACATCAACTTCTGCCAACTTTTACCGAAATCCCGCGGTCAATTTGCTTGCTTAGTCTAGCTAAAGTTTTTAATGACAAATAAAAAACAGCTAAACAGCTCTGTAGCGTCTCCTTACAGCTGTGTGACGTTACAAAGCTAGGAATTTGTGCCTTGCTGTTAATACAGTATAAAAAATGGCTCGTTTGTGTATCGTTGACATACCGTATTAACAAAAGCAAATTTTGAATTAAAAATTCCGGGACAAAGTGGTAAACTGGGCGGTACACCGGGACCAAGGCCTAAAAACGGGACGTATGGCCACCCTACTTATACTCAAAGCAGCAAAGTTGAAAAAATGATATATTTTGGAAATCAATTAAAATATGTATTAAATGGACTATGTGTAGGCCTTGTAGTAGGAGGATTGCATAACATTAAAAACAAATGATAACGCTTGAGTTTCAATCGCATCTTCACCATTAATACCGTCTGAATGAGTCTCTTGCGCTTCTTCGCCAAATGCGCTGTGAAACAAAAAAAAAGAAACATTAATAAGGTGGAAGCATGATCACTATATTTTTAGCATGAGTCATAATGTCAAAATTGCTAAAGCACGTTATCTAAAAAGTATGACGTATTAATTATATATCTTAATATTCTGTCTGCACCGTATAGAGCAATGTTTCTCAATCTTTTCCCATGCCCTTGCCCACTTCAAAAGGCCACAAATTTTTGCAGCCCATTTCAATAAGAACTTTAATGCAATAATTTCAGTGTCACTGGGATACGCACAAGATAACATGGCAGTGAAGGTGATCTCCAAAAAAAAAGTCATTGCTTCTCCAGTTCTCAGGATGGTCTCTCCAGTTCCCGGTACTGGTCCATATGACTGTTCATATGGACCAGTAAATCTCAACCTTATTCGGCATGCAAGCCCATTTTCAAAATACACAGAGGTCCGTAGCCTACTTATGCATTACAATGCCAAGCTGTGACCCACCCGACTTACATGCTGTGGCCCACCGGTTGAGAACCACTGGTGTAGAGAGTGCTAGTTGCTAATTAGCAATTTTCAGGCAATCTATTTAGAGGGATCTGTCTCCACCATCACACTAAGGTAGAACAGAAAATGTGCTCAAAAATAATTACATCATACTGCGATTATTTACCAACATACCATGATGTTGATGAGTATTTTTGAGCATATTTTCTATTCTACGTTATCCTGTGTGGTTTGAGCTTGTAGTTTTTCATCGTAATTTTGAAAATGACTCGAGATGTCAAAAAAAAAATATTTTGGTAATTTTGGCAGTAGGCTATGCTTTATACTGAGAATTAATAATGTTGTTCTTCAGATGAGTCTTAATACTGTTCTACTGTTCGCCTACTAACATTAACGATTTGGTGTTTTGTCTCAGAGAAATCGATAACAACAACAATGATTTTTGACTCTATTTGTAGCCTTCAAGTTACGTTCTAATTCCTAATCAAGCAATGGCCAAATAGCAAATCAATTTGCCTGAATGCTTTTTCGAAGTTAGAACCATTGTCGATGGTTGTCATCACGACTTTTCCTTAATTTTGAAACTCCCAGAGAATATCACTAATTTTTTTGGCCAAAATATAATATGTGTGTGACGGCCAGCAAGATGACCGCACGCCAAGACTGATTTTTTCCGTGTAAGGGTGTTTTTATCGATCCAATACACGGTCATTTCGAAATATGACCGACACAAATTAAAATCATATAATATGAAGTACTGTACTCGTAGTACTATTTCAAGGTAATTTCAGAGATAAAGGATCCAGTCAAAAGCTTTGACCAACCCAGAACAAAGCAATTTCTGCTGAAGATCACCACTGATCCCATCTAGGTTCTTTAGACAATTAAATACAGTACATCCTCGCTTATCCGGCCCTCGATTATCCGGCTCCTCGATTAACCGGTCGTGTTCAACAGGCAGACACGTTTTATATTATTATGTAATAGTTATTATTTTGTGTATTACGGAATAATTATTACTATGGCTGGTTAATGTAGAAGATTTTTCAAATCAGTTAAAGTGTAGGTTCAGTTTCTATTGGCTAAGTTTTAAAATGGATAAGCGTGCAACAAAGAGAAAACGAGTTGTGCTAACAATAGAAGATAAACTGAAAGTTTGCAGATTGGCAAAGCAGAACGTACCTAAATTTGTATTAATGAACCAATTCAAAATTGGGAAATCTACTTTAAGTGATATTTTAAGAAGTGAAGAAAAGTTAACACAGTTTAAAGCAAAAAAGAATGAGCTTGGAATACCTGGCGCGGTTAAAACTTGTAAAGCAATAAGAAATGGAGATTTTGACAAATTAGATAGCGCGCTTTACATTTGGTTTCGTCAGCAGCGCGAAAAAGGCTGCCCAGTAACTGGCCCGATACTAATGGAAAAGGCCTCCGAGTTTCACCGCTTAATTTATGGAGAAAGCTCCAAGCCCTTTGTTGCAAGCTCAGGGTTCCAGTGGCGCTTTTGCGGAAGGTTTGGCTTGAGAAATCTGACTTTATCTGGTGAAAAGTTAAGTTCCGATAGCTTTTCTGCAGAACAGTTCATCAATGGCTTTTCTGTCATGACTGAAGGCTATTCAGCCGACCAAATTTTTAACTGTGATGAAACCGGCTTATATTTCAAGATGTTGCCAGGCCACACGTTAGCTTCGGTTCATAAACAACCAGATTGAACAAAAAAGGCTAAAGACAGGGTCACAATAAATGCATGCGCAAACGCCAGTGGAACAATAAAATTGCCTTTACTGTTTATTGGTAAGGCGAAAAATCCACGCTGTTTTCGCAAAATTAACAAGGAAGCGCTGCCAGTTGTTTATAGAAATCAAAAAAATGCTTGGATCAACACACACATTTTCAGAGATTGGTTTTTAAATTGTTTCATTCCTGAAACAAAACTAAAGTTAAGAGAACTGGGCAGGGAGGAAAAAGCAATTTTGTTTCTTGACAACTGTGCCGCTCATCCAAGTGAGAAAGAACTTGTGTCAGATGATGGCAAAATTATTGCCAAGTTTTTGCCTCCAAATGTGACTGCTTTAATACAGCCAATGGATCAAGGGGTCCTCGAATCTATCAAAAGGGTTTATAGGAAGTCGATTCTGAGTAATCTTGTATCGCAATCAACCTTCACCATACAAGACTTCCTGAAAACACTTGATATGATGAAAGTTATCGATACTGTTGCAACTGCTTGGGATATGGTTACACCAGCTGCTATCAGAAACTCCTGGAAGAAGTTGATGCCATTACCAAATGATATCCAGCAAAATAACGTCCCTCAAGAAGTGATTTCAAACAACGACTTCGTGCAACAATTTTCCAGGGTAAATATTACACTGACAGACGATGATATCCAGAACTGGATGTGCTGTGATGGTCCTGGATATGAACACATGGATGAGCAAGGCATTGTTGAACTGATTTCTGGGGACGATGAAAAAGACAGCAACGAAGAGGAAGATGAAATTGAAGATCCACAATCATCAAAGTGTCCAATCACTCACGGTGAAGCTATGAATAGCATGGATAAATATTTAACATGGTACCGTTGTCAACCACAAGCGACACCAGCAAATGTGTCACACCTTATACGGTTTCGTAAGTTTGCTGCTGAAAGGCGAGAAAGCACTATCAAACAAACCTCCATCCTTTCGTTTTTCAGCAATAGTACTGATGAAAGTTAAACTGTTTAATAACTTATTTTGTTGAACTATGTGCTTTTAAACTTTACCCAAATGTCTCTTTCGTTTAGCATTTAAATTGTTTTGTGGCTAAGCTTGTTCTCATACTAACTTCGTTTTTTTCGTTCTTTTTTTCTTAAGGTCTTTTCTTATCCAGCCAAATGCTTATCCGGTCAAGATTTTGGAAAAAGGTTGCCCAACATGACCGGATAATCGAGGATGTACTGTACAGGCAACATTCCAGCTTTCAAATATAATATCGGAAAATATATTTCGGCCACATTAGATAGAGATAATCAGTTCCTGGTTCAAATGAAATCATTTGTTTATTTTCCTAATTCAAATAAAATGCCTAATTACACATAAAATAAAATTACCATGGATCAAAATCACGAAATCATTAAAAACATGTGGCTAGGCTAACAGCAGAAAATTTTGTGAGATTGCTGGGTTGCCTGTTTCTGCAAGACCACGCATCGGCGGTAGTGGGCACTGAAGATAGGTGTTGTAAAGCGAGCTTCATTGATAGTAATGCAAGAGGCCAGCGATGCACTTAGCAAACTGCAGACAGTGTCACTGTCTGGAGTTTCATTGAACCTTACAAAATAGCTATTTGTATGTAATTTTGTTGTAACTTTACCACGGAAAGCTGAGCAAACGAAATTAATTGTAATAACATGATATGGTCAAGCATGTAATCGTAGTATGACAGCGCATGGAATTTAATATTACAATTGCAGTGGAAGATAACAAACCCATTATAAACAATTTTATTGCTCTGACTTTCCCCAATGCGCCGTGTTAATGTTCTTCTCGACATGGGTTTTGCTTCCGAGGTGCAACTTTGTATCAATTCTTGAAAGGAAACGTCTTCAACAATTCCTAGTGCCAACATATTACCAACAAAAAACTTAATACCTGCAAATGTTGCAAAAACAATCAGGTTGCATTTGCATTTGAGGGGATCAAACGAAATTTCAGTAGGAAAGGCAGGGAATTAAAATAGCTAAAAATGAAAAATTTCCACAACGCCTGGCAGTTCAACACGGTAGCGGCTAGATATGTTTTCTCACCGGTTTGTCCAATATATTTCCTCTTTTTGATACGTGTCAAAAACAATATCAAAATACAGCGTCGTCAGTCATGTTAAAGAATATACTGTTACGTATTTTGACTTGCAATGTGTTTCGCTTGCTTAGCGCTTTAAACTTGTTTGTAAGTGGACAGCACGCTGCGTCTGACCGAAAAGTTTCTTTTGGATTTGAATTGGCGCGTGCGGGCGATTAAAGCAGAGTTTCGCAAGTAAGATAGTGTGGCGATTGAGCTGTCAAGGATAGAAGACATAAAATATATCATACTACCTTTCCACTTTTGAGAAAATCTGGGCCCATTTTTAAAACTTTCTTTCAAAGTAAGTGGAGTTTTATTAGTCAGTGTTTTTTTTGACTGTGTTTTCATCATCTTCGCCTTCATTGGTATTGCTTCCAGTTTTTCTTTTGAATTGAGCTATTTTGAATCCTGTAGCAATCGGCCTACAATTCAAAAAGGTTTTATTGGCATGGGGATGAGTACTTTTTACATGTATATTGCGACCTGCAATTTACCTACAGTTTTTAAAATTTGCATTTGCACAGCATAAATTAGAACACCAAGTTATCCGCTTTTCGGCATCCCATAAATTAAAAATATTTTTCTGTATACGGCCAAGGGTCTGAGTTTGCTGCTCGGTCAGTTGACTCATCACTTGCGGTAATAGCAGCAACAGACGAAGAATCAGTCGCGCCTATTGCTGCTTCGTCGGAATATTAAAAAAGCGCTCCATAATAAATGTGCTTAGCCTAAAAAGAAATTGATAGTTATGCAAGTAGGCAACTTAGCAATCCGTAGTCAAGTTGAAAACCTTTTTTTGGAGATCGAATTTTTCGAAGTTCACAAATCACCAACTTTCTGACCAAAGTCAGGTTGAACAGATTTTTTGGAGTTTAAATTTTTTAAAGCCCAAATACCAATTTTTTCTTCAGATACAACCCGATGATCTTTTATTCGTTTGAAGATCAACATTTTAGAAGTGAACTATCCTTTTTACGAGTCCCCCATCTGGACCCGGGAAATATGTACGTTCTCTTCCCTTCTTTCATAGTTGCTATCGTCAGCTTATCATTCTCTATGGTTGCAGCTTGGGCAAGGCTTGTCTGTTTTATGAATTTTTAGGTCATTTTCTCTCTTTTGAAGTATTGTGCTGCATTTCTTTGCAATTCTTTTTGCCTATTTTCCATTTCTGCTCTACATCTAGGACAGGGGTTCTCAACCTTCATTTTCTCATTTATCCCTTGGCAAATTTCAAAAGTAAAATTTACCCCCCAACTTTTTTATATTTTCACTTCTACAAATGACTATTGCAATAGGTAGAAGTAAGAATTTTTTGCTAACAAAATTAACCCACATTACTTCTGGTTGAGAAACGCTGATCTAGGCCTATAGCTCTACCGTTATCTCGGATGGCAAATACATTGTCAGGTGCAGTGACCATGCCCCTTTCTAGAATCTTTTTAATGTAACCTTAAAAAATTTGGGTATGTTTAATTTCAATTCGTTTTGTCACCTGCATTCCTTTTTCGCTGATTATTTTTATCTGATCGTCAAGTTTTTTGTGTTGACAAAACAGAAGCGAAATAAATTGCCAACTACATGTTCATCCGCTAAATGATCTAAAAATTTATCACACTCCCACAATTAATTCTCATTCAGCAGCCAATGGGCTGGGACGTAGGGAAAAAGATGAGGGCTGAGTTAAGAGATACATATCATCCAAAATCTTCCTCAAAAATGTTTTTAGACAACATCCCTAAATTAAAAAATTATTTGTATATTATTTAAGCTTTTTATAACTATTAATTTTTGTCCAAATCTCGCTATACTTCTGCGCCTCGTCTGTAATTGCGAATACCCCCAATTGAAATCACTGATCTAAGCCATTAGAAATTAAAACTAAAAACAAAAAAAGGAAAACCATTTTGTGAATATGTCTGATAAGACAAACACTGTACAATTTTTCTCTTTTTTCACTGTCCATGAAAAAGTAATATAACATGCGATTTATACTTGGCAACATAATCAAACTAAATGTATTTTCCCGCGCAATTTGTCGTTTTTGTTGTGTAAATTATAACACTTTGTAGATTAAGTTAGTGAGGGTAGTTGTAGGTAGAGAGCGGTGTCATATGTTGTAGACCAGGGGTAGGCTAACTTTTTAGTCGGAGGGCCACATTGACCATTCAAGAGTTGGTCGAGGGCCGCATTGACCATTCATAAGTAGCCGAGAGTCAGTGCTCAAAATCTTTCAATAGCCTGCGTCAGGTTCAAATTTTACGAGATCTCCTAACAATGTCGTATTACAGGGTGTGAACATAGTGGTCTCCAAATAAAAAGGTTATCACTCCCTGATTAGACCACGGGTGGGGAAACTTTTTGTCAGAGGATGGCATTGGCTGTTTAAGAGTGGTCGAGGGCCAGTGCTTATAACCTTGTACAGCTGCATGCAATGAAGGAGATTGTGTTAGCTTAATATTCTGTGATATGTCCTAACAATGTTGAATTACAGGGCACAAAAGCGATGGTGTCTCTAAAAAATGAAAAAAGTCATTGCCTGTTCCTTAGACGGAAAATGCGTCAGCAGGAGCTATCAAAGTTTTTGACTCTTAAATATGGCAGACGTTCTGCCCCTTGTCATTTTAATCTATGTGGGACGAAGTTTCAACAAGTGTTTGTGGGCCACACAAAATGCTCTGGAGGGCTGCATGCACCCTGGGGGTCATAGTTTGCCCACCCCTGTTATAGACAGTGGTGTATACATGGGAGTGGGGGTGGTTAAACCCCCATGAATATTAATAACATGTAATTTTTTTAAATTAATAAAAAATCCCTGCAAGCCATCAGAAGGTTTGGTAACAATGTTGCAGTTTGGTAAGTAATGCGTTATGTTTAGGGTATTGTAACCTATTGTGAGATCACTTACCTATATGCAAGATATGTGACATAGTACTACAGTGACATACTTTCCTGTATGCAACCTTACTTATTTGCAACCTCACTTATAGGGGAGATGTGGGACCAATTCTACAATGGGAACTTTTCAACACTACCATATCTTGTCCTTTTCAAAGTAATACACTTTGATTTTATTGTATTTCGTTCAGTGTTCCCTCTAAGATTTTAGTAAGTGCGTAACTGCTGGCACAAGTGCAAAATTGCTGGCAAATGTACAAGAACCGCCAGACAAATTTGCAGGGAACGGAAAGCCAAAACTGTGACAATGTGCTTCGGTTATGAAATAATTAGCGTGACTATGTCAGCCCCAAAATGTTCACAAACAGGCAGCCTATCGGTTGTTATAAGACGGCGGCGAAATGCCTGGCTATTTTTTTTCAGTAAGTTAATTGTGGTTAAATTTGGTCTCAAACTTTACAGTCTTTGCAACAGTGATTCATAAGCACTTTGGAATGACAGGTTAAAAATGTGCTTAAATAAAATTAACCCTTTGCCAATGCCCGACATGAGCATGAGAAATAGAACTTTTATGAAGTAGTGTGATGTTAGGTAGGTTATTATGACTATGACACAACAAAAATTACTTGCAAACTTTAACTGTTGCTTGATTAGGGTAAATAATTAGATAACTTACATTGCTCTATCGTAATCAATTAAACAACAGATTTTTGCAATTGCAAGCAAACTTTCAATCTCAGTTTGGAAAGTATTTGAAGGGAATTCAAAACTAAATTGGTTAGAAGCTGTATTCTTTTTTATTTTTAGTGTTTATAAATGGCAAGTAAAAGAAGGCTATTTATTTGTAACGTACAAAAACTGAACCAATCCCTCAAAAATGGTGTTTTTGTGCTTAACTGAAAGCGAGAACTATGTGCTTTTTTATCTTAACAAGCACGATTAAAGTTAGCATTGAAACGTAAAAAAAACAAAAATTTTAAGTAAGTTTAGTTTCAAACTTCCCTCGAAAAATGATGTCTTGCGTTAAAATTAAAGTTTGAGAGCTGCTTGCTGTTACTGCTCTTTAGCTATAATTGAAATCGGCTGGGAAAAAGTAACCAAAAAAATTCATTTTACTTCAGGTTAATTGCTGGAAAGATAATTTGTTATAGAAAAAGTGAGGCAATGGCGTGCGCGATATTTAAGTCGCCGTCACTCAGTGTTGTGTTACAGCCACGCGATATTTGCGTGAGACGTTGCACTGCTCTAAAAAAGCATCTGTTCTAACTTGGATTTCTTTTCACTGTCTCCAATGCATTTAACAGTTGGTTAAGATTTTGCTAACAAAATTGAAAAAATTTTAACAAAGTGAAACAGTTATCAAAAACCGCCGGACTATTTTTATGCACTGTAGAATTTTAACTGCAAATCCGCCGGACATAATTTCACAAATTCACACTTTTTTTTGCGTTTAAAGGGAACACTGATTTGGTTTCAGAATTAGTGCAGAGAGTGCATTGTGAGATTTCGTTCAGCTGTTGCCCATGTTAGCCAAGAAAAGCAAAGTTTTCTGTTTTAAGAGTAGCATTTAATTTCAGACTGTCCAATCAAGGTGTGATAAATAATTTTGTATAGCATACAAATGAGAGTTAGTTGTTGGTTACTCTTGTCAGGCAGTAAGTGTATGCTGTCACATAATTTTATATTCAACACTTATGTAAGCAAAAAGTTTTGAACCAAAAAGTAAAATTGGCCAACTGTGAGACAAACTTAACACTCAGCTCAGGGACCAATTCAACAGTTAACTAACTGCTAATAAACTAAAGCACTTTCTGCATTTGGCAGAAAGTTCATCCGAAAGCAAAGAAGAAGAAAAGGAGGTTAATCTGGAGTCAGATGAACCAGAATTGTCATATGAAGAACTGCTTGCTGATGGTGGTATGATAGAACAGAACTCCAGTAACAACATTCCAGCAATGGTGCAAGGAGGAACTTTTGTGGTTGCTAAAGTTTATTGCACATTGAAAAATTTCAAGAATTTTGTCACCCAAATTATTAATGAGCCTGATGAGAATAATGATTAGGCAGTGGCTATTTTGCCATCAATGGCATTTTACCCTCGAGGCTCTTTGTTATTTGTGATTGATCAATCTCAATGACGTATTAAACATGTGACTTTTGGTTGTTTCTGATGAGTCAGTTTTAATAATCAATTGAAAAAATTTTACACCCCCAGTGTACACTACCCTGTACATTCACATACCGAGCCTGCCCCTCCAGCATACACTGCCTTTCTTTTAGTGCCCTGCCAACTAGAGATTCAAACTCACAACCATAGCATTTCAAGATTGATGCACTAACCATGTGCCACAGCAACACTGGCTGAGTTTTAGCAATTATGGCAATATGAGCACACGTGAATAATTATGGCAAAATAGTCTTTAAGGGTAAAATGCCATCAACGGCAAAATAGCCACTTTATAATGATTATGAAATGAAGTTCCTGAAAAGGTCATCAAAAGTGAAAGATGGGTTTATTTTTCCCAAAGTGGAAGAGCTTACTTCAATCTCTCACAATGACATTGTTTGTGTGTTGCCACTGCCACAACCAGTTCCCACACAGCTAGATTGTAAGGAACTTTTAAATTTTTATTTAAAGAATTTTTAAATTTTTTTTATAGAATTTTTAAATTTTTATTTGAATTTTTATTTTACAACCAACTGTGCAGTGTAAACAACTAAAAATTTGACACAATTGACAATCATTTCTTTAATTGACATCTTTTGCTGCTATGAATATTACTTTTGTATGAAAATTACTTTCTCTTTCGTTTTTGTAACAAGAAGAAAAAAAATATTCACTGTTTTATAGTAATGCAAGATACTAGTGATGCACTTAGCAAACTGCAGACAGTGACGCTGCTTTGACCTATCACTTCTCTTCAGTGCAGTTGGTGACCGACTAGAAGCTAGAGGCTTTAAATAAAGCATAGCTTAGACCGTCATACTTGTGGGACCTATACTAGGTCTCGTGTGGTGAATAGTCTCTCAGTACTTTGCAAAGCCATATCACTCGTAAATGATTTTACTACCAACTGTGCGGTGCAAACAGCAAAAAATTTGACACAATTGACAATTATTTCTTTAATTGACATTTTTTGCTGCTATGAATATTACTTTTGTACCAAAATTACTTTCTTTTTTGTTTTTGTAATAATAAGAAAAAATATTCGCTGTTTTATAGTACAGACGAATCCGGTTAATTGCATAATATGTTTTATTGCATAAGAGTTGTAAATCTCAAACCTATTTGTTTGTCTATATTAATTTTGGATAAACACATAATCCACTTAATCGCATAAAATAGTTTGGCAAGTTGACTATGCAATTAACTGGATTCGACTGTAATGCAAGAGGCTAGTGATGCACTTAGCAAACTGTAGACAGTGACACTGTTTTTACCTATCAGGTCTGTTCAGTACAGTTGGTGACTGACTAGAAGCTAGAGGCTTTTAATAAAGCATAGCTTAGACCGTTAGACTTGTGGGACCTATACTAGGTCTCTTGTGGTGAATAGTCTCTCAGTACTTCGCAAAGCCATATCACTCGTAAATGAGTGGCAGTTATCTCATGAGCACTAAGTTACAACTGCTAGAACAATAGTGCTGTCACAGCCTAGTGGTTTGTTTGCTGTTAGGTTGGTGTTGAATTGGTCCTTAGGGTGGGATCTATTTCACAATTCAGAAATAAAATTTAAATGACGTTTAAGTATGCCAAAGTTGATTAAATTTTATAACTATTTGCATGTTTTGTAAACGTTACTGTTGTTTACAGTTGTAGAAAGTTTGGTTAAAATAGCTTAAAAGATAAATGTTTTAGGCAGCAAAGTCAAAATTTGTTGAATAGGTCCTACGTCTCCCCTACCTATATATCTTAGCTATATACAACATATTTAATATAAGGCAGTGGCTATTTTGCTGTGAGATATTTGTGATTGGTCAATTTTGGCTTGGTTGTGTCTGATTGGTCAATGTTGCACCCCAGTCTATGTTCCCCCACATTGTACACTCCCTTCCAGTGTACATTACCCCATACATTCACATATCAGGCCCCCCTCCAGTGTACACTGCCTTTCTTTTGCCACACTTGTAGTATATTCTGCTCATCAACTTTCTTTCAATATTTGAACATCTTTTGTGAACTCAGTATTTGCATGTTTGATATTGTGTAGATTTCTCAACACTCTCTTCCACATATTTCACAGGGATCAATAGCAATCTCTTTGGGTGATTTTTTCCAATTTTTATTGCTTTGTGCTTACTAACATATACTTTTTATCCTTTAATTTCTAAAGACTTTTCCATGTACTATGACATACTTCTTTTCCAAGAAAATGACTAAAAATTAAGTTCTCTGGGAAATGGGTTTATGCATTTCAATGTTTTAGTAAATTAAGTTGGTCTGAAAATTGGTAACTTGATTTCTATATTTCTGCAATAGCCATAATTCACTTAGTGCTTTTTTCAGTTTCCTTGTTGCCTCAGCAGCAACAGTTGCTCGGAGCTTAGGTCTTTGCATGAGACCCATTGGACTTGTATAATCATGATGGAGTAAATTTAGTTTCATATTTCACCTTCCACATTACTCCTGTTGCTGAGCACCAAGCGGGTGATCAGTGAATGCCATTTTTATATTCTTGGATGACTTGACATTGGAATTGAACAACTGTCTACTAACTACAAAGGGATGCTGTAGTCGCTACACCATTATACTGGATTTGTATTTCCTTAATTCTGTATCTCCATATTTTAGTATTGCTCACTTTTATACTTTCTACTGCCATTTTTCTGGGCAACTTGCTGCATCATACATCAGCACCAATGATTAAATGTCGCAAACGTTAACATGTCACTGGGAGAAATTAAGGATAATTTATTGCAAACCTTGCTCTTATATGCAACCCGAACCCTAACCCCTACTAAAAAAGTAATTGTCTTGATCATTAGATGTTTAAGTACAACTTCAAGTTAACTGAAAAAAGGTTGTTAAAGTATGGAGAAAACGTTGACATAACCTGTAAACCCCATGGTGAATGAGTTCTACTTGGTAACACCTGTAGGCAGCTAGTTTTGAGCTTGTACCCACCAGTGTAACAACTGGACAACAACTGAATAGTTTTGACAAGCATAGCTATGTTTTACGTTTATAATTTTATTTTTAGCTTTTCGGTTTTTGTTGTATGAAAGTGTTTTTATATAATGTTACATAGGCCTTAGTTTATTTATATTTTTATTGAAGTTTACTTTGTAACTTACATAACATGTTAATTACAAATCCTGTGAAAGACTTTTTTTACAAAGTCAAAGATGAGGTTAGTATGGTATCTACTCAGTAACAAGTGATTGTCATTTCTTTTGTCCTAAAAGCTTTCATTCTAAACCTTCTGTAATGGGAAAAAATGATTAGATGAAATAAAATTTGCTTTCCATTATGCTAGTGTTGCTAAACTTTTCTGAACTGAAATAAACCCTTTATACTACAAACATTAGTTAAACCTTGCATACCTGTAATGCTAGAAATTTATTTTTGAATAGAATTGAGTTTGGGTTAGAACTGTGATGTTGATGAAAGGTTTAGTAGTCAAAAATGGTTTAAATGGCATAAGTAGTATGGACAAAAGGTTTTGAAGAAAAGTTTGATGCATGAAAAGTATGCTATTTGTAAAAAGAGTCCTAGTTTCATGATGCTAACATACCAGTAAGTCTGTTTTAATTCCTATTTCCAGCTCAGATACTTCCATTTAAATGCAGACATTTTTTCCTTTAAGTTTTTGCTAATTTGGTGTGTGTGCCATAATTTTCATTATGAGTTGAAGATTTGGTGCATCCTGCTGCTAAAATTTTGATTTCACAAGGAAAAACGTCGTCACATTTGCTAATGAGATGTTTCTAATTAGCACATGCCTATGATATGGAATAACTTTAGTGTTTCATTGTGAACATTTCTGCCATGTAATTATTAGAAGTACAGGTGTGCCAAAGTACATTTTTTAGTGTCTTTGATCCCTCATGCCTTAGGAAACATTAGAAAATGTTCATTTTCTCTTGTTTGAAAATGTGGCCTAACATAAAGCTGGTGACTAGGAGTGTGAACAAATGATGGGCCAAAATATCTGCTTCAAAGGAAATGGTAACCGTGTCACGAACTTGGGCATTTTCGGCCCTATTACTAGTTGTTGGTATTTTGCAAAGGTGCTCAATACATGCTAAATGCGCTAAAATACTGAAAGCTTTATTGGGTTGTTAATGATTTAGTTCCTTTATATTTTTTTAGAGAGTTTTGGTCATGGTTTCACAAAATATTGATGGACTTTGTGCATGCAAAATATTACAAGCTCTTTTCAAATATGATCACGTGCAATATACTCTTGTTCCAATTGTCAATAAAGTAGAACTAAAGGTAGCTTTTAACATGTCTAGTTTTACGTGGCAATGTTTTTAGCCAATTGCCACATTAACGTTGTTGAATGTTCATGCTAAACTATAAAATGTAAAATTTGATGATTTTTCTTAAAAGGACGTGACATTTCATGAAAATTATCACTATAATATCACTAGCTAAATAAAACGTGTAAATTTTTGGCAAATAACTTTGATTTGAGCTTTTAGATCTAACCGTTAATTAACCGTAGAGGTTTTCTTACGGCGGGTAAAGTTGTCACTCTCTAACTTAGGTACAACTATTTGTATTTCATTATTAGAGGGGGTTTGATGAACATAAAGATCAGTATAAGCATTTTGTGCTCTTAAACTGTGGAGGAAGCATAGACCTCTTGAACATGCTGGATCCGCCAGAAGACATTTCTTTTTATGTGATTGATAGGTAAGTTGTATTTTCCCGGTAATTCATCAATCAAATTGAATGCAACATTTAATCGCATATATGTATGGTTCTTCACGATGCATTACATTATACTTGCCTTCTAATTGTTTTATATTACAACAAACATACCCGTATCATTCATGCATAGAAAGCTTAAAGTATTCACTTCTACGTTGCTCAACTAAAAACCTGGTTTTGCTTCTGTTGATGGTGGTAGCCAGATTCCCCTCATCTTCCTCGCAATTTCATAAATGATGATGTGTCACTTTGCTTTGTTAGAACATCTTTTTGTAACCCAGTCTCATTCTCTTTTTTAACAAATAATTTGATTTACGCCTGATGCGTTTTGATAGCAATCTGTGCAATGCTGTACTTGCCTTTAGAAATTGTTGCAAAGTAAAGATGGCTAAAAGAAAAATGTTTTAAAAATAGACATTATTACGTTCTAAAAAATTTCTAAAAAGAGTTTTTTAGATGTCATACCGTCTTTCTCCCTCTAAAAACCTGATCTTTCTGCCATATCAAATATAGTTGGAGTCATAGTTTCGTATAGTCTGTTCATTTTGCTATTGGTTTAATTAAAGCAGTCTGTTGCGTTCCTACTAACTCGACGCATTTACAAATTATAACATAAGCCTCATAAATCCGGCTTTAATCAACTAAAACGCTTGATATC
Organism: Trididemnum clinides; assembly: GCA_963675345.1. Taxonomy (NCBI): domain Eukaryota; kingdom Metazoa; phylum Chordata; class Ascidiacea; order Aplousobranchia; family Didemnidae; genus Trididemnum; species Trididemnum clinides. The sequence continues at coordinate 25,776,190 of OY776290.1, read as the reverse complement.
TAAAAACATAAGAATAAATAGAACATATACGAACAAGAACGCCTAAACTAAAGATTTAAACTGAAGCACTAGTAAGACTAACAAAAGCGACTCCACTGAACTGATAAGAAACACAACTGTAACAGAAAACCATCATTGGATCCTAGTGCTTCAGGCAAACATTAAACTAACGCGCAGTAATCAAGAAACAAATTACAAGCAACGTTTAAACCTGACGCGCTACAAATTTACATCATTCTTCCCCCCTTAATAATTAACCGGATCACCATAACGTTGAGGGGGAATGCCTTTGTTAACCCGGACTGATCTTCGTATCACTGGGGTTGTCTCACTGAGATTTTCAGAGGCGTTGTCGGGAACTATATCGGGGGTTTCGGATTCACATATTGATGGCTCATCTGTTCCGGCACGATCATGTAATTCAGACACATTTTTATTATTTATTGGGTTTAATTGGTTCTCTAAAGTGTTCGAGCCATGGGATTGAGGTGGGCATGGCGCCAAATCTTTTAGAGATACCGTGGCTTCTCTACCATCATCAAGCCTGATTCGTGCAAAACATGGATTTGCTTCAGTTAAGTCGACTTCGCGAACCAAGGCATCATGCTTGTTCTTACGCACAAAGTTTCGCATCAAAACACGTCCAGGCTGAGTGAGCCAAGTGGGTAACGACAAACCACAACAAGATTTTCTATGGAAGTTGAAAAATAATTCGTGAGGTGTGGCATTGGTTGCAGTACACAACAAAGATCGAAGCGAATGTAAAACGTTTGGTAAAACAGACTCCCAGCGTTCAATCGGCAGATTTTGAGATTTGAGTGCCAAACGTACGGAGCGCCAGATTACTCCATTGTATCTCTCCACTTGAGAGTTTCCCCTAGGATGGTAGACAGAACAATGACTAGTAGCAATGCCTCGTTCCGTGAAGAAATCCTTTATCTCTCGTGACAAGAAACTACGTGCATTGTCAGAGTGAACACAGCTGGGTACGCCACATAATGTAAACAAATCATTTAAACACTTAATAACGGTTTCAGAATACATATTAGGACAGGGGTAACAAAAAGGAAATCGAGAAAATTCGTCAACAATTACAAGTAAATACATATTTCGGGTACAAGTAGGCAGTGGTCCTTTGAAGTCGATTGCAATACGTTCAAAAGGCTGGGTAGCCTTTATAAGTGTGCCTTTTTGTGGAATATAAAATCGCGGTTTTAGCTCCGCGCAGACTCGACAGGAAGAGCAGGTCCTTTTAACATCCTCCATCGAAAATGGAAGATTTTTAGCACGAACATAGTGCGCTAGCCGTCTAACCCCAGGGTGACACAAGTTTTGGTGCAATTCTTGTAGAGTAAACGTGTTAACCGAAGCGCAAACCGCACGAGTAAAGGCATCAGCAGCAACATTATCACGACCTGGCCGAAATTTTATAGTGTACGAAAACGATGCTAGTTCTAAACGCCAACAATGTATTTTGTTGTTTTTTATTTTGCTTCGTTTTCGATTGTCCAGCATAAAGGCAACCGACTTTTGATCGGTAATCAAGGTAAAATGCTGTCGGGCAAGTAAATGTTCCCATTTTCGAATAGCTTCCACAATTGCCGTGGCTTCTTTTTCTACCGCCGGATAACGGCGTTCACTACCATGGAGGGTTCGTGACATAAACGCCACCGGACGTCCCGCCTGATTTAATGTTGCAGAGATAGCCACGTCGGAGGCGTCGCACTCGACGACAAACGGAGCATTTTCGTCTATTGCTTGAAGAGATGCATTGGCAATGTCTTGTTTCAGGGATTCAAAATCTTTCACTGCTTCAAAACTTAGCAGAAAACTTGTAACATTTTTCAATCGAAGTATTTTGTCAGAATAGTTGGTGACCCATTTCGCATAGTAAGCAAAAAGCCCCAACATTCGCTTCAAGGATTTTGGGTTATTGGGCGGAGGCAGGTCCAACAACGGTTGCAACCTTTCAGGATCGGGTCTAATAGTTCCGTTCCCAACCCGATATCCTAAAATACTGATGTCTGAGACCGAAGATATTGTCTTCGAGTCATTTAGATTTAAATGACGACGTTTCAACGCATCGAGAAAGGCAGAAACATTTGCATCATGTTCTTCCTGATTCATTCCTCCAACCGTTACATTATCAAGGTACGGAAAAGTATCTTTTAATTTATCTTTTTCAACAATTTCATCCATCTTTCGTTGGAATTGCGGTACTCCATTTGTTACTCCAAAAGGAATTCGGTTAAACTCCCACAACTTTCCTCCTGCCTCAAAAGCTGTATACCGTTTGTCACTCTCCAGGATGGGAATTTGGTGATACGCGCTCTTGAGATCAAACGTTGAAAGAACTCTGTATGCGGACAGCTTATTGACAAGATCGTCAATGCGAGGTAAAGGATATGCATCCAACTGAGTAAACAAATTGACCGTTTGTGAATAATCGACACAAAGTCTTTTCTTTCCAGACTCTTTATTATTTACCACCAGTACTTGCGCTCTCCATGGTGAGACACTGGGGCGAATTATGCCGGCAGAGTTCAATCTATTTACTTCTGCATCAATAAACTTTTGATCTGCAGCATTGAAGCGTCTTGACTTTGTCGCCACTGGACGGCAATCACTAAGCAGATTGTTAAAAAGTGAAGCGGGTTTCATTCCCAATTCGGACATTACATTTACGTGGTTAATCTTTGGCACAAACAAATCTGCTTTAGAACCGTTGTATTGAAAGACAACTCGTTTGTGTTGGCTTTGAAAATCACCTCCCAATAACAAGTCAGTACACAAATTTTTCATAATTCCGACACTCACTTGCTGATAAGTTTCATTTTCTATAACTATGTCCACAACGCACCGTCCCAAGATCTCTCCTTTTAAGTTGGACGAGGCCAGAGCAACATTTGTCCTGCACGGCTCTACATGGAGCTTAAGGGCTTTCACCGTCTTATCGTTGATGAAACTGAGCGAACTTCCTGAATCGATCACCGTAGATAGTTCATACCCATTAACAAAAGACGAAATAGTGGCATGAGATAAACAAGAAGGTGCTGGCTGTATCGCACAGGATTGTTGTTTTAACGATGATGAGGACGCCATGTCTTCTACCAGAAAACAATTGCTTTTGCAACACCGCGCAAAATGTCCCTTTTTCTGACACTTAAAGCAAATAGAATTGCGAGCGGGGCAATTTTTCCTCAAATGAAGAGTCTTTCCTCCACAGAAGAAGCAAGGTTTGTTTACCGTTGCAAGGGAATCCTGAGTACTGTGTCCCTGTTCCAAAGATGCCTCATTGGACAATCCTGGTGATACAGACATAACCTGCACTCTGCTGTCCTTTTCATAAGCTTGTGAATGTCTTTGTGCCATTTCTAAGGCGCTGGCTTGAGCAAATGCTGTTTGTAAATCCAGCTCTCGATTCTCTAAGAGACGTTGGCGAATGGAGGTAGATGTCAGTCCGTTAATAAAAGAATCACGAACCATTTCTTGCCGATACTCCTCGCCTGTAACCGCCCGAAAGTTACAGTCTTTACTTAGGCTCTGTAAGTTCTGAAGGAATTCTCTCAAACTTTGTCCTGTTTTCTGTTGCGCTGTTGCCAGGATATGTCTAGCAAATATAATGTTAGGTGCTTTTACATACATGTTCTGCAGCGTGTCGATTGCATCATCGTATGTATCACAATCTTCGATGAAATCAAACACTTTAAAATCTATTAGACTAATGAGTATTCTCAATTTATTTGCAGCTGGTCCTTCGCCCCGTATTTCAGCGAGAGCCTCGAAATAGTTTTCAAGAGTTTTAATCCAATACTTCCACTGCTTGGAAGCTTGAGGGCTATCTGGATCAAGGCTAAGTCGATCGGGCTTTACCACCTTATCCATTAGTTTTAGTTGATTAAATTGTTGCGTTCCTACTAACTCGACGCATTTACAAATTATAACATAAGCCTCATAAATCCGGCTTTAATCAACTAAAACGCTTGATATCTAAAAACATAAGAATAAATAGAACATATACGAACAAGAACGCCTAAACTAAAGATTTAAACTGAAGCACTAGTAAGACTAACAAAAGCGACTCCACTGAACTGATAAGAAACACAACTGTAACAGAAAACCATCATTGGATCCTAGTGCTTCAGGCAAACATTAAACTAACGCGCAGTAATCAAGAAACAAATTACAAGCAACGTTTAAACCTGACGCGCTACAAATTTACATCACAGTCTATTGTTTTTAGTCACAGACCAATCGATTTGGTTAACTTCTACTGTGAACAACAAGTTTATCTCGTGTTGAAAGACAGTCAAGAAGAAGCAGCTTTGATGCCAGATTATGACAGTATATACAGGGATTTCGATGTGAGGATATGCTGAGTTTATACTTGGGCATGCTATTAAATGATTGCAGTTTTGTAAAATGGTTTTATTTCTGTGTTTTAAATTGCTTTTAGCTGTCACAAAATGAGACGCTGGTTTTCGATACAAAACTAAAAACAAGTTAACTATGGCCTGAAAGTAAAAAGGCGGCTTAGCGGCCGTCTCAACCAAAACGACGACAAGGTCGTGTTATCAGCATGGTCTCAACTATGCACAAAATGTTGCGTTTAATAGTGCATCTTTATGTAGTCTGATGATGAAGATGAAGAAGACGAAGGTTCAGAACAAATGCCGAAACGTCACCGATTAGACGAGGTTAGTCCATTTACTGATCGACTCTAACAAGCAGTGCAATGAGATTTTCTCATATTCGAGATTGCTTGTTTTGAACTTTGCATATTGTATAATTTGCTAGCCATCTGCACTAATCCCTGGCAGGGTTGTCAGATTCTGGATGTCTTCACTCGTTGAGTAAAACAGACATTGGTCAGAGTATACCTATCACTATCAACTTGCTTTTTCATCAGACTTTGATTAACAATCAGTTGTGGGTGAATAGAAATTGCCTTTACAGGCAAAATTGGATAAGAGAAGAGAAAGAAAACAGTGGGAAGAGAGGCGAAAGGAAATTATATTTGATTATGAAGAATTTACGTATTATGGAACTTCTGTAAGCTTATTTATAGATTATTCTGTCAATAATTGTAATAAAACTACACACACGTAACGTGGCCAACAATTGCATGAGCGACCTCTTCAGGTTTTGCATTATAGTCTAACTCTTGGACGTTGTTCTACCCAAGTGAGATAAATTATCCTGACCAAGAGTGTAATTTTGGTTGCTGTCAGTCATAGCTTTTGAGATGAAACTTGATAGTTTTGTGAGCAGAGGCGCATTTCAATATGCTGTGAAAAGCATCCTATAATGTTCACGAATTGGTAATTAATTAACAATTTCTCTCTTGACATTGAGCTACAAGGCAATATCGAATCACGGCTACTAGAATTTCTGTAGGTTCTTGTGTTTCAGAAAAAAATGGGATATGCATATTCTTATAAAAACAAGAAAATACTTTTCGTACTGTTTTGTTTGTTTGTTTAACACAAAATTAACCAGCTTGAAAACTTTGTCATGCTGTTAAGTTTTGTACCTAGTTGATTTGGCTTTTGAAATTCATAACCTAGAAGCAGAAGTATGCAACCTTTTTTGCAGACGGGTCAATCTCAAAGTAGTTAAAGACTTCGCGGGTTAGAGTTGACACTGACGTAAGACTTGTGTATTACATGTGGGGCTGATAAGCAGAAACCCATTTTGTTCAAACTATTAAGCACTGATTGGTCGCATTTTCAATCCAAATTATAGGTAAAGACTTTTTTTGCGATCAATCTTTCAAACTGTAAATTCATATCAACCTCGGACTACTAAATCCTTCCGTGGGCTGCAGATTGCACACCTTGACTTATAGCATCACTATTATTTCAGGCTGCTATAACGTTATACGAAATCGGTTGGAGAATGTCTAAAGACAACAACGACATGTTATGGTGGGCGATATCAGGGTTATCCGATCAATTCCAAAATCGAAAAATCGGCAGAGACAAGTAGGCAGACACTTTTAAATTAATACAAAAGTGCTTCTTCGATTGAATATAAATGAGCAAAACTATCCCTCAAGCTCTTCGTTCATTTTGCGACACTCGCACTTCATTTTTGAAGGCAAAATGGTTTGAATTCACATATGAATTGGTTTCTTTGTGAAAACTCGGTCCCAAATGTGACTGTTAATTGCATGTCAACTCGCTGCACTCGGTTGCTTTCTCTGGCGCATTTTTATCGTTGTAACAGCTCTTGTGATTAGATACGTTTCTGGAGTTCTCGAGCTTCAAAGTCACATGTCCAGGCTCAATCATAGAGATGAAGATGAAGAGAACGTGAAGTCGATAAACTGCATGAAAATTAATTTCGAGCACGAGTATCCTTTTCCTTTAAACTTTTTATTTGGAAATCAGCAAAATAAGCGGAATATGTGAAGGGTCATTGGCACGTGTAGAACTACTTTTATGTTCTAAATCAGGGTTTCTCGAACTTTTTTAGCTACATGACAAAAAGTCTTGTTATTTTGCTTCAAGGAACAAGATTTGGGCCTAGTTGAGAAATACGGAAAGACTTAAAATAGACTACAGAAATAACTGGACTCGAGAAACAAAGATTAAGAAGCGTTGCTGTGATGCTATCAACAAAATACAGGGTGTCCACAAAGTCTTTAGACAATTTTATAAATTCATTAAAAACTTTTTAAAAATGCTATCAAAATAATTCTTTTTGCATATTAATCAGTTTTTATTAAAATTTTTTATAATATCACTTTTTTTATTTCAGAGATGAATTAGCCAAATAAAATAATTGATTTCCAACCCTTGTTAAAAATGACTACTCCACAAGAAAAAGCACAATGTGTTTCTTGGTTTATCAAAACGAGATCTGATATTGAAGCATAAAGAAATTTCATAGATAAATATGTAAAACGAGCCCCAGCACGTCAGTTGATTTGCAATTGGCATAAGCAGTTTGTGGGAACGGGAACGTTGCAACTAAAATCGAGGAGTGGATGGCCAAAAACTTCTGAAAAAGGCATCGAGCGTATTCGTCAGTCATTTAGTCGTAGCCCAACAAAGTCCATCCGCTCTGCTTTTGTTCGGGCTACGTGAAAGATGTTGTGTACCGCACCAAAGTAAAAGACATAAGTGACCTTAAGGAAAGAATAACTGCCGCTGTGGAGACAACTGATGAAGAAATGTTAAGAAGGACGTGGGTTGAAATTTAATATTGTTTAGATGTTCTCCGTGCTACAAATGGGGCTCATATAGAAATTTATTAATGCTTTGAATAAAAACGTAACTATTTACTTGATATTATTTGATCATTTCAGAGATAGCGTTCATTAATGTTTTAAATAAAAACTTGACCATTTAATTGATATTATTTAAACATTTTAGACATTTCCAACATCAGTTGTAATATCAATAAATTTTTTAAATTGTCTAAAGACTTTGTGGACACCCTATATAACTAGCAGCCAATACTCCAGCAACTGTTTCAGTGATCTGTTGCTGTAGTTGTAAACGTTTGTGAAGGTGATCGGATTCCACATTTCAATAACAGCTGAAGGTCCATTCAGCGGTGAAGGAATCTGACTGAGACAAAAATTTGAGACATATAAAATTTGTCAGTATTCTTTTTTTGGAGATCAACTTCTAGAAAGTAGGTAAATTTTCCTAATTTGGAGTAAAACCTCTATGATTTTTGTGTTTTTTAAAGGTGATTACCTTTTTCATGATTGATTTATTTTCAAGTTTATGTATTTGCTTCAACCCACCACGCCGTCCCTATTTGTGAGTGATGTGCGTCCCATAAAAAAATTCTAATGCACCGAAGATTGAGTCGTGACCCAGTTTGCCTGCCGCTGGCCTAGTGGTCAGAGCGTCCGCTTCAATTACAGTCGGTTACTGGTTTAAACTCTGACGAACTCATACGAGACGCAGCTTCACTACTTGCGTCAAGCAGTCAGCACGATAAAGGTAGTGCGAAGAAAAACTTCGCTTGTTGTCGCCTTGGAAAAGCTACTTCACGGATTCTTCTTCCAGCTTTACAAGGCAGACAGTGATGGGGCCGAGTAGTACCGCCGAGATTATGCTAAACGTAACAACTACATTTCTGATGTCATAAACAAAGTTTTGCTTCGTTTATGTGAAGTTACTGATCAGCAAACTCGAAGAAATAATGTTCGTACAGTTGATAACTTCAAGGCAAAACTGAAAAAAAGTTTGTTCTGTCGTTCCCTTGTTGCACGGAGATGAATGATAGCAAAGTCAATATTTTTGTAGTTATTAGGTTTTGCCATACCACGGCTGAATGGTTGACTCTAGACAGGCAAACAGAGCATCAGCTCATACGCAGAAATAAAATGCTCCAGCGAACCCTTGTAGAGTGTGCAAATGCGAACCGTTGGCTGCACCGTTGCCGCTGAGAGAAACCATTTTGAATTGTCCCGGTGAGGTTGATTTCCTTAGCATCTTTTTTACAGCTTAGATCTTGCATTGTACAGACATTGGTCTTTATTTGAAAGTTTATGCCACTCACTCACTACAGCCACTTCGTTTAAAGTGTGGACTAACGCCGGCATGAAGAGACTGCATCAATTTCTCGCCGAGATGGGCATTCCTCTTTCTCAATGCAAACAAAGGTAAATTTTATACATCATTTAGATTTGCTGACTCTGCAACACAATCTTAAAATGCTCTGCTAAGCGGTACTTTTGGCTTTATTGATTTTAGCCGTGGCATGCTTAATAACTTTTTACACGTCTCCTACTAGTGCTTAAATATCTTTTAAACACATTTCCTTTGACATAGCATTAAGTGCTTTTACAAAAAAAGACAACTGATGCTATAGAGCCGAACAAATCTATAAACAAGATGAATTATATGACCTGGTTAGCAACCTCTTCAAACTTGTTTCAATCTACAGATTTACGATTAGCTTTTTCAAAATACGTTTGTTGAACCTAAAAGTGGAAATTGATGATGACATTACCGAAACAGTTGTGATATTGTACACTGTTAAAGAATTTTTTGATTTCAGCACTAAGTAACTACCGATAGAAAACTGTGTTGTACCCAAAATTAATGGGAACTTGACATAAAGTCGATACTTTTTGGTGTTGCGAAATTTAAAGACATTTTTAAACTGAATCCTCTAGTCTACCTGGGTTTTATAGAACCCAAATTGGTAAGTCACTGATGCAGAAAATATTTGTTACAGTTACGCTTTTATGGATACTAAAATGCGCGACAATCTTCAGTCTTTGTTCGAAGAGTCTGCTGAAAAGTTTGGATTGAGAAACGTAAAATATCAATCTTTTTCTGCACAATACGGATTTACGCATAAGGTAAAGGGTATGAATTGCTTTTCCAAGACTAACATTTTTTATATCATTTTGCGCTTCAGATTTGCGCCAGTGATCAGGTCTATGCAGTTGGAGCTCTGCTGGAACAAGCGGTGAGTTCGGTTTACGCTTAATATCTGCGGAAATACACAACTGAACATTTACAAAACTACTGGTATCCGTATGTGAATGATTATGAAGTGTTGATTTTACATATAATTGAATCGAAACTGAAGGTGCTTTTTTGGTCAGTAAAATTAAGAACATAAATTTTTTGACAAAAATCTGTAACTTTTAATTGATTCTAACTTATTATACTTCACAGACTGGAAAAGAAATCAGCGACAAAAAAGATCATGCCAACTTTGTACAGTCTTTGGAAAGTCTTTCTAGGTAGCTCCCGTCTCTAGTCTACTTTTAGTGCATTGCTTTTTGTATACAAGTAGTATTGTGGTGTCAATTGTTTTGTTTATTTTGCTGTGCCAAACGTTAAAGCCTAGAAAATGCTGTCAAAATTTTTCCAGAATTTGTTTATGTAAAGTAGTGGTGGGCGACCTAGTGCCCCTATGGGCAACCAAAGTAAAACCCTAAATGAGAACAGTGTTGGTTTCTGTCGAAGCACAGTAAGTTAAGCATTACCATAACGCCTCTTTAAAATTGGGCTGGATTTCAACCCATGATCTGTATCAGCTACCTAGGAATGTAAACCCGAATTTTTCAAAATAAGTTCTGTTAACCAGGAACATGGCTGTGCTAACTAGATCACAGAAGTAGGCTAATACGTTAACATAATTACGTTTTATTGTGTTCATTGCTGTGCGTTGTTGTTTTCAGAATTACATCTCCCAAATTACAAGACGGGATGGAGCAAGCAAAAATGCAGCTGAAGACAATTAAAAATAGCGTCAGTACATTCATTGATATTGGGCAAATCATGAGCTACGGCCCTTTTCTTTACTGCAGTGTTACAGAGGTATTTCTACTCTATTCATTAGTAACCTTCTACCTACTATAGTTTACAATAATTCTTAAAGAAGGTTGGCTATACGTTTTGTTTGTTAAAGATGTAAGAAAATAATGGAAGGAATGGTGGGTTGTTGTTGTTACCCGACCCCTTCCGAGGGATGGGGGCATGGCGGAAGACCATGGAGCCCCAGAAGCCGGGCAACTCTCCAGGGGCTAAACCAGAGCTCGTAGAGAGACAGAAAGTCGCCAAAGAGCGAGCGTCGCAAAGAGTCCGTAGCTGGACAGTGCAGAATGAGATGAGAGGTATCTTGGGGCGAGTCTGTAAGCACTGCAGGAAGAATTCTCAATTGTGCCAATCCTAGAGAGATAAGAGCGTGATAGTAGGTTGTGTCCGTTCCAGCGTAGACGAGAGAGAACACAGCGAGCTTGGCGAGGGAGCACAAGTTCCTCGGTGGAAATCGAGGTAACTTGCGTGTCAAAGAATTTAAATGAGACAGTACACCTCCAGTCCGAGAAAAGACGAGTGGATACGGGAGATAAGAGGAGAGAGGCTGCAAGGAATTGCAGAGGGCGGGAGTAGCGCTCTTCGTCAGGCCATCTCATCAGCCGCATCGTTCCCAGGGAGAAACGAGTGTCCAGGGATCCATTGTAGTCTGATAAAACAGGAGGAGAGAGAAGACAGTTCCTGCCAGATCTGCCAGAGAGATTGAGGTAGAAGGAAAGATGGAGGAGAGGATAGGGTGGTGAGGACAGAGCGAGAGTTAGATAGTAAGAGAAGAGAAGTGCCAGACTTGTTGGTGCTGCCGAGACCAGCAAAGAGCGTGCAGAATGGCGCAGGCTTCAGCGGAGAAACTTGAGCATACTGGGCCTGCCGAAAAGGAAAGAGTGGCCCCAGTGCTACAAAGAGAGCAGTTGGCAAATACGCCAGAGCCGTCAGTCCAGAGCACCAGATCATGAGGGGAGAGAGTCAAGGTGAGCGAGAGCGTGGAGAGGGGAGGGTGGACTCCATGGTTAAAGAAGGGGGTTTCAAGGAGGAGAGGGAGGGTAAGCAATGAGAGCCTCACTAGGAGACGTAGAAGGAAGCATGAGCGGGTGAGTGGACGCAAAAACTCTCCAGGAAGATCTGCAGAATCTTGGTTTCAATCCAAGTCAGGCCAAACCTGAAATAGGAAAGGAGGTTGGGAGACGAAGTGCCCGCTCATAAGATGACGGTGCCTCTGCTCTCGCAACAAATAGCAGAGTGAGTGAAATCCAAATTTTTAAATAGATGTTTGCTGGAGTACATTATGAAAATGCGTTTGCCAAGTGCACCAAATGAGCAAATCAAAACTCGAGCTCTCAAATCAAAACGTAGTCAGTAATGTGTGTTGCTATATGGCAAATTAATAAATCGTCTTTCTATTGTAGGCCTCTCCTGACTACGTCTTCTTCGGCCAACCAATTTTCCTCAACTTATTTTCCTACCATCTTCTCCATTCGTATATGCGTTCATTAGGAAAGGTAATTTACGTATGCTAAATACAGCTCTCAAAAAACTTCGTGATGTATTGATCAGTGATGGTACGTAAAATAGTTAACCTTCAGTTTGTGCAATGCAGTACTATCACAATCCAGAGTACTTGAGCTTTTACAAAGCCGTCATACTATCTCGTTATCACCACTGATGAGTGTTAAGTGGTGATAACAAGATGGTATGCTCAAATAACTGATAACAACTCGTCGACGCAAAATACACGAGTTTATCAGACTGCAAAAGTACTGACCATGTTCAAGTGAGCCGTTGCAGACATCGTTGTGGTTGGGGCAAACCATAGTTTGAACACCAAGCGTGCTTTTAAAAGCACAGTTATGTCCATTCCATATGCAACGCTCTGAGCGCAAAACTCGTCACGCGATACCAAGACGGCAGACGGCTTTGTTCCTTTTCCTTTTGGCAAGGGCGGCTCCGGTGTTCTTGCTAACTGCTCTCTCTGTGGCACTGAGGCCACTCTTTCCTTTTCGGCAGGCCCAGTATGCTCAAGTTTTTCCGCTGAAGCCTGCGCCATTCTGCACGCTCTTTGCTGGTCTCGGCAGCGCCAACAAGTCTGCCATTTTTTTTCTCTTCTCCTCCTGTCTGACTCTCGTTCTGACCTCGCCACCCTGTCCTTTCCTTCATCTTTTCTCTTATCTAAAACTCTGTGGCAGATCTGGCAGGAACTGTCTTCTCTCTCCTGTTTTATCAGGCTACAATGGGTTCCTGGATACGGCTGATGAGCTGGCTAGACGGGGAGCGCTACTCCCGCCCTCCGCAATCCCTTGTAGTCTCTCTTCTCTTATCTCTCGATTCCACTCTCGTCTTACGTCGGACTGGAGGCGTACTGCCTCATCGAAGTATTTTGACACACAGGTTCCCTCGATTTCCACTGACGAACTTGTGCTCCCTTGTCATGCTCGCTGTGTCCTCTCTCGTGTACGCTGCAACGGACACAGCCTTCTGTTAAGTTTTTATCTGTCTAGGATTGGCAGAATCGAGAATCCTTCCTGTAGCGGCTGCGGACACTCGTCCCAGCACACCTCTCATCTCATTTTGCCCTGTCCAGCTACAGACTCTTTGCCCCGCTCACTCTTTGGCGACTCTCTGTCTCTTTACGACCTCTGGTCCAGACCCTGGGAAGTTGCCCGGCTTCTGGGGCTCCATGGTCTTCTGCCATGCCCCCATCCCTCGGAAGGGGTCGGGTAACCAACTACAACAACAACACCAAGTCCATCCAGCCGACCAGTTTACTGCTGAAATCACTCTTTTGAATTAACAGTTTTCGTTTACATAGAAATGAGGTGCTATAGCGGTTGTTGGTTACCGCAGTATTTGTTTTTAGGCTAAACGAGAAAAAGCTCGCCATCTTCCTCTTGTTGTTTGTGCTCCACACGACCACGAAGATGCGACCAGTATCTTAATAGGGATTCCACCGCTAGCAGATGAATCAAGAAAGAAGTGAGATGATTTTTGCCTTACACCTTATAAGTTAATGGCTTTTCTAGCCACTAAAAAGTACTCCTACTTCGTTGGTGTGTCTTTATGACCACCAGTGTTTAGTGTTACCGAAATCGTAGTGCTTAGAACATCCATGATTTTGTCTGAAAGCAGATACAGTAGTTGATCCACTAGTAGTTATTCAGTTTCTATCCGGTGTTTTCCCTTTAGCAGAGATGGCCGGATTTACCCCATTCCTTCTGCAATTCCTACTGTTGTCCAATATTTGAGCAAAGTACCTCCCCAAATACGTTATCGAGCACCTTCTTTCAATCTGCTTCAAAATTCCTTCCGCCACTAAAACAAATATTAGATATGCTGCTGCAGCTTAAAAAGGTACGATTTTTAGGTGAATATTTACGTTTGAATTCGCCTATATTGTTTCAGTTTGTTTGGAAACGCTTTTGTTCATGCTGCTGAAAGAACAAAGTCCAACACCTCTCACAACTACTTCGATTCCTCGGTGATTATTGTCAAGAATGAAGATAGCAGCAAGTTCTTAGATGCACTAATTACAATTATGTCGTGAAGCAGTTTAATGATTTAGATTTTTATTAGTGTATTTAAAAAATCTGTAATGGTTTTTGGAAGTACTAGGGCAGTGGTTCTCAAACTTACATAGCTTCGACTCAGTTTCATCTTTGGGCATGAAGCCGAGACCCATCCGTTGTTGTTGTGATTACCCCTCCTCTTCCTCAGGATGGAGGTACGGCACGAACGGCAATTCAGGTTTACGCCGTCAACCTAATTGAAATTAGGCTAGGGGAAAGATGGCAGTCCATTTCGAACCAGTCATGAGTGACTGGTAGCTCCACCACCAACAAGGCAGACTCCCATTGGTGGCAGTGTTTCCAGATTTTCTTCCAAGTTTCCAGCTCAGTGGAATGTTGGAACTAGCCCAAGATAGCCCAAAGCTTGCCTGTTGAAAATTAGCCCAAAATTTGCAAAGTTTCGCTAAGTTAATCCACAACAATTACTTTTCAACTCGTCTAAGCAACAAAACTTGTAATCTAGCTGCAGTTTTTATAATCTGTAAAGAAATTACAAATTTACCACACAATGTACAAAGAGAAGCAATACATCAAGTGGGAGCGCTTAAGCTGGAATATTTGATTTTAATTTTGCTTCCTTTCTGAATAATTGTTCGCTTTTGCTAAGTTGATTGTTTTAAAAATTAGCAATGGATACATAGCTTTGTGTAATCGTTGCTAAAAGATTATGTAGTTTGATGTTGTTTTGAAACAAATCAAACAACATATTTTTGCAATGATTACGTAGTGATCACAGTGTACTAATTATTAAAAGAACAACCAACTTAGCAAAAACGAATAATGCATTGTGGTAAATAATGCATACGTGTAACCGGCGCGATGGCGTAGTGGTTAGAGCGTGCGCTTCGCATTTGGTACACATGGGGTTCATTTCCCAAGTCGGGTCATGCCAAAAGACTTTAAAAAATGGTATCTATAGCTTCCCTGTTTGGCGCTCAGCAAAGTAGGGATAGTGTGGTGAACAAGCCGGCAAGCTTGCTTGTTGTGTCCTTGGGCAAGACACTTAACGAGACGCCCCCGTCTTAATGTGGCAGACAGGTGATGGGGCCAAGCAGTCTACCCGTCGTTGTGGCCCCAGTCTAGCACAATGCTCTCACAACAAATAGCTCACACAACGATGAAGAAGAAGAAGATGCATGAGTTCGACCTTTTTTCTACCGAGTTCAGACTAAGTTCAAAATCAAAGAATTTTGTATCAATTTTGAATTTGTATAAAAATCAAAAACAGCTTAGTTTGAATTATTTTATGCACTGCAAAACGAACATACAGTTAAAATTGAATTAGGCGTATGGCATTCCTCTTAAAGTGAATAAAAAATAAATGAGATGCTTTAATTTAACTGAAAAACTATCATTTGAAAGTATGTACTAAGTAAAAAAAATTATTCCTGGCCGTCAGCTATTGTAAAAGAGCGAATTATACTTAATGCAGCAGCTAAGAAACGTAAGCGAAGTTTACTCTCACAGGTGTTACTTATTCATGGCACAGAGATCGATTAAAAACTAGTGAGAAAAATAAAAGTTTAGCTATTTATTGCTGAGAAATTAAAACACAAATCAAGTTTTCATTTTAATTAACATCTATCAGATATATCGGCTTTTTTAATGGTAATTCACACAGCCATTAGCACGTAAAAGCAATATCACTTTTAAAAGATCTTGCTTAGTTGATGATCTTTGATCACTCAGAATAAATTTCATTAAAGAAATCAGTCTTTCAACTAATACTTGAGTAACTGGCATAGCACTTAAAATTTTAGCTGTTGTTTGAAGTGGCTCATCTAAACTTGCAATGATTTTCCAAACATTCTCTGCTTTTAGTCTTCCAGCGCAAACCATTTTTTTACATTATTTATTTCTTGCGCTACCTGATTAAAAGTAATGCTTGAAGAGAGGTGTTCAGGCGATTTTCTTCGAGTAAATCCAATTCTTTTTCGAATTCATCTTCGGAAGCAGAAGATGCAGGATTGTCGGTGCTGGTGATGTCGCCAGCAAGTATGCTTTTCGAAGATGTATCCGCTGTGTCTGATACGTTGAAAGCTCTTACGGAGCAATGGCGAGCTTTAAATGCTACTTCTAATAATCCCGCTTTTGCAAGTTCAACTTGCTCTTCAAAAAGCAGAATACGGTATCTCGCATCTACAAAAACTCCAGCCAAAAAGAGTTTGGATTGAAATAAAGACTCTTCTCTTTTTTCCATTGATCTAAGAATTTCGAAAGCAAGTAAACTTTTCCGCGCAATGTATGTTTTAAAGAGCACCACTCATAAAAACTCCAGAGATTAAATCTTCGGTTACAGCATACGGACCTTCAAGGACAGAAAGAAGTTCATTTAAGCTTGACCATGTCGCAGTTGAAAGATGAAATTCGGGAGAGAGCAACAAACGTTTGATCATTAAGTAGGTGGAACCCCAGCATGTACAAGTATCAAGCACTGGTCTTTTCGTTTTTCGAGCAAGGATAATACGTTGGGAAAACGAAGCTTGGCAACCACTTGCGAGTTTTAGTTAGCAATTTATTGCAATGAGGTTGTTTTAGGCCATCTTTAATGGAAAGTTGAAGAGTGTGGACTGCGCAGCGCATATGGTGAATACGAACAAGAGAGGGCAATTCGTTGTCATCATCACCGTCATCTTCGAGTAGAGAAGGCGTTTCCTCTAATAGAGCAGAGGTATCATTTTCGTTCAACCGTTCTACTGTTTTCGTCATGTTGCTTGCGTTGTCAACAATTAATGCAAGTACATTTTCTGTTGGTACTTCATACTTTCGTAAAGTTGAATTAGACATGCAACACATTTGCTCGCTGGTATGTTTTCTTTCGGCATCTACGCAAGGCAACGTTTTTATCTTTGTTTGTTTTTTTCTTTCGTTGTAATACTGAATATTGATGCCTAAAAAACTTCACCGTTGCGTCGTTACGCAGTCCATTTTAACAAAAAGTAGTTTTCCTTTTAAATCATTTTTTAATAAATCCTTCTGGTTTGCTGCGTCAATAACAAATTTACGGATTGATTCTATTGAAAGTGACACTCCCAACTTTTGAGCAGTTTCGCCATTTAAAGTAAAGAATCCTTGACTTTCAAAAATACTTAATGGAACACCAGACATCACCGTTTGCACTATTCCTCGAATAAACTTTTCTTTATTCATCGAAATTGTTATTGATAGTGGTGTAAAATGAGACTTAATAGTTGGTTGGCTTGTGGATGCCAACTTCTTTTTCTTTTTGGTTGGCTTTCCCGGGTCTGGGCACCAGTTTGGAAATTGTGTAGCAGGGTGAAGTTTCTACGACAACTCGACCGCGGCTCGTCTTTACTTCCACACGTATTGATTTCCCAAGAATTCCAAAAGAATTGATTCTCCTCCGAATTCAATTTTCATCAATCAAATTTACCAAAAGTTACAAAAAACCTTATTCAAATAGAATTACAAAATAAAAAACAGTGGTTAGTATACGTACAATAAGAATTATGAAAAACAATTCCTAGAGTACTTCCTAACACACTATTTGCTCGATAGTTAAGTGGGATTGCGATCGAATTAATTAATTAGACTGAAGATAAATTTTTGTTTTCATATTTTTAACTCTATTTGATAAAAAAATTTTATATATATATGCGAACAATGACGACAATAATAGTGAGAGGGTAACACAAGCAGTTACAGTAGTGACTCATGCTACCCCCTAACTATTATGGCAAGACTTGGATGATACAGTTATACATAATAAAGCGTGAAAAGTGTTAACCACAGATTACATATCGTGAAAGCAGAATAGCATACAAGCACTTAACATATAAATGAAGCGACTTGAAAAACATTCCAACATTAATTTGGACATTCACATAAGTTTGGACAATGATCAGCGTAGGATGCAGTTTTACGTCATACCCAGGACGTACAAATTTGACATCAATAAAGGGGGATTAAAATTGGTCATGATTTCGAGGGTATGGATGCAGTTTTACGTCGTACCCAGGACGTACTTGCAAGTAACAAATTGAAACGTCATTGAATTGAAAGTAATATTCAGAGCACATTGTCTATGGATAAAAATAGATTTTTTAAGTCTTTAAATTGTCTCTCAAACAATACTTTTTTTATTGTTTGTTCATAAGGATTTCTTAATTCTTCAGTTAAATATTCTGAGAATATTCTCTCTAATTCTTTTCCTATCCTATCGACAATTGTCTGAAGGAGAGGAGCCATTTTCTCCCTATACCGTTGCAATTGCATTTTTTCCAATTTTTCAGAATTTGTTTCTTCCCTTAGAAGAGGGAGCTCACGATTGAATAGTTCCATGTCTATTTCAACCCGTAATTCTACACTTTTGTTGGTGATACGGGTTAATGCGTGTAAATCAGTATCATTTGACAGAATTTCCTCAATTTTTTAAATTTCTTCACTGTACACATTCATGATGAGAGTGTCCACTACTCAATATTCAAAAAAGGTCACATAAAGACAAATATTACATTTAGCAAAAGATGTTAAATTACAAAAAATTATAATTTGTTCAATAGTTGTTTGAATATTCACAGTTTATTTTCATGCCCACACTCTTTACCTCAAATATGAACATCTGGATATTAAATGCTGGATGCAGTTTTACGTTGTACCCAGGACGTGGCTACACGAATGTAGGTATTTGCATTATACAAATAATGTTTCTATGCGTTGAATAAACAACGTTATACGAGAAAAGTAGGTTTTTAACTTTAATTTTTGTGGGGTCTCGATCCGAGGGTGCTCCAATTCTTCCGTCATTTGTTTTTGATAGACATATTGCAATAACCTTTTCTGCCTGTCATGCATTTGCTTAAGGATAATCATTAGGTATGCATAGATAACTTTTGATTCCTTCCTTATTTTATTAGAGGGATTCATAGACGATTTGTTCGATACTCTAGCGTATCTAATGTCATGGTATAAATCGTGTAGTTTCTGGAAGTTTTTAATTTCATTGTCCAATGTTTGTTCCTGTGATTGTATGCATACGATAATATCGTTAAGACAATATAACAACTGATCAGATACAATGTCTAATTCACTATTCATTTTTTATCTTACTTCTTTACTTAATAGACAACAGTTCTTAGGCATACAAAAACAATATTTATTTTACAATTGTTTTTCAAAAAAAGGCAAAGCTTTAGATCCTTACAGATATGCGTGTCGTATACCCCGGAATATCTATGGGGGTAATTTCTATTTCTTTATTCCATTTTTTAAGATGTGGCAACAATGAATGCATTATCTCATTTTTCCAATTTAGATTGCGGTCCTCAATGTTCCACATTTTCAACGTTATTGTATTCCTAACTTCTATTGTGACAATGCTGTCTTTATTAATGTAAGCGGGAATACTATCATTCGCAATCTTTATTAATTTTTTTATAGATTCCGTTTGATTTCGCCAATTTCTTGTTTTATTCATTTGTTCTTGAAATTTTTTATCATCTAGTGTTATTTGTTCGCCTAATGTGGTTGTCTCATTAGCGATTTGCTGTGCCAAAACTTTTAAGTATAGGTTTCCTTGCGATATTTTCGTTAGGTAAATTTTGGAGGGGTCGAATAAATTGACTCCTTTGGCGTTATATATTTGTTTTAATATTAGGCGGTCGAGCTCTGCTTCAGCCGTAGAGATTTCGCGAAAGGTTTGTATGGATTTAAGATAAGCACCTAAATTGCTTAACAAAAGTCTTCGATTCGCGTCAATTTCTGACTGTAGAAAATCGTCAGTTGTAGATTGTAAAGTTTGCAAGGTAAGGGTCTGGGTAAGTGATCTTACGATGGCTTGATTTTGCACCGTGTTTACAGCTTCCAAAGAATTTATATGGTCAGAGAGATCTCGTATATTTCGTTCATCTTGTTCAAATCTATCATTGATTCGAGATTCTAATTCCATTAATTTATCGTTAATTTCTTCTTGTAGAGTTAGTCCCGTTGTTATTCCAGTAATAGCATTACTGATGAGACTAGTAAGAAATACGAATAAAACCACTCCTCCTGTTATTTGTCTCTTATGTATTCTCCTTTTTATATCTTCAGGCGGGTTTCCCATTTGTCCATTAGAACCGAAAATTTTTAAGGGGAGTCCTGGAAATTTAGTTAAATTATGCGCTGGGTCGTATTTAACTTGTTGGTAGAACGCTAATTTGGGATAGATACCTCCAACAAGGACATGGCATTTTGGTCTACTCTTAATTCTTTGATTACATTTGACGTCTTTTGTTATCATACTAGGAAAAGTTTCATAATAGTATTTTTGGATTTTAGATAGGAGAGGGGGTCCATCTCTATACGCTTTGGCTTTATCATTTGTTGTAGGGAGGAGTAACTTTATTCGTTCTGGAAGTGGTATCATCGTGTTATGGTTGTTATTTGTTTTCTGAAGTTGTTTTTGTATGAGATTCATGGCCGTAAAGTTATCATATTGCTCTTGAATCACAATATCAGTGAGGATAGGTTCAAATGGAAATTCTTTTCCTTTTATGTTACATGTTATTTTTTGTTTATACCAGAGGGTCTGTGTGTTCCAGTTATGACATTTTTCTCCATTTTGACAACAAGGGGACCAGTATGCTGACCGATATTCCCACGATTCCTTTCCATAGCTCAAAGCGTAAGAAGTGTCACAACATTTGAGGTTTTTATCAGTAGGGTTTACTTCGACACATCCTTCATCATCCGATGTACATACCGATATCCATCGGTGATTAATGGATAGAGTGCAATTTTTTGAAAACCAATATTGTTGCCAGAAGATTCCATTTTCTGATATGTAACGGTTTGCATTAATTAAAGGTTCGTCTTTATTTGGGTCATACGTTATGTCTCCAAGGCAATCATAGCCCTGAATGCCGCATGTTGATTGTTTTATGTCCATCTTACAATTAGCCTGTACCACGGCATATTTGTCAAGCAAGGATATTACTCTTTGCTTGTAGACTGCCATCAAAGCAAAGAGTCTTTCTTCAGGGAGGGTGAAGTTCCATAGCCAATCCGTGAATATATTTGGCCTCCTGTTTAGTTGTATTTTCCAACGGTGTCGAGCAAGGTGACCAGTTTGTCGTGTGATTGGAGTACTAACCGTTAATGCTCTTTTCGTGAGTGGAGGGAAAATATCTCTCACTTCCCGTGCACACAAGCAGGTTCGTTCCATGACATCTATTTCTTTCCAATACCTAGATTTGGGATAATATTTTTGTGTGAAGGTTTTTCCTTCAGCTACGGCGTATCCAAAGATTTTAGAATACATCGGTATTGGATTTTCCCATGCATAATCTTCCTGGGTTCGTTCCCAGAGTCGATCAAAGGATATATGTTCCCAGGTCGTGTTTGGCGTATGTTGCATATTTTCTGGAATGGGAATAGATGGATGAAGGAAAGTCCCTTCTGTTATTGGGGCGAGAGCAGCTTCTGCGTTTGTTCCACAATATCCAAGTGTAATTAAAGATATTTGTGATAAACTTTTACGAAGGGTAGGTGATTTGGAACGTTTTATCGACGAGTTGGACGAAGGCGATCTCCCCCCGCTTGTTGAAGAGAGGCATTGATAGAGTACTACTACGAATGTGGCGATTAGAAAGACGACGACTATAGTTTGAAAGAGTGATTCAGATGGTCGATATTGCAGAAAAGGAAAAAGGATACCATGGTCTGCTTCCCACTGAGTATGTTTCCATAGTTCCAAAAGTAAATTTTCGGGAGGGGGTATGGGTTTTGCGTAAGCTGGCAGAGTTAAGGCAAGCATTATGATATGCTGCATAGTACGTGCATATTTTCCTGGTTGATAACGTGGTGGTTCGTGGGTAGGAGTTTCAAGTCGATCTTTATCAGAGATCAGGTAAAAGTGATATAATCGTCGTGAAAGACAACAAGTAAGGAAGGCAAAAGAGATAGAAAAGAGAATGGATATAGCGGCTAGAGAGAGCATAACATGTTCATAGTAGGGAAAGGGAGGGGTATACGCTATAAAGCTATAATTTGCAACTACGCAAGTTGTGTTTGCAACTTTCTGTGAATGGGTATCTAGTTGGTAGGAAAGTTCTTCCAGTCTGTCGTTGAGTTGTGACTGGGCATATTCAAGTTGATTCGCTGTCAGTAAATTTCCAGCTATGACAGAATCTAATTGATGAAATATTTTTGAGAAGGAGGTGGTATTAGGGGACAATACTAGAGAAATCTGTCGTTCAAGGTTAGAGAGCGATGCTAATTGTCCATACACGGTGTTTGGGGAGGGATGTTCCTGATAGACAATTTGAAATCCTTGTTCGACTTCTGGGCTGCGCGCTGTGAATCGTAAATAAACTATCGGGCAAAAAAGGGGGAGTATAATAGGGAATATATGGTTAGTGCCGTTAAAAATTAGTGGGATTTGATCTCCACTTTCTATTACCAAATTATCCTGAGGTTTAGTACGAAATTATACGATTGTTGCATGTATACAATAGTTTCGTCGTGCGGCTATTGTCCACGTACATGTTACATTATTGGGGTATACGTAAGGGGCAAGTGGAGAATAGAGATTATGGTCTTGAGAGGTGGCCATATGTTGGTATCCACAGCGTCCTAAAGGATAATATGGTATTTCCGAAGTCTGCTCGAAGGTCAACTGGAATCCATGGAAATTATGCTCCGAATTTGTACGAAAGGTCAACAGCAAGCGCGAGGAAGTGAAATAGAAAGGTGTTTGGAAGGACATAATACCGCAGAAAGTGTATATCGGGCGATTAAATTCGATGATTTGGAGGTAGTCATCACAGGTTGTATCAAGATGAATGCCCTCAATTATCATTTTAAGGGCGGTATTAACAGGTGTGACTGTACTGATTTCATAATGTCTGTTTAGATTTGAGGGGTATGTATTGGTGGGGTAACCAGGAGAGGTAAGATTAACGGGTTGGTTTCCAACTTTGATATATGTCAGAATCGGATTAGGTACGTTAGCGTACGCAAAGTGTCCGAGAGTCAGAAGGAGGAAAATCCACATCCTGTAAACAAAGATAGGCTTCAGTCGATGGGAGTAAAAAGGTGATATGGAATAGTAGTTGACACAAGATAAATGTTCATAGACAACGTTTGAAAAATATTAATATTATGTTCAAGCAAGAGACGCGTACTGATCGATAACACTTTGGGGATTCCTTTGCGGAGTGCTCGTTGGTAAATATGTGTGTCATAAAGCTGTGGGGGAGCAATGGAGGTAAAATGAATGTACCAACGTGTCATGGGAGACAAACCTCGTAATTTGATAGAGGGCAATGCTTCAAGTGTAGTGACGTGATAGAGGGTAAGGGGAGGACCATCGTAAAGGTCCGGAGGGAGAGGGTCTCCACCATGACTGTGGCCATATTTAGCCATTATCCATTGTCCAGAGAAATTCAATCGTGGTTCATTTTGCAATTCTCGAAGAAGGAGCTGAAATTGTGGATTGCTTAGGCCAGCACATAGGGGACGCAAGCATTTATCAACAGGGTGTTTGCCTTGCTTGCTGTATTTACATTTGGAATGGCGCAAATGGCGCGTGATTTGACGAGAAATTGCCTCCATCAAAGAGGGGGCAATGAATAACGTAGGCCATGCAATAGGATCATCGGAAGAAATGGCCAACTGTTGCCATGCCATTCGCGATAGCGCATCCGAAGTGAACACCTGTCGCGAGGGTTTGTGCATTATCCCCAAAATGGGATGAAGACAAACCGACTGCAAATATCTGACCAAGATGAGGTCAGTGGGAGGCTTTCCTTGTGCGAAATTTTGCACTAAATGGAAGACGCCCATATTATCCGTTATTATCATGAAGGGATAAATGCGCAAGAGATAGTGATATTTAAGAATCACTCGTTTCAGAGCATCAAGTTCTTTGCGACAAGGGTGTGCAGCACGTTCGGATGTAGTTTTCCATGCCTGTGAAGAATAGGCCAAAGGAAAAACTTGAGCTGTTTCCAGGGGTTCCTTGTCTATTTGGAAGAGGACTGCACCGTAACCGGTATTAGATGCGTCCGTCTCTAAGTATAAAGGTCGTGTGGGCACAAAATGTGAAAGCACAGAGGGGTTTTGCAAAATTTCCTTTACAGCATCGAATGTTTGTAGCAACGCAGGTGTCCATTTGATATATACATGGGGAGCTTGGGAGGCTGAAACACCTCCAGTATGAGCATCAAACGGATGCAAAAGTTCATTTAATCTTGGGATGTGCTCGGCGACATAGCGTAAGGCTCCTAGAAAGGAGCGAACCTGGAAGACTGTTTGTGGGGGAGCGAGAAGCGTTAACGCTCGCAGTCTCTTGGGTTGAATGAGACGCTGGTGAGGTGAAATCACTTCTCCCAACAAGAAAACAGATCGTTTGCCGATAAAACTTTTGCCGATTGAAAGAGTCAAGGAGTATTTTGTGAGATGCTCAAAGAGGATGTGAAGAAGGCACAAATGTTGTTCCACCGTCTTCGTCGCGATGAAAATATCATCCATGTAAATGGCTAAATGAGAGGATGATTTTTCATCAGGGTACTGTTTGTAGAAAAGTTGCTGTACAGGTTCCCAAATAGCTGCGTTCATATTTTTTTGCCAGATAGAGGGGGAGTTGATAAATCCCATTGGCATACATCGCATGCGAATCTCTTTAGTCGGATGCGATATGCCGAAGAATTGTCGATCGTCTTCAGCTACTTTGCAGTGAAAGAACGCCTTACTCAAATCCAATAAGGAGAAAATTTCCTTTTCAGAGGCGATCTGAAAGACGTCGGCAATCAATGGTAGGGTATTTTCAATTTTTTGTACTTTTGTGTTCAAGGGAATGAAATCTTGGACAACTCGCCATTGCTGTGAAGGATGATAAGTGGGTAGTTGTCGCTGTTCCTCATCAACTTTTTGAGGGACAACAAAAAGTGAAGTTTTCCATGAAGATGGGCCATACTCGATAATGCCCATATCAAGATACTTAGCAATGTTATCCTCCAACGCCTTTTTTTGTTCAGGATGACGCATAGGATATGCGGGACAAGTAAATGGAGGGGTTTTAGGATCCACGAGGTTGACTGTACAAAGATAAGGAAGGGTCTGCGGCCCGCGCAGATGGCCTTTCAAATCAGTAAGTTGAGAATGAAAGGGTTCGTAAACAGCATACCACTGTTCACGGGGGATGATTGTGTTAGTTGGGGAGTGTAAATCCATTTTAGAGGGTTCTTGACCCGAAAGGGTTTCAACATTTTTCTTTCGTGAAATTAGGTCACACAGTAGGGTTTCAGCTTGAGATATTGGGAGTTTTTCATTGGTCACAAAGAAATATCGTTCATCACATTCATCACACTTTATCCTACCCCCCTGCTCGCATTGGGTGACCTCTTTGTCCCCTTTGGAGACTTGTGCGTCTTGGACGCAGGATGGACTGACTACAACAATTCCATCCTCTTCAGAGGGGATATACTCCGGAAATTGCGTGCGTACGTTACAAACTGGCACGTCTTTCACCGCATACTTTTGTTCATCACATACTGTCCTACCCCCCTGCTCGCATTGGGTAACCTCTTCGTTCCCTTTGGAGACTTGTGCGTCTTGGACGCAGGATGGACTGACTACAACAATTCCATCCTCTTCGGAGGGGATATACTCCGGAATTTGCGTGCGTACGTTACAAACTGGCACGTCTTTTACCCCATCGGTAGGTTGTCCGGGTCCTCCGTAATGTGCACATCTTCAGGAGGCGGTGTACTCCTGGTAGTAACTTTCCTTTTTTCACCACATTCACACATCACATTCATACAAGTAGAAAAAGAGGGAGGAGTGATCAGGCCCATCCCGTGTAGTACAGTCAAGGCCGTGGAAACTTCAGAAGGTCGTTGGTAGGAAACAACAAAATTAGGCAAATTAGCAATTACCGGAATCCAATCAATTCCAATAATGTTGAAAGGGACAATGTTCTACATACTTCGCCATTGTTCTTTTTTTCTATACATTGGTACGCTTCGTTTTTTTGATCAAATTGAAATGAGTCGTATACGCGACTGTATTGATTGTTTCGTTTAGCCATCGGCTTCTCAAAATTAAATTTATTATCAAGTTATTAAACAAGTTACTCTGTGTAAGTTTAAAAAATACTTAGTGTTGATAATACTTAAAAATATTTTTCACAATCGGCGCTTTTCTTCATCATATCTGCACATTGGCAGAATAGCACAACCGCAAGGTTTCTGACGTACAAGCAAGATGAAGCGAGTTTGACGCTTTGCAAAGTCAACTAACTGGTCTTTGAAAAGACGTTTGACCACAGCTTCGTTGCAGACATGGTATAAAGCTTTATTTACAATAATTTAAAAGATTTTTTGTCTGTAAAAAAATTCCGCTACTGTACTTTGCAAATTCGTTCAGCTGTGCCACCAAGGTAATCCGTTTAAGAATTCATTTGTTTAGACGACAGTTGTGTTTTTTTCTGGTAAATCTTAATTGCTTTCAGCTTATTTAGCGTTAATCCTTTGTCTGTGCTGTGTTGCTGCGAAATACATCAAAGCAGCAAACTTTATCGGCTACTCTTCTTTTCCTAAAGTAGCTTGGGAAGATTTAAAGCAAGTCTGAAAAACCTTTGTCAACTTACTTAAATTAACTTCTCAAACAGATGTAAAGATAATTTGAAGTACTATTTTAAAACAACAATAAATGACTACGTTATAAAATATTTAGAAAGCTACTGCGGGAATATAAAAAATAACGCAACTGCATTCTTTTTCGGTTGAAATAACTCAAATATTGTACTTCAACTCGCCAAACTTTTTTTTAGTTCGAGTTCATGATATTTTAAATTTCGAGTTCGAATTCGGCAAAAAAATACCGAGTTCTTCGAGTTCGCAGCCCTGCTGTTAACTTTGACAGTATAACTCGCTTGTGTATTTCTTTCACTTTCTCCCATCTTCTTTGTAAAAAATGAAGACTGTTGCTGCAAAGATTTTGTCAGTCAAAAAGCTTCGTCTTTTCTAGCCTGACCACTCAGTTTCATGAACTCAGCATGCTTAGTTTCGTAGTGTCGCTTGATATTGTAATCTTTGTTAACAGAAACAAAATCATGGCAGATAAGGCAAATAGGTTTCCCAAAGTGCTCTTTAAAGAAGTAATCTTCAGTCCAAGATTTCTGAAAACTTCTGCATTCTACGTCAATCTTTCTGCGCTTAGCCGCCATTTTTTACAATTTTGACTGCAAATCTGCCATTTTCTAGCGTTGTGCAACGCAACTGTATAACGCAGTACGTAACAATGATAATTTACAGACTACTGTACAGTAATAATGGTAAATTCAAAAAACACTTCTAGGTGTAAATTTAGGACAAACTACGTTAAATCAATGCGGCCCTGCGCATCTCATACATAGAGCACTTCTAAAGGCCTACGCGGGCCGGATAAAAAGGCGTGGCAGGCCGTATGTTGCCCACCCCTGGCTTAACCTATTCCACTGCATTTCTAAAGCATGTTTCCAGGGTACAAAGGCAAAAAAGATAGGTCTACCAGCCTTGGTGTTTCACTTTCAAGTATCACTGCTGGACTTAGTACAGAAAGACACTGCAATCTCTCAATGTTTGACGGTAGTTTCGTCTGCAGTTGATTCAGCAGCTCAAACAAGTAATCCTGACAATGAACTTTCATCGTTTTGAGTTTCTCATCAGATACAAGAGAGTCTGCAGCAGCAAGAAGAAATTGACTACCAAAAGCAATTGCGGATACTGGAAGATGATTAGTCTCATAATGTGATGCAGCAGAGTTTTATATAAGCCAAAACGCTTATCCAATAGTTTTAATGGCATAGCAGACTCTAGCTCAAAAAATCTGTTTATACGGTTAACTTCACGCTGAATTGGTCGCAGAAATGTTAATTGCAATTTGTTTTCAGGATCAAAATATATCTGATAAAGCAACTCTGCAATGTAGTTCCTTCCCTCATCTTTTGCAATTTGGAAGTGCAATTTTAACTCCCAATACTATTCAATGATCCTGTCAACACACACAGCACTTGACAACCATCTTGTGTCAGACAATTTCAAAATTTTCAATGAAACCTCACCTATATTTATACAAGTAAAGAGATGGCGATATCTTTTTTGGCATGCAGTGCTATGACAGAACCAATTATATGTCTCCGCAACCATAAAGTCTGCATTTCGAGGTATCACCTTTAAATGCATAGGTTAAGGATAGCTGTATCAAGTGGCAAACACATTTAATATGTACAATTTTTAGACTAATCTTGCGAAAGTTTTCTATCACAGATTTATTTCTTCCACACATTGCATTGCAACCATCCGTCGCTAAACTAATGCCTTTTACTATTTGAATGTTTTCTGATGCCAGAAATAGTTTAATTGCTTAAAAAATTCCATCTGCAGAACCATTTTTAATAGAGATTAAGCCAGGGGTCTCAAACTCAAATTGTTCTAAGGGCCAAATAAAAACTTGCAAGTTAACCCGCGGGCCGCAATACGCAATTAAAGGTAAATAAACAAAACACTCATTAAAAACCCAATAAACAAAAATAAGTCGTGAGTAACGTAACTTTACTTGGCATTACAGTTATATTTTGTTCTGGCTACTTAGCTGGCAGCGTTTCGCATCAGCAAGGAGCCCAATATTAGATTTGAATTCATTGGAGGTAGCCACTCTCAACGTTGCCTGTAAATGTTCGTCAGTGAACCGTGATCTCATTACAGATTTGTTAGCCTACATGGACGAGAAAAATTGTTTACATGCATATGTGCTTCCAAACATTGCAATAATTCTTGCAGTAGCAGAGAGTAATCTCGGAAACCTTTCTCAAGAAATAAATGAGTAGAAATTTGGAATCCCTACATCTGCATGTTTTTGTTTCAAAATAGTATCGCTTTGAAGTTCTGCTAACTCCATTTGTAATTCCTCTGCAGCATCGTCAATTTGAACCGTAAACGGTGTTGAAAAAAGTTGAAATAGGGGCTGTAGTGCTTTAAACTCTGCAAAGCGTATATCAAACTGTTGAATTAAAGTTGACAACAAATCAGCATTTTCTTTCAAGCATTTGGGTTCAACTTTTCTTAATGACTTCAGAGTTGAGAAATGAATCATATTTCCCTCGTGTAACTGCTTTATCCTTAAGCCGAGTTTAACTTTGAACGATTTTACATGATCGTACATCAGCGTGATAATCTGGTTTCTACCTTAAAGTTTCACGTTCAATTCATTCACATGATGTGTAATATCTGTTAGAAAAGCAAGGCTCTATTGGAAAGCAGGATCATTTAACAAAGGAATTGCTTTATTTTTCATTTTCATAAATAAAGATATTTCATTTCTAAGTGCAAAGAAACGCTTCAAAATCTTTCCACGACTCAGCCATCTTACTTCAGTATGATAAAGAAGCTCACCATATTCGGAGTCCATATCTACCAGAAAAGATTTGAATTGCCGATGATTCAGCCCGTGAGACCTTATAAAGTTGATTGTTTTAACTACTAAATCCATCACTTCCTTCATTTGTAGACTTTTACTGCAAAGAGCTTCTTGATGTAAGATGCAGTGAACACTAATGAAGTTAATTTCATTTGCTTCAAGACTGTTTAGTTTCTTTTTCACTAATCCAACAACGCCTACATTGCTGGAACACATTGCTGGTGCACCGTCAGTGGCCAAACATACAAGCTTATCCCAAGGCAAGCCATGTTTTTTCATGCAGTTTTCTAAGGCTAGAAAAATATCACGTCCAGTTGTAGTACTCCTTAGTGGTGTTAATTCCAGAAATTCTTCTGTTACGTTTAAACTGCAGTCTATACCCCTGATGAACACATCTGTGCTTTCGTCGAGAGCGATTGAAAATGCTTCAACGTTTTTTGCCGTCGCAAGTAATTGTTTCTCAACATCGGCAGCTAATTCTGTAACCCTGGTTGCTACTGTATTAGGCGACAAGCTTATGCCTTAAAACAGTTTCTTTTGATTAGGGCATAAGATGTCACTTGCTTTTAAAAAAAGACATTCTTTTATGAACAAACCTTCCGTGAAAGGCCGTGATGACTTGGCTATCATTTCACTTGAAGCGAAACTTGCTCTTACAGCATTTTCGTTAGACAGATTAATGTTGGCGAGCATACTTCTTTGTTTGTACAGTGATGATTTCATACGCTTTGGTTTTTCTTTCCTAACTTCGCCCTTATACCCGTCATATTCATCTTTGTGCATTGTTTCGTACTACCGACGCATGTTGTACTCCTTCATAGCAGCTATATTTTTCTGGCAAATAAGGCAATGGCTTATATCACCGACCGCAGTGACAAAATACAACTCTTCCCACTTTTCTTGAAAAACTCTCCTTTCGTCTGCAATTTTTCTTTTTTTGAAACTGGAAGACATTATATAAAGCTAAATTTTAGTTTTTTTTAAATATAGCTACAGTAATTACTTTTGCTTTGCAACTTAAATTGCCTCTTTCGCTTTGGTTCTGAAAAGAACAAATATTTACTCTTTAACTACGGCAATTAACTTAACCACCTCAACTAGAGGCTAGGCTAAAAACTTAGTCCTAGTAGAACTAACTGACTGACCATCTTTACTCAAAAAATGAGGAATCGAAAGTGTCCTTTCAAAGCGATAACAAAACACAAAATTGCGCCATCAATGTTGCTCGCAGCCTAATACAGAAACATAAAAAGTGCGAAAAACGAGCAAGAGGGTAAGAAACGCTGTAACTTCTAGACTGGACAAAAACAAAACAATCGAACAATTCTAACGTCATAAAGCTATGTTGCAGGATGAGCACTAAAAAATGCTACTATTGGCTATGAATGCTGATAAAAGCATGAGGCCCTGAAAGAGATAATAACTATTTATGTGAAAATCCAAGGTGCGTCGCGGGTCGCACAATATGCTATCGTGGGCCGCATGCGGCCCGCGGGCCGCGTGTTTGAGACCCCTGGATTAAGCCAAGAATGGTAGTCAGAATCCTCCTGGCTGTAGGTGAAAAAAGCGAACCATTAAGCAAATCTGTTTTTCTTGTACATCAGTACTTTCATCCATGAGTAAAGAGTAAAGCACACTGCCACTGCTGTTTATATCTCCAACAAGTTCTTGACGAAAAGCAGATCCTAATACACTCCTGATGAGTGCTGTGCATTTTGTACGATGAAGTGACAAGTCTTTACCACATATACTGTTAATGAGTTCCCCCAAATAATGGATGGTTGATATACTGCTGTGGCATGCAACGTAAGCAGCTAATTTCAATTCTGCAGTTTTAACAGAATTGTCTACTAATTCGTTTGACTCCCACAACATATAACAGCCATGCAATGGAAAATGGTGCAGCATTGGGTTGGTGTTTTGTTGTTTTGGAATGTGCAATCAGGTCTGCATGATGTGCACGCAATTCAGGAGAGAGGAGTGTCTGGAAAGAAAAAAGGCTGCGATTTTTGGATGAAATCTGTGTGTTTCCTGCACACATAACACATTGACGCCATTTTTATTTATATAGGACGACATGTGGAAAGGGAGCTGTAGACTCCATTTACATTATTGGAGGCTAAGACTATTGGAAGGGAGGGATGTGTGCAGTCATTGATTACACTGCTCTGCATTTTAAAAAAATTTCTGCTGACTGGACAAATAGCATGTATTCCACCTAATTTTGGGGCGCTTAGTTCAAAAATCACATTTGTTTTTACCCATCACGTCAAGTTTTTTGTAAAAAGCCTTTCAATTTTCTGCAGATTTAGAGTAAAATCATATTTTTACTGTCTCTTTGCATAAAAGAAGTTACAGTAAAATCTTTGAAAGAAAGTTAAAATTACACAATGCGGTACACTCTGTTTTGTTAAGTGGTTAGATATACACCTGAAAAGTATCTAAAATTTGTTTGAAGCTGATTACTCATTATACACAGTATATACGAGGTGTGGCTAAAAAGAAACGGGACTACTGAATTTAGAAGTTTATTTAGATGCATATCATACAATGTCCACACTGTCTAACACATACAAGTCTTAAGTCATCTTTACTTGTCTCCTTCGAAATATTCCCCATTGGCTTTGATGCACTTTTCCATTTTTTTTGACCACGCTTTGAAGCACTGTGAAAATTCTTCTTTTGTGATGGTTTTGAGGTGTCTCGTCACGCTGGTCTTGATATCCTCGACTCCTTGGAAGCGTGTCCCCTTGAGAATTCCTTTCAGCTTTGGAAAAAGAAAGAAATCGCTAGGGGCTAAATCCGGCGAATAAGGTGGATGATGCAACGTGGTGATTTCTTTTGAGATCAAGAACTGTTTCACGCTGAGGGCTGTGTGGGCAGGAGCATTGTCGTGATGCAAGATCCAAGTTTTTCCTGCCCAGGAAGCTCTTCGTTTTTGACGAATTTTGTTGACAAGACGAGTCAGAACTTCCTTGTAGAAGTGTTGGTTAACTGTTTGCCCTTGAGGAACAAACTCATGATGCACCATTCCATGATGGTCAAAGAAGGTGATCAGCATTACTTTCACTTGTGAACGTTGCATGCGGGATTTCTTTGGTCTGGGCGAGGACGCACTTTTCCACTGACGACTCTGTCGTTTTGTTTCCGGATCATATTGAAAGACCCATGACTCGTCTCCTGTGATGACGTTTTCCAAGAATTTTTCGTCGGCTTCCATCTGCTGAAGGATGTCTTGGCATGCATTCAATCGTTGAGCTTTCTGCTCCTCAGTCAAGAGCCTTGGCACCATTTTGGCACACACCTTCCGCATGCCTAAAGTGTCAACCAAAATGGTGCGGACCGTTTCTTTGTCCATCCCAAGTTCGTTGGCAATGACGCAAATTGTTAAGCGACAATCACTGCGAACCAACTGCCGAACCTTTTCGATGTTGGTATCAGTTGTGGAAGTGCAAGGCCTCCCTGACTTCGGATCATCCTCCACATCCTCCCTGCCTTTCACAAATCGCTTGTGCCATTCAAAAACTCTTGTTCTGGACATGGAAGAATCTTCATAAACATCACGCAACATCTTCAAAGTCTCAGTCGCCGTTTTTCCAAGTTTGACACAAAATTTAATGTTAATTCTTTGCTCAATCGTCATTCTGCAATTGAACTCCCTATCGTCAAAAAACTCAATCAGATTGCCCAGTAATCAATCACGTTCACCTATGGCACCGAAAAAGCAAAAGTAATTGCGATATTGTGTCAAAACAGCTGTTAAACAAAGAACACATGTTACGCCACAGTGTAAAAAATTTGATTACCGATGGTTAATCGTGTTGCGCAATCTGTGACGTCAGTCCCGTTTCTTTTTAGCCATACCTAGTTTTAGCAACACATCGTTAATGTGTCAAGACTTTTGACAGAGCACGCAAAATTGGTTTCACCGTTGAGGAAAAAGCTTTTGTGTTTTAGATTTTCGAAAGGGTTTAAAGTTTTTCTCATCCCTCATGAGACACAAACAGTAATCTGCTATCATGTGAACATTCCATCTACCTTGGTATCTCTTCTCCATGATTTCAATGGCTTGGTGAAATCTCTCACTTTGCTCTTCACACAGAGCTCCTAAATTTTCAGGAAAATACTCTAAATGGCTGTGCAAAAAATGTATTTTGACACTCATGTTACAACCAAGTTTGTAAAAAGTATCAATCAAAGTTTTAACAATTTATTTGTATTCTGGAGATTTGGTATTGCCCAGAAAATTATTTACAACCTGGCTGAAAGCGATCCAACCGTTTTTCTTCACTGAGATCATTGTTTCAATGAACCCTTTGTCTTTCAACAGCTGTCGTATCTTTGGCCCATCAAACACACTGGCTTCCATTTTTTTATGGCTTAAAAACGAAAACTTCTGGCAAATGCACTTGAAGCATTCACCACCTTTGTCTAAGCTTTTTACATATTGTTTCATTAAGCCTTGCTTAACGTGAAGCGGTGGTAATAATACTTTGTCAGGAGACACTAGACTTTCATTAAGAATATTCTTTTCTCCAACTGTAAACTCATTTCTTTTGACCGTTGCTCACGAATCCAGTGTTCATTTTTAGCTCTGCTGTCCCATAAACCCAAAAAGCATGGGCGTTTGGTATACCACCAACAGCATTTCAAGTGTCCACATACCATCCATTTTATGTTCACTGTATTTTATTTTCATTAGTAACATATTCATATTTTCATGTTTCCTTAAGATGAACGGAGTGGCCGATTGATATTGAAGCATATCTATGCCATGGTGCAGCAATACACACTTTAAGCTGGGTTTTGAAATGTCAATAAATAGTCGCCTTTCTGATGAGTCATATATACAGCCCATTGCTTGAAGAAGACTAGCAACATTGTGACAATACACAAATGTTTCCTTCATAGAAAAACATTGTACCAAAGCTTTTTTACTTTGCCTGTACCAGAAGCTGTGTTTGGAGAATTTTTGGAAAATTTGTGTTTGGAGCAAGAAGATTGTTGTGTTGTAACCTGGACCCAAGAAGTTCTGCAGATTCTTTTGGCAGGTTCAGGTCACGAACTAAGCATTCAAAAAGGCTTGAGTAATCAATATTGGGGATTTGTCAGCCAACGGATTGTAACAATCGTCTTCTAAAGAACTCGCCTCTGATGTACTACTCACTGGTTCATCGACTAGTTCAGAAAAGGAAGTAAACAAAGATGGAGGAAAATCAGCAGAGTGAGATATAGGCCGGATTGCTGATGGAAGGTCTGGATGCTTGATGTTGCCTTTGCTTTTAGAGCTGAAACCGGTAACATTGGTCATACAGAAATAACAATCATTAACGTGAGTGGCTTGTTTCCTCCAAACCATAGGAACTGCAAACCTTATGCTTTTTCTTTTTTGTCTTGTCCACTGCCATAGATTTTGAACACATGTCCTGCAAACTGGTGAGGAGCCCAATTCTTTGGTTGATCTCGTAATTTAACTCTGAAGTATGCCAAATACGCTTTTTTTACTAACTCTGCCACTCCTTGCCTTTGTTTAGAAACAGAAAAAGAACTGCAGATGTAGCAAAAAATGTTTGGATGAAGCTTGAAATGTCTTCGTGAAGACGAAATGGTAGCCATTGATATCAAAAAAACAGTTTGCAATTTAAGCAGCAGAGCAGCACTTTTGTAAAAGGCCAAATTATTATAACAAAATTTCTTCAAAATACATCTAAAAAGTAATCTTCATGTAATATTCTAGTTGAATGTGATTAAAGATTTAATGCTGTACAAGTTATGAACCAATGTAGGCCTAATGTAACAGCTTGAAGGTTTTGGACTGCTCAGCTTAAGGTTAACTTGCACATATACAATAACTAACTAAACTATGTATTCAATACCAAGTGGTGAATAGGATGAGACAATTCTAAAATTTTGAAGATCATAGAAGTGTAGCTTGCTTTTGATTTTAGGTTGAAAATTATAAGTGTATCATTATAAAATTTTGATTCTTAGATACAAAAAGCAATGAAATTGTTTTTGACCACAGCGCTTAAAATGCTTTTAAAAGACATTATTTGCAATATTTTGTTTTTCATTTTGCGGAAAAACGTGACGGGATAGGCCAAAACGGATTGCATTTTTGGAATTTAGCAAAATTGATGCTGATCAGTGTTATTGGAGTCACCATTAACAAAAAGATCAACAATAAATAAGATGAAAGAAAGGATCCATCGAGGCTTGTGAACAGAGAGTTTATTAAGCTTCTTTTTCTTTATCTTCTGGGATTTACATGTTTTATTTTTATCATGACCTA
Organism: Trididemnum clinides; assembly: GCA_963675345.1. Taxonomy (NCBI): domain Eukaryota; kingdom Metazoa; phylum Chordata; class Ascidiacea; order Aplousobranchia; family Didemnidae; genus Trididemnum; species Trididemnum clinides. Next base: position 25,740,641 of record OY776290.1, on the reverse strand, counting down.
TTTTTTTGAGTTTTAGTTGGTTCGTTGAGGGTAAAGAGATCACTGAGCCTTTCTAAATCATCTTCGAAGGTGTCACTTGGTGAAGGGGTTTTAACACACTCAGTTGTTCTTTGTGTTGAAGACGCATTTGAAGTAGAGGATGTGTGGGAGTTGGTGGAGAAGTTTTCCATAGGAGTTACTTTCTCTATGGATGATTAAATTATGTTTTGAGAGGAAATTGAAAATGGTGACGTTCTGCTGGGTTCAGAGATAATCTCTTTGTTTGAGGGGGGAGTTGTTGGTGTTTTTTTTGTGACAAATAGAGCAAGGGGGAGTTATATTGCTCTGAAGGTGGCTTGGTTTTGGTTTGTGCTGGTTTAGGTTTTGTTTCATCCACTAGGGGTGTAGCAGCAGTTTTCAGCTCAGATAGGGGTGTCGTTTTGGGTAATATGTCACTTGGGACATTTTTGCAGGTTTGGAGTAGGTTGAGAGTGAGTTTTAACCCTTTCAATCCGGATTTTTTTGTGCAAACCCTAAAATAAAAAAATGTATTTTTTGCGAATTATATCTTGCGGTAACTTAAGAATGCTTGGACAAGACTTGGTGCAGAGCGCAGTCGTGGGGGGATGGGACATATTTGTCCTAGTAATATTTTTAGTGGGACAAATGCATCCCACCAGGATTAAACGGTAAATGACTAGGAAATCACACTAACATAATGCTGATTACACAGGTCTACAAAATTTGATCGAGATTAAGAAACAAGAATGAGAACCATCCTTTCTGGCTACTTTTGGGGTGCTGATTTCGAATCTGACATCCGTTTTGCTGTATTAGGCCACATTTTTCAAAAATTCTGATTATAATTTTTTACTGCTGCTCACCACAATAGCATCAATTATTGTGAAGCTGTGAAAACAAAAGCTCATACTAAGCGATAGATGTGGCATTTATTTAGCACAGGGGATGAAATAACAATCTTAAACAAAATCTTAAGGCAATAGCTTCCTTCTTTTTGATTGACGGGGATGTTCAAATTCCGAAGTTTCATGCATCAAACTCCAGCAATAGTCCGCTATCATATTGATGTTCCTTCTTCCTTGATACCTTTTTTCCATCACTTTTATGTCTTGGTGAAATCTTTCACCCTGCTCTTCACTGAAAGCCCCTAAGTTCTCTGGAAAATAGTCCAAATTGCTATACAGGAAATGTACTTTAACGCTCATGCTACACTGTAGGTTGTGAAAAGCCTGTAACAAGTTTTCAACAAGTTCACTGAAGTTTTGGGATTTCATGTTGCCAAGGAAGTTCTTCGCTACATCTGAGAATGCTTTCCATGCTTGCAGTTCTTTTCTTTTCATTGTGGAGATAAACTCCTGATCCTGCAGCAAATGCCTTATTTGGGGTCCATCAAAAATTCCTGCTTTGATTTTTTCATAACTTAGACGAGAAAACTTAGTGCATAGGTATTTGAAGCACTCTCCCTCTTTGTCTAAAGCCTTCACGAATTGCTTCATTAGTCCTAACTTTATGTGTAATGGAGGTAAAAGCACTTTTTCTCTGTTCACTAATGGAACTTTCACGATGTTTCTCTCCAGTAACGAACACCTCTCTACTTGGCCAATCTCTTTTTATTCAGTGGTCTTGCTTTGCTCTGCTATCCCATAAACAGAGGAAGCATGGGTATTTTGTGTACCCACTCTGTTGGCCAAGGAGCATGGATAGCACTTTCAAGTCTCCACATATTACCCAATCATGTTCGGCATATTTGATTCTGTCAAGAATGGTTTTCATATTTTCATAGGTTTCCTTCATTTGCACAGAATGACCGATTGGTATGGAAGCAAGTTTATTACCATTGTGCAGCAGAACACATTTAAGACTTCTTTTAGAACTGTCTATAAACAGTCTCCATTCTGATGGAGTATAGGAAGTTCCCATTGCTGTAATGAGTCCATCTATGTCAGGGGTTCTTAAACTTTTAGAGACGCGCCCCCTTTTAAGGATACTAGCAAAATCTGCGCCCCCTTCCAAAATCAAACAAATCATTCGCAAACACAATTTAATAATTGCAATAAAAATGTCATTAATGAGAAGGATGTAACTGTTTTTTCGAAACCAGCAGCTTAATTCGAGGCTTTGTGGAAGATAGAGCCCATCTCCGATTGGCTTCACAGTCAAGCTTGTTCTTGGCTTTCGTTTTTATATTTACGAGCGCAGAAAAGCCAATCTCACATAGATAAGTGGAAGAAAACGGAAGGAGAGTTTGAAGAGCCACACTACCCACTCTCTTATAAATGTGCACATATTTTGCCCAAAAATCGGTTAATGCTAAATCTTCAAAGTCATCTTTTGCAGCAGAATTACATTTTATCTCCAACAATTCCTCTTGCGAATTGTCAGAAACAATATCCTCACTAATACGGAAGGGATTCCTTGTCATCTTCCATTTCACAAGCTCAGTGTCGCCCAAGTCTGGAAAATAGTATTCAAATTCATGCTTTAAAATTTGAAGATGAGCCTCTATTTCGGTCTTAAGTTCACCATGCAGTTCAGTTTGGCATTTCTCAAGTGCAGAATCTAAATTGGAAAATGAAGCTGCATTTCCTTTTGCAACTCGGCGCTCCCACAGTCCCAACTTTGCCACGAAAGTTTGGATGGCATTGTAGTCATTGATACGGTTAGTATTCTTGCCTTGCAATAGCTTGTTTAAATTATTCAGGGCATCAAAAATGTCTACAAGGTAGGCTAACGCCAATTGAAACCCTTCTGATGTGAAAGACGAAAGCAGATCCAGTTTCCTTCGAGCTTCGAGAAATACCGTCAATTGTTCTCTCATTTCATACACGCGAGCTATTTTTTCTTCACCAAACGCCTCCGCCCTTTTAATTGCACATGCTTTTACTAACTCACCCTCTCGAAACGGCTTCATTCTTTTGGCAAGAAGGAGTGCATCTTCAGATGCTGCTGCTAAGCTAGTCTTTTGACAGCTTACAAAATTTAACATCGTACTGACTTGCTTCTCTTGTTTATCTTTGAGACTCTGCAAAATATTCTTTCTTTCCTTTCCTTCATATTTTTCAAAGTTATGTTTGTGGAGAGTGTCATAATGTCGCTTTAGATTGTATTTGTAGCTGAAACTGTCTTTTGGCATATTAAACACAGTAATTTTCCACTGTTTTCAATAAATAGATAAGTTTCCTCCCACTTCTTAAAAAATGTCCTTTCTTCTGTTTTTCTTTTTTTGCAACTACTGCTCTCTTTAGTTTTATAAAGCTGCGTATTGATTAAAGTGGAATATTTAGTCTGAACTTCCAAAACTAGCCTCTTACTCCATTGCTCAATGGCTGCTAAACAAGCCCATAAAAATAGAAGTAAATAGCTGTTTGTTATACAATAAAAAGACCATTATACGATAATTTGTGTCATTGTTTTTCGATAATAGATATTATGAAAAAATAAGCAGCAGCTATCAAAGTGAAAAACAATCGGCTGCTATTCGTTGTATAAATATAAAACATTACCACAGAAGTTATAAAATAGCTTTGAAGTTAAATTATTAAATGAAGCCTTAAAAATATCTTATAGATCTAAACGTTCTAATTGCCGTAACTGTTCCTGGCGCTTCGCGGACCAAGAAAATTACTTCGCGGGCCAAAATTGGCCCACAGGCCTGCAGTTGGACCACGCTGCAATAGATGATGGAATGTCAGGGTACTTGATAGAAGGTGCATTTTTTCCCTTCCGTCGTTTGCTTGGGTCTACCATACAGAAGTAACAATCTGTTAGATGGTTTGAGGGCTCACGCCAGACACGGGGGATAGCAAAAGGCATTACCTTTTTCTCTCCCCTAAACCAGCCTTTTAGAATACGACGGATGTATTCACATATGACGTGTGGTGCCCAACGTTTATCTTGGTCACCAACTGGCATGCCAAAGTATGCATGATTGGCTTCTTTAGCACGGATAGAGCTTTCCAGGCAGTGCTTTTTTCTCTTTTTGCAAAGAATTCACCACACACACAGCAGAAGGAATCTGCTGAGTACTTGCAACCACGGCCAGACATAGCACACTACTAACAATGGTGATAAAGCTAACAAAACTTGAAAACATGCCATGAAAGTTTGCTTTCACAATACTATCAACACAATCAGACCCACTATCTTGCTTAAAACATCAAAATACGTTTGAAACTAAACAGGCTATTGCAGAAAAACAAACTGTGTTGGTCTGCAAAGAAGCAAACTTGACTAACCCGCCCGTATGACATGCTGCTGTAAGAAATATCAGTCTGGTTTGTTACGTCACAAAAGCGAAGCAGTAAGTCCTCAGTTTGTTGACGGTATTGAATTGTTACGTAATTATACCCATTATTAAGTAACTATTGCTAGAAGTAAATTTTCTACCCAATCTGCATGCTTATTTTCACGACAAGTGCAGAGTACTAACTAAGCCTGCAATAAAACAATTCACTTTTCTTACACAAATCCACTTCCAAAGCTCTTGAGCTAAATTTCAATCAAATTACTGAGAACACATTTATTTACAAACCAGCAGTTCCGAGGAAGAGAGAAACAATTTATATCACTACAAAGCGTAAGCACATTGGCAGTGTTGCCACTAATTATTAGTATTATCAGAGGTTAATAATAACGTGTAGGGGAGTAATCCACTACAGGCTACCCCCTTTCTTTAAAATAATAGTACTGGTACTAGTCACACAAATATATACAAAATCAGACATTTCAGTCTTATATACAATGTGATTTCACAAAGCTGAGATACTGAACATTATGGCATTTTTTTTTTTAAATGGAACATGGCAAATTATGATTCAAGAACACGACTCATGGTGATGCAATAGGAAGCAATTGACACAGGTCTATAAGAAAATGCAAAAACATTGTGAGACAAATGAATATAGCTGATCTCACAGGGAGATAACAATGCTGATGAGCAAGTAATAATAGTAAGACTAATAATAATAATCAATAAACATTAATAAAACGATGGTATCACTGTACCTCGTTCGTGTAAGTACATACACTATGAATGTATAATTAGCATCTTGTGCCAATATGCAACTATAATACCATATGAGAGCATGTGTTAAAAAGATTGCCGAGACAAAATTTATGAGGAAAGACTCAGCAAGATGCCATCACGCAAGGCTCACTACGTAAAAAAAATTTTTTTATCCAAGCAAAGTACAAAATGCACACAGTGCAAAAACTTATGTACAATATAATGCAAATTTGTCAATGCAAAACAAAATGTCGCAAGTGTGATGGGCGACGAATTGGGCGAGCATTTGCAGACCGTAGAGTGGTTGGAGGATGTGGTTGAAAAGGAGCAAATGCATTGGATGACTGTGATATAAAAGCAGGTTTAACATTGTTTATTGCTACATGCAAAATGGAATTGTTTTTTGCCACTTTGAATACTTTATCGTTGCGGGAAAGCAAACAGAAGGGACCAGTATAAGCAGGAGTAAGGTTGGGTTTGATAAAATCATCTTTAACAAATATGTGAGTGCAAGTGCGAAGAGACTCAGGCATGTGGGTGGACTTGGATTGTTGAACTCTTGTAGGTGTTGGCTGAAGAGGGGTATGTGATAGTTGAGACTGATTGTGCTGTTGCAGGTTAGCTATTTCCAACTTGATAGAGTTTAGTTCTTGCACAATAAAAGATAAAGCATCTTGATGGTTAGGATTAGGTTGAGGTGATGTGTATGTTTGCTCACTCATCATAATAGAATCTGCAATTTTTGCAATGTCCTCAAGGGAATGAGATTCAAATGCAGCCAGAATGGTTTTCACATTTAGTGGCATTCGTTTGACAAATTCAGTGCGAAGAAACCATTGTATGGTGGCATCCTCATTGTTGTATGTACCCATTATATGTTTAAAGTCACATAACAATTGTGAAGGTGAGCGATCACCTAGTTGTGGGGCATTGATTAGTTTGGTAAATTTAACATGCAAAGGGGAAGTGAAGTTTGAGAGCAATATGTTTTTCAAAGCCAAATAGGATTTTTGACAGTTATTTAGGCTTGAGGACATTTTAATTATGTGCTCTGAAGTTAAACATTTAAGTAATTCAAAATATAACTGTTCATCAGAATATTGCAAGGCAGCATAATGAGCTTCAAAGGTGTGGAAAAATGCGTCCATGTTGACCATATCAAATTGTAGGCTAGGCAGAGTATGAACTATCATAGGCTGTGAAGTTGATGAAGATGCAGAATTTGAAGGGTCAGATGAAGGAATTGAAATAGTTGATTGAGTAGAAGATGATTCAGAAGCTATTCGTCTTAAATTGTAATGGTGCATATAGATAACAAATGATTTATGAGCAATTGCACCTAAAGTGTAGAATGGAACTAGGCTATTCTATACCAGTATGAAGAAATGTCCAATTTTTTGCTTATCGGAGTCACCAGTTGCAGAGTACTAACTAAGCCTGCAATAAAACAATTCACTTTTCTTACACAAATCCACTTCCAAAGCTCTTGAGCTAAATTTCAATCAAATTACTGAGAACACATTTATTTACAAACCAGCAGTTCCGAGGAAGAGAGAAACAATTTATATCACTACAAAGCGTAAGCACATTGGCAGTGTTGCCACTAATTATTAGTATTATCAGAGGTTAATAATAACGTGTAGGGGAGTAATCCACTACAGGCTACACAAGTAGGAAAAAATTCAAACTAGTCTTAGGAACACAAACCCAACGTTAGGATGGTATAATGAAAATTTTTCGTGGTTTTACAGCATAAACAAACAGGTTATAGCAATTATTTCTCAAGGATAAAGAAAAAAAATTTTTTGTTACATGGTGTTACCTGTGACAATAATGGATAGACGTACTGATGTTTGACCCTTTCTGTCATAACGTCGCTGACCCCTGGGAGTCCGCAGACGCCAGTTTGGGAAACCCTGTCTTAGGGCACCATTTACATAATTATCTTCGGTGTAGGCAGTTTTGTAATTTCGGTACCAGTCTTTCGTTTGTAATTTCTAGCCATGAAGATGCGAGTTACAATCAATTTATAGCAAATCACTTGAACAAAATTGATAAATTATGACATATCTGAAACAAAAAATATGTGTTTTAAAAATATGGCTCTTACGTGTTTTGAAAAAGCGTACAAAGTTACCCCGGTGTACAAAGTAATCCCGTTTTACGGTACGACTTTACCCCCAGTAGTAGTCGTCAATGATTTGCAGAGCAAAGCTTCATCAACAAATTTGTCTTGTTTTATAAACGGCACCCCCACAAATCACCTGCGAGCACGATGCAACGTTCTTACCGGCCCGATGGCGTAGTGGTTAGAGCGTCCGCTTCGTAGTCGGTAGACCTGGGGTTCATTCCCTAAGTCGAGCAACACCAAAAGACTTAAAAAATGCTATTCAGAGCTTCCCTGCTTGGCCCTTGGCATAAAAAGGGGATAGTGTGAAGAACAAGCCGGCAAGCTTGTTTGTTGTGTCCTTGGGCAACCCACTTAGCGATACACCTCCACCTTTAGGTAGACTACTCATACTTCACCGGGTTACAATTGTGAAGTTGCTCACCCAGCATGTAGTAGAAAAGCGACTCTTGGGTACCAACCAGTGGCAGTCCGCCTTGGTGGTGAGGCTACCAGTCATTCATGACTAGTTCGAAATGGGCTGCCATCTTTCCCCTAGCCTAATTTCAATTGGTTGACGGCGTGAACCTGAATTGCGGTTCATGCTGTAGCTCCATCTCGAGGAAGAGTAGGGGTAATCACAACGCCAACATGCAATGTCCGTCGACTCGTCCACTTGCATCGCATAGCTAAGAGATGGCTTGATCGCAGCTACGGTCTGGACAACAATATCTTCAGCCACATCACAAATACTATGTTGCGCGGTACGGTATCATTCGACAGTGGAACTGCACTTATATTTTAACATTCTCATTTCCGATCAGTAAAGATACCATTTCCTTTGCACTAGGCATAATCAGTTCTTCACCAATTGTATGCGGCTTTTCGATTTTGCAATTTTCAAGCAAACTCAATATAAGAGGCTCTCATTGGCTGCTGAAAATCGCCAGTTCTGTCAAAGCGACAACGTCTAAAGCAGTGGTTCTCAACCTTTTTGTCATTGCGGACCCATAAAATGTACTTCACGAAATCGCGGACCCCCACTATAGATTTTAACTTAAACCTAATATCTAGCTTACACTGCAGCATAATCATTCAACCCTTACCTAGTCAAACACAAAACAAATGTGAATAATTTTATTTAAGTGAACCCACTTTAACTTATTTGCTCCCGCGTGAAAAGCGAAAAAAATGTCCGTAAGGTGGCAGCGCGAAAAACTGTCATAATCATAATTATGTACCTCAAGTTTGTTTGTAAATCATTACTCAGCTGTCTACTTCTACATTAAGTGTGATATATCGTTGAAATCTATATTTCTTGAGGATTTCAAATACAAAAAAAAATTTTTTTTGAATATGCAAATTAACCCCCCCGACTGGGGGGTAGTTGTCTTCAAAATTAAAGTAGTACCTTTACCTCAAAGATCACTACAGATTTTATTTTCTACCAATTTTTTTAGAAATGGTTGCAACATGATGCTAAGGAAATAAGCTTTCAAGGTACATCTCTCAAAACTTCCCTAAAAGCCTAGGTTTTCTACAATTTGCAATTTTCTGAGGCACATGACCTTTTTTTGACCGGTACCAAATTTTGGTAGTTAAATTCAGTACCTAAAATATGATCAGTTATTATCTGCTAGAGGTTAGCTTAAACCATGTAACATTATGTATTTTTGAACAGGGAATTTCTTCAAGATTCAGAAAATATCAAGTTTAAATAGAATATGCTGTCACTGACAATGAAACAGCCGCTTGTTGAGACCCTTCCCATTTCTTGAGAAACAAGGGGGTACAGCAAACTATGATTTAGAGAAGCCAAACTTCTGTCAGCTTTTAAACTTGTACAGTAGAATTTGCCTAATTCGTCACCTAAAGGGGATTAGAAAAAAGTGACGAATTAAACAAACTGACCAATTATGCAAACAGGTGAAAACTCTATAATGGCTTGTATACAAGGGGCTTGTTTTGCTGTTAACGCAGTTTGTTACGTCTATTATTGAATACAATGCACTTACACAGAACACAAATCACACAGTACCCAAAAAATAATACAATACACAAAGTCGGTGTAACCAAAATTGCTAACTCGCAAAAAAATGTGTAATTTTGGTTTGTTTTGTTCTATTACAGGCTTCCCTTGCCAGTATGTCCTGCTGCATTTTAGACACGTTGCGTAGCATCACATCGCTGTTGCCTTGAGTTCTGTAGTAGCGATCTAACGTCTTTATGGCTTCCAATGCAGAAAAAGGAGTAGGTCCAGGTTCATCTAGAGAGTTGTCTTCATCATCGTCATCTTCTTGATCATCTGCAGGATGTTCGCTAGCTCCAAGGTCGTCTATTATGCTGGCTTCTGTTATGGTCTCGCGTGTAATCAGCTCTGAATCACCTTCCACGTATTCGTTGAAATTGAAACCCTCGGGAACTAAGCCGGCAACTTGCAATCTTTCCCAAATTCCTTCTGCGCTATTGTCGGACTCATTGGTGGTTTCCAGGTTTTCTTCTGATGTTGAAGGAGCAAAACGTACCTTCCTGAAGCAGTTTTGAATCGTCGTGTCAGATACAGATTTCCAAGCTTGATCAAGAAGCTTCATAGCTTCCAGAACATCAACTTTAAATTCTTTCTTCCCCTCAAAAGCAAGAAGGCGCATTTCAGCTAGGTTCTTTCTGTAGTGTGCTTTTAAACAACGGATTACCCCAGCATCCATCGGCTGAGTTTTGGCGGTAGTGTTAGGAGGCAAGAATACCAGCCTAACATTCGTCAACCCACGCATAACAGCATGGGCTGTACAGTTGTCAACAACAAGCGCAATTTTTCTGTTATTGTTCTTCATTTTTATGTCGAGTTTCCTAACCCAGGTTTCGAAAATGGATGAGGTCATCCAGGCCTTTGAGTTGGATTGGTACGGAAGTGGAAGTTGTTTCACATTTTTAAAGCATCTTGGTTGTGCTGCCTTGCCGATCACGAGAAGGGGTAACTTCTCTCCCGCCATACTGGCCGCCACTAGCACACTTAATCTCTCTTTTGACAGCTTACCACCAGCGCAAGTTTCGTTCTTAAAAACGTGGGTCCGGTCAGGCAAGCATTTGTAAAAAAGCCCAGTTTCATCAGCATTAAAAATATGTTCTTTTTTAAACTCTCAGAAGAATAGGGAGACGATTTTTGTGCCAATCATCCACACATGCTTCATCAACAGACGCCGCTTCGCCATGTAATTTCTTGCATGCAACTTCTTCTCGTAATTTCCACCGGTTTATACAGTTTATGTCTAGCTTATCAACATTGTCATAGCCAGAGATGCTGGCGAATTGTCGAGCCTTTAAGACAAGCATTTCTCCGCTAACGGGTATCTTTTCATCTCTTGCACTGCGAAACCACTTAACTAGAGCCTCATCCACATCTTCAAATCCATGCTGCCGCTTTCTTTTCATTTCGGCATTACGCCCTGCTTCAAATTCGAAGATTATTTTGTTTTTTTGTTTGCGTAAGGTATTCAGTGTAGTTCTTGGAACATTGAGGTCCTTTGCTAACCTTGACACGTTAACATTTTCTTGGCTTAACTTGCATGCAATTTCGTATTTTTTTTTAAGCGGTAAGCTTACGTACTTAGATCTTTTATCTGACATTGCTTTTCTGTAACTTCGCTCTGACAATAATACTGAAATAAAATGCTGAAAGCACAACTATAGTTTAACGGTCCAAACTGTAGTTGCGCAATCTCGCGCGTCAAAGCTATCTCGCACGTGTACAGTATGTACTCGCACGCACGTCTAAACGTGCACACATGCGTGCTAACACATGCAGACATTGCTGAGCAACGAAACAAAACGAATGGCCAGACGTTTTGAATTGGATCGAATATGCAAATGACGAATAAGACAAACAAAAGGTCTCTCGGGAATTTAGATAGGTGACGAATTCAGCGAAGTGACGAATTAGACGATGACGAATTAGACGATCTGGAATGCACGTAAAAGATAGGAATTTTGCCGGGACTGACGAAAATGTGACGAACTGAGCAAACTGACCAAATAAACGAAGACGAATTAGGCAAATTCTACTGTATTTCGCTTCTTGTCTCCTTGGAAACTTGATACAAAATGACAACTTTAGTAGTGAAACATTTGCAATTTATTTTATCTTTTTATAGGGTGTAGTTTTTCTAAAAATTATAATTTAGTGAAGGTAATTTTGGAGGTTTTGAACTGACATGATGTACAGTACTCATTTTTGATCAATAGATATCATATACCACTTAGTCTAAACTATTTAAAGTTATATATTGCTGGAAAGCAAATTTCCTAAGCTTTCAAATGAGAACGGTATTTAGCAACATATGATATTTTTTACGCACTAAATTTACTTTTATGTACTTATCATTCAAATTTGCTTGGGGGGGTTTTGAGACCCCTAAAAAATTTGGAAATTTAAAAACGTAAAATTTATTATTATCGCTTGAGATTTTGTCAAATGATGCTCCAAAAGAGTAGTTTTCAGACTGTGTTAATGATAAAGGGTTTGGTATTGTGGTAAAGATGTAATCTCAATTTGATTTTAGTGTAGTTGGCACGTGCTGAGAATTTGGCCGATTTTGTCGTCTGCAACTGGGATCTTGGTCTTTTTAACCCATTTTCAGTATATAAATCCAAGAATTAGGGCACAAATTATAGATCTTCCGATGCGTGAGGAAATAAGCGTGATGTTTTGAAAATTTTATGAAAATCGGATGAAAAATAAAGTCACAAATCGATTTTATAGTAAAGTAATTTTGTAACTCAATTTTAAAAAATTTGAAGTAAACACTGGAAACACGATATCATCAATCGATGATCGCGGGAGCGAAAGAGCTAATGCGATTTTTGCTGTTGCATATTACAAGCAAGTCTCGAAATACGTGGTTGTGTTTTGGAAATTGCTATTCTCATATCATCTTCCATGTCTAACTGGTTGCGAGCCTTTGATTTGATGTGCATGAGAGCAGAAAATCCGCTTTCACAGAGATAAGTGGAGGCGAAAGGAACAATAACGCGCAATGCTTCCGTTGATAACTTTGGGTAGGACGTCAACATGGAGCTCCAAAACTGAGACAGTGATATAGTCATGAATATTTCACGACCAACTGAGTCATTTCTCAATTCCAACAGCTCGTCTTGGACTTCTTCAAGAATAGTTGCTATGTCTATCATTACGGAAGATGGATTTCGAAGAAAAACGCCGGACCCTTCTTCAAGATCAGGAAAGTACTTCTCGAATTCATTTTCCAGCGATTGCAAATGTTCAATTATTTCTTGTTTTATTAGTGAACTGAGACCAGATTCAAAAATAGATAGGTTTTCAAACATTGCAAAATTTTCCTGATTGACTCTGCGATTCCAATTATGTATTTTTTCTATGAAGCCACGCAAAATATCTCCAAATTGTAATATGTTTGTATCAGGTCCTTGAAGTCTCAAGTTAAACTTATTTAACTATCCAGTAATGTCAGCCAGGTAACCCAAACCCTGCAGCCATGTTTCCTCCTTGAAGAAGTCGACAAAGGCACCTTTTCCATCATTTCCAGAAAAAGCTTCATTTCAGTTCGAAGAAGCGAGTAACGACATTCCCTTTGGAAAGCCATCGTACAGCAGTATAATACGAAAGAGTTTCCTGGTCTGTGTTCATTTCTTTGCAAAACTGTTTGAATAGACGAGCGGTTGTGGCACTCTTTTTGATGAAATTAACTATTTTCACAACAGAATTAAGCACTTCTTTCAAAACGTTTGGAAGAGTTTTGCAAGTGAGAGTATACCGATGTATCATGCAATGTACTCTTCTAACTTCAGGAGATTTTTCTTTAACTTTCATTTGTAAACCAGATTTGTATCCCAGCATTGCTGGAGCTCCATCTGTACATACATACACCACAGAGCTTTTCCCACTGCAAGCCTTCTACATCGAAAAAATTTGAGATGCTGTCCATTACATCTTGAGCAGTGGCTGAAGTTTGCGAGGCCTTGCAGTACAAAAACTCTTCTTTGACATCTTCCATATGTATGTAACAAACAAATACCAAGAGCTGTGAGCATGATGCAACGTCGGTTAATTCGTCGACTTGTATGAAGAACATGGGAGATGATTTTATTTCCGCTATGACTTGCTGTTTGACGTCTGTTGCCATAAGAGAAATGCGTGTTTTTATTGTGTCGTTGAATAAAGACACTTGCTGAATTTTCTTTGCACTTGTTTTTCCTAAAATCAATTTAACTATATTCACAGCGCAAGGTTTTACGAGGGTTTCTCCGATGTTATGAGGTTTTTTTGCTTGGCTATTTGTAATGCCACTTCAAAAGAAGTCGTCAGGTTTGCAGTGCTTTGTTCTTGAAAATATCCACTAGTATCCAGTTTTTGCCGTTTCAACGAAAGTTTTTGTCTTTCAAAAAAATTTTAGTCTTTTTCTATATGCTCTGGATGCTTTTGCTGCAAGTGACACTTGAGCTTTGATTGCTTCATTACTTCGTTGCTACGGACAGTATAGCATCAAACGCACTGCGGTTTTTCTTTGCCATCATCTAACACAGAAGTAAATCCAGTCTTAAGGTAACTTTCTGGATTTTGCCATTCCAAATAAGTTTTTGTACTGGCATAAAAGTATTTTCCTTCACAAGACTATACTCTCTCGAATGAATAAATATTATTATATATATCCAGCTGCGTTGTACTACTAGCAGTAGATCAATGTACCACAATTGTAACGTCACAATGGGAGTAGCAAATTGCAATAAATTTATGTGGCTACATCACAAAGCGATTATTATATTTCTAACTTTCTGACGCAATTAAAACAATGTGCAATTTTTATAAATGAGAATTTATCCATCAAATTAGAAAATGTAAATATACAGTAGAACATTTTCACGGACCACCTTGAAATTGCTCCGCGGACCCCCGGTTGAGAACCACTGGTCTAAAGCATGACATTTTCATGTCAAAAATGATCAATCATGGTTTTTCAATGCTGAATGTTTTGACTGAAAATGTATTTCCAAATTATTACGTTACATTGATTTAATTTGAAAGCACCTCATTACAGAACACACAATGTCGTCACTGAATTCCTTTTTCGACCATAAAATAAAATCCCACTTCGATGACCTCTTGCCGGTAAGGCCGGACAGGCATCATACGGCTCATGGATAAATTTTAAATCAATAAGGTGATAATCTTGTATGTCTACTCTGAACTTCGGCTCTATAACTGAGCCTGAGCGATGAAAAGAATTAGTGCAACGCAGATGGCAGAAGACATTACCAACGAGTTATTTAAAAAAAACTTGAATTTTACTCCTGCTTGGTGGGCGACGTTCTTCCCAAAATAGAAATAAATTATGACACAATAAAAATACTGCTCAAACACTGGTTTGGTAATAATAGCCCTGTTTCACTGCAAGCATGGCAGCTAACGCTTCTGGTTGGTATCGTTGCCGGATGTAAGTTTGTCATTTGTTAATTTTATTGCCCAATTCTGAAAAGGGTGTTTTGAAATTGATTGTCGGACGCCACCCAATAAATTGACCGTTGCCGCCCTGGGTTTGAGAACCACTGTTCTAAACAAAAGTGAGTTTTTTTACACTTCAATTCTGAAAATATTGCTATTATACTGTTAGAGTACGCTTGTATACAATTTATCTGACTTGCAGTATTCAACATAAAGTATGTTTCAATTTGGTTTCGTAAAGCAAAGGAAATTTTTAAGTCTTAATTTCATGACAATCTTCCAAAATCTGGGTAATCTTTGGAAATACGAGAAATTGTGTTAGGTTCTTACATTTAGTTTTGCTGATCATTTTAGACCGAGAATACCGTACAAGGGCGTTTTCCCTGGTTTACCGATTTGCTGAAATAACCCTTTTAGCCTGTCGTAAGAGGCGATCATTGAACACCAACAACAGTTCGTGTTGGAGGGATTACCGGAGTCTAGCTGGCATTCTTGGCTAGTTTGATATGGCTACCACTTTATTCATATCTGATATTTATAAGTTTGCTGTACAGATCTAAATTACTATTTTTGAAAGCTCAAGAGGAACGAGCCTGTAAAAAAGTCATAAGTTAATGTTTTTGCTGGAATTGATGGATCGGATAATGGTTAACGCTGCAAATATTCCGTCGGAAGAGTGGCATGAGTTAACGTTTCTAATTCCAGATGTTTTGTTTCAGTAGTTTACACATCACATTTTAAACCTTGTTGTGTGGCATTATTGCTACTGTATTTTATACATGTATTAGGGAGTGTTGAAATAAATTTAATAATTTTGGATAGTAAAATGTAGAAACGGAGTGACCATCGGGTGCTTTCTTGCGAGTTTGCATGCCAAAACCAGTTGTTTTTGCATTGTTTCGCTTAATTTCTCTGTTTACTTGTAGTACTTTTGATGGAAAAGCTCTGTCTTCATCTAGGGTGATGAGTTCGAAATTTCTACTGTCCTATGAAGGCATAAAGTTCTTTAGCTATTTTGCTGCGTTATCATCTGGGGTAAATAAATCTACAGTAGTCCCTCATCGCGCTGGTTGCGTCCTAGAAATAACCCGCAATAGGCGATATCCGCGAAGTGGTCAGCTTTTTTTTACAATTATTCTAGTTTTAAGGCTGTAAGACCGGACACCACACACACACTATACCGTTTTCCGACAAACATTTCCCGGAACCTTTTTCACCGACACAACATTTCACAGACATTAACACCATTCTACGACAAATCAGCAGCGTTGTCTACGAACAAAATTACTTATTCTTAAATCAGGCTTGCCAGATAGTCTAAAGCCCTTTTAGCCATGCCTAAGTAAAAATTTAGCCAAAATTAGCCATAGCCTAATGATTTTGTGTAAAACCATGGGCAAAACATATTTGTTAAAATTGAATGTTTTATTTAAATGATTAAAGAAAGGCATTGTTATATAATAAAAGTATTTTTTGATTAAAAACCTATCTTCTTGTTTTTAATCAAAACGCTTGTTTCATAACCTCTTCAAATTCATCAGCGACTTCTTTGTTAAAAGTGACTTACCACAATTAAAATTATTGAAAATCATGTCTTCTATAAATTTAACTGCAAGTAGCTTTCAAGCACCTTTCTAACAAAAACGATTGATATAGACTGCAAAACCTTAAAAATTAAAAAGTACATTTTAAAAATTTAGCTGTTTCAACATGACTCTATTAGCTCTGTAAGGTGCGAGACAGTTGAAGTATAGAAATTCTGTATTCGACCACCAGCTAAATTAAATATAATTTGGAGTTTGGGTACAGAGGCTTCATTGTCTTCACTAAGTGCTGGTATGTACCTCCAAGTGGTGCAGAGTAGGCAACGGTCTTGGTGGACCGGCTAAACATGCCAGTGACCCTACAGTCACAATTAGCCATAATTAGCCAAAAATGCAATGGCCAAAAAGAATATTTGCTTTTTAGCCAGCAACGCTAACAGAACTGTAAAATTAGCCAAAATGGCTAAAATTAGCCAAGTCTGGCATCTCTGTCTTAAATAACGCTTGACCTCCGAGATGAAACAGTGTTTAAAGCAATACGGATTTAGTGCTTTTGTCATCCAGGTCTTTGCCTTGTACATTCCGTAAACCGGCAACGTATTCTTTATTTTTTGATTTTTGGTGCTCTAGGATTTTTTGACCTATATGCCATGGTTTTATCATAAAGCCTGCAGCTTTTAACACAACCGGAGTCACACGACCTTTTTGGGCCTTAAATTCTGGGGCTTTGGCTTTGCTCTGCATTAGCCTATGTTCGTGTGAGAAAGCCTTCGTTTCCAAAATAAGCCTGTCTCTTCCATATTAAAAAATTGTTCAGGCCTAATCCCCCTTCCTCGATAATTGCTCTGAATTTGTTGTTCAGGTATGCCTCAGCTCGAACGATATCCGATGAGGCGTCCTTTTCGTGCAGAGAAACACGTTCAAGTCCAAAGCGTTTTTGAAATTGGTCAAACCATCCCTTACTGGCATTAAATGGGCTTAGTTCTGCGTGAAAACCACTGGGCTCCACATCATCCTGTTCATCACTGTCCGCAAGTTTTATAAAATTTCCGTTTTTATGCATATAATGTTAATATCCAGCGTAATGTTTTTTCCTGCAATCAATGATCCACAAAGCTAAAGCTTACTCTATCCTTACGATCATCTTGCTGAAAACAGTTAAAATCCTTTTTGGTGCTTTCACCCTCATGTTAATTTTCCTTTATGTAACGAACCGATGATTTTTTTACTTCGTAATGGGTCCCTACAACCGCATAGCTTCTACTTTCCTAAGCCTGTCTAGAAGTCCAATTTTTTTGTGCGATGGTTAGCATTTTCCTCTGCCTTTTTGAGAGCGACCCCAAGTGCCTATGTCGGAACAGAACGTTTCGTTAACAATTGGGGCTTTGTTGGGTGGGGGGGAGGGAAACTCGAAAACATACGGCATTTCTGGAACACACTATTTGCAATCAAACATTTACTGTACCTACGTAAATTTGGCAAGCCAAATGATGCAGAGCACAATATACGTTCATCCGCTGTAAAAAAAAGGTAATAACTACATGACCAGCTTTTGTTTGCAACTCTTTTTGTTAGCAAACCGCTTTTACAGCCTATGTTGTAAGAATTAAAAAGACGACGGCTCTCTCGAACAGTGTTTGGGTCTATTTAACGCTTTTTAACCACGATTAATACACGGTCGAGCAATCGGTTGGCGCGATAAGGCTTCGACTGCACCAATCAACAGCCGCCTCAACGTGGTGGTGCGGTCCCCGACCCCGTTTGGATTGTGTCGAAATGGTTGTTGGCCTTCCCGAGGATCCCAGTCACCCCGGGGACTCCCCTTCATTTTTTCGCTATGCTGCCACCTGAACGACCGCAGAAGGGCAGCACACAGCTTCTTCAAAATCGATCGCCTGTTTTCTCTTTTTCTTCTCTCCTGCTCTTTGTCTCCTCATTCTTTTTCTTCTCTTGATGAGCGGTAACGTTCATTCCAACCCTGGCCCCATGTTTCCCTGCTCTGTGTGTGTTGGAAATGTGACCTGGCGGGACAAATCAGTGCAATGCTACACTTGCTCCAAATGGGTCCATCTAAGGTGCTCACAACCTTTCCAAATTCAGAGCTCTTGGCAGCTCTCACTCTTGGAGCTGACCCCCTGCCGCAACACCGTAACTCCCTCCTCCGACATGTATACCTCCGTTGTACAACCTGGCCCCCCTCTGCTAATGCAGCACTCTCTCCCCACCCTCGTCTCCAAACCTCTTATCCCCCATCTGCCCACTTTATATCTTCTTTCCCTGCCCCCTCACCACCGTCCCTTGCTCTTGGCTGTCCTTCTACGCCTCCTTTCCCCCCTGACTCTCTCAGGGTTCTTCAATGGAATGCTGGAGGTCTTCGAACCAGGAGCACTGAACTACTACACTTGCTTTCAACCCATCCTGTCGATTATGTCTGCATCCCGGAATTCAATCTTAACTCATTTTTCTCTTTCCTGGATTCTCTGCGCTGCGCTCTGATCGCACCCACTTCCGGTCTGGCATTCTCTCTCCTAATGCCCCGCAAGCTAGCGGCGGCGTTGTCATTTTCGTCAGGCAAGGCCTATTCTTCTCTGAACTTTCTACCTCCTCTCTTTCTTCACTTGATCCCTCCTCTGATTATGTAGGGATCAACATCTCTCTTAACAACTCCTCCTCGGTGTCATTTCTAAATGTGTACGCCCCCTATCCGCTCCTCCCCAACGAATGGCAGAACCGATTCTTTCCTCCTCCAGAAATCTCTTCACTCTAGGGGACTTCAATTGCCATCACCCCCTCTGGGACTCAAGAGATACTTCCGACCCCCGCAGGGAGGAAGTATTCGACTGGGTCGTATCCTCTGACCTCCTCCCCTCGATGACCCTGACACACCCACCCTTCTCCATTGCTCCTCTCCTGACATCTCCTTTGTTCCCTCCTTTCTTGCTCCTGGGAGGTGGTTCTGACCACCTACCAGTTCTTCTATCCGTCCCTCTATCGCCCCTACGAGCGTCCCCCTTCCTTCAACTTTCAGAAAGCTCGCTGGAATGGCTTTGACTCCCACTGTCTTTCAGCAGAGGAATACTCGTCTCTTTCCTCTGCTGCTGCTCTCTGGCACTGAATGCGGCCAAATCTTCCATTCCCTTCGGCCGCATCAAACGCCCTCCTAAAGCCTGATGGTCTGCTGAGGTGGAACAAGCGGTTAATGAAAGACGCAAGGCTTTCGCTGCCGCTCACAGAAGTGAGGAAGATCGCCAGGCTTACATCTCCGCTTCTCTACACGCCTCGTCAGTCATTGCCAAGACTGAGGCATGACAAACGACTTGCTCTTCTCTCTCACCTAGGTCTAACCCTAAATCTGTGCACTCTCTTCTTCATTCTACCGCTGGCTCATCTTCCTCCTCTCCTAACTTTCCCAACTGTTCTTCTCCCAGGGAATCGACTTCGATCTATGCCGCTTACCTGAGGTCTCACTTTTCCGTTTCTCAGCCAAAGGCCCTGCGTAGCAGAGCCAAAGGCTACCTCTCTGAGCTCCGCCGAGCCACGTGCTTGGAGGAGTCTCATTCGTCCTTTTGCTCTCCTTTCACTCCCGCTGAATTTCATGCGGCTGCCTCCAACCTTTCCTCGTCCACTGCCACTGGTCCAGACTAAGTTGCTTATCCAATGCTTAAAGCACCTTCCTTGCTCTGGCATGGATTTTCTTCTTCACATCTTCAATCTCTCCTGGTCTTCGCATTCCTTTCCTTCCATCTGGAAAACATCTTCTATTGTTTTCATCTACAAGATAGGAAAGCCTCTCGACTCTCCTGCTTCCTTCCGGCCTATCTCTCTCACCTCCTGCGTATCAAAGCTGTTTGAACGCATCATTCTATCCCGTCTTCTCTTCTTTCTGGAATCTAATTGCATGCTCTCTCCCCGCCAGGCCGATTTCCGCCCTGGACAGTCTACACTTGATCAAATTCTGTACCTTTCTCAGTTCATTTCGGATAGGTTTAACAAACCCAGGCCGGGTTTGCGGACGATCCTGTCTACTATCGATTTCTCTAAAGCTTTTGACTCTGTCTGGCATCCCGCCCTTTTCCACAAACTTATTTCGGCTGGCCTCTCTTCTTGCTTTGCTCGTTGGACTCAATCTTTCCTTTGTGATAGGCGCTTGCTTGTGTGGTTTTTCAAAATCACAAAAGTCGTTCCTTTCGAGTCCGTCGAGGTGTTCCGCAAGGATCCGTTCTTGGCCCTGTACTTTTCTCTCTCTTCATTAATGATCTTCCGGCCTCTCTGCCTTCTTTCGTCAGCTGCTCTCATTACGCTGACGATCTGGCCATTTGGTCCTCCTCACCCTCGGTCCCCACTGCCGTGGAGGCCACACAAGGAGCTCTGTTTCGATTGGAGCGCTGGTCTGAGTACTGGCGTCTTCCTTTCAATCCGAACAAATGTAAGGCCTCCTTCTTCTCAGTGGATCCCCACCAGGCTAACCTCCAGCCCAACCTCCTCTTTCTTGGCTCCCGCCTCCGTTTCAATCCCACTCCAACTTTTCTTGGGGTCACCTTCGACCGCACTCTTTCCTTTTCTAAGCATGTATCTTCGCTGAAGGCAAAGTTCTTCCCTCGTCTCAAAGCCTTACGCTGTATCTCTTCTTCCTCATGGGGCCCCTCTAAGGAGTCCCTCTCTGTTCTGTCTAAAGCTATTCTTCGGTCCCTTCTCACCTACGCTTCATCTGGATGGTTTCCTTTCCTAAGCGCTACCAATATCACCAAATTGGAACGCCTTCACCGAGTGGCCAGTCGCGCTATCACCGGCTGCCCGTCGTCCTCCCCTATCCCACTTCTTCTCACGAAGGCTTCTCTACCTCCCCTACGAGTCACTCTGACTCACTTCACTCTTTTATCTTATGAGCAGGCACTTCGTCTCCCAACCTCCTTTCCTATTTCAGGTTTGGCCAGACTTGAAGTGAGGCCAAGACTCTGCAGATCGTTCTGGAGAGCTTTTGCGTCCACTCACCCGCTCATGCTTCCTTCTACTTGTTCTAGGGAGGCTCTTTTAGCTTGCCCTTCCTTTCCTTCTTGGAATCGTCCTTTCTTCACGGTAGAGTCCAGCCTTTCCACTCCATGCTCTCGCTCTGATCCCCCTCACTCTCGCCAAGATGCGGCTCTCGCTCACCTTGACTCTCTCTCCCCTCATGATCTGGTATTCTGGACAGACGGCTCTGTCCCTTTTCCTTTTGGCAAGGGCAGCTCCGGCGTACTTGCCAACTGCTCTCTCTATGGCACTGAGGCCACTCTTTCCTTTTCGGCAGGCCCAGTATGCTCAAGTTTCTCTGCTAAAGCCTGCTCCATTCTGCACGCTCTTTGCTGGTCTCGGCAGCGCCAACAAGTCTGCCATTTTTCTTCTTTTCTCTTCTTCTACTATCTGACACTCGTTCTGTCCTCTCCTCCATCTTTCCTCTTATCTCAAACTCTGTGGCAGATCTGGCCGGAACTGTCTTCTCTCTCCTTCTGTTCTATCAGACTACAATGGGTCCCCGGACACTCGTTTATCCCGGGGAACGACGCGGCTGATGAGCTAGCCAGACGGGTAGCGCTACTCCCGCCCTCCGCAATCCTTGTAGTCTCTCTCGTCTTATCTCGGTTTGGAGGCGTACGGTCTCATCGAAATTTTTTGACACGCAAGTTCCCTCGATTTCCACCGAGGAACTTGTGCTCCCTCGCCACGCTCGCTGTGTCCTCTCTTGTCTACGCTGCAACGGACACAGCCTTCTTTTAGGTTCTTATCTCTCTAAGATTGGCAGAATCGAGAATCCTTCCTGCAGCGCCTGTGGACACTTGTCCCAGGACTCCTCTAATCTCATTCTGCACTGTCCAGCTACGGACTCTTTGCGCCGCTCACTCTTTGTCTCTCTACGACCTCTGGTCCAGACCCTGGGAAGTTGCTCGGCTTCTGGGGATCCATGGTCTTCCGCCATGCCCCCGATCATTGGGAAGGGGTTGAGTAGCCAACAACAACATAGGGCTTTGAGTCTAATCTTTGGGAAAAATGAAAATTTTTTGAAAAAATACATGCAAATTTGCACCAAAAAAATTTTCCAAAGGTGAATCTCATTATAGTGAGGCACAATATTATATCTTTTGATGAAAATGGTTTAAAATTAAATAAAAACGTGGCCAGCAATATGCTTCTCTGCAACTCCATGTGGCAGTATTTTGCTACCCCTAATGATGCATAAACTAGTCGCAGCACACCAGTTCTTAGACAATCAAACGTGAATCCATAATGGTAAAGGTTCTTGGAAACCAGTTCGGGTTATGGTTAGGGAGGGAGTAAACGAAGTTGGACAGGTGATTGCTTCGTGCAGTGTTCTACCGAGAAACTTTTGAACCCGTGAAAGTATTATTTAAGGCAACAACTAGCTTTTTTGTGTGTACTTCGGCACCAAACAAAGGCAGCATACTCATCTCCCTTAGATAGTGGCACTAGCTCCCAAATAGGAGGCAAGGAAGTAGGTTGTTGTCGGACTATTTCGGTTGGAAAATCGAATATGTGGTTTGTAAGTTAGCTGACGATTCATCTGAACACCAAGGCTTTTGTGGTCAAGCTTAACGTAAGTAGAGATAGATGGTAAGTAGTCGGTTGGCTTACTTTTTGGGCAGGTTGAAGCCCGTTGTGATATACTGTATATTATGTCGCACAGTCATGAGAGCGTCCGCTTTACAGTCGGTCGTGCTAAGTTTAATTTTTTGGTCGAGTTAAAAAGCTTAGTATGGAAAAAAAGCCTGCAAGTTTTTTTACTACGCCCCTGGGGAAAAACACTCGATGAGATTCTCTCTGACAAAATGGCGGAGGTGCCAGCCAGCCCATCGGTCGCGGTGGCCAAGTTTAAATAATACAAGCAGTGCAATGAGCTCACACTACGACTGTTCAAAAATACATTTGTTTTTCGAGACTTTGAGGTCACACCCTAGATTGGTTTCAGTTTGTGAAAAAAGACCCCACAAAAAATTTGAGCTTTCTCGGTTAAGCATTGACCGTATTAATTCACTGTGAAGTTGTGGAGGGGGCCAAAACACAAAATTGACGATAACTCCCGAACCAAAAGTTCTAGAAAACAATATGACCACTTAAAATTTGCAGAATACCGATACACATTACACTAAAGTATAAAAAATGAATATTATTTGTAACATAAATTTGAAAAAAGCTGTTGGAGTCATAAGCTATTTGTGACGCTCTCATTAGTGGCGATATCGCATCAAAAGGGAAGATCTAGAGTGAATAAGTGCTTTATATGATTAATTTAGACGTTAAGCAATCAAGACAAACCAATGATAGCGCTAGTATTGTAAAGCATGACAAAGAAAGATTTCGCAATGACGAAATGTTAAAGAAAGTGCAGCAAGAGGCTAAATACGAACGCCGCGATTATCGAGTTTGAGGGGGTAAACGAACTCTTACTGTCTGCATAGCAGCGGGCGCCGGGTCTTGATATAAGCAGCTCCAAGGAGATTAAGATGGAAAGAGCTGCGTGCTGCGGCGAGGATTGAAAACTGGTTGTTATCATAGTTTAATGCACAAGTAAAATGAACAATACAATACAGCCTCAGGGAGATTAAGATGGAAAGAGCTGCATATTGCGGCGAGAATTGAAAACTGGTTGTTATCATAGTTTAATGCACAAGGATCATTTTGTAGTAGATGCTGACCAATGGCAGAGTCACAGTCCGGTTTGGTGTCGTTTTGTTTGCACGATCTGTGTGGTTAAGATCGGCGTGGATGGGTCAATTGCTGTCTTAACCGTTGCTTGATGCGATCCTGTAGCCGTTGAGGTGTTTGCCCAAGGTACCGACTATCACAGTGACACTTATATTCATATATGACAAAAGTTTTCTGAGTGGTAGGTAGAACATCCTTGCGGGCCACAGGCAGTATGCGCTTAGACGCAAAGACCAAGCGGGTACTGACGGAACCATAGCAGCTTTGACTTCTTTTTCAGTTTGTGGAGGGCTTACCTATCCAAGGGACCCTCAAGTACATGGGGGACTTTTCTTGGCCGAATTGCGTAAGGATAAAGAACTAAGCGATTTTCTTGGCAATCTGAGAGTTGATGACTTTTTTAGAATAGCAATTGTCCAGTACAGTCAACTTCGGATATAAGAGATCCGCCGGGACCAGCTTAATCAGTCTCTTATAACCGAATTTTCTCATAACCGACTGCCGCAAAGTTCGATCCGATACCCTACAATTATTTGGGACCTTTTGCGTAGTCCCTTATAAGCGAAAATTCCTTATATCTGAATCTCTTATATCCGAAGTTGAATGTAATATTTTCTTGATCTCTTTTATTGCGATGCACCAATGTAGAGATATTAGACTTATTTTACGTTTGAGAGGACTACAGAACTCCCAACGCAAATACTGGCCAGTGAAAGTGGGTTTCCGGCATACCTTGGTTTCAAAGCCAATATCTGTTCTTTCGACACAAACATCAAGAACCGGTAGACAATTGAAGCAGATGAATTTCTGACCAAATTCAACTGCCTTCATCCATTCCTCAGATTCACTTATGAAAAAGAGAAAGACAAATGTCTACCGTTTCTTGATGTTTACGTCGAAAGTCGAAGACGTTCAATTTCTACGGTGTTCATACACGAAATGGAACAACTTCAAAAGTTTTCGAAAATTTAGAGACTTGGTTTCAACGCTGCATGTGACGAACGACTTACGAGAAAGAGGCATCATGATTTTTGAAGATTACAAAAATATATTAACAGGAAATTACAAATGATACAGGGTGGTCGCTAGACAAGCGGGAAATTTGTCAAATAGTAATTTCTTTTCACAAAGAATAATTTCTACCAAGTTTTTTAAAGGATTATGTTATACTACACTCACAGATGCTCAAAATGTTATCCGTGCACTTCATAGCAGCATCTTAACCTAAAAATCCAAGCTTGCGTTGCGTTTTGAAAGGTAACTTGTGGGATATCCTTCCAAGCTCATGCCAAGCACGTTTTCAAATCATCAATAGAGCCCTTGTCACGTGGACAGGTGTGAGTCTCTGCTGATAACAAGCTCCAAACACAGTAATTCATAGGATTTAAGTCTGGACGTTTTAATGATTTAGCTTCCGGTGGTGCAATGGAATCATGAGATTACTGAAAAAACTGAATTAAATGCTAGCTCTGTGAGCCTTGGCACCTTCCAACTGCAATTGTCCAGGTTTGGTTGTTCATTACATTTCTTTAATCGCGCAACATTTGTGGACACATCTTCTCACAATAAACTTGTTGGTTTACCGTTTTTTCTACCTGCCTTCAGGACTCTGGTAATATCCTTCAAGAAACCTAAATTTGGACAAACGATTTAGTGGGAATCTAGCAATCACGCGTTTTACTCATGATCTTATCTAATCTTCAAATTTTCTGCTTTTCGAGCGACCACCCTGCATATTGCGTAGAGTAAAGTTGACGTGATCGATCTGATTTTTAAAAGGCCACCCTAGCTGGCTTTTCTTCATGGAAATAGAACTTCCTACAATATTCAAATGATTTTAACAGTTTGCACTTCGCTACTGTTAGTGACATTCACCACCTGCACAGTTGAAGGCGGGAATAATCATTTTATATGAGGCATCAACAGTCCAACACCCCTTTATGAAATTTATTTTTGAACTAATTTGTTTCTTCGTAGTAAAAATGTTCTAAGCATTTCGAAAATATATTTTTTTCAACAATTTGTCTTTGAAATTTGTCGAAAGTTATTGTCGAATCTCGAAAAATCTCATTTTTTGCCCAGACATTTATTTTTTTTAGTTTGTGTTTTTGCTACAAATAATATGCATTTTTTTGTACTTTAGTGTAATGTGTATTGGTATTCTGCAAATTTTGAGTAGTCATATGGTTTTCTAGAACTTTTGGTTCGGGAGTTATCGTCAATTTTGTGTTTTGGCCCCCCACAGTACCCCCTACAACTTCACAGTGAAATAACACGGCTAATGCTTAACCGAGAAAGCTCAAATTTTTTGTGGGGTCTTTTGTCATGAATTGAAACCAATCTAGGGTGTGATCTCCAAGTTTTGAAAAACAAATGTATTTTTGAACAGCCGTAGTGTGAGCTCACACACATGAAAAGCTTTTTCAATGATGAAGACATTTTGGTTGACTGTTAAATAAATGCTGGCAGACCAGCCTAAACTAAAAATCATATTGCGAAACCAAATTCTGGTCATGATTTTGTTTAAAAAAGGCGTCATGTAAAACTGCATTTGCAATATAAACAAATTAAAAATAGGTAGAAGTACATGTGCTTTGGTAATTTGAATGACGTTTGAAAAACAAGTTGCAAAAAAATTGCAAAGGTGCTAATCGGAATCACTATCACTACTGTGAATAGTCAAGAAACTGTAATCTTGTTCCAAGGTGTGAAAACGCTCATCAGCTTCCTCTAAGCTTTCGCGTTCCAGTTGAGCATCGCAATGCCGGTCTTGCGCCACCCATCGCTTCAGCGCTGTTGCTTGATTTTGGCAACGTTTTAATAAATTTTTAATGCATGTTGAGCTTTGGAAGTTAGTAATCACGGGCACACTTCTAACGTTAATGGCCACAGCCTTTACTTTCTGGCTTGTTTTGCGAGGAGATTTCAACAAAAAACTAGGTTCACCGCCTCCTGAATTCGGTAACAAATGTGAAATTTGTTTTTGAAGGTTTAAAAAGCCGTTTTCCATAACGTAATGAGAGAAAATGTGTGGAAATGAAGTTGAAGTAGACACTGGTTTTGTATGAACCGATACTAAATTCTTTGAAGTCGGATTTTTTTCTGATAAGTATTTTTCGAGCAATTCGACAGGACTTTTGAAATTGTAAGGAGAGCTGCTTTCTGAGGTAACAGGGCAAATGCGATCGGCAGTAACACCGCTGACAGACAGAGCCTGACTGAAACAAAGCTCTGGACCAGAACTCGAATCTACGTTAGGCGTAATTGGAAACCAAGGTTCTGTGGCTTTGTGATCGATTAATAAATCAAACAATGTTGGATGCTTCTCAAGATTAAATGGCAGCGGCAGAGCAGCTGACATAGTGACTAAGTTACGACTCCCGGAAACAAGAGATTTTGTTAAGTTCAGTAAACTAGTACCTCCACATTTAAGCCGGTAACAGCGACTCGCATTTTCCAAAGAGGAAGACAAAATAGCGCTGGTGTGATAACGAGAACCTGCATCGTAGAGCAAATGTGGAAATAACCTGGATTCTTGAGAAAAAAGATCCGAACTTAAAGACAAGGGACATAAAATGCTCGAGTATTCTATCAAGCTTGATAGAGACAATATAGAAGATAAAAATGTGTTTTTCGCCTTTGAAAGAGTGCGATCACTGTCAATGTGCAAGGTTGGAAAAACAGCAAAACTTTTCCCAAGAAATTCATCATGCAAATATTCCATCAATAAGGATGAGAAGCCACCAAATCCATTATTGATATCGCACAACATCTGAAACCCTTGCATGTTGTCACACTCTTCTGCGTAAAATCGAACTGCCTCTTCAACATGGCCGAAAGCATCGTCATTTTTAAAATTATTTACACCAGAAATCCAAGAATCAAACGAGTCTGAATCCTGAAGATTTGGCAGAGTCACAGTGCTTCGTGGGTGATAATGAACTTTCTTGAAATCACTCCAGGTATTAACCACTTTATCCAAATAATAGTCCTTCGTACTGCTTTTATGAGTTTTAACGTTAACTGATGATACAATTTCGTGCTTTGCATTACGAGAATCACCGTTTAGATGGTTAAACCAGTTTTCATATTCCTGGTCTTCTTCACATAGATCCTGTAAAAACTCGTTTCGTTTTGCTTTTGCAGATTGATGCACTTCAACTTTATTTTCCCAAAATACTTGTTCTGCAAAATAGAAAAAAATATTACATTGCCACACACAGACACACACACACACACTTAAACGACAGGCTATCCTTCAAGTTCCTAACAAAAAAACAAAGGCCAAACAGTTGCTAGCAGCTATATTGCCTTCTTTTACGGTAGCCTTTTTCCCTATAAAACAAAAGCGTTTTTCAAATGCTCTCTTCTCATTTACTTATCTAATAAATTACAGGCCTAATCCATACTACCTGTTCTACAAACATTACCAATACTGAAAAGATCAAAATTCTTTGATGTATACCAAGATTTAGTTAAGATTTTAGTATAAAATGCTTTTTCAATAGTTGACAAAACTTAGGTTCAGAATCTTGATCCAAAAAATAACCACAACATAAATCTAGTTTTCTCACAACCATAAAGGTCATTATTGTTAAA
Organism: Trididemnum clinides; assembly: GCA_963675345.1. Lineage (NCBI taxonomy): Eukaryota > Metazoa > Chordata > Ascidiacea > Aplousobranchia > Didemnidae > Trididemnum > Trididemnum clinides. The sequence goes on along the minus strand of OY776290.1, from coordinate 25,712,217 downwards.
GAAATAAGATGCAGAAATAGCCTAAACAACTTAAAATTAAATTAATTTTTGCTACCATTTACAAATAATAAACATTAATTTCCACATAATTTCTGTATTTTTGAGCCATTCAAGAGGCCATTTATTGCAGCTTTTTCCTGAATTTTGTTAAAGGCAAAAATATAATTTTTCAGTTTGCACTAAAATGCATTGAAAGCTTCGGGAACAGTAATTCCTTTGTGGTTATGGACTGGAAAGTAAGAGCACCATCAACTTCAAAATCTAGCCAGTTTCCCTTAAAACACGTTCTTACTTTTGCCACTGAGCAACTTTATAAGTATTTGATCCCGAATGCATCATTAAACTTCTAACAAAGAGCACCGACTGTTGTAAGACATGTGGTATAATTACATAGGTAATCCTGTACTTTAGCGTGGTAAATTATTTAAGCTGAAAGGGCAGTGTACACTGTAGGGCCAGGCCCGGTATGTAAATGTACGGGGCAGTGTACACTGGAAGGGAGTGTACAGGGTAGGGGAGTATACACTGGGGGTGCAAAATTACACTCCCTTCCAGTGTACACTGCCCCGTACATTTACATACCGGGCCTGGCCCTACAGTGTACACTGCCCTTTCAGCTTAAATAATTTCCGTACATAAACAATAGATGAAGCATAGTTGACAAACGCCATTTCATTGTTACACTGATTGCAATGGAAGTTATTTCAAATAAGTCCCATTTGAGCACAAAATAACACCCACTTACTCTTTTCACGAAGCTCAAACAAAGTCTGGCGTTTTTAATTTACCGCACTAAAGTACAGGATTACCATTACATATTGCAGTGTACTGAAATATACTGCCAAATAGCTGGAAAAATTGACAAAGTGAACTTTGTGTACAAAACATACCTTCTTCATGATTTGAAACTGTGTTGTACAGAGTTCCTTCCACAGGCAAGGTTCCCAAACTTTTATTAAAATCAACAAACACCAATCGAGGTGTAAAAGTAACATCTCTTGAATTATGACCTGCTCGGAATAAAACATCATGATCAAGTTCAGTTTCAATGTTTTTTTCATCATAAACAAATGATGCTTCTTGAATATTCCACCAATGAGTTCCAACATAATTTGAATAACCTCCAATCTGAAGAGTAACAATTTCTTTAGGCATTGATTATAAGCCTGGTTCAAAACACCTAACTGTTTTAATCATTATCAAATAAACAATAAAATGGTAATTTTGATTACTGGCCTACACTGTAACTTAATAAATAGTTATATCACAGTCATAATACCTAGGTCAGCTAGACAAAGAGCTATTAGCATTAGGCCCATCATATAATTTGGAACCAGCACCTCCAGAAATCCTCTCATTAGGTTTCAATATCTAAGTATGCATGGATAGCTCATTAAAAAATATCATGTAAATAATAGCCATTTAATCCAAAATTATTGTCAAACTAATCTAAAATGGTGCTCGTCTCTGCTAATTGGGTAACTTTCTGTATTGCCCAAATGTTGGTAATGAGTGAGCGTCTCAGAAAAAAATGCTTGTTAAACAGAATACATTTTAAGTCAAATTCAAATGCAAATTATTTTTGTAATTTAAACATCTTACATATTTAAACATGTGGACTAAATTACTTCAAATCATAACACAGTAGCAGATGTAAAGTATAGTTATGATTTGTTTACAGTACAGATTAAAATAAACTAGTGGATCTAACCATTTGGAATCAAATCCAAATGACTTTAAAAGCAACAGTTGCTGAGTCCTGGCTTAGTAGCTCCTAAATTTACCCTCTCCTCGCCACTAAGAGATCCATGACTGGTGACTAATACTGTTATAAGGGTAACAATAAAATATGAAAATATATGATAGCAGAAATATAACGGTATAAAAAATGGTTTTAGAAATTGAGAAAAAACACCTAAGTTACGGGAATCACAGAAATACAAAAATTTAAGTAAACATCTGGTTTAATGCTATGTAATTTTCCCCAATTGAGTGATTGTATTTTTAGTCTTTATTACCGATAACTTCCTTATATTTCCTTATTTTTATGATACCTGTACTGCTTCAGTTGGTAATGTTTGGGCATTTGAATGTTGTATAATAAATTTCCGTATTTCCTTGATTCAGAAATTAAATTTTCTGATGTTTAAATACGATTTTCTATACTTCCATGGTTCAGAATTTCCGTGCACTTTATTGCTGTCTCAGGTATAGTCTTACTTTCAAATTAGTAGCTTAATAACATTGTTGGTTACATATTTTATCGTTTGGTTCCTGGAAAACGTTTTTTCGGTTATGCTACCAAGAACAAAGCGGTGTCTAGACATGCTTTAATGTCACTAGACCTATTACTGCTGTGACAGTGCATGTACACATGTATTGGCAGGTTATACGATCAGTAGGCTAAATGCAACCAAGCAGGGGAAATTGCTCTACACATGTTTTCCTTAAAATGAATAAAAACGTAATATGATACTTCACTCTATACTTGATCTACTCCCAAGCAATAAGGTTCGACATTCCGACATCAAACAGTAAACACTTCACCCATTTCCAACCACTTCAACCAAACACTTCAATCCTTTCCTCTTCTCATTTTTTTGTTTAGCTTTTAAAGTTTCTTGTGCTGATGTTTCCAATAAAATTTAACATGTGCCTGTTGCTTGGCACACTGTCTGCCAGACCAATGATTTTTTATGACTTCGGCCTGACTGAAAAGAAGTCTGTTTATTTAATTTTTGCTAAATGACAACATTCGTGTTAAATAACAGGTAGCACTTTGGCAAGGGTTTGAACACAATCATGTTATTGAATTGATTATTGTCGGATGCCAAAAAACTACTCCATGTGACGACTTGTCACTTTTAAATGGCAGCTTTCCTACTGATAATCATATTGCTACAATGCAGACTGATTGCTGAAAGATTGCGCAGTTTAGTCCCATTTCAATTTATAATAATTCACTCTGTGTAGTATTGTTATGTCAAACTATAGCTTGAATATCCCAAAACCTTTTAAATATTTTGGTACCTTTAACTGAAAACATAGCTTAGTAGTATGGGTATATGATCTATACTATAAAATGCAATTCTGTCTGTCTGTTTGTCTGTCTGTTTAAAATCCTCTGAAACTGCTAGAGGTATAAGCATCAAGCTTGGCACGATTGATCATCACCCCATGGTGAGTGTCATAAGGAGCTTCTTGACGTCATGATGACGTCATAGTCAAAATTTTTTGTTTTATTTGCATTACTTGACAGAGGACAATTGCTTTTTGCTCAAACGAAAACCAGATTCCGACTTACCACATTACAAAAAATTTTATTTGTTTGGGGTCTAAAATGACGTCACAATCAACGATTCATTGAACAATATGTTTTTGTTCTTTCTCAAAAAGTACTGACCGCACAACCGCGATCAAACGTTCTTTCTGGAGATATTGATAAAGTGCTTTCGATAAAAACAACTTCACAGCAATTAATGTTTTTTAACAATGCTACGAGCAATTCTTTACTTAAGCACTTTAAGCCCTCTCTCTAAGCTTTTCTCTTTTTCGCCTGCACGCACAAAACTGGCTTTATGATGTCATAATATGTCTCATACGATTAGCGCAACTGTTCGCTACGCAGATCATAATATCAAGATGTTTTCAAAAATTGCGACCTTTTTGCAAAATCAGTTTACTAAAAAACTAATTGTTGACCTTATTTCTCAATTGACTTTCAAACTTTTCAACAAATTAAAAGTTATTTCAAGGCGATTCCGATAGTGTATGATATGTTCAATTAATATTAGTTTTTATGATAAAAACCAAACTTTAAGACCTGTGGTGTAACATTCTACCCCTCCCAAAAAGTAGTGAGCTGAGTGAAAACAGGTGACTTTAATACATAAACGTTACAATAAAGTACTAACAATTGCTGTCCTATAAAAGCTTAGAAAATTTGCTTTCTAGTAAAATGTAACTTCCATTACTTTAAGCAAAGGATTAGTTTATAATGGCTAATCAAAAATTGATTGCCATTGATGATATTCCATTTTTAGTTGTACAATTATCTTACTTGACCAAACAAACTTGCAATTGTTAGACAAGATTAGTTCTTTGGTACATTTTAACTACTTTTCCTCACAAGCATGGCTTTTTTGCATTATCTCACGACGTTTCCAAAACGATCCATAAAAAACTGAAGTCTCCAATTGTTTATGGAATGTAGTCTACCGGTGAGAGACACATAAAATTTTGGTGCTTGCACTTCACAAAATTGCAATTTCTAGAAAGAATAAGTACTTTGGTACATTTTGGGTATTCTTTCTTGATAGCATGGATCTTTGGCATTGTCCATCAAAATAATCAAAAAGATTCATCGAAAAATGAAGTCTACAAATTTTAATATGTAGCCTACTCCAAGCAAAACGCTTGATTATCACCCAAGAAAAAGACGATGGGGTAAAGATGGTCCTTTCATTATGGTTTGCAACAAAGTGTAAATGTCGAGCTACATATGATCTAAATGTTGAAGCAATTTTCTTTGCGATTCGGCAAGGCTGTTGCAACAGCCAGTTGATTTGATTTCTTAACCTCGACATTATTAATGGGGGCACCCGCTATTGCTATAACTGAACTGTGACTGCTTCATTTCGGGTCAGCTTGCTCTTTGCATGGCGGTGTTTATGCCAGGGCCAAGGAACATGCACGCAGTCAGAAATGTTAGTCCATATTAATTCGCCTACAGTAACGAAAAAGTGGTAAGAAGCGATTCTAATATTTAATAACTTAAAAAGCATTGTCAGGTAATAATCTTAAATAACATCTCATTGCTTGGTACAATTTAGTGAAAACAGCAGCAGGCCGCAAAATTAGCCATGTCATTTTAATAGCGAACATAAATGGTAAAGCCCATTACTGATATTTGTAATTGCAAGGATTGGCCTATCGGTACAAAACACTAGTCTTCATTTAGAAGTAGGGAGGTCTGGATTAGGGGCAAAAGTTAAATAAATAAAATCTCAAATTTAAGAAAAGATCAAAATTAAACAATAACAGCATCAACTTGCAACACTGGATTAAGAAGAAATGTTTTTGTTTGAAAAGAGCTTGATTGGCGCCTATTGCAATAGGTTACATGATTCAAAGGAAAGCCATGGCCCCATCTCATGCTAAGGCCGAATTAAAGCAAACAGCGTAGGCAAAAATCTTAATGCCACAAATATTAATACAAAAGCAGGCCCACCAAATTGTCAAATAGGCCTACCACTAAATAGTTAATTTCTTTAATTGTCAAAACAACAAAGGGAAAATCAAAATTAACAACGTCACTGTGTCAAATCGCACCACGTGGAAGATATTATTGGTATTTTGCATTAGAATGGCCTTTTAATGCTACCGAGGTCAAACCAAGCATTTGGGGAAAGCCAAGGACGCTTTTCACTTCCCAGGGCACGTCAAGCAGGGAGAAAAGAACATGTTATATAATGCGTAGTCCGCGAGGACTTGAGAAAGTTTATGGGGAAATCAAGAGAAAATAGCGTCACTGTGTCAAATCGCACCACACGAAAGACATTTTTGCCTTTTTGCTTGAAAATCGCTTAATACCAGAAATGTGATCCCTTCTTCCAAACTACGCGAAACGCAAGGCTGCCTTGGATTCGTGTCAGCAATGAACAGAGCACATAGACCTAAGGCATAGGGACGATCTTAAAATGAAAAAATCTACTAAGAAAAGGAGCGCAAAAAGTTGTGAACATCTTTTGTGCAGAAAACACATAAACTTTTGGTAACTCTTTACACAAGTGCCTGATGTGTGAAGCCGGCTTGGCCGACTGAACCGACTCTCTCAATCCCAACGTTGCTGATGGGGACTCTGCGGGTGATGCCGTCGTGTATATTAGAAAGCAAGGATGTTTTTCTTTTGCTGATATGCTGCATGTTAAGTTATTTATGTGTATAGCTTACTATAAAGCATTGTAATAAAACCCCGAGTTTAAGAAAAAATCAGTATAAAATCATAACCATAATAATTTGTAAAACTGAATATAGAGAGAACATTTGTTTGAAAATAACTCAGCCTGATGGGCGCTACCAAAATATGGTAAATGATTTTGGGAAAGCTGTAGCCGCTTTTGTCGCTATGCCGGAAACAAGACAAATAGCGCAGCCAAAAGAACTTAGCAACCACCATTTCGTCGCTACCATCAGTTTTGACTGTATTTTTAATCCTTTCTCCTTTACAAGTATTAACGATAACTTGTGGCAAGATTCTTTATGAGCATTACCAGTCATGATTGAGAGATTATGATGATCACGATTTCGTGAGCAGGAATTGTGAAAGTGACACGGCTTCGCAAAGTACTGACAGACCATCCACTACAATGGACCTAGTATAGGCCCCACAAGTCTGGCGGTCTAAGCTATGCTTTATTAAAAGCATCTTGCTTCCTGTCGGTCTCTAACTGCACTGAAGAGACCTGTTAGGTCGAAACAGTGTCACTGTCTGCAGTTTGCTAAGTGCATCGCCAACCTTTTACATTACTATAAGGGCTTGTGACTTTGGGCTGTGACAGCACTATTGTTCTAGCAGATGTTAGATTTAGTTCACCTGCGACAACCACTACTCATTCACGAGTGATACGACTTGGCAGAGTACTGACAGACCATCCACTACAATGGACCTAGTATAGGTCCCACAAGTGTGGCAGTCTAAGCTATGCGTTATTAAAACTCTCCAGCTTCCTGTCTGTCACCAACTGCACTGAAGAGACCTGATAGGTCGAAACAGTGTCAATGTCTACAGTTTGCATAAAATTCATTTAACATTGTAACACCAGCCTATGAAATCAGCTTTTGGAACACTGAGGCTGCTGAGACAGGTGTATAGCCGAATTTTCGCGCACTCCAAATTCTCACACTTCCAGCCGATGCTATAAAAATGTTACTGTATTGAAGCGGCATCAAAGTGTGGGAGCGTGAAGAAGTACGGTTATCTGAAACACGGAAATAATTTACCAAATGAAGTACGCACAAGTGAGATCAGAATGCGGGTTCGATTACAACACAAGTTCACATACACAAAAACGGGATTATACTACGTGTTTAGTTACACACAACTTATGCTTGAACTTCATATACACAAAAACGGGATCAGACTGCGGGTTCAGTTATAACACAAGTTATTGTCAAATTTCGGATTAATAATTTAGATATTAAACAATCGATGTAAAGAAAAACTAGCGGCATAAACAGGTAACAAAAAACAAGTATTACAGTTGCGCTTACCGGACTATGAAGGAACCGATCCAAAATATATACAGAACATTCAGTATCTTGTAATCCAAACAGCAATGGCAATCTTCAACGGTTATTTTATACAAATCTACCAACAGTTAAATTCACACAAATATTTTGATCGTTCTCCCAGTTGTAAATTCTCGATTATACTCGCTCTCATACATTTTTTGAATTGGTCTTCGGATCAAGCACACGTAAATTTTGGAATACTAGGGGCAAAAGGCTCAAATTGTAATTACTAGCAGCACGACATGATAAACCGAGTGTCAAGACTGTATCGAAAGACTGCGGGTTTAAAACTCAGAACATTAGATATAAAATTTATATGTGTAAATTCAACAAACATTTTGATACTGCTCACACAGGAGCCCGATGCGTGAAGCCGGCGCAGCCGGTTGAACCGAAATGCTAAACCCCGTCATTACTGATGGAAGGCCCGCGCCGAACGACGCCGGCTAGTGTACTTATAAAAAAGACTGTTGAGCAACGAAAAAACTGTTTGAAACCTGTGAATGAATTATCCTTTCAGAGCTTCTTTGAAATCATTAGTGGAAATTGGAATGAACCCGATTTGGATCCAAACAATTTATCTCTTTTCGCCAAAAAAGGTATATGCTAGCTGTTTAACAAAATTTTAAAATTTTAACTGCGAGCAGTGTGGACAGGTGAACTAAACGTCCAATTTGTCATCGAAAACTTAAGTTTACTGTTGAGAACTTTGCATGAGTCATGGCCGAGCGGAAAGGGAATTTGCATCAAAGTTTAAAGTTTGGTTTCATAGTATAAGGCACTTGTTTGGTATGCATTGACTTTTTTGTGCCATGCTTTGTTTTTCTACCCTGGCCTCGACAACGAACATCAAATACGTTTAATTTGTATTTGCAAAAATCTTTCAAATGTTGTGAATTATACTGAAATTTTATCCCCCAAACGTTATTTTTGATCGAATTTTGCATGGCTTTCATCTTTTTATCGCGAAACAACCCTTTCTTGACAAAACTGACTTCAAAAATTCGATCAACTGCATTGAATTAATACTTCATGCATCACCACGCGCCTAATTATAAATGTTCGGTACGCTAGTGGATATATAGACCTATAGTCATTCACAACTTTCCACCGGGTATCAGTTAATACTAGAGTGAGTTTTTACAGTATTTGCTGTTTGCGCATCATGCTTCTTGCAGATGTGGAAACGAAAATAAAACTGTTGCTTCTAATAGTTTGCAATTATATATCAACCAAGATATTTCTGTTAATTGGCTTGTAGTTAGTAAAACTACGGTTAAGGTTTTATCATTCCTTCGCGAATGTGCAGAAATCGGATCAAGCTTTTTCTTTTTCATCAAAGTCCGCACAGCTGAAGAGGGAATTTTCCCTAATTCTACAGAGGGATGATTTTTGACCGCTAGAGGTTGGCATCTCAAACATGGCCGACGCAGCGTTGATTAAAGGAGTGGCGGTTCACAAAACCGGTTAGACCTACTGCAGCTTTTCGACATAGTCATTGGTCAATAATAGCGATTGTTGACGCTTTGGTCAGTGCATTGCAGAATGTTCAAAATTGAAGTGTTTTTAAAAAATTATAACTTCATCCGTTTATGCATTCAAAAGTTTTTACCTTTTTTTTTACACAAAAATGCCTGCAAGCTTCCTTCCTCCATATATAAAGTGCTACGTGTATGATATTTATTGCAGTCAATTTCGAATCACACCAAAATAATTCAAATAAAAATGAAAAAAATATGAAAGGTTACAACCAAATCAAGAAAACACATTACAGTTATGATAAATACAGCATAAATCACAAAAAATTATGAAAAAAGCAATAATATAGACTTGATATGGTAGTTCCAACAAATGTCACTTTCATGTTATTATGTTTGCTTATCGTAACTACTTAATGACCTTGGAGAGACATCACAAGGCAGAAAAAAACAATGTAATTATTGCACTTGAATATAGTGAAAGCACAAATCTGCACCAGATCATGAAATGGTTGCTCGAAATTCATCCAAAATAAAAGCCGGAATATGACTTTCCACTTCCTGCAAAACAATAAAAGAAAACGTTGTCGTTCTATAATGCAATCTGCAATATCAAATGACAGCAGTATGCCAACTAACTTAGATTTCACTTCCCCTTTTCCCCCTTTCTGCAGGCTTGATCACGCTGGTTCAAGTGTGCGCCCGTCACAACCGTAACTGAACAAGGCTTATACTGAAGTGACACAGCAGTTTAAATTTCGGATGCATTTTCGAACCAATGGTGTTTCGAGGAAATTTCGAATTCCATGCCTTTTGTTTTGAAGTCAGCAGCAATTCCCACTTGCTATCTACGGCTGCATTGCAAACCGAAAAAGCACAACGTCTAAGTCCGTTTCTAACTGAAAATTCAAAACTCGATGCTTTGTAGGTGATGGATTTAACATGCTAGGAGCAGTGCTACGCTTGTTAAATGTTGATGTAGGATGCTCCGAGACTACATTGATTTAACAGAGTCGTTGCTTTTCCTGTAACCAGATTTGGTTGTTGCTATTGTTTGGTTGTCATGCACGGAAGTTGGCAACCTACTTTTTTTGAAATGTTTCCGTAAAACGTGAAATCATCCAAGAAGGCACAAGTGTTGACAACTTCAGATGGAAGATCCACCACTTTGCTAAACAGGTTTTTATCATTAGAAAAATTGTTATAGTTAGCAGCAAACTAGATTAGAAATATGATGCAAGCTCAAAACACAACATTATCTCCTTAGAAAAATTATTCTACTGTCATCTTTTGCAAAATAGTACCTTACAGAACTCCACGCTAATGTGAATGACGAAATCATGATCATCTCATCGAAAACGAGATGAATATTGAATTGCGTCAGGGAAAACGCTCAGTGATACAGATCAGATCCTTCCAGTGGATAACAAAATGAATGCAAGTGATTGACCAGTTGATCATTCAACACAAATAACAAACAGGAAGATTTCTCGGCTATGCTTATCGCCTCATGCCCCCGCTCTATAATCTTATTTTAAAACTACAACTCGGTCTTGTTCTGGCAAAAATTTTACCGAAACGGATTACAAACTGCGCATTCATAAAATCCTTTTTAGTTTTTCCACCAGATTAACTGGGATAATGAAGAGAAAACCGAGTGTCGGATACACAGCACAAGAAAGCTTACGAAGTTGATGATGCTTCCACGAACGAACGTGCGCACTGTCCCAGCAGAGTGATGTACTTGTCAGTTTCGTCACTGTGAAACTGCTTCAGAATGGTTAGCATGCCAATAATGAAGGGTGGCGCGTCTACAGCATCATTGACTTTCTTGCAAACCAGACCACCTGCAAAGTAATGACCAAAAACCAGTGAAACAGACAGGAAAAAGACTCAACCAGTAGCGTATAAATATTTGTTTGGGGGGGGGGGGACGGCATGTCGGATTTTTTTCAAAAAAAGTCGTATTACAAAATGTTTTGAAAAGGCTCTTCCATTCTTCCATTTTAATCAAACGAACAGGCCAATGTAAGAGGATCAATACAGCAATCTTGAAATTGCTATGAATTTATTTTCTATTTATGGGTATTTGTTTTTTTTCCTTCCTTCCTAACGGTACTACTAGCAATACTTTATTTAACGTCAGGTACTTACACAGGGGCTTGTGGTACTGCAGTTTCTGGAGCTGTGTAGTTGTGAATAGGAAACAAAGAAGAGCAAAGTGAGGTAATCGCCTGGAAGAAGAGCATTTCAAAAATAAAGTTAAAATGCTGTTTTATCAAAGCTTTTCATGACGCGGTCACCAGTGGTTGCATACCGCAGGAAAAAGCGCCAACAATGGTTCGGGAAGTTTTCTCTTACACCGTCGTTTGAAAAAAGTTTCACAGCTTACTTGGTTGTTATGTAAATCTTGGTGAGCGGATCACTCATTCCAGCCGCATCCAAAAAGGAAGTCAGTTCGTACATCATTGGATTGTCTTCACTCGGATAGGGTTGGCTTGGGTCTTCGTAATGCTTCTTGATGGCAGTCATCAAAGCTCTGAAAACAAAGTTAGATATGCTGTATTTCACTTGTGCAATCTGTTTTGCCACAAATCAACCCACATCAGACAGACTTAGTTTAGTCCTAGGGAAAGCATGGTCTAACCTTGATTTCAAGAAGCCAGACTCAAAAGTACTGAAGACAGAATTCCGCCAAGTTGAAATCTTTGGCGTTTTCCTATATGCCCGAAAAGGCGGCGCGTATTTGTGATAAGCTTGACCAGGTTAAAACCATTTAGCTGCTTGCCCAGGATGTCCCCAGAAGGAATTAATTGCCACAGTATGCAGTGGAGCAGCGGGGTTTTCAATCTGCATTTGTAATCATTTTGAGTTGCTGCCGCTTTTCCCTGAACCAATTGCAGCATCTCGCTTCTACTTTTCAAATAGGTTTGCCGTTACTTCGGATGTTATTTCACAACACATCTCCGCCGTCGAAAGAAAATAAGAAATCACCAAAAAAGCGCTGGCCTAGAATCGAACCCGAGTGCCTTGCTCGTTACATGCTACAACCATCGAGTTTCCTACTTGTTCATCGTATTGAGACCGGAGGAAAGAAACTTGGCGTGAAATTTGCAGGAGAAATTCAATTCGTTCGCAATTTGTCTCCTCAAAAGCTGAATCTGTCCAACGCGCATGACTGATTCCATAAAAGTAGGCCACACCTTACTTGCTCGCTGGGTGGCGCCAGCATATACTTTTCCAGGATTTTCTAAAAACAGACAAATTAAAATATTCTAAAAGTATCTAAATCTCAGAAGTTATAGAATTGAATCTACAATTTTCATTTGTGGTGGGGAAGAGAGCGGTATAAAAAAATAGCTCGGTGCGACAAGGAGATAGCTTGTGCAACAGGTTTCTAAATCAATACTCGCATTACTGACGTTTTGCTGCAGAAAAAGACACTTTACGGAATTTTTCTGCTTGGTTAAGAGGTATGCACTGGCCTGTAAGTACTAGCGAATTTGAAGGAAATCAGAACACTAACAGTTTTGCACGCAAGCCTTTGCGTCTATTTGAATGATTCCAAGCGTTACGGCCATCTACGATGTAATGTTAAGTTAAAAAATGCAAATTAGTACCAATCAGACGACTGTGCGGGTGTAGTTGTTTGTGCATGTTTGTCAGCATTTCTGCCCAATTCTTCTCTCTCATCACTCTCTGCTGCACCACACGGACAAATTTCTGTAGCTCACGCACAAGCATGAAACTGAAGAGACGGTCCAAGCCACAAAGACCGTAAGTGCCAAGGCTGCCCAAAATACTGAAAAGTTGAAAATTACACAGCTTAGTTGTTGGCAATGACACTTCGAGTTGGTTTAGCAGTATTAGTGGCAGAAATGCACAAAACTAGTGCTGCTGGCAGTTCCAAAGCAGCGATGAACCCAACTTCTTTGAATATTCTACAAGTTAACGTTTTTCCTAAACTGGTAAAAGACAGCGAAGCAAATCTTAAGAAAATAAGTTATTGATAGGATTCCCCTCGATGAGCAAACACTCCTATCCGAGAGTAGCGCGCGAAAATGGCTTTGCTGATGTACACTTTCACGCCGCAAGCTAAATCCAAGAATGCAGAAGCATGCTGATCGTGCTAACGAAAGCGACAGCCACACCACGACCACGACGAATTGCCGTGAATAGATCGCCGATCACCGCCCCTTCTACCTGTTGGTGAGTAGCTCCACTCTTCCAATGAACAAACGAAAGTTCCCGTGCTTTATCGATAATATCTTCATCGACACTCACCCCCTTCCCCCAACACATACACGAAGCACAGAACACACGCACTAAACAGATATCAGCTGTACCTTGAAAATAGTTTCGTGGTTACTACTTCTTGCTTCGTCTTGATGTCATACCACGTTCCAAGTAGATCCACATACGAAGTCACTCTAACAAATACAAAAGCAATGTTCGCTTGTCTCAAGAGACGCAGGTCAGAATAGTCTTGTTTTATCTACCAGCGCGAACTGAGGCAAGCAGACTTTGACCCACAAAACGCAAAAACATGCCGGTGAATGCTTATCAAAGAGTAAACGTGCACGTACACTGTGGCCTTTACCTTCCATCTGTTACGCGTAGAATCTCCCGTGCCAGCCTTCCAATGAAGTTGACGGATTGATCGACAGGTTGAAATCTTGGAATGGGAATGTCTTTCGACTGGTACAAGCTCTCGTAGTCATGAACCTGCACCGTAATAAAGACAAAAATGAATGCAAAGAGCGAATTCGTACGAGTATGATGCGCAGTTGTGTCAAACCAAAACCTTTAAAAATTCTGATCGCGGCCGTGCAGGACATTGTAGCAGTGATGAGGTTTGACATCGCATGCAAACGTAAATTCGAAAATTAAGTGTAGGATAGGTACCACTTACATGTAATACTACAAAGATGAATATTTACAATACTTTCAGAGGCTCAAATCACCAGGAAATAGTTCTGCTGCTAAGATAGAAAATCACTCGATTGCGAACACTCAAGTGATTTATTACTGGTTTAGAGATTTGAAACTGTTTTTTATTAGTGAGTCTGCTCGGCTAAACCGGGCGAGCGAAACGTTGAAAATAGTTATATAGCTTTTTTTACCGGAAGAACAGTTAGCCTAAACTACCCAAGATAAAAGCAGGGAGTTGTAAGACTTGGAGGTAGATTTGATTATAACTCCCTAGACACAGTAATATGTTGTTACGGATTAACTGTCACCACTTCCAACAAAGTAGGCATATCGCTACACAGATTGATCAATAACTGCTTGAATCGCAAGCTAAAACAATCTGTACTATTCTCTTGAAGTAGAAACATTTCGATTTTTATCTAACCTTCTGTCGTAAAAAGCTGTTGCATTCTTGTTCAACATTGTAGTTGATAATTCGCATGATTTCTTTTTGCCAGATTTTCAATCCATAGATATTGACGTAATCCTGTGAACAATAAAGAGGTTTTGAAGCTTGTCGATTCAAAGGTTAACTTTCAGAAAGAAATATGACCACAAAATATTGTCTATAACTTCAAATATTTGAAAGTCGTAATTCACATATTCTTTGATCTAAATCTGTATTGACACTAAAAAACTATGCAACTTGAATAATGTCTCGTAAGTCCAGTAATGGAAACCAGCCTTTAAAATAAAATCGTGAAGACAGCTTACTTGTATGTACTCGAATGACCTTCTGAAACCGTCCATCATCACAGAGAGAGTTTTTAACTTCGGCATCAGTTCACAAGTCTGAAAATCATGTCAATACTAAACAGGTAATTAGAAACAAGGACCTACAAGAGCTTTAGCGTTGAAAAAAAATTTTTACATGCCTTTTGTTCAGTTAATATTGCAGTACTATTTGTTTCGCTTTAGTCAATTTGCAAGCAAATTGGTAATAATAGGCAAATAGCAAAGTAATACGCAAATTACGGTACTTTTTTTTACATAGATCAACAACTCGAAATTAAAACATGCTGCATGAACATCCTGCATGTTTTAACTCGTGTCACAAAGCTGAAAATCAGCTTCCAAACACGATTGCTCTGCAGTTGGTTAATAGTGGTTGCTGGTTAGTGTCAAACACGTCTTTTGTTTCCTAATTTCTCAACTGCATCTTGCTCTCGCTTTAAAAATTGTGCGACTGCGTAGTGGTTGAGAAAAGAAAATGCTACGTTTTCACTTACTTTTGATTTCGAGTTGAACGCCAGCGTGGTGTGGATTCCCGAAGCGACTTGCATCACCAATTCTTTTCGTATCCCGTCCTCCAGGAGTTGTTTGGGATCGATCTGAATGATTCCGACGAGAGTTTTCTTCATCATCAAAATGCCCTCAGTGAACACTGATATTCTGTGAGTCAGCTTTGCAACCTGAGCAGAATGGCGATTGTTTATTGAGGCCAACATTACCGTCATTTTGAAATTGACTATGGCAGCTCCACGCAATATCATGCCGGTTTCACAACTAACTGTTGATAATGATCGTTCTCTCTTTTGGGATGAAGGTACGACGTACCGAAAATCCACAAACAAAACTCAGCCACGCACTCCGTAACACGCTGATCGGCTTTTGTGAAACTGCAGCCAGTTCCAATCACAAAGAGATTGGTAATCTCACCAGCGATTTTTCGATTGGTGGACGCCCGATAGTCGCTTCTTGCGACATGCTGGGTTACTAACCCAATAAAGAACGATCGCTCGCGCTGTGGCACTGCGACCGCGTAAAAAAAACACTCAACAGGAGTTTTCCTTGCTCTGTGCGCTGCTTATGGTAGAATTGTACTGCGCCAGAATTTACGACTTCGAAGCGAGTTGTAAACATGAACACCTTCTATGCACATCAGTTCGGATTTTCTCGTAACCGGAGGTCGAGACAGACAGCTACATGTACGTTAGTGCTAAACATTATCAGCAAATCGTGATGCCGAAATTCGACGTGGTTTTAAAAAATCTCTTTGTAACGATCTCAATTGGTTCGCATGCACCATACTCAAAACAACTTTCTCACAGCTGCATCATATCAATGCGCCTACCTCATATCTACTGTCCAGTTGTGCGTAATCCCTCATTTTTTCTTTCTCCAATCGTGTTGGCAATTCCTGTATACTGGATGTTTGTATCTTGACAATTTGGGCAAGCAAACCAAACATGGTGTGCGGAATAATCTGCAGTACCTACAAAAATACAAGGAGTAATCCCTATCGGTAAAGATCCGCTTCTTCATAGAGCGTAATAACGAAAGCAAAGGTCAAGTAGAAGAACCAACACAAGCAAAAGAAGACCATAAACCAACACAGCAAACAAGAAGTTAAAATTAAAACTTAACGGCCGAAATAACACTGCACTCCCAAATTATAGTTCAGACGCATTTCATAAGTTTAACCAACAAACTTTGTATGCATTGTTGCCCAAGAACAACACACTTTTTACAGCAATTTTCTCTTCAATCAACTTGTATGCAACTTTTCAACTAACTTATTGCGCTTGCGTACATAAATGTAGAAAAAAAAGTGTATTGGCAAAAAGAAGAGACTGCAGGAAAAATGTATCGGGCTTCATAGAACTCAGTTAAAATTAAATCATCAATATTGGGTATAGTGTTTGATTCGACTATTGCCAGCGATACAGTGTTTCCACTTTTGCTTATCTTCATTACGTGTCGTAAAGTAAAAGATTAAATAACGCCGTAAAGAGGTCAGTATTTATTAGTTTACCAGCAACAGTATTTGCAAAAGAGCTTTAAAACTTGCGTGCTCACTGAAAACGGACGTAAAACGAGATAAATAGCGGTATGATTGGCATGACATACACTGCATTAGCAAAGGAAAACGACGCAGAATGTAGGGAATTTGAGTAGCTCGAGATATAGTTGTTACTAAAATAGCTGCCAACTTTGTTGATATGCTATTGGTCTTGTTATTGGCTGTTTTCAGCTTCATACGGTTTAATATAACCACTCTTAACAAAATAGAAAACTGTTGTCTTCTACTCTCTCAACATTTGCGATTCACATATTCGTTGTGTCGCGTTAGGAACGTAGAGAAATATAAGACTAAACATTTCAAATTATGCAGACATGAATAAAATTATTTACGCATCGCCGGACTGGACAAGCTGGCACTTCAAAACTCCGGAGTCGTGGACGGAGCAACGTTTTGTAGAGGAAAGCAATGGAGCAGAAGAAACTTTGCGTTTAAGCCTGAGAGCAATAAACGTAAGGGTTGTTTTGCGACTCATAACAAAATGCTTAACAACTTTAAGCAGCCTACTGGTAAAATTTGGTGAAATAGAGTAAATCACGTAAGACCCATCGTCAGAATATTAGTGAATGTTCTACCTTTCTCACGTAGGTAACCAACTCGCCGGAGTAGTATTGCGATACGCTGATCAGATCTTTGCTGTTTGCTTGATTGATACGCAGCAATGGAAGCTCTAACGCTGAGGCGAGTTTCAAGAAAGTAGCGCGCAGCTTGATAACCAGAATAGCATTGCTTTTAATGCGATCTTGCATTAAGCTGGTGAAGCTGAAAATATTGAATGAAACAGATGCTGTTATAGCACTGTTTTGACCGATCAGGCATCATCAGAGTATCAAAGTCACATGCTGATATCTCGTCTTATGTTGACGTAGATATTATCTGTTCATGCTTCATCAGCTTAGAACAATAAAGCTACTCATTCAGCATGCCACCAATGGCAGTCCATCTCGGGGGTAGTTGGGCCACCAGTCCAAATTTGTGATGCCTGCCACTTTCCCCTCAATCCGATCAGCATGTTTCAACTTGCTTGGTGCGGTATGAAGTGTGGGTCTGAAGATTTCATTTCACACTGTACCTTCTTGCCAAGGAACAGGAGTAATAACTATTACCATCATACATATTCTACTCAGTAATTGGCTATGAAGACACGTATATTTACTATAGCTGCCGAATAGTGTAACTTGTTGCTATGGCAGAATGTTCGCTTGTGTGTGTGCGAAGAAGGGGGGTTGAGGTATGACGAAGTGAGTTCTATGGAATCGTTCAATGCAACAGGCGGTTTCTTGGTTTTAAATGACAGTGACAAGTAATTGGCTTCCTACGGGACGACCGTAGACAGTATAGGCTATCTCCAGTCAGATAATCGTTCATTAAACAAGAATCTTTTTAGAGATTACACTTCGCAGTACTTGAAGCAAATAAATTATCTGCATCATTATCCTTGTATTAGAGTTATGTAGCAATTTTCTTGAAGAATCAAATTGTGATAACAAATAGCAGATGATTAAGTCATAGTTTAACCACGACACAGAACCAAAACAGCTTTTGGAAGCATTATTTTGCCTACAGCTTTCCATGATGCATTCACCAATACAGCTGTTAGAAAACAAGAAAGGGCAAGGCAAGATTTGCGAGGTAAAATTGTATAGCTCGCGCACACAGATTGATTATCACAATAAAGAAAAGGTCTTTAGTTTATAAATTTAACCCTTTTGAGGTTGATTTTTAAAAAAATGTTTTAACCCTTTGAGCGTTAGTTATTTTTTCAAGGAATCTGTGGAAATAGTCTTATATCATGTAAAAATAGGGTATTTTAAACTTGATATATCAAGGCCCAGTTAATGAATATTGAAATTTTTTTAAAGTCTACCCTTAAAATAACATTTTCTCTTTTATTTGGTCAATGAAAGAAAACCAAATTTTAATGGGAAGTACGCGAAATTAAAAGTAGGAAATATATGGTTTTTATATATTTTTATGTAAAATATTGGTCTGTCGAGTTCATATTTTCTATATAGCATCATGCAAGGGGTACTTTAGAAGATTTCTAAGGATTTTTTTTATAGTTTATTCTCACACAATTTGTTTATAATAATACAATTTACGGTTCATAAATCGATGTATTAGCTACGCTGTCAGTATTCCTTCACACTTGATTTGTGTAACAAGTGATTTGTGAGAATTACGCATTTTTATTCAATTTGTGACAGACAGACAGTTTTTTTTTGTAAAAAAATGGATCGTGATTGTGAAGTTGCTGGTCCATCAAGACCTAGAAAGAGGAGTAGAATGCAATTGGGTAGTGATGAAATACCTATGGCATTGTTTGATGAAGATACAGACCTAAGTTCGTTGAGTGACAGTGACACTTATCAATCTGTATCCACGGCTTCCCAAATGGATTCATCTGATAGTGAAAATGAAGTTGCAACACCATCAAATGTGACCGCAAATATCAATTGGCAGGACAAACCTTCAAATTATACACCTAAGGTCTATAATTTCGATTCAAGCAATAGCGGTATTGGTAGACATTTAGAATTTGATAAAAATTCTGTACCATATGATTATTTTAGAAGTTTTGTCACTGATGATTTAGTGTCGAAAATTGTGGATTACACCAACAAATTTGAATCAAAAACAAGTGAAACTGCTACAATAACTCGATGTGCTAGGAGAAAGAGATGGCATGATATAAATAATGATGAATTTCTATCATTTCTAGGCCTAACGTTATTGATGCCACACGTAAAAAAATCCAGAATATGTGACTATTGGTCAACTGATATAATAATTGAAACACCATATTTTAGACGGTATATGACTTGCGATAGATACCAACTAATTATGCAATTTCTTCATTGCTACGAAGAAACTGAAGAGACTAATAAGGATGATCGCTTGAGAAAAATTAGGCCTATTTTGAACATTTTTCAAGAATCTTTCCAAAATTGCTTACAACCATTTCAAAATTTAGTAGTTGATGAATCACTAATATTATTCAAGGGACGACTGATATTCAAGCAGTACATTCCCAGCAAGCGACATAGATTTGGCATGAAATTATTTATGCTGTGTGACTGCCAAACAGGAATTGTTTTAGACATTATTGTCTATACTAGCACCGATATTGATATTATCAGAGATGACGATTTAGGAGTAGCTGGTGCCGTAGTAAAGAAATTACTGCAGAAACACCTTGAAAAGGGGCACACATTATATACCGATAATTGGTATACATCGCCCAAATTATCTCTTTATTTAGATTCCAAAAATACTGGATCTTGTGGTACGGTTCGCAGCAACCGAAAGAATATGCCTAAATTTGTGCAAAATAAACAAAAAGTTCAAGAATATGTATCCCCTCCTTTGCTGGCGATGAAATATAAAGATAAACGTGATGTGCACTTACTGTCTACAGTGCATGAGGGTAAAATCATAGCTACTGGAAAAACCAGTCACAGAAATAATGAGCCTATTACAAAACCAGATATTATTGTCGATTATAATAAAAATATGAGATTGGTAGATGAAGGAGACATGATGATTGGGAATATAAACTGCTTACGACGTACCACAAAGTGGTACAAAAAATTGCTTTTCCATTTATTTGATATATGCATGCTCAATGCTCATCACATGTATCTACTTCAAACGAAAAAAAACATGAAATTGAGAGACTTTAGTATTTCTGTGATTAGAGAAATGCTGGAAAAACATGGAACTGTTACAAAAACATTTAGTCATAGAATAGCTAGAGCTGATGCTTCAGATCGCTTGCAGGGTGCTGCCTATGTTAGTAGACACCATCTCGAGATGCTCAAAAAGGTTGGCAACAGACGAGTCCAAAAGTACTGTCATGTGTGCAAGAAGTCGGAAGAAAACCAGGCAAAAAAAGTTTCAATGTGGTGTGCAGCTTGCAAAATACCTTTGTATGTTGATTGTTTCGTTGTGTATCACACTAAAAAAAATTATTAGTTTTCAAACTTTTTCTATAAGAAGGACTTTATTTCTAAAAAGACTATTTTTTTTATGACAAAAACTGCTTTTTTTTAATTAAAAGGACACGTTTTTTTTAAAAGGAAGTGTTATTTTTATGTTATACAAGTGAAATGTGTTTACATTAGCAAAAAAGGAACTGTTTATTCATCGCCTCAAGTATTTTGCTGCGTCAACAGGTAAGCGTTTCAACTGAGTACTTTATTTTGTTGCGTCAACAGGCAAGCGCCTCAAATGAGTACTTTAACGTTCAGTCGACAAACAAGTCTTTGACTCAATTGAGTACTTTAACGTTCAAAGGGTTAAAAAGGGTCTGCGCCAATCCTACAATATTATCTGGTGGTATAAAATTGGCCCGTCTGCCAAAAAGTTTGAACACCCCTGATTTAAACTTCTAAAGACTACATACTTCTGATCAATTAGAACCCAAGCATAAGAGAGATCAGCAACAATTTCAATTGTTATTAGAACTTCTTCTTTAATGTTGACTGTTCTGATCATTTGATGAAGAAACTGCCTCGTGTCGGCTAAAAACTGTCGAATCTAAAAGGAAACAATTGAGCATCATAGGGACAACTTTTATACAAACAAAAAAATAAAATTTTATGCACCATTGCGAGTTGCACATGAGTAGAAAACGATGATATTCTTTAAGAGATTTGGCCGAACAGTATCAAAAAAATGTAACCGTCTTTTTTACTGCGAACACCAATTTCTAACCGTTTAAAAGAGCGTTACTAAGTATTTATCTCCTTTTAATATGTTTCAGTTGCAGTCACCTGGTAATTCGTACAAAATATAAAACCATTCGCTGGGTAAAACTAAGCGTTTACTCTACAGATCCACAAACCAATCTTTCAAAAACTAACCCTAGAGGTACATATTTTCCGAACTGTTTCGGCCAATAAAACCTTACAAGTGCGTAAAATTGTCGATTTTTGCCAGAAATGTCAACTTTTATCGGACTAGAAAGATGGATCAATACTAATTCCTTTATAGCAGGTTGAACGTCACCTGGTAATCTATAGAAAATGGATAGTAATTAATGCAATTTTTCTACACCTTCGGGCAGATTCCTAAGTATTGGAAACCTATATAAATCATATTTTGAGCTGTTTATAGGAACTTTGTAATGCAACTTTTACCAAAGTTTGTTCAGTGATCCAGCAGGGATCCAATTGTAAGAAAATATTTGAATTTGTAGATCTTATTAAGAGATCAAATATTTGAGAGGATTTCGCCCATATTACTCTCCAAACGGACACGAGGGCTTTTTATCTATACGATATCAGCATTTCGAAGAAGACAATATGGTCCACTCTATCCAATGCTTTGTTTTGACATACATGTATACAATTGCAACTTTTGTTGAAAATAAATAAAACTTTCTCAGTCTTTTTTTACTGCAACAAAAAGTTGTCCTGATAATAACCATACGCTGGCTGGAACAGAAGGCAATCATTATGACGACTACTATATAGATAAATGAGGATACCTTTATTATTTTCACGAGATTTTAAATTTTTTTCAGTCACCTGCAGATTATTTTCGAGCTGATGAAATTCTTGGACTTCTTCCAGTGCCTGTATCAGTTGCACCATCTTTCTACCAGCTGAAGTCGAGTCTCCGTAATCAAGCTGAGACATCTCCTTTGACATATGCTCAAACCAGGATTTCAATTGATCTGCAAAGAGTAAGTAGTATCATATTAAAAGTACGACAACTTACTCGACTAACTAAAAACAGGGAACATGGAAAGTTTGGAAGACCGCTAATTGACTTTGTGGTTGCCAGGTCAGCAGTCACTACTAGATGCTACAGAGGTCGGCGCAAGCCACTGTATAAACCGAAGTGCGCGCTTGAAAGCAAACGATGACTGTTTGGCCAGGTCGCATGCAACGTTGCTCTGTGAGTTTAACCTCCAGACTTCCAAAGGCTACAACAAGTATTACGTTCAGTTCATGGCTTCAAGTCATTGATGCACCTTCATTTCTTTCATTTTGAACCAAAGAATATCTCCGTGTAGATGTAGAACTCAACGTTGTTGCTGTTGCGATTACTCCTCTTCCTCGGGATGGAGGTACGGCACGAACGGCAATTCAGGTTCATGCCGTCAACCTAATTGAAATTAGGCTAGGGGAAAGATGGCAGCCCGTTTCAAACCAGTCATGAGTTACTGGTAGCCCCACCACCAACAAGGCGGACTGCCACTGGTGGATACCCAAGAGTCGCCTTTTACGACATGCTGGGTGAGCAACTTCAAAATTGTCCCCCGGTGAAGTACGGGTAGGCCACCTGTCTGCCACATAAAGGTGGAAACGTTCCGTTAAGTGGCTTGCCCAAGGACACAACAAGCAAGCTTGCCGGCTTGTTCTCCACACTATCCTTTTTTTATGCTGAGCGCCAAGCACGGAAGCTGAGAATACCATTTTTTTAAGTCTTTTGGTATGGCTGGACTTAGAGAATGAACCCCAGGTCTACCGACTGCGAAGCGGACGCTCTAACCACTACGCCATCGCGTTGGTTCGTTGCAACAACGATAGGGATCTATAGCTGTGTCATGTCATGGGATGGTTAAAAATGAAATAAACGTGCTTTTCTATCTCAGCAATATATTACAAATAACTCGAAATTACCGTTTCTCTCTATTCTGGTCAAAGGTTTCGTCCCAGAAAAAACTTCGGCGAGTTCACTCATGCGTTCAACGCATTCCTTTTTGTAGTTGTCCCACTTGCTTTCTTTCTCCTTTAACATTACTTTGAACATCTGTACGAAATTTAAACAAATGAAATAAATGTACTTGCATCACAATAAAAACAGTAAAATTGATTAAAAATATTACTCTGCACTAATTATTGTACAGCGTAGGCGACTTTTATATAAAGTTTGTGTAAATTTGAAGATACGAGTTATAACAAATTGCGAGTACACCAACTAGGTTTTGATGTAAAAAAAACATTTCTGATAGTCTTTTACTATTCTCGGGATAGTTTGCATCATGAAAAAAAAATTCACCAACGCGAGTGACTTTAGTTGACGTAAAAATAATGATTACAATGGCAATGATAAGACTATTCTTGAGCCTCTGACACGCTAAAAGTTTGACTTCGATCTTTTCCTTCATTTCTTGGGGCAAAAAAACAAACTACTTCAAACTCAACTGCGAAGAACCCAAACCTCGACGTCATTATAAACTTCTGTACAATTCACTGCGATAAATAACAACATCAAGTCATTTTTAGGACTTTTTGATAGGGACATTTTCGGAATCAACATATTTACAGATACGAGAAATTTTGCACAGTTTCCTATTTTATTGTCAACATTACACCAATTGCTAAACCTTTGGCTAGGAATTAGTAAATGCATCTTTGCAGAGTTTTATTGGACTCGATACCGGATTTGAACCCAAGTCTGCAGACAGCAAAGCTCAACCGCAAAAGTCAATTCGCATATATTATAGAGCAAAAAAATTTCAAACCTATGAAGTGTAGAGTGCTAAAAATTAAGCGGAAAAAGTCAACATTTTAATTAAGAAAAAAACTCTTACCTCTTTCACTTTGAGCTCAAACTGAGCAGTTTGCAGCATCAACTGAAAAATATCGCTTAATTTTACGTCACAATTGCTCATGACCAACTCCTTTATTTGACGACACTTTTTGATGTGTTCAGTGCCTGAAAATACAAATCCTTGGTAGAGTAATGCATTCAGTTATAGGTAAACATTTGGTCACTTGTTAAAAACAACTAGCGTTCAAATCTATTTCATAGATCTGTCAATATCGCAGGCACAGTGCATATATAAACCAACACTGAGAACGCAGCAAGGCAGTAATCGGGAGTTTGAACCTACAATCACTGCAAGCATGAATCGCGATCCAATCCACTCGACACGAAGCCGACAGAAGTTAAATATATCTTTATTCAACGGCGTCAAGAAAACCTATTCGAGTCGCCAGTGTTGCCGACGAGCGCAAATCCACCTCAACCACTGCAACCGAGCAAGGAAAACTGCAGTCACGTGACTTTCCCAAAGCACAACATTGGAAGTGGATTTACCACAACATGACTGTGAGATACCTGGTCAGCGGAGTTCAAAACCGAAATCGGCATCTTAATACATCCGCTACTGTTTTAAACGCCAGTGTTTGATTAAGGGACATTGGTTTTGTTGTGTTGAGACCTTGATTATAACACAAAGTTCTTATTGTTTAACAGCATAATTTGGCTTTTAAGGTCATTACCAGAAGAAATAATATTCGGCAATAAATACTACAACAAAACATAAAACCACCGGTGAATCGTGCTGTTTATTCGTAATCTACAAAATTCCAACGTACCTGTATTAACAGTGTGTAGCATCAGCCATTTCAGTGTTACGTTACATTCACGCAAACAGTTCATAATCTTCGGGATGTTATCCAACGCATAATCTTGTGTCAAAACACCTTCTTTGAGGAAATGGGATATAGTTTGGTAAGATTTTTTCAATTGCTTTCCGTGATGTACTGACTGCAAAAATAAAAATATCACTTAGAAAAAATGAGGATGTGGAAAAATTACTAGCATGCTAGTAAACGTACTTAAAAAGTTTTAGGAGGCATTTTTCTACAAAAGCTAGATTTTTGTCTTTTCCGACTTTTGCAGACATAAGATGCTGGTTCAGTAAGTGTCTGGCATTCCATAATCGTATTCGAATCTTTTTACTGAAACAGCACAGCACTTTTGAAGCCCTTTATGCTTTTCCCTAAAAGAGTTTCCAAGTTCGGCTTTTCTACCTGTAAACCAAAGTAGTCTACGCCAGTGGTTGTCAACCTTTTTCGTAATGCTACATCTTATGTCAATTTTCAAAAAAACTTGTACACCCTGGAAACATTTTTCTCAGAAGTTCAGAAAAATTTTGCCCAGCGCTTGAACAGTTAGCCATTGGATTGAAGAGCATTTTCTTTTTTATTTGGAGGCCATTGCTTTCCAACACTCATTTTCATCTATACAGACTCTAATTTTAGAATTTTAACCTTTTTTCTAGGGGGATAGGGATCGTTACTTTCTATCACTTAAGTTAAAAGATTTTGTACTTTCAAAAATATTCCCCAGAAAAAAGCCTTATTTTAAAAAACTAATACACCCCATCATGCTTGTACACCCTGGGGTGCATTATACACCCGGTTGAAAATTACTGGTCTACACTGCTCAATGCTCATAAATCAATACAGCCTGTATACGAGAAAATAGCACATTTAAAAAATACAAACCAGTTGCTTGCAGTTATTTAGATCCAAAGTGTTTAATAAAGCAGTTTTTGCAGCTTTATAAGGTTCCCAGGCTTCAATCAAATTGATAATATTCCCCATATAAATACTGATCACCTGGAGAAGAAAAATTAGTTGTGATGAAAACTAACTTGCTGTTGCTGCTACTCAGCACTTTTGTTGGGAAACAGGCACAGCAAGAGACCATGGAGACCTAAACGCCAGACAACACTTCACAGGCTGAATAGGAAGTTCAATATAAAGATATCAAAATATAAACTATTGTAAACACTATCACTTGATCAATGTCCAGTTTACAAAAGTAAGCTAAACAGTAAGGGTTTTATGCAAAACAGGTAGTACTACCTGACCTAAAGGAAGCTACAACACACACACACATCCAATAAGCATAGGAAGCGGTATTTTTGTTGTACTATGCACAGACATACTTATGACAGTTTGTTTGTACTTTTCTACACGCTTATAAACAGAAAAATACTACAACGTACGCACGTTAGTCGAGGTCAACCTTAAAAACACCACTGCTTTACTCTATCATAAACTTACCCAGTTGTCAGGAAAATATTTGTCAACAATCTCTCGCATTTTTGCTTGCTGTGTATGTAAAATTTCTGGCACAAAATAAAGTGCAACATATAACATGGAAGCTTGATTCGATAAGGCAGTACTGCGATGCTCTGGTAAAGGGTAGGCTACAACCTGGTGAAAAATATAAAGTGCTCACATTAAATTAAAACATCAATTTTAAAAATGGCTTTATGTTTGCTATGCACATTCTAATTTACGAAAGTATATGTCAGTAACCATGGTTTCTTCCAGCAGTTTTTTGTCTAAGCAAAACATACAGGACTACGATGCTGGAGAATAAGCAATTTTTTACATTTCTTTTCACTGCAAACACCAAGTACTGATATTATCACAGTGCAACGATATATTTTACATGATTTTCAAATGGATTGATTATATAAATATTAATCGCAATCACTTAGGCAGTACAGCAAGTAACTCTTAACTTAGTAAATACTTGAAAACAAACACATATAAGACAAAAAATGAATAAAATTGCTGAAACTTAAGCAGAAAAAATTAAAAAACAAATTATCTTCTTGACACACCAAACAACGAATTGTTATTTTAAATATTAAAGCAAAAGAATTGCGTTGTCATTACCTGGCTGTAAACATCATCGGATCGCAACCTCCCAATAACCATGTTTACATACTCTGAATTTACAGACACCCGAGCAAAATAGTTCTCTGGATAATTAGGAGGGCGTTTACTTCCAACCACTGATGTATAACCTGTTCCTCGAAGCAGCTTGCACACATCATCGATATTACTGTCAGATCCAGCTCCTTTGGCGGCACCACTGCAAAAAAATGAAATCATATGGATGGGGTCTGTTTTTTCCACACTTTTAATTAACCAATTAATTACTAACCAAAGGGTTTTGCTAATAAAGAAACAAATTGAAAAAAACAAACATTAAACCTTTTCGTTTTTACCTGGAGACTTCATCAGGTTCTATCAGACCTTGAATGAAATTATTGTGAAAAAACTGCAGAGTCAACTTGTTTTTTGATTTACCATATTAAATACAATCTTTTAATTAAAACAGTAATTATTTGGTTCATTAAATCTATTTAAGTTTATATGTCAGCAAATTTAAAGCTTTGCTTCCTTTGTCAGTTAAGGCTTGATATGTTTTAAACAACCGAAAACAAAATCAACAACTTTTTATCGTACACACTCTACATGTACCATGCACAGCTAGCATTAAATGTAAAATCATTTAACAATAACCATGAAAATCCTTTTGAGAATTATGAGGTACTGCACGTCAAATTCCATCTTAACAAAAACTAAGAAAGGACCCACATTTTTTCAAAGAATTCAGTCTTAAAATTCTCTCTTACACTGGCATACCATGTGTTGCTTTTAACGATACCTGTATCTGTAGTATGACACCAGCATCCTTTCACGAACAAAACCGTCAATGCGCATGTCCACTATCAATAGCATTACTCCATACAGATACAATCCTTCACACTAAAACAACAACACTTTGGTTTAATGCTATTGCACATCTCGCTGGATCATGAGTGGTAGTGCCATACAGCATACTTTTCAGTTCAAGATATTAGTGCTACGTTTCCAATTTCAAGTCAAACTAATTTCCAAACAAACAACTTTTTCTGACGTGCAAAATTTACATTCTATGCTTCTGCGCTAGATAACTTCAAAAGATTGCATACATGAACACAATACCTCCATCGATATCTATGCCCTGATAAACTTGATGAAATGCGCCACAAAACCTAGCTTAAAATATCTATGAAGTCATGCCAACTAGGCCACTAATACTGAATATTTTAAAAATAGTTGGCCTAAATTTACCATTAGCTGCTTGCCATCTTCATTTATCAAAACAGATTCAAGAGTTTGCTGAATGTAAACACCTTCATTTAGTTCGTCAATAAATCTGAAATATAAGGCATGCATTTTTTCTTTAGGAACTTAATTTACAGTAGTTCTGAGTATCAGAATACTGGTGACTACCAGCACATTATTTATACTTCATCCCACAATCATGGAAAATCCTTCTTTTAAAAATAAAACAGCATTTGAGTGATTGCACTAACTAAATTGCTATCTGAAAGCCAAGCCTTAAAGCCTAAGTAGATATGCATTACAAAATATTAGTTTGGTTGCTTTTTTCCTATGCAAACCTTCTTCAAAGTTAACATCGCAAGCAGAAAGCATTTCTACCACAGACAGGAAAATAGCCACATGTTTAAGTCCTTCTCTAGAAAATTTTAACCACTAACTAGAACAAGAAACTATTGAAAGTGAAGGAAAGAGTTATGCTAAAGAGTAGGAAAACAAATCGAATGATTGGTAGAATTACCTGCCATTTTATTGTTGATCTTTTATGATCTTTATCTTTTAAATTAGCAGAATGGTGGTACTAATCATAGAACCACTGTTGAAGCTAGCTTTGGACTTTCTCAGTTTAAACATTCTACTGAGTTGCAGTACTCATTCAATAGATATGTTGCTTGACAGAATCTGGCAAGCAGAGAAAATCATTGTAAATGTTATATCCCAAAAGCAAAAAACTTAATCATTTTAAAGTTTGATCAAGTGATCATTTCACCACTGTTGCTACAAGACAGCACACTCATTTCTTGTGTGAAACCTCTTCTTACTTGCGTTTTGTAACAGACTATTCAAGCTAGTAACAGTAATTACACCTACTTTTTTCTCAACCCAACTGCCAAAAATTTTTACACACAAACAACTAAAAAGATCATTTTGCATCATCTAATGAATTAAGTGACAATATATGAATTAGAAGCTGCATAGTATAACCATGCATTGTACTTGAACCTGGAATTCAAAAAGGGAACTAGTTGCTTTTGTCATAACAGTACTTACAGATATAACTGTAAGCCAAAAATGTTTGATTGATTGTTGAAATTGCAGTTTTTTAGTGACTTTTCTAGATTCATGCAATTACACAACATAATATTAAGATTATGTCTCTTGTTATCAGGTGATAGCTGCATATAACCACTCCAAAGGAACTCATCATGTAACATATTTTCTCATATATTCTTCTTAGTAAGTAAAGTCCACTGGGCAGGGGAGGGAAATGTTGAACAGCAGAGACAAAACAGTCACACTGTTAGTATAATTACCACATGCTCAAATGTGAAATTTTGCAGAAAGTGTTCCAGAGAATTGGTTACTACCAAAATGCTGAAATTCTATGAAATTACAGATTAGCAGTAGGGTTGTGGTTGAATTTGGGTTCAAGTTAGCACTAATCAGAAGAATTTCCACAATTAAATTGTTTTTGATATAATCAGTCATGGTTCTGCCATATCATTATGGAAGAAACTAAAATGACAAAAGAAATCCACAGAAAGTGTTTCAAAACATTGGATAGTACTGAAATAGGAATTCTGAGAAATTGCAGATCACTATCGATATTTTTGCAGAATGAAATATGCCAGATGCTTTCTTAACAGAAGCCCATGAGATTTCAAAAATGGCTGATTCTATTTGTTGTAAAGAAGTGGTTCTATGATGTTGAAGCTTGTCAGGGTCACTATTTTTGCACTCTGGTTATGCACCTAATATAAACTTGGCATTCAAAGAGTGAACACAATTTTGGTGATAAGTCACATCAGTCATGATTGCACTTTATGAGGTGTAACAGTAAGTCTTATAGGCTAGATATGTTTTACTGATTGTTGCAAATGTAATTTTTGAAAATTTTTCAGCTAGATCACATTGCTAGTAATCTTGTAATAAGTAAACAAATCTTTATTCAGAGAACTAATGCTGCAATAAAATATAGCCTAGCAAAAATACCTGTTTAGATCACAAACAAATTTATGGATGCTTTCAAATGCCAGGTAAAATCGTGAAAGAATTTCAATGTGATTTTCTCGAAACTCATCATCCAAATCTTGAAGCTGTTCACTTTGCTCAATTCGATTCTCATAGTATTCAATTGCTTTAAAGTAACTAAAATCGCAGATTATGCTTCCTGAAAAAATTTAACAAATTTCATACAAGACAACTTCAGAACCTAAACCACAACAATAAGACTACTTTGCTAGTGAATAAAACCAAGACTTAACAAAACAATGTTTGCAACAGTGCAGAAGTTAGCAGGTGCTGATTAATTTTGATATCTTATAAACTGTAATAATATAGAGTATAGGTGCTCAAAGAAATGTATGTCGATGACAAGGACATACCTAAACCCATTCCCTCATCGAGCATGCTACATGCACGTGTTAGTTAGAAACATAGATATATTAAAGAATCATTGCTAACAGAGTTTTCAAATATTAAACCTATAGTAAGGCTTCTTCATCCACTCAGAGAGTTAATAGATAAAAACTTACCATATTTTAATTGGTCTGCTTTTGTCTCCATTTTAAAAATTGATGGAATAAAATCCGACAAGCGAAGCAATTCTGCAATGATTGCATTTCCTCTGCTTACAAGTCTAAGAAGCGTTTGCCCACAAATATTATTATCTGCCAGAAAATCCTGGGCCATTGTGAAAATAGATTTCGGCCTAATGTATACTGGTACTTATCAACTAATATCACAAATACATGAAATAGACCTATCGTATATGATACACTGTAAATCATGAGCATACACAATTACAGGCTGGTGATGCAGTGATGATGCAGGCAGAAAAAATCACTCGATGTAGGCACTACACCACAACTTTTCACCATGCACAACAATATCCAACCAGTGTCATTTGATAAATTTTAATCTTTAGTTGATCACATCTACAGTATATCAGTTCCACAAAGATATTTCAGTAGAATACATTACTTTGTATTTGAAGAAAAACGGGGCAACATTAAAATACAGAATTAAAAAATTCTTTGATAAACAGAAAAAAACACCAGCTAAATTACAAAAAAGTAGAAATTTAAAAATTTATGGAAGCACATAGTTTTAACTCAGTTTAACGATCACATTTCATCCCATTGAGTGGTTATATTTTTAGGATTTATTGATTTCCATAAAATTCAGTGTTTCTGAAATTTCCGTACTGATATTTCCATGATAGTTAGTTTTTCCGTGACTCAGCAACTTATTATTTTAAAATAAATTTCTGAATTTACATAATTCTATGTTTTAGCAGAAATTTCCGTGATTTATATATTAGTTAATTCAATGTGAATTTCTTTAAATGTCGATTTCCATATTTTAACGGAACTTGGTAAAAGACTGAACTCACCTGGAATGACGGCATTCACATATGAAATCGAAAAAACTCTCAAAAAATCAAATCAAAAATCATACCAAATCAATTGTCAATAAATGTTGAATGGCAATTTATTCCCTAAATTGAAATAAAAAAATGACGGTTGCCACGAAAAGGCATTTAGAACCAGATGTCATCTAGAACCAGATGTGGCTCTAAACAAACATCCTTGACAAAATTACGTGCATCCTCCTACCTGTCACACTAAGCTTCCAAGTAGCTCCAACGCTCTATGGCAGAGGTCGGCAACCTGCGGCTCCGGAGCCGCATGTGGCTCTTTTGCTTCCCATCTGCGGCTCTTTTGCTGTTCTTTGAAACAGGCGAGTGTGGAATAATACTCCGATCAATGGCTCTATAACTACAGGTGAAGACCTTTTTTTTGGAAAACACTTATGACCTATGCTCCGTAGAATTATTGGGGCTCTCATCGGTCTCCTTGCTGTGGTAAACGGGTACAAATGGCTCTTTGACGGTAAAAGGTTGCCGACCCTTGCTCTATGGCAACATAGTGTAGCAATCTCCGCAACTTCAAGTACAAACCACAAGTAGAAAGTCGCCAACAACACCTGGATTTATATATGGATCACCATCTACGTGCAATATCTATCATGGTAGAAATGACTAGTCGCTACATGAAATGCACTCATTTTACACTAGACTACAGTCAGATGCCTGCCGTTGCGTTACAATGATGACCCCGACATGATTATTGTTTCGCAACGGCAGGCATCTGACTGTAGTCTATTGTAAAATGAGTGCACTCCATGACCCAAACTGAAATCCCAAGCATAATCGGATTGAAACAATAATTCTTCACTACTCGTTTCGCCGCGTTCACGTTTTGACAAGAATAGCGAAAATACACGTGATCACTACATATATAGGCCTATACGAGCAGATGTACCTGTTATATATATGAGCCAAACATGTGGCTTTGTCTAACCACAAGCCAAAGACCAAACAAAGACAATACAACAAAGGAGGGCTTTTTGAAGTAGTCTGCAGGAAGCCCAGTTATAACGTCGACTTTTTCTCAGTAGGGGCTAATTGTTCGGTTCGCTGTAGGGGTCTAATTTGAAGCTATATTTACTTAAATTCCCAACAAAACAACACGAGATCACTTAATTTACCACAATATCAATCAATTTTGGGGGAAATTGCTTATAAAGTCT
This sequence comes from Trididemnum clinides, assembly GCA_963675345.1. NCBI lineage: Eukaryota > Metazoa > Chordata > Ascidiacea > Aplousobranchia > Didemnidae > Trididemnum > Trididemnum clinides. The sequence goes on along the minus strand of OY776290.1, from coordinate 25,679,422 downwards.
TTGCGTCACATTTTCAAGAGACTACGCTGTATGAAGTCAAATCGCTGAGAAAAAAAACTACATGGCGATTGGCGGAACATATATATAAAGCCTGGTGCTGTTGGCGACTTTCTACTTGTGGTTTGTGGTTAAAGTTGTGGAGATTGCTACAATAGTATCATTAAAAAATGCACCTTTTCATGTTTTTTAACAAAAACGTGTCATTGTCTTCAAATCATGGGCGTTTGTACCCATTTCAAATAGCTTGTGCCACAAGCTCAACACCACCCAGCAATAGCGCATACTTTTCTCTACAGACAACATTGGGCTTTTTTCAGCACAAACCATTGCTGTGACATTACAAAAACAAACAACTCCAAAAAACGCAAACTTTTTTTAAAAAAACACAACACCCGTTATCGTTCGTTCGTATGACAATCTCATCAGAAGTTGCAGTTCATCAGATATCGTTTGAGCATAGGGTTGTCAACATCTGTTAGGTTGCAGGGAGGTCCTATTGATTTGCAGTCATTGACAATGGGGTATGCAGTTTGGGGTTCTCCACATTGGCATAGATTGTCATCACCAAATCCCCATTTCACCATTGAGTCACCAACTTTCCTATTCCGGTTAGCAATCTATTTAGTTGGACCTAGGCTTTTGGTGGGAGGCCATGTCCTGGGGGCTTGTTTGACCAGTCTTGGATGTGTGGTTGCAGTTTATGTGGTATTGGTTCTTGCTGAGGGTCATAGCATTGTAGTGATTCCAGAAATGGGCGAAGAGGTTTGTGAGATTTAAGCCTATTGGAAGGGGTTTTGCTGTACAAGATGTTGTGTAGAAGATGGTCAGTGTTATCTGCTTTGTAGTATAAGCGTTTACAGAGTTTTTTTCCAGCGACAGCTTGGTGGCTGTATTCCTGAGAGTGGTGGTAAAAAATTCAAAGGGGTGGGGCGGATGCAGCCAGAGACAATCCGCATTGCTTCATTCAATCGTACGTCTAGTGTTTTGTGTGGGTACTTTGGCACCAGACGGGGACACAATACTCAGCTGGTGCAAATACAAGTGCTGTAGTGGAGGTTCGTAAAGTGTCAAATGAGGTACCCCAGTTAGTTCCCGACAGTTTTCTCACCAGTGCACTCAGGAAGACACTTTTTGTTTCAGTTTGTGCAAATGGTTTTTGTATGTTAGACTCCGATCCAGGGTGATTTCAAGGTATGTAGGATATCGCTCACAGTTCAGGATTGTGTTGGGGTCCAAGGTAATTTTAATGGATTTCGAAGCCAGATGGTTCTTAAGGTGAAACAGTGAAGACACCGTTTTTGATTGGGAAAGCTTTAAGTGCCAGTCATGTAGGTACTGGCAAATTGTCTTCATGTCATTGGATAAGTTTTCCTCGACTTTGGCAATACTTGATGCAGAATAGGTGATTGCTACGTCGTCTGCATACATGAAGCAGTTGCCAGATGTTTTCGGGAAATCAGCTGTGTAGATGTTATATAGAGTAGGGGCCAGAACCAGTGATGGGATTCAAAATTTTAAGAACAGGTTCTCTTTTGTATCAAACTCACTAACAACAGGCTCCCTCATTTTAGAAAGCCCATTTGCTGCGGTCGTCTAAGGTTTATAACAGAAAACAAGAACGGGTTCGCTGATTATCACGGCACTCCAAGAACGGGTTCGCACGAACCCATGCGAACCCCCTGAATCCCATCACTGGCCAGAACGGATCCTTGGGCAACGCCATTTTTCAATCTAAAGGACCGGCTTTTTTATCCATCACTTGTGAACAGGGTGAAGGACCTAGTGTTTAGTAATTCCATTATGAAATTAATTAGGTGGTTGGAGGTAAGCATTCGTTGCAGTTTCACACGCAAGCCCTGATGCAAAACTGTATCATAGGCAGCGGTAAGGTCAATGAACACAGATCCCATTATTTCTTTTTTGTCAAATGCATCCTCGATTGTTTCAGTAAGTTTAGCCACTTGGTCGACAGTGCTGCGACCCTTTCGAAATCCTGCCTGTTCTTTGGGTAATAGCTTGTCTATTATGGGTTCAATTCGTGTTAAGAGTATTCGTTCAAGCAGTTTGTATGTTGCGCACAGTAGGGAAATTGGGTGGTAGCTTCGAGGAGAGGTTTCAGGTTTTGGGGTGGGAGCTGCTTTACGTTCTCGTCGTCCACCCTGAGCAGTTATTATACTGGAAAAATTTGCAGCAACTTGACAATCTCATCTCAAACAACCGTTATTTCAAGTGCCGTATATATGTGGTCATCTCTGACCACCAGAACCACCAATTCATCCCAACAGCAAAATAGCCCATTCAGTTTCCGTTTTACCCGATTAGTTTTTGTTGAGCCAAAACTGTTGCCGTGGCAACGAAATTGCAACAAACTTCAGATACCGCATTAATTTTACCAAGAATCATTGGGGTTGTCTGCGCATCTGTGGGTTTTGTTTGGCCAAGTCGCACGGTTTGTGTCACATGTTCAAACCTGTCATGACACGGCCAGTGCATTATCATACACGCCCTGTAAACATTTAATGTGGCACAAACCCGTCGCTATGGCAATCAAATAACGACAATCTCTACGTAGCACACAAATTTAACGTGAGTTATCCAGGGGTGCATTCATTTCCATAAGCATTTTGGCCGTCTCAGACGCTGTGCAGCAAATATTAGACCCTTTCATGACATGTCCAAAGCATTTCCATACATGTTCCACAAATATTTGTTGTGGTTCAAACCGTCAGCATGGCAACCAAACGTTCACAAAATTATGAAATGCCAATATAATTACACAACGATATCGAAGATGCGTGAACTCCGACTTGAGTTGGTGCATGTAACCAATGAAACAAAACAAGAAAACATTGCCATGGAATCAAATGAAAAAAATATCAAAAGATCAACTTAATATCAATAGGCTAACACTTTAATTAATTACAGTATCAACCAATGCCGGGCGTCATTTTATGGCTTAAATTGAGATAAATGATGGCAGTTGCAACTAAAACGCCTTGAAAATCATGTACAAAATAATTCAGAATCATCTAGAACCAGATGTGGCTCAAGCAAACATTTTTCGATAACACTACGTGCAACCCTCTACCTGTCACATCAAGTGGCCTTACAAATGACTCAAACTGTTGCCATGCAACATAACGACATTAAAAAATAGGCTTTGTCACCTTTGTAACCAAACACAAATTATTGCGATTGATAAACTGATCACAAAAATCACAAATCATTGCCTTCAAATCATGGGCGTTTGTGCCGGTTCCAAACGGCTTGTGTCACAAAACCAGCACTACCCAGCAATAGCCCATACATTTCCCTACAAATCCCATTGGGTTTCATTGTGGCACAAATTGTTGCTATAGCGACACACAAAAAATATTTCCAAAAAACGCAAACATTTTTTAGAAAAACAAAACAGCCATTATTTCAAGTACATTGTGATTATTTCAGACAACGGCTGCTTCCCATCCTAGCCAACTTCAAAACAGCCCATGCAGTTCCCTTATTGCTTCATTATTTTTTTCAGACACAAATAGTTGCTATGGTAACTAAACGGCAACCAAATTCCAAGCCCCCAAAAATTACACCCAAAAAATTGGGGGTGTCAACCCGCCTGTAAGGTTTTAGCGATTTTAGACGGCTTGTGCCACAAACCTGACCCAATCCCTACATGACTAATGCAATCTCCCTACACGCCTCATAGACGTTTATTGTGGCACAAACCATCGCTATGGCAACTAAACAACAACAAAGTTTTGCAACATGCAGCCTGGCATTTGCGCAATTGAAAATATAATGTACAGGTTAAATGCCATTATCCAAAATGCGATTATCCAAAATTTCGATTGTCCGTAAGAAAATCTTGTCTCCCGAATTTTTTTTGCAATTTTCCATAAAATTTCGTATAAATTAACAAATTTTATATTCTATTTGAAAGCAATTCTTACATTGTATTTGAAACCGTTAATTTATATGACTAATGAAAACTGTTAAAACCATTAATTTATGCATGGCAGATCAGCCAAATAAGAACTCAGCAAATGCGTTTCCACATGATAATACTGGCATTAAATTTTGGCAGCATACCTTGAATTGATTCTAGGACTATACCATTGAAAACAACAATCGATTATCTGAACACTCCATTATCCAAACGAATTCCGTGTCCTTCGAGCATTAGGATAATCGGATTTGACCTGTACTTAAAAATTACTTTAGCATTAATTTACGCTAATGGCCCAAATTTGGTTTATTGTGGCCCAGTTTGCACCCTGTATATTTCCATATTAGTTTCCTCAAGTCATCATTAGCTTTTCATTCTCAGTTTGTAACCAAAGGATGTCATCATCTACTATTATTACTGAACATGCGCCTAACTGTAATTTTTTTGATCATAATGTAGTTTATGCTACTTTTTGAAAAATAGCATTATGTAGTGTTATGATGTCACTATGCAAAAATCAAAACAACGCTACATTTGAATTGTTAAAAAAAAGTAAAAAATATGGTTGAAAATTGAACCGTTTTTCATGATATCAAGAAAGCTCAATTATGTTGAAAAACTTTGCCACTGGAAGCAGCTGTTAGAAACCTCCCGTAACACATTTCAACGGGGTTTCTTTCGGGTTACTTATTGAGAAAGTGAGGAAAAGAGATTATACTAACTAGCGCTCATCATGTCGTCATCTTAACCCCTAATGGGGTATAGTATTTTGAAAATTGATGAATCAAATGCTGGCTTTCGTTTCAGCCGTTCTTTCCTAAAACGTTTTACTATGGCTTCATCATTTATGTTATTCACATCTTTCTAGGCTCACTTCAAAAAGTTTCCCATCATGCAAAATATTGTTTTGTACGCCCAGTAGTTTTATGAGAGTCAACATCTATACATATGTGCTCACGTAAAGACAGATCTATATTTTGTTTATTATATCTAGAGTAAAATGAAAAACTTGGTTAACTATTTTAAAAAGTTTCCGTCATTTCAGAATAGATCATTTTTTGGAGAAATGGTCAAATGAGAGTACTCACTGCAACACATCAAAGAAATTGTCTTACAATACATATATTTTGCATCTCCGGAGCAGTCCCAAGTCGTTTTTGATTATTTGTACAATCAAGTTGCTGAGAGTAGGGGCGTATGTAGGAATTTCTTGAGGGGGAAGCACGAGACATTTTTTTCTGGAGATTGGTGCACGAAAAACGCAGTGCTAAAAAATGTGCGCGATGAGACAGTGTTGACCTCTAACGTATTTGGAGATCAATGTTGGCAGTCGTCGAAATTTTGCCGAAGTGTAGGTGGATAACCGCTTTTTTTTAGAGACAGACCGTCCACAGCGAAAAATTTCGCCAAATTTACGTTTCTATTACAATCACGATCCAAAATTTTCTGAGGGGCGGGGCGGGGCGGGAGGATAATTTTGGGAAAATAATCGCTGAAATAGACATTTTATTGTTCCTGAAGGGGGGCGCGAACATAGGAGCCATCTTTGCGTACGCCAGTGCCTGAGAGCAAGTACGTAGCTTTCTGATGTAGTAATGAGGTAAATATTTCAATCGACATAAACGAAAAAGTTACCACGAAGCTGCTACAGGCTTGCAAAAGGCAGTAGACTTGCAATTTAGCTGTGCTTTAACTGTAAACGAATTGAGTAGCTGGCATTCCTCATCAAATTGCATTTTGTATCGGTTTCAAATCCAGCTGTGTCATTATGATGGCATGTCTAGCATCTATTGCATTGTTATTGTTTTTGCAAAGAGCTTTTTTGACAATGATATTTAAACTAAAAAGTGTTTACTGGCAATTATTTTCAAATATTTACCACAGCTATTACCACTCAGCGGTCACTTAGTAAAATGCCGTTTTTTGTGATGTGGGGTTAGCATCTTCGGAAATGTAACTGAGATTATTCGCAGCTCTATCTTCACGCTCATTACCTACTAGCAGGCTTTGCCAGCGTCGCCCGGCAGAGGCCCTCCATCAGTAATGTCCGTGTTTAGTATTTTGGTTCAACCGGCCAAGCCGGGTTCACCCATCCGGCTCGTGTGTGACCAGTGGCGAAAAGTTAATAAATTTTATGCACTTTCACAATTTTTCTACAAGAAATTGTGATCATTGTATTCTCTTAATCATGACTGGCAATGCTCACAAAGAATCTTGCCACAAATTATCGTTAATACTTGTGAGGGGGCAGGGATTAATATTTTAATGGAGTCATTAATGTTTTAATGAGAGCGTTATATTTCCAATATACACAAACTGCTTGTTGCTAATTGGTAAAATCTAACAAACAATTTTTATTTAAGGTGGATAATGTTTATTCTTCGCTTTTGACCCCACTATAGATCCATCAGTACATGGATGAAAGCGATAATGAAAACATGATATTCCACTGCACAAAGATCGCTGATTGTTAATTTACCAAATTTAACAAAAAATTCTGGTTTGTTGGTAGGTAATGGACCTTTTTCGTTTATGACCTCATGTATGTAATGTCTTGGGGAACAATAGTCGGTTCTACCGACCTCTCCCGCTGGGCTTCCATCAGCAACCTTAAAGTAAAGAATATTGCTAATTTACCAGATCGCTGATTGTTACAGGTGATTTAGCAAGTTTCATAAAAAATTCTGTTTTGTTGGTAAATAGGACACCTTTTTCGTTTGTGACCCCATGCATGTGATAGTACGCTAGTCGGCTCTGCCGTCGTCGCCCGCAGGGTCCCCATTAGCAGCCTAAAAGTAATGAGTATTGGTTTAGCCGGCTTCGCCAGTTTCACCTAACGGGCAATTGTCACCCAGTAATAAATAGTGCTGTTTTCTTGAATTGCGAATTCTCTTTGCAAAATTACAAGTACGGTTTTTTGAAAAGGTTTTATCAATGTTAGGCGCATTGCTGCTACATTTTTAAGAACTCATAAATAAGTTATTTGGCGGTACAAGAAAAAGTGCCACCAAAAAGTACGTTGGTTGAACTATTTCTTGTTACAACACCCGTAAAACGATATTTGCGACGCCGAAATTCTTGGCTGCACTTATCATCCTTAATCCTTTCAGCATCCAACCAGCTGAGCTTCGCTGCTCGGGAGCGACACTCTCCTTGGCCAAGCGTGGCACCCTGTACCTAGACCATATTTTACACGGTCAACTACCTGGGTCACTGGATTTGTCCCAGGAGAGACTGAAGTCTTGACGCCCATTTGTGCCTGCTGCGCGGAAACTATTAATTGACTTATCTAAACTAGATATCTGCGCTGCTCATTGGACGAATTATAGATGGAACGCAGCGTATTCCAAACGCACATCCGTACTCCATGTTTTCATTCCCAGGGCCAGTTCTGGGTTCCTTGGGATGGACTTGCCCAGAACATCACCTTTCCAAAAGTTGTTGGATTCGCTACTGCAATACAGCTTGCATCCAATCACCAGGTCAGTCTAGTAACATATTTTCAAGAACTATACATTTAGGTCTACCTGCTCTGGCATGATGGTATAGGCCAATTTAATATGACTTCAGGCAGCAATGTTTCCGCCATACCGTATTTTTTTTGTTGATTTCCACTTAAAACAGGGGTTTCATAGCATATGCTATGGTACTGACGACCAAAATAATAAATTAAGATTGTGGTTTCTTGCAAATAGCAAATAATTTCACAAACATTCATGCGTTCATTTGACTAAGTACATATGGTCAGAACTTCAAAGTTATGGAAAAACACTAAAGTAATGGATAAGATTTAGCAGAATAAAGCTATGAAGCAATGGGCCAAGGACTACTTAAGACTTGTTCGTAATTGTAGGCCTGGCTATAACACTTAAAGCCTTTGGGTGCGTGCATGCTCCTAGCTTCGAGCATGAACGCAGATCGGTGTAAGCAAATTGATCAGAAGCCCACAATCCAGCATGTCCAATTGAGTCACTGGTTATACCAGAGTTCTCAATTCATTTTGAAGCTGGCACCCCTTTGAAGAGAAAAATCATTTTTGCACTCCTTGCACAATTTTAATTAAATTTTTTTGTAATTATTATTGCTGATATCAATAGGTGTAAAAGTCTCCAAAAGAAGAAATAAACAAAGAAATCAATAAATAAAAATAAACAAAACGCATGTAAAAATTTAAACAAAACACAATCAACTACAAAAAAGTTTATTTACTAGATTTTTCTTGCCTATTAATGTCTACAAGTTTTTCTCATCGTAGTTGTCTGTTACTCAAAGCGATGCGTAAATCATTTTCCACAGTTTCCAATCGATTTTCATACTTATTCTTTAAATAAACTAGGGAAGAGAACCCGGTTTCGCACAGATAAGTAGTCGAGAAAGGAAGATCTGTCAGAGCTTTTTTAGCCAACTTTGGATATGTTTCCAGTCCTATATTCCAAAAATTATCTAAAACCATCGGTTCAAACTCCATTTTCATGTTTTAACTTTCTTTCAAATCGATAAGATCCTCTTTGTAACTCTCATCATCAGGAAGTTTATCTACATTGAACTTAAAGAAATAGATTATCTAAGTTTCCATAACGTTTAATTCACCGGTAGAGGAGTAATTGTCAAAGGATGCGCTGATAGATTCCATATGTGCGACGATTGCCATCTGCATATGTCTTTGCAGGCTAGCACCACCTTCCACAAATACTTCATCAAGAAAAGGAAAGTTAGCCAGGTTGCCACCCTGAACCTGGCGACTCCAAAGAGTCAGTTTGGTGACGAAAGATTTCAGTTTCTCGGACTTTTTTATCATATTCATTTCTTTTCCTTGTAGTAATAAGCTCAGCTCGTTAAGGCGGTGAAAAAAATTAGCAGGATATGCTGTCATTTGAATATATTCAACTGATTCAAAACAAACAACCAAGTCACTGTTGCGATCTTCCAAAAAGCGCTTAATCTGTTTTTGAAGTTGTAGAAACTTGTTCAGTACCCGACCCCTCGACAATCATCTTGCTTCCATGTGGTAGAGAAGAACATGTTTGTCGTTTTGATTGACGTCTTGGCTGAGCGATAGAAACAATCGGTGATTCAAAGCACGACCTCTGATGTAATTCGCGATTTTCGCGCAGGAGTTAAGGGTATTCTTTAGACATGTACGTAGTGTTTTGAAGGCAAGAGCCTGTCGGTGAAGTAGGCAATGAGTTACTTTTAACTCGGGTATCTCCGCTTTCAGCATAGCGGCAAAACCATAACGGTTGAGTAGCATAGCTAGAGCACCATCACTGCACACAGCACCAATCATTTTTATATCAAAATTATGCTTAATAAAAAATTTTTTGACTGGTTTAAATACATCCTTCGCGGTTGTTGTTCTTGGTAGTGGTTGACAAAACAAAAACTCTTCTTCGACTTTCTTTTCCTTGATATGACGAACAAAGCAAATTAACTGACTGTAGTTGGATACATTTGTTGACTCGTCCAGTTGAATCGAGATTTTTAGTGGAGAAGCCTTTAAGTCAGAGATTAGTTGATCGCGAATATCGATACTGAGACTCTTGATTCTTCTAGAAATTGCATCGTTTGACAACGCAACTTGTTTCAACTTTCTGACAGCATCATCTCTGAAAACTATGTCAGTTATGTCAACGACACAAGATTTAGTAACTTCTTCGGCAAGAGTGTGAGGTTTCATTGCTTTCGCAATGCGATAAGCTACTTTGTATAAAGCGAAAAGATGAGGCTTTTTGACACTAGTGAATCCCATTTTCGGAAGCGTTCCACTTTATTCGCAACGAGTTCGTTTTGTTTTTAAAGTTTCAGTTTCATATCCAGCTTCAACTCCCCCATGTTTATTTCTAAAATGCTCACTTAACTTTGACGGTTTTAGATTAGCATTACAAAACACAACATCACACAGAAAGCACTGCCGCTTTTCTATTCCATCAACTGTAGTGGCTGTGAAACCAAACTTACTCTATTCTCCTTTCCACTTCCTCACTTTGATTTTTGATATGCAGCAGTGTAGTGTAGATTGTAAAGATCGGGACTAAAATTACTCCAGGAGTCTAAATGTTATTAATAGTTCACATGGTAAGCCTTTACAAATACAATATCCTTCACTCTTTTAACCTTAATAATGCTTCTATCAACACTTTCCTTTATAACCCAAACTCTTTTGCGCAAAATAATCAAACAGCCGAAAGTGTCTCAACTACTCGATTAGTAACTAAACAAAAAAACAGGAGAATATTAATGCCGGGATACGCGCTCCACATGGTACCGGCAGACAATGAGTTTTTATGACGCGAGAAATTTTATGTTTCTATTACATCAGAGTCAATCGTTCATAAAATATGAATGAAACAAATACCCCTAGATTGGTAACATCTGCGTTATGGTCCGATGTAACATAAATTAAACTAGTTTCGCAAAAAAGTTGGCACCCCAAGAAGTCCCTTCTCGCTCCCCCAATTGAGAACCTGCCAACTAGCTATTTGTACTAAAGTGGAGAATAAGTTTTTTGAATATCTGCAAGATTTTTAAATAAAACTGGAATTATAGCAGGCATTCCTCGTATGTCGAGTGTAACGATATTTCAACCAGATCAATTCGTTCTTTCGACAATTTATTATTCAAATTTAACGTTTCGCTCCCCTTAGCTACCGGGGAGCTTCTTCAGAAAACGGTAGATGTTAATAATGTAACATACAAACTGTACAGCATAAAAATATAAAGACTACCTGTATTACTAAACACTAAAAATTATTTATCAACTGGGCAGGCAATTACGTAATAACAAAAACATTGTTACATCACAGATATAGGAGTGGCCAAGTGAAAAGTTTTCTTATTTCATCTTATTACATCTACCGTTTTCTGAAGAAGCTCCCCGGTAACTAAGGGGAGCGAAACGTTAAATTTGAATAATAAATTGTTGAAAGAACAAAGTGATCTGGTTGAAATAAAACTGAAAATGTTGTTCCACTTTGCTACATGTGATGGCATGTCTCTTCGGGATTCAAAATGATGGCCTCCAAAAAAAAAAAAAGAAAAAGCTCTCCTATTTGGACGGAAAATGCATCAATTCAAACTAGAATTATGTAGCCGCTCTTTCAGTGATGGCTTTTATCGTTTTTGGCTTTTTAGTGCGGCAACTGTGGCCACCCCCGTCATGTTGAATTAGATATATAGAAGTTTCTACAAGAATTAGATATATAGAAGTACTTTAATTTCTATTTATTTAATAATTTTGGATTTCATCTTATGCCAGTGTTATGTTTTGGAACTACCTCCTTACAAGCCGCCTTAGGCGAAACAGACTGTTAGGCGTTTTTAATTGGAATAAATTTCATTTTATTGAAGTTTCTACAAGTGTTGGCTGGACCCACAAATTGCTCTGACCTGCAATAGTTTGCCCACCCCTGGCATAGTCCATACAAGTTGGGCACCTTGCCTTAACCATAAGTCAGTCTATCCTTTTAGTGCAGTAACCATTAATGTAAGCACCTGTACCGATACCTATGTTTTTCAAATATGCTTGCCAGCATGTATGAGTTTTTTTTAGTGGTGCTTATTTCATTTTTAATTTGATTATTCACAGCATGCTACTGTGCTGATTTTTTGTACGGTACTCTTTATTTTTGATAACAATGTTTTCATATGTATTGAGATGTTGAAGCCATGTAATTTAGTTAACCTCTCTGAGCTATTTCAGGGGTCATAAAAAGTTTTTAAAAAAGTATGAAAAATAATCTATTTCAAATGATTTTTAGAGAAAAGTTCTTGAGAAAATTAGGTAGAAATTTGGTTTGAAATTAGGAAACAATGCTCTGAAGTAGAGAAAACAGAAATACTACCGGTATTTGTGGAAGACCACTGTCATTCTGTCTGAAAAAAAGATCCGCTTTTACTCTAAGGCAAATTTGCGATAAAAATTCAGAGACCACCAACAAAAGAAAAAAGCTCCCTCATTTGCACACATCAACTGTATATCTGAGGCTTTGGAAAAGTAGTTTTTGGAACACTGCAAGTGAAAAATTGCTAATGGATTGCAAAGTTTTATGGTGGGACCACTATAAACTGCTCATCAGAATAACTATTGGTATACAAACTCGGGTAATCCTGTACTTTAGCGCGGTAAATTATTTAAGCTGAAAGGGCAGTGTACACTGTAGGGCCAGGCCTGGTATGTAAATGTACGGGGCAGTGTACACTGGAAGGAAGTGTACAGGGTGGGTTCCAGTGTACACTGCCCCGTACATTTACATACCGAGCCTGGCCCTACAGTGTACACTGCCCTTTCAGCTTAAATAATTTGCCGCGTTAAAGTACAGGATTACCCAAACTCGCATGGTCATTCATTATCTTATGGGTTTGTATAGTTATTCTGATGAGCGGTTTGTGGTGGTCCCAACATGAAACTTTGCAATATGTTAGCAATTTTTCACTTGTGGTGTTCCAAAAACTACTTTTCCAAAGCCTCAGCAAACAGTGTGTGTACAACTCAGTTCAAACTCCTCAATTCTAAATTCTGCTGATTTTCTTTGTTTTTTATTTGTGTTTATCTCTTGATGAAATCTTCAAACATCCAGTGCTATAAAATTCTTTTTGCATAGATTTGCTGTGAAGAACTAGCAGTTTTCCAGGTTAATAAATTGGCAGTGGCTATTTTGCCGTCGACGGCAATTTACCCTCAGAGACTATTTTGCCGTGAGTTGTTTGTGATTGGTCAATCTTAATGACGTACTAAACATGTGACTTTTGGTCGTCTCTGATTGGTCAATTTTAAAAACCAAAAAAAAAATTTTGCACCCCCAGGTCTCTATCCCCCACCCTGCACACTCCCTTACAGTGTACACTGCCCCGTACATTTACATACCGGGCCTACCCCTTCAGTGTACACTGCCTTTCTTTTCAAGCCCTGGCCAGCTGAGATTCAAACCCGATACCTTGGTATCTCAAGATCAGCGCTCTATCCACTACACCACAGAGTCACTGGTGCGATAATAGCAAATTTGGCTATATAAACACACGTGAATGATCACGGCAAAATAGATTCCAAGGACAAATTGCCGTCGATGGCGAAATAGCCACTGCCTAATAAATTTGCTGAACTCTTAAGTAGTTATTTATGTACATCCACTGCTAAGTAGGAAAGCATAATAATTCTGACACTGAGATCAGTCACAATTTTAATTGCATAATTTGTACTGAACTCTACTGAATACTGTGTGTGTAAACTATTATTATTTTTGTTATTTTGTATTCTTTGCTCTGTGGTGCCAAGCATATTGAATCAGAAAGCACTACATTACAAGTATACGTGACAAAGTTAAATAATTTGTGTATTCCTAACTATCGCGTTAGTAGTCTAAATTTATTGATTTAATATTTACAATGTCATTTTTGTATATGAAACATAGTTGAACATTTTCCCATCGATTGCTAAAAGTAACAGGGATTAAAAGCAATTTGGCAAAAATATGAACAATGATCATTGCCATAAAATTGATTGCACTTCAAAATCTAGGGCTTTGTGTTGTTGAAAATAGCGAAATAGTCTTGGAAATCAAATTTCTGTTGCTTTAAACCAACCTCATTTTTTCTAAAGAAGCTAAGGTCTTTGCCAGCATGTTACGGATGTTTCAAATAAATATGGCACTTGAGTTTACTGGGTTTCATTGTTTCTATGCTTTAAAGAGCAAGGTACAAAACATCAAAGTTTAGGCATATCATACCAATAAAGTAAAACCTTACTTAAAGTAATCTTAATTGTATTTTTATTGCTTAGCCATAATCGTGTTGGTAGAGCTGTAGAAAGAGTTTATAAAATTTTATGGTCAGTGGCTATTTTGCCATCAACTGCATTTTACCCTTAGAGTTTATTTTGCTGTGAGTTATTTGTGATTGGTCATTCTTAATAACGTATTAAACTGTGATTTTTAGTTGTTTCTAATTGGTCAATTTTATTAACTAATTAAAAAAATTACACCCCCAGTGTCCATTTCCTTACCCTGTACACTCTGTTCCAATTTACACTGCCCTGTACATTCACATACTAGGCCTGCCCCTCCAGTTAACACTGCTTTTCTTTCAGTGCCCTGCCAGCCGAGATTCCAACCTGCAACCATTGTATTTTAAGACTGGTGCACCAGTGCACTATCCATGCACCACAGCATCACTGGTAGAATTGTAGCAATTATGGCAATTTAAACACGCACAAATGATTACGGTAAATTAGTCTCCGAAGGTAAAATGCCATTGATGGAAAAATAACCACTTCTAATTTTATATTCTTTCATTTGTTTTACCATCCAAGCACAGCTCATTTACAACCACTCATATTTTAATGGTGACAACTTTAAAAAAGACAAAGATATTAGAAATAATGCAAGCATGTTCAACAAAAAGAAAGGTAAACCTGTAAACTGCCAATATTAAAATAATTCTTCAATAGTCTATAAATTCTTAAAAAAAAGAACAAATTTACTCCAACTCAAAAACTGTGGTGTAGTAAGTACTAGGAAATGACTATTTTGCCATTGACAGCATTTTACCTGAGGAGGCTATTTTGCCATCACCATTCATGTGTGTTTGAATAGGCATATTTGCTACCATTCCTGCAGTGGTACTGTGGCATAGTGGATAGTGGAGCTGCCTTCAAATGTGATGGTTTTGAGTTCAAATCTTTGCTGGCAGGGTATGGTGCTTAGACAAAGATGGTGTACACTGGAGGGGCCAGTATGTGAATGTGAAATGGAGTGTACATTGTGAGTACAATTTTTTTAAATTCATCAGTGAAATTGACCAATCAGAAATGAACAAAAGTTACATGTTTAGTACATCATTAAAGTTGACCAATTACAAATGTCTGATGGCAAAATAGCCTCCAAGAGTAAAATGCCATTGATGGCAAATAGCACTGCCTAACTGTTTTGCATACCCCTTAAAACTTTTCATGGATCCCAGTTTGGAAACCATTTTATTACAGGATAGTACAATTGATCCTATTGAGAATTTGTGAGCAATGTAAAGTGTTGCCATGTGTAACAGTGCAAAAACCAATTTAACTGTAATGTTGTATTTCTATTATTCAGTGTTGTTTAACATGACTGATTCTGATGAGTTGGTGATTCCAGAAGGCTGGGAAGAAAAAGCATTTACTAAAGATGACAACAAGCATGGTTTGTTGGAAGAGAGCTCCTTTGCAACTTTGTTTCCAAAATACAGAGAATGTTATTTGCAAGAATGTTGGCCTCTTGTGAAAAAATTTTTAAAAGATTATGTGAGTACTGAACTGAATTAAACTGATTAGGGTAATCTAATAGTTTACCAATTTAACTTGACTTGAGACTTTTGGCACTTTCTATAGCCTAAAGTACTATTAAAAGACGATCTTAAAAGTCATCATAAAATTTTTTAATCATGCAAATAATGTTTTTTGCTGCTGATGACCTTGCCTAGTGTAAATTGTAGTTTAATCTCTGAGCACAGGAGCATTCAGGTGGTCTATTGAATTAATTGTTGTTTAATTTTAATTTCTTTAGTTCTAGGCTGCTAAATCAATGTAATAAAGTTACAAAATAATCACAAAAACATCTCAGAAAATTGACTTGTATAGCAAACAAACCATATTTTTTCCAACCAGTAGGCCTTAATTAAGCTTAGCAATTAGTCAGCAGTGTTGTTGAGTGGGTTGGAGCACTGTTAATAGTGGGAATGACCACATCTTTAAACCTTTTAATCTGGTTATGGCTGCATTGTTGTGCTGTTTGGAAAAGGTTTTTGGGAATTTCATGTGTTTCTTCGCACTGCCTGATGGTTAAACTATAATGTACCAGTTGTTTTGTTAGCTACAAAGTAGGTGGAATGCAGCAATGTCTTGGTATAGGCCTGCGCAACTCAGAATCGTAAAAGAATCATGTTCAAGTAGTTTTTCCTGGGGTTGTATGACTACACTATCTAGAGAGGCATATCTTTCTATCACATTTATGGCAATCATGTTCAGACTTTCAAGCATTAGGGAGTCATTTGCCAATTTGAGCTCAGACAAGGCAAGGCCATTTCTTTTTTAGAATGCCACTAATTTCAAAGGCTTGTTTGTGCTATTTCTATTTCAAATTCGAGTTAATGATCTTTTTGGGGAGGGAATTACTCATTTTGGCAAACAAATTTCAAATTAGAGGTAATGACCTTTTTGAGGCAAACAAATTTTGAAATGTTAATGTAACATTTTTTGAAACCTCTTGTAAGCTGCATAAAAGCTTTAAGTGGGCTGCTTGCAGCCTGCAGGCTGTCTTGTGTAGGCCTCTTTTAATGTAACTTGCAAAAGATTTTTCTGTGAACACAGGATAAAAATATATGGCTATGAAAAGATTTTAGATTAACCTAATTCCAACTTCAATACTAAACTAATGCAAAATGCTTTTCTTTAACAATACAGGGTGATTGGCAAGTAATGCCCAATTTTAAATTCCACAAAATGCAGTCAAATGTCGGATTTCAGATTCTAAAAAAGTTATACAAGGACTCTAGGTTGAGAACGTAAGTATCAGTACATACTTTCTCAACCTCAAGTTTAACATTTGACTGCATTATGTGAAATTTTAAATTGAGCATTACTTGACAATCACCCTGTATACAAGTTGATTGCGCTGGTCCCCACAAATTTTGCTGAATGTATGTGAATTGTTGATTAAATTTAATTACAAGGCCATTAAGTTTAGCCTTTTATTCTATTTTTGTCTATCACATCAAGATTTAAATTAATTTGCAGTTTTAATATTGCTGGTTTAGTCATTATGCAAAACCACATTTGTTAATGCATAATACAATACTTTCTGTTGTATCAATCATATTCCTGTCACATGATAAAATTGTCTATTAGTTAACAATTACAATAAGTAATATATGTAAGCATACAATTGGTACTTTATCTTCAGTGTAGTCCAGCGTATTTAGATACAAAGTATAACCTGCATTTTAGCTTTACAAGTAAACTGCAACACTGTATCTATACCAGATAACTGATACCGTTGAGGCTATACTAATCAGACTTTGCATTTATTTATGTACAGAAGCAAAATCATTGCAGTTATGCAAAACTTTAATGTCTACATAAAATGTTATGCTTCTATGATACCTATTTTGTATTATGAAGAAAGGCAGTAAATATTAATTTGCTCAAAATTTGGGTTATATCAGTGATATCTTACTGCAATGGTAAATAGTCAATATTGTAAGGTCACTGAAAGCTTATGTGATACCGAAGGAAGCATTGTATTGTACGTTGGCAGATGTAGCCCTAAGGTGAAATGACTCTATTACCAATAATAGAAATACTAAAAAAGTTGATGTGATGGAGAAAAACTTTGCTTCTGATATTTCTAGAAATGAGTTGTTTTATTTATTTAGTGTATTATTTTGTTGTGTTTTGTTGACCAGAAAAAGTGTTATTTTGTTGACCAGTGTTATATACCTTATTTGAAGTTTAGAAGTCATACTGCAGTGACTAGTTTGTGATTAAGTTTTGTATTTAGAATATTGAAGCAACTTTGGATCTCATTGAAGGTTCAATGAGCGTGAGAACAACACATCAAACTTGGGATCCATATTCAATAATAAACGCTCGTGATTTGATTAAAATGCTTGCTAGAAGTGTACCTTATGAACAAGTGATTATGTGTTTTTTTTGTGAAACAGAATAAGTTAATTCACTGGGTTAGGTCTGTGCCTGGGGGGGCCAAACAATGGCCTGTTAGCTGCATCCGGCCTACCAACCAGTTTAATTCAGACTGCCAAACACCTTGACACATGGTGTGATTTTATTGTTATTATTTTACTACAATGCAGTTTAACAAACTATTTTTGCAAAGGTATATGTAAATGGAATTGCATCCAGCCCTCCAGTATTCAGGCAGTCACAAATATGGCCCTCAGGTCAAAACGTTTGCCCTGGTCTATGCCATGCATTAGATGGCTATGAAGCAATATAATAAGTAAAAATGTGCAATATGGTATAGTGCACATGGCGTGACATTACTTGGGCTTAGATTTGTGTTTACAGCTTATCTGTATGTCTGCCACTATTCTCTCACGTTCAAGCCAGACTTTTTGTTGGAAAATCACTGCATTTTAATTTTCAGATGCCCGTTTTGACATACTAGTGTTATGTTAATGGAGTTTTAAAACTTGCAGTCGATTGTTGCAAAAGAAGGAACAACTACCACCACACCACAGCGGCTATACGCTTGATTATTATTATTATAAAATGGACATGCTAGCTTTTATCCAAGTTTATCAGTTTTGTTTCATCACAGTTTAGGAAACTCAAATAAACATTTTTATATCTCCAGCCAGCAGTTCTTCTATTACGTCTCTGGCAACCTTTATCAAGTTTAAGGGAAAAACAATTGTGTAAACCAGGGGTGTGCAAACTGTTTTGCAAGTGGGCCATTATCACTTTCTTAGGCGATTCAGCAGGCTAAAATCTTTTTTTTCTATATGTCAATATCAAAGGCATGGTTATTCCGCTAAATACCTTTTTTTGAAATTAAACTCAAGAAGGCAAAATTTTTAAACAGAAGTTTTTTTGCTGTCTCATCACAATTGTAAAAGAATTTTTGAACAGAAATTCTGTTTTTTTCTTTTTGGGTGATCAATCTGAATCCTGAACACAAGTTTCATCATTCTGCTGACTGTGCCATATCATCTCATGGTCTGCAGTTTGCACAGCTCTGGTTAAACAGCAAAAACCTTAAAATCTTAAAAGATTACTTATTTTTTGTAGGCTATTCGCATTTTTGATGACAAAGTATTTTGTGACGTCATAAAAATTGGAAGCTTAGTGCGGAATAGAGAAAAGTTTGTAAAACGTCGACAGCGCTTAATTGGACCAAATGGTGCGACATTAAAAGCTATGGAACTGCTCACAGATTGCTATGTATTGGTTCAAGGCAACACAGCTACTGCTATCGGTCCCACAAATGGTCTTGCTGATGTAAGTTAATCTGCGCTCTGAAAACTGAAGTGGTTAAGAGCTAAAGTAGAGAATTGTATAACCAAATTTATTGAATTAGACATTTTTCACAGTAGTCTAAATCCATTGTTTTTCAATTGGGTTTACCATACATTTCAGGGTGTACCAGAATTTTTCAAGGGTATACAGGGGTGTGCCAGTTTTTCAAAAGAAGGCCTCTTTCTGGAGAATAATTTTGAAAAGCAAAGTATTTTAACTTAAGCTTTGGAAAGTAGCAATTCCTCCCGAAAAGGTCATCACTCTAAAATTGGAGTAGAAATAGGCAAAAATGAGTGTTGAAAAATGCCAGCGTAAAAAAAGGTCATGCCCTTTAATTCAACAGCAAACAGGTCAATTGTTGGGTCAAATTTTTCTGAATATCAGGAAAAAATGTTTCCATGGTGTACAGATTTTTTGAAAACTGTTCTAGGGTGTGCCATTACAAAGAAGGTTGAAGACCGCTGGTCTAATCAATAAGATCAAAGATAAAGTTTGATTACACTTAACCAAATAATTGACATGTTTTGTGAACTTTTGCTCATAATTTCACCTATAACTATCAAATTTTACATTGATTTGAATAATGCATTTGCATGCATCACTTCTATTTGAATAAGTGGTATCACCTGATGAGCCTCACGACGAAACAGGCTGTTGAGGTTTTAGTGTTTATTCTGTAGCGGGTATAAATAAAATAAATATATTGTGGCTCTAGCAAGTTTGCTCTTGAGCACTGTGAAGCCAATCATTGAAAGTTTGCTCTTGAGCACTGTGAAGCCAATCATTCTTTTTTGTATGATTTCACATGCATGTTGGTGATCTCCTAAAGCAAGTTAAATCAAAACATTAAGCTGCCTTCAAAGCAGCTTAATGTTTTGATTTAACTTGCTTTAGGAGGGATTCTGAATAACGTCTATACCAGTGGTTCTCAACCTTGTAGTTGTCACAGACCACAACTAAAGTTTTGTGTGGAGCTTGATGAACATACCATTGATTGTTATGCTACAGCTACTCAACTAAATTTTTTCGCTATCACCGAATAAAAGCTTGATATTTAGACTATTTAAGATATTGACCGTATTTTGATGTTATAGCAACTAATATACCACTAATGCATGGGTGTGCAATCTTTTTTGCAGGTGGGCCAATTTCAGATTTCTTGGAAATTTTGTAGGCCAGTCAGAGTTTCATAATTCCATAATGCTTCTGCACACACACACAAGCTGTGTGGAAGTGGCAGGTGGTAGTGTTCATCCAAAAAGGTGGTGAAGACTTTTTTTTATTTGGAGATATCAATGACTACTTTCCATCCAACATTTACACTAAATTTTAAATGTGTGGACTTTTTTTTAGGAGATCATTTATTCCAAGATGCAATTGATAGATTTTCCATCCAAAGCCACAAAATTTTTCATCGAGGGCTGGATTTGGGCCACAGGTTGCACACCACTGTGCTAATGCCATCAATGTAGTACTTACTTCATAGTTCAGTGGTCCCCAAGCTTTATTCTAAGCGATCCTAACTTGACAATGGATTAAGTGTGCAAATATTGTTGACCCTGTCGATATATTCAAATTTTGCATTCATTAATTTTCGTTCACAAATGGATGTAAAGACCTTTTTCAAAGATCAAGCAATATGTTTGAAGCCTGGATTTACGAATTTTCTTTGACCAATAAATGTGTATGCCTTTTATTTCGGAGATAAGTTTTTTAATGCCACAAGTGACCCCCACTTGAGGTGACGACTCACAGTTTGACAACCACGGTCATAGTTAGTTATGTAAACCATCAAAAACTGTGATCAAAAATATGACTAACCATCTGGAGAATGAATTGTTTTTTGGTTTATCAAAGTTCACTAAACCATTTACAGATCTTCTGAATTCTTTCTGCAGGTCTCAGTTAGGAAAGGAACCACTGATCCATACGTTGGTTTGATTAGAAACATTTGTTACTATCCCACCCAAAATGAAGCGATAGTGGTATTACTCGAATTATTCTTATCAGTTATTATAGTTTATTGCTCTGACTCGGTCATTTAGATCTTTGCTGTCTAATTGACTAACTACGTATGTTTCTAATTCAATAAATTTCTAGTAAAGTTTGTTATTTGTAGGTACGCAAGGTAGTAGTTGATGCGATGAAAAACATTCATCCCGTTTACAATATAAAAGCGTTAATGATAAAAAGAGAATTGGCAAAGGATCCGAAATTAAAAGATGAATCATGGGATCGGTTAGTAACCATTTTTTTGTATTTACCATCATCAGAATGGATGTCCATAATAATGACCTGTAGGCAGCGTAGTCAAATGGTTTGGACCGCCATCTGTGACAGGTTTTTGGCAACAATGGTGGTACGTTGAAACCTCACCATGCTCTGCGATTGTGTTCTTAGGAAAAGCACTTTCTGGCAATAGCCCTGCTTCATTGCACTGCTAGTGCCAATAGTAGTTACTGTCTCGAAGCCGGCCTAGACAGAGATGTTTTAGCGTTGCCAAAAACTTTTTTCCATTACCGGAGGATGAAAATTGTTATGTAACTCATCGTAACAGCAAACTACGTTGGTGAAGACATAGTTTATAATGTACAACTAGCACCTACTACTAGATCGGACGTGAACTTTTGGCTTAGTGTATGTTTTATTGTATTCAAGTATACTCACTTTATTCGTTTTAGTTTTTTGCCTAAATTTCAAAGAAAAAGTGAAAAACGAAGAAAGAAGTTAATAAAAAAGAAAAAAGACTACACGCCTTTTCCACCACCGCAGCCTGAGTCTAAGGTAATTTTATTCAAAAATTTTTTGGGTAAGGCTGTCTTGTTGAAAATAAAGTGGTAGTATCTCGTCAAATAAGAGATAGCAACTGTTTGATGCAGCTTGTTTTCATCTGACTCTATGTCGCTACCGATAAGGGCGTTACGAAAAGTTTCTGCCAGAGCAGGTTATTCGCAGCCACTTACTGGACGTTATATTTTTGCGTGTTGCTTTATTGTATAGCGATGGAACTCAAACTAGAGTCCACAAGGAATTTTCAAGCAGTACAAAGGCACTTAAGTTTTAGAGTTTTAAACTCACTTATAGGGCCCCACCAGAAGTTACTCTCCGAAAAAAAGATTAATTTAATAAAAAGAGGAAACTAATGGGACCCTACCATCGGTTAGGAAGCAATTTATCCCTGATGAGGTTCTCCATTACTTTCAACAAGCAAGTGGGGTTTATCAGTTCAAAACATTTGAGAACCGCTGTTGTAGAGTATCTAGTCTTGGTCTGTTTTGGAACAATATTGCTTACTTGTGGTTTCTATGTATGAGAAAGGGAAGAACTCTTCCAGTTTTTGAGTTACCAATTAGTGAGAGCTTAATTTAACAGAATAACCAACAAAAAACGTCAAAGCTTTTCGTTCTCTCAGAGGAACTTCACGTTGGCGAAATCGTATTGCGCTAAATAGTCATTTTACCGCAATTTCCAAGTGCTTCATTGTTGAGATTGCGATAGAATTGCGTCGTGTTGGCACCGGAAGTGTTGACAAAATATTAGCTTTTAACGGTCAAAACACAAGTTGTTCCATACATAGTAGTGAACGCTTTTCAATTCTTAAAGATTGAAATATGACTAACGTATTTTAAGAGCAAAACTAACAGCTCTGATAAAAAGCTGTATTGTGTTTGTATTCTGGAGCACATCATTGTTGTTTCAGCTGGATAAAGAGATTGCTAGTGGAGAGTACTTCCTCAAAGAACATGAACGTATGCGACGAAAACAACAAAGAGAGCGTGCTCAAGAGGTAGGCCAGATAGGAGGTTTTGAATGCAATCAATGAAGATCGTGTGTAGTCCTTAAGTTACATGCGACATTTTGAAATGGAGACTAATTCCTAGGCAGTCTTAATTTCTTGGTGAACTATTTTAACCATTTTAGGTACTTCATTTTACAGTGAAAAAAGCACTACTGTGTAATGCTGCCTTTTTGTAGGGAAGCAATTCCACTTAATGATATTTTCAGAATTTTTCCGTACATTACAGCAGCCTTCCAACCCTCCCAATATTAATCTTTAAGACTTACAGCTCGTTTAGAGTAGACCTGTACCATTCCGCTTGTTAACGCGAACCAACGTTACGGTTTGGATTACTGCGGAAGTACGCGTTCAACTTGGCAAATTACTACAACTGTGGTTATTTTACTCGTAGTAGCAATGAACTGTAATGACAGAAGGCATATTGAGACTTTAGAAATTAGTTTCTTTCTGCTTACGATTGTAATTGCTTGGCATAACTGTACTTCAACGTAAAAATTTCTTGTGAACATCGGATAATGGTAGGCCTGAAAAAAAAACTGAACATTTTCAAACTCATTTTTGGAAATTATGACTGCACAAACTCTGTTTCATAGTTTTACATTACTTCATGCCAATGCCGTTTGCTAGTTTTATGAGTGAAACTGCGTGGCTGTGCTTTTCCCCAAAAGCACAGCAAGAAAATTTGCTGCTTCATTTTATCCTAGCCTTTTTGTGCTGAACAGTGAAGCTGTGGCCTGTGCATACAGGTTTTGAAAATTTTGGTTCTACTTGGACAAGATTTAAACCAGCAACCTACTTTCTGCATTCGAGGCAATTTTTACATAATGAGTAGGCCTGCCAAGCAGATATGAAAAAAAAGATGTGAAAGCTTTCAATGCGATTTTGTTTCGGAGTTGAATTCGAATCTTACGGGGATGCACTAAATACAACTTCCAATATCAGTACAATGAAACTTTGTTATAGCGCCCCCCGATTTAACGCGACTTTGGATATAGCGCGATCAATCGATGGACCCCAAGTTGGTTAGAAACACAGAAAGTGGGCCCGATTAAGATTCTCCAACTTAAAGAGTATTTTAGATTTTGCTAGAGGCCGGAAACATGCCTTTTTTAAACAGTGTGCAATAGACACTATCTTTAAAAAGAAATTAATGGTAATATGGGGGTTTGCTTAAATTTGTGGGTATACTATATTTACTGTGGTTTGCAAGTGATGTTAAAAATAGAAATGGTTTTGTTTTTGATTCCGATACAACGCGACCCC
The DNA here is from genome assembly GCA_963675345.1 of Trididemnum clinides. Lineage (NCBI taxonomy): Eukaryota > Metazoa > Chordata > Ascidiacea > Aplousobranchia > Didemnidae > Trididemnum > Trididemnum clinides. Next base: position 25,655,419 of record OY776290.1, on the reverse strand, counting down.
GCTTTTTACGCGATGACTTTTTACGGACTCTGACGATCACGTTATAACGAAGTTTCACTGTACTTGATGATTTCATTCTAATTGCCAATTTATTGTTGCGGTTTTTACCAGCTTTTGCGATTCAGAAAAAATATTTTCCCATCCAAATTTTATCTAGGGCCAACAAATTGAGTGAAGGAAACACCGAACATTCATTATTTACCTTACATTAATCTTTCCTTTATCAAAGGACCCAAAAATGTTTTCATACAATAAACCCAACAAATTTACCTTTTATTACAATAATCTAACAGATTTATAACGAAAACAAAATCGACCTTGCTTGCCGCAGACGAACTTGGTTATTTTGCAGTATAGCGTTATGGCTCAGAAAAGCATCGCTATTATAGTTAGAGAATAGATTTTGCTATAGTAACAAAATGACATTTAACTGACCCACTAACGAAGCTGCTTTTATGAAAAAAGCAAGATTTAGGTCAAATTGGATAACAGTTCTAGCTTAAATGCAAGCATCGGGCAATATTCTAACTTTTCTAACAAGCTTGACACTTAGCATCAGTTAGTTCCTAGCGCGCAAACAAGACGCAAAATAGCAAAGTCTTTGAGACCTAAACAAAACTACAAAAATAGAAATAGCAGCCCCATAGATACAGACTAGTATAGGCATGAAAGTAAAGGATAAAGAGACTGCTGCCTGTAGATTCCAGACCCCATATGCTCCGAAGTCGTCACTTTAAAAAGCTAATCCCCAAAATAAAGGTCTTCATCCTTGTTTTGAGAGGAAAATGAAAAAACTGTCGCTTGAAAAGTTGATCCTAAATAAAGGTAGGGTTTCTGTCTAGAGATGAAAATGTTGTGAGACCCATATATGAAACAAAGTGCTACGCTTATGCAAATTAATTAAAAAGTTTTTGTTTGTGCTTTATTGGCAAAAGTCAGTTACAAGTTTTTATATAGGGTGGACCACAATGATGGGACGCATTTTAAATGCTATTTTCTCAGATTATAAAAACCACACAGAGTACTAAATATATTTATTTCATTACAGAGCACTGGAGTTTTACGTGTTATCTAAGATTTGAATATTATATTAAGTTTTTACTACTTTCAAGTATTAAGGTATTTCACGTATTTTTTATTAATTGTGGTGACCATAAGTGCTGTATGTCGTTTCTATAACCTGAGAAAATGACATTTAAAATGTGTCTCATTATTATGGTCCACCTTGTATTAGCTGCAATAAAACCACTGAAGTATATCCAAAAACTTTTGTTCGAGCAATTTAAAACTTGATGTTGCTGGATTGGTTGTTCGTTAAAAGCAAAGCTTATTTATGCAATAAAGGTTAACCAAACAATTTTGCTGCAAAAGAGTTCCTTCCGTGTTTGAAGCGGTAAAAGAACCTGTTTGTTTTCTCTACAAATAAGTTGCATCTGAAACAAGTACAGTTTTTACCGCATATAGTTCACCATGTAGTGACAAAACGTGCAGCCTGCCAATTCAGGAAAGACCACTTTTATTCGAGATAAGCGACGAGATGAATATTTAAGTTGAAAAACTGGCTTAGAAACACATTTATTAGTACTGCTTACTACCTTTGTTTCAATGCCACGTTAGCTCAACCCTTTTGACCCAATTCAACTTGACAAAATGCTCAATAAAAACTCGTATACAATTGTTTCATAAGCAGAAATACTAGTAAAATGTAATGTAAGGCTGTCATAGTTTCCTTCAAGGTATTATTTTTTGTTGATTTGGCGACTTATTTGGGCACGCGCCAACTTTATGGCAAGGCACATGTTATCAAAAAAGTTTTTTAGTTATCTGAATGGGAGCAACAAAAGGAGGCTGAGTCAGAGCTTCAACTTTACGTATGTCCCATCTCTCCTCATTACTAAAACCTGTAAAAAGATTCAGCTTTAGCTGGTTGAAATGTTGGTCAAGGTCTCTCAGATGCGGTAAAGAGTGAATTTGCAATTTGCATTCTCCTCTATCGCCAGTGTATCAAAGTCATAAAACTCATTGTTGAAGGCAGTAACTTGTAAACTATCTTCAGAACAAATTAAGTAGAAAATGCTGGGCAACTCTATGATACGGAAATGCTTAGTTTAACTGAACTCAATTATTTCTACAATTTCCTTACTCCATTCTAGTAGTTTTTTCAATTATTCGGTAATTCTCTATTGTAAAATGAATTTGTAGATATTTGTGTTTCCGTAATTTCATCTTTAGTCTAACCTAAAAAATAAAATGTAGCTAACTGCTAGTAGCAATCTTTAAAACTTTAAAGACATGCTAATTTCTACTTTCCAACCTAAAAAACTATCATCTGTTCTGGCATTATTTACAAGTCAAATTTTAGCCTAGGCTTCTACGTCAGCGCCAGTTTCCAAAGGTCAGTTCTGATTTTCACATTTTTACGCAGGTTAAACAATATTGTCCGCTCCGGACCAAACGCTATCAAACTAGCACACGTTCACCAACATCAGTTTTTGCGTAACATTAGCAGCATAAAGAAAAGAGTAAGAGCGAAAAAAACGCCTCGAAATATGTGCAGGGTAAACTCTGCTTAAAAGCTAAATTGTTGAATGCATCAAGCCCATAATGCTGCATTGTACCTTTGGTTTGATTGGTTTGTTGTGCAAAGTTTGATATTTGAACTCGCTAAATTTTAGGTTGAAAACGCGAAGAAGCATCGCAAGAAGCGGATGGAAATGTTTATTCCTCCTGAAGAAAAACCTGCTAAAAAGGAAAAACGCCAACCGGAAAAAACTGAGGTTGATATTGAAGCCCTGAAACGGAAAGTGAAGAAGGCGAAAGTGAGTTTTACTTTTCAACTGCGTCCAGTTTTTTTCGGGCTGTTGTGGTTGCCCTCCTCTTCCTCGGGATGGAGGTACGGTACGAACGGCACTTCAGGTTCATGCCGTCAACCTAATTGAAATTAGGCTATGGGATCTTTTCCGGTCGCCAAGAACCCTTAGCTCAGGGGTGTCAAACTCATTCAGTGCTGCGGGTCACATTTACATACCTAGATTTATACGGGCCAGACTCTGTTGAAAAAAAAATTGAGCAGGCAAGACTGTGTATCAATGGTTCTCAAACTTATTTGTCTTCTGGCACAAGAAACCAATTGATCAAATTTTGTGGCACACCAGCCACGAAAATCTATTCCTATGGATGGTGACTGGCATTATTTGGAAATCACCACTTCTCCAGGCAACAATCTCCCAAAATTGTGTGATGGTTACCAAAATGTCATTACCTCTCTCACCGTAACCTGCAATGCCACCCGCCCACCCGACTTATAGCAGTTGTCGACCATTACTTCATGGCAGCATTTTCTCAATTTTGACAGAAAATTTGTGTAGGTATAAAACACTTTAAAAAGACTCGCGGCACACCTGCAAATCTTCCGCGACACACAGTTTGAGAAACATTGCTGTATTTATTTCTTTTTTGGAGACTAATGCTTTCAATAGGAATTTTCTCGCATTTTTCACTCAATAGCTACTAGAACTTTTTTTTGAAAATGAATCTTCTCATCACGGCGACGGTGGCTATTTTCACGCCATTTTAACTTAAAAGATTTTTTTTCTTTCGGAGAACAATTTTTCGAAGACCAAATTCAGAAACCAGGCATTTGCTCTGTGCCACAAAATCCTTACGCGGGCCAGAAAAAATTACGCCGCAGGCCACATTTGGCCCGCAGGCCGCCAGTTTGACATCCCTGCCTTAATTAGCACTGATATAACTTTTGTTCGAGGTTGTCGGTACTATCGGCACAAAGCTTTTTCCAATAAGAAAATCGCTGTAAATACTTTAGCTTTAACCAATATCAGGCCGAAATTTGGCATTGGTCTATGCTCGTGCAAAGCGGTACAAAGTGCAACCCATGTATTTGATCAGAAGAACTGCTTCCGCCATGTTCCTACCTAAGCCTCGTTAAGTTTTTTTTTGTTGCCCTATGTGCTTAGAATATTTTTGGCTGTGTATTGTACATACGCTCGTACGTGTGTATGAATCAACGCCAAAGAGTCGTGCGCTTTAAGGTGTCAAGATATCGTTTGGGACAGTCAAATTTTTCCCGCTAGCTGTCTGTTTCTAAAGCATCCATTTTTTCGCTAGCCGGCAAAAGCTTCACAGTGACTGTATTGGCCAATGGATAATTGGACATTATTTTTGTGAAACGGGGTACCTTTGAGCAATATTTAAGTTTCTCCTAACAATAGCATATTTTTGTGTAGAAACTTCGAGTTCAACCTACAAAATCAAGCGCTACAAAAACTTGATATTCGATAGCAAGTACATCCTGTCGGGAACGCATTTTCAGTTTTATATCTGTTTACTGTTTGGGATGAGACTACGCGGAATTGGTATTTTGCAATGGCTGTATTTTCGAAATTTTTTCTTGTTCCATATATTCTTATTATACAAAAAAAACTATTTGCTTCAATGTTGGCACTGGGCAAGGTTTGTAGCCGCATCTAAATGCGAAGCAAGATTTACGTTGCGAAGAGGAGCTGAGTGAAGGATTCACATTTATCCTCTCAGAATTTGCGTAATTTCAGCTTTTGTAAAACTAAACGCCGCATCCCCTCTTGTGTGGTGTAGGATCATCTAGTGTGTAACGACCTTTGTATCATGGCGTCGAGCGAAAATGTAGTAGCTTGTATACCCATTAGAGCTAATAGAAAGCAGCCGGGGCCCCTCCATTGGAGTCGGACCAAGCTAGTGCCGAACCTGTAGCAAAAACATTATATTTGGACTCGTCCTGAAACTCGCTACCTTGCTAGGATCAATTGAAATAACGCAAGATCCGGTTCAAAGGTGCAAGAGTTACCAGAGCGGTAGCGCCACTTTTCGGTTCATAGCTTTTCTGTGCGATTGCATTGAGCAGCTTGAGCTATTTATAAAATACATGAACAGGTTATTTAGGGGCCGAAGCTCAAGGTATACATGAATTAAAGTCTAAGCCATAATTTGAGATTAAGTTCGTAGAAACATTTCCGTGTATCATGTTTCAGTATGGTACGTTCGGTTCACAGAAAACGTAAAAAGCAACGGAAAGAAAGTGAATGAAGAAATCAACAAACTTTTTTCTAAGTTGGTGTGACAAAATTAGGCTGATACATCTTGTAATACATGTAGCAATATGCAGTCGGAATTTAGTTAGCTGAAATCGGTAGTGACCAACCAAGAGAAATAGAGTTATGAGAAGCAACCAGTAAAGAAGTCAAGAAACTTTCAATGAAGCAAGCTCTAATGCCAGCTGTTACAATTCAAATAACGAGAAGAGCCAGTGTGAAATAGAGAATGAAAAATTGACTGAGATTTCAGTGGAGCGGTAGGTACCGACCAGTGGCACAACATACTCCAATGCCACCTTACGTCAGGGTATTGGTCTCTTACAAGCAAAACGCCCTTCGAAATTACGTGCAGAAGAGCTTGTCTTTGTAAGCTCCGTTGGTTTAGCAAACGCTCTTCCAAATAAAAAGTTTCCACAAAGCATACATAGGTATTAGAAGGTAAATGACGAAGTACACGGCAGAAATTGACTACCATGAAGCAAACACAAGCAATCCTTTTATTGCTTTCCATGTCGCTTGTTTGTCTCCTTAATCAAAAGTCAGTTGCCTGTGTCAGCATTGACCACTCCTAATGGATATTAAGCTTCTATAAAGTGGTCAAAACTCTGATCGTGAGCCGCAACATGAACGAAGCAATGTACTACAGCGAGTTACCTTGTCCGACATGAACTTGAACGACGTCTCAATAACAGAAGAATGACAGTCTTCTTGAGAAAACATTTAAAGTAGAATGTCTCTAATTGCAAACATCCTAAAATGCATTATTGGCATTGTGTTACTTTTGGGAGGAAGAGGACTATTTTTTGAGGGTTTTCTCAAAGTAGACTATTGGAGATAGAAGCAATGGTAACTTCCTTGACCGTAAGGAATTACTCTCCCCCTATGGCAATGTCTTGGGAGAAGATGTAACGCGCCAGAGGTGGACAGAGTCATCAATTTTAGGATCCGCATCAAATCTTGATCCGAATACACTACTTCTGAATACTGATCTAGCTCCTGTAACGGGCTACAAAATCTGAACCCTAATCTTGGTCCGGCTCCTAAAAGCTAACTCCAATTTTTTTCATTAAGCTAGATTGACTGCAGTACCTATAGCAGAGTAACTTAAGAAAGCCTCTCTGTGCATATCATCACTTTGGTAGTAAAAATTAGCTTTAAATTAAGAGCTAGCATAAGCAAAAACATACATGAAGAAAAAGACCTATTTTGACTCTTAAGTATAGAAGCACTAACTAGATGCCTATTAAGTATACTAATTTCTGACGCTCTATCAATGTGTTTCCGGTTTAATTATTTATCAAAAACGTTTCGCTCTTGAATCTGATATTAAAAAGCCGATCCACTCTTAAATCCGAAATTTTACACAAATTATGCCGGATCCGACTCCTAAAATCCTAATCCTGGCCACCTCTAACGCGCGCACATAAAGGTAAAAGACATTAGGTACAAGACACTATCTTTTTCTAAATCTCATGAGTTTTTATTGGAATGCTTGGTGTAGGTGAAAGAGCATATGATGCAACAAAGACTGTCTTTACAGTATTTTGCAATTATTGGTGATGCCACTTCTGACTTTTCATGAAGAGCAAACCATATTTTTGTTGCGATACGTTCAGTAAGACGAAGAACGGTTTTTGATGCTTAGTCAGTTTAATTGTGCTAGGAAAACAGGAAAGAAAATAGCTCAAATGGTTATAAACAAACACAAAGGATGACCACAGTATTCCCCTCGTGGATTGTGGGGCACGATTTTATGATGATGATGTCAATATGGCTGGAAAGCATAAAGATGCAGTGGCTAGAATTCATGCACAATACCCTGCAGCCATATTTGTGTCTGGTGGGCAAGGCCGGCGGAAGGTTATCTTGCATCCTAGGCAAACTTTAATTGTGCCACTCCATTGCATCACGTTTCACTTTTATAAGTAAGTAAAAGTTATAAAATTTTTCCGGTATCTGTAACCCAAATCACTATTCATTAAATTACTGTAATAGATAACAGTCAAAAATGAAATGCTGGTCAAAATTTACATAATGCTGGTACATTGATACAGCTGTTAAAATATCATTGTCTGTGCTGTTTTTTTTGCAAATTTTATGCCAATTTCGCTATGTCGAGCGCGGAAGCGTATTGAGGTTTCATAGATATCGTAGCTAAGCCATTAAGCATATTCTGAAGCATTGTAGAGCGTACAAACGTTTTGATAAGTTTCAGCTGAAAAAAAGCTTCGTTCGGCGCTTGCCACGAATACCGGAAGCGCCTGTAGAATTCGCATAGCAATTGAAGCATTTGGCACATTGTGTAGTGTTTACTGCACCAGAAACGTCAGCACACATTGAGGTGTCATAGCCTTTGGTCTTCCAGCCATTGTTGTTTGTTCATAGCTAAAGTCATTGCCGTCTACTATGCCTTTGTTTTCTCCATGAGTCAAAGACTGTTTCCATATTTTGAAAAAAATCAAATTTCTAGTAATGTCTTTTCTGTTAAACTAAATATACAAGAAATTGAATAGCAAAGCGCACTGCTAAAGTTCTACAAACCTTTCTTCAATTGATTCTATAGCCGTGTCTGAAGCAGCAAGGAATTACATATCCGCCCTAAATTTTTGCATTGGACTACTTAAAGTCTCTTTCGCTGTCTCATCCTTCTTTTCGTTGCTCTGCCGTTTTATTTTTTTCTCCTGACTGGTTCTTTTCAAATAGCGAAGGAGTTTTCAGTTCTTTGGCAACTTCAATGTCATTTATAAAAGTTGTTCAAAGCCTTCATCGGACTTGCATCTCTCAAGGAAACTCTTCGAATCCCTCAAAGGCATTGTTGATGCGTTCAAATCAACATCATTGCTGACTGCAACTGCAAGTCCGTATGCTTCAGCATTGGAATCATTTCCAGACGAGCCCACTACCCTTTTGTCTTACAAGATTTCCATCAGAGGGTCATGCACATAAATAAGATAGTACTTCATTGGTTTCAAAGCATCATGGCGACTTTTAAAGCCTTGGCAGCAATCACCAGAAACATGTCGCTTTGGAACTTCCTGACACCAAGCAGAAGCTGAGAAATAATTATAAATTTTTAGCAACAGATTGGAAAAGTATGTTTCTTCCTGGCAAGATTTAGCAGCGTCATTCGCAACTAAGTTTAAGGAATGTGAATTGCAAGGCACAAAAATCCTTTGGATGGATGTTCGGTACTCTGTTTTGTACACCATTTACTTTACCTCTCATTTTACTCTGACCTTTATAACCTTGGACATGCCGATTGCCAATGGATAAAACCATTTGCTCAAGTTCACGCAGAAGTGTTTATGTTAAAAAATCATCAAATGGAAAATGTAAATAGTAAAAGCAAAATATTTCAAAAACTTCAAAGATTCCATTGCCAACAAAATTTGTTAGTGACTCGATACGCCAGGTTTTGCACGGCAAGAACTCTTTGTCTCCAGTAATTTTCTTGTTCCCAAATTTTCCGCCGATTAACAGTATTAATTGTTTCACCTTTTGATGATTTTAGTTCAAATTTTCGCCAACTATGAAAATGTTGTGGATGTTGGTAACTTTTCTCGTGAGAAGATAGAGTTGCTCCAATAATTTTCCATTCTTTTAAATCGCTTCTTGCAGAGTTGATACGCCAAAATTTTTGCGAAACAAATAGCAACAAACGCATAAAACAGCATCGTCCGCACAGAACACACCAGCCACTCGCGACAAACTTCATCCCCATTCGGTGGTCTCCTCTTGTAGTGCACAATAGAAAATCTGCCATTATTTTCGCTTTCGGGGAAGTCATGTGATTGAATCGGCTTTGCACCTTCTTCAACTAGTGATTGTAGTACACGGTTACTTAAGCATTTTGGCCATTTATCAAGGTAACTTAAGCACCAGTATCGTTGTTGTTGTTGTTGTTGGTTACCCGACCCCTTCCGAGGGATGGGGGCATGGCGGAAGACCATGGAGCCCCAGAGGCCGGGTGACTCCCCAAGGTCTGGACCAGAGGTCGTAGAGAGACAGAGAGTCGCCAAAGAGTGAGCGGCGCAAAGAGTCCGTAGCTGGACAGTGCACAATAAGATGACAAGTGTCCTGGGACGAGTGTCCGCAGGCGCTGCAAGAAGGATTCTCGATTCTGCCAATCCTAGAGAGATAAGAACTTTACAGTAAGCTGTGTCCGTTGCAGCGTAGACGAGAAAGAACACAGCAAGCATGACGAGGGAGCACAAGTTCCTCGGTGGAAATCGAGGGAACTTGCGTGTCAAAGAATTTCGATGAGACAGTACGCCTCCAGTCCGAGAAAAGACAAGACTGGATACGAGAGATACGAGGAGAGAGACTACAAGGGATTGCGGAGGGCGGGAGTAGCGCTCCCCGTCTGTCCAGCTCGTCAGCCGCGTCGTTTCCCGGGAGAAACGAGTGTCCGGGAACCCATTGTAGCCTGATAGAACAGGAGGAAAGAGAAGACAGTTCCTGCCAGATCTGCCACAGAGTTTCAGGTAAAAGGAAAGACGGAGGAGAGGACAAAGCAAGAGTCAGACAGGAGGAGAAGAGAAAAAAAATAGCAGACTTGTTGGCGCTGCCGAGACCAGCAAAGAGCGTGCACAATGGCGCAGGCTTAAGCGGAAAAACTTGAGCATACTGGGCCTGTCGAAAAGGAAAGAGTGGCCTCAGTGCCACAGAGAGAGCAGTTGGCAAGTACGCAGAAGCCGTCCTTGCCAAAAGGAAAAGGAACAGAGCCGTAAGTCCAGAGTACCAGATCATGGGGGGGGGGGGGGGGGAGAGTCAAGGTGGGCGAAAGCCGCACCTTGGCGAGAGTGAGGGAGATCAAAGCGAGAGCATGGGGAGTAAAGGATGGACTCCACCGTGAAGGAAGGCAGATTCCAAGGAGGAAAGGGAGGGCTAGCAAGAAGAGCCTCCCTAGAACAAGTAGAAGGAAGCATGAGTGGGTGAGTGGACTCAAAGGCTCTCCAGGACGATCTGCAGAGTCTTGGTTTCACTCCAAGTCTGGCCAAACCTGAAATGGGAAAGGAGGTTGGGAAACGAAGAGCCAGTTTATAAGATGAAAGAGTGAAATGAGTCAGAGTAGCAGCCGGTGATGGCGCGACTGGCCACTCGATGGAGGCGCTCCAATTTGGTGAAATTGGTAGCGCTTAGGAAGGGAAACCATTCGGGTGAAGCGTAAGTGAGAAGGGACCGAAGAAAAAATTTATACAAAAGAGAGAGGGACTCCTTAGAGGGGCCCCATGAGGAAGCAGAGATACAGCGTAAGGACTTGAGACGTGGAAAGACTTTGGCCATGAGACGTGGAAAGATAAATGTTTAGAGAAGGAAAGAGTGCGATCGAAGGTGACCCCAAGAAAAGTTGGAGTGGGATTGAAACGGAGGGGAGAGTTTAATAAGAGGAGGTTGGGCTGGAGGTTAGCTTGGTGAGGATCCACTGAGAAGAAGCAGGCCTCACATTTGCTCGGATTGAGAGGAAGACACCAGTACTCAGACCAGCGCTTCAATCGAAACAGAGCTCCGTGTGAGGCCTCCACAGCAGCGGAGACCGAGGACCAAATGGCCAGATTGTCAGCGTAAAGAGAACAGCTGACGGAAGAAGGCAGAGAGGCCGGAAGATCATTAATGAAAAGAGAGAAAAGAACTGATCCTTGCGGAACACCTCGACGGACTCGAAAGGAACGGCTTTTGTGATTTTGAAGAACCACACAAGCGCGCCTGTCAGAAAGGAAAGATTGAGTCCAACGATCAAAGCAAGGAGGGAGGCCAGCCGAAATGAGTTTGTGGAAAAGGGCGGGATACCAGACAGAGTCAAAAGCTTTCGAGAAATCGATAGTAGAGAGAATCGTCTGAGAGCCGGCCTGGGTTTGTTAAACCTATCCGAAATGCACTGAGAGAGGTACAGAATTTGATCTAGAGTAGACTGTCCAGGGTGGAAACCGGCCTGGCGGGGAATGAGAATGCAATTAGATTCCAGAAAGAAGAGTAGACGCGATAATATGATGCGTTCAAACAGCTTTGATACGTAGGAGGTGAGAGAGATAGGCCGGAAGGAAGCAGGAGAGTCGAGAAGTTTTCTCATTTTGTGTATGGGAATAATGGAAGATGTCATCCAAATGGAAAGAAATGAATGCGAAGACTGGGAAAGATTAAAGATGTGAAGAAGAAAATCCATGCCAGAGCGAGGAAGGTGCTTTAGCATTGGATAGGCAACTTTGTCTGGGCCAGTGACAGTGGATGAGGAAAGGTTGGAGGCAGCCGCACGAAATTCAACGGGAGAGAAGGGAGAGCAAAAAGACGAGTGTGACTCCACGGGGCACGTCGCTCGGCGGAGCTCAGAGAGGTAGCCTCTGCTACGCAGAGCCTTTGACTGAGAGACGGAAAAGTGAGATCTCAGGTAAGCGTCCCAGAGGACCTAGACCGAAGCCGATTCCCTGGGAGAAGAACAGTTGAGAAAGTTAGGAGAGGAAGAAGACGGGGAAGGAAAGCCAGCGATAGAGCGAAGTAGAGAGTGCACAGGTTTAGGTGAGAGAGAAGAGCAAGTCGTCTGCCATGCCTCAGTCTTGGCCTTGGCGATGACTGACGAGGCGCGTCGAGAAGCGGAGATGTAAGCCTGGCGATCTTCATTACTTCTGTGAGCGGCAGCGAAAGCCTTGCGTCTTTCACTAACCGCTTCTTCCACCTCAGCAGACCACCAGGCTTCAGGAGGGCGTTTGATGCGGCCGAAAGGAACGGAAGATTTGGCCGCATTCAGTGCCAAAGAGGTAAAGAGAGCAGCAGCGGAGAAAAGAGATAGAGACGAGTATTCCTCTGCAGAGGGACAGTGAGAGTCAAAGTAGGTGACAAAGCCATCCCAGCGAGCTTTCTGAAAATTAAAGGAAGGAGGACGCTCGTTGGGGCAAAAGACCGTAGAGAGAGGGACAGATAGAAGAATTGGTAGGTGGTCAGAACCCAGGTCCTGAAACCTGTCCCAAGAGCAAGAAAGGGCAAGAGTAGAAGGAGCAAAGGAGATGTCAGGAGAGGAGCGACTGCCAGAGGAGCGATGGAGAAGGGTGGGTGTGTCAGGGTCATTGAGGGGGAGGAGGTCAGAGGAGATGACCCAGTCGAATACTTCCTCCCTGCGGAGGTCGGAAGTACCTCTTGAGTCCCAGAGGGGGTGATGGCAATTGAAGTCCCCAAGAATGAAGAGATTTCTAGAGGAGGGAAGGATGGAGGGAGAGAAGGAATCGGCTCTGCCACCCGTTGGAGAGGAGCGAATGAGCGGGAGGCGTACACATTAAGAAATGACACCGAGGAGAAGTTGTTAAGAGAAATGTTGACCCCTGCATAATCAGAGTAGGAATCGAGCGAAGAAAGAGAGGAGGTAGAAAGTTTAGAGAAAGATAGGCCCTGCCTGACGAAAATGATGACACCGCCGGTAGCGTGCGTGGGATCAGGAGAGAGAATGCCAGACCGGGAGTGGGTGCGATTAGAACGCAGAGCAGAGAATCCAGGAATTCGGAAAGAGGAAGATGAGTTAAAATTGAATTCCTGGATGCAGATAAGGTCAACAGGATGAGACGAGAGAAAGTGAAGTAGTTCGGTGCTCCTGGCTCGAAGATCTCCAGCATTCCATTGAAGAACCCTGAGAGAGTCAGCAGGGGAGAGGGGGTAGGAAGCGTAGAAGGACAGCCAAGAGCAAGGGACGGTGGTGAGGGGGCAGAAGGAGAGAATACAGAATGGGCAGACGGGGGATAAGAGGTTTGAAGACGAGGGTGGGGCAGAGTGCAGCATTAGCAGAGGGGGGCTAGATTGTACAGTGGAGGTGTACATGTCGGAGGAGACCGAGGAGAGAGTCTTAGTTTTACGAGTGGAGGCACAGAAGGGGGGGATGCAGCTCCAAGAGTGAGAGCTGTCAAGAATCTGAATTTGGAGAGGGAAAGTTGTGAGCATCTTAGATGGACCCATTTGGAGCAGGTGCAGCATTGCACTGACTTGCCCCGCCAGGTCACATTTCCAGCGCACACAGAGCAAGGAAAGATGGGGCCATGGTTGGGATGAACGTTACCGCTCATCAAGAGAAGAAAAAGAATAAGGAGACGAAGAAGGGCAGAAGATAAGAGAAAACAGGCGATCGATTTTAAGGAAACTGTGTGCTGCCCTTCTGCGGTTGTTCAGGGAGCAGCATAGCGAAAAAATGAAGGGAAGTGCTCGGGGTAACTGAGACCCTCGGGAAGTCCAACAGCCATTTCGACTCCACCCAAACGGGGTCGGGGACCGCACCACCACGTTGAGGCGGCTGTTGATTGGTGCAGAACAAAGGAAGTTAGCAAATTCAGACGTTTTTGCTGTTGAAAATAGGATTACATCACAATTTGCAACTTGCTGTCACAAGAATCCATTACTAACTGTTTATATACACGGAACACTACTACATATAAGAAATCAATATACTGAAATGAGAAATAAACACTATTAATAAACAAAGAATCTTCGTGGTCCCCACACGGAACCTTTTAAACTCACGGAACACAACTACACGTTTCGTGGAACCCCTATCGAAGAGCACTGATGTAGAATGATCAAAATGTTTTCGTCGTAATTTGCTTTTCAACGTTTTCAATCGTTTAACCAAGGTAGGTCAACTTTAATCGAATCATCATTTTATTGTCCAAACTACCTTTTTCTTTACCGGTAATCGATATAAAATGTGATGCTAGTTTTTCTTGTTCTCTCGCGCTACTGATATCGCACGTTTAGTCAAACTTATTGTGCAACTTTATCGTTTAATCCACATCGGGAAACGGACAAAACTTTTTCGCCTAGTTACTCTTCCAGTCGAATAACCTATGTGGAAGCGGTAGATTTTTCGCGCTTCTGCATCCCTGGTTGTGGCATCAAAGCAGGTAGCCGTGTGAATACTATGTCGTCGGATGTCAGGACCTTTTGGATGATAGCTCTCACACAAAACGAGTTATTTTTGAGCTTACGTTAATCTTGTTGTTTAATAATTTGCTGACGTCAACGTATCTTGAACTAAATTTCTATATTACACAGCTTTTTGAGTTCAGTTATATTTTGTAGCATTTCACAACAATTTCAAACAAATGGTAAATAATTTTAAGTAGTAGCAGTAGTTTTTGCATGAGGATCTACAGTTGTTGACTCATCAAAGACCTAAAATAAATGACCTCAATTAAAACACTGAAACGAATGAATACATTAGAGAAATTCTGCTCCAGGGAGTATCCCCTATCAAATGAACTTGAGATCTTTCTTTTTTCATTAACTTCGTAAAACACTGCGCTCTTTTCTCCGACAGAAATAAGATTACGGAGTCTTGGCTTTAAACCAGTACAATTAAACGGATTAGTGATTTTAACACAATTGGTGCGGGGTTCTTAGAACGAACAATCAGTTCTAAGCTGCATTTAACGTGCAATGTAAAATTACAACTTTTCTGTATTGAAAATCCACATAAGATCTCACTGTATTTATTTTACTCGGAAGCATTAAGAGTTCAGCCCTTAAGATGTGATGCTGCGTGCGGCGTGACCCAGCGCAACATTGCTTGCCCTCAAGCTCACTATTTAGGTTAAACTGTGGCTTGGATCGATCGCAATGACATTAATGGAAGACTGCCGATACCGATTTAAAAACAGTGAGATTATGTCGTAATTATTGTACACACCTAAGCTCTCCTAACATCTTGAAGTTTAATTCGTCATTTCTACCCAATGTGGAAATGAAATGGTCAGAGGGTCCGCTTCGAGGTGGATAGACCAGGTGCAATTAACTTGTCGAATCGCGCCAGATTTTCAATTTGCATTCAGGGCTACCCACTTGGCGTTCAGAACAAAATAAAGTGAAGAAAATGCCGTTGCCTTGTTCTTCTTCTTCGTCGTATGGCAGGGTATCTATGACCAGGTCAAACACAAGAAAAAGATGGGGACCGAGGGTTTATCCTTTTGCCATCCCAGCCTGCTGTGTTGCCTAGATCAGATGCTGGCCGTGACGGAGTTGAGCCAGCACATTGCTTCGTCATCCCAAACTGTCAGGTCCAATATTCCTCGTTGGCTTGTTGCACCCTTGGAAAAAGCACTTACTGGGATTTGTCCATCATTATGTGGCGAGGCCAAGCAGTCAACTCGCCATGGTGGCCCAGTCTGACTAAACACTAGCGTACAGAGCACGAGCAGATAACGCATAATTCCTCATTTCAGAATAGAAAAAATCTTGGCTTACTCTAGGAATGATTTTCCCGGTACGAGGAGTAAAATCGGTCATTTCTTCTTTCTCTGCAAAGTTAGACTGCCCCATATTCAATTCCTGTAAAATCAACTGCACTTTTCGTCGGTCATGATACTCGAGTTCCGCCCCGTAAAGATACTCAAAAGCTTTTTCTTCAATCTCGCACGGTTCGATTCCCAACTCACGAAGTCCTGGTGCTCCGGTTGCACGATCGGTGATATGTAGCTGTAAAACAACAGAATCTCCCTGAGAGTCGCATTAAGCTACGAAGAATCCCGGTGCGCCTTCATCAAAAAGGGCTTTAACCGTAGGTGCAGCCCGTAATTCACTGCCAAATCGTTTGCCTCTCTAGAAAGTACAAACTCTTTACTTCGCGACGAAGACCCCATAGCACAAGAGACCTAATGCGCGTGATGCACTTCTTTATCCACCACCAACTTCTCTTTACCAATAGAACATTTTGCAGCCACTTCTGCGCATGCATTACAAATTAGATGCACAAGCAAGTCGTACGGAATGTTAAAACAATTATAAAAACGGTTGTGTACGTGCTACAGTAAGCAATGTCAGTAAGAGTTTATGAAATTTCTTTAAAAGCAATGCAAGGCCTATTTTTAATCTTACCCTCTGTTTCCATCGTTTAGCCTCGCGTTAAATAGCTATTGATGTGCGTAATTGCAGTGATAACAACCATCGCCATCATCTTGAGTTAGAAGATTCCGAAATAAAACGTTCTACCGCGAGTTTGAAAGTTATATAATTAATTCTCTCGACACGTCATGCAGTGCGTTTCTTAAGGTTTTCAAAATACGAACTCCTTTTGAGGATTATATCATAGTTCATAATTCCTTTGCCATATTTACTTAAAACATGTGATCAAGCGTCAGTCACCTTGGATCATTTTTAGTAGAAAGCGAAATCTAGCAAAACATTGATTGCCCCTCAACTTTTCTTGATAAAAATGGCATTTACAAAACCTACACAAAATTCAGAGTGCTAGAATTTGTTGAGCTTTATGAAAGCCCTTTTAAAAATTCTAGTTTAAGAGTAACTGCGTAGCAGTGTAGAAAGCATATTGCTTATGTAGAATCCCACCTGCTTGTAAAAGTCAAAAGTCATCCACGGCGAATATTTGGACCCATGACGAGTAATCAAATCCAGAGCGCGCGGAAGCCAAACTCGAGGTTTGAAGCGTTTCCAGAAATAAAGCTCCACAAACTTGTGCATCACCTAAATTAACTTAACGTTACCAACAAGCTCAGCTTATCTTTTAGTACTGAAGTTGAAATACATTTTCTAACCAAACGACTAGCAATAACTCACATTCACGAGTAACTGTTGTTGCTGTGTTTACTCTTCCTTGGGGTGGAGATACAGCATGAAATGGTTCTACACATCCATAACGCTAACTTAATCAAATTAGGCTAAGGAAAAGCTGCAGTCCATTTCGAATCAGTCATGAATGCAATTTACAGACTGACAGACCAACCACGAACAAGGTTGATTGCCAAAAATGGGTGCACCAAAGTCGCCTCTTAAGACATTCTGGGTGAGCAGCTTCAATTTTTTAATCGAATGCAGAACGGTCAAATAACTGTTGCTAGCATCGTGGTCAAGCGGGTTTGGCTGCTGTCCATGGCAGCTTTGGTCATGGTTCAAACCGCACAATGACTGCATTGTTTAATCTTTAATAAAGACACTTTACGGCACATTCTCCGGCTTGCGGTAGAAGTTTGCTGTGCCGGCGGTAATGGTAATTTCAAAGCGGGGTAGAACGCAGAGATAAAAGTCCAACCAACAAAGTTTTTCGTGAATGAAGGATAAAATTATACACAACTCTGACAAAAATTATAAAAAGCTTCTGCCAAAACAGCTTTTTTAAACTCTGAATCAAAGTTCCGCTCCACCAACAAATCATTTTTTTTTTCTTATAATACTGAAGTATTTGCAAACGTAAAAAATTCGTTATGCTGCGCTATCACAATAAAAATCGATTTCATTGTCATAGGCTTTATCATTAATGGCTTCGCTGTTTTGAATACTAATCGTTTTGAGACCTCTACCGTCTCTGAGACCTACCATCACGTCTATTACAGGGTGTCCCAAAAGTAACCGAACCCAAATTTTAATAAAAATCAGATATCAAAACCAACAAACTTCTTGAACATATTTAGTATTTACAATTGTTCAAAATGTCTACCTTGAACTTCAGTACAATCAAGACATCTTTTGACAACACTGCGACATACTTTCTGGCAAGTTTCCTCTAAAATTTGATTCCATTCGTGCTGAATACTCTGTTTAAGTCGATTAATTGTCTTAGGCTTGCAAGGTTGATTAATTGTCCTAGTCCACGCTTGTTTAAATCTAAAGTCCTTCGCTGCATTTTTGAAAAATGTGGGTACCAGCAGCGCACACTGAGCAGGAATTAGGCAATGATGTAAGCAATAGTAAAAAAATACCATACAAAGACATTAAAAAGAAATTACATTTGTTAATTTTAATATCAAACTTTTATGTAAGTTTATGGTTCGGTTACTTTTGGGACACCCTGGAAGTATGTACCTGGAAGTATTTATACCCAGAAAGTATGTCGCAGTGTTGTCAAAAGATGTCTTGATTGTACTGAAGTTCAAGGTAGACATTTTGAACAATTGTAAATACTAAATATGTTCAAGAAGTTTGTTGGTTTTGATATCTAATTTTTATCAAAATTTGGGTTCGGTTACTTTTGGGACACCCTGTAGTTACAGAGACCCGTTAGCTGGTAGTACAAGTGGCACTTCAATCAGTACAGTGCACATCTACGACAAGTGTGGCGACTAACCAGAGGCACAGGTAAGGTTATCTGTGCTTCAGCGGATAAAAACAGTGAAGTTGCTCAGTGGTACCACGTCGTAAGAGATGATTTTGGACACCCACCAACGGCATTCTGTCTTGTTGGCGGCTAGGATACCAGTTTGCATTTTGTAGGCATAACGTGTTCGAAATTGACTGCCACTTCCCCTAGTCCAATCTCAATTAGATTTGTGTTATGAATCTGGGATACCGTTTCGTCCGTGACTCCGTCATAAGGAAGAGAGAACAACAAAGCAGAGGAATTGCCATGAAGTATTTGCGGAAAAGTTTGAGTTACAGGCAGCTTGGGTTATATATTCTTCTCCTGGGTTTGCGATAAAATATTTTTAGAGTTTAAGTTAGGAAAACTTGCGTTCGTTGTCAACGTGGCGCGGTGTACTTCAAGTACATCCGACTTGTCATCGAAAGGCCGTGGGATAAGTGCTCAGTTACGTGTGATGTGCAAATTTAAAGGTCAACTGACATGAAATTCACAAGATTCGATTTTAATTAAAATTCTTAATATTTTTATCGATATAAACTCATTTTTGACTTTTTTCCTTTATACAGTAGGCGCCGCTTATTATGACCATGGATAATATGACCAGCCGCTTATTGTGACCAATTTGGTAAGGTCCGGAATTTCTCCATTTAAAATCCTCCGTTTGATATGACCAAATTTCGGATAATATGACCAACATTTTCTCCATCTCTCTTGTTACAGTACAGTATTTTTTCCCGCCACGCACTTGAAACTTCACCTTTTCAACATATTGTTAAATACTGTACTTGGTTTTACCGTTACTTGTACTGTTACAATACTGTACTTTGTTTTCCTGCCAACGTCACTCTGTTACTTCGGTTGAACGATGAATTTGACGATATTTGGACTTTTGTGGCTTAAGGCCTCGATTCAAATGCGGTTATGGCGACTTCGGCTTTTATAACCATTCGGATATTATGACCAAAATGGTCTGGTCCCAAGGTGGTCATATTAAGCAGCGTCTACTAAATTTTTGTTTAGTCCTAGTTATTTACAGTTAAACATCAAATTTCTTCATTTCCTATCTTTTTTTCCCACGGTTGCGATGACGTCATTTGTAAACATCTGCTGCAAGCTTGTCTAAAGAAAGCTCGTTACTTTTAAATCCAGAGACTGCAATGTTCAAAGATGTGGCATATCAGTGATGGAAACAGTAAAGTCATTGTCAGCTTTTCTCAAGTTTGCACTCAGGCTAGTAAATGGTAGACCAGAAACTTTGAAAGTTGTTTTATATAGCCTAGGCGATCTAGGTTTTATCTCAAAGCTACAGGGTAAGCTGGTTACTTACCACAGTTATTCAGCAGTTAAATGTTTGTGCTATCAGACAATATGTTACAGTGTAGGTCTTCATAAGGTTATATATTGCTTTCAAGTTCTGTAAACATATTTACATATTAGGCCTGCACTTACTTACAGCTGTTATGAGAAATAGAAAAAACTAGTGTTTCACTTATGAGTATTTAGGCTTTGTAATATCTGATAATTTGAACATCCTTTGTGTCTTGAGACCATTTAGTGAACCATTGTTATAATCTGTTGGTAATGGTAATTTGCTCTGTTGGAACTTGTAATTCCAAATCTGGAAGAGACAAAAAGATAGCTTTACTTTTTCTTTTCCAAAAAAACTGGACTAGAGACGTATTTGGATATCAAAAAATGTATTTCAGTCAGTCAACACACTGTGAAAAGTCCTTGTTGAATCAGATTTTGATTTGAGCCGCTCATTTGCTACATCACTTAGATATCAAAAAACCTTAAGATTACAATTACAGACTGAAGCAATACCAACTGTTACTTCAGAGCCCCAAAAACTGTGAAGCCCAAAACAAAATCACCAAGAAAATCTAAAGCTTTAGAGAAACGCCAATAAAGGTTTGCATAATGGATTGCATTCATTGTGATTGTATTATTAAGTGTTTGAGTAGTACATTGTACTAGTTGGTTATCGGTTACCACTACCTTTAGATATTTTATTTGACCTTGTAAAATCCGTTAGCATAGTTCTCTTAGGTCAGTTTTTACATCAGAAAACCTGCTATTTATGTGATCATTGTCATTCTTTTGCCAAGGAACTTTTTATTGAAGAACAGCTGTCGTTTTTTGAGTTTTCTGGTACTTCTGGTATCAAAGGCGTTGGAAATTGCCTGATAGCAAAAACCTTTTGTTTAGCTGGTACACTATTTGACTGTATTGATGATAGAAAGCCATGCTCTATTTAGATCAGTGATAACTATATGTTACAGTAGATGAAGAATGATGCTAACTGGATATGAGTTACTAAGCTTCAATTATGTGTTAATTTAGTTTTTTTCCAGACTTTTCCCCGCTCTCCTTTACTTTAATGAAAACAAAAATCGCCGTCAAGCTACAAATTCGCGTGGTGAACCCATGTTAGGGGTTTCTTTTTCCAAAGGAAGAACCTCTTAAGGCGTTGCTAAACAAATAATAATTCATCTCACTTTCAGTAAGTAAACCCATTTACCGTCATTGTGCAAACGTTTGTGGTTGATTTCTTGCTTCCTATCAAAGAAGGTGTGGCTGACAAGTAGATACTAACTGATGGTTTCAAACACTTAGGTAGTTCAAACAGGGACAACTTCAATCTACAACGCAATTTTTTTCACCACAATAAGGTTATTTCCGACGATACTTTTAAAGTGTTGTTCCACATCGCACTGTTTTTCAAGTAATGCAGTTTAGTAAACAAAATTCTTCTTTTCTGCCATGGGGCAGAGGGCTGCCAGTAGTAACAGGCCGACTTGGTGGTGAAGTCAGCATTTTGTTAGGATGGCCAAACTTTTCCTCAACCCTTGTCACCTACATAATTATTACATGTTTGCTGAATTTTACATAGTAGCTGTTGCCGTTCGGCCATCCCCAGAAAGATGATAATTAAAAACCGCCACCATGTAAAATCATACTTGCCATTTGTACTTTATCTTTGAAATGATTGTGCTCATGTACCGTATTGCCGATCACTTCTGTTTTAACAAACCTTATCAGTGATTTTTTCTAACATGACAGCAGACTCTCTAATAGATTACGTTGAAGAATTAATGCGCAAAGTTACCTTAAGAAGAGAGGCGAATTCGGCTAATCAATTGGTTGCAGGTTCAAGGTTTTCCTGTAGACCTCCTCCACTGGCTGCAATTACAAAGGAGTCGGCACAACCAAAGTCTTCGCCGTTACAAATCTCGCTTCAATCTCAATAGCGTTAATAGCATTGCACTAGTATAGGAGTACAACTGGAGACTTTGTTTTGCTATTCTGCTCAGTGGTCATCTTCATTTGTTTTTATCCTCAACGCAGTTATGTAAAATAAGTTGGCCAAATTAGAACTTACTGTATAGCTTATTTGCGATTGTGCAATTATGTTTATTGATTTCATTAGCATGCGTATCTAAAACCACAGTAGTGTTCAGAGGTAAACTTTTCCCGAAGTTTTGTAACCACACATGCAGACTAGGATCTTTCTATTTTTCTTGCCAATTCTTTTTCATATCCACTGTGTAAATCTCCGATAGGCAATGTATCAACAAGTTCTAAAATAGTAGCATTTATTGGCAATCCTGCTGGCCACATCAATTAACTTACATAAAGCCTCCTCATGAATCTCTTCATCTTCTCTAGGTGGTCCATGGATTTCTTTGTACTCGTAAAATGATATTTCAACAATATCTATATCCAAGCGATTGGCTTGAAAGCTTGAAGATAGTGTTATGCACCTAACACCTTTTTCGTTTGGCATACTCTTATAGTTTCCACAGCCACACCTTTTCAAAAACACATCATGATTTTCAAGTCTAATTAAAATAAAGGTCGCATGCATCTCAAACACAAGTCAATGCTTTCTTGTAAAAGCAGTGTTGCACTTGGCCAGTGTCACCATGAATAAAGTATAAAATAGCTTGGTGGATATGCCAACGCTACTCACAACTTACCAAATGTTAACGTCAGGTACTCTCAGTTCATTTATTGCGGTATCTTCATCATTTGTATCGCTGCTAAACGAGCAATCAGCTGTATTGTCTAAGCAGCTAAAAACTGGCGGCCTGAACTGGTACGGCAATACAAGCGTAGGTATATTCATTTCTTCAGCTTTGCTCATGCTGCTTTCATTTGCATTTTCCATTTCCATATTGAAAGCATTGGTTGTCTTCAAAATTAGTCCACTTGTGACATAGAAATGGTTGCGGTTTTTCGTAACCCGCGTAATGATTGCGCGACAGTGCGCGCATAGGCGCGCTTAATTATAATGACTTTTCGCTACAGATGTCCATTTACGACGTCATCGCCCTAAAAATCGCCGTTTCACAAAAATCGTGTTTTCCTCATTTACAACATCCCACTTGCTCGTATTGCATTAAGTTTAAAATAACGTACCAGAACTACGTTTTCTCTTCAAAGTTCTAAAAAAAGGGTCAAAATTTTCCTGTCAGTTGACCTTTAACCGACGCTTTTATAAACGTTCACGTTTCGGGTTCAAGCAACCTTTGCACAGCGACTGTAACAAAATGGAGGAGTGACCGTGGTCTCGCGACCACATCTCATAGTCTCCAAAACTCTACGTTCCTTTATGTTTGGATAAGTTGCATTAAGTTTTCGATTTTTTTTTGTTGTCAGACCTACTTTACCGTTACTAGTGCTGCTGGCGCAGTGCGTATATGTATATTCGCGAAAAATTGCCGTAATGCACCTTTTCACGGGGACATAACTACGCAGTCGTATCCTTGTGAAAAGGCGCATCACTACAAGTAATACTGTCGTAATGCGCCCTTTCACAAGGACATAACTACACAGTCACGGTAAGATTTGAATGCACCATCATGTTGTTACTTGCTGACAATACGGCGGTACAACCCACGCGCTGAGTCGTCGGCAACACTCATGCGCAAGCCTTTACGGCTTGCAATCGATATTAAAGATATTACGACAGTACATAGCAATTACCGATTGCATGAACGTCGCTTTGCTTCTGTCCAAAGGACCGATTGTGTTGTAATCCTGGAACATTCTTCCCACTGCGTCGTACAAATGTTCAACTAAATCATGCAGGGTGTAGCGGTCCGGTCTGCAAGCAAACACAACAGCATAAATCGAAACAAATCATAAACAACATAAAAACAAAATAAAAATAAAAACAAATAAAAAAAAACAAAAAAACAAAATAAAAAGTAAAAAACAAACAAATTATAAACAACAAAAAATAAAAACAACATAAATCGAAACAACAAACAAATACAACAGCATAAATCGAAACAATTCGCGCGAAATACTGCTCAAAAATGACAAGTACTTTAAAGCAGAACACTACCCTTTGAATGCTTTTGGTTTGCAATTTCGCCAGGACATGTGGTCACTAAGCTCAAAAACAAGCCAGGGGTCACTAAAGGCAGAGCTGATGTAGATACAGCTTCAGATGTATTCTCAGCACTTTTCTACGGTTAAACCTGGCTTCTATAACAAACAGCGTAACAATTCAAAGGAATGATATTATCAAGACAGCAACTGCATAGCCTTACGAGAGGTCCAATACCACGATGACTAACAGCAAGATCGGCGCTCTAAACCCACTCGACCACGCCGCCTTTAAGTCGAGATTTTACACAAAAACACAAAATAGCGACTTCATACAATCCGACAGCCCGCCACTGCTACGTATCGCTCTGACTCGTAACTGCACTATCACTTCGGTGCAATCGGTAATGCTTCAACAACAAAGCCGTTTCTTTCTTCACGTGCGAGGGTTAGCGGTGCATAACGTTTCAAATATTACAACTTAACAATGAGGCTAAGTTAGTGATGAGAAAGTTATTTAGCTAAAAGATTTCAAAGGCACGTTCACTCCACGTACTGACAGCTCGGATCTTTTGTAGAAAGCTCCCGCCGCTTGCAATAGGCGGGAGCTTTCTACAAAAGATCAGAGTGTACACTGGAGGGGGAGGCCCGGTATGTGAATGTACAGTGAAGTGTACACTGGGGGTGCAATTATCAGGAATTGCTTGCTTTACTGAAAAACCCCTCCAGTGTACACTTAATAGGCGCCAATTGCAAGTTGCGGGGGCTTTCTATAAAAGATTCGACAGCTCCTACCCATTAGCCTGAGAGCTTTTTTAACTCACCGTTTATCAACAAACTACACTTTGTATTTACAAAGCAAAAATCTTATAGAACTAGCCATTGAAAAGCAATTCCTCACCCTACAAATTCAAATGTATGTCCCGGGGCATCAGGGTGGCGACTGAGCCGTGCAATTCCTTCTGCAACATCGCTGAGATAAACCGGCTGAACAACGGTGGAATGGCCGGCATCATACAGCGCTGGCAAAGAACCAGCTTTCCACATATCCTCAAACCCTAAACAATTTAATCCTTGTGATCACATAAATTTTAAGCAAATAACGAATACTTTTCCTCTTCCTTAGGATAAAGGGATGGTGTAAAAAGGAATAAGCTAACATCACAAGGTAAAACATATCAACTCAGTACAAACATATTCATTGGTTAAAAAAGGCAGTAGCCATTTTAAACAAGTTTTGAATGTAGACTGGTGGTCATTAAAAAGCGAACTCGATTGTCTTCTGGCAACCACTACAGACCGGGTAATAGTACCACCATTACATGTTGAACAAAAAGAGAACAAACGACTAATCAGCCAGTCAAAACACTAAACAGCTGCAAAAGACTTTGTTGCTTTGGGAAATATAGGCCAGATAATATTATGAAATAGGAGTCAAGGAAGCAGTAGTCTTAACGAAAGTCGATGCCCACTCCATGATCATAGATTTGAGAAGACTTAGCTAAAAAATCGCAGTTTTTAGAAAAAAGGTAATGAAAAAGGGTTGAGAGTCAGAGGAAAGCGACTGCGAAGACATCACAAATTGCAAAGGCTTTTTGCAGGGCTTTTGCTACAGTAAGAATAGCTACTGTGCAAGTCGAAGACAAGCAACACGTACACAAAAATCCTTCACATTTTCCTCATTACTATTTAGCCCTAGACAAGGTCTAACCAAACTTGGTAATTGAACGGCAAGCCCATTGCGAAGCAAATGTTTGAACTTCTACCCAACAAAAGTATGCATCTGCTACGAATTACAAAACGTAGAGATGTGCACATATAAGTGATTAAATCAGTTTTCGCTCTGCCACATTCATCTTCATAATACTACCGATAAATCCTTCGCAAAAAGCTTTCGACATATGTTTTTAAAGTTACTATAAAACCTGTTCGTTGCATTACACGTATTAACTCACGATCGCTCAGCAGCAAGCGAGTATAGTGATCCAAATATCCGTGTATTCCTGAACTTCGCACTATAATGGAATTTGGATACTTCTTCAATTCATTCTCGGCAATGTTCTGTAAGCAGTAAAACAACAATTTTTTGAAGCGAGCAAGTCACATAACGGAATCACTTGACCATGAAGCAGTACAACGAGCTAAAACGATTCTGACGAAACTCGAACGTACAGCTTCCTGAGTGCAAGCCGGTGCCTTAAATTAGAATACTTTTAAAAAGCGTTTTAGCTTTTAAACTGCTTCACGGAAACATAACCAGCGAATCTGCAGTAAATTTCAAATGCAGTAAGCTCAAGTGTATTGTTGTCACACTTTTGAGACCCATGCTCGATTCTCTACTCACACTCCCATCTAATTTTAATTAAAAACTGCAATAAAAATTATTTGCGTCTTAAAAAAGTAACGTTTGCAGATCGAATCTTTACATGAGAGTAATTAGTGCTGTTGCACATTTGCGATACAATAATTGTCTGTTATCATTTGAAAACAGTGACGGTAAATGATAACCAGTCCAAAATAGATTTGGTAGAGCATGGCAGTAGCTCTCCCTGCAGAATAATCACCAATGCTTTTATCAATACTGGTAGCTTTGCAGTTATTTGTTGTAAAATACCAACAGCAAAAAAAGGAAAAAACAATAAGAGAGGTTACTTGAACGCTATACAAGTCTTTTTCGTTTGTCTTCGTACTTACCAAAGCTAACACTTTACGACAAAACATAAAGTAAAAGATTTTATAGAACGTCCAAGACGCAAAATACAACCTACGAAGTATGCACGTACGTCTTGTCTTAAAATGTTCGAAACTGCTCGGCCTTCTTGCTGATGGCAATTTAAATGGGTCACGTGAATCAGACGAGTACCATCGTCCTTTTCTGCTACAAGTCCAGCCAGTCTCTTCGGCCACTCAATGTTCACTTCTTCCATAGTGTAATGACTGCAAAAAAATTAATTTTTGACATATAACAGAGCAACTTTATGCTATTAACCAGGGATGTGGAAGCGGAAGCTGGAAGCGGTGGAAGCAGAAGCGGAAGCGCAAAAAAATCCACCGCTTCCGCTTCCACATAGGAGGAAAGAATGGAGAGAGAAAAGAAATTGGTTCTGCTATCCTTTGTAGAAGAACGAATGGGGGGAGCATAAACATTAAGAAATGAGAGCGAGGAGAAGTCGTTTAGAGAGATGTTGACCTCTACATAATCAGAGTAGGGGCCAAGCAAAGAAAGGAGGTAGAAAGCTCAGAGAAGAATAAGCACTGCTTGACGAAAATGATGACGCCGCTGCTAGCATCTGCGACATCAGAAGAAAAAATACCAGATCGGGAGTGGGTGCCATGGGATTGCAGAGCAGAGAATCCAGGGATCCGGAAAGAGGAAGATAAATTGAGGTTAGATTCCTGGATATAAATAAGGTCAACGAGATGAGACGAAATAAAGTGTAGTAGTTTAGTGCTCCTGGCTCGGAGACCCCCAGCATTCCATTGAAGAACCCTAAGAGAGTTAGGAAGGGGAAGAGGAAGCAGAAGGTAAAGAGAAACAGCCAGGAGCATGAAGCGTTGGTGAGGGTGCAGAGGGAGAAGATACAAAGTGGGCAGAAAAAGGATAAGAAGTTTGAAAGCGAGGGTGGGGTGCGAGTGCTGCATTAGCAGAAGGGGGCCAGATTGAGCAGTAAAGGTATACCAGCTGGAGAAGTCCGAGGAGGAAGTCACAGTGCAAATCTCCAAAAAAAGCAGGGAGGGCAGCTCCAGAAATGAGAGCTGCCAAGAGTTCTGAATCTAGAAAAGGAGAGTAGTGAGCACTTTAAATGAACTTAATTAGAGCATGTGCAGCATTGCACTGACCTACCCCGCCAGGTCACATTTCCAGCGCACACTAAACAGGGAAAGGTGAGACAAGGGTTTGGATGAACGTTGCCACTCATCAGGAGAAGGAGAAGAATGAAAAGACATTCAAGGGAAAGGCAGGAGAAGACAGGCCGATTTTAAAGAGGCTGCGTGCTACCCTTCTGCAGTCGTTCAAGGGGCTGCACGGCGAAAAAATGGTTTGTGTGAGGGGAGTGCACGGGGTAATTGGGACCCTCGGAAAGGCCAACAGCCATTTTGACCCAACCCAAACGGGTCGGGGACCGCACCACTACGTTGAGGCGGCTGTTGATTGGTGCAGTTCAATTTTGCTCGCTTTACATGTACATACTATATATACAACAGAAATTTCGCACTTTACTATCCAAAAAGATCGGAGTCAATACGTGTTTTGGTGACAGACAGAAAGTCCGTAATGATGATTAGAGTTAAAGTTAACTCAAAGTCAGAGTTAGTTGAGGATAGAGAGGGAAAATCAACGCTATACGGTGTAATTTGTTGTTGTGACGACAGGCTATTGTCGAGAGCTGTGATATGTGGTCATACGATTTAGATCTGAGAAGCATTAGGTTAACTGTTGTAAAAGTGGTTGTAAGTAGTGAAGGAACTTGTAATGACTGTCTGTTTGTTGAAGTGTTTACTTATTTTTTGAATTGTAGTAACGAAATATTTGATTTTCTTGCAAGCAGTTCGTGATTTCTAAATTTTTGTTAGTGGGAGTTCCGTGACAAACGCGAAAGTACATTAGGGGCTCCGCGATGACAAAAAGATTAAAAAGCACTGTTCTACATTCAACGCGAGCTCTGATATCTAAGAAAAACAAACACAGAGTAGTTCGAAATAGTAAGCTCAAGCGAAGTAGGTAAAGTAATAGCAATAAATGAAGGTTTTTGTCTTCTCAAAATGATAAAGTGTAGGAGAAAGCAGGCTAAAGACCCACAAAAATTAAAAAAAATGTCAACGGTCGTTTTTTGTTGGTGGAAGCGGAAGCGGTGGAAGCGGAAGCGATAGGTGTGGAAGCGGAAGCGTTTGAAAAATAACCGCTTCCACATCCCTGCTATTAACATAATTACATTGATAATGACTGAAAGTGACAAACAAAAATGTTTCAAAGTTAAAAGTATCCGAGCAAAACATTCGAAGAATGATGAATTTTCTA
Source organism: Trididemnum clinides (assembly GCA_963675345.1). NCBI lineage: Eukaryota > Metazoa > Chordata > Ascidiacea > Aplousobranchia > Didemnidae > Trididemnum > Trididemnum clinides. The sequence goes on along the minus strand of OY776290.1, from coordinate 25,626,915 downwards.
TCAATGTCATTTAAAAACCTTATAGCCAGCAACAAAACTTTTGAAGCCTGAATAGTCATAAAAATAGGTAAGTTGTTTTCAATTACATACTAAACGCGTTTTCAGGTAAGATATTTACTATTATTTATGCTTATATAACTCACTTGTTTAAAAGCATTGAAGAATAAATATGTAACTAATCTCGTTTTCTGATCTTGTGCCTATTATCAACTACTCTCATTCTTTGACGTTGCGCTAAAGAATAAAAAATGCGACAGTACTCACTTGGTTGGAACACGAGTTTTCACCAAATTAATGACACAATTTGAATGTTCAATTAACTCCCTTATGACATCATCATCTTGACGAATTGAAAACTTTTCCTGTAAGTACAGAAGTTTTAGATTTTGTCAAAAACTTTGTTAGGTTACCGGCGAACAGTGCAAAATCAAAAATTGACTCATTTATGATTATTAAAGCAGAACCTATTGAACAAGCATAACAGAAAATCTTTCAAATAGGTTTAGTACATTGCAAAGTAGCATTAAGTCTAGTGAATTCTAAAGAACGATTAACTTTAAACAAAGCTTCTCTGAAAAAATAATCTAAAACCGATGAATTAAATAGACTCTTTTGCAAAATGGCAACAACAAAAACATTATTTGAAAATAAGAGCATTGCATTGACATAACTGGAACCGGTCGTACCAGTTAGTACATGTTCGCGACGCAGACGTCGCCCATGATGTCCTGCAATCTCCAGGGTAGGGTAAAGCTACAGTAATGGTTAGATTAGAATTAGAGTTAGTTAACATCAAGGGACATTGCAGACAAGTACTATTTGGTAGAGTTCTCTAGTGCTGCTAATTAAAGTAAAACTTTCCATTTCGGAAAAGTATGTAATAATTCTTGCTACTTACACGAAAATGAAATTGACCTAAATCACTCATTACTCTCATTCTTTGTACACGATCAAAAGTACCTCTGTAAGGAATCATAACGCTCGCACCAGTAGCACCTGTTGAAAGAAACGTGATATTGGTATTATGTTTTCACAAATCAAGTTAAGTGCAGTAAATAGTAATGGTTATAACTAGAGCAATTTAAGGTCAACAAAATCAAACTTTTCGTGGTAGAAAATAAGAAGAAAATTGTGGAAACCAAGTTTGACAGTTGCAGCATCAATACTAGCAAAGTTATGAAATCAAGAAAAGTAAATTCTTTTATTTATTGCTCAATATGCAATTATGCACCAGATCACGCACCTTTTTTACATGTTACTCGTTTTTATACTTTTACTTCTCAGTGCTCTTAAAGGTTGAGTAAAGCTAGGTTTCACACTGTAAACAATTGGGTAGAACGGCCTACATCAACATTAACCCAAGCATTTTTGTTACCAATGTAATATAGTTATGCACCAATCAGCCAAGTGAATTTTAATAGATGAAGTACAGATTATTATGCACAAGGTCTAAGCGTCTATCTACTGAAATTCCTGCAGCTAATTGGAATGCTTCGGTGGCCAAGTGGTTAAAGTGACGTTCTCAGTTAGAACATCCCGTAACAAAAGCCTGGCTTCACACCTCAGAGTAGCTGGTGCAAATTGTGGGTTTGAATCCCACCCAATGACAGTATTTACTGATGCTGTTAGCAGAAACGAACTGACTGGTTTTCATCGACAATAACATTGTAATAATGGGTTTGATCTTGGTTTTCGATGGATCACTCTCCCTTTAACTCTAGCAAAAATTTTTGGAATGAAAAGAAGTTTTTTACCACAAAAGCATAAATTTGAAAAAAATCATTTTTTAAACATGTTGTGAAAGTTGCCAAAAATTATTTCTAGCCTACATCATGGAATTATTGTTTCGACCAGTGCCTCTTTACCTTTCTTCAACTTTTCTACTCTTTCCAATGCAATTTAGGTGTTTTATTCTCGCAAAACAATTAAGCTAAAATTGATTTTTTCTTCCGTGTCAAGTTGAAGATTTTTTATATTTTTACATACCAAATTTTTATACTGATTTGATTTCATTTTATTATCTGAAGATTTTTTCAACGATGCAGAAAAATTATGCCCAAAAAGGAAGAAATTCACCTCAGGTTAAGAAATACTGGTTTAACCAAACCACAACTAAAATTTTATACACGTCGACAATACAAGTCGAAGTAAAGAGACCTGGTGAATTTTCTGATTTTTTGATAAATACAATATAGACAAGTTTTTGAAAAAATAAAGTCATTTTTAGGCTTTTTATTAGGTCAATGAAAAATTGCCCACATAACCACTGTTTCTTATCAGTAAAGATACAATGTTGTACTAAACTAAAGATTGGAGTTTACAATTGAAATATCTAAATCCAATCTTAACCTTGGCAATTTGATTAAACTGGCCTGGAGAATAGTTTACTATATAAACATTTGATATGGTTAACAGGTTGGCCATTCATCGCACATGGCAGCTGCATTGCTGATAAAAGTATTTTACAGCAATTAACCTTGCTTGGTTGCAATATCACATGGAAGAACAAGGCTTTAAAGCAGGTCTGAACACAAATTGTCTTTATTATTGACCAGACTGTTGATCATAAAGTCACATGGTTTAAGCATGATGGGAAAGCTTGGGATTTACATGTTTTGTGCTTGATGTCGATTGATAGTTTTGAACTGTGAATCTGAAGGTTTAGTCAGTGACAAAAACACTCAGGTTTCACCTGGTTTGGACGTGATATTGCCTGATGGCATGGGACTCTGGATTAACAGGTTTAGTTCCTAATGGAAACATTTGGTATTCATATGTGTTGTATCTGATAGTGTATGACTCTAAATTAAAAAAATTAGTGCCAGACAGGAATACTTGTGATTTTTGGGTTTTGCATCTGATAATGACTGACAGTGCAAGACTAAAAAATTGCAATAGTCTTACAGAGAACACTTGGATTTAATGGCTTTGTATTCGATAGTAGCTGATGCTGTAGGAGTGTGGATTTGCATCTTAAATCTGTTATGAGAACATTTTGGATTCACCAGTTTAATTGGCCTGCTTAATTTCCATTGATGATGTGGAGCTAAAGGTTAGAGAGTAAGGGTTAAAAGGGGATGCTTTAGCTTTGGTTCACAAGTCCGTTTTGTACCAAACTGTTCTTCTTGTACTAGTGTTTGCATGTTTTGTGTTTAAGTTTTGATTTTTGTGCTTTTAACAGCAAAGTTGTAGTATGCCAGCCTAAGATTAAAAAATGTGCTGACTTGTAGCAATTTCGCTTGGCACCACCACCTATATCAATAAAATAGAAATCTTCACATGGATCTGAGAAATATGTGCCCAGCAACGCAACCTATCACTCATGGTCACAGACTGTCCAAACCTGTTATAAATGCACAACTGTTAACATATTCTAGAGACCACATAACAAAAATATGCTACAACTAAATTTCAGGGAGTGGCTATTTGCCATCAATGGCATTTTACCCTTTGAAGCTAGTTTGCAGTCAGACATTCATGATCATTCAATTTAATGTCATATTAAACATGTGACTTTTAGTCGTTTCTGGCTGGTCAATTTCAATGATAAATTAAAAAAAATTGTACCCCTAGTGTACACTCCCTCACACTGTACACTCCCTTTCATATAGCAAACCCCCACCAATGTACACAGCCTTTGTTCAAGTACCCTGCCAGCAAAGATTAGAGCCTATAACCATTGCATGTGAAGGAAGCTGCACCATCCGCTACACCACAGCATCACTGCCAGAATGGTAATAAATATGGCTGCTTGAACACACATGAATGGTGACAGCATAGCAGCCTTTAAGGGTAAAATACCATCGACAGCAAAATAGCTACTTTCTAAATTTTAACCCCACATCCAGTTCCAATTCTGATAATGTGCAAGATATGAATGACAATCAATTTTACTCAATTGCTTTTAAATTAAGATCACAGTCTTATATACAAGAAATTAATGTCTTTAATAATATTTTAATCAAACATCACTTTAGCCAGAAAAGCAGCACATGGAAACAATTAACAAAAGAAAAATACTGCAGAAATTTTACCCAGATGATTGGCAACAGCATGTCCGAGAAAGCCAGTAGATCCAAAAACAGTTGCAACTACTCCACTGAATGATGACCTTCCACCACGACCTTTTGGAATATAAGATTCATGGACATGTCGAATTTGCCTATTATGAAATGGAATAACTACTACTGGAAGTCTTTCTAAGCGAACTCTCTTCATAAGATCTGAAAAATGTACTGTAATATCACCTAGAGAAAACATCTAAAATTGTTTTGACAAATTGTCAAAAGAAAAAATTTCATAAATTAATCATTGTACAAACAAAAAAACAATTAGGAAATAATCAGCTAAAATCAACTATGCTGTTAGAAAGCTACTGTACTGTAAACATTAAACCACTGAATTAATTGACAAAAAATCAACCAAATCAGCTTACCTTGTAAAACATGGTGCTTAACAGTTGAAAGAGTCTTCATTTTATTTTGATGTATGGGTAACTTATTTATGTGAACATTAGGCTAGCCTAAGCCTATGTTCTGGCCACTACCCAAGTAATATTCAAAAAGATCAAGCAGAAAAATGCTTTTGTTAACCAACAAAACTTGTTTATCACCTAAAATACAATTTTTTACCTTAACTTAATTAGTAAATTGTAAACCTTGCAACTAATTGGCAAAGCAGCAAACGGGCGTAAGGGGCATTAACAATTTATTAAAATGAATATGCCAGGAAACAATAATGAGTATACCACCCAACAAATTTAGATGAGACCATCCCTGGACGCGTTTCGTCCTTTTGGACTCCTCAGCAGGGCCCGTCCCGTCAAAAGCAAAAGTAACCCACTCATTAACGTTATCCTTAAAAAATCGAACACATGCAGAAGCACTGAGACTTCAACCGACGATGTATTGCTTTGCTTAGCAGGGCGGGTTGACAAATTGGTTGATTGGTTGCATATCCATTGGGAGATCAGTTTACACACTGATCTGAAAAAGCAGATTAAACGCTGCATTTATAGCCTAGCGCCTTGTCTTTGCAATGCCATCACGCTCGAGGCGAATGCGTTGACAATTCACAAGGTGGGAGCCGGGCGATTTGATTTTTTTGCTGCTTTGCCAATTAGTTGCAAGGTTTACAATTTACTATTTCCCTTCTTCGCTCAATAACTTTCAAATTTAACTTAATTAGTTATAGGAATCTAGTAACAATATTAAATGACTAGCTAACTGATGGTCAGAAATTAAGCTAAGCTTCACTACATGATTTACAAGTTTATCTTTAGACAGTGGCTATTTTGCCATTATTGGCATTTTACCCTTGGAGGCTATTTTGCCATGACACATGTGTGATTTTTTGGCTATTTTGCTGTCAACAGCATTTTACACTCAGAGACTATTTGCCTGAGTTATTTGTGATTGGTCAATTGTAATGACGTACCAAACATGTGACTTTTGGTCATTTCTGATTGACCAATTAAAAAAATTTTGCACCCCCAGTGTCTAACCCACACCCTGTACACTTCCTTCCAGTGTACACTGCCCCATACATTTACATATCAGGCCTGCCCCTCCGGTGTACACTGCCTTTCTTTTAATGCCCTGCCAGCTGAGATTTGAACCCACAACCATGATATCTCAAGACCAGCGCACTATTCACTGCACCACAGTGTCACTGGTGGAAATGTAGCAAATATGGCAATATAAACACACGTGAATGATTACGGCAAAATAGCCTCCAAGGGTAAAATGCCGTCGGTGGCAAAATAGCCACTGCCAAACCCTTGGAGGCTATTTTGCCGTCACCATTCATGCCTGATTAAATAGTGGTAGTTGCAAAAATTCTGGCAGTGATGCTGTGGCATATGAAATGCGCAACTGCCTAAAATCAATGATTAGAGGTTGGAATCTTTGCTGGCTGGGCACCTAGACAAAGGCAGTGTACACTGGAAATAGGCCTGATATGTAAATATACAGAGTGGTGTACACTTGGAGGTAGTGTAGTTTGTGGAAAAGTGTAGACTAGGGGTTCAAAGTTTTTTTAATTCATCTTTAAAATTGACCAATCGGAAATGACCAAAAATCACGTTTGATATATCATTAAAATTAAGGCAGTGGCTATTTTGCCCCAGCCAGCAAAGATTCCAACCTCTAATCATTGATTTCAGGCAGTTGCACATTTCATATGCCACAGCATCACTGCCAGAATTTTTGCAACTACCACTATTTAAGCACGCATGAATGGTGACGGCAAAATAGCCTCCAAGGGTTAAATGCTGGAGATGGTAAAATGTGTAGACAGCAAAATGGTGACTTGCTTATTTTTTTATGACTTACAGCACAAGCTTAGTTATCCAGACTGCTTTAGACTATCGCAATATGGTAGTCAAAAACTAAGACATGTAAGTCAACACAGTCAAGGGCAAATGCATTTTGTTTGATTGTATTAACAGCAAATACAAAGTAGGCCTAATGGAACAGTAAAAAAATGTTGAAAACTTATTCAATCTGATCAACACATTACACTTAAACTGAAAAATGCAATCCAGTTTGCCATTGACATCTAATACAGCTATCACCTTTGAGTTGGTAAGTTATTTGATTACCCCCACACACCTCACCACATAATCTCACTCGCTAGCTGTAAATCACAATTAGCACCTTAAAACTTGGCAGAGAATTCAAGCCATAGAGACAGAGGTGACCTGTGTGAACGGAGTTATCAATCTGTTTCCGTTAAGATTTACCACCTCATTTTCAAACAAAATGTTGGCAAGGAATTGCTGTTTGCCACCAAAGTCCCCTCAATCTTAAACTCTCTTCTAATTGCAATAGTGATTTCAATTAGATAACTTTGATGAGAAATATTTTATTGTTTTTTGCACCTGACTTCGATTTTGTAGTTTTGACTCCGGCGGTATTCATTTTTTATGAAACGATGTGAATTTAGACACCCATTTGAAAAATTTGTTAAATAGGCCTTTTCGCGTGGCTTATGATTTGGTAGTACTGTAGTGTAAAGTGGCCCGTAAATATGGCTAAAGAAGGCAAAGAACGTAAGGAAAAGAAAGAAAAAAAAGAAAAGAAGGCAAAAGTTCCAGCTGTTCAAGTTTTTGGACGTAAGGTAAGGGATGATTTGCTCGAATTTACTTTATGCTTAGGTCCTTATGAGCTAATAAGCATTGGCTAAAGATTTTTGAATGAATGGCTTGTTTTCGGAGACTCGCAGAAGCAGAAAAATTAAAAAAACTAAACTATTGTGTTTTTTATGAGTTGTTTTCAGTGTTTTTTTGTAATTAGTTAAACATCTGTAACAATAAAGGACAATCTATATAAATTTTCTAGGCTTTGTCGATGTTTTCTACTCTAGGTACATGAACATGCTTATCTTGAGATCATACGTGTTGGGATTAATTTTTTATTGTTTTGTTTTATTTGGATTGGTATGAGATAAGTACTAAGTTTTCGTAACCTGGTAACCTTGTTGCTGATCTGCAAGGCCATCTTATTGACATTAATGTTACTAGGCAAATTCTCTCTACAACACTTTTTCAGAATTCTGTGTTTTAGTTTCTTCCACATTCTATGCCTATTATTGATATTGTGTATCGGTATCTTAAGGAATGATGTTTTGGTAAGATGAATAAATTGTATAATAGATATTAAACATGTACTAACATGAAAAATATGAAAGTGGCTATTTTGCAGTTAACAGCATTTTACCCTTGGAGACTATTTTTCCATAATCATTCATGTGTCTTTATATTGCCATAATTGCTGCAATTCTGCCAGTGACGCTGTGGTGTAGTAGATAGTGCAGTGGTCTTAATATACTATGGTTGTGGGTTTGAATCTCAGCTGGCAGGGCACTGAAAAAAGGCAGTGTACAGTGCAGGGGCAGACCTGGTATGTAAATGTACAGGGTAGTGTACACTGAAAGGGAGTGTACAGGATGGGAGAGTGGACACTGGGGTGCAAATTTTTTAATTGGTTATTAAAATTGACCCATCAGAAAGGACCAAAAGTCACATGTTTTTAGTATGTTTGTAAGATTGACTAATTACAAATAACTTACAGCAAAATGCCTCTAAGGGTTAAATGTCATTGATGGCAAAATAGCCACTGCCAAAAAGTATTACCAACTAAAGACCAGTGTAGAAATTACAGAAATATGGAAATAAATAGAAATTAAAAGCTTAACTGCCCAATTAGGTTAATTTAGGTAAGTAAGTCTAGTTAAACTGAGCATTTCTTTAAATTTTTCTAATTTTTCAAATTCCTTAACTTGGTGTTTTTTCCGTAGCTGTGTAAATAGGGTGGTTATAAATAGGCACAGTCCAGGGATAGTAGGCATTTACAGGCATAGTAGGGGAGGTGTACCACCAAAAACTGATTGCACCTATGTAAAAAACCCTACTTCTTTAAAAAGAATTAATTAATTTTTAATTTGTGGGTTTAGATTAACCATTGAGTGAATACAATAAGACTACATTAAAAGATGCAGTATTATGCTTGTTTAGTACTACCAGTGTAAATACCTGTAATTACATATTTTGTTGTTGCTTAATTTTAGTAATAATTGGTGATATCATTAGGTAGTTTAATGTAGCTTATTTTCTATTGCATGCGTGGTAAACACATATTTTTGTATTGCATTTTTTTTTGAAAGAATTACTGGAGAGCTTGACCCAAAATTTTTTTTCAATGTTTGCCAAAGTTAATTGTAGTGCTTGGTGGTTGCTCAATTTAACCAGTACATCACAAGGTTGTGTTTTTAGTTTTCCTGTGGTTGTGTAGTTTTGTATGCTACTATTTAGTACTGCTTACCATTTACAGTTACACTTTTGCCTTTTCAACAGATATTACTAAAATGTGGAAATTTCTTGGACTAACCCAAACTCTAATGCTGACCCACAATTTAAAAATTTTTCAGATTTTGGTAGTATTCAATTGAAGTGTAAAATTTCACGTTTTCACATTTAGTAAACTGCTTTTTTTGCTCTGTTTGTTAAAGTGGTTTTTAATTATAATGACCTTGCTGCACAGAAGCAGAAATTGCTGAATTTATTTGTGATTGCACTTATCATTCAGGTCCACAGAAATCTGTAGTAATGTTCTGGATATTAGAGTATGAAGCAATTTCTTGTTATAATTGTAAGCAGTAACATTATTTCTGCTTGAACTAGCTCTTTTAGTGATTTACCAGTATAGAAATCACTTGAAATAAAACAAAATTTACACTTTGCTAAATGAAGCACTACTTCCACCCGAGAAAGAAATTTCTATGGTAAAAGCACCATGTAAGAAAATTACATGTTTGTTTGAAATGTTAAATTTTGAAGAGTCTGTTGTCAGACCAAGAATGAAAGCCTAAAATGCAATCAAACAGAAAAATTGATATAAATAGTTAATAGAAAAGATTTCTATTTTGTTGGGCTGATTGCACTAATGTAAATATGTCGTATGGCCAGTAATTGTTTACTGTCAAAATTTCTGCAGCTGATTTGCAGAAATTTAACCTGGCTCTTCCACGTAATGATCTTAACTTTTAATGTTTTCGTCAAGTAATGCATGGATGTGCATGCATAATATCTATGTTTGTGCCATTGCTCTATAAAGCAAACTGGAATATTTGTGATCATCTAAGCCATTTTAGTGTTGTTTGCTCTCTGTGCTGTGGTCATCTCACCAGCAGAACATGAGGCAACAAGATCAATGACAGCAAATAAAAAACAATTAAAAATATAGTATACAGAAAAACCTAGGTATCGTTAAGTACAAATAGCAATTGTTACAGCTTGTAAGCAACTTGGCAGTAAAGTTTTTGGATACTTTTTAAATGAATATAAAATTCATCCCACACCTTATGCTATATTGTTGTCCTGCAAAACAACTTTATTAAAGAGTCTCAAAATCTAATCCTTCTAGTCTTTTTTAGAAACTTGAATTATTTTTCTTGTTTTATGTTTTCCACGATTATTTATTTAGTTCAACGTTTTCCTCTATTTGTTCATTTTGAAAAATATTTTTGTGCTAGGAACTTCTGATTAGAATCTTTTAAAGATAAACCTGAACACCGTCATAGTGCCTGGAGTGTGACATGGCCCAGCCCCCTCCAATCAACACATGTTCATATTTTAGTTGCACATTTTAAGTGTGCCCAAAGTTTTTAAAATTTGGGTCACATGTCGCTATTGCAAAGTCTTGACAGGCCACAAAGAGCTATTTTTTGGGGGTTTAACTGCCCTGAGTTAGAGTTACCATACCAGCAAAGACAAAATCAGCATTTTAAACTCGAATTTTTTTGCACACAATTGTTATGAGACTGGCTATAGGCCACAACACTTCTTGCATAGGCTACACTTCATACATTTCTGGCATAGTTGTTCCCAGTGTATATAGTTTATAGCAAAGCGATTACATGGAACTTTAGCAGTACTTACTGTATTAGCTTCAGCTTTTGTATTGGTTTCATTGTGCGTTATTATGTAACTGGATCAATTGAATGCTGCTTGTTGGTTGTATAAGAGATATGTCAACACCTTAAATACTGCCTTGATAACTTTCAATTGTTTTCAGAAAACTGCAACGGCTGTGGCCCACTGTAGACGAGGAAAAGGAATGATCCGAGTCAATGGACGCCCATTAGATTTAGTTCAACCAGACACGTTGCGTTACAAGGTATGATGGTGTGTGTGTGAGTGTGTATGCATGTGTGTGTGTGTGTGTGTGTGTGTGTGTGTGTGTGTGTGTGTGTGTGTGTGTGTGTGTGTGTGTGTGTGTGTGTGTGTGTGTGTGTGTGTGTAATAGTGAGAGACAAAACCACTGTTGTATATGTACCAGTTCTTAGTGTAATATAATAGTTTCAACTGCTAAAAAATTGAGAAACCATACAATTTTTGTAGAAAACATAATCGTAAATCTAATAGGATAACTTAAAGTTCGGTGGCAAAGCTTTTGTGGAAAGTTAGGTCAAAAGGTTAAGAACAGTTGATTTCATTGTATTGTCATTTTGTAAAGCTTTGAAAAATGTAAACTGCATATTTAACCATACTTTTGTTGTTTTTTGCTTGCAGTTTTTCGTGATAACACTGATCTACAGCAAATTTTTATCAGAAATGGCTTTTTCTATCTCTAAACTTATTTGTGACGCTAGTTTCAAAAACGTCTGTGTTTTTCTAGCATATCAGGTTTTTGAGATAATCTCATTTTTTGTTTTTAAAATGAGACCTACAAAAACATGCACAATGCGGATTACCCCATGCTTTGTGATGTAGTTGGAACGTTTCAGAGCGTGTTCAGTCTGGTTGAACTAATACAGATAAAAAGTAACAAACAGAAAGCGGCATTCTGCTGAATATGTGGTATATCTATTAGCTAAGAACATATACTGTGGGCTTCAGGTCTTCAATGTGAGATGGTTTTAATTGCAGCTAATGCGCTTGTCATGAATAAGGAAATTTGCCTTGTGAGAATAGTTTTCGCATATGCGTACTGTATAATGTTGTATTATTTTGTTCGCTCAGTTACTGATTGAAAAAAAGACCTTTTTTTCCTCACAATTGGATTTGCTGTAAGTACGCCTTTATTACGTCACAATCGTGTATGACATAATAAAATTCCAGATTGATCTGGTGACTCTACCTTCTTCCAAGAATTTCGATAACTGATTACATAACTAGTAATGCTTTTTTCTTTTTTCGCGTGATTTCGTTCTAGCGTTTTCTGGATTGTTTTTTTTTTCGATTTACATATAAGCCGACGGGATTGTTTTTAGTAGTAGTTAGAGTGTTGAGAAGCTTGTAGTGGGGAGAGAGAGAGATTGATTGACAGAGTAAAGGAGGGAAATTGTTTTTTGTGATAATTTATTGTGGATTCTGTGGACCTGGCGAGTATTAAGCAGTTATTGGTGAAATTAGTTTTGGCGGTTTTCTAATTGTGTAGTAAAGTGATTAATTCTGAGATCGTTGAGCAAAGAAGCTTGAAGTCGTGAAGTATTATTTCTGTGAATACAATATTCTGTTATTAAAGTGGTTTAAGGTGTTTTTAGTGGAAGCCAATCTTTTCCAAGTTTTATTAAGTTGCAGTCAGACCTAATTATCCGAGCGATTATTATTCGTCGCCTCAATTTTAAAAGAAATTTAAGATTGAGATAGAACCGAAAAGTTCTATATTATTATTAAAACGCGACAGGGCTTTATTGGAAATGTGTAGAAGTAACATTTGATTGCATTGTTTGATGTTTAATAAATTTCATAATCATGCTAGGAGTGTGTAAAAATAGTCTTAACCCGCTCACTGCGTAAGACGTGTATATCCGTCAAAGCATGTCGCTCTCTCACTGCGTAAGACGTGTATACACGTCTGAGTCGTCACGGCTTTAAACTGCGCGTTTTATTTCGCTTTCGCGTTTCGTTTTTTGGCGGCGCCAAGGAGAGAAAATACCGAGTAAGCATTTTGCTTTATTAGAAAAGTTCTATTGCGTGAACACTTTCATTGCTAGGTCTATTCAATCAGTTCAGACCAATTAATCAAATGCTCTAAAAGGTACAACAATAGCATTTGGACAACTTTTAACGTAATAAGTACGGTAGTACGAGAATTTAGGTTTTGTAGAATAACTGTTTACGATATCTCATTTTTATTTTTTAGCTTTCCGAATATATTTATAACATCATTTTAGCTTTTTTGACAATAAAATTGTAGACCTAACTGCTACAGAAACAAATCGATACGCCAGGCAGTTTTCGGTGGAACGCTTGGCCAACTTGATGGCGCGTTCAAGTTCGAAAGAGTGGATTGACACCGACAGCAACGAAATAGAAATCTTTCTAGCATTGCTGCTTATGCAAGGTGTTAATCATAAGCCCGAAATGCAGTACCGTACTACTTCATCAAAAGAGCATCATTATATAGCCCATTTTTTGCTGAGGTCATGGAAAAAAAACGCTTTATTCTGTTGAGCAAATTTCTCCATTTCAACAATAATCAGCAGTTTGACCCAAACGGTAATATCTCTAAAAAACTGTTCAAATTATGGCCTGTTCTGGCACACATGGTGAAAGCAAAAATTTCTAGCGGTTCCCAGCCGGAAAGAGACATATAGTAGTATTATTCCTTTCCTGCCGGTTACCAATGGCGCTTTCAAGCAGGATCAAACTTGACCTCAAAATAAACGAGATTCAAAGTCATGTACCTTAATTTTAACCTCGACTATTACAGCACAGCAGCTACAGAAACTGCAATCAATATATACTTCGTCAAAAGACTTGCACGCAAAACTTCGCTCTCGCGAATTGAAACTGCCAGTCAGGGACTTTCCCCGCAAAAACTTGACTGCTGCGAAAATAATCGAGACGAAAAAAAATGCGAAACGCGCGATTAAATACGCACTGTAACTCAAAAAGAGAAAAATTAATTCGGCACTTAACGGGTTAAGCTGGTTATGTATTAAGCAGCTTTATGATTATGGCTCAATGTCAGATCTAAAAAAAAATATATTTAAGAGCAGTGAGAACAGCATCAAGTAAGCACTTCTTGTTCAAGCGACTTGCAAAATTGGCTAAGCAAATGAATATCATCAATGCCTTTCACTGTTTCCATGATACGTTGGGAGCCTAAAGACTACGTTCAAGATTGTAGTTTTTGCCTTGTACATGTAAAAGGGTTTTAGTGCAAAACATAAGATAAAGATTACATACCCAAATGTGAACTCCGCTTGAAGACATGTTTCACTTGACTCTTCAATGCCTTGACCACTTCCAACTGAAGATCACCTTGCCGCTCTTGCTGATAAAGTTGAGGATTTTGAAGATGAAAGTACTCTGCTGCTAGCGATTCTACATATTCCGGCAATGATTCAGGAGAAAGTTTGAAGCCTGTTCTTTATTTTCAGAAGTGCTTAAAGGATTTTTAATAGACGTAGCACTTTCTAAACAAAAGGCAGAATTGTTTGGATCAAGATTACATCTTTGCTTCACAAAGATGTGTTGGTTAAACATGATAGAAAGTGTAACGTGTATTTGTCGACAGTGATCAGAGCTGATGGACCGTTGTGGTAGTGTTGTATTGTTAAAAATTTGTTCATAAAATTGGGAGAGGAGCACACACCAATTGAGTGACGTCTTTTCCTGAACTCTTGTAAAAGCGGTTCTTAAAGCTGTTCTCCACAATGATGATATAAAACTGTCTGTTCCAACAGCATACTCTGTAGTTAAAGGAATCTTACGAAAGTATTAAAATTATTCTTAATGCCATTCAGTATGGTGATTATAAATGGAAGATTCGTGGAGACCTTAAGGTCATCAACATTCTAGTGAGAAGTCAAGGAGGATTCACCAAACACTGCTGCTTTTTCTGTTTTTGAAATAGTCGTGCTACTGCAAAGATATGTGTGAGAAGAGAATGGCAAACCAGAGATTCATGCGTTCCAAGATTTGCAAATATCCAGAGTGTCCCTTTAGTTCAGACTAAGAAGGTGTTAGTTCCACTACTTCATATAAGATCGGGATTTAATAAAGAATGTTATTAAAGCACTATGAAAAAGCAATTTCAACGAGTTTGCATTTCTTTGCTAAAAGTTTTCCAAAACCAATAAAGTAAAAGAATGCATGTTTATTTGCCCACAAGATCGAAAAGTTTTGAAAGATCCAAATTTCGAAAAAGGCTGTCTGCAATCAAAGCCGCGTTTGGAAAGATTTCAGTAGCTCTGTTCAAATTTTTTGGGTAATGCAATGTCACCTTTAATTCAGAGAGATTTAAAACCTTTATGATGCATACAAGAGATGGGTTGTCGCCTGTCCCTAAAAGTGCATTTTTTTCACTCACATTTTTTTCTTCCCGCAAATTTTGTGCAGTCAGTGGCGAGCAATGTGAACGACTTTGCCAGACATACAAGCAATGGAGGCACGCTAGCAAGGTTTCTGGAATAAAAAAGTGATGGGCAGTTATTTCTGTGTGCACTACCGTGATGATCAGAACCACTTAAATAAACGAATATTGTATTCAAAGTATTCGCAGATTTTCATCATAACCTTACCAATAAAGAAACTTTGCATGTGACATTGTATGTGGGTGGGGGAGTGGGTTTGCGTTGAACAATTAGTTCAAGAGTTGCGTCAGTGTATACAAGAGAGGCAATATCATTTTTATAATCACAGCGTTGTAAGGAATTGGGTAATGTTTATTTATAATATTTTTTTACAATTTCTCGTTTGAGTACTCAAAAATATTATGAAGGATATGTTACGAGGATTTATAGATAGTACGAACGAACTAGTTCAATAAAAAATTTGGTTTCATTCAAGAAATATAATCAAATAGATAATATTAAATTGCAAATATGTTGAAAACCTGGTGCGCTACAAGAAGAGCGAAGGCAAATTCGGCATCAGCGCTAGAAAGTAAGTGAAAATTAGTTAACCTGTGTAACCATCATCAATTTTTTCGCTTGACAAGTACATCGATTTAAAATTGTATTTAAGCAATTTTCGAAACTGGCTTGTTAGATTTGATTGATGTTTGAAGAAAAATGATGAAAAGCTGATATCACGCTCAGAAAACTATGCACAGGGCAGCTATATTTAAAGCGTACATCAATGAGTGCTGTGCCACTTTTACGTAAAAAATTTTTAATTGATGTAAAAAGGCGCTAACTGATTCATATTTCTTGTTGCATGTTTCTCATAAATAATTGCGGTTTTATTTTTATCCGAAAAGTCTAGCAACAGCAATTAATAATGTAAGAATAAAAAGGATATCTTATATCAAATATAATGTAACTAATTTGAAAGAGTACTAACGAACAAAATGAAATAGATGTCAAAAAGAGTACTAACGAACAAAATGAAATAGATGTCAAAAAGAGTACTAACGAACAAAATGAAATAGATGTCAAAAATTGATTTCATGCTTTTTGAAGCCTTTAATAAAGAAATCAAACCGTTTTTAAATCAAAAAAAGGGCAAAAGTCACATGACTTATGTTTCGAAAAAAGTAAGTTGTCATAGTTGCTGCTGATGCTAATTCAAAGTTTGCTTTTGAGCTTTTTAGTTCAGTCTAGACTAAAGTATTCTAATTGAGCTAGTTGGTTACTTTTGATGAGTTTGTTCTAGGTGTTTCACGATTCTTTGAGGTCTTGAAATCACTATTAAAACAACTTCATTAATAAATAAAATTTAAAGGCGTTTTGGTTAAGAAAAAACGTTATTTGATTTTGGAATTTGTTTTCGTAATTTACATGTTTAACTTTCATACGGTTATTGGGGTCAAAATTGACCCCAAGACAAGTTATCTGTAATAACTCTTTCTATTCTTGGGTGTTCAAGTTGTGCCCTCTTGATTTCTTCAATCAGACTGTATTTGTACAAATGAGAATGATATTTCCCTCAAAACGCTAATTTTCTTTTTTATATTTTGCTTTCAAAAAATATACCATAAACATTAATTGGGATCAAAATTGACCCCAATATGTTATGTCTATACTGTATTTTTCAGTTGTTGCATTTCATGTTTTTTTGATGACTGCATAATTATTTTATCTTTTTCCTGCAATTTTTTTTAGGTCTTTTAGAAAAAACAGTGGCTGAGAGAAATAGAAATGTCTTTTTACTATTACAAAATGAATTGCTTCATCAAAATAAAAGTGATAGTGTTGATGAAGAACATGCAGTGTCTTCTGAAGAGGAATATAAACCCTTAGATGACCTAGACTCGGAAGCAGAATTAGTGGTAGAAGATTCCAGACCTAGAATAGAAGAGGAAGAGGTAGATTCAGATGATGAAACTAAACTATAAGAACGGGAGGAAGCAGATAAAGCAGGAGAGCCAGTAAATTATACTGCTAGAGATGGCACTATGTGGCAGCCTGTAGCTCCCCAAAGGCATAGAACACAGGAACACAATATCATACGTTCTCGTGCAGAGCCTAAAAACTTACCTGGAGTTCTTACCGAAGTGTTGCAAGCTTTCCGTTTGATTTATCAAATAAAGTAGTTGACTTAGTAGCCTAACATACAAATGCTGAAGCACGGATAGTGTACGAAGAAAAACAATCAAAAACTGAGTGGCACCTAACAGATAGAACAGAAATTTTGGCCTACATTGGTCTCGTTATGGCAGCAGGTCATTTAAAGCAGAATCATCTCAGCGTTGAAAAATTATGGGACAAAAAATATGGACTCCCAATTTTCAGAGGGTGGTGGGTGTGTGTGTGTTTGTTATGACTGCCAGTAGCTTAATCTAGGGTTTCTGTTTACTATTAGGTTATTTTCAGGTGTACTTATGTAGTACAGTGTTTCATTTCAAAAAGAACTAATTTGGGATGATCATTGTTAACCTACACGTATCAGAATTTTTGTTGCAGCTTTTTTTAACTAGTTTCTTGTATGAATTAGTTTCTCGTTTCTGCTTTATGTATGTAAATTAAAGTCCTTCTTCATACGAAATTTCATTCCAAGTTTGTTTTTGTTTTAAGAACTGTTTTAGTTTCCTGGTATAAAGACTTGTTTTCTTATACTTAGCAGAATTGGTGTGGTCGATTGATTCAGTTTAGCGCTTATTGCATTTAGCCTCTAAGTAACCAACTTTTTTATTCTATGGGATTCTTTGAATCGCATGCAGTTTAGATTCATGTAACAACATGTTTGTGAAACAAAATACTTAAAATACCAACTTAGATCAAGTTCTAATCCTATCATAAATCACACTTGTGTTCAAATTTCTTATAAATTCACTAAAGGTTGAGGAGAAAAATTGGCCTATGTTATTTTTTGTGATTGAATATTGACACTGTACTAAAATTATGCAAAAAGAATTGTTTTGATATTCTTATAGCTTCTTTGATTGATATTTGTAACAAACAAAACATTCAGCATGCTTAAAATCATGATTAAAGCAATTTTTAGCATTGGGTCAAATGCGACCCCAATCAATTTAAACGTTACAAAATGTAATCAACGTATGAGGGTTAATATGAACACCATTTTAAGAAACTTGTTTGGACTCTTCTGTTCAAAAACATAGACTTTGTCCATGTTTTCTGGTGATCTCACGGAGGTTGGTAGACCAATTTCTCCTTTCTGCTGTCAAGGATTGCGTCTTGAGCCAAGAATTTTTCCACAATACGAAAGAGAGAGAAATCCAATTTTTTAGGTCCGGTTTTGTATTCGTTAAGGACACACACCTGGGTATGCCCAATTTTCAAGTACATGGGGTACAAGTTAACTTCAGTGCTAAAGTAAAAAAGCAAGCTCCTAAAAACTACATATTTCCAGAAAGAAATAAAAAAAGGAATCCAACTATGCAAACCATTTTTCTTTATGAAAATCTGACAAAAAAATTTTATGCCGGCAATTACGCCAAAAAATTATTTTACAATTTTACAAAAAATCTTATAAGTTCACAACCACAAATAATACATTGTTCAAAGTTAATGTGGATCAAGACACACACTATGTACACAAAATAATGGAGCCTTTTCTGTTTATAATCTTTAACAAAAAAATTATCAAAAAATTTCGGGGGCAACCTTAAAATTAAAAATTTTGACTGTTCTTTTTTTATAAAAGCACTGAAAGACAAAATTTTCAAAATATGCTCCATTAATTTATAGTTTGACACCTGTAAAACATTTCCTAAAAATTTCAGCCAAATCTGACTAGTACTTTTTGAGTAATAGCAATTTTAGTACCGAAAATCACAATTTGAGAAAATCGCCTTCAAAGTTTCACTATAAAAATATTGAATTTACTAAAATTTTATTTTAACCTGACCCTAATATCTCTCACCAACTTTATATGTTCTCAATAATTTCAATATTTACAACTGGAAACTAGTTTCTCAGTACAGATCTACCAAAATAACTAAATGGCACTATTTATGCAAACTGAATGGAAGAAAATTAGGTGTTAAAATTGTATTTTTATATTTCCTGAGAATATAATAAATTCTCGGAGAGGATTGACTGAAAAGATCAGTCAGTCAAAGATTTAGTCAGATCAGTCAGTCAATCAAAAAAATCATTCAGTCAAAGATCGACTGAAAACAAGAAATCCATAAAAATAAAAATTTTTGGTCGGTGTGTGCCCTTAAGGGAAGTGGTCGGATTCACTTTTATGTGTGTGCAAAGTTCATATTGAATAAAAAGTTGCTTTGAAGTTTCGTCAAACCGCACATTTATGTTTTGCCTGAATTGTCAACAAATAGTTGTGCTGTGTTTCGACTCAAACCACCATTTGACGACATTTTTTGCGTTTATAAATAGACCGTGCTACACTTATAGCATTGCAGTTGCTAATGTATAAATCACGGCATATTTATGATATCGTTTAAAACAGGCAAGAACAATGGCATTATATTAAAATTTCAGAGTTTTTTCAAAATTTCTAAAAATTTGAAATACCCCCTTGCACCAATAATCTTATTGGCCACAGAGTTTAATTATTCAAATGTTTGATAAAGTGATAATCAAGCTCACTAGATAAAAGTCACGGCAGCTTGTGCTTATTTTGAAACTACAGGCTTGATCCAACAGACTTGGATCTGTTGAACTCAACTAATTCCGTCTGATGTGAATTTCGCAAACGGTAGTGTAAATTTTTGCAAAGGCTACTACAAATTATCGAAAATAATGCCTAGCATTTGAGCCTAGGTTGATCTAGATATTTCAGCTGTTAACTTCCCTAATTGTTGGCAACAGTAACTGTGAAAACCTATTTTTTCTGAAACCTATGTCAAATGATTTTTTTTTAAGTAGTTTTTAATTTTGGAAACCTTGGTACTCTTCATAGAACGCTGTGAAGAACGGACAAGAAATACATGGTTTATGGTAACATATTTTTCAAATTTTAAAAACCCATTTGTTTTTGTCGTTTTAACACCTTTTTAGCACTGTTTTTTGCTAAGGAAAACAAACTGCAAGTTCATATTTCGGTGCACAAACAAATTTAAAGCGAGGTTGGCACAAAAAAAAACTCAAGAATGCTATTTTGCATTGGCAAATGTTGCAATACCACTGAAAGAACCCATGCACTAAGAATATTTAAAAACTTTTTTAAGGCTTGTTTTCGCAATGCTGGCAAAATTGTATATACAATTTAACTATTACTTAATTCCTATTGCCGAAAAAGATTTTTGATGGCTAGTTGATTTTGTGCTACACCTTAAAACTTTTACTAATGTATCATTTTGTCTTTTCAGTTGCAAGAACCGCTTCTTATTTTGGGAAAGTCCAGATTCGCTGGTGTTGATGTCAGAATACGAGTGAAGGGAGGTGGCAAGGTTGCTCAAGTTTATGGTAAGTCGTACTGCTATTGACATAATGGAGACTTGAACAACTGTGGATGTCTTTTTTTCAGCTATTCGACAAGCTCTCTCGAAATCGTTGGTTGCGTATTATCAAAAATGTAAGTAAATTGTTGAAAATTGCCGTAGGGAAATGGTTCGTTCTCGTAGACTACTCCAGAAAACCCTCTACTGTTGTAGTATGTACAGTTATACACGCTTTGAAGTTGCGCTGTTTTGAGCATATTTTACAACCAATATCGCAGTAGGCAAAGCAAAGGGCTGCTTGAAAATTGTGATGTCATTGATCAGATACCAGCGCCATATTGCAGCTCATTGACCATTGTTATAATACGTGGTTTGTTGATTGTTTTTCATAAAGACCTAGCTACACTTGGATTAAAACTCACAGTCATGCAGTGTATGTTCCATTCGATTAGTTGGCCTGTTACATCGCACGTCTAGTGATCAAACAGTACTAATGCTGGTAAACGCATTATTAGCTTCTTTGGTAAGCTGGATCCTAATTCCAACTAATTTTTCATGGTATTACTTCAGATGTTGACGAGGCTTCTAAAAAAGAAATTAAGGACACTTTGATTCAGTATGATCGATCGTTACTGGTTGCTGATCCCAGACGCAAAGAACCCAAGAAGTTTGGTGGTCCAGGCGCCAGAGCTCGCTACCAGAAATCGTATCGTTAAATGGCATTTTTTGCTGCTACGTATTAAATTTAAAAAACCCGCAATTTGTGTTTTTGTAAGTCAAAGAATTGATGCAACTTTGGACAAAGGTAAAACATGTTAAGGTCCAAACTGAAGTAACAGCAAGCGACCTTCGTAAAGTTGTGTGGTACGATTTTTCGTATGCGCAAGGAATTTAGAGGTTAAGTTGGAAAGATATTAAAATTTAAATTGGAAGCGGTGTTAGCAAGCAAACTGATTGTTAAGATCTACGTTTATTTTTACGGTGATTTGCAATAGTTCATCCGGTGAAAAAAAATGTGAAATGTCCGGATTTTCCGAGCATACGACAGGGTGGCACACGAGCCATTTTGAGAAAGGATCCACTACCGTAAAAAATTTTGAGCTTTGGTTCCCAAGACTAATGTCTTGCGCCCCTTTTGGTTGTTGAATTAATGGAGATTCACTGTGAGTGTGGCCTTTCTTTAATTTGGAGTGTATTGAATGGATTGTTTTTTTTTTTTACATCAGTCGGTGCGGTTTTTTACTGAAAACTTTTTTAAGATCGATCTCAAACGGGCCGTGTCTTTAAGCGAAGTACCTTGTTTTGAAGTAGTTCCTGGTGTTGGTTTCTAGTCTAATTCAAAAACTATGTTGCGGATTATCGGTACTTAATTTTCTCTGTGGTCCGAGAATTAATGCGTTTGGCGTAGATGGCTCGAAACATTTGACGTGGTTTTAAAGCGCTGCTTGTCACCTGACCCTTTTTAAGGGGTGGGGGAATGGTAAAAAACATTCTGGTTCCAAAAGCCGGGCAACTCTCCAAGACTTGGACCAGAGCTGGTAGAGAAATGGAGTTTCCAGAGTCTGTTGCAGGACAGTACAGAATGAGATGACAGGTGTTCTGAAATGGATGACCAAAGGCGCTGCACGCAGAACATTCAATTCTAGAAAGAAGAGTTCAACAGAAGGCCATGTGCGTTGCAGCGAGGACGAGAGAGAATATAACGAGGAAGTACATGTTCCTCAGTGAATATTGAGGGAACCTGTGAATTCAAGGCTTAAGGTGAGTCAGTGCACCTCTAGTCCGACAAAAGAGATGAATTGATACATGAAGTAAGAGACTAGATGAGATTGGTCAGTGGATAGCTAGAGCAACGTATCCCGTCATGCCAACTCCTTAACTGTGTCATTTGAGTGATCGGGACCCATTGTAATGATTGTACCCTAGTACAGTAGTAGAGAAGAGGAAAGAAAAGGTAGTTCCTATCATAGGGTGCGAGATAGAAAGAAAAGCGTAGCAAGAACTGAGTGGAGGACAAGAGAACTGGTAGTCTTGATGGTGCTGCCGAGACCACTCGAAGAGCTTGCAGATTGGCGCAGGCTTTCATAGAAAAACTGGAACACACTGCGCCTGCCGAATAGGAAAGAGCGGCCTTAGCGTCATATAGTGAGCAGTTGGCAAGGACACCAGAGCCTACTTTGCCTCAAAGAAAAGTAACAGAGTCATCCCTCCAAATCACAAGATAATGAGGAGGGAGAGAGTCAAGGTGGGCAAAAGCCTTTTTGAGGGAGAAGAGGGTAAGAGCGATAGCATAAAGTAGAGAGAGGGAGCTCCACGATAAAGGAAGGCGTTTCCAAGGAGAGTAGGGAGGGCAAAAGGACCTGAAAAGTCTAAGTTTTACTCTACGCCTGGTCAAGCATAAAATGGGAAGGGAGGTTGAAAGACGAATGGCCAGCTCGTTAGATAACAGAGCGAAATGAGTCAGGGTAACTCGTAGGAGAGGTAGAGACGCCTTAGGGAGGAAAAGTGGAATAGGGGAGGACGAGAGGCAGCCGATGATGGCACGACTGGCCGTTCGGTGAAGGCGTTCCGACTTAATAATGTTGGAAATGAACGGTAGTTATAAATAGGCATAGTACAGACATAGTAGGCATAGTACAGGCATAGTAGGCATAGTACAGGCATAGTAGGCATAGTACAGGCATAGTAGGCATAGTACAGGCATAGTAGGCATAGTACAGGGATAGTAGGCATAGTACAGGTATAGTAGGCATAGTACAGGCAAAGTAGGCATAGTAGGAGAGGTGTGCGATCGAAAACCAGTCGCACAAATGTGACAAAGCCTTCTTTCCTTTCAAAAAAAAATTAATTTTTACTTTTATAAAATATAGAAGTTGCTACTTGCTAATTAGCATTTTCAAGCCGATCTCCTATTAAGAGGGATCCGATTAGGGCTGCCACTCTAGATGTTTTATAGCTAGATCTAGATATTTTTTGTAAGGCCTAGAGGTATAATTGGGAAACTAGATGATGGCTAGAAAGTCTAGATATTTTTTTAACGTATTAGATATTATCTAGAGGGAAATCTTTAAGTCGAGTAGTGTCATAAAGAATAGTAAAGGAGGGGGATTAACTTGTTTTCCTTTACTTTTTTGTTCTAGGTTATGCAATATTGTTAGGCTAATGTTGTATTAGTGAGTTTATCTAATATTTTTCAAACATAATGTTGGGCTGAAAACACAGAACAGAGAAATTTTGGGCTGAAGTGGAGGATTTCAAAAATGCTTCTGGAGAGAATCCATTTTTATATCTCATGAATTGTCTTAAGCAAGGATTGATACTACCTCATTCAAATGCAGATGTGGAAGTTTGGAGATGAGAGCGATGTGACATGAGTGCTCGACAGTCTTCATAGACGCATTTTCCGCCCGAAGCAAGGGTGATGACCTTTTTTTTTGGAAAACACCATGTCCACGTGCGATTGTTAAATTTTATTTTGCAACACAGTGTTGCAAAGATCCCTAAACATCTGTTTCCTAGGTCCCGCAAGCAGTCGTTTTCATTTCATTGCTTGGTGAACTACTTGAGCATGTAATGTAAAGTTCAAATTTTGTCCTTTACGTTTAGTAGTAGGCGGACTCCAACAACTAAAAATCATCGCCACATCGTACTATGCCTACTATGTCTGTACTATGCCTGTACTATGCCTCTACTATGCCTGTACTATGCCTACTTTGCCTGTACTATGCCTACTATGCCTGTACTATGCCTGTACTATGCCTACTATGCCTGTACTATGCCTACTATGCCTGTACTATGCCTACTATGCCTATTTATAACTACCCGGAAATGAAAACCAACCAGGTAAAGGATAAGTGAGAACGGGGCGGAAAAAAGTTTTGCAAGGAAGAGCAAGGGACTCTTGAGAGCGGCCTCATGAAAAAGTAGAGATACAGCCTAGGGCCTTGAGACGAGGGAAGAACTTATCCTTCAGCAAAGATACATGTTTATCAAAAGAAAGAGTGCGGTTAAAGGTGACCCCAAGAAAAATTGGAGTGGGATTGAAGCGGAGAGAGAAGTTGAATAAGAAGAAATGTGGCTGGATGTTAGCTTGATGGGGATTCATCAAATAGAGCGAAGTCTCGAATTGGCTCGAATTAGAACGAACACACCAGTCCTTATATCAGAGCTCCTTACGTAGCCTCCACAGTAGCTGGGACTGAATATTGAGAAGGACTAGATGGAGGCGTTGTCGGCACAACGAGAACAGCTCACAGAAGAACGCAGGGACCGTGGGAGATTATTTATGAAGAGAGAAGTGCAGAGCAAAGACGGATCATTGCGGAAAACCTCAGCGGATTCTAAAGGGGCGACTTTTGTGATTTGAGAAACCACGCAAGCGCGCCTGTCGAAAAGAACTGATCGAGTCCATCGAACAAACTAAGGAGAGAGGCTAGCCGAAATACATTTATGGAAATGAGCGGGATGCCAGACAGAGTCAAAAGTTTTAGAGAAGTCGATGGTAGCGAGGATTGTCCGAGAACCCAGCTTGGGTTTGTTAAACCCATACGAACATGAATGAGAAAGATAAAGAATTTGACCCAAAGTAGATCGACAAGGGCGGAAACTGCCTGGCAAGGGTAGAAAATGAAATTAAACTCCAGAAATAAGAGTAAACGCGATAGAATGATGCATTCAAAGAGTTTTGAGACCCAGGATGTGAGAGAAATAGCCGAAAAGAAGCTGATGAGTCGAGAAGTTTTCTCATCTTGTGGTTGGGAATAATAGATGAAGACTTCCAGACGAAGAAAAGCAATGCAAAGACCAGGAAAGATTAAAGGTGTGGAAAAGATCAATGCCAGATCATGGCAAATGTTCTCCATGGCATAGACAACTTTGTCTGTGCTTGAAGCTGTGAAAGATAAGAGGTTGACAACAGCCGCAAAAAATTCAGTGGAGGCAAGCAAACAGCAGAAAAAAGAATGAAGCCCCTCGGAACCAAGGCCCGTCGATGCTGACACGAGTAAACTAGAAAAGTGAGATCTAAGGTGGTTGGCATAAAGCAATGCCGTTTCCCTGGGAAAGCAGCAGTTGGGGAAATTGGGGGAGAAAGGAGTGGAGCTAGCAACGGAGCGAAGGATAGAATATATTGATTTAGAAAAGATAAGCATGTCTTACCCTTGTTTTAGGCAATGATGGAAGAGACATGCCGAGAGGCTGAGATGTAAGCCTGATGCTCTTCGTCACCTGTGTTAGCAAAACCAAAAGTTTGGGTATTTCCCTTGCCGCTTTTTCCAATTTAAAAAACCTCCAGGCTTGAGTTGCATGCGCCAGAAAGAATGGAAGAGTTAGCCGCATCTATAGATAAAGAATGCAGCTGCAGATGAAAGAGAGGAGTATTTCTCTGCAGGACGGTGTGAATCGACGTAAAGAGTGAAGTCATCCCGAAAAGTTTTCCGAAAATTGAAGGAAGGAGAATGCCAATTGAAGCAGGAGAGTGGAGAAAAAGGACTGTAAGGAAAAGTGGGAGGTGATCAGAGCCCAATTGTTGAAGCACCTCTTAGGAATAAAAAAGGGCAAGCAAGAAGGAGGCAATGGAAATGTTATGCAAAGAGTAGCCGCCGTAGGAACGATGTAGAAGAGTAAGGGTGGCCATTGAAAGGAAGAAGGTCGGAGATGACTCATTCAAATACTTCCTCTCTTCGATGGTCAGAAGTACTTCATGAGTCCTTAAAGAGGGTGATGGCAAATGGGGTCTCTCAGAATGAAGAGATCTCTGCAAGGGAGCACACAGGGGGAAAGGAGTCAGTTTTACTACCTTCCGAGGAGCGAATAGAAAAAGCGCAGATGCTTAAAAAAAGAGTGAAGCTTTTCAGTAAAATGTTAACCCCAACATAGCCAGAGTAGGGGTAGAGTGAAGAAACAGAGGAGGTATAGTTCAGAAAAGGATAGGCCCTGTCAGACAAAAACAACCATACAGCCACTAGAGTACGGGTCATCAGATGAAAGAGAGCCAGACCGGGAATGAGTGCAATCCGATCGCAGAACAAAGCATTCAGGGATCGGAAAAGATGAAAAAATGTTTGAGATTAAAATCCTGGATACAGATGAGATTCATAAAAAAGAGTGAAAGAAAGGGAAGGACTGTCAGTACTCTGCGAAGCCGTATCACTCGTGAATGAGTGGCGGTTGTCGCAGGTGCACTAAGTCTAGCAACTGCTAGAACAATAGTGCTGTCTCTTGCATTACTATACATGTGAGACCTTGTGACCACTAGGCTGTGACAGCACTATTGTTCTAGCAGTTGCTAGATTTAGTGCACCTGCGACAACCGCCACTCATTCACGAGTGATACGGCTTCGCAGAGTACTGACAGACCTTCCACCAAGTGGATCTAGTATAGATCCCGCAAGTGTGGCGGTCTAAGCTATGCTTTATTAAAAGGGAAGGAGTTTAACTCATTTGAAACGAAGACCTCCCGCGTTCTACTGGAGAATTCAAAGCAAATTAGGAGAGGAAGTGGAAAAAGAACCGGAAGTGGAGGAGGATTGGAACGAGACTAGAGAAAGGGTTAGTGACAAGATAAAGCGAGAATACAAGGTCTGTAAGCGGGGAAGAGCTGCAGTGGATGACTGGGTGGGTTGTTGAGCACTGAGGTATACGTGCTGGATCGCCCCGAAGAAGACATAGTGTTGGCGGACTGGGGACCGCCAGGGAAAGCAGAGATGCAGCAGAAAGGACAGCTCAAAAAGTAAGATCTGGAAACGGAGATGAACTACGAAGGTGCACCTTGAATGTATTCATTTAGAGCAGGTGCATTGCACTGACTTGCACCTTCAGGTAATATTCACGGCGCACAGAGAACACAGAAAGATAAGATCAGGATTAGGATGAACGTTGCTGCCGCCCAAAAAAAAAGGAGAATAAGAAGGTGAGACACTAAGAGGCAGAACATAAGAAAAGACAAACAACCGATTTTACAGAGAATGCGTGCCGTCTTTTTGCGGTCGTTCAGAAAGCAGTACTACGAAAAAATACTCGGTTCGGGGAAAGCCTGGGGTATGTCGGACCCTCGGGGCGGCCAACAGCCATTTTGACCCAATCCGACGGGTCGGAGTCCGCACTACCACGTTGAGGCGGTTGCGGATTGATGCAGGTCGTAATAAGATGCAAGTTTTTTTAGAACCAAATTGAATTTCTCAACAAAGTTGCTATTGCGTCCCTCCAAAATGGACGAACCGATCAAGCAGATTCTACTTAGACTTAAGGTACCGTACTTTCACCTGAACGCGTTCATGAGCAACTGATGGCAGTTTGACAATTATCTTTGCAATACAATTGCTGATTTTCTTACCCTTAAATGCACCGGTAATGAAATCAGTGGAACCAAATAGGATATCGCAAAAAGCTATTTATTGCAATGTTTCACTGTTGTATCAAAAACAGTAACACATTAAACTCTTTGGCACAGTGTTGTAACATTAAAGACAAAAAGAGCAACACGATAGTTCTGTTGTACTGCAAAGCTTAACAAAAAGACTATGAGCAAAAATATTGACTATTTTCAAAAACATTGCTATCGGTACCGAAGAACGAATTTAGATAATGTTAACAATTGGCAAAAAAACAAACATTTTTGCATGATAAGCTTTTCTGGGAGCAATTGATTTACGTTTCTACCAGACTGATCAAAGTTCGTTATAACGGTTAATCTCAATACTGCATGATATTTCGATTTGACGTTTCAAGAATCTGTGGTCGAAGTTGTAGAGGTGGAATCAGACTGACTATCAGTGGAGTCATAGTCCAGGGCTTTGGCCGGAACCGAGGCGCAGTTTACTTTGCGATTAACGGGTTTTGAATGTGAAGTTCTTTTTTTGATTGTGCGGGCGTATTGTATGGTGGGGGCATTTCCTTTGTTAAAAGTATACTTTTCAAGAACCTGTTGCGTCTTTCCTGTCTCTGCCTCATCCTCCTGCTTTGATTCTGGAATCTTCTTCACTTTTGCCGTGTTGCGAATGTAATCAAAATACGACAAGCTGCTCGGAATGGCGGAAGGTTCGCCGGTCTCACTAGCTAAAACCGTAGAAGAAAATTATATCCATTTTAGTCCGGTCACGGGAAAACCTTTAGACCTCCAAGAACAACCGTCACATCACACTTCTACGAGTAACGAAAACAGACATAAACTGCTTTTTTTTGAAGGGCACACTCATGCTGGTAGCGTCGGCGCGATGGTGTTGTCGTTAAAGCGATCGCTTCAAAGTAACCTTGGGTTTAATTTCGATGTTGAGTGATACCGAAGACTTAAAAAACGGTTCAGTTTCCCTGCTTGCCGTTCAGCGTGAAGAGATAATGTGGAAAAAAGCCAGCAAGTTCGCTAGTGGCCTTGAGCAAGGTAATTTTACGGGACATCTCTACTTTGGTGAGGTGAAGCAGTCTATCCATCGTGGTAGTCAAACCTTCCAAAAATGTACAGAGCTTGAGCTCACACGGAGAGGAGGTAGCTGTAATACACAAAATAATGACCGATGCTTTTTAACGCCAACCAATTGCATAATAATGGTCCAATGCAATGAAAAAATTCCAATCTATAACATGCTGCAGGCGGATTGCGCAGCAGCACACATCTAAGACAAATACAATAAAAAATGCAGTCCAGCATTCTGACATCTGAGCCATAAAGATCCGCAAGACATGACCACAGCATAAACTTATGTTTTCCAGATCCATCACAGCATTTATTTCGGATGCATCAGTTTTAAAGCATGCATCACATCAGCAACTAAAGGGAAAGAAACAACTTAAAACGCCTACGATGAAGTAACCTACCTCCGACAGTGACATTGCTCTTTATTTTAGGAAGTGGTGTTGAACGTAATGTGTGGAAGTAACGCTTTATATTGTCATTTGGAGGAGGAATAGGCTTAGCACGAGTCTCTTTTTGCTCAGAAGACACCGATGAAGCGCTGGATACACCGCTATCAGTTAATACCTCGGACTGATTTTCATTCTGAATTTAAGTCTGGCATTAGTAGCTGTAGCCAAAATTGAAAAGTAAGCTGCTCCATTGGAACATGATCAGTTCCAACCTTTGAAATCACATCTGCTACCGGAAGTAAATTTAAAAAATAAAACACCTATGCTTCCCTCCTAAATCTTACAGGAAATCGTTTCTAAATTACCGCTTTTTGCAAGGGTACTGGCAATACAGAGCACAAAACATTCGTATATGAATTAATAACAAAACGTTACAGAATTCAAGTCAATATTGGCTAGATCAGCGAGCAAAAACACCACAACAAGTAGGGAATCTTGGTCCTCACTGTTATATAAATTACTACAGGATGACGAAGAGGCATCTATCAACAAACGAGATCTAACTCCAGATCACGATGTTAGTTTCGTTCAAGACCTGAAACTGACCTTCATAGAGACTAAAATCATAAACTAAGATTAGGTCTTGGTTGCAAATGGAATCCTCTTTATCACCCCATTAAATTTAAATGCTATAGGGTAAAACTTCTGCAGCTGCAACTTATAAACTAGGAATGCACAAGACAAATATGAGACTGCATTATCGGTGCCAAGCAAGGAGACTAATCAAGACCATACTTTTAAAAAGTAATACAAAGAATTCCAACATGAAAATCTCAAAAAAACAAGTGTGTGCACCTTACGTCGAGAAATTTGTAATCAGGTTTTAAGAACAGAACTTTTTAGCTTTCTAGTAACGTATAACTTTTACAAACCTTATTCAGTTTTTCATGATTAAGCATCGTTTCGTTCACAAATCTCTTCCAGCCAAGCAGTGTACTGAAACGTTCGATCACCTCGACAGCATCACCCGTAGCAACGGCGTCAGTTGGTCGTGTGCGAGATTTGAAAGGACCGACAAGATCTCGATTGATCAGTAGCCGTGGTACATTGTACCGGACCGAATCAACCAAACTTGCAAACGGCTCAACCTAAAACAGTTGTATCAGCGACATAGGTCGGCAATCATAAAGGCAGAGCATCGCCCTTCCTACGACTTCTACCTTTCTAGTAAA
This sequence comes from Trididemnum clinides, assembly GCA_963675345.1. NCBI lineage: Eukaryota > Metazoa > Chordata > Ascidiacea > Aplousobranchia > Didemnidae > Trididemnum > Trididemnum clinides. The sequence continues at coordinate 25,596,620 of OY776290.1, read as the reverse complement.
ATGTGCAAGTCAATATTATATTACTTGGAATTTTTTTTTTTCATCAAAATTCTTTCCTTGCTCAAACCCAATTCTTTTGAAGAGCTCAAAAAATGTCTGGACGGAGAAAAAACTAGTTCTTGAACGTTATATGATGGAGTTGACCATATAACCTCTATCTGCTTGGAGTCCTGACCTATAGATCATTGGCCATTTGTACTTCATAACAACAAAAAACCTATCAATCACCGTAAGCCCATACTTGCGACTGACTGACAACACAAAACGATTTAAGCGGACGACTTTACCTCTAGAGATGTTCCCATTACAACAAGCAAGTCGCACACGGGAAAATCTTTCAAATAATAGTAGAATCGCTTTGGCAAATCTTCACCAAAAAACACAATGTCTGGCTTCACAATACCATAGCAAAGTGGTGTCTGTTCACAGCGAGGAATGATACTCTTGTAGATCTTTTCCTTACAAAAATAGTAGCATAGTATAGTAGCATAGAGAAAACATAGGTGCATACATACATGCAAATTATACAACCATGATCAATTATTCTTGAGAAAGCTCTAGCGAATTCTATATTGCATGCTCCAGTCAACAGAATACCTCTAACAATACGAACAACTCGAATTCAACCCTCTTTAAAACTTGGATCAAGACTAGCCACATGCGCCACCAACAAACAGCAACATCAGTCAAAACCGACTTCAGAACCACTGTCTCGACGACTGTTCCAGCTATCGTGCGGCGTGAACCGAGCTTTTGATAAACACCCTAACCACTCGGCCAATGAAGCACGCTGATCAAATGTTCTGGCATATCATCGACATAAGATCCGCTATGCTGCTTGTTAATACTTCAAATATAAACTCACTTTGATTGCCTCTCCATTGCACTTCTTTCCGCATTTCGTACACGAGGCTGTTGCAAATGTGCCATGCGCTTCAACAAGCTTGGACGGAGGAATTCCAGCGACTGCAAAGCAATGATACGTGTATCAAATAGGTTATTAATTCATGTTTACTTAACCGCTGGTTCCTACGAAACTAATACGGATTATACATGACCTAATGTTCTCTACATCAAAGTTGTCAGTACTTGTCGGAAATGTGGTTGAATAAGTTGTGGCACCGTCTATACCACCAATGGTCATGCGTTTAAACCATACGATGGTTTAAATTGTTGCGCCTTTGAGAAGATACTTGTCTGCAATCTCCCCTGCTGTGTTGCACTGCTCGCAGTAAAAATGCCCTGAGTTGGCGGTACTGGTAACTCCTACACAGGTCTGAACACAATCATGTTCCAGGATAACCGACAAAGGTTTTCCCTTAGCAGGAGACAAACGCATGAACCGTGCACTAGGAGCAGCGCATTTCTATCACAAACACAGCAACCAGGAAGAATGAACAATCGTAAAGTGCCTTTGCAAGGAAATGATAATGGAATGCTATGCGGTCACCGAACTTGGCAGCTTTTAGGTACAAGACCAAATCATAATAGCGCTGTGCATTGCGAACATCTTAGGAAATAAAAACGGTAAACTTATTCATTTTGGATGCCTTTCATATAGCAGATGTAGTAGACACATGGCCTACTTGTACGACAATATGGAGATATTTGTACTGACAATTAATTTACTTACGTCTTTCTAAGCCGTCAATATTTTGAGTGTAGAGCCGCAACAATAACCCTTTTTCGTGGATGGCTCGTAAAAAATAATGCACAAGGTTGGGACGGTACTTGCCACTTGGATATAACTCTTTGGCAAGTTCGAAAAACGGTTTCGGTTTCATGACAAAATAATCCATGTCAAATATAGCGGTGGGAGTAGGTATTTTGTACTTTTGTAAGTTATCGTAAAGACCGGTGCCAGGAGTGCTACAAATATAAAAGCTCAAGCTTAATTAATCGTTAATTGCTAAACCTAATGCTTTCAAACAAGTTATAAGTTACGCACACGATACAACTGGGAAAACACTAATAACTTTAGTGCAAATACAGCCTGACAACTTGGTGAAAAACGTTTTCTTGTTTGTGTCAATACTGCGTAGTTAACGTTTTGTGTCGTACTTGTTTAGGTTTGAAAATGGCAGCAGTTGAGTCTAAACGTTCGCAGTAATATGTTTTTGACGTGTTGTTTTTACAATAAAGTTGTTAGTTGCATAGCGTCAATAATAACCACTGGCTATGCAAATAAAGTACTTCGAGACATGTTTTAAAACTAATAGTAGAATCCCTACAACGTATAATCACCAATGCTGATCGGGGGTTCGAAACCCACCAGAAGACAATTTTTAGCAAGGTTGTCTTATGGTGGTGAGGCATTTCACCGAACTTGACTGAGACTAACATCGATGTCAGTCAACATCACAAGTTCAGCGCTGTAGGAATTCGTGATGCTAATCGGGGCTCCCGTTATACGTTGTTTACATGTAACAATCACCCAGAACATTTAGAAGTTGTAGGCAACACATTTTTTGAAACGGTTGCCTTTAAGCTAACTTTCTTTTAGCAAATTGGAGATTTGTTTGAGCGCAGCTCAACTTTCCGTAAAAGTGCATGTTTTCAAAGCAACAGAAGATGCTATTTTTAATCCGCGCAGCATGGTTTTTGATACAGCTGTAACCAATCATAGCAATTTTGCATTTTGGAAATAACGATGATGTTTTTTTTGAGGAAATTAGCTCAAGTTAGAAGTAGGGCGCACTTAATCTTAAGCTTGTAACCAATATTTTTTGGGCACAAGCCACCTCGCCACAAACTTCATAAAGGAAACAAACAGTGTTTTCTAAACAACTTTCCTATAAAACGGCTTAAAACGTTTTTATAACGTAAATCTGATTATACTGTTATTCTGGCTACCAGGTATTTTTGATAAATTCATTTTATTTAGCTCTTCTGGTAATGTAAAGTTTATTTAAGTTGATACAAGTTCTTATCATTATTAGTCCTGATGAAGAACAGCTGTATAGCTGTTCGAAACGTTGACGGATATTAAAGTTTTTGCATGCTCGATAAGAACTTGTATCAACTTAAATAAACGTTACATTACCAGAAGAGCTAAATAAAATGAGTAAATCTGATTATATGATAACGCTTTATGTCCGTGAACAACTCTTGATTAATTCTAGTCAGATCAAGGTATAGCGTAGCGCAATGTAATATAAGATAAACCTTACAATTGAACAAAAACAATACAAAATGATACCCTTGTAATCAGAGCACAAAACTACAAAAGAAAATTATTTTTAGTACAAATGTACATCGTGTAATAATGTACAATACCAAGACGTACTCTTGTAACCTTGATATTGAGTTCATGATCAAATCACCGAACAGCTATTATTTAACACCCTTATATAACACAATAAAACCTAATTGACTGAGGTTGCTAAATTCGACCGCTGCTTCAGGCCATGCGGAGTGGCAACGACTCTGCGATTTTAGCAATGCTATTATAAGCGCCAGATTGAGATTTTTCAAAGTACCCGCGAACTTCACGACTTCGAAATTAGACTTTTAAGTATGATTACAAAAAATATTGAGGTCGAGCAGATCAATATTTTATGAACAAACATATAACAATATACATGTTGGAATTGATGTTTATCGCATTTGTTTGATTAAATAGCATTAGGGTGATCATTTTGCAATTCTTAGCTCGCGGTTCTGCTTGCTCGAGTCTAATACAATGAGCAAGTAGGCGCATACCCGTAGTCACCGCTTATGAATGCTCCCTTCTTAAAAATGTTAAGAAACAGCACCTTAATAGATAGATGAAAACAACGACAGCCTTGTAACATCCAAGCCTTTTACAAGTCCCAGAACAAAAGTGTTTCTAGTTCAATTCAACAGTTTACTTGCCAACTGGTTGGTTGTACTCTTATAAACTGCACTGCAGTTCATCCATGTCTAAGCATAATACAATATTGAGTGTGTCAGCATTATTTTAAAGCTGTCATGTTTCGCATGAATAATAATATCATAGCTATTCAACAACCTACACTGAAATCAAATATGAGCAAGCTGGCACGCTATTTTCAACTTTGAAGTATAGCCCAAAAATCTATTTAGTAAGACATGACATTTCAGCTTACCGAAAATCAGGAATTCCACTGGGTGTACTAATTCCAGCACCACACATAACTATTATATTTTTGGCTCTTCCATTTTTGATATACCTTACTACATCTTCCAAGTTGTTGATTCGATTTCCAGATGATCTAGTAATTCCTGCACTGTGTGAGAAATTACGTATGGAAATATGACCAGGTCTGAAAAATATAATAATTTCAAGTCAATTTTTTAAAGTTTTGTTGAAGTTTCCTTTAATAATTATGATATCATCAAAAATACCTTTCAGTTTATTAGATACAAAACCATGAACTTGAATACATAAAAGCCCAATTTGGATAAACATATTAGTTGCCTAACTTATTGTCAATAATCAGGTCATCAAAGTGAACAAAAGTAGATGACGAAGATTTAGACATCTAAATGTTGCTCACAGCATTGGCGAAGACAGCCTGAAATTTAGGGGAAGGTAATTTTTAGGATGTAATTGCAGAGGCGAATTTGGCATTTTGGTTTAGAGCAAGGGGTTGGTAAACTGCGGCTCCAGAATCGCATGTGACTTTTTTGCACCTTAACTGAAACTCTTCTGCCTTTTCAAATTGCCCTTGATTTGATGGGCTATATCATACAAATTTGCCCAAATACAATCACTTGCTGCCCGCATTTCTGTGAAAATCGGGCTCACATGACTCTTCGATCATAAAAGATTGCCAACCCGTGATTTAGAAGAATCAACTTAGAAGCGTTTTTTGGAGATTAACTATTTCAAAGAAAATTGTTTTGCCCATTTTAATCACACACACACCTTTTCTTTCTAAAATTCTTAACTTGAAGACTTTTTTTGGTGATCAACTATTCAAAAAACCATTGTTTTAAAATGCAGAGAATTTAAAAGTAAGCTGCAACCCTTCTAGCCCTGATGCATCTCCACATATAACCTACAGCATTATATTAGTTTCTTTTTGATGATCAATTTTTATTGCCATTGGGAGCTGAGAATCTTGCCTTGTAAAAAGGGCAGTGTAAAAGCGTTCTTAATGATACTTTGCATACTGTCACTGGATGCCTACATCCCACTCCAGTGGACAACCTTCCAGTTCTCTCAGGCATCCAGCCAGCTGAGCTCGGCCGCCAAGGAGTGACACTCTCCTCGGCTAACTGCAGTTTGTTGGACCCAGGCCACATTCTGCATGGCCAGCTGACTGAATCGCTAGCTGCTAGCAAGGAGAGACTGAAATCTAGATACCCGTTTGTTTCTGGTGTGTAGAAACTATTGCACAAGTTATTTGAGTTTGGCATCTGCGCTGCCCTATACACGAACGTAACATGGGACACGTAGTACTCAAGAGTACATCAGCGCTCTGCATCTACATTCCTGTAGTCTGCGCAAGGCATATTGGAACGAGTTTGAACAGAACAGCCTGGGTCAAACTCAATCTCCTGCATACTGGCGTTGAGCACTTTGGTTTGTCCATGCACAAATGGTGTTCTCCTTCTTCAGCAAATTGCAAGTGTGACACTAGCGCTAGCTAGAACAAACTGCAGACCACATTATTTTAACATGTCCCACACATCGAGCACCTGAAGGAATAATGGGTCTGGCAGTTTTAGATGACGAAACAAGGTGCTGGATCAACTCCATCACTGCCAGCAACTGATCTGGGCAACACAGCAGGCTGGGGTGGTAAAAGGACAAACCCTTGACTCCCATGCCATCTGGATCATGGATACCCTGCCAATACGATGAAGAAGAAGGCAGTGGTTACAAATAGTATCAAATCAATGAGAGCATTCACCACTTGATTTGTGAAAGATGTGTGCCGTAGGTTTGCAGGTTGTAAGCGTCTTGATTTTTTTCCTGTTGTAGATTTAAAATTTGATATATAGGCTATTGCTGACATCTACAACATTTTGATGACATCTCCAAGATAACTTAGTACCACAAATATCAATGATAACAGCATTTTAAGCCTACCTCTAAATTTATTGTACAAAACATCAAAAGATCTGACAAAAAATTATACAAATCCATCAAGTACATCAAGAGTTTTCAGCTTTATCAAAATGCGTCAAAGCAACAATGAAGTCCCGGAAATTTTCTCATGGACCCCAGGCTAAGAACCACAATTTTAGTGGGCAAGATGACATCATAATTAACGTTTTTCTGCAAAATTTATTTTCTTTACTTCTTCAAAAAGTACGTAAGAGTAGAAACCGAAAATGATAAAAAGCTGCTTCCAATCCAAAGAGTTCTCCCACGATTTGACCCCCTGTGACATCACAATAAGCAACTGTTTTTTTAAAGTAGAATTTCAGTGTTTCTTTTCTACTAAGTTTCTTTTCTACTACAAGTGTAGCTCATTTTGTCATACTACATAGTGGCGATATAATAGTAGCTATGACAAATCAGAGAAATCAGCACAATTTAGAGCCTTTCACTTTGAACACACGGGCATAACGTAGACAAGACAAGTGCACAGTTCAGTTACTGTGGTAAAAAACAAAGAACAAAAAACAAATAACATTTCACAAGCTATGACAGCCTTAAGTGGAAAAGACTACAAAAAGCTGCCTTGAAGGCAAAAACATAGTCATAAAAAGGAAAGGGGGGACATTTGAAAACATAAATGAGAGTATTTTATTGTTGATATGAGCTGTATTAGTAAACCTGTAAGCAGTATGTGCAAAGTGGCAAATAGGAAAGTACCTTTCAAATATTGTTTTTAACCTCCAATAATTTGAGAGCATACATTTAGAGTTAAAAAAGATTAAAGGAAGAGATATCTACATTTTCCAACTTGGTTTTCAAAAGCAAAATGAAGGAGTTCACTGATATTGAGCTATTACCACACAACTACAACTACCGTTTGATTAAGGAAAGAGAAAATGCAACCAAAAAACTTGTAATTAGAATACTTGAACCCTGACGTTGCATAAAAAGACACAAAAAGATATTTCTTTTAACATTTTCCAAAACTGTAAAAATAGAACAGAAGCATTTATAACTTGATGATCAGGCAATCAACACAACACAGGCACCAGCCATTCAATGCTCATTTTGTTCCCAAATTTGACTTTGGGTGATGCCTTTAGCTAGCTAAACCGATACAACTTACTCTGTTTTAACTGATCAAATGCCCTGACAGGCATTGTCGAGTAGCACTCAGACCACATAAAGGCAAAAAAATTCAAGCCCTTAAATTGACTTACAAGGTGCTCAGCCAATAAATATACATGAAAATTGATAAGTATATAATGCATTTAAAAAAATAGGCCAAAATAAAATAACTTTTGACTTACTTTTTCGAATACTTTGAATGGGATGAAGTAATGTCAAGTTTTGAAAATGAGCTTGCAATCTGAGAAACAGCATCAGAATTCTTCTTTTTCTTGTTGCTTTTCTTTTTAGAATTTTCATGTGCAGCATTAACAGAAATGGAAGAAAGCTTTGGAAAATGTTTGTTTGAATTGATAGGCAGCTATAATGCAAATACATTTTTCAATGCAGTAAAACAGCATAAAAAATAGAACAAAGTAACCTTTTAAAGAGAACAGTAATTAAGTAGTATAATTGGGTCTACTAAAGGGTCAGTTGTATTGCTTAAACTAACACTAATTTTAATTCTGCTAGAACTAACCTTAATCTCAATTCTAACTCCAACTAACCCTTACTGTAAATCTAGCCCTGACTTTAATTGTAGACCAGACCCTAACTCCCACCAATCCTAAACCTTATTCTAGTCTTACAGTGCTGACCTGCAATTCTGCATTTCAGTAGTAATCAATTCCATATATCCAGCAATATAGCTAATTCTTTAATAGACCAGTTTCATCTTGAAGTATTTCAGTCTACTGAAGAATCGGCAATATTAATAGAACAAACTTTAATTCTAACTATAACTCTAACCCTAACCCAGACTCAAATCCTAATCATAATTCCAACCATAAATGCTGTCCATGTTATTTTGTGTTTCAGCAATATCTACTTTCATTTATCCAGCAATATGGCTGATTGTTTAGCAGTTCTATATATTTCTGCTAAGTCTTTGTAAATAAGTAATTGACAGCATATGAAATTATTGATAAAAAAATTATTCAATGCGTTTGTTTTGATTCTAAATAAACCTACTATTATTACACCAACACCTTTTATACCAGTAGATCTACTATGCATACAGTTGCTGTTGTTGTTGTTGTTCCACCAAATCCATTTGATCCCTTTGATTTTCTTTTGGAACCTAAAATTTATCATTGCCATTACATTATTTGTCAATTGATTTTGCAATTTATCAATTATTGTCACATACTGTAAAGTGTAACTGTACTAGCAATTGATCTACAGATAAATTTACCAAAAACAATGCCAGACTCAAGTTTCTAGCTGATAGACGTAAACAAAGCTAACCAATATTGTTGTCAAAATAGTTTAAAACTTTACATGAAAGATCCTTTTAATTGGCTAAATAGTGAAAAGCAGAAGGATACTTTTTCATTTGTTATCCCAGGCTGCCATTTTGGATCGAATGTGACTTAAAATCCTATGGTCATGGGTTCAAATCTTCACCAGCAGGGCACTTGGACAAAGGCAGTGTGCACTGGAGGGGAAGGTAGAGTATGTGAATGTACAGTGCAATGTTCACTGGGGGTGCGGCTCTGTCCAATACATCCAAGATGGCAGCCTGGGATAACAAACGAAAAAGCACCAGCAGAAGTTTGATAACTCAACATGTGTTCATTACCTTTATGCTTTAGTTTTTTGTTTTTTGGCATTATTTGGTGACTGATATGTTCACAATAACGTAAACTTGAAGTAATTTTCTCAAAATTATTGTACTTTACAAGCCAAGAACATCTTATTTTTGTTTGGAGTAGACTGGTTATTGGATTTATATGACAAGTGTAATTCCAATATACATATCTTGAAACACACAAACTAATCATTAACAAATTAACAATACACAAACAAATCTACCCAGCAGGCTTTTTCCAATTCTGTACAAAGATGAAAATAAATAGCAATATTATTGCATTCAAATAAAATAACAACTACATAAGAGCTTGCTCTGCTATTTTATGTTATCAAATACATATTGAGTAAGCAGTACATTTTTTAGAACCTGAAAACTTGAGGGTCCCTTGGATAGATAAGCCCTCCACAAACTTGGAAAAAGAAGTCAAAACTGCTGCAAAAAGTCACTATGGTTTTGTCAGCACTCCCTTGGTCTTTACAAAAGCACATGCTGCCAGTAGCTTGCAAGGATGTTCCACCTATAACTGAGAAAAGCTCTGTGATATATCAATACAAGTGCCACCGTGATAGGTGGCATGGAGGGCAAACATTTTAATGACTACAGGATCACATTAAGCAACATGTTCCACAATGGTTAAGACAACAATTGACCCGTTCGTGCCAATCTCAACCACACAATTTGTGCAAACAAAACAACACGAAACCAGACTGTGACTCTGCCATTGGTCAGCATCTTTTAGAAACTAAACAATGTGCATTAAACTACTACAATAAGCAGTTTTCAATCCTCACCACAGCATGCAGCTCTTTCCACCTTAATCTCTTAGAGGCTGTTTATACCAAGATTTAGTACCTGGTGCTATGCAGTCAGAAAGTTTTACACTTTTAAACTCTTTTGATAATTGTGGCACTCTTGCTGCACTTTCTCCAATATTTTGATCTTTCTTTGGTGCGCTTCACAACAATAGCATTATCATTGAGTTGTCTTGATTGCCTAAGGTCCAAATTAATCACATAAAACACCTACTAACTCTAGACCCTAAGGATATTTGTGATTTTTGGTGGAACAGTATATAAATACTGTTGCTGTTGTTTAATGGCACTTGATATAAGGCTTTAAATTTGAATAAATCATCGCATCCAGTTTTTTGCATCTGTGCTTTAGTTCTTTAATCAATTCACTTTGTTTCCAATCAATCATTGCTTGGTTTTAAGCATAACTTGTCTACAGTACCTCAGTTTGCAATTATTTCAGAAACCTCGCTAAACAGACAGTTGGATAGAGTTTTGCTGTTAGACAATAAGTATTATACAGGCTACAGTAGTATTGGGTGATGAAGTTTTATAATTTGTGTTGCAGAATCTTAAATTTATATATCAAATTTTGTGCTAGCTTAATTGCTTTAAAAAAAGCAATTGCCAGTAAGTTCATGGTATTTGATAATTTATGATTGGTTGTTTATTGTTTGCTTATTGGTAGATAATGGTTTCTTCATTACAATTTTGAAAATAAACGAAATATTGTACAATCAATGTTGTGGCTATGACACCTCCATGAACGTCTATGTAATGGCCACCAGCTCAAATTACCATCACAAATACTGTTGCTATTATTATTACTCTTATTAGTCTTAATTGTATTGAACACTGTATTGAAAGCTTTTCCACCATTCTACAATTTTGGAAAAACTTGGATGTGCCCTGAAAAAAGGGTCTATCCAGAAATTTTTCAAATGAGGCAGCTGCTCTTCCCTCGACCCACACCTCTTAGCCTTATGTTAATGGCAATAAAGTAGGACTACTTGCATTAGCTTGTAATTGCTGTGCATCTTCTCCTTGCACAGAATGCCCACATTCTGCAGCTAAACTAACTCTCAAGAAGGTTGTAAGCTTTGTTGTTTTTTTGGACAATTTCAATTTCTTTTTGATTTTTTAGGAGCTGCTGGAGGTTTTCAAGCACCACTACATTTATATGAGCGTTTGCCAATACATCAATTTACAGTTACCACAGTGATTGCAATATTGCTGGCCAGGCTAAAAATCTGAAACTAGTAATTGATTTCTCACTTGGATAGTTAATATAAGTGTGCCCGTAGTTATAAATAGACATAGTAAGCATAGTAGGCACAGTATAGGCATACCGGTAGTAGGCATAGTGATGATAACTTAAGCTTTTAGTGTGAAATCTCATTGCACCCCCTCAATGCTTAAATCTAAACTCATAAAATAATTTTTTTTCAAAGGTAAAAGGTAAGGCTTCTCTATATTGGTGGGACTGGTTTTCTGTTGCTCACCTCCGCTACTATTTTTGTACCGGTATTATGTCTACTATGCCTACTCTGCTTGTACTATGTCTATTTATAACCACCCCACACTGTTGACCACTTCCCAAAGAAATTTGTTCTAGGCATGAAAGCAAGGTTGAGAAAAAAATTTGGTTCTGCAATTCAAACGTGAATATTTTTTGTATACTTTGCTGTTATGACCACGAGTACGAAAATTAATGGAACTCTCCCTGAATAATTTTCAGGAATAACCAATCGCATTTTCAGGAATCTATCAGGTTCAGTAAAAAGTATTTCCTGAGTGTACCCTGTTTTTTTGTATTTTTTGAATTGTATTGTATTGTCCACATTTATCCTTCATTTACGAGAAAGCGAATTGTATCGCTATATTTTGGACGGAACGTCCGCACTCGTTTGGAAGTTGCCATTTTTCGAGTTGTCTGGGCCACCTGTCTTCCACATAAAGACGAGGACATCCCGCTAAGGGCATTGCCCAAACACAACAAGCAAACTTGCCGGCTTGTTTTCCACAACATTCCCTAAATGTCAAGCGCCAAGCAGGGAAGCTGTGGATAGCCTACGATTTTTAAAAGTCTTTTGATATAACTCGACAAGGGGAATGAACCCCAGGTCTACCGACTGCAAAGCAGACGCTCTAACCACTACATCATCGGGTCGGTGTAGTGGTTAGTGTTTCGAGTAAAAACCTATTTTCCGAAATTCCTCAACGATAACTAAAAAATGGCTTGCATACGCTAAAGAAACTGACAGTAGGCCTACCTCATGCAAAGTACGTACTGAAGCAATGAGAAAGGAATATTTCATAAAGACGACTACTTCAGTGATACTTCATTTACTAATAGTGCATTCAGTAAATGGAAGGAAGCCGTAGAAAAATTTAGAAAACATGAAAAATCGATCATGCACTCACACGGCCATTAATTCTTTCGGTCAGCGAGATCAATTAATGATTTTTTTCAAAAGTTAAAAAAATCAGTTTACCTAAAAATTGATTTCTGAGTTTATTTCTCAACCTATTTCAACAATTTTTTTTTAATGAAAGGTTATTTCAAGGCAATTCCGATAATGTTTTATTTGTGTCTTGAGTATTTGTTTTTATTCTGAAAAAATTGGCTTATATTACCTTTAGTGGAAATTTTTTACTCTCCGAAAATTTGATAGTCTATTACAAACAGATAAATTTAATGCATAAACAATGTAATAACTTGACAACCGAAAAATAAGGTACCTGCAGGTAATATGGCCACCCTAACAAACTTTCTCAAATTTCTTAAAAACTACTTGAAAGTTTCTGGTCAAACTGTGCATGGAAGTAGAGTAAGTTGTTACATATCATATATCAAACGTTGAAGGTTGGATGAAGTTCAGGGTTTTCATGAGACTATTTTAAAAAAAAGTTTTTTTTGGGCCATATTAGATGCACATGCAGGTAATAAGGCCCAAGATTGTCAAGCTATTTAAGAAATTTTGTAGACAAACTAATGAATATTTTGTGATGTTTTTGCATTAAATGAAGCATGAAGATGCTCAGGAACATTAACAAGAGGTCCTGAATATCTTTTGTAGCTACTGGTTAAATCGTAGGGATCGAAAAACATGCGGGCAAACGTACCCTAAATTTAGATCATTACTATGCTGTACGCAACTAAATTAAAAATTAAGCAATGACATTTTCGTTAAAAGAAAGTTGTACTCCCTAAATTCTCACCATCAAATGGTGTACTCAAAATCACTATAGCGTACATGCAAAGACAGGTGTGTTCACACTTACAGTACTGTATGCACACTAACACAATCACAGGTGCACATTCAATCAAATGGAGGGGGGGGGCTTATTACCAGCAACGGTTCTCGAACAATTTCATATCAATTAAACTAATGCTTAAATCTTTTTAAGCACACAAAACTACTTAGTTTAACTGAAGCAATCCCTTCCTGCCCTGCTAAAAAGAAATTAAAGTTTCCCCAACCATACACCCCATTTTTGGAAGGGTGAAAAATCCTAGATTTTATATAAACGCTCAATTTCAAGATTTCAAACTTTTGTTTCGCTGTAGCGAGCTCATTACTGCACAGATCTAACCCTAACTGTGCGAATCAATACAAGTATGGATCCACTCCAAGTTGATAAAAATGGAAAAATATTTCTTCTCTTAGATACGGAGATTGGAGCAGTGGGCCATATTGCCAGCATGGCCATATTACCTGCAGGTGCCTTATATTTAGAAAGCTTAGAAAATTAGCTTTCCAGAAATATATAATTTTAAATAGTTGAGGTTTAGGATTACTTTATAATGTCTGATAAAAAATAAGCATATACAATTTTTCATTCTTTGTTAAAAAACTTTTCGACGGTACTTCAGAAAATTGCAATTTGTAGAAAAACTAATTTCTTTAGTACATTTTGGCTATTTTCCTGAAATCTATGGTTATTTAGCAATCTGTACCTAGGCTTTCGGAAATATTGATCAAAAAATGAACTCTGTGGAATTCTTGATAGATAGCCGACACCAAGCAAAAAATTCGTGATTTCGTGCAAAGAAGGGGGGTCAACATGGTCCTGTGTTATCTTTAGCAACAAAATTTTTCTCTCAAACTACGTATAATCTAAACCTTGAAGAAATTTTCTTTCCAAAAATATACACCATTGCATGGTTTAGACCAGTGTTTCTTAACCTTTTTGGCGCTCGTGCCCCTTAAAATTTTGTGAAATGTTTTTGTACCCCTAGACCCATCAAACAAACATCTACAAAATCACCGTTAAATATACAATCTAACAAAGAAATAAAACACAATGTAGCATGTTATCTGTGTATATTTGTTAACTATAATATTGTTCACAGCAAAACCTATTCAAAACCAGTTCAGTGCAAAACCAATTCTCTCGGAACAAACAAGAAGCTATTTATTACGTCACAGCAACTCTTTTTTATGACAAAAAATCATTCAGAAATGCAGATGTTAAAAAAGGCTTCGGAAAATGTTTTCTTATTTCAAATAACATTGAAAATAAATTTTTAATAAATAGTTTATATTAACCATTATTCTGACGCCTCATCTCGTACCCCCAGCTTTGGTCCTTCGTACCCCCAAGGGGTACAGGTACCCCCGGTTAAGAACCCCTGGTTTAGACTAAGAGTTATTCGATAATGACTGATAAAATTAATAAATTTCGTGGGCCTAATCTGTCTTCAATACTGGTCAAAAACACTTAAAATTTGGGTTTTTGAGCTTCACAAAAATTGCAATTTGTAGAAAAACTACTTTCTCTGGTGCATTTTGGCTATTTTTCCTGAAGTGTATGGTTATTTAGCTGTCTGTGTAGGGCAACGGCAGCGTTCTCTCTGGTATCTTGTAGGTAGGGTTTTTTTCTTCTATTTCGTCGGTGGATACTTCGCGAGATATGTAACATCTTATTCGTCAACTCATATAAATGTCAATTTTTAATAACATTTAAACAAATTTATCTCATTAAACCTTATTCAAATAGAATATAAAATAAAAGATTTATACATAAAGTAAACACAAAATTAATAAATCTTACATGCAATCTTAAGATCGCTCCCACGCCGAGCCATGCCCAAATGCCGACGCGCACGCGCTCAACTGACACATCGGCATTAAATTCAAATTAAAAGTTGCGACAAAAAGTAATGCGTGAAAATTAATGGTGCATAAAAACTAATCAAGTGGAACAAAGTAAACGGAAACGTAACAATAAAGTAGTACGTAGTGTTACAATTCTCCATAACTTAGGCTTACCATATTCCTGTGACTAAAAAGCGGGACGCTTGAGGTCAGAACTGCTATGGCGAACGGTGCAAAGCCCGGAACACACTTGGCGGAAGCAAAAAGAGGTGTTGACCTTTTTTTTTGAAGCACCCCGCCACTTCGGGTGCAATTTACCTTGAATTCCACTCCAAAAAAAAGGAAAATATTTCATCACCTGCTTTTTGTGTCACTTTCGGCCCAAATCGTCGTCGAGTTAGAGTTCCTTGTCATAATGCTTTCACTTACCGGGACAGACGTTTAAATGCCGTGGTTCTAGCTATGCTGACTGACTGAAAGAAAAACCGGGACTTTCGATCGATTGATCGGGACAAGGCTTGAAAAAACGGGACCTATGGTAAGTCTACCATAACTTACTCTTTTTTAAAGAACATATGTACCCTAGGGGTATATCAGTGGTATTTTAAATCGTATTTCAACAAATTTATGACGAAAAACAGCAATGCAGTAAATACATAATTGTGTAATTATAATAAAGTTAAAGATTCTGTATAAATCTATAGAAACACAGTGTATATAAGCTAAACCAAGTGGAAATTGTTCTAAAACCAAATTGTTCTCCTAACACGAAAACTTTTTTTTGGCAGTACAGTTCGTGGATTGTCAAAGAAACATGGGAGCTGCAAAGAGTTGTAGGAGTCCCCGGCCAGCGCGGGAGAGGCGTCCCTACCCCCACGAAACCAAAAACGACCTCAACTCGATTGCATATAAAACCACAGGACGAAGGCAGCGGTGTTGAAGTCCCCAACCATTGCCAAGGAAAGCGTTCCCCTCTCAGCGCGGCCAGAAACGACCCCACGCCGCTTACCTAAGTCGCTGCTGGTTTCCCTGACAACCCAGAAAGTGAAAAAGATGGCAATTCAATTAGGACAAAATACGTGCAGAATTGGAAACAACTACCATTTGATTAGCACAAAATGTAACACTTCAATCGGCACAGAATATTGACAAAAAAGTAATACACAAAACACAAACAAAATAACACAACCCTGCCTCTGGTAACCCATTTTGATCTTCTATATAAACACACCAACACATTACTGCAAAACATAAACGTTCAAATCGGCAAGTCTCTAAATAAGCCGGATAACACGAGACGTAATAGGCAGGGTCTCAGGACTATCAAGTTTGTTCGAATCGGAAAGGGCAGTAGGGGTTTCGTCACAGATAGCTCTATTAGATGGAAATAGGCGTATCGGTTGCGATGGGGATGTGTCAAGTAGGATTTCATTGTTGAGAGTTTCAATACTTAGATATGCGACCTTTGAACGATCGACCGAAATTTTATCAAGTTTGCCCTTAATGACAAGCACAAAATACTTGGGGTTTCTATCAATAATTTTGTGTGGTCCTTTGTATACAAAGCTAAGTGGTGGTTTGTGATTATCAATTCGTACGTAAGCATATGTGGTTTCAATTGTAAAAAGAGATGGATCCAAGAAACGTTGTTTGTTGGTCTTACGGAGCTAGAAATACAGCAAGAACGTTATAAACCAGCAAAGATTTGGGGCGAAATCTTGGCCTGGTTCTAAACAAGTATTCGCATCCCGTTCTCCAAAAAATTCTCCGGACAAACGAACTGAATCTCCAAAAAATAATTCGGTTGGACAATAATTAGATAAGTCCTGTTTGGGTGTATTCCTCAGTGCCAGCCGGACCTATGGAATGTAGTCATACCAATCGTCTGAACTTCCATAACAAGTAAGACTGGTTTTCAAAGTTCTGTTGAATCTTTCAATGATGCCTAGAGTTTCAGGGTGGTAAGAAGTCGCAAAATGTAATTTGACGCCCAGATATTGACCCATATCCCTCCAGGCGACTGAAAGAAATTGAGCTTCCCTGTCAGTGTAAATATGTTGAGGACAGCCAACCCATGCAACCCAGTGTCGAATAAAGGCGTCAATGTATTCTTAGGCGGTAATACCCACCAATAGAATTGCCTGGAAATAACGGCTAAAGCGGTCAATTACTACCAAGAGGTAATAAAAGCTTTCATTGTTGCTTAGAAGCCCCGTGATATTGATGTAGATGTGGGTTAAACGCTCGCTCGGTGGAGGAAGTACCTGTTGAATAGGTGCTCGATTATGGCGTTGAACTTTGCTCTTTGCTCAAGCCTGGCATTCACGTACCCAACTGGGTATATCCCTTTTCATATTATACCAAACGAACGCTCTTTGTATTAGCTTCACGGTGGCCTCAATTCCTGGATGCGACAAAGAATGATACATTTTAAAAATAGTAAAGCGTAGTTTGTTGGGTACGACTACACGGATGCAGTTTTGTGAACCGTCACACAATAGGGCAGTTCCGTGCTCGGCCAGTAGTATGTTTTTCAGTTGTAGTGACGTCTGATTTGTATAAAACACGTTGGCTATGTCAAGGTCTCTAGCTTGTTCGGAGCAACTAGTGCATAATCAATGCCGGTAGATAAACTTATTGGACCTGGAAATATAGCGCAGATGCTGGGCGTCTCCTTGGGCCTTGAAACAATGTCTGCCACATTTTCCTCGCCCGACACATATTCGACTTTGTTTGTAAGTTGGGCGATGTGGTCTAGGTATCTCTGCTGCCGTGGTGATGATGCCGACGAATGGCCATAAAATCGATTTACAAGAGATTTGTGGTCTGTTTTCAAGGAAAATTCCGTCGCGTCCAAAAAATAGTGGAAAAGTTTCAATGAAGAGAAGCATGCAAACAGTTCTTTGTCAAATGCCGACCATCTGCACTGCTGAGGGGATAATGCCTTGGACCAAAATGCGAGGGGTTTGTAAATACCATCTTTCACTTGTTGTAGTACACATCCTATAAAGTTTGCGCTTGCTTCAACAACCAACTAGGTAGTGGCTGTGGGGTCTGGATGGGCCAATGTTGTGGCGTCTGCTAGCGCCTGCTTACTTTGGTCAAAACATTCTTTTAAATGGTCGTTCCATTGCAAAGGACGATTGGCTGAGGTTTGAGAAATAAGACCGTAAAGTGGCTGTAACCATATCACGGATTTATCCACAAACTTGGAATAAAATTGATACATGCCTAAATATCTCCTTAACTTCCGCTTTGAAGTTGGCAACTCGAAATCGCGAATTGATCGTACTTTTGCTTCTGCGGGAGATATGCCTTCAGCGGTGACTAAGTGTCCGAGGAAAGAGATACTGATAACTGCAAAGGTAAACTTTTTTTCATTAACAACCAGGCCATGTTCTCGTAATCAAATCATGAGATAATAGAGTGTTTGGTGGTGTTCTTTGTTTGTGCGGATCATTACTATGATGTCATCTAAGTAACTGTATGCTTGGGAAAGACCGGAGATGATTTCGTTCATAAGTTGTTGGTAATAGGCAGCGCTTGTGGCAAGTCCAATGGGGAGATATTTGTAGCAGTAATTGCCGAGAGGAGTAGTTATAGAAAGTTTGTGGCGGTCCTCAGCACGCACAGGAATATTGTAGTAGGCATCTTTTATATCTAATTTCGAAAAAATTTTACAGCCACTGGCCAAAGAAACAAAATCATTGATATTGGGGAGCGCGTACTTTTTCATTTTTAAAGTCTTGTTCAATGATGTAAAATCGGCGCATAACCTAAAGTTGCCATTCTTCTTGTTCACCTTGACAATTGGAGAAGCCCAGGGGCTATAAGATTTTTCAAAAATTTCTTGGTCCACTAAGCGTTTAATTTCAACTTGGAGCCCTCTATATTTGACTGGTCCAAGTCTGCGGGCACGAAAGTGAATAGGTACTCGTATTTCAGTGTTCGTTTCGACAGCGGCTACTATGAAATGTTTGATTTCGCGAGTTCTTCTCGCCTCGTCAAACATTTCTGGGAAATCGGTCTTTAGCGCCTCAAGCAGTACAGCGTTAGAAAGGTCCGGGGAGAACGTCCGGAATTCATCTTTGATTTGAAGATCTTCGTCTCCACCGAGTGGTGAGATACGAAAAGCCTCCCAATATTCGACCAGCCTTTTTGTGACGGTATCAATAGAAAGTTGAAACTTGCTCAAAAAATCCATACCTAATTTGCCGTATGGCAACTTTGATACCTTAAACACATGTTTGAACAGCCGAGAAAATCCTAAATCAATCTGGACAGTATACTGTCCGAAAGTGGGCAACCGACCATTTCCAAGAGTTGGTAGAAAATTATGGGTCGTGGCGAATTGCTTAGAATGACTTTTAGGAAATATACTGTGACAGGCGCCCGTATCGATTAAAAATTCAACGCAATTTTCCTTATCACTGACGAAAATTAAGAGGTTGTAGGTGTTTTGTTGGTGTCGTTCGCTCCAGTCCCCTAATTCGTGAAGCCGGCTCGGGGGTTCTTCCGATATCTACGTGGAAGTGGTAGGTTACAAAAATTTGGGCATTAAGAGCCTTCGCATCTATACGCTCTTAAACTAAAGCGTTGATGGTATTTGCATGGAGGCAAGGGGGAACTGTTCTCTCGAGTTACTCTTGCAGTTTCAGCTATTAATTTACTGTTATTTTTGCCACTGATAGTTTCTTGTAATTTAGTTACCTCAAGTTGTAAGTTTTTAATTTCCAATTGCATTATCTCGTTTAACAGATTTGCTTGGGGAAGGATATTTGCGTGACGTCATTCTTACCGTTCACAGATGACTTGCGGGGCAACAAAAGTTCATCAGCGTGGCGTACCAAATCTTCTATTGGGCCATTTTCATAATAATACAAGTTGATTCTACTACCACTGCCCATTGAGTTCAAGATAGTGTTGCGCAAAATATCACTTTGCAATTCAGAATTCGGATCATATTTGTTTCCTGATATGGATTTCAAACGAAGAAGTACTCTTTCACACTACGATTTTCACGCTTAGCGTTCAATAATTGATTGAAGACGGAAGGATGTTGAGACTCACGTAAGCGCGAGATTAGTGCTTGTTTTAATGCTGTATACGGAGTTAAGCAATTTGTGGTTTGTAGCAGGTCTGCAATCTCGGACAAAATAGATTGGTTTTTCGTGATGGTTGCAAGTAATAGCTGGAATTTGGTGGTTTCATCCGAAATGCTGTTGGCTCGAAAGAGTACTTCAATTACTTTTAAATATTGTTCGATTTTGTTTTTCCATATGTCAGGTATGCGAAGGAAGGGCGCTTCCGTTAATGCGGATGAATCTATGCTGGTGGAACGGAGTGGAGCAGGGCCGTACGTGGCGGACGAGGAAGCTATCTCATGATGATGGGGTGTGTCCAAATCATTATTGAAAGATGTTCTTCAAAAATGCCAAGTGGGTGGGCTGAGGAAAGGCTAAAAAACGCGGCCCAGAATAAAAATTACTCCAATAGCTATTGCGGTTGAAATTATTGGAGTCATATTAAAAAAAATCCAAAACCACAGTTCGGTAGATCAAGGGCGTAGCCAGAAAAAGGTTGAGAGGGGGGCCAAATTTTGCAACTTTTAATGTGACGTAATTTACTTATAACTGCATTTCGCCTTTTGTGAACTACGCTCGTCGCTACTACAAAAATTGCAGTACAAAACTGAGAAAGTGCGAATGCGATTTCACTAATTTAATGTAGTGTTATCAAGAACGGCTTTAACAGTTCAACTTCAATTGTGACGTATAACGCACTATTTAAGGAATTTCAATGAGACCACTCCCACTGATACGTTGAACGTTCTGATAAAAGAAGCGACGTCTGTGTAGAAGTATATTTCTTGCAATTACCATAACTTGGATTATCGATTCATCACTGGACTTCGACATAGAAGAAAAACTTCGGCGATATTTAGTGTGTAAAACACACACATCTTGTTTGATAACATTTGAAAGTTTAAAAACTTAAAAAGTCATCCCCGACCCACCCCCTTGGTGAAAGTCAACAATAAACTCTCATGTACCTGCAGAGGCGCAAAAAAATCTATGTTTTTGATACTGTTTTGTAATTTGACTTAAAATTCAGGAGGGCCATGGCCCCTTTGGCCCCCCTGACTATGCCGATGCGGTAGATACCATTTTAAACTAAAAGTGATTTTACTCACAGAGCCGGGGTCACCAATGCAGCGCAACGGCAGCGTTCTCTCTGGTGTCTTCTAGGCAGGGATGTAGAAGGGGTTATTTTTCAACCGCTTCCGCTTCCACACCTATCGCTTCCGCTTTCACCAACAAAAAACGAGAAAACGACAGTTTGTTTTAACTTTTGTGTGTCTGTAGCCTGCCTTCTCCTACACTTTATCATTTTGAGAAGACGAAAACCTTCATTTGTTGCTCTTACTTTACCTACTTCGCATGAGCTTATTGTTGTTCCGAATTACTCTGTGTTTCTTTTTCTTAGATATTAGAACTCGTGTTGAATGTAGATCAGTGACTTTCAACCTTTTTGTCATCGCGGAACCCCTAATGTACTTTCGTGTTTGTCAGGGAACCCCCACTAACAAAAATTTAGAAATCACGAATTGCTTGCAAGAAAATCAAACATTTTGTTACTACAATTCAAAAAAAAACTAAACACTTCAACAAATAGACAGTCATTACAAGTCCTTCTCTACTTACAAACACTTTTACAACAGTTAACCTAATGCTTCTCAGATCTGAACCATGTGACCACATATTACAGCTCTCGACAATAACCTGCCGTCGCTACAACAAATTACACCGTATAGCGCTGATTTTCCCTCTCTATCCTTAACTAACTCTGACTTTGAGTTAACTTTAACTCTAGTCATCATTACGGACTTTCTGTCCGTCCCCAAAACACGTATTGACTCCGATCTTTTTGGATAGTGAAGTGCGAAATTTCTGTCGTACATATAGTATATAAATGCAAAGCGAGCGAAATTAAACTGCACCAATCAACAGCCGCCTCAACATGGTGGTGCGGTCCCCTTCCCCGTTTGGGTTGGGCCAAAATTGCTGTTGGCCTTCCCGAGGGTCCCGGTTACACCGTGCACTCCCCTCACACAAACCATTTTTTTGCCGTGCAGCCAGATCGTGCTGCGTGAAAACCGTGTGTGAATGGAAAAAGATTTAGCTGATGCCCTTGTTTTTACAAAAATCAATACAGTTATTTAGGATTTATTAGACGACTTCCTTTGTAATCAGTTAGAGTAATGTGAGTACTGACTATGTTGTTTTTTAAGCCTTTATCAGGTATTTGAACTGGTCAGAATTTTGCATTTCTGTTTTTTTGTTGCATGTTTTCCAATGCCACTGTTTAATTTTTCGTTTATCGAGTTGGTGATTTACCGATATCAAAATTCAATTTTGTTAGTGCCATAATTTTCTACTGCACTTTCCATAAGCATTCAGTGAGGAAGCGGAAGCATGCTTCGGAAAAAACAAACGGTTATGTAAACACGCGTCTTTGACTACTTACATAAAGGCCTTATTATTGTAGAAAGGGCAATTTTGTTTTGACAAAAGAATTAAGTAGATGTCGGTTCTGCCATTACAATTGACTCCTGCGGAAACCATAACCAATTTTGAGATCCGAAAGGATTCATAAAAAAGACAAGTAGCAGGAATATTCTTCTTTCGAGTACCGTAGGCTCTACATTCTCTATGTTGCAAGCAACTTCCAGAGTGAAGTTTTTCTCATCCGTGAAGACGATCTTTTTCTCATCTTCATTTAAATGGCGATCATAAAGATTTCTACATTGTGCTTTGAATTTTGCTCGTACATTTCTGTTCTGTCATGAAGCCTGATCCTTCTGAATGCTTATCAGCCAAGGCTCGTGACCATTCTATTCACAGATCGCCGTCTCACTCTCAATTGTACCGCGATTTTTCTTTGAAATTTGCGTTGTTTAGAGCATATTTTTTGTTTCAGGGAATTGTTCTTGAAATCATTTTTTCAACATAGTTTTGTTTTCTTGAGTAGCAGCAGTACTTAGTCGGCCATTTCCAGTGTTTCTCTCAGTAGTGCCATTTTGTCTTATCTTATTGATTAATTGATGCACCGACACCACTTTCTATCCTTTGTTAGGAATTTCCATATCAATTTTCCTAGCTCTCTTCCCTTTTCAGTCAAACATGTTTGAATTACAGCTTTATCACTCTAATTAGAAACTATGTTGCCTAAAAATAGAAAAATCTAGTCTGACTTGACAATAACTTTCTGATGGTGACCACCAATCTGTCACGCGCTACTGCCTTAGGACAAACGCGTGATCACCGCGTGATTGTTTTTTGCACGACTCGATACAAAACACAATACTTTCGGCATTGCAATTTTTGGCCACTGATTTTAAAAACAACGGCGTTTATTCGTTTTTCCATCTAGAACACTAAAATTCAAAAACGATGTGTCAAATTTCCTAGTCATAATGTGTACCAAATTGGAAAATGACAGCTTTATAGTTTAGGAAAAATTCGAAAATTTAAAGTGTTGCCGTTTATTTTGCCTCACCCGATATATGGCACTTACCGGCAATTTTCTTCTTCAGTAGAAATTATGACCTGGCACCAAGCACCAGAAAAGAATGAGGAATCTGTACAAAATCCTGACAAGAGAGAGCGAAATTTTCTGTCAATTTTTTGTAAGATCATTGTTTTTTCTACGATGGGTAATGCAGCTGCTTCGACATTTAATGCTGCTACCAATCCGATTTCTGTTCACCTGTAGTTGATTGTTGTACTTAATAACACCACCGGATATAGTTTGTTATTGTTTTTTTCATTATCTAAGACTGATAGAAAAATTGCTCAAAAACAATCACCAACATCATACTGTACAATACAATAATTTATTACAACATGTCAATAAGCCGCGATCGGTTTTGACCGCATTGGATTTCATCAGGCAAGTGTAAAAAAACACTCAATAACAAAAATGCTATGCCTAACACACAACAGATTTGCCATTGTGTCCAAATAATGATACAAAACTAACCAGTACAATACAGCAATACCTATATTAAGGGGGTCTTATTTAAGGGGGCACACAAACATGACATGAACAAGAAGCCACATTGGTAAGCCCTGATAAGAGTGTGGGGTCGAAACAGGTCACAGGTTATTGAAATGTTGCAATAGATTGTTGTATTGTACAATATGATGTTGGTGACTGTTTTTGAGTAATTTTTCTATTTATCTTAGTGTGATGCTAAAGGTAGATCTCTCTAAAATAGGAAATCGCCTGAAATTTTTTAGCTAGCAAATATATAATTTTGTCTTCTACATCATATTTGTCACCCGGTGGAGAAAATTTGTTGTCACTGGAAGCCCAGAAATCACTCGTTGATCGAATTGAATGCGAAGTAGATGTTTCATTTGTAGGTAAATGCAAAGTAGACATTTCATTTGCAAGTCAATGCAATGTAGCAAAATCGCATCACGACTTTCTAATTCAAGTATTGTCAAGGAAATTTGTCGGCGTTTGTATCTCATGCGCAGTGCCTTTCCAAAAATCTATCAAGTTTGTGCATCTGCATCACACCTGGACCAGCACAGCTGTTTGTCCAGCCGTTTTCTACGCTATTTCGAGTTTTGACTCCTAGATGATCCACACAATACAGCAGAATTTGGTCTTATTTGCATTTACGTAGAAAACGTAATGCTTCGAGGTATAGCCTATTGCTCTTGTTTAATATAAAAATGTACGATACCGACAATTCAACAAATTACTGTGATAACGCTTAAAAATATCTAGTTTAACGTTAGTCCCCGCGATTTCGGCTGGTGCCCACCCGATTTGGACAAGCTGGCGACGCCCCTGTGTACTAGTACTGTAGTCAGAGTGCAATCAAATCCATGTTCTTTGTCATAGTTCTATGTCGTATATTTGAGAGTTATTTTTTGCTTCTTGACACAAAATGAGAAACGCTGTACCGGTACAAGTTGTTTAAAGTTATTAGGCGCCTTATTATCTTTTTGAGCACATTAGTTGAGGATGCTACTCTACAATATGGTAGCCTACTGGAAAGAAACTTGCATTTTAGGTGACGGCTACAGGCTATCTGTACTTTAGTATTTTAGGGTATTAGTGGCGGATGCGTCTTTACATACAGCAGTCTACCAATAAGGTTACGGTAGTTAAGCTGACCCCTGATTACTTACATTAGCATTTCACTGTACTAAAATCGTCACCAATGTAATGAAGCGTCATTCTCTCTGTATGTACGTGCGCTTCAATTGCTCCAAAAGTACTGAACGCACAAATATGAAACTTGGCACTATTGATCATCATTAAGAAATGAGTGTCATAAAGATGCTGATGACGTCATAATTAATAGATAATTTATTTAGAATTTACATTTCTTGACAGCGCAAAGCCATTTTGTGCTCAAACGAAAGCTAGTACCTGACCAATCACTTTATGAACTATGCTATTTATTTGGGGCATAAGATAATCACTCATGCATGATTGCAGAATGTGTTAGCTGTATTTTCTCAAAAACTACTAGTCGTAGAAATGCCATTAAATGCATTTTCAGGGCATATTTTATGAGGTGACTTCGATAAAATCAACTACAGCAAATTAAGCTCATTTGACAATGCAACGAGCAATTCTTTATTTAAGCCCTCTAAACATGCCTCTCTCTCTCTCTCTCTCTCTTGCACGCTTAAAACTGGCTCTAAATGTCATAATGTGTCTGGTACGATCAACACAGTCTTTCGCTACCGGAGATCAAAATGTGATAATTGTTTCAAGAATTGCAACGTTTTTACAAAATCAGTTTACCCAAAAATTGATTTGTGACCTCATTTCTCAACCAAATTTTAAACTTTTTCACCGAATCAAAGGTTATTTCAAAGCAATTTTGATAGTACATAATATAAATCTTTCTTATTTGTTTTTATACTAAAAAAATTGAACTTTAAGATCTGTGATGTAACTTTTTACGCTTCCCCAAAAGTGGTAAGCTGAGTCAAAACAGGTAAGTTTAATACAAAAAGGTTATAATAAGGTACAAATAATTACTAGTACGTACCTTATTTTAACCTTTTTGTATTAAACTTACCGGACAATAATTACTATCCTTTGAAAACTTAGGGAGTTTTCTTTTCAATTTACTGCAATATCTGACTCTAATCAGTTAGGGATAACGATTAATTTATAATGGCGGATCAGATATTGGTTGCCATACGTCATGTTCTATTTTTAGTTGAACAATTATCCTACTAGACCAAACAAGCTTGCAATCATTAGACAAAGTTAGTTCTTTGATACATTTTGACTACTATTCCTCACAAGCATGGTTCTTTGTCATTATCTGTTTATTTTTTCGAAAATATTCATCCAAAAATGAAGTCTCTTTATTTTCATGAAATGTAGCCTACAGGTAAAAAACAATTAAAATTTTTGTGCCTGCATTTCACAAAATTGCAATTTCCAAAAAACTAACTACTTTGGTACGTTTTGACTGTTCTTCCTTGATAGCATGAATCTTTTGCATTATTCCTAAAAATATTCAAAAATCGAAAAGTCATGTCTATACAAATTTTATTAGTTAGCCCACTCCAAGCAAAACACTTGGTGATAACCCGAGAAAAAAATGAAGGAAAAATATGGTCCTGTGTAATATTTTCCAACAAAATATTAGTTTCCACATATATATCATCTAAATCTTGAAGCAATTTTTGTTGGAATCGGGTAAGGCAGGTGCAGCCAGCTGATTTGATATTTTTAACCGCGACATTATTGATGGAGCTCCTGCTGTTGTAATAACTTAACTGTGAGTGCTTCATTTCTGGGTAGTTTGCTTTTTGCATGGCTGCGTTTACGCCAGGGCCAAGCAATATGCGCGCAGTCAGAGACGTTAGCTCGTACAAATTCACCTGCAGTAACAAAAAAGTAGTAAGTAACGGCCCAAATACATAATAGCTTAATCCTGAAAATACTTATCAATTACCTGGGCGCCCTCCCACAACTTTGATATGCTTTCAAGCACTTGTGAATTTAACGGGTAAAAGTCTGTTAAGTTTAAGAAAGTCTATCGTGAAAACAGGACATACAGCATAAGACGTTACCAGCATGAGATGAACTTGGGAGACATGTAGAGGCTATGCACACCCGCCCATTATGTTTTTTAATCGATTGCGTTTCAAGAAACGTTAATTTTTGCTAAAAGTAATTCCATACTATCCTACGCTGTATCAAGGTGTGACAAGTGATTATTCATTACAGTGTTTTTTAAGCATGCATGTTTCTTCTGTCTAGAATCCTTTTGCAAAGCACTGTTCCGTCATAATCTTAAATGATATCACAATGCTTTCAATATAGCAGGCATTCTTCGTATGTCGAGTGTAATGATATTTCAACCAGATCGATTCGTTCTTACGACAATTTATTCTTCAAATTTAACGTTTCGCTCCCCTTAGTTACCGGGGAGCTTCTTCAGAAAACGGTAGATGTTAGTAGTGTAACATATAAACTGAATCTTGAATAGTTTATATGTTTAAAATGAACAGTTTATATGTTACACTACTAACATCTACCGTTTTCTGAAGAAGCTCCCCGGTAACTAAGGGGAGCGAAACGTTAAATTTGAAGAATAAATTGTCGTAAGAACGAATCGATCTGGTTGAAATATCACAATGCTTGCCACTACATAGTGAGAACAGCAGCAGGCAGCAAAATTATCCACCTCCATTTTGATAGAAAACTTAAATAATAAAACTCATTACTAATATTTGTAATTGATAGGCTCTTTGTATCGGTACAAAACACTGATCTTCATTCAATAGTAAGGAAATATGGATTAGGAAAAATGTTAAATGTAATAAAATCCCAAATTTAGGAAAAGATCAAAATCAAACAATAATAGCATCAATTTGTAAAACTAGATCCGGATAGAACATTTTTGCTTGCAAATAGCTTAATAGGCGCCTATTGGTAGGTTTTATGACATCAGAGAAAGGCACGCCTCCTTCTCATGCTATGGCCGAATTAAAGTAAACAGCGTAGGCAAAGAACTTCATATCACAAATTTAAATACAAAAGGGGGTTCACCGAATCGTCAAATATGCCTACCACTAAATAGCTCACTTTCTAAAATGCCAAAACGACCACCATTTGACTATGTTTTACCCCCTCCCCTTAACACTTTCAAAAAGTACGAATGGTAGTTTGTGATATCATTCTTTCTTTTTGAGTACTGCGACTCTTAATAAATAGATCAAGATAATCACCATCATGTTACAGGAACTATGGCCTATATCAAGGATGGCGAACCTTTTTCATGGAATGGGTCACAAATGGAATTTTACTGCGAAAAAAAGAAAAAGTGGGTCATAAATTTAACAATTTTGTGGTTGATACCCCAAAAAATATGGTCTTCACTTCTAGTTCCTGTACACGTAACACCAATTTTCCCTACTGCTGCAACTGCATTTCTAAAAAAAAGTTTTCACTTGTATCTCGGCCGCATCTTGCCGCTTAATCTCTAAAAAAATTCTCACAGTGAAGATTTTAAGAAACTGATACCGCAACAACAAATCTACAAGTGAGTCGCTGAAATACCAACGGCAGGTCACATTGCGATCCGCGGGTCAATGGTTCGCCATCCCTGGCTTTTATATTCTACAACTTTTCGTTGCTGCTCTCACAAATGTTTGTACGGTGAAGCTGGCTTAGTGGCCTAAATCGATAAGTTGAAGGTGATGGCATGACCTGCCGGGTAAAATCCATGTGATGACATGACCGCTTTAACAATCTTTATTCATAGTTTCATTTCTCATCTAAATGCAGGGGAGCATGAACAAATGAACCGGCCAAAATGACATCATTTAGGACTCTCGCAGCTTATTTTTAAATATGGGCCTTTTTCTTTAATTAGTATTTGTTTAGGATGCTTTTTCAGTCATTTTCATCTGCGTTTTGAGGCTTGACCCTCGTCTCGAATTATCAGTGTTGACCAGTTTGTCTTTGGTATTTTCGACGTGACACTGGGAGGCCGCCCGGGGTGTCATTGAGTCTAGCGATGCCACTTTAGGAGCAGAGACAGAGGACAAGGGGTGGTAAGATCCTCTACTTCTACAAGCTGGCGGTCGAACCCCCAAACTGGCCCAGTATTTTTAGCCAGTATAGGTCTAATGATATACCAAAACTGTTGGGTAAACTGTCGGCGTCTAAATGTGAGATCTCCACATTTGTGATTATGTGTCTGCTCAGAGACGTAGCAGCCGCCCCCCAAACCCCCCAATTGGGGGGGGCCCAGGCCAACTTTGGGGGCCCAAGTTAGTCTGAAATTGCTTTTTGGCTACGTGACTATTTTCAGTTCAGCAGACTTGTTTACAACCGATTTAAACTGTAGGAAGAAATTGGCTTGTGACATCTTAAGTGAATGCTACGTCATTTTATCTCGCAGAATCTAGAATATTTCGATTGATTTTCTGGTAGAATCTTGAATATTCGATTGACGTAACAATGCCGTTGTTACGCAACAATCATAGAATGGTCTGGAATTCTGTTTGGCTATAAATACCGGGACAATATATATATACACTGCAGAGTGCAGATAAAGTATTTTATTGACATTGTATAGAATGAAACGTTCAAAAAGTGGTGCTCAAAAGAGAAAAGAAGCAGCCACTGCTCGAGATGCTGTAGCAAAATTGCCCAAGATGACAGATTTTTTCAAGATTACTGAGCAGAGTAGACCTGGCACTAATACCGAGAGGGATGAAGAAAACTATAGTGTACAAGAAAAAGAAGACTATGACGATCAGCATCAAAGTGATTGTGAATTTCCAGAAAATGTAAGTTGTGATTTACCTGCCAATACGCAACCTTCAATATCAAAAATAACTGAATCTCAATTTACCCCTATCCCTGATGACCCATGTAAATGGCCTGAAAGTATTTCTGATGCTCAACGATGTGATATAGTAAAGCGTGGACCACATGAACTAATAATGAATTTTCCATATAATAACACAACTCCAAGGCGACGTTTTTCCTCCAACCATTATAAACGTGTGTTACCTAATGGTGAAAGTGTTTCACGGTCGTGGCTAGTTTATTCTGGGGAATCAGATCAAGTTTTTTTGCTTTTGTTGTAAGCTATTTGGAAAAACACTAAGCCCCTTTTGTAGTGGTATAAATACATGGGAGAGATTTTCGAAAAAACTGAAAGACCATGAAAACGGCATTTCCCACCAAGAATGCTGCAGTCAATGGATGTTGCTAGCTGAAGGGATAAGAAATTCATCCACTATCGACAAACGCGAGATGAATATTTTTTTCAATGAAAGACGTTTTTGGAGAAATGTTTTAGAGAGACTTATCGACATTGCCTTGTTTCTATCGGAAAGGAATCTTGCTTTTAGAGGATCTGAAGAAGTCTTAGGATCTCCTCACAATGGAAATTTTCTGGGTATATTTGAGCTTTTGGCAAGAAGAGATCCGATCCTAAAAGAGCTTCAAGACAGAATCAAGAATAAAAACACTAAAGATCACTATTTGAGTCCTACCATACAAAATGAACTAATTGAATTGCTAGCGACAGAAGTTGAAAAACAAAATTTACAGCAATTGAAATTGGCAAAATATTTTTCTATAATTTTGGACTGCACTCCAGATATGTCACATCATGAACAAATGTCTGTCATTCTCCGTTATGTACTATGTAATGAAGAAGCTGCTGTTGTTAAAGAAACATTTTTTGGCTACTTGAGAATGAGTGGCAGTACTGGCAAAGGCTTGTTGGACGCTTTCTTAGAAAAAGCGACCGAACTGCAACTCGAATTGTCTGATTGTCGAGGTCAGTCATATGATAATGGTGCTAACATGAAAGGAAAACATTCTGGGGTCCAAGCAAGAATGCTAGACATCAATCCCAAAGCTGTTTACGTGCCCTGTGCAAACCATACCCTTAACTTAGTTGTTGTTGACAGTGCTAATTGATCGACGGAAGCATTGACATTTTTTGGAGTACTTACAAGGTTGTATGTGCTGTTTTCTTCCTCTGCTCAGCGTTGGGAAATTTTGAAGAAACATGTGGAGCTGTCCATAAAGTCACAATCTGATACTCGTTGGGAAAGCAGAATTAAATGCATCAAACCTCTTCGATACAATTTAAAAGAGGTGTTGCTGGCACTGAAAGACTTGGAAGCCATTTACATAGAAAAAAAAGATGGAAGAGCTGCCTCAGAAACAAAATCGTTGATAGCTCATTTATCAAAATGGAGTTTTCTTTTGTCGGTGTTTATTTGGTATGATATCCTATTCCAAGTCAATAAAGCAAGCAAGATTCTTCAATTGTATGGAGTCTCCCTTTATACAATGGAAACGGAAATCCAGGCAACTGAAAAGTTTTTGCAAAACTATCGCACAACGGGTTATGACAGTGCCGCAACATCTGCTGTTGAAATAGCACAGGAATTGGATATTGATCCTTCTTTTCCTCCGTCAAGAAGTGGAAAGAAAAGAAGATTGTTTGATTACCAAGGTGAAGAGGAACAACGAGCTACTCCTGAACTGAAATTTAAAAGCAACTTTTTCTATCCATTAGTAGACCAGGCTATTATGTCAATAAAGGAGCGCTTTAATTTGTTACGTGAGGTTTCTTCCGCCTTTTCGTTTTTTTATTTATTTATTTTATTTTATTTATTTGCCATTTTTATCCTCCATTCACGAGAAAGCGAATTGTATCGCTATACTTTGGACGGGAAGTCCGCACTCGCTTGGGAGTTGCCTTTTTCGAGGTTTATGGGCCACCTGTCTTCCACATAAAGGCGGGGGCGTCCCGTTAAGTGCCTTGCCCAAGGACACAACAAGCGAACTTGCCGGCTTGTTCTCCACAACCTCCCATAAATGCCGAGCGCCAAGCAGGGAAGCTATAGATACCATTTTTTAAAGTCTTTTGGTATGACTCGACAAGGGGAATGAACCCCAGGTCTACCGACTGCGAAGCGGACGCTCTAACCACTACGCCATCGCGTCGGTACACACGAGACAAACTTTTGCTTGTGCAACAAGAAAATGCTCTTCTTACTTGCTGTAAAGAGTTCCAAAAAAAGTTCGGTGACATTGATTCTGATGAAATGAGCGCTGAGCTACAGCGGTTTGTTTTAATTTTACAAAAAAACGCAATCTCAATACGGCTCAAGACTTTCTGAACTATCTTCTAAAGACTCATTTATTTGAATTGTATCCGAATGTGTACATCGCACTTCGAATCTTACTAACTTGCCCCGTGACTGTTGCCAGCGCTGAAAGAAGCTTCAGCAAATTGAAACTAATCAAAACTTTTAATAGAACGTCTATGACAGACAGTAGACTATCTTCATTAGCCATGTTGTCAATCGAAAATGACTGCGCCCGATCTCTTGATTATGACAATGTCATAACAGCATTTGCGAACAAAAAGGTTCGCTCCAGACTATTTAAATGATACTGTGTTTTTATAACTTTTTCATGTTTTTCAGTGTCATTGCGTTCGTTTCGCAGTGTCTGCATAAATGTCCTACTGAACTCTGGCATCGGTGCCGAATTTTTTATGACTTGCACCTTCGGTATCGGCATGCTTTATTCTGACATTAGCCTGTTTACTTATGTACAAATTGTGGTGTATTTTCTTAATGCAGCTTTTCAATTTTACACCTCTAAAGTGATATGACCTGTGCGCAGGGGCTCTTGCGCTTACTTTGGGGGGGGCCCGAAGTTGGAGTGCTACGGGACTGTGTCTGCTCCTGCGCCGCATCCTAAATATCTATTAGGTGCTTCACGTAGGGCATTTGAGAAGCCAATAAAAACTGAAGCTTGCCAAAAAGCAATCGGGTGCCCATAAAGCATCTTTTTGTTGATAAATTAGGCCCCAGCAATTTGTAGAGATTCAGGATCCCTCAGGAGAATGCTAGTATACTTCAAGCTAGACTTCGTATAGAAACTAAAATTGTTAGTGTTTTTTTTTCACAGGCTAGAGGAGAATTTGGTTGTGTAATTGGAGACTATCATTGAAGTAGGTCTTGCTGAGTAGGATGTTGCACCGTCTTCTGACGGCAATATCATACAATCTAGTCGATAGTAGTGCACTCATTGCCTCATTGAACCTGTGTATCCTTGGAAAAAAGACATTTTGCTGCAAACAATTTTCTTATGATCTAAGATTTGCTAAAGAAAAGACAATTTTTTGTCATATATTCTTTTTCCGGTTACGAGAAAACTTTTCGCGGGTTTTCTTTAAACAATGTTGTTTTTACACCCCTTTTGGAGTAGCCAGAACTATTGGCGCATTGAATTTCTACCAAAAGCAGTGCCAACAAGCTAGGAAAATTTCCAAAAAGTGCCTTTGCAACAACACGTATTGCAACATGGCATACGCGATCATTCGATGAAGTTGAACACGTGTAATGTGTAATACGCACTGTTACGTCACAATGCATCTCTATGTTTTGTTG
This sequence comes from Trididemnum clinides, assembly GCA_963675345.1. Lineage (NCBI taxonomy): Eukaryota > Metazoa > Chordata > Ascidiacea > Aplousobranchia > Didemnidae > Trididemnum > Trididemnum clinides. Next base: position 25,563,417 of record OY776290.1, on the reverse strand, counting down.
CACTGTACATATTTTATGCTTTGTGCGTTATCGCTCCTTCTTCCATTAGAAAAAAGTTAATAAGAAGCAAGCTGTTTGATTCGGTTTCTCCACTAGATTGTAAAGGCAGGAAAGTGCCTAACATTTGGTTGTTCGACACAGTAAACGCTGCAAACTAAATGATCACTTCTTCAAACTGAAGTATCAGTTGAAATCAGCCGCAGTCAGTAGTTTCTACGGTATAGCAGTTGACATACCTTCATTTAGGCCAGTTGACCTTGCGCTATGGTGTTCGCAAGTTAAGGCTCGATTTGCTCTCAGAGTGATAACATCTCGGTTGAACAAACACCACACGTAAATGCTGCTTCTGACCCATTTGTATCATTTAATGTACGAATCTTATAATTTACCTGCCAACTTATAACCCTTAAGACAAGCTGAAGAATACTTTACTAATTCTTTAAGCGCGTGGGAATAGAGCCAGGTGTCGACAACTTTTCAGTGACAAATTTTTAAATGACTTAAACCCAAGAAAAATATTTCTAAACTTGCATCTACTTGGGGACTCAGTTCATGGCGAGACTTTTTCTCTGCAATCTTTTTCTTCTACGACTAACAAGGTCAACCCACTAACACTTAACTGCTTCTCACAAATATTTACAGCTCCTTGTGGCACTTGCAAATATGCAGCAAGATGTAGCTTCTGCATCTGCTTGTGCTGCTTTTTTTTATCCGTCTGTTGCCTCAAGTGAGGGGTGTACAGTGCTGCAAAAAAAAGAAAGACCGGACCTTTTGTAGAAAGCCCACGCCACTGATGCAAAAATGTGAGATTTTAGGAAAACACCCCCGCCACGTTTTAAGTACTGCAGATTTTAGGGTTAGGGTTAGGACAAAATATTAGCTGACATCGCTGAATTCCATCAATGAATAAAAATTCTAACTGGATAAGAGCGGTGGCGGGGGTGTTTTTTTTGGCGGGGGCTTTCTACAAAAGATCCGAAAGACCTTGTCAAAGCATTCCATCAAATACCTGTTAGATCTTCTGATGAGTACAAAACTGCCATTGGGCTATTAATCCATGTGGTTTGTTTGAGTTTGTTCTAATGCCCTTTGGCTTACGTAATGCAGCATAAACTTTTCGACAATTTATGGATCATGTTTTACGTGGTCATAAATATTGTTTTGCAAGCTTCGACGATTTACTAATTGCCAACGAATTATATGCTGAACAACTCTATCATTTTCATCAAGTATTTGAACGACTCCGACGTTACTTTTTACTATATATCGCAAAATCTGCTGTTGGAAAATAAATTTTCTTGACCACAAAGTTACGGCCACAGGCATTTTACCTCTTCCAGAAAATGTTGCTGTGATTCAAAATTTTCCTAAACCATTTTTGATTACTAATTTTTACTTGTTCTTAGGTCTGATCAATTTCTATCACAGAATTGTGGCCAATTTTGCTAACTCGTTTCATGCTTTAAATTCATTGCTGAAAGAATATTTTAAGTTTTCCAAGCATCAACAACTTACATGGACAACAGGTATTCCTACTGCTTTTATCAACATCAAACAAATCTTGATTTCTAATACCCTTTTGAACCACCCTCACCGGGACGCTTCCATGTACTACTGTACATCACGGTAGGCGCTTCCAAAGTCGTTGTAGGTGCAGTTTTACTGCAAAATGTCAATGGATGCTATGACAGCCACTTTCTGTTTTTCTAGAATTCCTTCACATACTGAATGAAGATAAAGCACTTTTGATAGCAATCTTTGGCTATTTTTTTTTGCTGTGCAACATTATCAATATCACTTACACAACCCTGATTTCCTCATGTTAACTGATCACAAACCTTTAACTCTTGCTTTTAATTCATACTGCAGTCCTCGTTCACCTCGGCAAGCATGTCACCTTATAATTCTATATCTTAGTTTACTACTGAACATAGGCATGTAGAAGGCTAAAATAATCTGGTACCCGATGCGCTTTCTCATGTAAATTCCGGTGTTTCTTCACTGACTGATTTTGGCAGCTTCCTCCTCCGAAATCGCTCTCCATCAATAAAATAATGAAGAAGTACAAGCATGCATTTATTGTGATTCCACTGGCCTCAATATGGTATGTCTTTAGTGTCTACAAACTACTCTGTATTGCAACTTAGCTGCTAGCCCAGCAAGTTTGTGGGAAACGCTGACTCTTCGTCGTAAAGATTTTATATTTCTTCACAGCTTATCCTATGCTGGGATACGCGCTACGCAAAAATAAATTAGAGAACGTTTTGTGTGATTACGCATAAATTCTCAAAATATGAAATGAAACTGGAAACGATTTTGTCTGCGTTACCAACGCTCAAAGATCTAGAAACACACAAAAACACCTCCTCAATCTTTTTCTTTGGAAAAATTCCGTTTTGCACGCGTTCATTTGGATGTCACTAAGTCCCTGCTGCAGTGCCAAGGTTGCAAGTATCTTTTTACTATGAATGATTGTTTCTCCCGCTGCCCTAAAGTGGTACCACTTCCGATGTTCAACCAAAAACCACTACCTGTTTCTTTTTGTTTGGTTGGATTTCTCGTTTTGATGTCTGTTGTTCGGTAAAACTGATTGCAGTGGAAAACTCGAAACAATCTTTGTTTTTTTGCCAATTTAGTACTACCTGTATTTGCACCACAAATTACCACCTATCATCATGATTAGCTGAGCGTTTCCATAGAATATTAACAGCTTCTATCAAGTGCTACGAATCCCCTCAATTGACAGATGCTCTCCCTCTGGTGCTTCTAGGTTTGCACACTTCTTTCAATCAAGATATAAGTTATTCTTGTCTTTAAGTTGTCTATGATAGCATCCTTCAACTAGGTTTCCAGGTGAGTTTTTTTTTCCTCTTTCCAACACCCTTTTTTTACATTCTTCTCTTCAATCTTTTTCTAATCACATGGGCGATACCAAAGCATGTTCTTCTCTAACCCTAACAAAACCCTAACTACAAACCAATTACTGAATTCCCCACTTAATAAGCCCACAATCGTCCGGTCTGGAATTGCTTCGTTTATTCCTACAATATAACCAGCTTTAAAACCCAAAACCTGGCTTAATAAGCCCAATTTTCGAACACATTTGCTTGAAAATCTGTAAAAAAACGTCCTAACTCACACTTCTTTGTCTTGTTTGTGATGGTTTTACTCTTCGCTACGTTGCTAGCTTAGTTCTTAATTCAACTGTTTTATCACAAATTGTTTATTTGTGCAGTAATCAATTGGCAAGACAACTGGTGCTCTGTAGATTTTACTGTATTTTCAAAATGGTGAAGAGACGTGAAGACGCAGCCTTGCCCAAGAAACTTGAGATTTTGAAATTGATCGATCGTTATCTGTGACTGCTGTGTATAATGTTCATAGATTTAACAACTTTTGGCCATACTACAGTCGGCCATACTCATATGCTCGCATGACAGTGTCAAAAATTTGTCCCCCGGTTAATAAGCCCACCCGCTTAATAAGCCCAAAACCTTGCAGTCCCGAGATGGATTTAATAAGCGGGGACTATTGTATAACCCCAAAGTTAACCCGATTTTCAATGGTTATTGGTCAGGTTTAACATTATATGCTTAAATAGAAAAAGTTTGAATTTTTGGGAGACTTAACCAGAAGCTAGCGAAGTTATTTTTAATTGAGGATAGTTTAAGCTTCTCCCAATCGCATTCTCAGTTGAAATGATAGTTAATTCGCTAAGTATATCTTGATTCATCGCGAATTGACGATACGCTTTGATCAACTTGAACTTTGAAAATCTTCTTTCAGCACTTGCAACGAACACGGGCATAGTTAAAATAATTCTCAAAGCAACATATAAGGATGTGTAGCAATCAATAAGATGGTGTTTAACAATCTACTTTAAAATGTCACTCATACCATTCTGTTCTTTTTTGTTCCGTATATTCAAATTGCTTATACTTATCATCCTTAGGTGATGGCTATTGACAGCATTACCAAGATTTTCTACTAAAACAATGCAAATCTTTAACAACTTACGGTTTATTTAGGGTATCAAGTGACAGGTCTGCGAGAATTGGCAAAACACCAAACTTTTAAAGGTAGTTTTTAATCTGAGTGAAACGTTCCTTTGCTTGACCAAGAATAATAATGCCCGTCACAACATCAACAACTCTTGTTTCAAATTATTTTGAGGGTATTCAACTGGTTCATCAAATGCTGTTTCGTCACGCCTTGTTCGTCGTGTTTTATATCATAAAGCAATGTCGTGTTAATTTTTATTGGATTTATGTGCAATCTACTTAGTGCAGTCCCAAGATTGCTTGAAGCTATTTACACGAAAAACACGGAGCCATGTGAATAACTTTCAATGCGGCCGGTGGATGCTTTCACATCAGTGACAACTTTTTGCAGATACTTCCCAACAATATTGTCGAGTAATAAGATCTATACCATATTTCAGTGCATAGAACAATCTCAAATGTTTGCATTTTCCTCAAGCTGCCCATATTTCAGCACAAGAAATTGCATCACCAATTGCTCCGAGAAAAAGTGAGACCCCTGTAGCCTAGTGATGGCCTTGAGCAAGGGGTGAAAATGCCTGTGCAAAATAAATTGACTTTATGTTAGCTTATTCCCATTTTCTTTTGGATGCACCAGAAGCACATTTGCTATTCATACGAGGCATTACCGGTAATCAATGGAAAAATGTAATGGTATAGGGCTGCAAGCTAAGGCATATTACTGTATAAATTTTGCCGTAAAATATTAGGATGTAACTAGAGGGGGTTTGTTCGGTTATTTCAACCAAAATTATGTTGCTCAGATTTTTGTGTGTAACACTTGTGTGGATCTTCTATCGCGAAAACTGAAGTGTGGGATCCTTTAGCGCGACAAATCAGATGGGGAGTCTTGGACATTTGCCCATACCTGAGGCCACTACTGCTGTAGCGCATAAAATTAAGTGGAGCTCAGAGGCGATTTGCGCATACTTAAGACCACCTCCTTTTATGTCCCTATTCGCTAAATCAAATGAAAGCATGGAAATTTGTTAAATTATTTGCTGTTCGTAAGTAAACACGGTTTTAATTTGTCAGCAGGGGGGTCGGTATTATGGGCATAATTCACAAAATCTTTAATCATGATGGAAAATTAGTAGAAAAATAGGTTAGTAGATCTATACCGGTAGTTGTAAAAAGGCACAGTAGACATAGTACAGGCATGGTAGGCATAGTAGACATAATACCGGTACAAAGATAGTAGGAGAGGTGTGCGACCGCAAACCAGTCTCACCAATATGTAAAGAAACCTTACCTCTTTCCTTAAAAAAAAATTAGTTTTATGAGTTTAGATTTAAGCATTAAGTGGGTGCAATGAGATTTCACATTAAAAGCTCAAGTTATCATCACTATGCCTGTACTCAGCCTACTATCGGTCTACACCACTGTCTGAAATCATAGCCACCAAATGTACAATCGTAGGCCTGCCTTTGGAGAGAAGTTTTTTCTTGAAAATGGGTTATTTGGCTAACCGTGAGATCGGAAGCAAGAGGTATAGCATTTGCGAATCCCGATACTTTAAGTGGGTAGAGCGAGAAGCGTAAATTGACGCATTGTCGTTGGGGTGAAAAAATCTATTAGTTTTTTGAAAATCAATTTTTTCGAAGTCCAATTTTTTAAACAAAATTATTTTTCGAAGCAAACAATTAAATAGTTTTACGAAACCAAGACTACAAAAAGCTGGTTGGAGGGATGCTCCCCCCACACCCGCCGCTGAGGTAAAGCACCTTTTGCTCTGTTCTAGGGCCAAGAAACTTGGTGTCTCATATATCATTACGAGGGATGTTGTACAGTCGTGAAATATGTCTACCTACAAAACCATTTTGGTGACCACTCCCAACTTTGACTTCGAGCCTATGTACTTGACCGGCGCGGTGGTGTAGTGGTTAGAGCGTCCGCCTCGTAGTCGGTAGACCTGGGATTCATTCCCTAAGTCGAGTCATACCAAAAGACTTTAAAAAATGGTATTCACAGCTTCCCTGCTTGGCGCTCAGCATATAAAAGGGATAGTGTGGAGAACAAGCCGGCAAGCTTGCTTGTTGTGTCCTTGGGCAAGGCACTTAACGGGACGCCTCCACCTTTATGTGGCAGACAGGTGGCCCTCCCGTACTTCACCGGGCTACAATTGTGAAGTTGCTAACCCAGCATGTCAGACGACTCTTGGGTACCCACCAGTGGCAGTCCGTCTTGTTGGTGGTGGGGCTACCAGTCACTTACGACTGGTTCAAAATGGGCTGCCATCTTTCCCCTAGCCTAATTTCAATTAGGTTGACGGCATGAATCCGAATTGCCGTTCATGCCGTACCTCCATCCGGAGGAAGAGGAGGGGTAAACAAACAAACAAACAAAAAGCCTATATACTTATCGGAAGAAACGGATGCAATTGGTAAAATGATAGAGAGCTTGTGAATAAGACCACTCTTAATTCAAACTCGAAGTACGACAATTGGAATCAGGGGCGACCCCCCATTTCTACCAAGTGATCATTACCGTTCTCAGAAATGTTATTTGGGTGACACCCGGCTGAACTAATTTTTCTAGCCCAACATAATTGTTTGGTTGCCTTACTGAGCAACGCCACCAGAGCCGGCTGTTTTAGTATAAGAATTATGGGGTAAGTAACATCAACTTGCTGAATATATACCTAGAATTACAGCTATTATGACTAATTTTGTTATTTCAACAAAAAGTCTTTTCAAAGATTTTAACTAAACCATATCATGTCTTAGTAAAAAGAATAAAGCCTAAATGCTGGTAATCATTTTATTAAAACGTTTCGCTTTTACACTAAAAGCATCATCAGTTAAACAAATGGTCACCTAAGGCTAGGCTAAAACAGATATTGCATTGATAGCTAACCGCTGTACAACTGAATTTAGTATGGTTATCAGAATTATGACATCACAAACTGTTTTAATAAGATGTTTACCAGCATTTTGGCTTTGTTCTTTTTACTATGAATTGCGAATAAATCCCATTTTTATGCTCATGTCATGTCTGTTCTACGCTATAGCTTGTGTAAAACTTCGTGTTACATTGCAACTATTGTAAATAAAATCTGTGTCATATTATTGGCAATGCAGTAAGACGGTAAAACAAACCGGCACTAAGCTCATACTGCTCGTAGTACTGACATAGCACCTACAAAGCAATTAATAAAGTTTATCTATGCATTAATTTTAATTGACAATTCAAAATTAGAAAAGGGGGAATTTATGTAGGCTACTTGGTGCATGTTAATCGGTGCTGGCTATTTGCTAATCTCTGTGTAATTCTTAAAATTTGGAATTACCTGCCGGATCCGATCACAAAACGGGTAATTTATGTACGCCTTGCTTAATGGTTAGTGCAAGCCTATCTCTGCGTGACCTGTAATATTAGAGATCCGCTAAAGGATCGGAGCTTCAGTTCGATAAGTTCTGGTGAAAACATTCATACTAAAATGTCAAGATTTGCTGAAAATTTTGACAATGAACATGATTTGTTGCAATGGCTTGCAATGCTGTAGTTATGGATCAAAGAAATTAGGAAATGATTGATGAAAAATTTCGAAACCAAGTAACGTTTACATTGCCAAAATCAAGTATCGTGACGTTAACGTCCACACACGGTATCAGGAAGCGAGGTATTGTCTCGAAATCTGCTTCAAGTAACTGGCAGAAGACAAAAGCTGCTATTAGCAGTTGAAGTCTCAGCTTGAAGCAATAATTGTCAAACTTTTTTAAAATTTTCTCAAGGCGATCTTCTTGCAATTTTCTCAATTATTCGCTGTCCATTATACAAAAAGTACAAAAAATTGATGAAAAAAAACCTTTAATGAAGAATACTTTTTGCTTGATGAAAAACGAGCATCTCGCGCCATTTACGCTTTCCTTGAAGGAATGCAAAGAGCTAAAACGATTCAATTGGGATTTGAATGCACTGCCTTATAACGAGTGGTGAAACGATTTACCATTCGAGCTACCAAATACATGCGATTTGCCCTTAGTCTCGGCTAATTTCCCCCCAATCCCATCCAATCGTTTTCCATTCTGTTCTGCTACGTGGTAAGCACAAGTCACTCCAGTTAGGCCTACTTGCTTTCCACAAAGCAAAATGGATATGTAAGTGATTAAGTATTACGTCATCGATATAACAAAGTTTGTATGAAAAGCAAAGCAAGCAAATAATTTCTTAATAATAGACAAAGCTTTTATTAAAGAGGTTTTCTCCGCGTTAGTGATTCGAAAATCGTTTTTAATTTCCAAAACTGCGAAAGATTATCTAAGCCTGCAAAGGCTCACTCATTTATTGCTATTTCACTTTATAGAGCGAGCAAATTCAGGAATTATCGTGAATTTTGAAACCGCACGTAGATGTTTAAAAAAGAGCTGGTCGTATTATTTGAAAGTCACCTAAAATGAACTTTACTGCTGAAAAACTTTTAGTTCGAGCAATCTCCGGGATTTTTTACAGAGTGCTCTTTCGGAATCACTACTCTTTTAGTCTGCACCTTGAAAATGTCTCAAGCAAGTTGACGAAAATACTTGGAATTGGTAGAACAAAGGGCTGGTGCTGTACAAGACATAGGCTGCTTTCATGGGCAGGGCGTTGGTGCAATCACATGGTTGTTACCGGAAAAAGAGTAGAAGCGCTAAAGAATGGAGCAAAATATTTAAAGCAATTAGATAGTTTTGCTTTTATCCTTTAACAATTTAAAAAATTGTCAGAGAACTCTAAGACAGCTTTGAAAATAATGTTGGCCGAACAGCTTTTTTGCAAGTTGTAATGAAATTTTGAAAATGAGAAGTGTAATTAACTTTGCGATGTTGATAAAATGTTCAGCACGATTTTGAATCTCGGATTTATCGTAAATAACACGAAAGAATGCATTTGACTACTCAGCAATCAACTTAAGTGACTTCAGATCGACCGAGTCTCTGAAAGAAATCATAATCTTGTAATATGATGTAAGAGTATCGTTACGTCACATGTTTTTAATGCTCCTTTTTCGCTTAAAAAGGAATCATGTTTGCATTCTAAACATCGGACACAAGTTTTTAAAGATGCACTGCTGAAATTACACAGACAGTTACGTAGATGTTCAAAAATGATGACCAAGTTAGACACTGCATTCATAAAGGGAAACACTGAATGAGTCAAGCAACGTTTTGCAGGGCAAGGCAATTTTCAGACATGTGTTGGCCGCTTCAAAAGATGACGTCAACGATTGCAAAAACAGGCTAAGTCGTCGTTTTGATGCAAAAATGTAAAAATTTTTTTTCTAAGAAATTATATATAACTACATTACAGAGTTATTGCATTGAAAATGAGCTATCGATAACATAAAATTATTTTTAATTAAAAAAAATTGCAAAGCAGATTTTGTTCTTGGTTTTGCCTCGTGACTACTTGTTTGCATTTAGATGTTTTTCTTTAAAATCATTCAATACAAAACAATGTGTTTGCTCCTTTTTTAGTAAGCTTGAAATCGTCTGCCTTTGTCGAATCATTGAGGATTGCAGATTTAAAACTAGCCTTTGGCACGGTCGCGATGAGGCCGTCGCCCTTTTTAAAGTTTGGACTTGCAGCATCAACAAAACATATTGATGACGTCATTGTGAAAAACAAAGGATTGAATTTCTTTCCCGTGCCTTCTTCTGGCTGTGCGTTTGAAACTATATTGTAATAAAGCGCTAAGGGTGATGTACACAATATGAGCAGCTTTATATTTAATTGTGTTCAACTTTGGGCAAACATGGGGCTATAAGACGTGTAAGATCATGTTTACTGGAGTAAAATCAAAACACGGAAGGACCGTATTATATGTTTGATACCGCCCTTCCGTGTATATGGTTTAATTGCATAAGAGCCTCCGAAAGCAAAGGTGTGCAACATTAGGCCACGAACTGTAACATGTCCTGCGGTATCGATTTATGCGGCCCACCTTCCACATAAACTCCATTACGTAAGCCATTATTGTTCTACTTTCAACTGTTTTTGGTAGGATCCTGTTGTTTTTAACGCCATAATAGGCATTTTGATTCACATTACTTAATACCACATGCAGCCACGTGTAAATTTAGGTTACTGTATCGTCGACCTGTTGTTACGTTATAATGCGCGTGATGCAGCTTTATTGCAACGTAGTAAAATATATTTATTCAACAAAAAAGCTCTGCCACTTCATCTATCAAAGCTGACATTGGCATGGTACCAATCGGCGGGAATGTGCGGTGGTTCGAACATCTGCTTTGCACGTGGTGAGCCTGGGACTCAATTTACTTGTCGAACCATACCGATAACTTGAAAAACGTTATCAAAAACTACCCTGCTTGACGCTCAGCACGAAAAGAACAGTGTAGAGAAAAGCTCGGCAAGTAGTGCAATGACATTGGCAAAGACACTAAACGGGATAACGCCACCTTTGTGTAGCAGACAGTTTGTGGGATCGAGCAGTCTATTTGTCGCGGTGACCCAGTCAAACTAAAGGCCAGCAAAGAGAGCATGGGCTCATAAGCGAGAAGAAGTAAGCAAGATACTGTATGTGGAGAGAAGATAAGAGGTATGTTACTGATTGCTTCACATTTTGATTTAAGTGATTACGTGCGCTATTCATCAAAAAGTACAATTATTAAATTTATTACAAATTATTCGATTACCTGGTCTTCAGCAGCATTTCATTTGTATGTTGCGACAAATTTTTGCACCTCCTTGCGATTCCCAAACCATGGGTCGTTATCCACTGGTGGGTCGTGAATGAAATAACAGTGGGACGCGAAAGTCGTTCAAAATTTAAATTAATGCATTACTGATTGAATCTTCTTGAAACGTTTTTCGATCTAGAAGTCCTGCAAATGTAATTTGGAACAAAATTAACATTTTGAATATCTGTTTTGTTTTCACTGCACTTTTTTCCAAGTGCTTCAAAGTACATGTAAAATTATGTGGGCCTCGAAAATTTATGTTTTGAAAAGTGGGTCGTGACTTGAGAAAGTTTGGGAAACACTAGCGGAAAGAATATAAGAATCTGTTAAAATCCAACGATGTTATGATGTCACAAACCGGCTTTCATGACGCACCAAACGTTAACATGACAATATCATTTAATTAAGTTTTACGTCACATTCAAACTTTTGAAGTTATAAGACCTTTAAAATTTTTGGCAACATCGCAATCTTTACTCATAAAAACGAAATTTTTATTTGCATTTTCTATTAACAATCTAGTCTACGAAACCATTGTATTACGATCATATCAAGAAATTTAATTAAATATGCAAACCGAATTTTTCGTGAAAATACACGAAAATAAAGAGTAGAAATATTATTACACAAAAGAAAAATCTTCTGATATGAAAGCTTTTAAAATTTTTGGAGGCTAGACGTGATTCAACTATCCCAGCTCTAATAACTAATTCTTAAATACAAGTTACCAATTCTTAAATACACAGTACGTCATAGTAAAACATTTGTGTAAATTACTTATCCATACTATTCCCTAACCCTAATGTCTTGACTTTACGACGAAGAAAGGTAAACGCCGAGCGACTTCAGCCAAATGTCTTGCTCTTTTTGTCAATGGCTTCAGCGGAAAGCCGACCATCGATGTTTGGTTGGTCTCTTATGAAAGATGTCCAGACTATGAAAAATCCCTTGGTGGACGCAAAGAAGTCACTTCTCTTTTAGTGCTGAAAAATAGGAAACAGACCACATAAGACAAAAACTGAATCAGAATAAACAGCTTTTCCTTAATTACTACGTCAGCAATTTTAATTAGGACATGAAACGTATTTAAATTAAACTTTATTTTTAGACGTTATGGTATATCAACATTTCTTATAAATCCCTCGATGCGGAAGCACGAAACGATCATCATAAAAACGTTTGATAGTTTTGTTAAAAAATTTTAAATAGCTTATTTTTTCTAAGTTTGCTGGAAGCAATTGGGCGTATTTTTGAGTTGTGAAAATTTTATTTCTTTTAAAAAATTTGAACGTGATTTGTTAAACTGAGTAATTCATGACGTTCAAAAGTATTTATTATAGAGTAGATTGTGACACAATACATCTCGTGGTTAATGGTTAAAAAAGTACTTGATTTCGTTTAGAAGTATCTTGATGACTATTTTAGTGCTGTTAGTATTTCGCGGACAAAAAAAGAACTATTGCGGTAAATATTCGACGTCATAACTTCAAAATGATCGAAAATTGCTCTTTCGACTTTATTAAAACTTGAAATAAATTTATCCAACTTATGTTGCCCTTCGCCATTTTTGGCTGGCGGCTTAATTTGTTCAATAGAAACGGATAACTTCAATACTTCGTTCATAATAGTGAGCATCATTTTTCTATCTCTCTATGGTCCGACTAGGGGAAGAAAAAAGAGAAGAAGAGCAAATTGTTTTAACTCATGCTTATCGGAGTTAGAACAGTAAATCTGTTCATTTGATACCTCCCGAGAGTAATATATTTGGACCACCCAATGGCAATCCGACTAATTGGCAGAGAGTCTACCAAACTGCATATTTGTGTTTACGAATTGTGGAAAGTGTGCCACTTCTTTCTCGTGGGCTAATCTTAATTAGGCTTACGGTAAACCAGAATAATTTTTACGCTTGACCTGTATTCCAAATAAAAGGGGATGGGGGAGCGGAGTAAAGCAAAAATAGATTATTTATTGTGCTATATCCTCTGAGGTAAGTTCGTGCAAAATTAAGTAAAAAACGTCAAATTTCTGAAAAGCCACCTCGCCCTATTACCTTTGTTTTTAAGAAAATTTCTGTTGCCTGGCTGGTTCAAGGGCACAAGCTACGAATGAAATTAAGTAGAAAATCTTCAGACAAACTTGCTCTCCACAGCAGAGATGACTTCTGCGCAGATTCGATACGTCAGCAAAACAGTTCAGTCTGTAGCATCGAAAAGCAACACCAACGTCATTTTTAGAAGAAAAGGTTTGGTCTCCAACATTGCTTAGATATTTTTATAACAAGCTTACTGCATCCTCCGCACGCAGGCTAAGCCAAAACATAGAAACGATATCTTCCTCCGTTTTTTGAAAAAAATTGCAAAAGTGAGGATAAGGACGTATTTTTTTCGAGCTTATCTCAAAAATTGGCAAAACACACGTTACTAGTTTAATTTGGTCCCTTCCAAAGTTGTGTTTGATGCTTCAGAACATCTAAAATAATCATGTTGAAGAATCACTTGCTTTATTAGTAGTTCAACCCAGCGAAAGCTTTCATGTTCAGGTAATGTGAAGACAACGTGCACCGGTTTGTTTTTACGACATTTGAGTTTAAGCGCAAAAGAGCACCAAAATACTTCAAAGGCAAGTAAAAGTGCCATTAAAGATAGACAAAAAACTGCAATCTGACACATGACACTTCGAGATAATTATAAATTATCAACCGTGGTACGAAGCAAAAATTTTGAAGCATTTCCACCAGCGCTGCACTTAACAAACCAGGCGTAATTTTCACTTTAACACATTTTAAGTTACAAATGTCTAACAAGCAAAATTTCTTATATATTTTTCTTATTCATCTATTTATTCATTGTGATTGTTGGTTGCCTCACTAAACACCGCTAAAACTGTGGCTGTTTGTACTGTTTCTATTTTGACCATATAATTTCGTGAAGGCTACTGAAAGTTTAATACATAAAATATGTAGGCGTTTACATCGACCCTAAAGAGGACAAAATGTAACACCGAAAACGTTTGATAAATATATTCTTTTAAACGAATGATTAGCAAAATATTGCTAGTAGAAATACTAAGGACATAAAAAATAGTTCTTTTTTCAATAACTATTGCATTTTTGACAATGATTGTTTTGACTTCGCTGGGCTGATATCGGGAAAATATAAGAGACGCGAAATTTATGCCTGTCAAAAACAATAGGAGCATAGCAAATGCCAAAATACAGATGGATATGATTAAAACAGTTTATAAATAAATTCCTGACACAAAAATAAGGAAATGCATAATGCAACATCAAATCTAACCCAAAAATAAAGTTTGAAAATTGCAACGTTTTATAGAAAGTCCAAATTGGCGAATCCGAGAACTTGAATTAGAATGAATTAATTTGCAATCACTTGTGTTACACTGAAAAGAAAAACACTACTTCACGATAAGCAAATCTAATGATCTGTATTGCATTTGCGGACACTATAAGCAGAAATATTGACGCTTATTAAATCGCTGCAAAAAGCTGATTTGATTTTTTAGTGGGAAATAACTTCTGAAATTGGATAACAAAAAAATGGTGAAGTGAATGCAATGGTGTTTGTCTTGATTAGTCTGCGCTAAGGTTACCTATTACGGGACTGTCAACTTCTTGTAATTTTTGATAATAAAAATTACAGCGTTCGACTCCATCACGACACTCTCCAATCAATAGTCCAACAGAGGCAGAAGAAAATCTCTGCAGTCGCCTTCAAAAAAAGCAGATAATGGTCATGTGGCATATCCATAAAACGACACCACAAAATGTAGTTTTCAAATTATGTTTTTTGTGAACGTTATGTATTTTAAATTAGTTTCACGATATTTCACTCATTGCTGATGACGTCAGCGCAACATCATCGTAATATGGGGCGCAAACAGCTCATGTTCTTTTAATATTTCAATAGCTTGTTGTGACGAAAATCTTAACATTTTTGGATAATTGTCACTCAACCTCGTAATTGATAAAATCATTCTGACATAAAAGGGTGATATCAAATGGGAAATTTCTGTCGTGTTTTTTCTCCAAAATCTAATGAACAGTTGAAGTGATCTAAGAAGTTTTATAATTTAATTGTTATTGCGAATCTGCTTTTGGTGTGAGAAACAATTTAATGATCGGCATAATAGAAAATTTTATTTGGCCGACAGTGATACACCACATGCAATGCATTATTCAGATCTTATAAGAATTGGTGCACGGAGCCTATTGTTAGCACATTAATTATGTCAATCATTGGCTGGTAGTTGAAAAGTTTATGTAACTTTGTCAAAATATTATAGCGTCGTTGATGAGCTGGGTTGATTTTGTTTTCTTGAAATTTGCTTGAAGTTGATTAAAATTCAATTGAAAGCGTAAATAGAGACAGCGTGAAATCGCAAAAAATTATTCGGTAATCATTTGTTGAAACTAAAAGAGCATTGCTTGCGAATAAAAAGGCTATTTTCAAATCGCAGTGACGTCACAGAGGCTAAAAATAAATGCATCAGCAATCACGTGACCCATCCAGCCTATAAAACAAGTCACAGCCAGGCAGATTGTTATAACAGCACAGACATTCATCATTGAACAGTATTAAAGAAGCGAACAATTAAAATGCAAGTCGCAGTCGTCGTTTTCTTGCTGAGCCCATTGGTCTTTGTGAATTCACAAATCAGTAAGTAAAAATTTGCACAAAAGTAACATGATAATTTCACAACTAAAGTAATTTTACTAATAGAGCATAAATGATTTGTGAAAAACCCGAAACACTCCCAAACAAAGTTGTTTTAAAAGGTGGAGACCATAAACGTTTTAAGGGAGACTTCTTGATAAAGCGCCTTGCGCGTGATCGTTTGAACAAAAACGTTGAAAAAGAACAGTTTTTTGTCGCAAGTTGCAGGCATTTCGATCTTTTTTTCTCTTGAACCAATTTGAGTAACAAGTTGGAAAGCTGAATAAGACTTTTTGAAAGATAAGGGTGGGTCTGAACTTGGCATCAGTAGCTGGTAAACAGCCCTGAGTAGTGAAATAAACAACTTTTCTGTTTAGTATCATCTGATCCAACCCATCCTTGCTATTTCAATCCTTGTGGAATTTACGGAGCTTGTTCTGTGGTAAACGGATCAGCGCATTGCACGTGTGAGCCCGGATACGTATATGATGGAACAATATGCGAAAGTAAGAGGATGAATTTGCATGGCCAAGCAAGTTTGAATGCCACGATTTCCGCTTGCCTACTCTACCGGAGTAGGCTATGCTAAAGTATTTTTGTTTAGTTTGTTTGCTTAAAAAAAACGCCAGATGTGGTAAGCGTAGCTCATAAAACAAATATATTTAGTGTAACCGGTGCTTGGTAAGAAAAAGAAAATCAGTTTTTACTTTCAAAAGATGAAATTAACGTGAAACGTGAACCCAACGTCGGTGACAATCTTGAAATATTTGTTTTGCTCGTAACCAGCAAATTTGTGTGAAGCGGAGGAGGGAGTTGACCAAAATCCGTAATATCCTTTTTGTGCAAAGTTCTTGGGTCCCAAAGAAAGCCTTCGCCATTTTTTTAGGCGAAGCAGCATTGCCATGTGCTAGTTGTCCTGATCGCATCCCGGCGAGATGCAAACAAAATACTTTCTCTTCGACGGAAAATTTTAAAATTTGTTACGTTCAAGAATATTTGAAGAGGTACTGCTTGTTGAGCGGCAAGATATGCTTGTATTTTCATCAACGTCCTATCACCAGCTTGGGAAAAAATATTAATTTCACTTTAGGAATTTTTGTTCCAATTTTGATTCACAAGGTGGCTAGCTTACCGAAAGCAGTTTCTGTTGAGCAGGTTTAAATCAAATAAAAAGATAAAAAATATAAGCAGATTTTTGAGAAGAAACTTTGGAGTAAATTGTAATTCAATTTTTCAGGACCTCACCCGTGCAAGCCAAGTCCTTGCCATGAAGAAGCAACTTGCCGAGTCCACAAAGGTCAGGTCCAATGTTTCTGTATTTATGGTTTCACTGGCAATGGAAGAGAATGTACTCCATTAGGTATGAGTTCTACATTTTTTATTTAATACTGTACTTCAACTATTAGTGTTAGAAAACTTTTGAAAAACTCTTTTAATGTAGAAAAATGATTCATTTTTAGCCACCGTTTTTATTTCGACGTTTTGAAATAAATTTATTTCATTAACAGAAAACAATCGCTAAGACATCAGATGAAGTGTTTTATAGAAAATTGCAAAGAAATTCTCCCATTTTTGCGATAAACTTTAACGTGAATTCATTTAAAAGTAATTTTCAAACTCTGCTAGTGAGAATCAAAGCGATCACAAACGATTTGCCGACACATTAAGCAAACCATCAGGCTTTAAAAAAGTAGAAACCGATGCCAAAACTGTTTAGTTCTTTCAACAAACATTCTGATAAATAACATTTTTGAAGCAGTTTTTCAAGTTCTATATTTGTGCTTGGTTATTTTTTGTATCTTTGAGAAAGAAAATGAAGTTTTGCATTTATGTTGAACTTTATGCCTCTAAATTTATCTTACAGTTTTATTGTTAAAACATCTTTTTTGGTGGCAGCATTTTGATTCTCCGTTGATAAGCAATTTTTGAGTGAGAGACATGTTGCTATCATCAGATCACGAACAAACTGCCTGCTATTTAGGAATTTTTGTAACTAGACGTGACAACTTTGTTTAAATCCCGCTGCTTGTTATAAAATAGCTATTTCTATCTGTTAGTAATGCATTGTGGTATTTTAGAATAATTAATTTTAGGAAACTCGACAACTGATTTTGCTGCAATTAAATTCTGATCTATGATGCCACTAATGTTTTTGTTTAATTTTAGACCCATGCAGAGATAGCTCTTGTCATGTCAATGCCAATTGCATCCCTGGTGCTGATAATGCAACGTACACATGCGTTTGCGCGGATGGCTTTAGCGGAGATGGAACTGAATCATGTGTGCCAATCGTCGTACCAACAACAACAAGAACCACAACAACTACAACAACAACAACAACAACAACAACACCAAAAACAACAACTCCAGGTACTTGATGAAACAATTATCAAAGTTTCATTTTTTTGTAAAGATTTCTTTTGCTGTATATCTTTCGGACATATGGAATCTTCACAGTTTTAGGCAGGAGTCTTACCCGATGGTATTAAGTGTTGAAGATCCACTCAGCCACATCCGTTTGTCGCAAAAAATGGTAAAGAGATTTTTAGAGACACTAATTAACTTGGCCTCAAAAAAATTAACTAGTTTGGGTAAATCCACCCCCTTAGAAAAATATTGGTTGTCTTCGCTGTTAGCTAAATAGAACAACTTGCAGTAAATTCTAAATTAGTGTGCTTATTACCTCGATAATTTTAGCAAATTTTTTGAATTTAATCAAGTTAGTGCTTATGCAAAATGTAAACCTTGATAGGTTTTTTGATTAATGTTCATATTTTAGTTGTAGTCATTGACCCGTGCCAGAACAACAGATGTCACAAAAATGCAGAATGCATTCCGGTTGTTGCTGATGGCAGTCATTTCTGCCGATGTTCCGAAGGATACATTGGAAATGGAGACACTTGCATTCGTAAGAATATTATGTCAACATTTTTTGAGGGAGTAGAAGGAAAGAACAAAAAATAAAGATTTTTCTCTATTGTTAACGCACTGCATCAATCAATAATGATTCAGTCGAGGCAACCTACTTTCTCGTACTCTTGCAACCCTTTAATTTATAAAATTATGTTCGCCTAATGGTTTGAGCTGGGAAGACCATTTACTTTGTATCTAGCCAATATTAATCAGAAATGATGCCTCCGATTTAAGTAAATGCTATTTTTTTGACGTGTCAAATCCATAGGTTAATTACTTTTTAATTGCCTGCAAGAAAATGTGCCAAATAATAATCATTTTTAATTGAAAAATTAGCTCTGCTAGTCAAAAATTAATAGTTTTGTCGCCGCTTGAGTGCTGCAACACCTTCAGCCAAAAAATAAAGACAAACGTTTAGGTAACTTAATTAACTAATTCATGATTTCTGCACCCAATCCCCGTGAAAAAGCAGCCGTGTGCTTTACAATCAAACACCATTTGCCACTTTCGGCAGTTGCATATGACGCTTGAAACCGACTAATAGCTACTTTCATTTTCCAGCAATGGATCCTTGCCAAGATAACAAATGCCATGAGAATGCCAACTGCATTGCAAATATTCCAAGAAGAGGCATGTACAGGTGCAAGTGCCAGGAAGGCTACTCTGGAAATGGTCATGACTGCCGAGGTATTCATTAATCACTGCAGCGCAAATTTGGCAGCTACATTTAGCAACAAGCAATCGCAAGCTAAATTTTTTAAAAATTCGTGGAAGCCATACTTCTTAAAAACACAGTGAGACTACTGTTAGGTCACAACGAAGGCGCTTTTAAAAATGCAGAAACAAACTTGAGTAAATTGTCTCAAAAATAGCTGCCAGGCAGTCATTGAAAATCCCTGAAAGGAATTTACTTACTTTAATGCCAAAAGTTAAAATCTCTCTCAATTTCTTCCCCAATAATTTCACACAGCGTAGTTTCGTACAGCCTATGCCTGTAGTTGTCAAAAAATGTTTTTTATCGTAATGACGAATTTCTGAGGGCGATTTCAACTACGCAAGAAACACAAAACAAAACAAACTCAGGTTTTTGGTTGGTTGAATTACGGCCATCTCAACTCTTTTAACAAAATAATTTCTGTTTCAGCCAAAAACCCATGCGACCAAAACAGATGTGACGAAAACGCAAACTGTATTCCTACATTTCACGATAATAGCTTTTATTGCCAATGCAAATCAGGATACACTGGAGATGGAGAAACGTGCAGAAGTAAGAACATGTTTTTAAACTACTGGTGTTATAGAATCCATCAGATTTTTAAAATTGGGAAAGATTGACTACCGCAAGTTTTGCGCTAAAATAGAAAGAAAAAAGTTGAATTTCTTAAAGACGAGCCGTAGAAATGACTGAATTTTTTTGTCATTGGCAAAATTAATTGCTTAGACAGCAAGCAAGCTAAGGTGTGGTAAGACTCGTGATATTACTTGTTTCCTCTGATTGGTATAAGCTTACCCATCTTGATCCTGAAAGAAAAACTAAGTTTGCTATCTTATAAAGCCATACACGAAATAATTTAAGAATTTAAAAATCATTTAACATTTTTATATCTTGAAAAAAGGTTAGCTTTTGCTTCCGTAAACAGAAAACCTTTTTACCGTGAGCTTGTTGACACTTTAAATTTTTGTTATTGCAAATATTACTTATTTTAGAAGAGGATCCTTGTCAGAATTCATGTCACAAAGAGGCGAGCTGTGTATTAGATCCTTCTATCAACGTTTACACTTGTCAGTGTCGTAGTCCGTACGTCGGTGATGGATTCAGATGTGACAGTAAGTACAGCATTTTTTGGTTTAAAAAGACTTCTCTCCCCTCCAGGGTGCAACTTTTTTTTAAATTTGATAAGGGGAAAATTTAGCTAAACCAATTTCGAGAAGTAAGCTCCCGCTGCAAGGGATGCAACGACGGTCCCGCTCCTAGTCAAAGAAAAGAAACGACGTTCTCACCGCTTCTTTAATCACAACACGTTTTGTTACCACAGATAAGCAATTTCTGCCGAAGCTCTTAAAGCAAAGTGCACAGATTTAGTCTTCAATTTTTAACAAACAGGTTTTGTTACCATAAAGAGAATAAGGAAATATTATAAAAGGAGCAAACTACCACTAGGCTCACCGTTTTTTGACAAAAATAAAAGCGCGTAATTGATCGGGGCTTCTACGAAAGAAACTTGTTGCTGCTTTCTTATCCGCTCCAAGAATTATTGGAGCACGCTCCTACCAACCTCTGGTAGCCTGCTTGAAAGAAGTTGATTTTTTGTTCTTTTAAGGCTTCAAATTCCTTTTCAATTTACACTCTAGTTTTTTTTAGTCTTCAACCCATGCGATGCTGTCAGTTGTCACCATTTCGCAGCCTGTACTGTAGTTGACGAAACAGCAAAATGCGATTGCAGGAAAGATTTGAACTACTATGGAAATGGCATGGTGTGCACTCACATCAATAGTCTTGTAAAATTTGGTGAGTAGACCTCTACTGCTTTGATTTATTGCACACCGGCATTCTACCAGCACTTAAACTTAATGCGGTGCTTTGCATATTGCAATTTGTAGCTTTGCTGTTGTATGAAAGTCACAATCAAGCCTATTTAGGGATATTTGAAAAGGCAAAGTCGGATTTGGTTTGATTCAAGAAAAACTTTCCTAACGAAAAATTTATAAGCCCCAAAAACCAAGAAATCTCTTATATAAGTAAAGGGCTTCATTCCACAGCTTTACGGGTTAACAGTAGGGTTTCCAATTTAATCGTTTACGTTAACAATCAATTAATTGCCTATTTTGCTCGAAAGCAATTATTTGCCAATTTTTAAAAAACAATTAATCAATCGTTTAGGATATGACCTCATGTTGTGACGTCACACTTTTCGAAAGGGTTACGATTTTGCGGCACCGTGTTTGTTCTAATACATTAAAGGGTTCACAAGTGCTACGACTGTACAGCGCTTTGAAATGTAAAAGCGTATTCTGTTTTTAAGGGCATGGGGCTTAATTTTGAACTCGTTTGATTGATGACAGAAGATTAGCAATAATAGCAAGAACAGCAACTTGTCAACTTTTTGATTGTCTTAAATGGTTACGTCGCAAAAGCTGGTATTATGCGTATTAAACCTCATGATTTTACGTTACATTTTGCATAAAGCATAATAATACCAAACATAGCTGATTAAAATTATAGGTGGCAAGAAATATAATCAATTGTTTAATTTTAGCAATTCACTGTGAGTGTTTAGAGCCGATTTTTTGGCAATTAATTGTCTGGAAACCCTAGCTTATAGGTTAAAACTTTATGATTGCAACAGACAATTGTTCAAAATGTATACAAAAACTAACTTTTATGACTATTACTTCAACATTAATAGAAAGCATAAAAAAAAAAAAATAAAGCCTCTTTACAACCAAAAGAAACTAACTTTATGTGTATTATTGTTGCAGGCTCTTGCTCTCATTGTCATGTTAATGCTCGCTGCAACACCAACTGGCACGCTTACTCCCAAAACTTCAATCTTTTCAACCGTTTCTATCAGACTTTTTCTCCTGGGTTTATCCAGCACACTTGTCAATGCAAACCAGGATATTTCGGAGACGGATATGTAAATTGTAAGCATAGCTATCAGTAGGCTATACCAATAGCATGTCAAAACATGATTAAAGTCGACCCGGTTTTGGTACCAAATTCAAAACAGCATTTACAAATCAATGGGTTTACATGCTGGTAAGAACAACTTTTTTGAGTTCACGAGAGGTTTTGTCAAAAATGGACAATTTAAGATGAAATCTATGTTGAAAACCGTTTTTAGAAATCACTTTTATTTGTTTTCTTTTTACAATTTGGTGTGGAATTTTCAAAAAATGCTGGGCTCGTAAATACTCCCCGGACCTCCTCTTAACTCTAAAAAATGCGGTAAAACAAAAAATTTTCTAAACCAGCTTTTTCACTGCAAGCCTATACGAAAAATGCCGTGGTGTAGTTCAAATTTTTTGTTTCCACTAAAAAGATTGGAACAAAATATTTGTATTATCGTTTCTATAGACGAAACTTAAAATAAAAGTCAGTGCCTTGATTTTGAAAATAACTTCTAAGTTCTATTTTTGGTGTCAGTCATTTTACTACAGTACAACAAAAACAACAATCTACGAAAAAGTAGTTTGCTTGGCGTTTAGCAACAGAGATAGTCAAATGAAACTGCTCAAAGTTTAGCCAACTTAGCCATAACATTTTATGTAATGAGCTGGCGTTAAAAAACTGGTATAAGCATTTAAATGGCCGAAAAATTTCCCTTTCAAAAGACGAGAAATTGAGAGATTGAATCGATGCAATACTTGTTTTCAGGTTTTCGCACCTTCTAAGCGACTTTTTATCGATTGAGAAGAATATTCCACGTCATAAATGAACTTCAATCTACATTTTGTGCTCGCAATTTTTTATGATTTAGTGTGAATGCTTTGGCGTTTTTTTATTCAACTTTTTGTAAATAAAATAAATAAGCTTTATTTACTCGCAAGTCTGTTCAATGTTTTTGACTTGGCAGCGGTGGAGTTGTTCCTAGTACCTGGTCTGATAGTTTCCAACTGGTGGCAATTAGTGAAGTAAACCGGTCTGAAAATCGGCCCAAATCCGACTGCAGAAGTGCAATAAAAGTGGCGCTTATCAGCGGCATCCTTCTCGGTCAGATACTGTCTGTCCCACCCCAGTTTAAAATTAGCTCTCAGCCACTATCACTCCAGAGACATGCTGCTATAGGGTCACCCGAAATGCCGCCTTCCCCTTGCGATGTCATAAGCTCTTGCGCTTTATTTATCGGTTACTTGGTACATAGCCGTTTGCACTTCCCAATAGTTTATTTATCAAAGCACAAGCCGAAGCGTCTTCTTAGCGATGGGGTTTGTTGATTTATCAATGATTACGTTATTCGTATTTATGAGGGATCATCACGATCAAGAAGCAGCGATCTGCTTTTATCAAAGCATGCTTGTCACCACGGGCAGGAATAGGGTGGAGTTGTCCACTTCTGTAATTCGTGCAGATCAATTTAGACTTTTTCGAGGGGAGGATGGACCCCAAGGCCCCAACCACCCAGTTTTTGAATCACGAAAAATATTTTGAAAAATCACGTAGCTTAACTTATATGCGGTCGGAGTGATCCGAGCATGAAACAAGAGTTTGTGGACTTGTGATGAAAGTAGGCTACATTGCCGGCAGTACTTTTCGTGAATAAATCATTCAAAATTTCCAAAAGTCCATATCGATTTTTCGTCACTAATATTAAACTAAATACATAGTAGCAGTTTTGCTACTGTAATTAGCGTAGAGCATACTCTCACTCAGCGATTAATTTTTGCCAGTTATCACTTTGTTATGCTGTAAAAATAAATGTCCGAAAGCAAGGATCCGTCATTTGAAGTGGTGCTGCGTAATGGCAATAGAGAGTTAGTGGTTAAATCTGGCCCGTTTAGACCTCTAATAGATTTTCCAGTGAATTCTATGACTCTGGGCTACATGCCGTGGAGATTTTCTCTCAAGTTATCTGGCCTATTATTTGTTTCCTCACTTATTTTGAGCTAGCGCTGTCCCTGCCTGTCGAACATGTGGTCCATCAACCTATGTATTTTTTGTAATGAAAATGCATTGTGTACCTAGGAATATGGAAAGACTAACCGCAACTATATGCTAATCTCACGTAGAACAGTTTTCACCCTTGTTTTGAGCCGAGAATCATAGCTAAGGTTTTTGCTCTCTTAGTTGAGTCCCCGATTAAAGGTAGCGCAGGAGTCCGATATGACTGAAAAAACTGTACCACGTGTATATCCACATTTTATCACGGCTAGAAGATGAAACATAACAAAAACTAGATACAACTTTGCACTGTTTAGTTGTTTATTGGCACACAAAAAACGTGAAAACACCAAGCGCAACACATCATTAATTGTTTGTGTACGTTATGGCGCAAACAAGAAGTTCATAAATATAGTGCAATACCGTAAATGCACGTGAAAGCTCAACCTTGTTTTGCTAACATAATAATGCAATTTATCTGACTCAGTTTTCACCATCTTTCTACAAATCCAAAGGATTCTTGCTTGATTCATAGCATTGATAATACATTCAACACAGATCGCACTTTTAGGTAAATAAAACAAAAATATTTTTTGCGGAGTGAAAAAATGGAAACATTGATGAAAAAATGAAATCAGCTATGCCACTTACCAGACTTTTGCACAATGCAACCAAGCCCTATTTTGCGGTAATAGGTTTAAATAATAAAAACAGAATTCCAGGAATGCCACCACCATGTACTATCAAATAATTCATTTCACAGCCAACCAGGTGTTTACTCAAACTTTATTCCTTGTGAAAGTGGAAGCTCTTTACTGTAGTTGATAGTGCTATAACAAAAACGAAAATGTTTATTGTGGCAAAGCAATACATGTATATACATAATGATATTCAGTTAATAGAACCGTTGAAGTGTAGTGGGAATTTGAGGGTTTGGAAAGAATTTAGATTTGGGGTGCAAAACTTCCCGTTAATGCTGTGGATGATTGTTACAAAAAGCGTTCATAATTTAAGAGGCGTTTACTGAAAGAATCAGGTACCGTCAAGTGAAATAAAACGCCGTTTTATTGCTGCCATGATCGAATAGCTACTTTTCCCATGCTTCGTCGGGTTAAAATAGTGAAGCTGCCAACTCAGCATGTCGTTAAGAGCGACTTTTAGGCGCCAATCCATGGTATTCCGGATTGTTATTGGTAAGGCTACCACTTTTGAATTCATATTCATGACTGGTTCGAAATGGACTACTGCTTCCCCCAACCTGATCTTGATCAGGTTTGCGGTGTGGGTGTCTGTATTGTAGTTTCATGTTATGCTTCCACCCCAAGAAGAGAGATAGGCACAACAATAGTTCTCCGTTCACACTCCACAATGACTCTGTTGCCTTGAAAAAGAAACTTTACGATGATTTCCTCTGCTTGGCGGCATTAAACAAGCTCTTGCTTACATTAGGAAATGCTGCAGGTGATCTGGGAATAGTCTCATGCTGAGAGACACTATCCTCCGAGTCCCGAGAATAAAACTACAACGAACAATAAAACGAAATCAGTATATCAGCGGTAAACATTGATGCCCAATTTCGCATCGAGGAAAAGTAGTAAACTACGATCTCGAAACCTTTAGTGATGCTTACCAGGTAGATCTTCTCATATATTGCTTCCACGAGTCCGAACCCGACTCTCTACCGCCTCCAGTGTGCTTCTCGCCACCAAACGCTCCACCTATTTCGGCCCCACTGGTTGGTATATTAACGTTAACAATTCCACAATCTGAGCCTTTTGGTCTGCAATAAATAGTTTCAATAAATCCCGCCATTTTCCCACAAAGTTTGGAGCTGACGAAAATCAACTTTATAAAAAATTTTTCTTTTGCAAAACACGGTTTTTAAGTATATTCTCCAAGGCTACACTTGGCAAAAACAACTCGTGTCCATGTTCATGCAGCGTAATCTCCAACGTTACAATCAGCGCACATTTGTAGATAGTAGGTTGGACTCTACTAATAAGCAACTCAAAATAGCAAGTACAATAAGGATTTAGTTTACGCGAAACTTTATCCTTTCGCCAGACGAAGATTTAAGCTTCGCACAAAACTTGCATTCAGGCCACCGTATGATGTGTTTGTACTGCCAACCGTTCAATCCTAAAGACACGTTTGCACCGCCATGCGGTGGAAAATACAACAGCATTCTTTTCCAGACATTAAGCTCCCCATCACTCGTTTTCGAAACCAACACCTAATCACAACAAGCTACCGACGTTACTCGTACTTTACAAACAAGACATCGAGAAACAGAAACAATAAAAAGAACGCCGACTTACCCCATCCATCTAAACAGGTTTGATAAATTTTGCGTAAATATGCTGCTTGTTAAGCCTTGATCAACTTCGTTGTTGAGTTTTATTGCTTCGTCTATATCGCCATTGAATTTCATGACAAACAACACCGGAACAAAAGATTCTTTCAATACCACAGCAGAATCATGAGACAGACCAGTTATGATGGTGGGCTCAACAAAGTTGCCAGGAATGTCGATCACCTGAGCGAAAACAACGATTACTAAAGTGCACTCAAGCAGAGCAATATACGGTAGAACGCCGATTATCCAAACTGATTGGGACCGGGGTGGTTCCGATAACCTATTTTTTGGAATAATAGAATACAAAACATAAAATACAAGCACATTAATGTACATCATACAAACATACGGTGCTTTATTGCGTCGTGCTTTATGTACAGTAATCAACGTTTCGTTGTTTGTAATTAAAAATTCTTTCCTTCGCTGTAAAGTTTCTCGGAGAAGCAAAACCAAGCACGACGCTAAAGAAAACTACGTAATCGGAATCAAATTCTTAAAACGCGAGAATACGCTCAAAGCGCAAGTGCCTTTTATGTTGTTTTCATAGCAGCCTAATCTGGCGTTTCGGATAATCGGCATTCTGTACCTTTCGTTATTAGAAAGCCTTTAATAATTTGTAGAGTCTGGTTCGAAAGCGAGCATGTAGTCGTAGAAATACATTGAATCAGCCCGTCTGAGCCTGCAAAACGCCGGAAAAATGACGTAAAACCGACTTTTTTTTTCTTCTAAGGGGCGTAGCCAGCCAAAATTGCAAGTAGAGGGAGCAAAAATTGAACTTGGAAATTCAGTCAAAAATAGGACTTCGATAAACTTTGTTTTTGGTGGTACAATATTCCCCTTTGCTCCCTGGCTACACTCTTGCAAGTTGTCTTTACTCGCACCTGCTGTTGCCAGCAATGCTTCTGAAACCAAATGTCATCACAACCACACTAAGAAATCGTCATCCATGTCAGGTTAAATGATCCACATTTAATTACAACGATACAACTGAATCGAAACCTATAACCATTGCCTCAACTATTGGGTTTACGGTTACAACTGTCATGCTCCGAATAATTGCCAGTACATGATCACGTTTGGTTGCATTTCGTAAATGGACAAGTAAAAGCTGCAGTAATGTAACACTCGGAGTCAATTCTCTTAATGACAAGATTTCAAAAACCTGCAAACATTATTTTCTCAAGTCTGTTTCAATTCTGCGGGCCAATCAAGGTAAACCAGATGCCAATTTACCGTCAAAATAGACAAGTAATATGAAGCCGACTACCGGTAGGCACGCTTCAACAGACTCAGCCTTCTTCTGAATACCTATTACTCCAAAATTGTGAATCCGTAGTGCAGCGCCTGCGGCCCTTTCCATATTATTCTGTCCTGCTACGGTCCCTTCACGCAACGCTCTCTAGGCTATTTCTCTTTGTACGACCTCGGGTACAGATAGTGAATAGTTTCCCGGCACTTGAGGCTTCAAATGTTTCGGCCACGCCATTATCTCAAGGAAGAGGTCGGGTAAGCAACATCAACGACATACTTTTCCACCAACTTCCACTTTTCCACCAGCTTGCACTGCTTCTGCAATCGTTTTCTCATAAAGTTCAACACCGGCTTTGGAATGCATCGGCCCGTAAATCGTTCCCTCTGAGAAAAAGAATAATCAACTACTCTTCAAAAAAAGCAAAGTAACTTACAGCAACAAAAAAGTTAGCTTCCACCAATATAGTGATATGCCCTTTCATCCGACTTAGCGAGGCTTAAGAGTGCAAGCTCATTGTGTGATTGAAGCTATTTACTCCCTTTCGAACCAATCTTAACCACACAACACTATAACTTATCCATCCCAATCTTAACGATTACTAATGGCGTTTTTGAGGAGTCTCAACCAGCATGCCTTTAAGAAACTTTTATCGCTACACTAAAGTTAGCTTGTATATTTGGACTGAGCTAATTTATAAAGTAAGATTTTTCCAAAAGATAAATAGCTTAAGACAATAACTGACCGGCAAAGCTTATGCGTAAACCAACCGGTGCACTGCAGTCTCTTGACATGCTCCTTCCTCAAACTATGAAAAGGCAAGGAATATTACTCATCACTACACTATAGTTAATTATACGCGTTTTTTATTCTTCGACCCTTGCAAAAGTTCTACAGTTACACTAAACGCAACTTGTTTCTACCACAACATAGCAATTAGTGGAAACTTGCCACAACATGAGTTTCCCAAGGGTATCACGAGCCATGAGAACTATGAACTCTTATTGCAAGGCCGCCTCATCCCACTGGTCAAAGGCCAACGGCATTACATAAAGTAGATTCAAGAACAGCAAACAAAAAGAACATATACCAGTCAATGGATCTCCAACTTTAACTTGTAAATACGCTTTCTTGAGGCGATCCAAAACATTATCGTAGACTGACTGATGCAAGAACAGTCTTCTTGCAGTCGTGCAACGCTGACCTTGTGTGCCTACACTCGCAAACAACGTGCCACGCACGACCATATCCAAATCAGCATCATCCATCACTAAAAATCAAACGCAACAATTGAATATTACATTTCAAAGCTATACATCAGGGGTTCCCGACCTGTGGTACGCGTACCACTGGTGGTGCGCGGAAGCTTTCCAAGTGGTACGCGAGATGTTTTCCAAAAATGCAGAAAAGTATTTGTTTTCACAGAGAAATGAAGTAATGTGAAATTGGTTTCAGTTCATTTTCTTTTGTTTCTCAACTGTAATTAATGTAAATTTGTACATATGGTATAATGTTACGCGGGCTAGCTAGCTTGCTTGGCGTTTTTTTTTCTTTGCTGCTGCTGCACAATCAAATATTCTAGCTAGCGTGCTGCACAATATCCCCAGTAACGAGCGCACGACTGGTTAAAGCTTAATATGATGTAACAAACGGGAGAAGAACTGATTCATACAGATTTTTTTAGCAAGAAATATGATTGGCTTATAACTGAAGAACCATCTCGAAAGTTTTTTCGTCAGTATAAATACGATCGCTTGTCCATTATATTTTCGTTTATTGGCATGTGGGAGTTCTTTCAGTAATAGACTGATAGAAGCTTTGTGAATTTTGAAATAAAATTGTGCTGTCCTAGCTAGCTATATTTTTATCTGCTATTCTACCTAACTATATTTTTCTTTGCTGCTGGAATCTGGTTGTTTTATAACTTTACTTGTATCATATTTGTGTGTTAATATGTTTGTTAACCTTTGTGCACAGTTCTTTTATGGACAAAACTAATCGTCAAAGTTAGGTGGTACGCAGCTACATAATAACTCCATAAGTGGTACACAACAACAAAAAGGTTGGGAACCTCTGCTATACATCAATTGAAACCGCAAGCGCAAAATTTGAATAAAATTTGTGAACATGACAATAAAGTGGCATCCACAGCTTATGAGTGAATTCAGTCTTATTGTGGTTTTCTCGCAAGTTTAATAATGCAACTTCTAAAAATAATCCTAAATGATAGATCAAAATTTGAAGCTCCAGTCAGATTACTCCGCAAAACAGGAACCAGACTACTTAGAAATTATCACTCACCAATTATAGCATTATTTCCACCAAGTTCTAAAATCTTTCTTCCAAACCTGGCTTGTACAGCTGTGCCGACTTTCTGTCCGACAGGGGTGCTTCCAGTGAACGAAAGAAGGTCCACTCGTTTATCATGCGCCATGGCATTACCCACATCAGCGCCTCCGCATATAAGAGAGCAAATGGAAGTAGGCAGATCATTGTTGTGCAGCACACTTTCCATAATTCTGCAATGTAGAAAAGTATTGACGACAAAACTAATTTGTTCTTGATGGAAGCTTGATTTCAAGGTCGACCATCTCTTTTCGACTGGCTACCTGATGGTCACCAAAACTAGTTAGTTTGCAACATCACCACATTATGCATGCAAGCTACGCTAAACATCAGTGACGCAAACATTATAAACTAAGATTCACAGCAATGTTCGAAACCCAGTGTGGCACAGTAGATTAATCAAAAGAATGCGACTTGAGTGCTTGAGCGTGATGTTGTATACGACATAACCATGCGGGCGGGATCATTGATTCCACTAAAAGCTCAAGTTTCGGATTCAAACTAGGCCTTCCGCCCCGAATTCAACGACATGTGCGGGTGACTGCTGTCTCAAACACCGTTATATGATTTTTAAGATTCTCTAACTCTACGTTACCCTCGTGTTCAATGACTTAAATAAGTTCTCATCATTTCACTTTGATTACTTCTGTGTCGCAATGGTTGATAAATTTGCAGTCGGGGCTGGTTTCCACAGCATTGTATTTCCGCAAGTCAAAGCAATGCCTGCATTCCAACCGTATACGGCCACCGGGAAGTTAAATGCAGTAATCACTCCAACAACTCCAACTGGATTCCAATTTTCCAAAAGCGCATGCCCTGGTCCTGAAAATAATAACACGGATATTAAAATTTTCGAATTACACTTTTTTGCAAGAGTTGTTAGATGGCCATTTTTTGTTGTTGTTACCTGACCCTTTCTGAGGGATGGGAACATGGCGGAAGACCATGGAGCCCCAGAAGCCGGGCAACTCCCTAGGGCTTGGACAAGAGGTCATAAAGAGACAGAGTCGCCAAAGAGTGAGCGACGCAGAGAGTTCGTAACTGGACAGTGCAGAATGAGATGAGAGGTGTCCTGGGACGAGTGTCCGCAGGCGCTGAGGGAAGGATTCTCGATTCTGCCAATCCTAGAGAGATAAAAGCTTAACAGTATGCTGTGTCCATTGCAGCGAAGATGAGAGAAAACACAGCGAGCGTGACAAGGGAGCACAAGTTTCTCGGTGAAAATTGAGGGAACCTGTGTGTCGAAGAATTTTGGTGACACAGTATGCCTTCAGTTCGAGAAAAGAGAACAGTGGATACGAGAGATAAGAGGAGAGACACTACAAGGAATTGCAGAGGGTGCAAGTCGCGCTGCCCATCTGGCCAACTCATCAGTCGCATCATTCTCTGGGAGAAACGAGTGTCCGGCGACCCATTGTAGCCTGATAGAACAAAAGGAGAGAGAAGACAGTTCCTGCCAGATCTTCCAGAGAGTTTGAGGTAAAAGAAGAGATGGAGGAGAGGACAGGGTGGCAAGGACAGAGCGAGAGTCAGATAAGAGAAGAAAAGCAGCAGACTTGTCGGTGCTGCCGAGACCAGCAAAGAGCTTGTAGAATGGCGCAGGCTTCAGCGGAAAAACTTGAGCATACTGGGCCTGCTGAAAGAAGAGTAGCCTCAGTGCCACAGAGAGAGCAGTTGGCAAGTGCACCAGAGCCGCCTTTCCCAAAAGAAAAAGAAACAGACCCGTCTGTCCAAAGTACCACATGGTAAGGTGAGCGAGAGCCGCACCTTGGCGAGAGAGGGGGGATCAGAGCAGGAGCATGGAGAGGAAAGGGTGGACTCCACAGTAAAGAAAGGCAGGTTTTAAGGGGTGAGGGAGAGCAAGCAAAAAGAGTTTCCCTAGGAGAAGAAGGAAGCATAACAGGTGAGTGGATGCAAAAGCTCTCCAGGAGGACCGGCAGAGTCTTGATTTCACTCCTAGTCTGGCCAGACCTGAAATGGAAAAGGAGGTTGGGAGACAAAGAGCCCACTTATGAAAGAGTGAAACGAGTCAGGGTGACTCGTAGGGGAGGGAGAGAAGCCTTGGAGGAGAAGTGAGATAGGGGAGGACAAGAGGCAGCTGGAGATGGTGCAACTAGCTGCTCAATGAAAGTGTAAATGTTTGGGTATATTGGTAACGCTTAGAAAAGGAAATCATCTGGGTGAAGTATAAGGTATAAGGGGCTAAAGAAAAGCTTTGTATAGAAGAGAGAAGGACTCCATGAGGGAGCAGAGATAAAGCGTAAGGCCTTGTGACGTGGGAAGAACTTGGCCTTCAGCACAGATACAGATTTAGAAAAGAAATGAGTGCAGTCAAGGATGACTCCAAGAAAAGTTGGAGTGGGATTGAAACGAAGGCTGGAGTTGAAAATGAGGAGGTTGGGATGGAGATTGGCTTGGTGGGGATCCACCAAGAAGGTGGCCTCACATTTGCTTGGATTGAGAGGAAGACCAGTGCTCCAATCAAAACAGAGCTCATTGTGTGGCCTCCACTGCAGTAGCAATCGAGGAGGAGGAAGATCAAATGGCCAGATTGTCAGCATAAAGAGATCAGAAGAAGGCAAAGAAGCAGAAAGATCATTGATGAAAAGAGAAAAGTAGACGGCCAAGAACGGATCCTTACCGAACACCTCGACGGACTCGAAAGGAATGGCTTTTGTGATTTTGATAAACCCTGCAAGCGTGCCTGTCAGAAAGGAAAGATTGAGTCCAACAAGCAAAGCAAAAAGGAAGGCAAGCCAAAATGAGTTTAAGGAAAAGGACGGGGTGCCAGACAGAGTCAAAAGCTTTCGAGAGATCAATAGTGGCAAGGATCATCCGAAAACCGTTTTAACAAAAAGGTTTGTTAAACCCATCCGAAATGGAATGAAAAAGGAACAGAATTTGATCTAGAGCAGACCATCCAGGGTGGAAACCAGCCAGTGAAATTAGATTCCAGAAAGAAGAGTAGAGATAGAATGACGCGTTCAAAAAGCTTTGAGACGCAAGAGGTGAGAGAGATAGGCTGAAAGGAAGAAGGAGAGTCAAGAGACTTCCCCATCTTATGGATGGGAATAATGAAAGATGTCTTCCAGATGGAAAGAAAGGAATGCAAAGACCAGGAAAGATTGAAAATGTGAAGAAAATCCATGCCAAGGAGAGGAAGGTGCTTTAATGGGATAGGCAACTTTGTTTGGGCCAGTGGCAGTGGACGAGAAGAGGATAGAGGCAGCCACAAGAAATTTAGCAGAGGAGAAAAGGGAACAAAAGGACGAGTAAGACTCCTCCAGGCACGTAGCTTGGCAGAGCTTGGAAAGGTAGCCTCTGGGTTTCCTACGCAGGGCCTTTGGCTCAGAGACAGAATAGTGGGATCTCAGATAATTAGTAAAGACTGAAGCTGTCTCCCTGAGAGAAGAATGGCTAGGAAAGTCAGGAGAGAAGAAGAGCCAGTGACAGAACGAAGGAGAGTACACAGATTTAGGGTTAAATCTGGGCAAGAGAGAGCAGCAAGTCGCCTGCCATGCCTCAGCCTTGACTGTGGCGATGACAGACAAAGCACCTCGGGAAGCAGAGATGTAGACCTGACAATCTTCATCATTTCTGTGAGCTGCAGCAAAAGCCTTAGGTCTTTTACTAACAGCACCTTACACTTCAGCAGACCACAGGTTTTAAGATGGCGTTTGATGCAGTCGAAAGGAATGGAAGATTTGGCTGCATTCAGGGTCAGAGAAGAGAGGAGCAGCAGAGGAAAGAGAGACAAGTATTCTTCTGCAGAAGGACAGTGAGAGCCAAATACGCAAAGTCATCCCAGCGAGCTTTCTCAAATTTGAAGGAAGGGGGACATTTGTTGGAGTGAAAGAGGGATGGTTAGTAGAATTGGTAGGTGATCAGAACCCTGGTCCTGACTCCTGAAGCACCTCCCTAGCCATTTTTCTGCCAACAAAGGTGATTTTTGCATAATCAAATGGCTGTATGAGGTGTTCCTACGTATTTGACCCCAATCCGATTTGTATGAAATAGCTTCTTCATATGAATACAGGATCTTCGCAGCAACCTGCTACTGTGCTAACAAGTCAAAAATTGTACATCTAAAATAGCTACTGCCGGTAAAATATTCGTTTGCAAAAAAATAGTTGTGAATTGCAGTCGTCTTACTTTCAGATGGGAACACATGACCTGGAAGCATGCGAGACAATCCAACCGCATAATCACAAACATCAATAAACTCTTGCACCTCGCCGGCACCTTCTACAGCTGTTTTTCCAATCTGACAACAACATTAGTATTGATTGTTATAAGTACTGTAAAAAAAATTAACAGCAGATTGATAAAAATGGCACAAAATTGAAAGCAAAACCAACAAAAATCTTCTTGAAGAAATCAGTTTATGCCAGGTCCAGACACAATTTCTTAAGGGCAATGCTAACGTGACAGCGTTCGTTAGAGGTTACACAGTAGCATGGCTTGGCCAAAAACACA
This sequence comes from Trididemnum clinides, assembly GCA_963675345.1. Classification (NCBI taxonomy): domain Eukaryota; kingdom Metazoa; phylum Chordata; class Ascidiacea; order Aplousobranchia; family Didemnidae; genus Trididemnum; species Trididemnum clinides. The sequence goes on along the minus strand of OY776290.1, from coordinate 25,529,076 downwards.
AAAGATTACCAAAAGAAAAGGCAATGATAAATTTTTTGGGGATGCATTTTCCCCCATCTATGCCTTTCACAACATAATTGGTAGTTTAATCTTTTATAACCAATATTTAATACAATTAATTCAAATCATATTTCTTATTGTCAATGAAACAACTGGCATTACATCAGTTAATGTACCTATTTTTATAAAATAATGCTTGCTTTTTCGTATAAAGCAAAGCGATTGATTGAATTCTTTTCCCAATTTATGCTGTTCAGTAAAACGAAATCTATATTTGGATGAAAAATTCACTCTCACAACACAAGTAACTAACGAATCACCTCAAGCGCTTCCAAGTTTCCCAATAGAGTTTTCTTGTCACGAAGTGCTTCTCCAATTTGTCGTACAATCTCTCCTCGATGAGGAGCAGGAACATCAGCCCAGACCTGCCATGCTTCCTTTGCAGCTTCAATAACTGAGTCATAGTCTGCCAGGCTACCCTAAAAATAAGGAAATCTAGTTTTAAACAAGATTTACTAAAACAAAATTTAAACACAAATTGTTCACCAAAAAAACAATTTCAAGCTAATGCGAGACGTCTTCACTCAAAATAGCTACTTCATAAATGGAAGTAATGTAAAATCCTATAAAAATTAGCGTGTTTATTAAACCTATGTAGCATTGACTTACAGTAGCAATTCGAGCAATTGGTTGGTTGTTTGATGGACATAACGAATCTACAACCTAAAAGCAATAGCTAATTAAGCAAATGTTTTCTTCTCAGCACATACAAGCAACAAAAAAAAACACCTGGCTAAGGCAATAAGCAAACAGCAAAAGCAACAATAGAAAACACATAAGAAGTACACAGCAAAAGTTTTTAACTTTTTAAAGTGTGTCCCTTTTAACATTGCCAACAAACACTCGTGCTTCCCATTTTATGGAAAAACCTTGTTTCGTTTTCTTTTGTTTGGAAAACAATTTTTTCAAACTAGTCATTTTTGCACATTTTGTTTACAAACCAACATAAAAGCCTTTTTTGAAAGATTAATATTTTCAAAGCACTAATTTTGGTAAATTTCTGTGTAACTGGGACCAACGGGGAGCATGTCACCAAGACCCTGCATACCCCAGAAAAGGCATCCCACAGTTTAAGAACCCCTGCTATAGAACTTTAAAATTAAAATGCTTCATGACACTTGACTACAAATTCATGATAAATTATCTAGATGGAAACATTGGCGTTTGTATCATGTATTAAATATATTGAACGATTTATCAAATCAACGAAATTAAAATGTACATTTTCACAAATATTTATCTTAATGTCCAAGCGCAAGATGAAAAAGTAAAACATGCAAGTTAATGCAGCAGCAATCCAACTCAAAAAATTTGAAATCAAACTCATAGCATCTATATTCAACAGAAGCAGCATTTCTACAACTCTTCAGTAACACCATTGCCTCAGACATGCACTTTCAAACTCACTGGTCCTTTTCCATTTCTCCATTGTCCATCAAACACTCCTTCATTTAAACTTTTTAGTCCTAGTTCTTGCAACCATGCATACTTTGGTTCATCAATTAACAGATTGCAGTGCTTGGAAGAAGTAGAAAAAGCAGGGGCAAATTTTAAAAAATTAAAAACGAACTTCTGACTAAGATGCAGCATTACATTTAGTAAGTCTAAAATGACAGTAGTTCAATCAAGACAAGACTTCCAACAACTCATTACGGGCAACTCAAAAATATGAAAATTCTTACGGAACTTTGGAAAAAACAGTAATTATACAAATCACAGAAGACAGAAACGCTTAGTTTTACTTCATTCAATTATCTAATTTTACCCAATGGAGTGGTATACTTTTAGTTTTTGTAACTTCAATAAATTTCTGTATCCACGCGACTTCTGCACTTCTTTAAGTGGTAGTTTTTCTGTATTTTTGTAAATCGGTAATTTCTGTTTCAGAACGCAATTCTGTTATTTTATGTCTACAATCAATATCCATTTTTCCGTGATTCAGCAATTCCATAAGAAATTATGTATTTCCACCACATCATAAATTTCAATTTTAGTGTTGTCCTCCTTACACAAGAACAACTTCAATAATTTGAAATTGTAGTCATTGTGGTTAAGCATATGAATAAACAAAATAATTTAAACAATCAATGCAAGCTTTCACAGGTATCAAATCCCATTGGCAGGCAAAGCTACTAAGCAAACATCTTTGGCAAAAGGGTCCAAGAATAAAATTATAAAGTAAAGCTAGTGCCCAAAAATGAACCCTACAATAAATTTGTGCTTAAAAATGCACTCTACAAGAAAATCTAAGAGATTTTAAGACAAAAAAACTTTTTCTACAACTAAGAATTTCACAAAGAAAAAAAGAATGCAAATACGTAGGACACAGCTTGCTGTTACAAAATCAATAAATAATGGCATTAATTCAGCACTATTTGAGAAGCAACAAAAGTACAAATTGGTAACTACTAAAAATGATAAATGCATATCATTGGTGAATACGAGGATCAATCAGTAAGTGAAGAGACTTTCTCAATTGCTTTGGTGTTTTTGTAGCTGTGAAACTGAACTTCTACATAATAATTGTTAATGGAGTTGTCATCTCAATTACAAAAAATCTTGTTTATTTTCAGATTACTATGGGCATGACGGTAAATAGAAATGACTGCTAAGTTTGCAAACTTTATCCTTGGAACAAAGAGATATTATAAAATTTCTATTGACTGAAGATGTAAAACCATGCAAGGCTCTCTCCAGATGACAAGACAACATGATTCTTCCTGTATTTCTAGGGTAAACTTCTATAAATGGGTTTAGTCATTTAAAGATGGATTCAAAAATGTCGCTGATAACTTGAGAACTGTGGATCTCTCTACCCCAGAAGCAGTACAGGGAGATGAAGACATGATTAGATCTGACAGACAGGTCAACTTTAAATGAAATTGCCACAAACATGGACAAGACCCATAACAAAGTTTATGCAATCGTGCATGAGAAGTTACATTTTTCAAGTCAGCTGTCATTAGGTTCCCATGATGTTAATGGATAGTCACAAAATGCAATGCCTGAAGGCTTCTAGAGCATTACTATGCAGATACAGAAAAGAGGAAGCTTTTCTGTCAAGAATACTACCAGTAATAACTGATGATACCAGGGCATTTTATAGCAAACCCAAATCAAAATAATAATCAATGGGGTGAAAGCAGGTTTTTCCCCGGTGAAGAAAAAAATTCAATTTCAGAAGAGTTCAGGGAGAGTCATGCTCATTGTACTTTGGGTTAGAAATGGGCTGATCACTATTAGTTTCTTGGAGAGGAGCAACACTGTGAACTCAAAAAACTATTGACAATTGCCAACTCAAGAGAAAAAAGACATTATGAACAAGGGGAGGGGGTTACAGTCAAAAGGCATGATTCTTCTTCAGGACAGTGAAAGACTTCCAGACACCAGCTAAAACTTAAGCCCAAATTAAAGATTTAAGCTGGAAATTGCAATCACACCATCTGTACAGCCCAGACCTTGTTCTATCTGATTTTCATCTCTTTGGCACTTATGGAGAGCATGAGTATGAGGGGAGTTCACTTCCAGACTGACAAAAAAGTGAAAGCTGCTGCTAGCAACTGGCTCAGGTATCAGCCCACAAAATTCTACAACAAAGAAATAGACAATCTAATAGCATAATAAAACAAGTGTGTTGTAAAGGAGACTACGTCAAAAAATATAAAGCATTTCTTTGAATGGCAGTCAACACAAACTTGAGCTATTAATCAATCACATTATGTACTGACTAACCTTTGTATTTGTAGGATCAAGCACACACAGACAAAACCTCTTGTTCTCTTCTGCTTTCCCAAGCCAAAAGTATTGCCTGGGACACAAGACCCAGTCCCAATCCCTTCAATGTCATAGCAAGAATGTTGACAAGGGGGTCCAAGGGGTACCTTTGGTATTGGGCCCAGATGTTTAAAAATATAGAGTGCAATGTTGACAACAAATTACACTTAAGTTTTTCATTTTTGCTATTAACAAATGAAAAACCTTATATAATAATTTTTGTGACATAATAACTACTGTTTTCTTTATTTTGGCCACAAAAAATTTGCTTAAATACTCCTTTCTAAAAAAAATTCAGGCTCCCAAGAATACTTCCTGGCCCTTGGCCAGAAACATAACATCTGGTCCCTGTAATTCTTAAAGCATATAGCTTCCTAAACACAACACAATTTCAAGCCCCAGACTCCTACATGTTAAACCCAGATATCCCATATGGATCAATCAATTTGTTTAAGGTCAGATGTTACAAAATCATTTCACATCAATCCTGTTCTGTTTTGTTATCTCTTTTAAACAAGGATATTGCATTTTACTTGCCGATTACTGATAATGATGCATTGCATGTTGTTTACATTTTGTTTTTTGACTTATATAATTCCATAGACATAGTATTATAAATGTGCTTGATTTATTATCCCATATATAGAAATTTGATTATTTAAATAGCAAAGTAGCCAGACAGCAATGCCTTATTCATATCATAGTGGAGCTAAAAAAAAGTGCAAAAAGAAGAGCAATTTCTCAGCAATTATGCCAAACACTAATCCATTTGTACTTGAAAAATATCCAACTCCAATTTACCAGATCCTTGTTAAAGGGGGCCCAGTACTAATGTTTGTGCCAAGCACACGGTATTTATAAATAGGCACAGTAGGCATGGTACAGCCATAGTAAGCATAGTAGACATAGTACAGGCATAGTAGACATAGTAGGCATAGTACAGGCTTAGTGATGATAACTAGAACTTTTAATGTGAAATCTCATTGCACCCCTTCAATGCTTAAATCTAAACTCATAAAATTAATTTTTATTGAAAGAAAAGAGGTAAGGTTTCTTTATATTGGTGCGACTGGTTTTCGGTCGCACACCTCCCCTACTACCTTTGTACTAGTACTATGCCTACTATGCCTCCTCTATGCCTATTTATAGCCAACCCCAAGCACATACTGTTCTCTTTACAGCCCTGGTCATAGCCCTCATTCCCATATTGAGATATTTTTCAACTACACAGTAAACACTTTCAGACTGAGCTGTTGAAGAAAAAAATAAACCATTATATTTGCAATTTTTTGTTCAATTTTGGATACCAATACTAAGCCTATTAATTTCAGCATAATTTATGTGTCACCAGTAAGTCGATTGAAAGTTTCAGTCAAAGTTAATTCATGCAAAAGAAGTTGCAAAATTTTTCTAAAATGTGATGCAGAACTAGGATGCACAATTTTGGTATTTAGTCAAGTTCTCACATACAGCACTACAATATAGAAATCCATACTTATGAAAACTCATATTATAATATGGAATTGCTAAATTGCAAGAATAAACCACTGTCATTAAAGTTAGGCAGTGGCTATTTCGCCGTCGATGGCAATTTGCCCTTGGAATCTATTTTGCCGTGATCATTCACGTGTGTTTATGTAGCCAAATTTGCTATTATCGCATTAGTGACTCTGTGGTGTAGTGGATAGAGCGCTGGTCTTGAGATACCATGGTATTGGGTTCGAATCTCAGCTGGCCAGGGCTTTAAAAGAAAGGCAGTGTACACTGAAGGGGCAGGCCCGGTATGTAAATGTACGGGGCAGTGTACACTGCAAGGGAGTGTACATGGTGGGGGACAGAGACCTGGGGGTGCAAAATTTTTTAAATTGGTTTTTAAAATTGACCAATCAGAGACGACCAAAAGTCACATGTTTAGTACGTCATTAAAATTGACCAATCACAAATAACTCACGGCAAAATAGTCTCTGAGGGCAAATTGCCGTCGACGGCAAAATAGCCACTGCCTTAAAGTTAAGGCTACACTAAAACCCCGAATCATGGAAAATCATTTTAATGTAAGGAATTACTTAATAAAGGAAATAAGTGAAAACTACCAATTACAGAATTAGCCTACAGAACTTGAAAAAAGTTATAGAAGACAATAAATACTAAAAATATAGGTCTAATCACCCAATAGGGTAAACTTAGATAAGTGAATCAAACTAAGCATTTCAATATTTTTGCAATTTATGTAATTACGTTAATATTCTTTCTTAAACTTCTGTAATTCTGTATTTCATTGTTACTCAATCTCTCTCCTTCAATTTTCTTGTGGTTTTACAATTGCCAACAGTTACAACACTGACTAAAACAAGGCATTGAGAAAATTCAAAATTGTGCAAATTAACTTCATTTACCAATCATTTTGACAAGTTTTCAAAGTCATCATTATTTTTCCATACCTCGCCAACTTACTCAAGAATCATGCCAAAGAATGAAGCAAAATTTAGTCTCTTGTTTCAGCAACTACACAAGTCATGCAGCTTCCTCACAAGACAAACTAGTTTTAATGGTTTTTCAACACTCAGTAATTTTTTCGTCACAAATTAACAAAGTAGCCTACGTTTTCTATTACTACAAATTAGCCTACTTTTTCTATTACTGCAAAGTAGCCTACTACTACATATTGCGGAGCTTCTTACAGGTGTTAAGAAATTAGCAATGGCAAAACCAAAATAATTTTCCCACTCCCTCATTTCACAAATGCAAGTTTCAACAAATTCCAACCTACTTTGCTACTGGTAAATTAATAAAAATGTGACCTCAAAAAATGTAATCAAGTCATCTACCGTTTATCGCTCATCACTTACTGGTACAGCGTCGAACCTAATTTCCACATGCACGCTGACTGGATAGAGAAAAAGATCTAATTTTTTGGCATCCGTTCTTCCCTCCGTTAACGGACGCGGCAGGATTTACCTCATAGGTTTCTCCAAAGTTCATGATCAGCATTGCGCCACTTCATTTTATTGGTGACATCTTTCTTTTTAATCCAATTTGTTCAGTTTGTTTTCCACATGCTTTTTCCATGTCACCTTCGGTCGCCTACTTCCTTTTTTCCTACAACTTCAAAATTTAACGCTATTCTAAACACATCATTATTCCTCCTTCAATAGAATTAAGTGCAAAACAAACAATTGACTGAAAATTTGCTGGTAGCGTTCGGCTTCATGCCTGAGATTAACACAAGAGCTTCAAACTTTCAACAGCTTTCCTGAGATAAAGCAGAAATCATACGAGCAAGTTTTTTGCACAAGAGTCTTACAGCAGCAATCTACGGCGTCTGACGATGTGCTCACGAGTTTTGCGCAACATTGAGAGCGATATTGCACAATAACAAGTGACTGGCCCGGAGTGAAAGCAGGTTTTGTGCTGTCTGGAAAAGTTTCGGAAATATTGCCAAGAATAGAGCATGTCTCTATTTTCCCCGTAAGTTTTTTGCAAACTATATTGACGAGCCTAGATTCAGAGTTGATAATTTTAATTTTTTAATTTTGGTCAAAATACTGTAATCCCTCGTTATTCGCGGTCAATGTGTTCCAGGACCACCCGAGAAAAGTGAAAATCTGCGAAATAACAACAAAATATTTATTCTGTTACTTAAGTATAATTTAAACGTTTGTGAACCCTCCCTATTCTGATTTTAAAAACCAGCCTACATTTAATTAAGCTTTTGTCCAAGCATTCGATTTTTCTTCTTCCTCTTGGGCTCACTGAAAGAATCTTTCGTAGCGGCACGGCGCTTAGGCGGCATTGTATGGGCTTAACGGAGAGCTAATTGCAAGCACAACGCCAAAATAGGCGAGACACAATCAACAGCGTGAACAAGATTGGCGTGATGATGCGCAGTCAATCAGCGTTATGGCGCAATTTTTGAATTTTTATTTTTTGATAAATATTTTTGAAAAAACTGCGATGCACTGAAGCCACAAAACTTGAACCACAAAGTGGTGAGGAAACACTGTACTTTGGACTGTTGTCTGTGGAGGAAAAACTATTGATTTTCAAAGTAGAAAGTCAACATTCTCTCAGCAATGTTTTTTCAGGAAACTATCAAGACCGCAAAAAAGTTTAATGAATGGTGAAAAGTAGCAGAGGCGCTACAATCAGAGATAGCACAAGTTAAGGTAATATTCTCTTGCCAACAATCACAGATAGTTTTAGAAAACAATTAATCAGACGAATCGATAAAAAGCAGGTATTTCAAATCAGTTCAAAGCCAGTTAGTTTGAAGTTTAGATCGAAAAGAAATTCCATTCTTTGAGACCACAGTTTGCGTCAAAGCTTATGACCGAAGAAAAGAGAAACTCGTTGTGGATCTTCAATTGCGTGTTCTCGCAACAATGTATTGCAGGTACCTACTGTAACCCCTAGATAAAACCAAGTCCTGATCCACAAGCAAGGCTTTTTCATCTGCTTCTTTTCCTAAAGAGCTAACATAACCAACGTAGCTGCTTGTTGTTTTCGCTTTGGCAACATTGAGACGGATACTACACACTTGATCTATCCTACATTATACCCCCTGCGCACGAGTGAAAGAATCCGCAATATTGCTGAGCGAGTAGCGTGTGAGAAATTCAACAGATTTTTGCGCAAGAATTACAGCAAGTTTGTTTCCGCAAGAATCTTGGACAAAAGTGTGCTCAAATAGTCGCGTATAAGGTGTTATTCAAATTCTTGCACAAGAATTTCTTTCCGCAAAAATTTCAACAAAATTTTGATGAGCATGTTTTATGTGAGAACGAATTTTGATTCTTGAGCAATAATTACAAAAGTTTTTTTCTGCACCATTCTTGGACAGAAAAAGCGTTTCATGTGACAGCTTCTGCAACACTTACACTTACCGATGCGATGGTATAGTGGTTAGAGCGTCTTGTTCGCACTCGGTAGACCTGGAGTTTACTCTCCTTGTCGAGTAATAAAAAAAACTTTAAAAAATGATATCTACAGCTTTCCTGCTTGGCATTTAGGGGATGTTGTGCAGAACAAGCCGGCAAGTTTGCTTGTTGTGTCCTCGGGCAAGACACTTAATGGGGCGCCCCCACCTTTATGTGAAAAACAGGTAGCCCATGCACATCAAAAATGACTACTCCCAAGCGAGTGCGGACGTCCCGTCCAAAAGATGGCGATACAATTCGCTTTCTCGCGGATGTTGGACAAAAATGGACAAAAATATAAAAAAATAGAGCAAGAAACTTGTTCGCATGATTTGGGCGTAAGAGAATGTTGATCTACTGACTTACAGACCTATTGCGTCATGATGCTATCTGTCTGGTACAGTGTTCAAAACAAGCATCGGTTTCGCTTTTTGATACAGTATCGACAGGGTAATTAAGAATTTGTTTTAAGAGGTAACAGAGACAGTAGTCACCCCTTTTAACCTCCACACAAGACCAAAGTGTTGGTTTCATTGGAAGGAATTTTCCAGCACTTCTTTATATTATGGCTACTTGTGGCAATATAGTCATGAATAAACATATACAAACCTGATGTCGCAACGCAAGATACATATCAAAGAGCTCACAAAATGAGCTCATTCAAACAATTGATGCCGTTTTTATAAAGAAAATTGTTGCTGAAATCAATAAAACCAAGTTTTTTTTCACTCATGGCAAATGAAACAACAGACTGCTCTGATGCAAAGAAAATTGGTGTTTGCCTGCAATTTGTAAAAGACGGTAAAATTTATGAAAGATTATTGCAACTGGTGGAAGCTACAGATCTATCTGGCGAAGGAACGGCAAGCCAACTATTAAGCATTCTTCGAAATGAAGGAATTAGTCCAAATTTTATGATTGGCCATTGCTATGAAGGGGCATCTACTTTGTTTGGTGAACACGTTGGAGTTCAGAAACACGTGAAAGACCAATGCCCAACCACTATACATACTCACTGTGTGTCTCATGGACTCAGTTTTTGCATTTTTAAGGTTTGCAACAAATGCGAAATTCAAGCATGCATGAGCACTATAAAAACATGTAGGCATATTTTTTCTTATTTTGAAAAACATCTTTCGTTACTGCATGCTCAAATTCATGACCAATGTCCCGATTCTTCGCATTCGCGTTTGAAGCGTCATTGTTCCACAAGATAGATGGAGAACCATGATGGTGTCTTTGTTTTCAAGAAGTTGTATTCAGCGGTTGTTGGTTCTTTGATCACTTTCAGAATCACGAGTAGAATTTCAGAATCAGATCACTTTCAGAATCAGGAGTTCGAGAAGTTGTTAAAAGGGCTATGTGTTATTTAAAAGCGATAACAATACCTTGGTTTTTGGTTCGATAAAAAGTTATTAATGTTATACTGAATATTACCAAACCAGTTGCAAAAAAGCTACAAGGCATTCAAGCAACCATTTTAACTGCTTTTGATGCTATCACCAGTTGCAAAAATGTAGTGCAAGCTTTTAGAGACAATGAAGAAACATTTGTTGGACTATCCAAATATGCCGAAGCTTTCTACGGGAAATCTATACCCATGCCTCGAGTTGTGAATCGGAAAGCCAGTAGAGCGAATCCACCAGTTGTTTCACCATTGCAGTTTTATAGGTGTTCTGTCTTTTTGTATTTTATTGACTCAGTGCTTGAGCAACTCAGCGAAAGATTTTGCTCCGATCTTGTTGATTGCATAAAACTGCAATATTTGATACCATCTGTCTGAGTAAAGCATTTGCTTCGACTCCATCAGAAATGCTGTGAACTTCTATCTTTCTTTTCTGGATGACAGCACTGACGCTGTGGAGGTTGAATTTATGCAATTGCGTTCATATTGGCTGCGCCACAAAGGCGATTCTTTACCGAACAACGGTTTAGGCGCGTTGCTGTCTGGTAAAGAAATGAAAACGTATCCACCTCTGGAAGTTCTTCTTCCAATATTGACAACTCTTCCGGTTACTACAGCAACGAATGGGCGTTCGTTTAGTACTCTAAAATATTTGATAACCTACTTGCGGTCCACAATGAAAAAAGCTTATTTCAATGGAATGGCATTGCCGTATGTTCACTGTGACCTCAAATTCAATTTTATACATGAGGTTGATGAATTTTCAGTAAAAATCGTAAGCTAAATTTCAATTGAGTTGAATTTTGACCAGGGATGTGGAAGCGGAAGCGGTGGAAGCGGTCCTTTTTCTGTGGAAGCGGAAGCGGAAGCAGAAGCGCGAAAATTCTACCGCTTCTGCTTCCACATAGGAGGGAAGAATGAAGGAAGAAAAGAAATTGGTTCTGCTGTCGTTCGGAGAAGAGCGAATAGGGAGAGTATAAACATTAAGAAATGAGAGCGAGGAGGAGTCGTTTAGAGAGATGTTTACCTGTATGTAATCAGAGTAGGGGTCAAGCGAAGAAAAAGAGAAAGTAGAAAGCTCAGAGTAAGATAAGCCCTGCTTGACGAAAATGATGACGCCGCCGCAAGCGTGTGTGACATCAGAAGAAAAAATATCAGAACGGGACTGGCTGCGATCAGATCGCAGAGCAGAAAGCCCAGGGATCCGGAAAGAGGAAGATGAATTAAAGCTAGATTCCTGGATACAAATAAGGGAAACGGGATGAGACGAAATAAAGTGTTGCAGCTCAGTGCTCCTGGCTAGGAGACCCCCAGCATTCCATTGAAGAACCCTGAGGGAGTTAAGGAAGGGAAGAAGAAGCAGGAGGTAAAGAGAAACAGCCAGCAGCCAAGAGTATAAGGAGGTGGTTAGGGTGCAGAGGGAGAAGATACAAAGTGAGCGGAAAAAGGATACGAGGTTTGAAGGCGAGGGTGGGGTGCGAGTGCTGCATTAGCAGAAGGGAAGCCAGATGGGCCAGATTGAGCAGTGGAGGTATACCAGCTGGACGAGTCCGAAGAGGAAGTCACAGTGCTGGTAGATGTGGGATCTCCAAAAAAGCAGGAACGCAGCAGGGAGGGCAGCTCCAGGAGTGAGAGCTGCCAAGAGTTCTGACTCAAGAAAAGGAGAGTATTAAGCATTTTAAATGAACCCAATTAAAGCATGTGCAGCATTGCACTGACCTACCCCGCCAGGTCATATTTCCAGTGCACACTGAACAGGGAAATTTGAGACAAGGGTTTGGATGAACGTTGCCGCTCATCAGGACATGGAGAAGAATGAGAAGACGGGCAAGAGAAAGGCAGGAAAAGAGAGAAGACAGGCCGATTTTAAAGAGGCTGCATGCTACTCTTCTGCGGTCGTTCAGGGGCTGCACGGCGAAAAAATGGTTTGTGTGAGGGGAGTGCCCGGGGCAACTGGGACCCTCAGGAAGGCCAACAGCCATTTTAACCCAATTCAAACGGAGTTGGGGACCGCACCACCATGTTGAGGCGGCTGTTGATTGGTGCAGTTCAATTTTGCTCGCTTTGCATGTATATACTACGTATATATACGACAGAAATTTCGCACTTTACTATTCAAAAAGATCGGAGTCAATACGTGTTTTGGGGACGGACAGAAAGTCCATAATGATGATTAGAGTTAAAGTTAACTCAAAGTCAGAGTTAGTTGAGGATAGAGAGAGAAAATCAGCGCTATACGGTGTAATTTGTTGTAGTGACGACAGCTTATTGTCGAGAGCTGTAATATGTGGTCATACGGTTTAGATCTGAGAAGCATTAAGTTAACTCTTGTAAAAGTGTTTGTAAGTAGTGAAGGAACTTATAATAACTGTTTATTTGTTGAAGTGTTTAATTGGCTTTTGGATTTTAGTAACGAAATATTTGATTTTTTTGCAAGCAATTAGTGATTTCTAAATTTTTGTTAGTGGGGGTTTTGTAACAAACGCGAAAGTACATTAAGGGTTTCGCAAAGACAAAAAGATTGAAAAGCGCTGATCTACATTCAACACGAGTTCTAATATCTATGAAAAAAAAGCACAGAGTAGTTCAGAACAATAAGCTCAAGCAAAGTAGGTGAAGTAATAGCAATAAATGAAGGTTATTGTTTTCTCAAAATGATGACGGGTAGGAGAAGGCAGGCTACACACCCACAAAAGTTAAAAAAAATTGCCAACGGTCGTTTTCTGGTTTTTTGTTAGTGGAAGCGGAAGCGATAGGTGTGGAAGCGGAAGCTGTTGAATAATAACCGCTTCCACATCCCTGATTTTGACATAAAGCACCAGTAATTTTTTCTTTGCCTATCACTTCTACTAATCAGTTTGTATCAGTAAATGCGTTGCGTGCAGCTGTGAAAGAACAAAATTTCATTGTATGTGCAATTGCGTTAAACTTCTTTACGATTTGTACAAAAATCGCAAGCACCCCTCATCTTCTGGAGAGAAAAAGCCTCCATATTTCTATTGTAATTAGATCCTGAGAGTTTTACCACTGCATCTCGACCGCATTAAAAAAAACTTTGGTTCCCTCCACCTTGAAGAAATCGTAGCTGCGTCACTGCTGAAAACATGACCATGCCATCGCAAAACATTTGCTTGGGGTAGTGTCAGAAGTTTCTTTCAAATAAATAAAATCCGTAAGTTCTTAGCGACTTCTTTTCTCTTATGATTTAACACCATAGATTGTTTTTAACATTACTTTCTCAGTTCTTATAATCGCCATCTCACCTCCCTCAGATACCATGTCTCACTTCCTTTCAATATGCCATGCTCTTATAAAACTCTAATAGATCCTTCCTTTCATTTCCAATAACAGCTTTCTTCCATGAAGCAACTTCCCATGTTCTCTAAATTTAATCTCGCCGATTCTTATTCCTGTTGGCAGCGCTACTTTCTTTACCACCGCTGGCATTCGCCTGTTCCCCAAGTTACAAAAACTCTTTACAAACTTCACCCGGTCAAAAACAATAGCAATTTGTTTGGTTTCTCAAATCCTTTTATTGCCTCAACACGTCTTTCATAAATAAACTTTTGTAAGAATTGAAGACATTCTCTTCGTTTCTCGCATTAACCTTTCGTCCATTTACCATATTTCATGCACTGCACTGAATTTGCCCTCACGCTCTGGACGTACTAATCACATGGATCGACTATGCTCTCGAGTATTTCTCTTTTCGAACTACTCATCTTTAATCCGGCTTTTCTAAAGATTGATCATCAGTGTCTTGCTCTGAATTCAGTGCACCGTAATTACTAAGACTGGCCACAATAGGTGACGGTTAACAAACTATTCATTACTATACCGGCACTTGGTGGAAGGCGTAAATGACATCGAATGACGAAACTATAAAATCAAAAACGACTGTAAAAAATCATCATTACCTTAGCAACACCATGAAATTGAACAAAAAATTGAGAAATTACCACAAACTAGTAAGTTTTCGTTAGTTTATGGGCATTTTAGTCGCCTATAACTGAATGTGGCACAAATCAACCGGGGTGGTCAAAATAGCCTAAAAATAGTAGGTGCAAGACGAACTAGAGGCCGGATAAACTAGGGGCATTACCAACTGGGCGCTGAACTAACTTAGTGGGGCTCACACTTGGCGCCAGAGACTTTAAAATTTGCTAGCTTTGAAAACCTGTAAAGCAAAGCGAGCCCTTACCTTTAGACCGGCTTTTGCTGAAGACAAGATTTTGGATGTACTAATATGAAATGGCAGTTAGACGCATTACTATTCTACTGCAGATCTCAATTGAATTCACTATCCAGCCAAAAAGTCGGGAAAATATTCACATTACGTGGTCGTGTTTCAACAGCATGATCGGTAACAAGAGTTATTTTGTCGATGCTAACTAGATTGCCTCTGATTGTTTTTTGACAGAGGTCATGGTGCTACAAAGAAACGTCTAGCAACACCACATGATAAAACAATAAGCAATAGATTTAAGGCTTGCGATGCCATTTAGATCAGAGACGTAGCAGCCGCCCCCCAAACCCCCCAATCGGGGGGGGGCCCAGGCCAACTTTGGGGGCCCAAGTTAGTCTGAAATTGCTTTTTGGCTACGTGACTATTTTCAGTTCAGCAGACTTGTTTACAACCGATTTAAACTGTAGGAAGAAATTGGCTTGTGACATCGTAAGTGAATGCAACGTCATTTTATCTCGCAGAATCTAGAATATTTCGATTGATTTTCTGGTAGAATCTTGAATATTCGATTGACGTAACAATGCCGTTGTTACGCAACAATCATAGAATGGTCTGGAATTCTGTTTGGCTATAAATACCGGGACAATATATATATACACTGCAGAGTGCAGATAAAGTATTTTATTGACATTGTATAGAATGAAACGTTCAAAAAGTGGTGCTCAAAAGAGAAAAGAAGCAGCCACTGCTCGAGATGCTGTAGCAAAATTGCCCAAGATGACAGATTTTTTCAAGATTACTGAGCCGAGTAGACCTGGCACTAGTACCGAGAGGGATGAAGAAAACTATAGTGTACAAGAAAAAGAAGACTATGACGATCAGCATCAAAGTGATTGTGAATTTCCAGAAAATGTAAGTTGTGATTTACCTGCCAATACGCAACCTTCAATATCAAAAATATCTGAATCTCAATTTACCCCTATCCCTGATGACCCATGTAAATGGCCTGAAAGTATTTCTGATGCTCAACGATGTGATATAGTAAAGCGTGGACCACATCAACTAATAATGAATTTTCCATATAATAACACAACTCCAAGGCGACGTTTTTCCTCCAACCATTATAAACGTGTGTTACCTAATGGTGAAAGTGTTTCACGGTCGTGGCTAGTTTATTCTGGGGAATCAGATCAAGTTTTTTGCTTTTGTTGTAAGCTATTTGGAAAAACACTAAGCCCCTTTTGTAGTGTTATAAATACATGGGAGGGTTTTTCGAAAAAACTGAAAGCCCATGAAAACGGCATTTCCCACCAAGAATGCTGCAGTCAATGGATGTTGCTAGCTGAAGGGATAAGAAATTCATCCACTATCGACAAACGCGAGATGAATATTTTTTTCAATGAAAGACGTTTTTGGAGAAATGTTTTAGAGAGACTTATCGACATTGCCTTGTTTCTATCGGAAAAGAATCTTGCTTTTAGAGTATCTGAAGAAGTCTTAGGATCACCTCACAATGGAAATTTTCTGGGTATATTTGAGCTTTTGGCAAGAAGAGATCCGATCCTAAAAGAGCTTCAAGACAGAATCAAGAATAAAAACACTAAAGATCACTATTTGAGTCCTACCATAGAAAATGAACTAATTGAATTGCTAGCGACAGAAGTTGAAAAAGAAAATTTACAGCAATTGAAATTGGCAAAATATTTTTCTATAATTTTGGACTGCACTCCAGATATGTCACATCATGAACAAATGTCTGTCATTCTCCGTTATGTACTATGTAATGAAGAAGCTGCTGTTGTTAAAGAAACATTTTTTGGCTACTTGAGAATAAGTGACAGTACTGGGAAAGGCTTGTTGGACGCTTTCTTAGAAAAAGCGACCGAACTGCAACTCGAATTGTCTGATTGTCGAGGTCAGTCATATGATAATGGTGCTAACATGAAAGGAAAACATTCTGGGGTCCAAGCAAGAATGCTAGACATCAATCCCAAAGCTGTTTACGTGCCCTGTGCAAACCATACCCTTAACTTAGTTGTTGTTGACAGTGCTAATTCATCGACGGAAGCATTGACATTTTTTGGAGTACTTACAAGGTTGTATGTGCTGTTTTCTTCCTCTGCTCAGCGTTGGGAAATTTTGAAGAAACATGTGGAGCTGTCCATAAAGTCACAATCTGATACTCGTTGGGAAAGCAGAATTAAATGCATCAAACCTCTTTGATACAATTTAAAAGAGGTGTTGCTGGCACTGAAAGACTTGGAAGCCATTTACATAGAAAGAAAAGATGGAAGAGCTGCCTCAGAAACAAAATCGTTGATAGCTCATTTATCAAAATGGAGTTTTCTTTTGTCGGTGTTTATTTGGTATAATATCCTATTCCAAGTCAATAAAGCAAGCAAGATCCTTCAATCGTATGGAGTCTCCCTTCATACAATGGAAACGGAAATCCAGGCAACTGAAAAGTTTTTGCAAAACTATCGCACAACGGGTTATGACAGTGCCGCAACATCTGCTGTTGAAATAGCACAGGAATTGGATATTGATCCTTCTTTTCCTCCGTAAAGAAGTGAAAAGAAAAGAAGATTGTTTGATTACCAAGGTGAAGAGGAACAACGAGCTACTCCTGAACTGAAATTTAAAAGCAACTTTTTCTATCCATTAGTAGACCAGGCTATTATGTCAATAAAGGAGCGCTTTAATTTATTACGTGAGGTTTCTTCCGCCTTTTCGTTTTTGTACACACGAGACAAACTTTTGCTTGTGCAACAAGAAAATGCTCTTCTTACTTGCTGTAAAGAGTTCCAAAAAAAGTTCGGTGACATTGATTCTGATGAAATGAGCGCTGAGCTACAGCGGTTTGTTTTAATTTTACAAAAAAACGCAATCTCAAAACGGCTCAAGACTTTCTGAACTATCTTCTAAAAACTCATTTATTTGAATTGTATCCGAATGTGTACATCGCACTTCGAATCTTACTAACTTGCCCCGTGACTATTGCCAGCGCTGAAAGAAGCTTCAGCAAATTGAAACTGATCAAAACTTTTAATAGAACGTCTATGACAGACAGTAGACTATCTTCATTAGCCATGTTGTCAATCGAAAATGACTGCGCCCGACCTCTTGATTATGACAATGTCATAACAGCATTTGCGAACAAAAAGGTTCGCTCCAGACTATTTAAATGATACTGTGTTTTCATAACTTTTTCATGTTTTTCAGTGTCATTGCTTTCGTTTCGCAGTGTCTGCATAAATGTCCTACTGAACTCTGGCATCGGTGCCGAATTTTTTATGACTTGCACCTTCGGTATCGGCATGCTTTATTCTGACATTAGCCTGTTTACTTATGTACAAATTGTGGTGTATTTTCTTAATGCAGCTTTTCAATTTTACACCTCTAAAGTGATATGACCTGTGCACAGGGGCTCTTGCGCTTACTTTGGGGGGGGGGGGGCCCGAAGTTGGAGTGCTACGGGACTGATTTAGATGTCTACATTTTTGATGTCATGTTGATTGTAGTCGTGACTTTTGCACCCACGCCTTCCAGTGATGTGAGCTGCAACAAAAGTGATTTTGCGTCTTCTTTTTTAGACAAGATAAACATTTAAGTATGACTAATTCACAGATATTGGATACTCAGTCGGGCTTTGTGTATAAATCTCCAGTAGGACTGGGCCACAACGATGTATAGACCACTTGGTTTCACTTGAATAGGAGTTATCGACAAAGTGTCCTTTCTAAGAAGCGCAATGACTTAGGTAGCTCAGTTTGAACATTCGTCTTAAAGCCAGCATCTTTTGGTTGCCAACTTCTTACGTTGGAGCGTAAAAAAATGGAACAGTTTGCTGGCTCTTATTAAAAACAAGAAATCATATGATACTTCTTATCATAAAGCGTTTCAGTTTTCACCAAAACCATTTTCAATCTGGTTTGTTTAGTGACACATCCGGTTTTCGATTACTGAAATGTCCATAGACCAACAAAAAATTTAGCAATTTGTTATTATTGTTTATTTTTTTTCGTTTTTATCTATTTTTTGTACTACTTGCATGGAGTTTTCATGGCAACCGCCATTTTACCTCCGTTTTAGCCGAAAAATGTTACTTAGCATTAGTAGATGATTGATTTGGCATAATTTTCAATTTAATTCTCTAGCGAATTTTTTGATTTATCACTTCCTACATTTCATGTGGGTTCCGTCTGACACCAAGTGCCACTTTTCTATAGTCTTTTCCAAAATTATGAGCTGTTACTGGAACTTGGAAAAACTGTTGTTGGAACCCCAGTTTAAACTGCTAGCAGTGGTGGCAAACTGAGTCCTAAAAAAAGTTCCTATTGACAATAAATAATCTTGAACTAACAAAAAAAATCTAGTTGTTAGCAGAAAAACTTACCGCTATATGCAAAGAAACAAAAAAGCCCGATTGGGCACTTTGTTTTTTACATTCAACCCGACTTTTCAGCTTATATGCTTGTACAAGTAGCAGAAAGCGCCTACTTTGGCATTCCTGTAAGCTAGTACTGTAAATTGCTGACCAACAAAGTACGAGGAGCAGTCAAAAAGTAATGAGCCCAGTTTTCTCCTGGCTTTATTTATTTGAATATAAACGCAACACATGCAACTAAATAAAGCTTAGTAATTAGGGATTTCAATGCTACTTTTCAATGCAATCTCCTTCTTTCTCAATGCCAACTGTCCATTGATGAATAAGGGCAAGTATGCCGGCCTTGTAAAACTCGGTAGGCAGCGATTTTAACCATTTTTTTACGGCGTGCTTGACTTGTTTATCAGTAGTCAACTGCTGCCCCCTAATCGCTTCTTTTAATCTCATAGTAATGAATCCACGTCTCATCTACTTGAGAAAGGTTTTATCACGTGCGTGACTCTCAAGAAGCTTCAAACAGGCTCCTAGACGGGCTTGTTTGTGGGCGTACGTAAGTTGTCTCGGAACCCACCTGGCACAAATCTTTGCAAAGCCCAGCTCCCCTAAAATCTTTGCAGTCCTTCCATGGCTGATTTCAAGACGCTCAGCAATGTCATCAATACTGACTCTGCGATCGTCTCGGATCAGTTCCTTGACCCTAGCACTGTTTGCAGGATCAATCGCAAGCGATGGCTTACCACTTCTTTGTTTGTCCTGGAGGTCACTCAAACTTGAATCTTCTTCTTCATCTTTAATCTTGGCACCCACTTTTTGACAGCACTGTAGCTTATTGCAGCATCCTCATAAACCTTTTCTAATCTTTGAAAAGTGTTTATTGGTGGTTTTCTTTCCAAATCAAGAAATTCAATTAGAGCTTTTTGCTTCTGACGGACATTAAATGATGACGTCATTTCCAAAATTGTTGACAGTAAGTGGTTAAGTTCAAACACAATTTCTCAACAGTATATCTTTAGAAGGAGTATTTTAACTGCATATTGGTAAAATTTCTGAAAAAAATATAATTTCAAAGTCGATTAAATTAAACAGGGCTCATTACTTTTTGATTGTCCCTCGTATAGAACTTTTAGAGCGGATTGGCAATGTTATTATGATCTTTTGTGTCTAGGGGTCACTAAACTTAACCAATGACTGTATTGTGGCTATGGACTGAATACGTAGCCGTAGTCAATGACAACACCCGGGGTGTGGAAATGCAACCTGCAGAAGGATGTGACTTGTGTGCCCGAGTCCACAGATTGATCACCATCGAGGTCATAGCTTAACTCGACCCTTTTGCGGTTGATGGCCCAAAAAAGGTTTGCACCCGAGGTATCAATCTTATTTAGTAGGCAACTGTGGCCACATTTACGTACCTAAATTTTACTCGCCAGATAATTTGGTAAGCTTTAAATAACGACACCATCAATACTACTACAGTTGGAATGGGCATTTCAGATTTTGCCGGCCAGTGTTCGCAACTTATACTATTTGTACACACTAACTAGCTTCCCAACACTAGCCGGTGGCAGTTTTCATCAAAGGAGAAAACCTTTTGTTTCGGAGATCAATACTTTGAAAGCGAGATTTTTCGTCAAATTTTGCAAAATGTTGAAAAATCTTTATTTTTGGAAATAAATACTTTCAAAGCGAGTTTTCACGCAAAATGCCTATGAAGGGAGTCACAAAATGGGGCTTGCGGGCTGCATTTCCCTCCAGTTTGACACCCTTTGTCTACATCTTTGAAGTACGTCCCTTTTAAGACCGACCTACAAAAACAAAAAAATAAGAAAACGTTTTGACTTTGAATACTCGGCGCGTTTGAACTCAATCAACGCAAAAATTGGGTAGCCTACCGCAGGGGTCGGCAACCTTTTGGACGCGGCGTGCCAGTTTTCGAATAATATCAAAATGTGAGCAACTTCGCGTGCCAAACTTTTTATGTGTTTGGTTTGCTCAGTCAATTACCTGATTTGAATAGATAACGAATAAGACACAAATTTATTTAATTCACTTTAGTGGATAAAGTCAAATAGAGTCAAAAGAGTAGCTTTAAAAGAGGATTCTTATTCTTGCTCAGCTCTACAACATTGGGGCTAAATTTGGACACTTTCAGTTAAACACATATGCTTCCGTATAATCTTTAGTAAGTCGGCTGCGATGGGGACTGAGAATAAACTTTATGTGTGAAAGTACTTGTTCACGCAAGCAAGTGGATCCAAATGCACACAGCAAAGCTATTGACATCTTCTTCAGGTAGCTAAATTTCTCCGGCAAAGATTCCCAACTGTTGAAATGCTGTTTGCTTGTTTTTAATCGTTTCCAACGATTTCCGCTAATCAACAAATTTCGATGTCAACAAAATAGATGCTTTAAAATCGATCAGCAGCATCTGGAAGTCTTCAATATCGATCCATTCAAATTCAGATAATTTCAAGTCTTTGCTGCTCTCGGGCTTGATGAGAAAAGAAAACAATGAATCAAAATGCTGAAAATCTTGAAATCTATTGCAAAATTGAGAAGTTTGATCCTTCATGTACATGTCAATTACAACTGTATTAACATAATGATCCACTGAAAAAGCCTTCAGATATTAAAGATGCAAAAAGTTGCAGTTTAAATGTCCCGTGTGTAGACATCTAGTTTAGATACAAATCCTTTCCATATCTCAAAAACACACATCACTGTTTGTCCTGTAATCGAAGATAAAGTTCGTTAGGATGCATGGTGGTATCCGCAAGAAACGTCAGTTTTACTAGCCACTTTTCATCCTCCAGTTCAGGGTCGACCTTTTTTTATCCTATTAAAAAGCCCTTATCTCAACTAGACATTCGACAAACGTCAAACTCCCCTACGAGTCACCCTGACTCATTTTACTCTTTCATCTTATGAGCGGTCTCTTCGTCTTTCAACCTCCTTTCCCATTTCAGGTTTGGCTAGACTTGGAGTGAAACCAAGACTCTGCAGATCTTCCTGGAGAGCCTTTGCGTCCACTCACCCGCTTACGCTTCCTTCTACTTCCCCTAGGGAAGATTTTCTTGCTTGCACTGCCTTTCCTCCTTGGAACCCCCTTTTTTCACTGTGAAGTTCACCATCTCCTTTTTATACTCTCGCTCTGATCTCCCTCGTTCTCGCCAAGGTGCGGCTCTCACTTACCTTGGCTCTCTTCCCCCTCACAATCTGGTGCTTTGCACTGACGACTCTGTTCCTTTTCCTTTTGGCAAAGGCGGCTCCGACGTGCTTGCCGGCTGCTCTCTCTTTGTAGCACCGAGGCCACTCTTTCCTTCTCAGCAGGCCCAGTATGCTCAAGCTTCTCTGATAAAACCGGCGCCATTGTGCAAGCTCTTTGCTGGTTTCGGCAGCATCAACAAGTCTACCACTTCCCTTCTCTTCTCCTCCTATCTCACTCTCGTTCTGTCTTCACCACCCTATCCTCTCCTCCATCTTTTCTTTCACCTCAATCTCTCTGGCAGATCTGGCAGGAACTGACTTTTCTAGGAACTGTCTCTCCTCCTGTTCTATCAAGCTACAGTGGGTCCCGGGACGCTCATTTCTCCCGGGAACAACGCGGCCAGAAGGGGAGCGCTGATTGCGCTCTCTGCAATCCCTTGTAGTCTCTTTCCTCTTATCTCTCGTATACACTTATCTCTCTTTTCTCAGATTGGAGTGCTCCCTCGTCACTCTCGCTGTGTTCCCCCTTGTCTACGCTGCAACCAACACACCTTTCTGTTAAGTTTTTGTCTCTTTAGGATTAGCAGAATCGAGAATCTTTCCTGCAGCGCTTTCGGACACTCGTCCCAGGACACCTTTCATCTCATTCTGCACTGTCCAGCTACAGACTATTTGCCCCGCTCGCTTTTTGGCGACTCTCTCTCTCTCTTTACAATCTCCGGTCCAGGCCTTGGGGAGTTGCCCGGCTTCTGGGGCTCCATGGTCTTCCGCCATGCCCCCATCCCTCGGAATGGGTCGGATAACAACAACAACAAACGTCAAGAGAACCTTACCTCGACTTAACCACCCAACACTGCAGTGCAGAAGCACATCATGTTATGCACTTTCCATCTTTTCCAGCAAAGATCAAAACTGTCTGTGTGTGTTAGCAGAGTGTGCGACAAGGAAACTCTCTATTTTTGTTACAGTTGACATTACGTCATGAAGAGCTGAACTTTTAAATCTTTGCACAAATACTTTTTTGATGAATAATACAGTGCAACTTCATAACAGGGTGCCCAATCTTTTGCTCAGCCATAGTAACAAATCCAAGGTGTTGCCCATCATAACAGGTCCGCCGTCTGTTGTAACTGAGAATATCTCGCTTATATCAATTTCTCTTTCCTCAAAGTTCTTGGTGAAAAGTCAAGTATATCTTTTCCCTTAGTAGCGCCATACATACAGTAGGTTTCAAGCAACAAAGCTCTTCATGTACCTCGCCGGTACTGCAGTATCTAGCTACAACTGCTAAACGTGGATTATTGTTTATATCTATGCTTTTGTCAAGGAGCTACGCTGAAAACATTTGCTGCTTTTAACGCAGCAGTTTGTTGCTCAGTTACATCGGTAGCCATATCCGTGATACGTCTTTCTACTGTCCGAGGAGAAACAGGCATATCCTTGATCCTCGAAATTAGTGTGCATTTGTTTGGCGAATCATCAAACGACACTTCAGCACAACTGATAAAAGCCTCCTTCACAAACAATTCATCAACAAATGGTTTTCCATGTTTAGCAATGCCCTCTGCTATTTTGTAGCTACCTTTGATTGTTCGATTCGTGCTACAAATCACTTTCTTGAAAATGCCGCTTTGCTTTTCATAGTGTGATACTGCCTTTTTTAAAAATTCGATCTTCTCCGCATAGTCCTCGAAGGACTTCTTATGCTTCGTTTCAAAATGTCGTTTTATGCTAGATGTTTGGCAAACGACACTTTGACAAGAAAGAGCACACACAGCTTTGTCGTCTCGAGAAACAAATCTGAAATCTGTCTTGCAGAATTCTTGGAAAGATCTCACATCTAAATTAAGATTCTTAGAAAGCCTAAATCCGTATTATTTTAGGTAAAGAGGCTGTTTTTGAAATCAATTAAAAAAAGCAATAAGCAAGCAAATATTTTATTAAAAACTATTCAAACGCTATCGGTGAAACATTCAGCCCTCATCAGGAATATACGGTACATAACTAACACAACTGTTCAGCAACAACAGTAGATATAACGAGCATTGCTTCAATTATTGTTACAACACTGTATCAAAAAAATTATGGCGTGTCTACACCACAATTTTATTCATTCTTGCGCCGTCGCTCCGGCACATTTTTGTTTATTCTAATTTGTTTGTGTTCATGGGAGCTCACATGACTGGCATGTCTTGAGCCAATTTTTTTCGCTCTCACAAGGAGCTAGTTGTGAGTGTGACTGGCAGAGCCAGAACAGACATCTCCGACATAGAAATTGTCTCATGAATTGCATGCTTGACTAATTTGAAGACTGTTGATTTCGTGCAGTTTAGACAGCTGGAGCTTGTAATTACGCCGCGCAATCTTAAGTGTAGATTTCAAATGCGCGTCAAATCACTTGGCGTGCCATGAAATATTCTCTCGCGTGCCACAAGTGGCACGCGTGCCAGGGGTTGCCGACCCCTGGCCTACCGTATTCACTTTAAGACCTCCGCACTTTCGAAGTCAATCTTCAAAAAAAGGTTTAGTGCTGCCGCACTGGCCAGCGAAATTTGCTTGCCGGCAGAAAAAATTTACTCACTGCCTGACCAAACGATAGATTTAAAGGTAAAATTGAAAAAAATTGCGTAAAATTTACACGTCCCGACAAGGCTCATATTTCGCTCAAACGTTAACGCATTAATTAACACAAACATTTAACTTCTACGAGATGCATACCCCAGGGGCGGATTAAGAGATCGCGGAGCCCGGGGCAGATAAGAGTGCGGAGCCCCTAAATTGTGGAACGCGAAAACAACTAACTTAGGTTTGGGTCGCGCTCGAAAAAATTTAGAAGCCACTGATTTAGTAGATCTTAATAATAGAAGACATAATAAGCTCTTACCTTCCGGGAATAAGGTGTCCCCGACGTAATCCTTGGTATTTAAAATAGGTAAAGTATAAATGGGTTAATTAAACTGTACAGTATTTATTTTAAACTAAAAATTGATTTTTTTGCGTTATTTGTGTTTTTGTTCGATGGAAATTCAAACTAAAAAACAAATTTCTATTTTGAACATTATTCATTTAGATCAAAGAGGCTGAGTCTAATTTGTTATTTTGATTTATTAAAAAAATAAATTGTATTAATTTTGTTTAAAATTTACTTTGAAATTAATTCTAAAAGGTTAAATATAGAATAAAATTGTCGCACTGTTTCATTAACGGAGCAAAAATAAACAACACAGAAAATATAATAAACAACACAGAGGGTGCAACACAGAAAAAGCTAAGGCAACTGGTATTTTTGGCATTTCGCTGCTGCAAATTTATCAATAATATCCTCAAAGCTTATAAATTTTGTGAAACTCTTTTCGATGGCCGTAATA
This sequence comes from Trididemnum clinides, assembly GCA_963675345.1. NCBI lineage: Eukaryota > Metazoa > Chordata > Ascidiacea > Aplousobranchia > Didemnidae > Trididemnum > Trididemnum clinides. The sequence goes on along the minus strand of OY776290.1, from coordinate 25,503,773 downwards.
CAGAAATCACAGACGTGATCCTGCGTCAGAGATGAGCGCAAATAGTTTTTCACTCTTTTCAATGCCGAAAAAGAACGTTCACCTTCCGTATTTGCAACAGGCAAGGTCAGATACTGTATATACAAAGAATAATAGCCACATTTGGAAAAGTTTGAATTTTGCAGTTTTTTTCAAATATGACAGCTGTGCTTGCGTAGTATTTGTCTTCGAACCAAGATCAGGAGATGAACGTAAATGAAAAGCGAAGTGCACAATTTCTGAAGGAAAGTCGCTATTCAAATTGCTTGCATATACTTTTAACAACTTACTTGCTGCGTTTTCTATATCACTGATAGCCCAAGTGTTCAGATTCAGCAAAAAATGAAAATTCTGTTGCAATGTGCAGTACACAGATTTTTGTCTTCTTACTTCTGCTATTAAGGTATCAATGATTGGAAGGTAAGTTCCAATACGAAAGGATTCTCGAGCATCTTCCAAAGCTGTAGTGCATCCAGTGTCCTCTCCTTCATAATCAAAAGTTTTCTTCGTTTTTCGGTTTCGTTTGTTTGGAGACACATTGGTTTTCTGTATACCGGGTGTGAGTTTCAAACCATCCCTTTCGATTGTATCAAATTCATCCCATAAATACTGGCAAAAACTTTCTATTCCATTGTAAAGTGCTGCGCAACTTCCTAAAGACATGTCAGCACGCTGTATACTTTTGCTTGTACTGTGGAACCTTTGAAGGATTTTGTACCATAAAACACATAATATGGCTGTTTCTAAGGCATCTATACTCTTTTTCAAATAAGATGAATCTGATTTGGTTTCATTTGTTTCATTGTCATCCAACGTAAAATCTTGTAGCAGTTGTCTCAACTAAACAAAATTTTCCTTGAGGGCTGTAGTGGCGTCTAAGATTTTTTATAACTGCTCTAACATTTGACAGCCGTTCGCAGCCATTGTATTGAAGGGGGATCAGGGGGATCGCCGTCTACTTGCTTTTTTTAGAAAATGCTTGACTGAAGAGCGAAGGCACATTTTAGTAATATTCAAATTTTTTTTATTTTGTTGTTTCTAAAACATGTTTTCAAATATACTTTTATTTAAAAAAATTTGTTTTAATTAGTATACTCTTTGTTGCGAACAGTTCAATTACCGTATTTGCTTGTTTTGTAGCCCGGGCCCTTATTTTTTTCAACCAAACTCACTACCAGGCCCTTATTCAAACGGGCCCTTATTCAAGCAAGGGCGCTTGTTATTTTCAAAGTAAAATTATGCACAAAAATTATCGTTGAAGACAAATATTTCACGACATTAATCCTTTTTCCATGTCAATTTATTCACGTCAAACGCAAATTATTTACCTCTAAAGAGTAATTCCCTCATATTAGTTTAAATTATTAACAAGAAGTAACAAATCAAAATTTGAGCTGCTTCTTATTTCCTATTGTTCTCTACCACTGAAAAATCAGCTTTTACATCGGGCGGGTATTCAAGCACGGGCCCTTATTTATTTTTAAGTTCTGTTCACACGGGCGGGTATTCAAACGGGCCCTTAATCAAGACCGGGCGGTAAAACGAGCATATACGGTATATGTTGTCTATGCTTCCCGCCTTGCGCTGTAGCGAAGTGTGCCGTTGCGCATGTCTCTCAGACCACAAGGTTTGAAATCAGTTCCAACCGTCCACCTACTTTATTGTTTAGCAGCCGTCCAACCGTCCACCTACTTTGTTATTTAGCAATACACCACCAGTCCCGTAGCACTCCAACTTCGGGCCCCCCCCAAAGTAAGCGCAAGATCCCCTGCGCACAGGTCATATCACTTTAGAGGTGTAAAATTGAAAAGCTGCATTAAGAAAATACACCACAATTTGTACATAAGTAAACAGGCTAATGTCAGAATAAAGCATGCCGATACCGAAGGTGCAAGTCATAAAAAATTCGGCACCGATGCCAGAGTTCAGTAGGACATTTATGCAGACACTGCGAAACGAAAGCAATGACACCGAAAAACATGAAAAAGTTATAAAAACACAGTATCATTTAAATAGTCTGGAGCGAACCTTTTTGTTCGCAAATGCTGTTATGACATTGTCATAATCAAGAGATCGGGCGCAGTCATTTTCGATTGACAACATGGCTAATGAAGATAGTCTACTGTCTGTCATAGACGTTCTATTAAAAGTTTTGATCAGTTTCAATTTGCTGAAGCTTCTTTCAGCGCTGGCAACAGTCACGGGGCAAGTTAGTAAGATTCGAAGTGCGATGTACACATTCGGATACAATTCAAATAAATGAGTCTTTAGAAGATAGTTCAGAAAGTCTTGAGCCGTATTGAGATTGCGTTTTTTTTGTAAAATTAAAACAAACCGCTGTAGCTCAGCGCTCATTTCATCAGAATCAATGTCACCGAACTTTTTTTGGAACTCTTTACAGCAAGTAAGAAGAGCATTTTCTTGTTGCACAAGCAAAAGTTTGTCTCGTGTGTACAAAAACGAAAAGGCGGAAGAAACCTCACGTAATAAATTAAAGCGCTCCTTTATTGACATAATAGCCTGGTCTACTAATGGATAGAAAAAGTTGCTTTTAAATTTCAGTTCAGGAGTAGCTCGTTGTTCCTCTTCACCTTGGTAATCAAACAATCTTCTTTTCTTTCCACTTCTTGACGGAGGAAAAGAAGGATCAATATCCAATTCCTGTGCTATTTCAACAGCAGATGTTGCGGCACTGTCATAACCCGTTGTGCGATAGTTTTGCAAAAACTTTTCAGTTGCCTGGATTTCCGTTTCCATTGTATGAAGGGAGACTCCATACGATTGAAGAATCTTGCTTGCTTTATTGACTTGGAATAGGATATCATACCAAATAAACACCGACAAAAGAAAACTCCTTTTTGATAAATGAGCTATCAACGATTTTGTTTCTGAGGCAGCTCTTCCATCTTTTCTTTCTATGGAAATGGCTTCCAAGTCTTTCAGTGCCAGCAACACCTCTTTTAAATTGTATCAAAGAGGTTTGATGCATTTAATTCTGCTTTCCCAACGAGTATCAGATTGTGACTTTATGGACAGCTCCACATGTTTCTTCAAAATTTCCCAACGCTGAGCAGAGGAAGAAAACAGCACATACAACCTTGTAAGTACTCCAAAAAATGTCAATGCTTCCGTCGATCAATTAGCACTGTCAACAACAACTAAGTTAAGGGTATGGTTTGCACAGGGCACGTAAACAGCTTTGGGATTGATGTCTAGCATTCTTGCTTGGACCCCAGAATGTTTTCCTTTCATGTTAGCACCATTATCATATGACTGACCTCGACAATCAGACAATTCGAGTTGCAGTTCGGTCGCTTTTTCTAAGAAAGCGTCCAACAAGCCTTTCCCAGTACTGTTACTTATTTTCAAGTAGCCAAAAAATGTTTCTTTAACAACAGCAGCTTCTTCATTACATAGTACATAACGGAGAATGACAGACATTTGTTCATGATGTGACATATCTGGAGTGCAGTCCAAAATTATAGAAAAATATTTTGCCAATTTCAATTGCTGTAAATTCTTTTTTTCAACTTCTGTCGCTAGCACTTCAATTAGTTCATTTTGTATGGTAGGACTCAAATAGTGATCTTTAGTGTTTTTATTCTTGATTCTGTCTTGAAGCTCTTTTAGGATCGGATCTCTTCTTGCCAAAAGCTCAAATATACCCAGAAAATTTCCATTGTGAGGAGATCCTAAGACTTCTTCAGATCCTCTAAAAGCACGATTCCTTTCCGATAGAAACAAGGCAATGTCGATAAGTCTCTCTAAAACATTTCTCCAAAAACGTCTTTCATTGAAAAAAATATTCATTTCGCGTTTGTCGATAGTGGATGAATTTCTTATCCCTTCAGCTAGCAACATCCATTGACTGCAGCATTCTTGGTGGGAAATGCCGTTTTCATGGTCTTTCAGTTTTTTCGAAAAACCCTCCCATGTATTTATACCACTACAAAAGGGGATTAGTGTTTTTCCAAATAGCTTACAACAAAAGCAAAAAACTTGATTTGATTCCCCAGAATAAACTAGCCACGACCGTGAAACACTTTCACCATTAGGTAACACACGTTTATAATGGTTAAAGGAAAAACGTCGCCTTGGAGTTGTGTTATTATATGGAAAATTTATTATTAGTTGATGTGGTCCACGCTTTACTATATCACATCGTTGAGCATCAGAAATACTTTCAGGCCATTTACATGGGTCATCAGGGATAGGGGTAAATTGAGATTCAGTTATTTTTGATATTGAAGGTTGCGTATTGGCAGGTAAATCACAACTTACATTTTCTGGAAATTCACAATCACTTTGATGCTGATCGTCATAGTCTTCTTTTTCTTGTACACTATAGTTTTCTTCATCCCTCTCGGTACTAGTGCCAGGTCTACTCTGCTCAGTAATCTTGAAAAAATCTGTCATCTTGGGCAATTTCGCTACAGCATCTCGAGCAGTGGCTGCTTCTTTTCTCTTTTGAGCACCACTTTTTGAACGTTTCATTCTATACAATGTCAATAAAATACTTTATCTGCATTCTGCAGTGTATATATATTGTCCCGGTATTTCTAGCCAAACAGAATTCCAGACCATTCTATGATTGTTGCGTAACAACGGCATTGTTACGTCAATCGAATATTCAAGATTCTACCAGAAAATCAATCGAAATATTCTAGATTCTGCGAGATAAAATGACGTTGCATTCACTTACGATGTCACAAGCCAATTTCTTCCTACAGTTTAAATCGGTTGTAAACAAGTCTGCTGAACTGAAAATAGTCACGTAGCCAAAAAGCAATTTCAGACTAACTTGGGCCCCCAAAGTTGGCCTGGCCCCCCCCAATTGGGGGGTTTGGGGGGCGGCTGCTACGTCTCTGTACACCACTGATTATACCAGTCTCTACTGTGACGTCACAGTTACTTTGTCATTAAAAGTTTGTTTTTAATTTTTTATCGTACAAATAATAACTGTACCGGTATTTAAATATTTAGATTCTTCAGTTCAAGTTTGCTGGTAATGTAGGTTATAAGGCTATAAATTTATTTTAATTCAACTCAATTCAATAGTTAATAGTGCTAAAAAGCGCGGGGCCCGGAGCAATTGCCCAGTTTGCCCATTGCTTAATCCGGCCCTGGCATAGCCATCTTTTTTTGAGTTCGATGCTAACTCAATGACTATAAAAGTAGTTGTAATGACATTAGTTGACTAAATGTTTTAATTTAACCATTGGCGCATAAGCATTTGTGAGTTGAAATATAGTGTATAACCGAAACCCAAGTATTACGTTTGTTTGTTACGGAGGTAATAATTTGAACTAGGTATGTTTTTAGTTGTTATTAAAAATTGTCAAGGTACCCATATATTCAAATACTAAATGACGTTATAGAATAGTTAAAGCAATCAGAGGTGGCGCAGTTGTCAAGTTGACTACTTATCTGCCAAGTGCTTCATCCGATTAGAATGGTGAAGCTTGCTCATCCACCGTGTTGCATGAGGCAACTTTTGGGTACCCACCAATGTGTGGTCAAAAATAGGCACAGTACAGGCATAGTAGGCACAGTGCAGGCATAGTAGACATAGAACAGGCACAGTAAGCATAGTACAGGCATAGTAGGCATGGTACAGGCACAGTAGGCATAGTACAGACATAGTACAGGCAGAGTAGGCATATTACAGGCACAGTATGCATAGCACGGGCATAGTAGATATAGTAGCGGTACAAAGGTAGTAGGGGAGGTGTGCGACTGCAAACCAGTCACACCAATGTAAAGAAACCTTACCGTACCTCTTTCCTTCAAAAAAAAAATACTTTTATGAGTTTAGATTTAAGCATTGAAGGGGTACAATGAGATTTCACATTAAAAGCTTTAGTTATCATCACTAAGCCTGTATTATAGCTATTTATAACTACCGCGCACCAACGGCAATCTACCGTTCCTATAGGTGGGTACTAATCTATACAGGGCCCGCCCAGGTAACTTTATATTTTTTCTTGCTTGTAAATTTATTTGTCCTTATTCAATTTTTTTCTTGTGTTATTCTAAGCTAAAATCTTATATTTTATTTCATATTTCAAGTCTTCTGTTATATCTTATATGTTTATTTCATAACAGAGGGTTTGTACTTTCAACAGAACGGGGCACCGGCCCAATATGTTAACCGACGCGATGGCGTAGTGGTTAGAGCGTCCGCTTCGCAGTCGGTAGACCTGGGGTTCATTCCCCTTGTCGAGTCATACCAAAAGACTTTAAAAAATGGTATTCACAGCTTCCCTGCTTGGCGCTCGGCATTTAGGGGAGGTTGTGGAGAACAAGCCGGCAAGTTCGCTTGTTGTGTCCTTGGGCAAGGCACTTAACGGGACGCCCCACCTTTATGTGGAAGACAGGTGACCCATAAACCTCGAAAAAGGCAACTCCCAAGCGAGTGCGGACTTACCGTCTAAAGTATAGCGATACAATTCGCTTTCTCGTGAATGGAGGATAAATATGGCAAATAAAACAAAACAAAACAAAAAAGCTTGTTCGAGACTGGCTGGATGCCAACCTGACTAATCGATGGATTGGAAGGCGAGGAGCGCTTGAGTGGCCATTGGTGCGCCAGCACCAGGTTTCAACTCTTTGATTCCCACGCCAAGCCTACCGTCGTTGAGTAGCACTGAACCAGTAGAGTTGCTTTGTAGAGCTAGTAATATTAGCACTATGGATCCTTTCTGCTTCGTCAAACGAAAACAGGTAACGGTTGAAGCTTCCTTGCAGTTTTTTCATTTGCAAATATGCGTAGCTCCGCCCAGCGTGCGCTGAACAAAAATTCACTGCGATAAAGGCTACCACACAGCCTTAATAACAATCAAGCAGGGGGACCAACTCTCAGGCTCAAACAGAAATTCGAAGCATGATCAGGCCGAAACGAAAATTTACTACTCGTTTCGCCACGTTTACATTTTGACAAGAATAGCGATAATACACGTGGTCACTATATATGTATCAGCAGATGCACCTGTCATATATATGAGTCAAACATGTACCACAGGGCAAAGACCAAAAAAAGACAATACAACAAACGTGGGCTTTTAGAAGTAGTCCGTAGGAAGCCCGGTTATAACGTCTACTACTTCTCAGTAGGGGCTAATTGTTTGGTTCGCTGTGGGGGTCTAATTTGAAGCTATATTACTTAAACTCCTAACAAAACAACACGAAATCACTTAATTTACCACAATATCAATCAATTTTGTAGGAAATTGCTTATGAAGTCTTTGCATCACATTCTCAAGAGACTACGCTGTATGAAGTCAAATCGACGAGAAAAAACTACATGGCAATTGGCGGAACAGCAGACTCGTTCGCCAGATTTGACTCCACCTGCCTTTTTTCTGTGAGGCCTTCCAAAAGAGAAAGTCTACTCAGCAAAGCCCCGCAACATTGCTGAACTTAAAGAAACCGATTCGAGCTTCCATTGCTCAAGTGCTGTTGGAGCTATGCGTTAAAGTATGCCGCTTAGTGCCAGAAAGATTAACAAAGCGCAATAAGCTTCACGGAGCTTTAATATCACGTTTTGTTACCACACATTTTAGTGTAGCTTTTGCTACTTTCCGAATTGTACTACCTTATTTCTTCTATGTTCCATTTATTATGTTGAAATAAGAATATATAGTCACTTATGGCGGACACTGCATTTTGTAAGATTCTCATGGTTGGGCTAAATTAGACTGCAGCGTTTCAAAGCCTGATCTCAATCGGGTTTGCGGTGTAGGCCTGGATAACCGTTTTATTACCAAGGAATAGGAGGGACAAATAAGTTGACCACACCTATTCTTGCCGTGCTCACGCGACGAAGACATTAATTAATGAAGTTTGTTGCTAGCTCATCAATACCAGTGTCCAGGGGCGGCTCGTGTATGGTACTGTGGAACTGCCGCACCCCCAGTCCCCACTTCATCTTATCGATGACATTCGATATAAATAATCTTTTTTTCTTTATTTCTCTTATACTTGTAGTTACATTATATAATACATAAGGTTAATTTCAACAACCATCCAAAGTTTATGAAAAAAATATAAAAATCTTTTTGCTTCAAAGCTTCTGTGATATGGTGTTTGAAATTAACAGTAGATTGCAATGGAGCTGTAGAAAGAGAACTGTCGCTCATGCAGTACCGACCCTTGTGTGCTGGTGTAATAAGGGTTTCTTTTTGACGGACAACTGGCAAGCTGTGTGTGTAAAGCTGATAGATAGTGACAAAAATTAAGCCTAGAAGGTGATTTTCTGAAGCAGCCCCCCCCGTTAATTTTAGCTACGAGCCGCCCCTGCCAGTGTCCTACCTAGAACGAGAAGTGCACAGCAATCAAATTTAACATGATGGCAACCAGAAGCGTACCGAATATTTTTGAAATCAGGATGGAAGAACAAGAATAAATCAAGCAGATTTTTGCTCAGGAACAATAACTATTTGGTACAGGTCTCCCTAAATTTCTGGCGCTTCGAGATATGCATGAGGGTTCATACCAACGTGTCATCGCTTTTAACTAATAAGAATACAAAAACACCAAATATTTAAAAACAAAACACAGGGCTCAAATAAGGCTCGCTTTTCTGCCATGCTGCTCTATTTTTGCAAAGTTGCAGAAAAAGAAAACGCTCGAGCTTGTACTGCAACTTGACCAGTCTATTATATTATTGTCAATGTTTATTCTCCATCTACGAGAAAGCGAATTGCGTCGCTGTCTTTAGGACGGGATGTCCACACTCGCTTGGGAGTTGCCATTTCCGAGGCCGAGGTGTCTGGGCCACCTTTCTTCCACATAAAGGTGGGGGCGTCCCGTTAAAAGCAAGATCACAAGCGAACTTGCCGGCTTGCTCTCCACAACACCCCTTAAATGCCGAGCGCCAAGCACGGAAGCTGTGGATACCATTTTTTAGTCTTTTGGTATGACTCGACAAGGGGAGCGAGCCGCAGGTCTTCCGACTGCGAAGCGGACGCTCTAACCACTACGCCATCGCGTCGGCCTAATAAACGTAATTTCAACATTTGAAGCTAATGGAATATTTATTACTGTCTAAACTATATGGAACAAACGTTTTCAACATTGTGGCACTATTAAAACCCAGAGAAGCTGTAAAATGTCTTTTCATACCGGCACTTTGCAATCAGTACAAATCCTAACCTCCTATGCCAATACACACTGTTAAATAAAATCTTGAAACCTTAAAATGCATGCTACAGATAATTAGTACAATAATAAAACTACAACGCCATGGGCGCAATGTCAAGTTTTTGGTTAGACCATGATAAGCAAGAATATATAAAGGAGGCCAAGAGTGCAGACAAAATTAATAACACGAACGAGCAAAAATAGGATAGATGCATAACACTAAAAGCACGCCAATTACACAGAAAGCTGCTAGAGTCCGGCATTTCATTCTCGGAGACCGGAGCGCTAGTTCGGTCCGACGATTGCTCATTGCTATTATCCCGAGATAAATTGGAAGTCGACGCAGCAGAACTAGACGCTTGAACAGCATTTGAAGAACGAGTCTCTTCAGCCCTTGGATCAGTGTTGCCACCCGTTGCCGGCCTGGTAGCGTTGCTACCGGCATTGCTTCGTTGAGCAAGTTGAGCTACCTCCCTTTGAATAGCAGGAATTTCATAATGATGAAAGAAGTAAATCATAGAATGGACAATGAACAGCCAAGACGTAAATAAAGCTAACTTGCTATATTGACCATTAAACTTGTAGTTGTAAATATAAAATCCAAACTGATACAGAAAGAAAAAACGTACCCAATGCCTTCTGCCAATAACTGTGTGAAGGCAAATAACATCGAATTGATCAGCACTCCAAATCAATAGAATGACGTAAAAAGCAATTGTTGAATCATGAAAAAACTCAGTCATTAGATCTTCCATGCCAACAAGTGCGAGCACTATTGTGAGCAGTGGAGCAGCAGGGAACACCAAACGAACATCGGTGTCAAGAATACGCAACACTTCCATCATAAACATGAAAATCTGATGGTATGAGTATCTCAATAGCATGGATACTATCAGAGTAAAAAGAATCATGACAGTAAAGGCAACAACACTTGATGCACGGTTTACCCAAACTGTAACAAAACGAAAATATTCCCCAGTCATAACGTTCTTCAAATACCCTTGTGATTTCTCATCCTCTGCCATCTTCTTAATACTGGCCATCAGGAAATCATCATAACCCAAAAAGGTCTTTAGGACAAAGTTCTTAAGCCCATTTCCAAAACATTTATGCGCACTGGGGTTTAAATTTACAATCAATATAGGAATTCCAAGTTTGTATCTCGCATCACTTGATAGACGGAGATAACCAAACTCTTTGCTATATTCAATTATGTAGCGATCACGTACTGGCGATGCTTCAAAAGCACTATAGTCATAAATATCTGAAGCAACAGCCAGCATTGGCTCATCAAGTAATGCAAGGTCTTCTTTGCTGGTATAATCCACTGAAACATCAAACAAGATATCTGCTAATGTGGAGGCAGCTTTCTTTTGCAACTTCTTTATATAGGCTGGCTTGATAGGGGGACATTTGTTGTGTAACAAATGAAAAGCATAGTACATTTGCAATTTATTTTCATTTTCACATTTGCCTTGAATATTATAAGTGGAGTTTTTAAATTCATTTAACAACAATTGCTTCCACAGTTTATAATTGCCAATATCTTCATTTGAAATTGGTGAAGTCAATTTAAATTGAACATTATAAGGAGTCCTTTTAAATGACACATAGGAGGGAAGATTATCTTTAGCAAATAAAAGCTGGTACGCGGGATGGCTATGGTTGTTAGAGACCTGGACACGTAATATTCCATTTTTAAGCCAATGCTCTTTAACGTGATCCAAGCAGTCTCCAGAATTTCGAACAAAAGTAACGTGAATATAGAATAAAACAAAAAACATTAAAATTGCAAGTAAAAGTGAAAAAAATTCAATTAGCCGCCTTGCTGTTGATTTAAAATAAGCGGCATAGCGCAAAGTCAAATTAAGAAACAAATAACTCATAAAAAGTCCATGTCTTTCTCTTAAAGTTGTTCTTCGATTTCTGTGTACATGGCCCGGCATTCCATGAGGACGTAACGGATTTCTTCTAGCATTGTGATTGTTAACGACAATTCTTTGTTGTGCTGTAGATGGGGTATTTCCAGTTGAGTCAGCCATTGCAAAAAAGAATTATTAACTACTAATCCATCATAAAGCTTTTAACTATAACACGAACTTATGAAAACTAAGCTATATCTGCTGCTAAATGTTCTGTAATTTACAAAAAACAAAACGCTGCTAACTGCGACTGATATTGGCATTTGGTGCCATATTAGTATTTTGACTTTTTTATTGCATTATGCAAAAAAAAACTTTTTCTTTCCATTTAAAAAAATAGGTCTGCAAAAAGAGACGGTCGGTTAGCAAAACGTTCATGAATTGTTACCACTAAGGCAGTGCACGCACAACATACCCATCTAAAATATTTACAACATTGCTGGTGACAGAAAACCAATCAATGGTTTAACTAAGGTGCAACTTTATATGACGAGCAAAAAACTTTTTGTATAAATGCAGAAAAAGCAACTGTTTCCGTAAAAATACAGTGTTTTTCGATCGATTAAGTCTTTTTGCAATCGATTAACTCTAAGAAGAAAATATAGAAAATCACTGATACTATGTATTGAAAATAAAATATAAATGAGTGTTAATTACTGTATTACAGTATAAAACTAAATTTAGAGAATATTTTGTTTAAAAATTATTTACAGTATACAGTAATGGCTGATCAAAAATTTGTTGCCACACATGATGTTTAATTTTTAGTTGAACAATTATTCAGTAGGGCAAAGAAACACGCAATTCAGGGGTGTATGCAGAAATTTGTAGAGATGGGGGAACGACAAAAATGCTTGTTTGCAAATTTCTTGAGACAGTCAGGGTGAAGAGTTTTTTTAAATCAATATTCTCAGACCTATATCAGGGAGCTTACAGTACTGTATTTGTTACCGTTACCAGCACAATGGCTCAAAATGACATTTTACGTTTTTCTGAGGACCTGAGGCGGTACGTGCGCATAGGAACCCCCTCTTTGTATGCCACTCATGCAGTTGTTAGAGAAAATTAGTTCTATGGTTCATTTTGATTACAACTAACTTTGTCTAACAATTGCATGAGTGGCATACAAAGAGGGGAGCTCCAATGTGCGAGAACCCCATCAGGTCCTCCTCAGAAAACGTAAAATGTCCTTTTGAGCCATTATGCTGGTAACAGTAACAAATACTGTAAGCTCCCTGATATGACATTTTACGTTTTCTGAAGAGGACCTGATGGGGATGCTCGCACATAGAAGCCTCCTTCTTTTGTATGCCACCCATCAATTGTTAATTTTATTTTTTTTAATGTTTTTAAAGTGTTCCTCAATTTTTAACTACTGCAGCCATTCTGCAGGGTTACTATTTAAAAGACTACAGCAATACTCAGAGTTAATTTTTGGTATTCAATGATTCTATACTCCATCATCTCTCACATAAACTTTGGTTGGATTACTAGGCTAGATTTGCAGTTTTTCCATGACTATTTTGATAACGAGATTTAATGGCAGTACATGCACATATAATTTAGAGTTGGATTCTGGAATTTAGGAGCGCAAAGCAAGATTTCATAACTGGCTCCCTAAAGTACCAAAGGTTTACCAGCCAGCTACTTCAGTTGGACTGTGGTTTGTGAGGCGAAAAGTCAATAGGATTTCAATGGATGCAAAATTTTGGTTCTCTACTGTTGATCTGCACACTAAAGTACATGAGACATTCCCATCTCAAAAAGCATAAATAAAAGAACAAGTGTGTGTAGTAGCAAATTTCTTGTGCATATTGATGCCTACTTGCACAATTTTAAAGCAAATGAGGTTCAAAAAGAATAGATCTCAGGTTAATGCAAAAGGTAGTGAAGATATGTTCTTGACTCGTGAAGTTTTTGGACCATTTGTAAGAGCATGAAGGAGGCTCCTCAAAAAGAAAGAGGGGGCTGAAGCACGTGCCTCAATCTAAATTCCACCTCTGGTCATACTAATTAGAACATGTCTGCAATGTTCACAAAATACACAGTGTCCCTGATGATGTCATGCAATGTCAACTAACCATAAATTTAACGCTAACATAGCGTTAACCTCAACTGTAACCATGCATAATGCAGACTTCGTGAAAATCATAACATAGCAGACACGTAGCTATTTTGAGAAACCAGGCGGTATGAGATAAAACCACCTCAATTTGCCAATGGCCAGCACAAAAAACAAGAGAACAAGAGATAGGTACAAGTAAGATTGGCAACTCTCCAGATTAAAATCTGTATTTCCTCCAACTTCACAATCTTTCAGTGCTAGGTCACAGTCTTATGATCTAATTCAGTGGTTCCCAACCTTTTTTTAGTCACGGACCCCTTTCAAATAATTATCAAGCTTACGGACCTCTATGTTTCTAAAACCGACCCTAAACAAATAATTTGGTAAACTACGCATACTTTACAAATGCTAGCGAACTTTAAATGCAATATTGTATTTATAACATAAAGGCTGGTTAAATGCGTAATTTCAATCTCTGAGTTTGGATAAACGTCACAATCAGCAAAAAAATGCTGATTAGTGATTACACAATATTTAGCCAAATACGGAAACAGTTTAGCCTACTGCACTACATTATTTTTGTACGTACAAGTTGCTGCCTAGTGCCTACATTAACATGGAATTTATTGAATATTGCTGATTAATTTTGTCCAATTCCAATGCACTCACGGACCCCCAGCAAGCTTTTCAAGGACCCCTTGGGGGTCCATGGACCCCTGGTTGGGGACCACTGATCTAATTGCATATAAGCTACCAGCCGCCATCTGACATTAATTTCTCTGGTGTAATGAAGTTACTATAGTAAAAGGTAGTCACATTATCAAGCAATAACTAAGTGACCTTTCAGGTGAACTTGAAGAGGTAAACACTCAGTCTGTACAATACGGAGTATATAAGAATGTGCAACTGTTTGACTGGGTTAAATATTTTTATCCCTGTGTTTGAGGCTGCATTTCTTCATGTACCATACAGCTTTTCTGCTTGAATAAGTAAGAAGTTACAACATATCATATATGGTATAAGTATTAGATTAAAAACACTGCGAGTTACATATTACCCTGTGTCAATTATAAGCCTGTGTAAAACAACTGATGTTCAAATCTGCTTTGGACTTGTTCAGTAGTGCTGCAGGTACATTGCATTTCCATAAAAAACAAAAATAAGCTGGAAAAACTGCTGTAAAGTGCCTTTCTAAACAAACACAGAGCAACATAATGTGGTCCATACAGATGACTGCTGACTTCAAACTAAAGTCATTTTGCTTTTTCTAACTAACTCTGCATTTATTTTGTGTTAGAGGAGTTAACACGTTGACTGCCAACCAGCTTTTGCCAAGTAAAAATGCCAAATGCAACTACGAGTATACTCATAGTGGCAGTCAACATGTTAAATAAATTCCTATTAAAAATTGTTTACCGTAAAACCTCTATTTCACTGCCATGGCACTCTATTTTTCAACCCTTCCAAAATAGTGGCATTCTATTAGAGGTGACGTTCAATTAGAGGGTGGCACTTTATTTTTTGACTAGCTGGTCAGAATTTTGAGAAGATAAATTTTATGAATGAAAAGAAAAAACATCAAACACAATTATACAATTAGCAAACGACACGAATACAGGGTAATTACTGGTAAGTTGGGACTTCCCAGCATCTAAAACAAAACGTGCAATGTAGCTCCATAGAATGGGACTTCCCAGCGTCTAAAAATAAACATGCAATTCAACAATCCATTCTTCCCTTCTTACACCCAGAAAGGCGATTTCAGCTGTAACTATTGCCAAAATAGAAGAATTCATCAAAGTGGCATTTAATTAGATGGTGGCACTCTATTTTTCAACTCTTCCCCTATAGTGGCGTTCTATTAGAGGTGGAGTTCAAATAGAAGTGGTGCTCAAATAGAGGTTTTATGGTACTCTCCTCATTCAAAACTCTTTCTTCCTTTGCTCTTATTTTTGATATCTAAAGAACTCTTCTTCCAACTTTTGATGAATCAAACTCAGACAGTGATGAAAAAAATGTTGAATTCATCAACAGTTGGAAGAAAAGTTTCCTCCTTTCTGAAATGAACTAAACAAAAACAATGTCTGTTCAATACGTGTTGCTCTATATCAGGGATAAGTAACCTTTTTTGTTGAGAGTAACACACAAGAACTTAACTGGGAAAAAAACAAAAGTGGGTCATAGATTTATGACATATTGGTATGAATGAGACCCTTGCTGCTGCACTCTAAAAAATTAGCAAGAAAGTAATAACGTTAAAATTTAATATTACAGCAGGGGTTTTTAATTTTGAGAAGTGCTGCTCTTGACAATGTTAACCAAAACCCTTAATATGTGAAATCCTTATTTTTTGGGAATAATTTTGCTCCCAGTTGCAATTATTTTTCCACATTTTGCTCTTGAAACAACATGAAGGTCTTTGGAGATCAATCTCTTTCAAACATTGATTTTCTAAATTTCCTAAACAGCAAGACTGTCTTGTAGCAAATATGTGGTACTATCTGTATTCCTCAGGGTATTGGTTGATTTTTGTATAAAATCAGTGGGTCATTAAAATGCCAGTGGTGGATTACATTGAGACCCACAGGTTAGTGGTTTGCCATCCCTGCCCCATGTTTTTCAGAGCAGTGTTGCCATATGCATTTTAATTTAGAATAATTCTTAAGCACCCCTTTAAAATCAACTACATGAAGTCTTCTTATTTTTCTCAACATAAAAAATGATAGCATAGCAATGTCAAACTTGTGTATAGAGTTGCAACCTTGACAGATTACAATTACTGCTGACCAGGCTTGACAACTATTTTTGGTTCTTTAGTTCAGTTTAGTACTGCATTGATTAATCTCCATGTTAAAAAAAATCTTGGGTTTTTTAGAGAGAGCTGGACTTTAATTTTCCCATCTTTGACATTTGTCTTCATATGTCAAAAATAGCATTTACAGCCTAAGCTTCCACATTGTTAATGTAAATTAAAAAGACAGTATTTTTTTACTATATTAAGCAACGTTTTTCAAAACAGGGGCATTTGTATTGCTACATTAGGTTACTACTGCAAGATAAACAATTGGGAAATAAGTACATTACCTTTATGCATCTACCCTGATTGCAGCAATCTAACTATTCATATACTACCATTACAATAAATTGTAACGATTTGGTACAATAATAAATACATTGCACAAACATTTAAATAGAAGTTTAGTAATAGTAATCAACTACCTGAACCAAATTGCTGTTATGCTGCTGTACCACCATACTAATGCTACTCAAATAGCACATAGGCTAGAACTAGGCCATGGGTCAGCAACCTGTGGCTCTTTTGCCCTTCAATTGTGACTCTTCTGGCTTTTCCTTTTTTGAAGAACAATTCTGTTGAGAAGTTGTGAACCAGCTGAATGTGTCTTGAAATTTGATTCTTTGCCACTAATTAATGGTGAAGACCTTCTATATTTATAGAGATCACCCCTGATTTGATGGGCTATGCCATATATATTCCCTTATATACAATCTTTTGGAAGATACCACTATTCTGTTCTTTGTAAAAATCAGGCTAAAATGGTTCATAAAAGATTGCCAACCCCTGCACTAAGCCAACAAACAAATGGTTATTTTTGAAAACAAGTTCCTGGAACACTTATTTGACTGGTAGTAATAAACAGGCATAGTAAGCACAGTGCAGGCATAGTAAGCACAGTGCAGGCATAGTAAGTGCAGTACAGCCATAGTACAACAGTTCAGGCATACTATGCCTCTTTATTATCACCCCCACTTGACTGGGCCAAAAAGAACCATAAAATCATGAAATTTTGGCTCATGGAATGGTACTGCATTAAATAGACACAGTAGGCATAATGCAAGGGCAAAAGCTTGCACCAGACCACAGATTTTTGCCAGTCTATAAATTGCATGCACCACACCTCACTGCAAGTTTTCAGTAAGTGCCACAAAATTCTACCTGATCAATCAATCAATCAATCATTTTATTTTTGCCCAAATCAGCATACATAAAAAATAAATTTGACAGTAGTGGACAAAATATTGTCCACTAATTTTAATATTTAGTTGAAATTTTAGTACTATATATTTTAGTTAAAATATATATTTTTGGTTAAAATATATTAGTGATATATATTAAACATTTAGTTAATATTAATATATATAGTCAACAACAGCCATTTCACTTTGATAAGCAGATTTTAACAAGGTGCATTACTATGCGGTAGTTATAAATAGGCATAGTAGGCATAGTACAGGCATAGTACGATGTGGCGATGATTTTTAGTTGTTGGAGTCCACCTACTACTAAACCTAAAGGACAAAATTTGAACTTTACATTACATGCTTAAGTAGTTCACCAAGCAATGAAATGAAAACGGCTGCTTGCGGGACCTAGGAAACAGATGTTTAGGGATCTTTGCAACACTGTGTTGCAAAATAAAATTTAACAATCGCACGTGGACATGGTGTTTTCCAAAAAAAAAAGGTCATCTCCCTCGTTTCGGGTGGAAAATGTGTCTATGAAGACTGTCGAGCACTCATGTCACATCGCTCCCATCTCCAAACTTCCACATTTGCATTTGAATGAGGTAGTATCAATCCTTGCTTAGGACAATTCATGAGATCTAAAAATGGATTCTCTCCAGAAGCATTTTTGAAATCCTCCACTTCAGCCCAAAATTTCTCTGTTCTGTGTTTTCAGCCCAACATTATGTTTGAAAAATATTAGATAAACTCACTAATACAACATTAGCCTAACAATATTGCATAACCTAGAACAAAAAAGTAAAGAAAAACAAGTTAATCTCCCTCCTTCACTATTCTTTATGACATTACTCGACTTAAAGATTTCCCTCTAGATAATATCTAGTACGTTAAAAAAATATCTAGAGTTTCTAGCCATCATCTAGTTTCCCAATTATACCTCCAGGCCTTACAAAAAATATCTAGATCTAGCTATAAAACATCTAGAGTGGCAGCCCTAATCGGATCCCTCTTAATAGGAGATCGGCTTGAAAATGCTAATTAGCAAGTAGCAACTTCTATATTTTATAAAAGTAAAAATTAATTTTTTTTTGAAAGGAAAGAAGGCTTTGTCACATTTGTGTGACTGGTTTTCGATCGCACATCTCTCCTATGCCTACTTTGCCTGTACTATGCCTACTATGCCTGTACTATGCCTACTATGCCTGTACTATGCCTACTATGCCTGTACTATGCCTACTATGCCTGTACTATGCCTATACTATGCCTACTATGCCTGTACTATGCCTATTTATAACTACCCATTACTATGTGGTAGAGATGTCACAGACACAAAATTTTGTGTCTGCTACCCACATACATTTTTTATTTGGATAAACCACAATGAGGTAGATCGTGGTCCTTCAGAATTGAAATTTCAAGTTTCAGAGTAATTGACCAAGGTGCCAGTTCAAAACTTGTAAGTTGTCTATTAAAGCATGCAAAACTATTTTGAATAGCAAGCAAAGTTGCTTTAATTTTTTGGCAGTTTAAAGTCAACTTTTTTTTTCATTTTACCAAACCACTTTTAAATGTAATATGGTATATTAGGTAACTGTGTTTTAACTTTTAATACTGATTTGAAAATAGCTTTAGAAATTTAAGGCATTTAAAATGCTGGTGTGACCAACAAAAGTCACCAGCTAAACTGCACCAGTAGGTATCTCTTGAAATTTCAAGCCTAGCTGTTTAGCGCATACCTTTACATTACCTAATTGCAGCAAGAAAATGCCTTGAATACGTACTGTAGTTGCCCAAAGTTTTTCACACTCTGAAGTCAGGTTTTTTTTGTCTTAACATCCTGACCACTTACTAAAATAACCAGGGAGATGACTGTGTTATATTATAGATTGTCAAAATAGATTTAGAAGCCTAAAGGTGAACATTTTGGGTGCTGCTGCGATCAACCAAAATCGCCACCTAGACAGCAGGCTATTTGTTTTGAAAATTCAAAACACAAAATTATTGAATTACCCTAGCAGCTTAGACCTGATAGCAACTATGCTATTCCAACTAACACAACCATAGAGAGAATGAAGTACCAGATTTTCTGTTTTAATTCAACTAAATAACCTGATTACATACTCGCTTTAATTCAGTAACCTCACCAAATTATCTGGCCATGTCCCATTTATGTCTTCTTCACCTCAGCACGATAGCAGAACAATAAGTAGACCAATAATATACATTATACCAGGGATGTCAAACTTGTGGTCCACGGGCCTCATGGTGCCCTTGGAGCCTTTCAATGCAGCCTGCAAGACGATTCTAAAATTCCTAATGAGTTTCAGCAGCATTGCAATGTTTCATCTTCGAAGAAATGCTTGAACCCCTTAACACAGACATCACTTCAGAGGTACAGACTTTTTTTATTTGGAGATCAACTCTACTTTGTGCCACAGACTCGATTTCTGAATAACGATGTCCGAAAAAGGGCAATGGTGTGGAGATACTGTAGAGTAATGACCTTTTTCTTTTTGAACATCCACCTAGCTGCGAGCTACATTACACAAACCGTTATCCAGAAAAGTGGTGATCTCCAAATCGAAAATACCATACGGCCCTCGGCACGATTGCCAACATGCAATGTGGCTTCCAGAAGCCCATGAGTTTGACACCCCCGCATTATACAACTTGTTGTTTAGCCATTGCTTGGACACTGGGATTTCGGAGTCAAAAAAATCAAATTACATTAATGAGAAATCTCCAACTGTGAAATCAATCAATAGGATTGGGTGTAAAAATTTCTTTTGAAAAGCATGACCAGGGCCTCCAAGAGAAATCTTTCAAGGCGGTACAAAGCCCATGTGGGGCCCCTAACACTTGCTAAATTATTTTGCAATAAAATTGAGGGAAATTAATGTCTATTAAACTTCAACAAATGCTCAGTTAATAATCATATAGAAGATTATCATCAGTTATCACACGATCTTGGCCAAATGTTTAAGAGGAGTCGTGGGCCCCTCCTTGGCTCTCGGGCCCTGGAACAATGTACCTGCTGGACCCCCCTCTCATAGGCCCTGAGCATGACACAGTGCGGTACGCGACAAAGTCTTTCAAAAGAGTACGTTGCACTCCGCCGCGCGGCCATTAGCAGCGTTTGCTGCGCGTTTGAGATCACTACTTTTAATCTGAAGTAAAACGGGGAAACCTAAAATACGAAATTTGGAAAATTCTTCGGAAAGAAGAAAAACACCAACTAAATTAGTAAAATTGCAAAAATATGAAAATTTTTGAAAATGCACAATTTAATTCAATTAAATTTTTTATCAGTTATCCATATTTCTTTTCAAACATTTGACTTTCCTGCATTTGTCACAGGGCTGCGTACTCGGTCGATTTTTATATCGAGTTTAAGTTCGAGTTTGAGTTCAGCTTGTTTTACGAGTTCGAGTTCAACATTTTCTTTTTTTGCAAGTTTAAGTTCGAGTTCGAGTCCTATGAAAATTTATTAAAGTTTTCGAGTTCAGAAAATAAAGTGATTGACTTACCCTAAGCACTTTTGCAGTAAAATTGCGCGTTCAAGCTTATGTTCAAACATCTGTTATAACAAGGTAATGTCGTTGCCATAACCCAGGCAATATGTGTATTGTGAATGTGCGTTGAGAGCGAAAACTGAAAAATAACTTACAATTGAATCATTGTAGGCTCCCTGATTATGCGCTTTCGATCAAAACAAAGGCTACATCTGCGATTCATTGTTTACGAAAAAAAAGTTAACTGTCAATTAGATCAGGGCTTCTCAAACTTTTTTGCTCTGCGACCCCATTTTAGAAAAGAAATTTCTACGCGACCCCTAGATGGGCAGCCTACACGTTAATGATATTTAAGCAATAAACGTCCCATTACAGGCACTGGCGTGCTTTGTTTTGAGAGGGTAGCGGGGAGCGAGTCATTACCTAAGTTTAATCTTATTATCAAGCAGTTATACAAAATACGTGAACTCGTTTTTCTTTCAAAGGGCAAAGCATTAAATAAAGAAAACCTTTCGAAAGCAAGAGTTTTGCATATTTTGGTCGCAAAAAATCTGTTCTTTTACATTTTTTGCTTCTGTCATATCCTTTGAGAGCTATCTCTAATGTTTCCCCCTATAATTGCACCACTGATCAAAAATCTCAAATATCTTTTTCTAGGGCGAAATTATGCAAATGTGCACAATCCGCGAAAGTGACTCTACAGTAACAAAAAAGAATACATGATGGAAATAGTGAAGCAAACAAAAAATTAACGAAGTAAAAAGTCATTTCATAAAATTTAGTAAGCGCATCCAACGGGTTGGATATCGCGCATGATTTATAAAAGAAATGAACTGATACGTCAAAACTGCTTGCTCTTGAAATAATGTGTTTAAATGAATATTAAAAAAAGTCAAGAATTGACGCAAATGTAGCTAACATAATTAGTTTTTAAATTCTCGTGAAAAGGGCAAAGCCAGGGAACATCACACTTCCTCAAAATAGGCTATTGGTGTGGTAAGCAACTTGCATGGCTTACGCATGTTACACTGGCTTCAGCTTGGCTCTAATTGAACAAGCCAATCTTCCCAAAGTTAGTAGTAGTCGAAAGGTATCTTGTCAGGCTTGAAAAATACGATTTTAATTTACAGATAAAGCATAAAAATTTTTCTTTTCCTTAGCAGTGTTTGGACCACGGAAAATAAAGTTTAGCAGCGTTTTTTCCGCAGTTTCCGTATTTCTACATAGCATTTTATTTTCCACTATATTTTTTGTAAAGATATGTTGTTGCAAATTATCCTGTTTCTTCCTGATTTTTTGTCTTGATCATTTCCGCCTAGTTTCCCCTTTTCCGACTTTCAGAGTCAAATTTTATCAAATAAGAAAATTTTCTTCCAAGTTGAAGTCATGTCAACCATGTCAATATCGGTCAGTATGTTACAACAAACACAAAGTGACAAGGAATAAATTGTTTCGATTTTTTAAATATTTTTTCTTGAAAGCTCAGGTTGACATTGTAGTATACAACTGAAAGCGTACAGATGAAATTACCCAAAGAAATGCAACACAAAACTACTTTACTACAGGTCTATTTTTAATTTTCTCGTGAGGTTTACAAAAGCTTTTAATTCTGATGAATACAGCCAATTTGTTTTGAATTTGTTTCGCGACCCCAAAACTAAATCGTGTGACCCCAAATGGGTTCGCGACCCATAGTTTGGGAAGCCCTGAATTAGATCACCCATTCTCTACTGTGACTGTTTACATTGCCAAATTGTAAAATCTAATTAGGGCGTATGTTACTGACAAAATCTTCTCATCAGAATTTTAATTAAAAACTGATTCTAACCCCAATAAAACTGCAAGGCCTCTTTCTACATCAACCACATATAGCTGCTGGAGACCTACATTTATCATTCGTTATCTTGTGCTGTTAGCAATTGTAATAATAATATCTAGGACCAATTCTCTACAGTTTTCATTATCTACTTTCACATGCTCGCATCAGAATCTCGTAGATTTGCAGCACTATAAAACTGCGGCACCTCAGTCATTTAAGGCTCTTCTCAAAATCAAAATATGGTTGAAGTGTGAATCTCTGCTATCAAAGTTTGAATCGTTTCAGGAAGTCGCATACAGTCAGTAAGCATATATATTATACGCTACCGAATTCATTGTTAACAACAAGTGCTTATTGTTGCCTTATCATGTAATTTTTGTCAATTAATTTGTGATGAAATCAAAACTACAGTATAGTAGTATCAGTAATAATACCGTACATCTATTGTGGCAAATCTCGCTAAATCTTTGTTCAAAAGCCATAAGCTTAACTGTGTATAAAGTAAAATGCTTTTCTATAATCCTCTCGCACAATTATTATTACTTATCGTCGTACTGTTAATGCCATGGCTATTTGCTAGTTTAATTATTCTACTCTACTCATATTTGCATCCAATTTAATTGTGAGGTTTGACTATTTGTTAATAATTGTTTAATTATTCTAGAAAACCGGTCGCAGTATCGACGCCTTTCGTACATGATAGATCGGGTTTTTTCGTCCCTGAATTACATTTGATTCAATCATCAAGAGTGCCTTTTGATACCGCAATTGAGTTTGCGCTGTGCGCTAAGACCTTTCCCCCAAATTGTGTGACTGGGATAGCAGCAGTCACAGCATTCTTCTCAGTGTCCTTAATATTTTCATAAAACATTAGGGTTTTATGCAGAAAGCAGGCTTAGTTTAGGACTAGGTCGAGCTTAAGCCTAAGCGGAGTTTGCGCAAATCGGGCTTAAAAAGAGAGGCGTGGTGGTACGAAGAAACTAAACTCAAACGAAACTTTTGAAAGCCCAGCTTAATAAATTGTATTGAATGGTGTTGTCCATATTTATCCTCCATTCACGAGAAAGCAAATTGTATCGCTATGTTTTGGACGGTACGTCCACACTCGCTTGGGATTTACCATTTTCGAAGTGTTTGGGCCACCTGTCTTCCACATAAAGGCGGGGGCGTCTCGCTAAGTGCCTTACCCAAGGACACAACAAGCGAATTTGCCGGCTTGTTCTCCACAACCTCCCCTAAATGCCAAGCAGGAAAGCTGTGGATACCATTTTTAAAAGTTTTTTGGTATGATTCGACAAGGGGAATAAATCCCAAGACTACCGACTTCGAAGCAGACGCTCTACCACTACACCATCGAGTATACCATATTATGACTAACCACTATACCGTATCATGACGTTACCGTTATTGAAAACCCCAGCTTATGAAGGGATTATGAGATTGTCGTTAAATAGATTATATTTTGTGGCATCATATTGGCAGGTGACACCCTGTTCGTTATTATGGTGCGATACAAATGGAAGTTGTTGTTTGCAAAAAGATTTAGTTAAAGCGGTTACAGTAAGTGATACGGCATGCTACATAACCGTGTTACTGATTGAAGCTACCTGAGGCCCATTGCCCAAATTTAGCAACTGCAATAAAATAGACTGAAACTTTATAGAGTAAAGTTGTGACTGGAATCAGTCAATATTAGAACTCACACTTTATTTAACAAATCGATTTCACTAAATTAGCATCATCAGTGTTCTTATTCAAATAGAATCATTTGAATAAGATATAAGAACACTGATGATGCTAATTTAGTGAAATCGATTTGTTAAATAAAGTGTGAGTTCTAATATTGACTGATTCCAGTCACAACTTTACTCTATAAAGTTTCAGTCTATTGATATTCTTAATGGAATCGTCATTTATTAATTTTACTTGTGTGGAGATTCTCCTAAAATCATTATGATTTATATTCTGCAATAAAATAACAAGGGTTTTGCTTCATTGCTTCCATATGTTGCGATTTAAGCCATCAACAACAGTGACTTCTAAAAAGATGACTTAAACAAGTAGTTAAGCCAGGCTTAACACTATAACTTTTTTCTGCATACAAAATCGATGACTTAAGTTGTGCTTAGACAATTTTAGAAGAAGCATGGCTTATGCCTCCTTTCTGCATGAGATCCTTAATTTCTAATAAAAAGTTTCATTCTTTTTAAATTCAGTTGTAGTGATATTGTACAAATAAAAGTGAACTCGAACTTGGTTAAAATATTTTCAAGTTCGAGTCCCACAAAATTTTGAGTTTCGAGTTCAAGTTCGAGTTCGAGTTCGCATCCCTGATTTGTCACAATAACAAATTCTTTTTTTCAAACTTACTCACATTATGATGCATTGGTCATAACAAAGTCAGTCAATTCACAATTTTTTTGAATTCTATTTAAAATATCCAGGTATTTATAGCAACAAAGTAATAGACTCTACTGTACAATAACATAAACTTTCCTCGATACGAGCGAGCAGCTTGAGTTCTCTAAAGCAATACAAAAAATGCCTCAACTAATCGAAATTTATCTGCCCAAAATATCTAGTTGGTCACAGCTTACTAAAACCAGAAAAAAGTAATAGCTTGTGCTAACATCTAAAGTCGTATTTCAAAGTATAGCTAACACTGCGGTGCGCAGTCTAATGAATCACTACCTATTTAATGATTTACTTGAGAAGTTTAAAAAACTGTTTCGCATTTAAACTAACGCTAGCTAGTAGCCTACCGGGATGGTAGGCTTACATCAACGATCAATTATATAGAAAGGTTTTACTCAAGTGATCACACGTTATCTGGATTCGCTTTTGAACAAAGTGGCTGACCACCAACCAGTTATTTACGTTGAATTGCGTAGGAGTGATTGAGTTTTATGTGAATAAAATGGATAAAGAACGCAGCCGTTAATTAAATGTTAAATATGTTTTTTATTGACAGTATAAAATAAAATAGTTTTGCCGGTTTTGTCGTTGATTTACTACCTTGAAAAAATGTAACTCTATTCAGATTATTGTTAATTATCATGCGATTGATAATTTTTAGGGATTCACTAGGTTGAAAAATTGTTTGTTAGCTTAGAAATTGGCATAGTTTGTTAAATTTTACAAAATTTTCAAATGTGCTCCATTCTTATATTGCTTGTTGTAGCTACGTTTAAACAAGTTGCAACAGCCTCTTTCAAGAACTTCCAGTAAAATTCATAATTATCCATGATGCTTTGCTGATTGCAAGAGCTACGAAAATATTTCAAATAACAGGCTTGCAATATTTCAAATAACAGGTTTAATTTTCTTACAATATCATTTGGACAGAACCTATAAATTGAGAGTTTCATTGACATTCTCTACCGCACAATTCATCATTAGCATGAGCGTGCAATTGGTACATTGATACTTTGTCGCGCTACTTTTCCCTTAAACACTTTTAGAATCACTACTTTTTTACTTCTATTCGATTTATTTCTTCAGCCAGTACTTCCAACTCTATTTCGAGTAGATTCACCGCCAGTAACTATGCTTTTATTTAATTACAGTTTCAAACTACTTTTTTACAGTTTCATACTGCTTTTTACAGCACTGGTCTGGTGTTTTAGTAACTCAAGCTAAAGTTACCTTGCAAACAACTGGTTTAGCGACTCAACTTCTCAAAATCAAAGACCAATGTGAATATTTATACAAGCTTTTAGAAACAATGGAAAGTGCCAAGAGCACCATCCAAGAAGCGTTGCAAACAATCAAAAAACTTGACTTCGGAGAAGACACTTGCAGCATTAATCGTTATATTAAAAAAAAATGCAAAGCAATGACATTTCTAAAATAATGAAGATGTAAAGACCAGACATTAAACCGGCTGTTTACAGTTTACATCAACATTTTCAGGTCATAACTGCTTCCGTAGAAAGAAGTTTTTTTATGCT
The DNA here is from genome assembly GCA_963675345.1 of Trididemnum clinides. Classification (NCBI taxonomy): domain Eukaryota; kingdom Metazoa; phylum Chordata; class Ascidiacea; order Aplousobranchia; family Didemnidae; genus Trididemnum; species Trididemnum clinides. The sequence goes on along the minus strand of OY776290.1, from coordinate 25,477,362 downwards.
AGTCTGTTAGTCAAGGACAGAAGTTGTTAGTCAAGGACAGAAACTTTAAGGTCGAAAATGTAAACAGTATATAATTTCAAATTTCAATTCTTGCACCTGGTGATGGCAGAGTTGGCTGCTTATGTAAAGCGTACGTATTGCAAGTTTTGTTGAAGAGTTGTGGGTTTTTGTTAATTAAATGTTTGTTTTAATACAAAAACTGACGCAACATAAATTTATTCAGTCAACACTCTGTTATGTCAATAAAGCCAATTAAAAAAATTTTTTTGTTAAGTTTTCCTATTTATTAAGTCAATCACAACTTGCCCAAATAACTTAGTTATTAATTTTCGTTTTTGATAGCGTCCGCTTTTTTGGCTTATCTCATAATTGATTTTATCGTAAGATATGATTTTGGAATTCGATACTCTTTATTTGTGGTGTACCACTCAAAAAGTTTATTGTAAGCGAGATCTATTTAAAACCCTTACCTCTATGAACATAGCACATGATCACCATAACCGTATCATATATCGATTTATTGAGTTATTGATTGATTTATTGATTAATTTTTTGATTTTATTTATTTATTGATCATTTGCAATACTATCACTTTGTGAAATAACAACATCATTCGTGTGAACATGCATATAAAGCGCGTAGATTGCCTCTATAGCTCAATAATATATGATACGGTTATGGTGATCACGTGCTATGTTCATAGAGGTAAGGGTCCCTTTAAGGATAATAAGATTCTAATTGATAAAAATTGAGACAATTCCTTAATGTTTTTTACAACAATTTCATTACAATGAATTTCAGAAAAATTGTTATTACGTCATAATGATATAACAATTAACAATCATGTAATATATGTGTTACACTATCCCTCAAAGGGTTAAATAGATCTCGCTTACTATAAACTCTTTGAGTGGTACACTACATCTTTGATACGGATGGGATCTCCGAACCAAAGTGATGGCATGCGCCACGCGCATGATGTGTGCGAAGGAATTTGTAATAGAATGATACTATATTTTTCATAATATAAAAATTCACAAATGACACTTGTAGTCGACTAAAATCTTTATTATTGCAAGCTTTCGTGAGCGAATGCCCACTTCTTCAGGCAAAATAAATTAAGACTAATAAATGAATTGAAATTAATGATTTAATATCCTAGTAAATCCTAAATCCTAGTAAATCCACAATAAAATCCTAGTAAAAAAAATCCTAGTAAAAAAACAAACTTTTTGGTGATAATTTGTTGCGAGACATTAAGCTACCTTGCAAAATTAACTAGGTCCACATTGCAATTCCGGTAAATGCAAGCTATAGATAACTGGTAAATAAATCCATATATAATACTGATGCTGAAGTAATATTTCATTTTATTGCCCTTTTACCGAAGGATAACTTTTCCCTATCCACATTTCCCTATCACCATTAATTTCAATTCATTCATTAGTCTTAATTTATTTTGCCTGAAGAAGTGGGCATTCGCTCACGAAAGCTTGCAATAATAAAGATTTTAGTCGACTACAAGTGTCATTTGTGAATTTTTATATTCTGATTTATAAGTCGACACGGCTATACTTCCTTATATTTTTCATATTATTGCAAATATGGGGTTTTGGTTTTTGGTGATGATGGGGCAGGCCATGCTGATGAGTCCAAAAGGACAAAACGCATCCAGGGATAGTCTCGTCAAATTATGGGAGGGAGACTTTTATTATTTGCAATACTATTACTTTGTGAAATAACTACGCCACTCGTGTGAACATGCATACAAAGCGCGTAGATTGCTTTTATAACTCAATAAATCGATCTTTATTTGTGGAATTTGTAATATTTTCATGGGTATCTCCCAGTATCGAGCAAAGTGAAGCAGCATTTCAGTTTTTTGAGAAATTTTGAGGTACCTCGCGATATATATGATGCACTTCCATGTGTACTAGAGAATGGTATCAATGCTTTTATGGCATTTTGTCTGTAAACGGCAACTAAATTTCCATTCTCCTGATGAGCCCCATAAGAGCAAAACAAGCTAGTCTCGAATTATTGGCAAATGTGTAATTTGTGCGTAGTCATAACGATAATTGTAGGCTTCCACTTTTGAGAGCATCCGCCTTTTTTGGGTAAATTCCTCAATTGGATTTGTCATAAAAAATGATTTTGGCATTTCATACTGATATTTATTTAACAGAATTATCGTAATTTGCAGCAATTTTGAAAAGTAAATTAAATTTTGAGTAGAAATACGATAGCCAGTAAACTAGTAAACATTTTATTTCAAAACGTTTCGCTTTGCACTTAAAGCATCATCAGTTATAATTAAAATGCCACCTACTAGACTAAGTTAATTTTGTGAGCTGTTGTACCGCTTAGATAACTGAAACTACCACGATAGTTATGTAACAAAGGAAGACCAATACAAAACGATTGCAATAAGTTGGCTATGAAAATTCTAATTAAAGGGATTTAAAACAATAGAAAGTACTTGAATTTTAATAAAGTACAGTATTTACTCTTCTATATGAAACAGTTACCGTAATTTACAATTAAGACAAAGATAATTGGTGAATCAGTTCCTTATTGAATGAATAAATTGGATTGGACGTTTCATCCAGTTTCAACAAGGGCTTGTATTTTCGGATAAGCAAAGTTTCTGTGATGCGTAGTTTTCTATTGCTACTGCTGCGTCCAAATATTCTGGAGAGTTGAAATCAATGCTGTGATTAGTATTTAGCATGAGGAGCTTTGCAACTCCAACGATGAGGTGTTTTGCAAAAAAATCCGAAAATTCATAGCAAAAGAACTTCCTAGGAAATTTCGCTTTAGTTCAATTCGCGACACTTACAATATTGGCAATCACTTCAAATTTAAAAAAATGTCAAGTACTCTTGCACAATTCAGGAGTTGTATACAAACTAAACTGCTCTTGTGGTGAATTCTACATTGGTCAAACTCGTCGTAACCTTATCACAAAAATCAACGACCACAAACCACATGAAAAATCGAATCAAGAATAGGACGTTGCAAAGCTCCTCATGCTAAATACTAATCACAGCATTGATTTCAACTCTCCAGAATATTTGGACGCAGCAGTAGCAATAGAAAACTACGCATCACAGAAACTTTGCTTATCCGAAAATACCAGCCGTTATTGAAACTGGATGAAACGTCCAATCCAAATTATTTATTCAATACGGAACTGTTTCACCAATTATCTTTGTCGTAGCTGCAAATTACGGTAACTGTTTCATATAGAAGAGTAAATACTGTACTTTATTAAAATTCAAGTACTTTCTATTGTTTTAAATCCCTTTAATTAGAATTTTCATAGCCAACTTATTGCAATCGTTTTGTATTGGTCTTCCTTTGTTACATAACTATCGTGGTAGTTTCAGTTATCTAAGCGGTACAACAGCTCACAAAATTAACTTAGTCTAGTAGGTGGCATTTTAATTATAACTGATGATGCTTTAAGTGCAAAGCGAACGTTTTGAAATAAAATGTTTACTAGTTTACTGGCTATCGTATTTCTACTCAAATTATATTTTGTTTTGCCAGCTTCGCATAAAAGACAGTTTAAGTCTATCGGGTAGGGCAGTGCTCAAGTTGAAAATAAAGATTTTGTTGATGCTTTGCGACTGTATTGACCCCCACATTTTTGTATTTTAATTAACCGAAAAGCACTTTTCCTCCCTTCAAAAATTGTGGTTTCTCTTCCTCTGATTAGATCAATTAGGCTATCTGCAGCCTACTCAAGTTGCCTCATTATCATAGGTAAAACAGCTTGCCATGCGTAAGGAATCAATCGAACTTTTGGCTCTTCAAGGTAAACTTGAGGGAAAATGAGCCAGGGGTAGTGAATGCTTCACATATTTGGAACAATTTAAAATGCTTTGTAACGTCAATTCTACTGCTAAAATAATCAACTGTGCGAGAGATAGACAACGCTGGCAAATTATGAAAGCCCAGGCGAGTTTCAGGGGTTGCACTGAACGAACAAAAACCAGTTCATAAAAGGAAGCCTATATATAACAGAAAATGGACTGCCATTGTTTCTAAAATGAGATATGAAAATTGTGAGGTGAAAAACAAATGAAATTTATTTTTCGTGGGCAACATCAATAGGTATTTCTGTTATTGCTGGAACATTCGATCGAGGTCCTTCAATTGTCAAAATACCACTTTCCGCAAGAGATGAATCAACATCTTCCGTACGTATCCCTTCAGGAAGTGTAAACGTTCTTTGAAATTCTCTACAAATTAGAAAAACGATTTTTTACGTTAGTAAAAAGAGTAAACCCAAATGATAGTAAAAAATTTATTAAAACGCTTTGCTACTACACCGTTTGTCTGTTGCAGTATAGTTTGTTGAATTGTAAAGTAGTAGTTTTGGTGGTCCAGATCAATAACTTATTAAATTGAGCTGTTTTGAGTCATTTCTTTTCCGAGTAGATTTTTTGTAAATTATATCAATAACTAAATCTGGTGGAATGTTGGTAAATAGGGTAATTACATCTAATGAAACCATATGACGTGAACCTATGTTGAATTTTGATAATCGGGAAACAAAATCGAAAGTGTCTTTCTTGCTAGATGAATGTTCGCGCAGTAGTGTGACTATTTCATTTAACTACATTGCGCAATCGTAAGTGTAACCAACATTTCATGCAAAGATAGGGCAACATGAATGCCCTTCTTTGTGCAGCTTTGACCAACCATCAAGTGCTGAAGTAAAAGCTGAAATATTGTATTTTTCCGAAGGTAATCTGCATTTTTCTGACTCAAAAATGTATTTTAGATTCCTTTTGCGGATTATCCGCAGATACAGTAGGCCTAAAATAAGGGTTGAGATATGAATTTTCACCATAATTTCATGTCGAAAACGGAGTGCGGATTATCTCCGGAAAATGGTAGATCTAATTCGATCCGAACCTTCTTTTTGAAGAGAAATTTTTACCTTTTATAGGTTGTAGAGAAATTGATAAAATTTGGTTGAGTTAGCAATATGTAGGCTAACCATCAACTAAAACTTTCCAAAACTGTATTTTGTTTCACAAAACTTTATTCAATTTATTTGTAAGATGGTCTTTGTTCATAGCAGCTTATTCCAGATTTTCAGAGTTGGATTATTTGTTAATTTTCGCCGAACATTGCTTTCTTCCAGTGATAGATCGATGATTTCATGTTTAAAGTCGTAAAAGAAAACCTTTTAATAAAATGTTTAACAGCATTTTGGCTTTACTTTTTTTATTAAGAATTGTGAATAAATCCCATTTCTTTGCCTCTAGCCGGCGTTGCCTGGCTTAGCTCCCCTCAAATTGTGCAATAGTAGGGATATTGGTTGTCCAAAATAGCATAATAGGAAGCAAATTGAAACAGCAGCAGATGAAAAGCAGGAGAGATAGCAAAACAATATCCCGTATCTTATAGCAAGATTCCTCAAGCTGGGATACACGCACGCCTATTGGTACGCCAGAGAAAGTTTTGGAATACGCGAGCAGGTTTCTCGTTGAGTCACTACAAAGATTTTTTAATAAAAAAGGCCTTCAAGTAGAGAAAAGGCAAAAACAACGGTTACAACAAAGGATTTGCTAGGATAATGCAAAAGCAGCACCAAATAAGCAAAAAATCGCTTTCTTCGACTTCATCTCAAAAAAAGACGTTTCAGTTGAGAAACGAAGCAAGAACATTCGTTTTTACGCCACATACCTAGATTTTTATAGAAGTCTACGTAGCTAAAAATTGATTGAGAACCCCTGCGCTAACGTGTACATTATTGAATTTAGTTAGACCGATATAAATTGGAACAAGAAATATGACCATCGTATTTACAGATCGAAGAAAAAATAGGTTATTTTTTCATGCAGCTTCATTTTACGGCAATTTTGAGAATCGTGATAGGCTTTGCACAGCAGTGGTTTTTAACTTTTGTAAATATTGTTACAATATTTGGCAACATCTAATGCTTTAAATCTAGTTTTTGCGTAGCCACGTTGTGTCGTTGTTTTGTGTGTTTCACTCAAGGTATCCGTTTTTTATTGATTAGTCGTTGGTTTGGCAAGGTTGACCCTCAAGCGACGCAGTAGTAACTGTCTTGTTAACACACCTTTACATTATTCTCAAGCAGACACGTTGCAAGAAGGATTTCGTTGTTTGTAAAACCTGCACGTTTGAGTAGAAGTCAAAGGACTATCAAAGAAAGCTCGTAGATTCCAACGTAAAGAAAAGTTGGTTGAGCTGTTTCTTTGTCGATTGTTGTTGTGTTGGAGCTGTAGTAAAGAAGAAGGTACTTGGGGGTCAAAATAGTTTGAAACCGCTACAACGCTACGTCGCTACAACGCTACGTCGCTACAACGTTACGTCACTACAACGTTACGTCGCTAACAACGCCAACGTCACCGAAGCCAACGACGCTACGCCAATCCATCTGTTTTTCCTATCTGCTTATCACTTTCATTATTTTCATTTTCAGTTTGCGTATTATCAATAAAAATTTATCAAAGGATTTATTCAAGAAAGTCAGACAATAACAGCGTGACGAGAGGAAAAGCGCGTTTCATCTATTTACAACTTCAGCTTCACGGCAATCTGTCTCGGGTTCGGAGACTACCCCAAGGGTCTCTGCTCCACGAACCCGTTACAACTTTTTTTATTGCTTTCCGCTTTAGCAATTTAATTTCTTAGATTTAGCCTCAAAATTCCCAGTTCTAAGCAAGGTAGCTCGATAATTAATCAGTATTACAATACCATCGGTGTAAGTAGGACAAAAAAATGTATCGGTACCCCCAAAATTAAAGAAATATTTCGATTAACACATGCTGATGTAAAATATAATGGAGTATCGGTAGGCTGTAGAGTTCGGCAGTTTCTGTTTAGAACAAGTGCTGTATGAATTGTTTTATTCACAATGCATTTAAGCGCCTGTGGTCCCTGCTTTTGGAAATATAGAAGTGTTTGAAGTAGTCAGTTTACGCCGGTATCAGTGTACGCAGAGGGTGCCAGGGAGCCATGGACTTGAGCTTGTAAATATAATGTTGTTGTTGTTGTTTACCCGACCCCTTCCGAGGGATGGGGGCATGGCGGAAGACCATGGAGCCCCAGTTGTAAATGTAATCGTGAAAGAGGTCGCACCAAGTAAAAAAGTTTACCATTTGAAAGATGTTTATCGCGCTTGTAAATCATCGCTGTTTTGACGGCAACTTGTACCTTGCATTTTGGTTCCCCACATTTATTTAAAGGAATCGAGACAACTTTTAAAATAATAAGCTTTTTGTAAGTACAACCAGTCTTAAATAAATATTAAGAGTCGGCGTTCAGGATTCGGGGCAAAGTTAATAAAATTCAAGAATGGGATCAAGGGTATATATAAAGATGATTACAACAGCGCAAAATGTAGTTGTTAAAGGTATTAAGTTGTCTACAAAATTTTGAACTGAAAGCTTGTACATAAGTGATGTTGTTACAAATCGACAAGCAATTTTTATCCGCCCTCGACATCATCACATTGTGTTTATCATTCGCCTTACAAGTTTTCTCATACCCACCAGAGTGTATATTGTCTAGCTGATTGAAAAGCATGCACTAAATGTTTTGCCATTTTTTGTTTTAATAAACCAATAAATTTGATTTAGTTTGATAACAAAAATAAATCAAACATTTGCCCTAAAATTGGCCCTGTTTTGCTATAATAGATGCCAATTACGATGGATTGAATCGGATACACTGAGAGCTTGGAAGGCTGCTTGACGTTACCAGGGTTTTCGAGTTAATTGCTAAATGTTCTTAACCGGATGCATATTTACATTAGGCGCTAGGGTTAGTTTAAACTCGAAGTGGGAATGTGCAAGCAAACAACGGCTTTGCTATTCATACTTTTTGCAAAATATAGCGTTGTGAGCGCTCAACCAGTAGTTTTTCGATGTCAAGACTAAAGGCTGGTTTCCATTAGGCGTGAACTGCAGGCGTAGCGTTAAAAATTCTTCGTTTTTCTATTCAATTTTTTGCGCCGAATGTTTTTGTCTGTAAAATAACTTCAATTAGTTGAACAAAGAATATTTAAGCTACGCCGGCAAGTTACGCTTAATAGAAACCAGCCTTAAAGCTCACAAGAACGTGCCGTACGCTTTACCGACTAAATAATGTGTAGGCCAACAATATTGGCTCTAGCGTGAAAAAATATCAAAAAATTCTCAAAAGGTTTTGTACCTGAAAGTATACGCGTACATTCCAGTGTCTTCATTGCGCGTTTCCCGCTTAGCGTGCACCTGTACTTTTCCGTGTGCCACTTTTACAGTCACCTCTTCTGGTTTAAAATCTTGTACATTTATTTCAATTTTGAAGCGTTTCTTTGCTAAAATAACAACACCAAGGTCCCAAATTTGATTAAAAAATAAATAGCTTAATCAGTAGGGCGGGTAAATGAATGTTTGTTGAGAAACAATGCTGGAGTTGTAGCCAGACTTATTTCAATGATGCGAAATTTGTTTAGTAATGTGGTTAGCAGGGTATTTGGTACCGTACGGAATGGTTTTGCGTACTCAGTACCTCCAAAAAATATATCGTACTGGAATATATAATATATCTCCGTACTTTACTAAAATATCGTACTTAATTTCCTACCATATCTTTCTTCAAAATTTAACCGTACCGTACCTTATCTTATCCCCTGGTTCTAGGTCAATAAACTTTAGTTAAACTTGCAGCAGTTAATTGAATTTTGCGCTATAATAATGCAATTTATGTTACGGCTTTGAAATTGGAACTTTGTATGACTTTTGGTTTCAACAAAGCAAGCCTTTTGGAGATTTTGGTTGGCCTCCGGAAGAGTACCGTACCGTAGAGAAAAAAGAATACCGTATTTCCGCACCATACCTCAGTATGTCAGAAAATACCGTACGTAATTTTGTACCGGATTTTTTTCAAAATTTAAACGTGCCGTAGTATAATCCCGTAGGGGTTAGGGGGGAGGGGCTCCGCCCCTGATGATATCATCTCAGGAAAAGACATTCTAAGAACTTGTCAATAAAAAATTTTCTTCCGTGGTTGCCAAAAGCAATTACATTTACTTTTGAGATGATAAATTTCGAGGTCATCTCGTGTGCAACGAAATCAGTGACTTTACTACAAAAGCTCATAAAGAAAAATAAGCTGTAAAACTACATCATCTTAACCCCCTTTCTATGGATATGTGGCGGGGGCGAAAAGCCTTTGGAGTTCCTTATAAACTTCACGAATTCCAGCCACATCCGATAATGTTCATCTGGTCCAATTCTCAGCCTTGATCAAGATAAAAGCGATTATGTAACCCATCGAACTAGTTTTTGAGCAGCTAAGAGGCAAGTACCTCCAAGTAATGAGGAAAAAACAATTCGATGATTGGGTATTTCTTCAAGCATTTTTCATGCATCGCCATACCAATACAGACAAAACTGCTCGATGTAAAGAGATTTTCAAATTTCAGAGATAAAATTTATCAATTTGTGTTATACCCTCAATTCTTTTCCAAAATCTCATATCCGCAGCCAATTCTACTCAGAAGATAGCACTCTTTTAATCATTATCCATAATTCATAACCATGCAAGAATGGGAATATAACCGATTTATGGATTAAAAGCTTGTCGTACTACGACACCTTTTGTTTTATGACAAGTGAACAATGAAGCTCTCGGATTACTGCACTTGCTTTATGATTTCTTATGTAAACAACCGTGTTTTGCCTGCAATCATTCGCAAATGTGATCCCAAAATGATGCAACTTCTCCACATGCTTGAGTTTTTCTACAAACCTGTAGATCAGCACCAAATCAGATTTTCTGGAAAGCTCAAGTAGCTAGTTCTCCTTACTTTTATTTTCATTCCAACGCAATATCAACGAGCTGAAAAATTATTGAGCTCATGCTGGCGCTAATATTTAGATGGTGCCAAAAGCATTGAGTGATCAAAAAAATTAGGTTATATCTTAAACCTTTGTCATCTGAGGTAACCGGCGCCTTATCAATGCCGTCATGTTGAACTGAAATGGGAACTGTTTGGTCAGTTTCTACGTCAATCAAACTGAGCATGCCGGCAAATCTGCAAAACATATGCAAGGTGATTCATAAAAAGAAATTAATAACAAACCATTAAATGTAAAAGACAGACGAAAACAGAAAAATTGCATTTTAAGAAAATTTCTAGTCTTGAATGCAATTATGACAACAATCTCTGTGTTTTGTATTAAACCTCGTCCAATATGAAAGAAACAAAAACCTGGAATTTCTCGGAAAATTTCATTGCATGCTTTGAGATGCCACTACCTTTGTTGATGCTATGATTCAGGTTACTGACAGTGCTGTCGCTATAAGGGAGCCAGGGAGCCGTACCCCCTGACGTCAGATTGTCTCCTCTTGCTAGGAGCCACTTTAAATTTCTCATTTACTTAGATAAAGGGTGTGCAACCTACGCCCCCGACGAAAATATTTTGTGGTATGAGGTTGATGTGTAGCCTATCTCCGAAAAAAGTCTGAGCGTTGACTTTGGATGGAAAATGCATAAATTGGCGCGACAACAGTATGTTTGCCAAAATATAAAAAGGTCAACTCTTTTGGTGTGGAGAAAAAATGTGACCAACCAACGCGTTCAAAAAGCATTTCTACCCTCCCCCACATGCAATGCACAGTTTATGCCAATAATTGGTTGATAATCTTTGACTGGCCCGCAAAATTTTCAACCGGTTTCAAATTGGCCCGTCAGTTATACACCCCTGAGCTATATCACTTGTAACATTATGCAAGCTTGCTTTTAAACGCCATTCAGTAATGCACTCTACAATTTATTGTCTTTTTCTAACAGAAACGAAATTTCCAAAATTGAACAAAATTTGCAGCCACGAAAGATTAGTTTTAATCAGTAAAACTTTATCCATTTCGGGGTCCCCTCATTTTGAATTTGTGCCCAACTACAGTGTTTGCTCTGTCAACAACACTAGTTGCTGGGCGTGATTGAACACAGCAAAATACAAACCTGCTTTTTGTAAATTGTAAACCTGCTTTCTGAGTTCGGCCCGTTTGCAAAAAGTTCTTTAAATTAATAAATTTGGAATATTAGAAACTAATCACTTTAATCCAAAAATAACAGCCAAGCAACTTGTTATAAACATACTGCGAACGTTTCGGCCTTCAACTTGTGCCATTTTCAACGCAAATAATGTACCTCAAACAGGTTGGCTAGCAACTACGCCATACTGACACAAAAATGAACACACAAGAAGCGATGGTCACGTGTTCATTTTTGTGTCAGTATGGCGTAGTTGCTAGCCAACCTGTTTGAGGTACATTATTTGCGTTGAAAATGGCACCAGTTCAGGGCCGAAACGTTCGCAGTATGTTTATAACAAGTTGCTTGGCTGTTATTTTTGGATTAAAGTTATTAGTTTTTTCCCAACTATACCGTGTGCCGAAGAAACTAATCAATCCTTGAAGTTTTTCTCGGTTTACTGGTATCCGTAAAACAACCAATGATTTATTGCCTGTGCGGACCTGTATGGTTTGTAGCTTAAATGTACCTTTCATCAATTTTTCTCATGAATTCCGCAAATTTTTGTTCCATTTCAAAAAAACTTTGCCGATTTTCTTTAAACCAGGGAGAAAGTCTCCCTGCAGGCGACGGCCAAGGTCGAGCATCATTCCAAAAGTGGAAAAAAGGGACTGTTGCTTGATTCCGGTACCGTCCATAGAGATGGTACCGCGGATCGTGGGGTACCAAAGCCATTTGATTAATCAAAAAAGAAATAATTAAAAACAAAAACCTATAAAATAAATAAAAAAATAAAATCTTAGTAAATTTCCGTTTACAGTGTATTTTTGTGTGAACTTGAACATGTCAGGGCAGCAACATTGAATTTATCTAAGAAAGAATTTTTAGGATCCAGCTCACAAATTTTTAGCAGACCTTACTTTTTGCGAAAAAACCAGGGCAATGGCCAATGTTTCAAAATTTGTGAATTGAGAAAAAATTTTCTTTCCAAATCAAAAAATGCAACCACAGGGCTAGTAGACCAGAGCTCCTTCGTATCGGCTTCCAAAATAGCACCTCTATCTACAGCAGCTGTTCAAAATACGTACTGTGTTGCTTAACGCAATTTTCGGCCGTGATATCTAAAAGATGGCCACGACATTAATGATTTTGAAGAAATATGCTTTCTCACAATCTTTCTTCTCTTTACGAAAATGCGGGTTCCGCTTCTGCATCTGCAAGCACAATCCATAAATATTTCTTTGTCTCAATAGCGCAATCTTAAACCTGCTCAAGCAAAGTCATAGTAATCTATAATTTGCTTAATTTTTTCACTTTGGGCTATTTTCTCATGCCCAGTAAAGTTGTGAGAGCAGCTAGCAACATATCTACTGTCTCAAAGGACTGTCATTAAAGTCATGACGTCATCGATAACGCATAAAGTTGCAAGAACAATTATTACGTTATAACTATTTATAAATCATTACTCTAGGGTTGCTTTTGTGAGCTTGTTGAAATTCTTGTATTTGACTGACTCACAATAAAGCTTTGTTTTGAGAAAGTTGAGTTTCTATTTGACGTAATTATTATATTCAAGGCTATTTCTTAAACTAGCATAACTACGCACAACATTGTGCCAAACCGCCTGTAGGCCTTTTGTCGGTGCCCAGCGTGAATGTTGTTTACAATAAGATACACATTGAAATTATAAGTCAAGTTTAACAAAAAGACAACTTATAATTAACTGAATTTCGAGCCAATCTAATAAACTTTATTTTCAAACTCTGCTGATGATAGTGCGCATAAGCAACTCTTTTTACATGATTTTTGGATCCTTTGAAGTTGGTAACAATTTAACTTTTAACTTTCTGCTCCATGGGCAGGAAGACAGGCTTCTGTGATTGAAGTAGAAATCGCGCTTGGAATAGGTTCGAACACAAGCGAAGATTTCATCAAGACTATTTTGTCAAAATTTCTTCAGCCTTCAAGGTTGTTAAACTTGTATGCAACTGTAGCCTTCGCCGTTATTAAAAACCGGACGGGCGCTTTCTTTACCGCATTGTTTCGTCATAGGGTCCCGAGGGTAATAGTTCCAGGAACCCACCATAAACTTCACGAAGTCCAGCTACCACTGCTAACTGATCTGGTTCAATGCCAAGCTTTAACTGAGCAAGTCGTATATTTGATTTATCCGCTTTGTTCTGAGGATCTTTACGCTTCCCAAACGAGAGTGGTGCAGTTCAAGGACTACTATAGGGTTGAAAATATTGACTCTTTTTGCATTATTGTTTTATGATTTTTATTAAAGCTTTCATTCTCAGTAGGCGTAATTTCAGTCCTCAACAATCCAGTAAATACCATTTCAAATATTTATTTCGACTCTTTTCAAAAAACACTCAAAAAAATCTTAAAACTTTGAAGTTCTGTCGCTATCGTAAATAAAACATTTTATATAAAGGCAATAATCATAAATATGACAAATACACAAATTGTAATTATCTTACAACAACAATTGTGAAGTAAAATTTACTTTTAAAAGGTAGGCTACCGTCATTACATTAAATAATTAAAAAAATAACTGAAGAATTAGGGATAGCTATTGGGAAGAGATTTATGCCCAGTACCAAATTTCGAAGAGTATAGACAAATCGATCTGCTCGCCAGGGATCAAATCAAGGACTGTTTTTGGTCAAAATATGTTTGGAAAGTGTGCCAAATATAGGCTTCAGTAACCTCTTTTTGGAAGTTCCAACATGATTTTCAACAAAAATTCAGGATTGATCGAGACTTTTCATATAGGTCAAAATTTCTATATTTGCATCTAAATTTCTTCTGAAGTACGGCAAATCCAGCAATTTTTTGCAAAAATATTTACTTTTACCAGCTATGCTTTCATTGTTTGATCAAACTCGACCCTGCAATTATTCGGCTTTTCCTCGGTAAATGTTTCGCGTATGTGCTAAAAACTAACAAAAGTGCCGGTATTTCGTCGTAAACAAACACAGTAGTTGACAAAAGCAACGTCATGCGACAGGTACGTAAAAACGACATCATGCGACAAGCATGTAAAAACAACAGGTATATAAAAACCACAGATATATAAAAACAACAGCGATATAACAACAGATAAAAAATAGAAACAACAAGTTTTTGTGCAAAGTATTTGAAACTTGTAATCAACACAGTAATTGAACCTCACGCGCTAATTTTGTAATCAACAAATTCAAAGTTTGCATGGAACTCAACGATTAAGCTATTTCTAAGAGTCCTGAAAAAAGTGCTTGTCTATGGTAACCTCTCCTGCGCAACAGTATGAGAAAAAAGTTTCGCATAGACATCAAGATCGGTTTGTTCACTGGACGCTTAAAAAAACTCCATTGAGAAAATTACATTAAAAAATAATATAAAAACAAATTAAATAAAATTTCAAAAAGCTTTTTCTAACAAAGTACTACCTTTGAGAAAACAAAACATCGAAAAAATCTATAAGAAAACAATTCTTTCTGAGGTTATAAAAGCACGATAAAATCGGCGTGATGGTGCAAGTAGTGGTAAAAGCAGTGGTGCTTAAACTTTTTGGTTCGTGGGCCACATTTGCCTTTCAGAAACCCTTCGCTGGCCACAAGAATTAATAATAATGAATTTATGAAGGAAAACTTTGCTGTATCTTAACTATGTAAAGTAGTTTTGTAATTAAGTACTGTAAATAGTTATTATGTAATTGCAATTGTTGGTTCAATGACATCTTCAATAAAAATTCTCTTAAACGATAAAAGTATGGAGTTTTCTTTTTAAATGAAATTTGCTTGGCGGGCCACTCCGAGAGCCTTACGGGCTACATGTGGCCCGCGGTCACAGTTTGAGCACCACTGGGTGAAAGCGTCCGCTTTGCAATTAGCAAATTAGAATTCAACTCTGTTGTTGAGTCTACCTAAGACGTTTAAATTAATATTCACAAATATTGTTCTTGAGGTTCCATAAAAAAGGCATTGTTACGAATAAAACAAAAAAAAAACTGTGCAAAATATGCTTACACTGGATCAAAAAATCATCGTAATTAAAAAGCATAACACATCCATGACATTTCAGTTACCATTAATAGAATGTTTGAGCACTATACGGTACTTAATGAACTGAATTGTTTAGTACTTTAAAAATTGTGCGATTCTATTGAAGACTGAAGAAATAATGTTTGAGTTTTCGGGTAAAAAGAAAAAATTAAATTAAAAATAGTTATGTGACGTAATTGAAACAATCTATGACAAAAAAATATAACCAACAGTGACGTCACACGTAGCCATATCAAACGCTTTCCACAGTTGTTTCGCTGCTTAGACTGTCAAGGCTGAGTCGACTGGTGAAATTGGCGTGATGGAGGCTCATCATCTCGTCTTTCGCCGGCTTATGATACGTTTTCGCGAGGTTGTGTCCATGGTTATGGTGGGCGAGCTGGGCCAACCTTCGCCTCTTTTCCTCATAAGTCACCTTTGGTCCTCGGCAGCAAACAGCATATTGGAAACGTTCCCAGCCCAAAGTGTAAAATTCTGCAAAACTGAGTAAGCAAGACACTGCCCCTGAAATTAAATCAAAATGTAACTTTTAAGAAAAAGAAGAATTTGCATTCGCGTAATATTCATTAATCACTCTATATTAGATTAATTTCCCGGTTGTTAACCGATGTAGCAAGTGATTTTTAAACAATTGAGAAAATTAATTCAGTTTTGTCCCCAAAATTTGCTTAATACTCCTGATTGTCACCCCAAATTGCGTGGGAGTTCCAAAAAAGAAAGCCATAAGTTAAAATATAAAAATTTTCTCTTCCCAAAATTTTTGTCCGGATACCCATTGGTTTGAGCAAAAGTAGGTTACTAAAAAAAAGATCCAGATTTTACTTTTGTTTGGTTGTCGACTAATGTTCGATAAACAACTTTCGCGACACAGTTAAGACTTTACTCTACTTGAGAGGTTGTGAATTTAGACCAATATTTTATGATAGAATTCAAAGGGTAGCTGATCTGCAATTGAGGGCTATGAGTTTAAATCTTACACAAATCGCATATCTTTAATGGCACGCCGGTAATAATTATTTCTCCTTTACATATTATCGAATAGCTAGTCTTTGTGCTGCCGGCAGTGACGTCATTATAGCGTCCGTGAAACTCCGGAGGGACTCGGAAAAGTCACTTCAAACAAAAAACAGGATAGCTTTAGAAACCATCAGTTTTTTTACAGACGAGCCAGGTATTGTGTGATCTTCTAAAATAGCACCATCCGGGGCAGACGGCCTCCCCTCAGGCAATCATTGTTTTTGGCTACGGAAAAACCCTACGGGTATTCAGAACAATTTAACTTTAAGCCGGTTTTGTTTTCCTATGTTTATACTTTACGTTGTTGCGTATTTCTGCCACAAATACGTAAGTGACCAAACAGAAAAAGTTCCCGTAAAGTGTCTTTCCAAGAAAGCTGCAGCAAAACCATTCGAAGATCAAAATCGCGACCATGGGTACAACTGCGGATGGTAAAAGACTTGAAGCCTAATCCTTTTTCCCTTATTTCTTAAAGCCATAAACTTTTGTTTTTGAGATACCTGATAATTATGACGGGAAAATCAAGTAATGACTTTTTTTTCAGACACCAAGTTATCCCTTCTTACAAAAACGCTGAATGCTTGCCTGATCGCGCGCTGCCAATTACTATCATGTAACGTCAAGATTCTTACCAAGGCAAAACATTAAATACATCAAGCAGGTTTTTTCCAAAGGTCTAGACACATAGCAGTCGACGGTTTTAACGCAAGGCCATCGGGTGCATTCATACAATTCTGGGACGTAAAAACCGTACAAAAAGTATTGTCCCACGAGGAATCCAGCCTAAAACAAACACATAGAAGTGAAATCATAAACAATTATTTCAAATAACTACCGGATAAGTCTACTAAGTTTGGAAAATGACTCGATCTATAAACCGAAATCAAAAGGCATTGGAAGCATTGCAATAGCCTAACGGTCTAACCGTTTGCTAACAAGTAGGTACGTCATGCGTCCGCTGCAGTGAAAACAAATAGGAATTAAAAAAATTATTAATAGTTGTCCAAATGTGAATGGCATTTTATATAACGTGCTTTAATGCAGGGAAATCAACGAGCAAGCTACGGGCAAAACTAAAGATGACCAGTTTGCATGAGTCGGAGAGCATTGGGCATGTTGATACACTACAGGTTAACATAAAATATTGAAGACAGATCAAAAGATGACCTCACGTTGTTCGTCTAACTACGTGACGTAATGATTGCCTCACAATTGGTTATCAAGAGTGATTTGAGAGCAAAACAAATCTAATGGTCTGTGACTAGTCATTACTATTAACTTCACCCAAAAATTTGGTAGCACCATAGCTCTCAACGTTTAAACTATCCTGCCTAGTTTTAAGTGATGCACAGAGCGTACCTATACCGGTAACTAGTAATTCTGCTGAAAAACTGAACTGTTTTACAGCAACTACAATAGTTTCTAAAACTTATTTAAACTAGGCCTGAACAACTAATCTAATACAGTGTATTTTGTTTTTTAGTTTTACGTTTCTTCTGGCAATTTAGCAGGCGACTAATTTTATAAGCCTACTGACGATAATTTTCTTTCATCAGTAACATTTTTTTTATTAGTAGGTCCATAAACAAAGTGTCGAAACGTTTTAGATCAGAGGTTCCCAAACTGGGGTCCGCGGACCCCTGGATGTCCGTGACTACCTCACAGGGGGGTCCGTGGCTTCGTCCCGATAAGTCAATCAATCAACGGTTGTCTCGATTTGCAAAATGTCCCGGAAAGTTACTTCAGTGAAATTATGAAAAGTAACTCTAGCCTGACGATGAATCGGACCGCGAGTGACACAATCGCGGCAGTAATACAAGTGCTAATCTTGTTTTTAGAGGACAGCTTCATTTCCGTTTGTGTACGTATTTTAATAAATATTATTGGAAATGAGTCGGGTGACAAAAGTAATGTCACATATAATTGGTGTCCGCAAAAAAGCAGATTTGCAAAAAGGGGCCCGCAAAGCAGCAGATTCACAAAAAAAAGGGTCCGCAAAGAAAAAAGTGTAGGAACCTCTGTTTTAGATCTCTCTTTTCTTCTGGTTCGCAGTATTTCTTTTTATCGGTTCAGCTTCGGTTCAGGTTCAACGCTTTATAAGAATTGCGGTTTAGGTTCGGTTCGGGTCCATCAATGTTAAAGTTTAAAGCTAAGATTAGGCTTGAGTTCAAATCTTAAAGGTTTGGATTTTGTTTCGGTTCGGTTTTGGTTCAAGGATGAAAATAATTTAAAACTGGTTTTTGGCTGAATAATTTTTTTACTCCTATTTTATGGCATGTTTCAACGGTTCTTGTTTTCGATACATTTCTTGTTCGCGCCTTGTGTTTGTAAACGAGTTTTTGCTATGAATTTAATTGGCCGGAAAAATAAAGAAACCAAACACAACTGAAGTTTGACAGGGATGACAACCGCCAAAGGTAGGATAATAATCAATTGTCTCCCAACGCTGTGGTTTCAAATATATAGCAATATTTTTTAATAGTTTTATCCAAAGTACAGAAAATTTGTAAATACGAAATTAATTAGACCTGCAAATCAGAAGTTGTTATATAGGCTTCGATAAAAAAACGTATTATCTTATATATAGAATTGAGAGAACAAAGAAGGGTAAAATCAGGCAACATAAATGGACTCGTTCCGGTTTGGGTAGTAAGTTAATTACCCTTATTTTTCTTAAGATTTAAAAGAAGCGAATAAGGATAAATAACGAAGAAAATCCTTAAGAAAAAATTTCGATTTTGTTTTGCTTTAAGGCATTTACATAAAACAAAATTTTGGTAACATTTTTTTTCAAAATCGTTCTTTTCGATATCAGGCAAAGTTCACATCAATGTCCAAACAACTACATATTCATTTTGGGTGGCCAGTTTTCTGAATGGACCTGCGGAATCAGCGGAACGGTCTAAATAATAATTGTCAGGTTTAAGTTTGCGTTTAGCAAAATTTATTTTTATTGATTTAGTTCCGTTCAGGTTCAATGCTTTATAAAAATTGTTGTTCAGGTTTGGTTCGGGTTTATCAGAGCCAAATCTTAGTGGTTCGGGTTCAGGAAAAATAAACGGTTATTATCGCTTTTTGGTTTTGGTTCAGGTTCAGTCAGATGTCCTACCTAAAGTTGGCTTAACCTGATATCGCCTTCTATAATTGGTTAGAACAAATCAAGAAAAATAATGATAGGTTGTAATTGCATAATTCATTGACAACATCATTGTTACGTCTTTCAAAGACAAAATACCTTCGCCTTCAGTTCTTAGTATAGCATGCTCGATGGAATGGCAGGTATTAAAATAAGGGGTGATTTTAGTCTAACCTGACGTTGCTTGGAGTGCACTTAATATCAATAATAATATCATGGTTTTTAGAAAGAAGACAAAAGCATGCAAACTGTCAAAGAATGTTAGTCTATCATTATCAAAAACGATAAAGAATGAATTCAGGTAAATAAGGTCTTCAAAAAAATTTTTTGCCGAATTTTGGAAACAAAAGTTGGGAAATACGGCCTTCCTCAACCACAAAGATCGCCATTACTCATGACTGTTTGTATAAAGCAGCACTTACCTCCAGCAAGGTGCGCATAAAGACATGCCACCAGTAAGCACGATACAACTGGGGATTTCTCAACGCATCTTTCATTTCCTTTCTAGCTCTCGCTTCATCTACTGGGTTCGTTGGCTGAATGAAATCGATTTGGCGACCATGTCGGTCGTACACAGGAAATCCGCTTCGTGACCTAAAAACGTAGTAGAATGAATAAAAATTTCACAATTATTGCGTGACTACTCAAATTTGGGTCTTGAGTACTAGTGTTATTCGAGAGGGATAGCGTTGTGCCATGCTCTCCTTTGGCTCTGATTACAGAGTGCAAATAATAATCTCAATTCGGGTTTGATAAAAAGATGAGCCTGATTGGTCTTTATGGTCCCCCTACTATCCTCTCAAAAATTAGTAGTGGCAAATGCTTCCAGAGCGCGAGATATGGCGTCAATTAATATTATTGGCGTACAGCTAGCATTGCCCAAGATCTGTTCACATTGCTTTTAACAAAAGATGAAGACTTTTTTGAGGAGTTACCTTCTTAAAAGCAAATGTTGAGCAGTTTTTTGCACAAGGCACAGTTATCTCGAAACTGCATTTTACAAAAATCTAGTCACCAAAATAATGCCGGGTTTAAAAATACTGCTGAAACTTTTTTCTACCCTACTACTCAAGATGGACAATTTTATGCAAAAAAAATTAACAACCGCTGACTTAAATAATTAAATATATTTGGTTAAAATCTTACTGTTCGCTCCATCCCCACCATCGTCTTGAATTATTGCTTGGCGGATCAGAAAATTGGCGTTTTTCCAGAAACTCTTTTTCTTCATCGGCTGAAAGTTTAGGATATTTTGAAGGTGTTGAGTTTTTTTCTTTTCCATTTTTTTCACTTGCTCTATCCGATCGATTATCTCGCTTTGAATGCAGTCGTTTTACAACGTATAACTGCGGAGCTGTTGCATTCACAAACGGAGAAGACTCTGTCCTTTTCCGTTTTAGTTGATTGTAAGACGGAGGTGGACTCTGCCCGTTCTCATTATCTTCCTCATCAAGAGGAAACTTGGCATGGGCATGGTATATTTTATGTCCAGCATACACAAAAAACAAGATTCCAGGGGTAGACACGAATAATACCATCAAAGACCAAAAACGAATCTCAGAAATAGGTCGGAAAATATTGTAGCAGACATTTTTACAACCCGGAGTCAAAGTGTTACAGATGAATTGATGCTGAAAAGAAGGATACAGATGTCACATTAAAAATGCTTAAAAAACAAATCAAGAATTATACCAATGAATATGAAACTGCTCTGCTTTTGAAACTTTAATCTGCTCGTTTATTTGCCACTATACAATCATAAACTGCAAACTGCTTTCAAAAAGAATCATAACGAGACATGTTGTATGAATCAAACACAATGGCTTAATAAAAAATAAGAGGATTGCTGTCGATTTGCTTCGTCAAAAAGCGTGAGTTGTAACGGATGAGAAGATTCTCACCAAAACAAGTTTTTCCAGCGAAGGCCCACAAACTAGCCTCTTCTCACAGTTTCGGCACTGAAGCGCTATTTTCTTGCACAGATAAAAACGGCACATCATGTAATCTTTGCTGAGACTTCTTCGAACAGGTTGCCAAAAAATAACCGTTAGCCTACCGTGATCTATTCATTGCTCTAGTCCAGCTTTTAGACCCCTCTAGAACAGGGGTGGGCAAACTTTTTAGTTGGATGGTCGCATTGACCATCTAAGAGTGGTCGAGGCCCAGTGCTTATAATCTTGTACAGGTGCATGCAATGAAAGCCCACCCCTACTCTAGATGATATTACTAAACAGAAGATTTACCTGTTCATCTTCATAGACGTGGTCCCCTATTCTTGCAACTACAACAATTCGAAAAATAAACATCATTACGATCCATAGTTTTCCAGGAAAGGTGGAATGTATCCTGACTTGATCCAGTAGTGAATGCAAAATATGCCACGCCATTGCTCAGTCTCCCAAAATATATCCAGTTACCCACAAACTACACTTTTCTCTAAAAATCTTAAAGTATTAATAATTACATTATTTCATATGCTACAAGCATAGGCATAACCAAGGGGGAGGGCACAAGGATCATGACCCACAAACTTGTTGAATTGGATCAAGGAATGAAAGCATTTTAAGCAGAAAATAGGAAAGTCATCACATTCAAAAAGTTGATCTAAAAACGATCTTCACTTTTACTTTGGGCTAAAAACAGTTATCTTCAATGAGTTTCAAATTTTTTCCTTCCACCACCAAAATTTGATCCTATTTATGTCACTGGCTACAAGAACAACATCTTGATTGAAAGGTTGAATAGATTATGATTATGTTTGTTACCGATAAAGACGGCTGACAGGTAATTGCCGCAACCCATAGAACGATGCTTTAATTAATTGATTTCCACCACAATAACAATTAGTAAACTAAACAAAGAACTGCTACCGAATCACGATTCAAGATCAAGAGCCAGAAAATCAATAATCGGAAATAAAAAGGTCGCAATGCTGATCCACTTTAAGGTTTAGCTCGGGTTTGCCTCAATATATTGACAAAAATAGTACAAGTGCAGTTGTTTGTGGAAGTGATTTGGTGAAACCTTAATTATTCAAAAATTGCCTCAAAAATTTGCTTTTTTCTAAGGATGTTGCATGGAAAGCACTTGATTCTTGTTGGAAAAACTCTTTTTTCTAAGCTTTTGTGTAAGAAGCAATATTTATTTATTTCTGTTTGCCTTAAAGACATCAAATTTCAAACTATTTGAAAAAAATTACCACGTATTTTCTCTGACTTGACTTTTTAGGGAAGAATTAAGCCCCGGCCGTGTGCATCCTCACTAATCTGCACTCCAGTTCCAGTGCATCCCTAAGTCTCTCCAATTGTTTTTACAAATTTGTAAAGTGTTCTTTGAAAAAGTTTTCACCGCAGTGGATGGGACTCTTTATTTATTGCCGGTTTTAGCTCACAGGCGTTTTATATTCCTTTAATCTATTACTCGGAAGTACTGTCACTTCTGAATAACTGCCTTATCTGGAAAATGTCGCGTTTTGAAATAACAAGCGTCTTATTTTATGCTTGTCTTAATTTTTTCTGACCCCATTGATTACGAATCACTTCAAACTAACTGCAGATAATTTTTATTATTAGAGCTTTGATCTTTGGTAAGAGATCATTTTATAAAGTTGGAGTCCATTGTGCGAATATTTTTTTAGTATACGATTACGACAAAACAATAAAAAGCTAAGTTCTAGCAAGTTGAAATTCGAGCTAATCTTTCGACCTGATGAACTATTGTTGAGCAATTGAGAAAGAGTCACAGTCTCGTCCTTCGATTCTCCTTGACACCTTAATCCACCCTAGAGTCGTAGTTCGTTTGTTTGTTTGTTATACTACAATATGATTCTCAAACCAACGTCAATACGTTTTCATGACCAAGTTAGTTGGCCACCATATGATCGAACGGGCATAAAAAAATAACAAAATTGAACCACATTAAGCATTCCTAAACGTATCAAACTTTGAAGCCTGCATTGAGTAAAAAACTGGAAAAAACTTTTCTGCTTGTAACATGTCGTACACCTGAGCCATAACCATCACCTCTTCCAAAGCAATTTCTCAGAAAAATTACTTCTAAAAAAAATTTAAATTTTGCTACTGAATTGAGCCATCTATTCAGGGCTATCGCGCAAGAAACAAAAATAGGTATATAGGTTTGACCCGCCAATATAATCTAGCGCGAGTCAATAGTCCCAGTTTGAACTAGAGCGGGAAATGTTGGTTTGAAGCTTTGTGAGCAGTTGCGGTGGAACTCGCTATTTCTGACAAAAATTCATATTTAAATTGGGCGTTTGATCGCGTTCAGCTAATCCCTTAAAATTTTCTCTTACAATTTATCACCTGATATTTTGTATTGATGTTGATTCTTTTTGTAGAACATTTTGCTATTTTAATAAATATTTTATGCTGCAGCTATCAATTACATGGCTCATCAGAATTTTCCTCAACAAACAATCCATCCCTGATGCTCAATCTTTAAATAATCAAAAAGCTTCAAGCTATGCTCTCTGGATCAGTCTGTGTTAGTGAATATTCACTGTACCACTGAAATAAATGATTGACTTCGCGCAATATCCATTGAGTTGAAAATGGCATTTTCAACACTTGTTAATCAAACAAATCTACGAAGAAGAATCTTGTGCTTTGAAGTTTATGCGTGGGATTCAAATTTGTTCCCTTGCACCAATCAAAATGGTATGTATTGTTAGACTATTGGAAGTTGTGAACTCGAAGACTTCATGCAATTATCGCAGTTTACAAATTCTCGTTTTGTCTTGCGTTCAGTGAATACAGTACTGTGGGCTCTTACTCGGGCAAATTAAGATAAATAGAAGTCAGAACGCTAAATTGAAACTTGGTCACATCAGTTCTTTAATACAATCGGTGCAGCCAAAACAGAAAAAAGAGAAGCTTTCGGCCCCAAATTTTGGATTTCCAACCGAATGAAGCATTGATAATATCAACATGATAAGCGAAAGCCAAAATTTACCCCCAATTTTTTCTTGTATAGCGCCAACTAAGTGCCGCTTCTTGTATTGACAACGAGGTCAAGCGAATTAGTTAAATTGTCGTTTATTGGCGACATGATTAAATGGCCATTTATTCAAACTTCACAATCACGCTATGTGCCCTTGAAAAAGGCGCATTGCAATAATTTTTCCGCTTGATAAATTCTTACAAGCAGTATATTGACCGAGAACAATAACAAGCAGTTCAACCAGGATGTTTGAACTTGGAAAGCCCGAAGTAAGTCTGGAAAGCTGTTCTATGCTAAGCACCTCTACTGCTATTCCACGAGTCTGTGTCAGGAAATATCTTATGAATAAATGAAGTGGTACCTAAATCAAAATGGAAAGCTGGGTTCGAGGGTTGGGGAAGAATTTATGAGATAATTGCCACTGTAAATGTCCTGAATTTATTTTTAGTAAAAGCATGTGACTAATAGATCAATTTGCTCTTCAAACTAATTTTCAAATATTGTTTCCCGGAAGAGTGCATTTCTGACGGCGGAGTTTATTCCTGATTGTCAAAATCTTGAAACTGAATAATTTAAACATATCGAACAGCTGTTTCTAACATGTCCTTGCTTTTCAATCTGAAAGTCAAACAAACTTTAAATCTATAGAAATTACAAAGATTTTGATTATTAAATACTTATATATCTTTTATAATACTTGGTACTTTGATCTGTCACTTTGATCCACCTTAGCTTTCAGAAACTTTCTTTTATTGTCGATCGTTTAAGAAAAACAAAAATATTACTGAAGTTCTTAAAACAGATTAGCCCAAACCAAATAGTGAAGAATGAATGAAAAACATCGTAACTACAGGGGGTGGGACAACAGCCAAAGAGACTCTACAACTGGGAGTCAACTGAGTGGAATTAATATTTCCTTTATGTTCGATACTTATTGTCAAGAAAGCAGCGAAGTGAAGTCTTTTTGTGCAGACGCAGTACAGGCCCCTGCAGTGCATATATGTCGTACATGGTATACAATGTGATTTTGAAGAGTGGCGCCAGTCTTTGTCGCAGGTTAGCAATCAAATTCTACTAGCTATGCTTGTATATTTGTCTAACCCATATGGACCACATAATGTGTGGGGCAAAGCAATCGCATTACTTTTGTCGAAATCCCAAGGTTGACACTCGAACATCTAGGATTCACTTATCAACAAACTTAGGTATAAAGCTTGAATAGCGAGGCGTTTGAATAGCTGACCACGGCTTATCTTTTCTGAATACACTGCACCGCGGGATTTTTGAAGCTTTATTTCATCTTTTCATATCTTTTAGAATTTTGAGATCCGTCAAATGCTTTTAATTTTACAAAATAAATACAACATTAAATCCTCCTTGAGAGAACTGAGTTCTTGAAATACAATGACATTCTTTCTATTCGCCACAACTAAAGCTGTTGCTAAACGAAGCTCTACCACGAATCTGCCTAATTTTCCCAAGAGATTTCTCATCTAGATACTTCTATAAATTAAATAATTGTGGCATTTACATTCTTGTTGCATTTAACACTCTTGTTAACAATGACGGACCGTATGAGTAAAAGCCGTCATTTTTAATTTAGTAAGTGTTGTATAACGAGCATAATGAACTTTTTGTTGTAAATTTGGTTGATGATTTTATTGGATATCGACCATTTGTTAGAGAAATTTTGTCTTTTTTCCGAAAAAAATACGGACGTATCGTTTTCATTTTATTTAAATTTAGCTTCTTGCCTTGATTGGATCCAAGAAATCAGGGTGGAGGCCACAACCTCTTTGCCTCCCCTTTGGTTATGCTTATAACCCTTGGCTACGCGGTAACCAGTACATTACTGAATTCTGGTAAAGGCTGCTTCGATCTTTACATAAGCTTTTGTTCGCCTATTCTCTAGTTCGAATGAGAGTAATCTAAGTTCTGTCCCTCTTGCAACCTTGCAAATTTTTTAGTCCTGTCCAACAATATCTTGGTTTGTTCTTTCAAACAAGCAAATCGTTGGGTAGTAAGAGTACTTTCAGCCCAGCAAACAAATAAAAAATACTCTAACGCGCGCTTTTAAAAGTGCAAGTACAAAGCGACCAAAGGTTCCATTTCCCCTTTTTGCGCTTACTTCACACAGCAGCTTCTGCAATGAAAACCTCATAAATCATAAGGCCTTCAATAATTTTCCTAAAAAACTCTTTCCAAGTTGTACGTCAGTTAATAAGATACTGATAAGAGTTATTATTTCTGTGTATTATTATCTGTCATAACAGTTAAAGCAGGTAGAACAAAACCTTTACAGAGTTGTTGAAATAATAATAAAAGCTATAAGTCACCGGCCGTGGGAAATAACAACAAATATTGTTTGAGGTCGATCTCTCTTGGCGTTGAAAATTTTTGAATGCGCAAGTGATATGACTGGTTTTTGCACAAAACAACATCTACTTAGTCAAACAAAGAGAGGTAAAATAAAGAGAAGTTGAAAGATGTAGGTGAGTCGACAATCTTTTGGAAAGTGGAGAAATGCACTTAGCTCAAACCTCATAAAAATACAACTACAGCAGACCGAATACCACTGGCTGTAATAATGCCAGTCAAAGGCTGCTATAAGGCCAGTTAATTGTAAAGAATAGCGAATCCAATCAGAAGAGCAAACACCCAAAAAATATTAATTAACATCACAGTCACCTGGTCGGCATTGACAAAATGCATCAATAAATCAAGTTTTCAACTACATGCGTAAAAAAGGTTCAAAGAATTTATTTACATGGTTATTTATTCATTCTTTTTACTCTAGATCGCCAGGCAGTAAAAAAGATTACATTAAAAACGGAGTAGTGAACCAAGAAAAGGAATGCGATCAAATTGACTTCAAATCAATCAGTAATTTAAAAAGTTCAATACTTATTACAACAACAATGATTAGTAAGAGTTACTCGTAGTAGCTATATTTGTATCTTCCGACTATAACCACCTATGCTGATATAACCATTTTTGTACGGCATAGGTTTTGATGGTTACAAAGCGCAATGGAACATCAATTCCATTGCAAACTTGTTCGTAAAGCAAATTAAATTTACTGACAAGACTATTCTCGTCAAAACAAAACGATTGCCACACGGACCAGATTTGCCACGGGGCACTTGTGGCAAATGGCACGGAACCCGCTCTTTCAGGTTCAAGCGATTTGCAAACTTTTCTGAACTGTAGCATCTTTAGTTTAATTCTTTCCGATTATTGTACAAGGTTTCGTCAGGTCTATTTATTGCTTGCGATTTGTATTCACTCTTACCTTAATTGATAACGCACTTAAACGAGAAAATTGCAGAAAGTGTGTGCTCTTGCAAGTCCTGTAAAGGACACCTTTTTACAAAAAACTTCAAATTTATGTCAAAGGTCTCTAAAAGTTTTTGCTTCACTATTACAGAATTCCGATTTTTGTTTTCATATAAGCGGTTTGGCTAATCAGCTCAGTACTCAATAGCTCTTTTTATGGCGTTAATGATGCACAGAAATACTGATGTAATAAAATGCAGGTTATGTTATTTATGTTATTCACTAAGTGAACCCACATTCATTGTACAACCTCTCATCTGAAAACGATAAAATTGACACGACGAAGCTTTTGTTTTTTGCTCTATATTTGTTTAATCCTTAGCGGTTAAGAAACCTAAACTTGTGTAATTAGGTTAGATTCACGTTGACGCAACATGGGTCTGGCCTAGATTCACAATATTTGTGGAAGTATCAGATTGCTAAGGCGTTATTTTGCAACAGTTGTAAATGGCTTTGGTTTTCTTCACTATTCGATTACTGATCCTAACAATTACTGTATTAAAAAAATACGGTAATTATCTTTTTCTAATTTTGACATCTCATTATCCTCAATTGGTCATTGTTCAACTTTCTAATTTTTCAGATTGAAACCTTTTGATTTGAAGCAGCCAATTATCCAGGTAGTAACAATATATAGGCCAATTGACACATTGTTATTATGTTCACTGTTGTGTTTTTATTGTTTTAAACACAAAACGACATGTAAGTGGAGATTTACAGAATACAACGTTGACTGATTTCATTTATTCACTTCTGATCTGAGCCTTTGTCCAATCGACTAGAATCCAACGTTGCCTTAGTGCTAGAAAAGATTTAAAAAATGGTATTTGCAGATCTACATGGCGCTGAACAGTTGAGGTGATGCGAAGGATAACATACACAGCGTTTTTTCAATCATGATTCAAAATATGTTTGGCATCGTGCCAAAAAACGTTGTAGCTGAACTGTGCCAGAAAACTGCGTGGTATGCGATTGAATTGTCAATCTCTTACGGTAATCGTACGCAGCGCGGCTGAGCGCTTGCTTGAAAATGACGTTCTTATGGCGACCAGTAAGCAGTGCTTCCACCAGTTTTTTTCTATTTCCTCGACTTGAGGAAATTTTTTCTTCCAATTTTTTTCACGTGTTTGAAAGCAAATTTTCCTGGTTTTGAAAACAAATTTCTTCCCTAATTTTTTCACGTATCTTTCTCCTAAAAATCTAAAAATAAACCTTTCTTTTTGTTTTTTTTTAAAAAAGTTGTGTGACATCTAAAATTCAGATGTTTAGCTCCAATCACCGAACGGCGACCGCGAGAAATTGCTTCAAAAAAGAGCTGTGACAGTGGAGATTGCTGTTGAGCCATTAAGGATATTAAGAAAAGAACAGCAGAAGTGCCCGGACTCAGCATCCCAGCATAGTGTTCAGTTTTTAAGAAAGCTTTGTGCAAGCCGTGCTATAGTTGATAAAGCTGGCTGATCATGAGAGCCGCACTGTACATTCATATACCGGTATGGAGCAGAAAATGAAGCAACTCCTCCAACAGACTTACTGATTTCATGCCCCACCCTATTACAAGATCTACAAAACTACCCCAGTGGCGTAGCCAGAGGTAAATTTTGTTTTTTTTTCGGAGGGTGTCAAAAATATAACATCCTATGGATTACCTTTTTTTAATGTATAAAAATGCACAACAATTTTTGGTTTAAAAAAGAGGTGAAAACTCTGTTTTGAAATTAAATTTTTGAACACGACCATTTTCGGCCCACAATGCCTTGATATCTCGATTGGATTAAAAAACTTGCGGGGAGTCAAGACCCCTGAAATCGCCTAGTTACGTCTTTGTGTAGACTAACAAACGGAGACCGGTCTTCTCTCCAACGTGTGAGTGTGGCGAAGAACAGCAAACTACACATCATGTCATCTCGGAGTATTCTATCCACAAAGCATAAAACGGAGTACATGGTCTGGAAATATTGGATATAGTTTCTGAAGTTTGGCTGTATGTACCGCCTGCCCAGTGATTTCATTCGAATAAGATTGATAATAAAAGCAATAGCAGTCATAACCGCGCAATTAACGCACTTATCAAAAGACTGCCATCAGAAATGGAAAGCAAAATAACTCGACACATCAGTATGATGAAAATATTCAAATTAAAACTGAAATAAACTCCATTATGAACGTAAAAAAGAACTAAGCGTAGCGAAGATGCTTATAATCTTTCTTTCCTGTAAAAGTGTGAAAAGCCTGAAATATAAAGCTAGGAGTTTTTTATTGACCAGAATTTCTTTATTTATTCATGACAAACCGGAATTTTTAGTCTTTTATCAATTTTTTTGTCTGTAAGTTTCATATATTTTCTAGCACAGTTTTATATTTCCTACTGATTTCCTCATTTAGATCATTTTCTCCCACAAAATGAAAAAATTTTCTCAAAGTGGAACCCCTACCTGTAAGGCCCAGAATATGATATCACGAAAAAAAGAAAATTTTTGCATTTTAGGCAAAAATATAGCAGAAAGTAATATTTAGTAAGAATTTTAAGAAAATGCAGCTTTCTCCTTTTCAGTGGGGAGAAAGAGAAAATACTCCCTTTGGGTATTAAGAGGTTTATTTTTCTTATTAACGGTTTTTTTGATTTCTAAATTTGATTTAGATCTATGTCAATGCTTTGACAAATATGACAAAGTCAATTGTACCATAAAAACCCGAGGTACATTTCTTTGTAATTTGTTTCTTTATTTTGCTTGATTGCTATCGTGCAAAATAAATAGATAAATAAATAAAATGAGAAATTTTAAAAATGATAAATTTTTGGTAAACCACAGCAATTTAGCAACTCTTTGTTTCGATTAAAAGAAGTGATATCAAAAAACTTTTAATCAACGAATGCAATTAAACCGAAAAAAAAATGTCTTCGGAAAACAAAATTTATTACGATCGGACACGTATGTTGCACTATGCCATACGTCGTGCAAACTTGCGTTTAAGCATGATTGTGATGCAAACTCCGTGGCTAATCAGAAATAACATTTTTAAGTATTTCGAAATGACCTGCCGCTAAAACCTTTACTAATAAGGCTGTAATTTTTTTACGATTTAAATTCTCTTTTGTATGGGTGCCCTAAATTGACCTAAAAAATTTTAGAAAAGCACCGCTGAGTAAAGCGACAAAAATTGGAGAAATACAAGCATAAAATGGGGTAGGGGCACCCCCGAGGTCTCCGTCTCAGTCACGGCACCGAACACCGGTGTCATTATTTGCCTAGGACTATACCCAAAGTTGTAGTAAGGGAAAAAATTACCGGAACCAAAGAAGCATTGTAGATAAGGACCATTGGCCATGCAGACAGATCAATGTTTTAAAAAATCTCTCAAAATTATGAAAACACATTTAACGCAGGCTCGCAAATATCTAGAGAAACCCGCCAGGCAATAATTGCTCCTTTGAAACGATCAAAATTATGTAGTTTACAATTATTCCTGTTGCTCTCAAATTGGTCTGTAAGTAATGCCGGTACAGCCTACTAAACCAAGTAATTTTAAACCTTTGCATCCTCTCATAATGCCGACAAAAATCCTTGTCCCCATTGATACTCGAAGAACTTTTTTTGGAAAATACTGCTTTCAAAGTGTTCAATTTCACACTTTTTCTGTCCAAAAACAACATGAAAATCTTTTTCTCTATTTTTTTTGTAAATCAATTTTTTCAAAGCTTTTCAATCAACTTCAAATTTGACAGTTTTAGTGCCACTGGTACCAAAGAGAGACAATAGCCCTGTGGCCCTACAACCTATTTAAGGAATATCCCACTTCCACACAAGGGAGCGCCCCCCAGTTTAATAACCTTTCGGCAAACCAGTGTCTTCTGTTTTTATTTTTGTGTCATTGTTTTTGTGCCTACAAAAAAAAGACAGTTTTTACGCATATACGATAACTGATGGGGTCCTTGCCACCAGGAGGCGCTCGAGCATCAGCGCGGCAGCTTGTTTTCTGTTGGGGTAATTGCTTGCTAAAGAAGGTTGGCAAGATTTGTCAACGAAATTCGAGTGACTATTTTATAATAAGGTTGGCACCTCCAAGAAATTGCCGCCCAGCGAGCAGCATGATAATGCGTTACAGTAAACAGTAAACACGTTACAGTAAACTAAATGTGTTTTGAATGGTAAAGCTTGCCGAAAACCCGTTGGTATTTGTAGGATTAGTTTGTAGATCAACCGTTCGTCAATCTTATACGCAGTTTATATGTAAGGATACTATGCGTGAATGCTGAGACAAATGAATACAGAGACAAAAAAGAATTCTGAAATTTTCCAATTTTTCGACAACCTTTCATATCATGATTGTGATCAAAATGGTAATCTGGTAAACTCTGGTAATCTGGTAAATGGCCATATGGTAATCTTGGGGGTTTGATTTTCTATGTTTTAGTTAATTTTTTTTATTGTCCAGCAATTTGTGTAAATCATTTATCTTTAAAGATCGTCGTGATACTTACACTCTACTTATGGAGCTCGAAAATTAACACAAAGTTGACTACTTGGTTGATGGTTTGACCACTTGATTGAGAGTTTGAAATGATTTTTAATAAGAGTATCGAAAATAATCCGAAAAGTTTGTAAGTGTAGTTAACGTACTGGCCACTTTACTGGCGTGATTATGTATTCGCAGAGTTGTTGTTTGCGTTTTGCCCAGAAAATTTGTCCGCTTGGCTGTATTGTAGTGGTTGGTTAGAGCGTCTGCTTTGCGGTTGGTAGACTTGGGTTCATTTCCCTTGTCGAGTCTTACCGAACGCTTTGAAAAAGTGTACACAGATCTCCTGCTTGGGACTCAGGAACAGGGTTAATGTGAACAATGAAATACAAATCGAGAAAAATTTACTCAGCCGTGTTAAAAATGTGTCTTACGCTAACAAAGCATTGTAGTTTCAAAAGTGCCAAAAAGAGCCAAAAGTGCCCAAAAGAGCACTGTGAGTGTAAGCGCCCTCTACCTTCATAGCAATAGTATTATGATGTTGCAGTCTGGCGGTGTAGTGGTGTCTTTTTATGTTAGCAAATGAGAACACTGCATTCCTAAGAAACATAACAAACTGCAATTTCATTATAAGAAATAGTATAATTTAATTTAGACATTCTATTAATGCTTTATTTTCTGTTTTTATTTTCGTGTTCTTGTCTTTGCATCTACAATAAAAAAAAAGATGATATCTAGAACACACTCACACACACTTACTTTTTTGTTGAAAGATAGACCTTCTCTTATTATAAGTTTTTGTGAATTTTGTAACTACTTACTGCTCAGTTTTATGCAGATTAATGAGTCATTTTGAGAAGACACCGAAATGAGATATTTTGGTTTCGTCCTCAGGTCATTGATGCTCACTGCATTGTTTTTAAATGACCAAGAAAACTCATACTCATGTGTCATCCTCCGCGTTACTTTTATTACTGAGGGCCAAATAGATCTGTGGATATCATTTTTAAAGATTTAGGGCAGGACTCAAAAAGGGAATCAAACCTAGTTATACTGACGGCAAACAGGAAGCTCCAATCTAGTGGTTCCCAACCTTTTAGTAGTCTGGCACCCCCTTAATAAAATTATTGGTCCTGTGGGCTCCTACTTAAATTTTGTTTGAAACTCTAGCATTGATTCTGTTGCTACTGCTCAGTGATTTTCAACGCTTTTTTCTAAGTTCTTTCTCAATACATCGGGCTCAGTCGTTTCCTGCCAACTGCAAGTTTCAAGATGAAGACTTTTTTCGAGATCGATATTTTTGAAGTCTCAAATGACGTATTTGCATTTCAAATCAAAAACGAACACATTTTTGCGTTTTATTTTTTCGAAAATCATGTACAGGGTGTCCATGAATTAAGCCTATTAAGGCAACGATCTTTTTGTCATTAACTTAAAATAAAGAAGCGCGAAAAATGTATTGCTATTTATGATTAGATAGATTAAGGCAAAAGCTTTCTAAACATGTATAATTTATTCAATATAGCTTCCTTTGTTTTTAACTACTGCCTTCAATTTGTCTGTGAACGAGGCACATGCGGCACGGAGCTTTTCCTAAGGGATATCGGCCCACGGTTGGCTGAGGAGTGGAACAGACCTTTTTCTCCAAGATGGACCAGATGGAGTGGTCCAAGGGGTTCAAATCTGGGCTCCTTGCTGGCCAGTTTTCCTTATGAAAGAGGGGATTTCCCTCTGAATCCAAGATTGTGTTAACTTGGAGCCATGAGAGAGAGTGCAGAATCCTGTTAAAGGGTCCATGGTTGGCCTTGGAAGTGCTGGTTCGCCCAAGGTGGCAAATAGCCCTCCAGAATGTCCGCAATGTACCGTTGGGAGTTCAATTTGATTCAGATGGGACAAAAAGAAGGAAGAATCTACCGGTTGCTGTGACAGCTGCCCAAACCATGATAGACTGGGTATTTTGACGTCTGGTGACAATCCTTCCTTCTGTGGTGGAATAGGAGGCCCCAACTCTATCATTTTGCTGGTTTACTACCTGTTGAATGTCGAATTTCTTTTCGTCTGTGAAAACCAGGTTGGGCAGCGTGCCTTCATCAATGCCCTTCAAAATTTTTTTGCATTTTTGGGCCCTTATTGCCATATGACGATCTGTCAGCTCATGACGATGCAGCATCTTAAAGGGTTTTCGTTCTAGATCGTCTCTCAACACTTGGTGAACGGTGGATTTGCTTAAACCAGCTGCTGCAGCCAATGTCCTTCAACTTCGGCGAGGATTTCGTCGCAGCTTTTACCTCGTGTTTTGGATGAGTTGAGGGGCGCGGATAGTTCCTTTTCTTCCTCGCCCTTCCCTATCGAGGGTATTGCCAGTCTCCTTAAACTTCTGAACAATTTTCCAAACTGTTGAACGATTCATTTTCAGCCGTTTTGCAATTTCAACATTAGTTTCACCAATTTTATGAAGCTTGATAACTGTTTTTCGATCTACAGCCATCGTAATACTAATTTTAGAAAAATTTCATATATCTGAAAAAAAGTACAGAGTTTAATTTTAAAATGGTAAAATATTTTATAAAAAAAAAGCAAATTTTAATGCACTTAATTTAACCGGAAAGTTGGTTGTCTTAATTCATGAACACTTTGTACAATCCCTCACTGTAACATGGGTTCCATATGCAAATCTACAACATAACTTAAAACATGGCTTTTTCGTCCAGTTCTTCTTTAAAACAAATTTCCTTCTACAAGTATGGGATGATAGAGGAACAACGTCTGGGCACATCTTCCTCTTCAACAACTAGACCGGCACTGCTCAAAACGCAGTGCTCCAGTCCCCTCTATGCACTGGCTGGCACGGACCCAGCCAATAAAATCAAAACAGCTGAGCAACGCAGTTTTACACATCGTTTGAATTCATTTGTTTCGTTTTAATTCATTTAGTGTGAATATCAACTACAGGTTTTAGCTTCTAAGCATGACATTTGTTGTGTGGCTGAAATCCTTAGCTAGAATTGTGTTATCAATATATATCTAATGTATAAAGCGCAAATTCTGTCTGTGTGTCTATTTTAACTCCTCTGAAACTGCTACAGGTACAAGCATCAAACTTGGCACGATTGATCACCACCCCGTGGTGAGTGTCATAAGGGTATTCGTGACGTCATGATCAAAAAAAATTTTTTTAGAATTTGCATTACTTAACAGAGGACAACCGCTTTTTGAAATTTTGAAATTTACCACATTTCAAAAATTGTATTTGTTTGGGATCTAAAATGACGTCACAATCAATGGTTTATTACACAATCTGTTTTTGTTCTTTCTCAAAAAGTACTGATCACAGAAACGCGATTAAACGTTCTTTTAGGAGATATTAATTAGGTGCTTTCGATAAAAATAACTTTATAGCAATCAATGCTTATTTGACAATGCTACAAGCACTTCAAGCCAGGGAGTCGAACCGTTTGATTTTTTTGGCTAAGGTTCGGTTTGGGGTTCAACAGCTGTTTCAAATTTCGGTTCAGCTCCGGTTAGGGTTCAGTTCAATTGAAACGCTCCGGTTAGGGTTCAGTTCAATTGAAACGCTCCGGTTTTGGTTTGCTCCAGTAAAAATGACCTCAAAACCGGTTTATAAAGTTCCGGTTCGGGTTTGCAGTATCATTAAAAAAATATTAAAAAGTGGCATAATGATAGCAACGCAATTTTGATAATGAAGGGCTAAAAGATATTTTTTTCCACACATTGACAGGCCAATACTGAAAAAAATACTTGTGCCAAAGCCAATTTTAGGATAATTGAATTGCTTTCATGTTTAGAAGCCGTGGTCTATATTTTGTCACCGTTTTACGCTGAAAACATTTTTTCAAACGAACTGCTTTATTTCTACTAGTATTAATCTTTGCATATTTGCCCTTAAATGCGACTTTGCACAGGCCTATCAAGCAGGGATTCTATTAAATTTCCATTAAATGTTTAAACATTCTGCTTAAACCAAGCATACCGATGCAATTGTGCGCACGAAGCCAGACTTTCGGTCCTTCGCCGAAACTCACTGTGGTGACTTCCACTTTTGGAAGCTACAGCATGCAATAGCCTAAACGTCTTGGTTGCTTCCACGTATGTCAGCCATGGCTCGGAAAAAGCTCAGCTTTCAGGTAAGTCAGTCACGGCAATCAGCGTGTTAACAAAATTACAAAGAACATGAAGAGTTATTAGCCTGC
The DNA here is from genome assembly GCA_963675345.1 of Trididemnum clinides. NCBI lineage: Eukaryota > Metazoa > Chordata > Ascidiacea > Aplousobranchia > Didemnidae > Trididemnum > Trididemnum clinides. The sequence continues at coordinate 25,441,191 of OY776290.1, read as the reverse complement.
GGTAAAAATTCCAGAAATGTACGGATTTGTTGCTAAAATAAAGAATTGCTACGTATCAGGAGTATATCCTCCAAAGGTTATTCCGACATGTTCGTTCGCAGTGGCAAAGAAAAAACTCTTTCTACGCTTACTTGAGTCGCTGGAACCGCCAATACTAATTGAGAAAGTTCATATAATTATAACTCTCGTTCCCAGTATCGAAAACATTTTTGTTTTTTCTCAGTCTGGGTTCGTTTGCAAAGGAGTTAAGCAGCACCATAATCGAATTGCTCTGCATTACGTTATTAGAAGTAGAAATCACTGCAGTGAAATCGATGTCGATGTTGCTGAGCTGCCTTCTCTCTTGCTTTAATCTGTATGTCTAAATCATCATCGACGCTTGAAGTTTCGGATCAATCTAGCTCTGTACCAAATAAATCGCTTGCTATCTCCTGTTGCAACAACTTTAAGTGGCCCCAAGTTTGTTGCAAATGGTGGGTAGCAACAATTTAATCAATTTCAGAAATAACTCTTTATACCTAGGGTCAAGATACAAAGACGCCAAAAATTTGTCATTTTTTAACAAATCTGTTTCTCTTTTTTCCATTGCAGATAACAGCAACTGCGCAAGTGGGGAAGACGCAGACGTTAATTTGGCAATTTTAAGTTTGCAGTTCAACCAAATGCCAAAGAAATCACCAAAAGTAAGTTGCTCGTATTGCAGCGACTTCGTTGCTATTTTAGCAGGCTCCAGTACTGGAACAAGCATAGAAAACGCATTCCAAGTAGTTGCTGGTAAATGCAAGTTTGAGTTGCTGGTTGCCATATCAAGGCAAAAATTCTTCAGAAGCAAAACACGATTAAGCATGTCGTATGTCGAATGCCACCTAATGGGACTGTCCAAGATTTGTTTTCTCAGTTTTAGCTTTTTCAAAAGCACGCAAACGGACAGGTTCCTAAGGTTTTTGCAGATGCATCGAGCCGAACTTATTAACATCGCGCAAAGAGGATTCTTTTTGAGCGTCTTCTACTGCCAACTGTTAGGTGTGAGCAGCACATCTGACACCTTTCCAGTTATTTTGCTTGAGCCGTGCTGGTGTGCGAAGAACTGAGGTGGCCGAGGAAAACTTCAACGTTTATGCCATTAATAGTACCCCTATCGTTTTCATCACTAAAGAGTTCTTCTGCGTCCCTCAGCCAGCTGCTACAACTGGGCTGCTCAACATTAGCAGCTCTTTCGGCAATATCCTCTTCAAAAAAGGGGCGCACACATTTTAGCATGTTGGCACCATTGTCGGATGTGAGGCTATAAATTTGATGGCTCTTAATTCCATATTGTTCAATGACTTTATTAAGAACAGTTTTTAAGTAAACACCAGTGTGATTCTCTTTTAGTTCTTTCATTGCTAAAGTTTCATTTGATTACTAATTGTATTTTTCCATCACTTATAAATTGCAAGTTCAGGCCGATTATGGATCGATCACGACACGTTGCTGCGTCAGCTTTTAAAGATGCAAGCTTACCTTTCACTTCCAGTTTTATGCAATAGCGGACATCATTTGCCTTTTCCCAATTTTCTCACGGAATTTTTCTACATTGACGGTAAATTTGGCTCGCATACCTTCAAGCATGGAGTTTAAAATTCTTCCTAACCTAGAGTCGTCCATTAGTTTGAAAGGGCGGCCGTTTGTTATGACTATTTCTAAACATACATTTTTCAGTGTCTTCTCGTTCATTTTTACTCCATTCGTTTTGAAAACACTTTATCTATGACGCATTGCTTGGTCTCACGGATTCACTTCTTCTGGGATTCGTTGGAGGAACTTGCACCGGCACGCTGTGGAAGAGCACTTAGTTTTTCATTATGGAACTCCTTAAACTCCTTGTCGCGAAATCGTTTCACATGTCGTTCCAAATTTGATGCAGGATTTCCTTTAGTAACGGCTTTGCATTTCCCCAACGTACAAGACGACTTATTTTCACTTTCAGAGTACTTGAAAATTTTTCTTATTTGGTTGAGGTTAGTACGCACCATTATAATCAAATTCAACTGGTCTTTATGCTATTTCCTATTAAACAACGCGCAGTGTTCTAAAAATAAAAAAGGCATAGCGTTATTCAGCTAAGCATAAAATTCGATTCACGAAGCATTCAAGTAAAATAAAATCAATTTATCATTATTATTAAGTTACTATCATTAGGCATCATTAACGTCTTCTTCTTTCTAGCTTTTTACATCTTGACTGACCAGTTCACTTCCTATTGTATACCGATACTAATTTTTTCCTTTAACCAAGTTTCTCGCGAAGCAATTTGCTTCTTTACTGATTCCTATTATGCATTTTAAGCGCTCCTCCTGGAATGCATGCAAAATAAATTCTGTTTTGTTCTCAACAGCATAACCTTTCTGGACTTGCCCAAAGCCCAACTAGCTGCAACTGCTTTAAATCACAGCCTACACAACCCACAAGTAACAGATTATGACATCATAGTAACCATTGCATCCTTTAATGCGATAAAATTCCGAACTTCATACCAAGCAAATTTTCCAAAAATGTTTAAGCATAAAAGATTATTTAACCATACATGGATTACCTATACTATTTTGATTTCAAACCAGTTGCTAAGTGATACGTGTGACGTCATGGAGCGAACAGCTTTTTTCAACCGGTTCGGGTTCAGTTAAGGTTCACAATTACTTAAATTATTCGGTTCAGTTCCGGTTAGCTCTTCGTGATTTTTAAAAATACGGTTCGGGTTCGGTTAAGGTTCGGCAAAAATAGCATAAAACCGCTTTATAAAACTTCTGTTCGGGTTTGATTCGGCTCCCTGCTTCAAGCTCTCTGTCACGAATAAGGAAATTTGCCGTGTAAGAATTGTTTTCATATATGTGTAAAGTGCTGTATCATTTGTTCGCTCGGCTACTGATTGAGAAAAAAAAGACCTTTTCTCCTCGCAACTGGATTTGCTGTAAGTACGCCTTTATTACGTCACAATCCTTATTACGACATAGTAAAATTCCAGATTGATCTAGTGATTCTAGCTTCTTCGAAGAATTTCGAAACCGATTATATAACTTGAAATGCTTTTTTCTTTTTTTACGTGATTTCGTTCTAGCGTTTTCTGGATTGTTTTTTTCGATTTATATATAAGGCGAGGGGATTTTTTTTGTTAGAGGGTGTAGAGAAACGTTGTAGCAGGGAGAGAGAGAGAGATTGATTGACGGAGTAAAGAAGGGCTATTGTTTTTTTGTGACAATTTATTGTGGATTCTGTTGACGTGGCGCATATTAAGCAGTTATTGGTGAAATTAGTTTTTGGCGGTTTTCCTGATTGTGTAATAAAGTGATTAGTTCTGAGATCGTTGAGCGAAGAAGCATGAAGTCGTGAAGTATTATTTCTGCGAATACATTATTTTGTTCTTAACGTGGTTTAAGGCGTTTTTAGTGGAAGCCAATCTTTTCCAAGTTTTATTAAGTTGCAGTCAGACCTAATTATCCGAGCGATTAACATACGTCGCCTCAATTTTAAGAGGAATTTAAGATTGAGATAGAATCGAAAGTTCTATATTATTATATTAAAACGCGACACCCTCTAAGCATTTTTTCTTTTTTTTTTCCCTTGCCTGCTTAACCCTTTATTGCATGCTGTTGTTTATAAACAACATTACACTAATTGCTATTTTAAAGCAAGGAAAAACCTTTATCAGATTTTGAACTGATTGTAGCTTCATTTTACACTTTTATCATTTATCTGAAAAGAAATTTTGATTTATAATTAAAAATTAGAGTGTTTGTGAAGGTAAAGTTGATGCAGCGATTGTAAATAGAGGGGAAAGCTGTGAGTAAAGAGTGTAAACCTTTCTTAGTTAGTAAATGAACGACTTTTCCGGAGCAGAAAAATTGATATCAAAGTTATAGATTCATATAAATGATATCAAGTTTTTAAGCGCAAAAAAATTTGTTTGTTTCGCTTATAATCTGAGTTATTCAAATGTTGTTTACAAACAACATTATGCAACAATGGTGCAAAATTTAACTGCTTTTGCTTATTTTGAAGATTGTGCTTCTAAATTAATTGCAAGAATTTTTTCGGTTTAAAGCGACTTAGTAGAGTGCGTTCTGATGTCAACCAGGGAATTCCCAACCCAGTTGACAACATTCGCGCCTACCGGCGCGATGGTGTAGTGGTTAGAGCGTCCGCTTCGCAGTCGGTAGACCTGGGGTTCATTTCCCAAATCGATTCATACCAAAAGACTTTAAAAAATGATATTCACAACTTCCCTGCTTGGCGCTCATCAAAATACGAATAAGGTGGAGAATAAACTGGCAAGCTTGCTTGTTGTGTCCTTGGATAAGACACTTAACGGAATGCTTCTATATTTATGTGGCAGACAGGTGGCGGGGCTAAACAGTCTACCCGTCGTGGTGGCCCCAGTATAACTGAAGACTCGCAAACCGAGCCTGAGCGCTAACGCAGTGTGGCCTATATATACGTCTTCCTGCATAAAGCTCACAACAAATAACTCAAAAGAAGAAGAAGGCATGCTCTATAATTTTGAAATGTACGGTATTGTGGGAGAAATACAAATGCCTTAAAACCATCTCATTTGGGAGTGCCAGGAGATTTGGTTTTGAGACTATGCCAAAACTTGCCTCATCAACAACGATATAAAGTATTTTTTGACAACTATTTTACTTCGATTCCTCTTTTGGTGGAGATTCGTAAGAATGGAATACTTGCTTTAGGCACTATTCGTCAGGACAGGATGGTAGGTGCTCAAAAACTATTTAAGAGTGACAAGGAGTTAAAAAAGAAAGGAAGAGGTTCTAGTGATAGGAGGGTGGGTGTTTCGTCAAATGTTGTTGTAGTAAAGTGTATGGATAACAGTGCTATTCACTTGGCCTCCACATTTATCGACAACAGTTTGGGGGAACAAGTTAGAAGGCGGTCTGCCAAAGGGAGCTCGTACATTCAAATCGATTGCCCCAATGTGGTTCATGAATATAATAAGTTTATGAGAGGGGTAGGTTTAAATGATACGTTGCTCTCCATTTACCGAATCAAGGTGAGAAGCAAGAAATGGTACATGGCTATCTTTTTTATTTAATAAAAGTTGCTCTGATAAATGAATGGCTTCTTTACGGACGACACCTCAAACAGCTATACCAACCTAGTACAGTGATCCCTCGCTATATCGCGCTTCACCTATCGCGGCTTCGCGGAATTTTTTACAGTGAATCCTGATTGGATCAGGGGCTTTACTGTTGTCTAGAAGTGAAAAAAGTGAAAAAAGTTGATATATACGTTAATATTTCTATTTCTTAAACACATTTTGGGCCTGAAAAGAGGTTTTGTTTTTTGTTTCATTCTGCAGTACAGTATTGCATTGTAAAATAACAGTAAAAAATAAAGCTGACTACTTCGCGGATTTCACCTATCGCGGGTTATTTTTGGAACGTATCCCCCGCGATAAACGAGGGTTCACTGTACACCACATATGTCATTGCTAGAATTTCAGTCAGAAGTTGCCACTGGATTGACTTCGTAAGGTAAACTACCCTACACAACTCATGTCAAAACGAGGACGGCTATCTGCATCTCCAGTGAACAAAAAGAAATCAAAAACAAACGCTGCAATATCATGTTCGATATGATGGGTGCTGACATTTTCTTCTTTTTGATAACACGCAACATCAGTGCAGGCATTGCACCAAAGGCTACACCCATATGCATATGTCTCTAATGCAAAGTTTTTCTTTGCATAAATCGTGATCGAAATTGCTTTTTAATCTTCCATTCAGCCATTTAGGCAACTCTAATATGAACTGCTATTTTTGATAACACTGTCATTATATAACCCTTAACCTGTGCTTGAACAAAAAGTGTTATTTATTGCCTTTATGTGTTTTTTCGTTGCATGTTTTTGATTGTTAGTTTTTGTATTTTACTGCCGGCAGGTTCGCTTGTTGTGTCTTTGGGCAAGGCACTAATCGGGACGCCTCCGCCTTTATGTGGAAGACAGGTGGCTAGGCTTGGAGAGGGATGGGCTACGCCAGGTGTCTCAGCCTAAAATTCGCTGCATGATAAACATGAACACAACAAATTGGTCATCTGCAGTGCCCCAACGGCAATCGCCACGGAATGAGTACAATTTTACTGCAATTTTTTAAGTGTTTATAAAAAGAAAGAAAACGATCAATTCTGACCCCTTACTGCATAATGTTGTTTATAAACAACATTTTAAAATCACATAGCAGAAAAAAATTTTTGTTTAATTTTTAGTAATTTGCTTCACATAGATGCTATTTAAAATAAAATAAGTTAATTTTGATTTTTTTCATGAGCAATTTTAATTTATGTAAGAAAGGGTTAAATTGGCTATATGATGTCGTAATATGTCTGGGACGATTAACACAAATCTTCGCTACCGCAGATCATAATATCAAGATGTTTTCAAAAATTGCACTCTTTTTACTAAATTAGTTTATCAAAAAACTAATTTGTGACTTCATTTCTTAACCGATTTTCAAACTTTATCCAACAAATTAAAATTTATTTCAATGCAATTCCAATAGTATTTAACATGTACAATTAATATCAGTTTTTACACTGAAAAAACTGAACTGTAAGACCTGTGGTGTAACTTTTTACCCCTTCCAGAAGTGGCGAGCTCAATGAAAACGGATGAATTTAATACCAAAACGTTATAACTAACAATTACTATCCTGTGAATGCTTAGGAAATACCCTTTCTTGCAATATGTGACTCCAATTAATTGAGGCTTAGAATTAGTTTATACGGGCTAATCAAAACGTAGTTGCCATACATGATGTTTCATTTTTAGTTGTACAATTATCCCACTAGAGCTAACAAACTTGCAATTGTTAAACAAAGTTAGTTCTTTGGTACATTTTGACTACTTTTCCTCACAAGCGTGGTTCTTTTGCATTATCTGTTGACGTTTTCAAAACGATCCATCAAAAACTGAAGTCTCCAAATGTTTATGAATTGTAGTCTACCGGTTAGAAACACATAAAAGTTTAGTGCCTGCAGTTCACAAAATTGCAATTTCTAGAAAAACTAAGTGATTTGGTACATTTTGTCTATTCTTTCTCAATAGCATGAATCTTTGACATTATCAATCAAATTATTCAAAAGACTCAAAGTCTACAAATTTTAATATGCAGCCTACTCCAAGCAAAACACTTGGTGATTACACAAAAACAAGACCATGGGGTAAAGATGGTTCTTTCTTATCGCTTGCAACAAAATGCAAGTGTCGAGCTACATATGATCTAAATGTTGAAGCAATTTTCTTTGCAATTAAGCAAGGTTATCGCAGCAGCTGGCTGATTTGATGTTCCTAACCTCGACATTATTAATGGGGGCTCCCGCTACTGCTATAACTGAACTGTGAGTGCTTCATTTCGGGTTAGCTAGCTCTTTGTATGGCGGTGTTTATGCCAGGGCCAAGGAACATGCACGCAAGTCAGAGACGATAGTTCATATTAATTTGTCTACAGTGACGAAGAAGTGGTAAGTAGCAATCCTAACAATAATGGCTCAAAACTCATTGTTAAATTATAATTTTAAATGACATCGCAATGCTTGCCACTATTTAGTGAAAGCAGCAGCAGGCAGCAAAATCATCCACTATCATTTTAATAACAAACATAAATGGTCAAGCCCATTACTGATATTTGTAATTGCAAGGATAGGCCTATCGATGCAAAACACTAATCTTCATTTGAAAGTAGGGAAGTTTGGATAAGGGGCAAAGTTAAATGTAATAGAATTCCAAATTTAAGAAAAGCCCAAAATTAAACAATAATAGCATCAATCTGTAACACTGAATTAAAGAGGGAATGTTTTTGTTTGAAAAGAGCTTAATAGGCGACTATTGCAATAGGTTGTATGACTTAAAGGAAAGGCAGCGCCTAATTTCATACTATGGCCAAATTAAATCAAACGGCGCTGGCAAAAAACTGAATGTCACCAATATTAATACGAAAGCGGGCCCATCAAATAGACCTACCACTAAATAACTCATTTATTTATGAGTCCCGATGACCGCCATTTGGGCGACGCCATCAATTTGGACTATGTTTCACCTCCCCCCCCCCCTTACACTTTTAAAAATTACGAATGGTAGTTTGTGTTATAGTTCTTTATTTTTGAATACTTCCAGTCTTCATTAATAAACCAACATGATCACTATTACACGTACAGGAGCTATGGCTTATAGTTACTAAAACATTTCATTGTTGCTCTCATAAATGTTTGTACGGTGAAGCTGGCGCAGCTGCATTATTTGATACGTTTTAAATCGGTACGGGTGGCCTGCCGGGTTTAAATCGCACCATACTCAGTAGAAACATTTTTTTCTATTTTGCTAGATAATAGCTTTATAGAGCTACCGGAATCAAATCTAAAAAATTGGGAAAAGCAAGAGCTTATCTAACTTCTATGAGCATACCCAAGCAAGGAAAGACAAATATAAATCATAATACGTAGCTAGCAGGGACTTAAAATAGTTTGAGGGGAAATCAAAATCAACGTCACTGTGTTAAATCGCACCAAACGGAACATATTATTGGTATTTTGCTTTATAATAGCTTTATCGAGCTACCGGGGTCAAACCAAACATTTGAGGAAAAGCACGGACACTTTAAACTCCCCAGGGCACGTCAAGCAAGGAGAAAAGAAAATGCTACATAATGCGTAGCCAGCGAGGACTTGAAAAGCTTAAGGGGAAATCAAAACAAAACAGCGTCACTGTGTCAAATCGCACCACACGAAAAACATTTTTGCTGTTTTTCTTTAGAATAGCTTACTATCAGAAATGTGTTCTCTACTTCCAAACTACGAGAAACGCAAGGCTTCCTTGGATTCGTGTCAACAATGATTAAGGCACATAGACCTAAGGCATAGCCAAGATCTTGAAATGAGATATTCAATTTGGAAAAGGAGCATAAAAAGTCGTGAAAATCTTGTGGGCAGAAAACATATAAACGTTTGGTAACTCTTCATACAAAAGCCTTATATGTAAAGCCGGCTTGGCTGGCTGAACTGACACTCTCAATTCCGACGTTACTGACGGGGGCTCTTCGGGTGATGCCGTCTTATATCCTGCTTGTTATGGTATATATGTCTATTCTCTACATCATTGTTATAAAATCCCAAGTTTATGAAAAAATCAGCATAAAACCATAACCAGAATAATTTGTAAAACTGAATACAGAGAGCACAATAGCCGCTTCTGAAGCTACGCCGAAAACAACACTAATAGCGCAGCCAAATTAGGAACTTAATACCACAAACATCAATCGGAACAGGGCAGCACCAATTGGCAAAATAAGCTTACCATTAGATAGTTTTATTTCTTTAATTGTGAAAGCAACCACCATTTTTCCGCTACAACCAGTTTTAATTAATCCCTGCTCCCTCACAAGTATTGACGATAATTTGGGGCAAGATTCTTTGTGAGCATTGCCAGTCAAGATTAAGAGAATATGATAATCACAATTTCGTGTAGAAGAACTGTGGAAGTGCATGAAATTTATTTACTTTTCGCTACTGCTCACACAAGAGCCGGATGAGTGAAGCCGGCGCAGTTGGTTGAATTCAAATACTAAGCCTGGACATTACTGATAAGGGGTCTCTGCCGGGCGACGCCGGCAAAGCCGACTAGTGTACCGTAAATCTTCGAGTATAGGCCGCCCTTTTGTATAGTCCGCAGGGCAAGTATAGGTTTTTTTTGGGGGAAAAACCTAAACCTCATGTATAGTACGCACCCCTAACTTGAGTTACAAAACAAAGAGCAAGAGCAAAAGATTTATTCAAACAAAAACATTTATTCAAACATTTATTCAAAGATTTATTCAAATTCTGCAAATTCAGTGTCACTTTCAGCATTAAATATCTGGTCCATTTGTTAGTTCGTAAGTATGTCAGCATCATTGTAGTTTAAATCTCTGTCACTTTCAGATTCATAGTCCACAGAAGACTCACTGTCAGTTATATCATCTTTCCATACAACGTCATCCTGAGAGCCATCCAATGCAGACGATATACAACATTTCACAAAACTGTGCACAATAATCTGTGGATCTAGTTCTTGCCATACATGCACGATCCATTTGCATATCAAAGCCAGGTCAGGAGCACGAACCCTTCAACCTTTACTGAATGACTTTTCACCAATCGACATCCATTCAGTCCATAAATCACGCAATTTGTTTTTAAACGGCTTATTAACAGAAACATCTAGTGGTTGCAATATGGAGGTCATACCACCTGGAATGATAGCAACATCTGTTTTGTGTTGTTTTTTCAAATGCTTGAGTTGATCTTCACTTCTGTGGCATCTAAATGCATCTAATACAAGCAAGCTGTTGTCCTTTTTAATTTTGCCACCAGGACGACTGGCCCATACAATGTCAATCCAATCTCTAAACAATGCATCATCCATCCACCCTTTTTGTTGAAATCTAACAATAATTCCTGTGGGGAATTCCACATTTTTGGGTGCTGTTTTACGTTTGAATATTATATATGGTTTAAGTTTGGTACCGTCAGCCATACAAGCCAACATAACAGTAAAATGATTTTTTTCATGGCCTGTGGTTTAAATGGAAATTGACGAAATACCGCTGAAATCTATTGTGCTAACTGCAGGCATATCAAAAGTTAATGGGGTCTGGTCTGCATTTCCAATCAATGACAATGGGTAATCCTTTTCCCGTCGCATTTTAATAATAAACTGTTGAAAGTTCATTAATTTTTCTTCAATATCAGCTGGTAACTTTTGTGAAATGTGGGTTCGCCTCCTAACAGATAAGTTATGCCTTGACATAAAGTTACTGGCCCAGCCACGTGATGCTTTAAATTCTGACTGATTAAGTTTCATTTTTTTTGCAATGAGTTTTGCCTGTAGTCTCAAGTGTACTGTATTAATGGCTATGCCACCAAGTCTTCTTTCTTCTACCCATTCAAGCAAAGTTTTTTCAAGTTCAGGATATTGGGCTTTTTTCCCCCTTCTTGCCTTTTTCATACTTGGCATCTTTTTAATATCCTTTTTATTTCTTCTCCATTTCCTGACATTACTTTCATCAATATCAAATTTTCTTCCGGCAGCCCTATTACCATGTTCTTCAGCATATGATATAACTTGAAGCTTAAACACAGCTGTATACGATCTACGAGGCATTTCATGGACATGAAATGTACAAAATATTTCATTTTAGATCAATGTACTGGTTTAAATAAAGCGCGCCAAAACCGGTGCATTCTGGGTAGTGCGTCATGTGACCATTGTGCGTCATGTGACCATTGTGCATCATGTTACCATTCAATATGGCGATGTCCGCGATCGGATTTAGCGATTGGGCTGACGCTTAAGAAAATATGTTTTTTTTAACCTCATGTATAGTACGCACTAAGGATTTTGACCTTAAAATTTCCAGAAAAAAATGCGGACTATACTCGAAGATTTACGGTACTATAAAGCAAGAATTTTTTCTTACGCTGATATGCTGCCTGTTATGGTATTTATGTCTATACTCTACATCATCGTAATAAAATCCCAAATTTAAGAAAAAATCAGCATAAACCATAACCATAACAGTTTGTAAAACTGAACATAGGGAGAACAATAATCGCTTTTGTTGCTGTGCAAGAAACAAAACCAATAGCGCAGCCAAATTAGGAACTTAATACCGGAAATATTAGTGGGAAAAGGGCAGCACCAATTAACAAAATAGGCTTACCATTAAATAGTTTTTTCTTTAATTGTGAAAGCAACCACCATTTCGCAGCTACAATCAGTTTTGATTATGTACAATCCCTGCTCCTTCACAAGTATTGACAATAATTTGTGGCAAGATTCTTTGTGAGCATTGCCAGTCAAGATTAAGAGAATATGATAATCACAATTTCGTGTAGACAAATTGTGAAAGTGGATAGAAATTTATTTAGCTCACACAAGAGCCGGATGGGTGAAGCCTTCGCAGCCGGTTGAATCGAAATACAAAACCCGGACATTACTGATGGAGGGCCTCTGCCGGGCGACGCCGGCAAAGCCGGCTGGTAGCCTATAAATGTGCGCGTGTGTGTGTTCATGTCGCCAATATCACAGTATTTGAAAAAATCACGTAACAGCATCTCAGTGAATGATAGCCACGAGCCATTCCTGCTTTTAATTGCAATGAAACAACTTCGAGATGCAAAAAATATTTTGAAAAAGCGGTAATGATTTATCAATAATTTAATAGTTTATGAAGAATCGTTTGCTACGGGCAAAGACGTGGTTACTACTTTGAACGTAATCGCTTCATGTCGTATTGTAATGAATGAATTTAATAATCCGAAAGATAATTTGAAAAAAAGCAAAAAATTGAATAATAAACGTCAAACGATCCAAAGAGGTGGCAGGTAATTTGCATAAAATCAGGCCATGCTTTGTTGCGGTGAATAATATCACTGATCTTACTGTTAAACTTCATCAACAAATGTGAACCGACATTGCTATTGACAAAAGTGTGGCTGCAACTTTTTATCAAGTTGGTAAATATTTAAGGAAAAAACGCAAAAATTGAACATCGAATATCAAACAACGTTACTATTGAGAGGAGTGTGACAGGAACTTTTCGTCAAATTTATCATGTTTAATTGTGGTGAATAAACTAACTGATGCAAAAAAATTTTGAAAAAACTGTTAGTAATTAAACAACAAATATTGCGCATTTTTAAATAATAAAATCTTCCTCTAAGTGTGCAAGTGATGCCCCTCTTGGAAAATAGGCTACGTATGCTTCCATGTATTATATCTTCAGAGCTTGCCAGGGAGGTGGTGTAGTGGTTTGAGCGTCCGCTTTGCAGTCGGTGGATCCTGGTTCGAATACCTTGTCGAGTAACAAAAAAGACTTTGAAGGAGGTATTTGCACAGCTTTCCTGCTTGGCGCTCAGCACAATAGTGATAGTGTCGAGAAAAAACGCTTGTTGGTGCCCAAACTCCAACTTAAGTTGACAAACGGGTGGTGCCTCGTCGATGATTGCGAAGCGGGTGGTAGTAGAATAAAACCCTCAGCCTTTTCCAGATATGTCCAAATCTCAATACAGTTTGATTGAGATTTTAGGATGCCCTGGCTACCGAGGATGCAGAAACAGTTTATCATCAACATCATGCCCTTGGGTAAGTTGGGACGAAGTTCAGATAAGTTTGTAGCGTAGGCTGGCTACAAACTTTTTAATTGCAGGCGGTCAACGTACATCATCCTCGTTTTACCAATATTTTTTCTTTTATCTTCTCTTTTACTTTCTTTCTTCAATCTTTTCTGACATCATTACCCCTTTTTTTTGCTTGCGCTTTGTTTAGCAGTTTCAACTCGAAAACTTTGTAAAAGGAAAAATATTTTTTTCCTTAAAAGCCAGCAATATACTCTTTTCAGAATGCAAAAACGATTTTTTGCTCTTGAATAAAATTAGGAACGAAAAAACAAAAATTTTGAACTTTGATTACACTGGCCGACAAATTTTTTTTCATTTTCTGTTGCATAAGTTTTTTCAACTGATTCTAAACAATTTTTGGTCGCTAATTTCAAACCTGCCATCAGTTTTTTCTGTATACTATAGTTTTCATGAAATCGGCTTTTTATTATTCTTATATGAGTGGTATTTTGTACATATCTTTTGTACATTTTCGTCCAATTACTAGTCACTGAGCGGTTCTTTGCAGTTTTGTACATTTTTCTGAATCGTTTTCTACATTAGCAGGTTTGCTGGTTACTATCAGTACTCTACAGGCTTTTTCATTTTCAAATTTTGTTTAATTCAAAGAATTAATCTCATTCAAACATCAACTAAGTTTCAGATTTAAACATGGCGTCTTCTAGTAGAACTAGAAAGTGTAAAAACAAAGCTTTTTGTTACATCTGTGGTATCTACATATTTACTCGTCAAAGACGCAATATATCATTGTTTGTGAAGCGTGCTTATAAAGCATATTTTTAAGTTCCTCTTGGTGATCAAGAAAAAAAATGGGCTACCCACATTGTGTGCCATAACTGTGAAGAAACGCTTTGGGACTGGACAAAAGGAAAGCGGAAGGGCTTACCTTTTGGTATATCTGTGGTGTGGCGCGAACAGAAAGAGCATCTCACTGACTGATATTTTTGTTTGGTAAACACAAAAGGCATTGGAAAGAAAAACCGGCTAAATATCTCTTATCCCAATATTCCATCAGCAATCCGACCTGTTTTACATTCTGACGAATTTCCACCTCCAGTATTTAATGGTTTTGCGTTTTCTGAAGATGAAGAAACTTAATCTGAAAAAGAGGATATAGAAATGGAGTATAAAAGAACAAATACAGAGTCTGAAGACTCATCTACCAAAAGCAAAAAAGCAGTTCCCCAGCAGTTTAACCAGTTAGAACTGAATGACTTGGTGCGTAATTTGGATCCATCCAAACAAGCAACTCAGACCTTAGCTTCTAAGCTAAATGAAAAACATGTGCTGGATAGCTCCGCAAAAGTGTCATTTTGTAGAAAAAAAGATGAGCTCTTTTTGCCTTATTTTAAAGAGGAAAAACAACTTGTTTATTGTGACAATGTACCAGGACTTCTCGGCGAATTGGGCATCCCATCATACAACCCAGAAGAGTGGCGACGTTTTTTGGACAGCTCCAAGCGCAGCCTAAAGTGTGTGCTTTTACACAATGGGAATAGGTATGGAGCTGTTCCTGTTGGTCCCTCCACTGTACTGAAAAAGCAGCAGGATGACATTAGAACAGTAGTGGATCTACTTGAATATCATGAGCATAGTTGGATCACATGTGTTGACTTGAAAATGGTTAGTTTTCTACTGGGTCAGCAAAAAGGCTACACTAAATTCCCATGCTTCCTTTGCATGTGGGATTGTCGAGATCGTGAAAACCACTGGACCCAAAAAGAATGGCCCAAACGTGACACTCTTATAGCTGGCATGTCAAATGTCATTTATGATCCGATTGTAAGCAGAGACTAGATAATTTTTCCTCTTCTTCACATCAAATTAGGCTTGATGAAACAGTTTGTTAAAGCATTACGTTTGGATGGCGAATGTTTCCAGCATCTTCTGCATACATTTCCTGGCTTATCCTACGAGAAAATCAAAGCAGGAGTATGTGATGGACCACAGATCCGTACACTTGTGCGTGATCAAGCTTTTGTCCAAGCAATGAATGATAAGGAAAAGGCAGCATGGTTGTCTTATGTGGATGTGATGAAGAATTTCCTTGGAAATAAAAAGGCAGGAAATGATGAGGATCTAGTAGGCAACATGCTCTCAGCATTTCAAGATTTGGGATGCAAAATGAGCATCAAAATGAACTTGCTGTTCAGTCATTTGGGCAAATTTCCAGGCAATCTGGCAACTGTCAGTGATGAACAGGGAGAGAGTTTCTACCAGGACTAGATAGCAGTAGAAGAACGCTACCAAAGTAGATGGTATCGCCATATGTTGGCAGACTACTGCTGGAGTATTAAATGTGACCGTCCAGGAATAGTGTACAAGCGCAAGAGCTATAAGCGCCAATTTTTCCCCTGATACAGGTGCTTACAAGTAATTTGTGTCTTAACAAATTGTTTGTACAAGGACAAGTTAATTGTTTACCCCTTTTTTCAATGGTGTTGATGTGCAAGTATTGTTCGCTGGATTTTGTCCCATTTTTCTTGTTAACGATCTCTATTAGCGTTCCATATTTGGTGTAAATTTGCCTGCAAGTGGTTTTTCTTGTGATATAATACTCACTATCTTGCTCCACATAGTTATTTTTGGGATTTTTGTTTACATGCTAGCCATAACTCTAATTTATTAAAAATGTCGCTTCGCAAAAATTTTGGGTACTGTCCTATTACAGGAAAACGTGAAACGGAAAGTACTAAAGTGACGTGAAACAGGAAAGTACTCAAAAAACTATAGCTTACAGAAAAAAAACTAAGATCAGATTTGAATTTAGCACCTCCAAATTAGGTTAAAACAAGTGTTTGCATCAATGAAACAAATTTTTTGTTGACCAGTGTAATCCATATGAAAAAAAGAAAAAATAAACTAAAGCAAAGAAAAAAAATAAAACGTATTAGTTAAACATTTTGTACATTTAACCAGCTCGAACTACAATAATGAGTCGCATTATTAGATAATACAACAGATTATACATGGGACTGGCAGTTATCTGACAGTCTGCTGTCCTCAATGTGAATGCCATAGGTTCATTTCTAAATAAGTTTTCACAAAGTTAAGGTCAACTTCAGGTCTTGATTCTGCTGTTACATCTCAAAATAGGAAATGGAATAACTCAGGTTAGAAAACGCATATATCACGTCCTCATAAAAGAGTGGAAGATGATTAAAAATTTAATTATGTTCTTTTCATGCGCAGGACTGATTTTTAGTCATCATTTGCAACCCACTTTCGCTATGATAAATTTTACGAGTTGCATCATTTTAAATAGCTTACTGAAATTCACTAAATCTATTCTTTTTATTGTCAATCGTTCCTCTTTTCAGGGTCTTTTTTCTTTACTTTTTAACAAATAGGGTGTATTGTCACACTACCAACTTTACAGAAAAGTAATAAAAAACAACACGTAACAGATTTTTACCAACACAACATGGTAAACAAATAAAAAGTACTTTCTAGGACATAAGGGCCCATTGGGCCGTAACTGGAAAACCCTAGTTTCATCAGGAGCACAAAGCTGACATGTCTGCTGCACCTCTGGTATTTCGTTGGACAAAATTTTGATAGAAGTATTTATGAGGCAGATCGAGCTTCAACAAAATGCCAAGAGCTAGCCATAAATATAGATGTACATCCAGTTATATGTGAATGTGACTGCTTGCACTCTACATAAAGAAGGCTTAGTGCCTAAATCCAGAGACTAGCAGTTGAAGGGGTGTTGACCTTGCATATAAGTGTATCTGAATTCTGCATTCACAAACCTTGTGCGACTGTATTGGGGGCTGTGTCCAAAACTGATGTTATAGACCGCTATCCGTTAAACACTCTTAACTTTAACGCAATAAACGCTGACGCTAGTCCTCTCGAAAAACCAGCGGCCGTTAATTGCTAATGCGCAAAAAGCATTGCTCGCAAATTCGAATCCTACTCAAAATGTTACTCTGTAAAAAGAAAACAATCATTTTTTTCTGTCCAGCTAAGAAAATACTAGCATACCAGAAGATAACACTAACAAACGTACTAGTTTCGCAAAAACAACACAAAAACAAATATTTATCAAAATACAGTTATTTTTAAAATATGAGCATCTCAAAATCTTTATCGCTGACAGTGATGGATTTAGGGGCCTTGGGCAAGATTTCATCATGCCCCACTCAGCGTCTAAGATTTACTAACCAGCTACTCCATTGGCTAATATTGGGTGATTTCTGCAGATACTCTTATACAGTATGTCGTCAGGGAAATTTCAATGTACTGTACTGTCTCGTTTTCAACATTTTTAGTTTCATTGATTTTGCGTTGATAATGCTGTTTTTAAAAACGCTTGTGTCTAGCGCCTTTAATTTCAAGCTTAGAAGTTTCAGGATGATAAAAAAGATAGTTAGAATGTAGAGGTATATTCTTTTCCAAAGGCTAATAAAGTTTTGTCACAATTTGTAAAGCCGTAAAGAGGACTTTTCAAAAAGGGGAGGCTTGAGGCAAGTGCTTCACTTTTCTCATCTAATATATCCACAGAGACGTAGCAGCCGCCCCCCAAACCCCCCAATTGGGGGGGCCCAGGCCAACTTTGGGGGCCCAAGTTAGTCTGAAATTGCTTTTTGGCTACGTGACTATTTTCAGTTCAGCAGACTTGTTTACAACCGATTTAAACTGTAGGAAGAAATTGGCTTGTGACATCATAAGCTAATGCAACGTCATTTTATCTCGCAGAATCTAGAATATTTCGATTGATTTTCTGGTAGAATCTTGAATATTCGATTGACGTAACAATGCCGTTGTTACGCAACAATCATAGAATGGTCTGGAATTCTGTTTGGCTGTAAATACCGGGACAATATATATATATACACTGCAGAGTGCAGATAAAGTATTTTATTGACATTGCATAGAATGAAACGTTCAAAAAGTGGTGCTCAAAAGAGAAAAGAAGCAGCCACTGCTCGAGATGCTGTAGCGAAATTGCCCAAGATGACAGATTTTTTCAAGATTACTGAGCAGAGTAGACCTGGCACTAGTACCGAGAGGGATGAAGAAAACTATAGTGTACAAGAAAAAGAAGACTATGACGATCAGCATCAAAGTGATTGTGAATTTCCAGAAAATGTAAGTTGTGATTTACCTGCCAATACGCAACCTTCAATATCAAAAATAACTGAATCTCAATTTACTCCTATCCCTGATGACCCATGTAAATGGCCTGAAAGTATTTCTGATGCTCAACGATGTGATATAGTAAAGCGTGGACCACATCAACTAATAATGAATTTTCCATATAATAACACAACTCCAAGGCGACGTTTTTCCTCCAACCATTATAAACGTGTGTTACCTAATGGTGAAAGTGTTTCATGGTCGTGGCTAGTTTATTCTGGGGAATCAGATCAAGTTTTTTGCTTTTGTTGTAAGCTATTTGGAAAAACACTAAGCCCCTTTTGTAGTGGTATAAATACATGAGAGGGTTTTTCGAAAAAACTGAAAGACCATGAAAACGGCATTTCCCACCAAGAATGCTGCAGTCAATGAATGTTGCTAGCTGAAGGGATAAGAAATTCATCCACTATCGACAAACGCGAGATGAATATTTTTTTCAATGAAAGACGTTTTTGGAGAAATGTTTTAGAGAGACTTATCGACATTGCCTTGTTTCTATCGGAAAGGAATCTTGCTTTTAGAGGATCTGAAGAAGTCTTAGGATCTCCTCACAATGGAAATTTTCTGGGTATATTTGAGCTTTTGGCAAGAAGAGATCCGATCCTAAAAGAGCTTCAAGACAGAATCAAGAATAAAAACACTAAAGATCACTATTTGAGTCCTACCATAGAAAATGAACTAATTGAATTGCTAGCGACAGAAGTTGAAAAAGAAAATTTACAGCAATTGAAATTGGCAAAATATTTTTCTATAATTTTGGACTGCACTCCAGATATGTGACATCATGAACAAATGTCTGTCATTCTCCGTTATGTACTATGTAATGAAGAAGCTGCTGTTGTTAAAGAAACATTTTTTGGCTACTTGAGAATAAGTGACAGTACTGGGAAAGGCTTGTTGGACGCTTTCTTAGAAAAAGCGACCGAACTGCAACTCGAATTGTCTGATTGTCGAGGTCAGTCATATGATAATGGTGCTAACATGAAAGGAAAACATTCTGGGGTCCAAGCAAGAATGCTAGACATCAATCCCAAAGCTGTTTACGTGCCCTGTGCAAACCATACCCTTAACTTAGTTGTTGTTGACAGTGCTAATTCATCGAGGGAAGCATTGACATTTTTTGGAGTACTTACAAGGTTGTATGTGCTGTTTTCTTCCTCTGCTCAGCGTTGGGAAATTTTGAAGAAACATGTGGAGCTGTCCATAAAGTCACAATCTGATACTCGTTGGGAAAGCAGAATTAAATGCATCAAACCTCTTCGATACAATTTAAAAGAGGTGTTGCTGGCACTGAAAGACTTGGAAGCCATTTCCATAGAAAGAAAAGATGGAAGAGCTGCCTCAGAAACAAAATCGTTGATAGCTCATTTATCAAAATGGAGTTTTCTTTTGTCGGTGTTTATTTGGTATGATATCCTATTTCAAGTCAATAAAGCAAGCAAGATTCTTCAATCGTATGGAGTCTCCCTTCATACAATGGAAACGGAAATCCAGGCAACTGAAAAGTTTTTGCAAAACTATCGCACAACGGGTTATGACAGTGCCGCAACATCTGCTGTTGAAATAGCACAGGAATTGGATATTGATCCTTTTTTTCCTCCGTCAAGAAGTGGAAAGAAAAGAAGATTGTTTGATTACCAAGGTGAAGAGGAACAACGAGCGACTCTTGAACTGAAATTTAAAAGCAACTTTTTCTATCCATTAGTAGACCAGGCTATTATGTCAATAAAGGAGCGCTTTAATTTGTTACGTGAGGTTTCTTCCGCCTTTTCGTTTTTGTACACACGAGACAAACTTTTGCTTGTGCAACAAGAAAATGCTCTTCTTACTTGCTGTAAAGAGTTCCAAAAAAAGTTCGGTGACATTGATTCTGATGAAATGAGCGCTGAGCTACAGCGGTTTGTTTTAATTTTACAAAAAAAACGCAATCTCAATACGGCTCAAGACTTTCTGAACTATCTTCTAAAGACTCATTTATTTGAATTGTATCCGAATGTGTACATCGCACTTCGAATCTTACCGTGACTGTTGCCAGCGCTGAAAGAAGCTTCAGCAAATTGAAACTGATCAAAACTTTTAATAGAACGTCTATGACAGACAGTAGACTATCTTCATTAGCCATGTTGTCAATCGAAAATGACTGCGCCCGATCTCTTGATTATGACAATGTCATAACAGCATTTGCGAACAAAAAGGTTCACTCCAGACTATTTAAATGATACTGTGTTTTTATAACTTTTTCATGTTTTTCAGTGTCATTGCTTTCGTTTCGCAGTGTCTGCATAAATGTTCTACTGAACTCTGGCATCGGTGCCGAATTTTTTATGACTTGCACCTTCGGTATCGGCATGTTTTATTCTGACATTAGCCTGTTTACTTATGTACAAATTGTGGTGTATTTTCTTAATGCAGCTTTTCAATTTTACACCTCTAAAGTGATATGACCTGTGCGCAGGGGCTCTTGCGCTTACTTTGGGGGGGGCCCGAAGTTGGAGTGCTACGGGACTGGTAACCCTAGTCATCTATAGCTTACAAAACATTCTTTTAATGACGTTTGATTACGAGAAAAAAGCCTTATTATTATTTGAACAACCAAAAGAAAAACATACTATTCATAATAGCGAATAATCACTGCTAAGGTTAACGTTAAGGTAGAGTTGGTGTTGTATTTGCAACAGTAATGTCATCATTCACACCACTTAATCAGTTTATTGCAAAAATAGCTGACCTGCGTAGCAAAACTACTACTTGGAATTTATACTACATTACAAAATTTACACAAAATTACATTTACCTTCATAACATAAAGGTAAATGTAGTAAAACAAAATAGCCTATATAATAACGGCATTTTTAAGTAAACTTCGTTACCCTAAGCATGTTTATAAAGAAAACTGCTGCTACGATCCGCATTGAAGAAAACGGCCGATTTTAGGCCAAACATTTTTAAAATTTTCAAACATTTTTTTTCTCAATCTTGGAATGTTTTTCCATTTTTTTCTCGGTTATGGTCCGAGTTAACAGATATCCAGCTTAACAGGGTCCGTGTTAACGAGGTGAAACTGTAATAGAATTTCAACTAATGAATTAAAGTATTGTATATGCATTTTGAGAAACTGTTATCAGTAACACTAGGTGAGGCTACGTCTAGATCAGGTATATTTTCTAATGTTGCAATTAACTATGTATTTTTAGTCATTCAGTGATCACCTCTATATTGATGGGCCTGAAAATCGCATTTGACATTTGTAAGATAATCTGTCACACTTGACAATTACTGACCTATAACTTATTGCAGTAAAATTACCAATATTGTGCTATGGTTGTCCACATTTATCACCTCTGTACATAACTGAGCGAGTGTGCGGTAAGAAAATTTGACATAAGTTTGAAAATGCTTTACACTGTAACATAGGATTTTTTGATTTAAATTAATATGCAACAACAAAAGTATTAGATTTAGTACATGATGCAAAAAATAATGCAAAACATTAGACCACTCGTTCACCATTGAACTGAGTTGTGATGATTAATAACTTAAATTGAAAAACTGAACATTGAGCGCACACAACGTAGTGAGTTTAACAGATGAAGATTTGTATGTTTGTTGTCTCAACGTTGCGAGTTCAATTTTGGTGAGACTTTTAACGAGTGAATAAGTTTGTATCTAAAAAGTCATCCAAGAAATGCTAAAGTCTCCAACTACATAAACATTTTCTACCAATGAATATAAGTAGATTTTTAAATTTTGATATGATTTCAAGTGTATTGACGTAAAAAGTTGAACGCAGTGAAGTAAATTAGACAAAAACTATGTATTTCCAAGCACTTACCAAGTTTTTTTTTAATAAATTCACATTTTCATTCAGCGTTACCAATAATTTAAAATTTCTACAGTCTCTTTTTCACTTCAAAACTTTTTGTTTTGTTTTGTTGTGTTGTTCATACATGTTGCAATTGTGATCTCGATATGCTCGCAAGCTTTGCTATGGATAATTCAAAAGCGTTTTGAAGCCATCTATCTGCAAGCAGAACAGTTTGAAAAATCTCCAAATGTTGAAGCCAGAATCAGATTAGAAGATCTGAAAAACTTTAAACATTTAAAAAAATTGAAAATTAATATACATAGGTCTTTGTTGCAAGCATTTTCTTGTCAAATACGTAATCCCATATTGCCCAGGGGGAAGTAAATATGATTATATTAATTGCCCCTTATAAACTATTGTAGGCCTAAAGCTTACGGTTTTCATGAACATCTTACTTTAGATTAACTTTTAACTTTAACACATCAGATATGATACAGTGCCTAAAACAATAACTATCAGCGACCCCTCAAGAAGAATGAGTGAAAATGCAGTAAGAAAGGAAAAGAAAACAGCGACATGTTTTGCTTGTGATTTTGAAACTGGAGACTTCGGGATGCTGCGAAGCACTGTAACTGGGTAAACCTACAATACTTTTTCAAGAAAATGTTGCGAAATTTTAAAATCATTATTTCCCACAGACGTTAAATGCAGAATTCTTTATACCATCAAAGATGATTTTATGCAGTTGCTTCAGCCATTCATTCAATAGAGAAATTCCTGGGCCTTTAACAAGTAGCCGGTTAGCTCAGTCGGTTATAGTGTCGTGCTAATAACGCAAATGTCGCAGGTTTGAGCACCGAACTGGCCATTACTGCCTCGATAGCAAAGTTGGAAGAGCGTTAGACCAAAGATCTAAAGGCCCCCAGTTCAATCACGGGTCTGGGCATTTATTTTGTTCGAGTGTGGTGATGACATTATTAACTGCAGCATTATGGTTTTGGTTTGCTGCTATATCAGAGCTTAAATTGAGGTTCTGTTTATTGCTTGAAGCCTCTTACCCCGCTCCTCGTAGAACTCAGATTTTCGTTGACTGAAACCTTTAACTCAGGTAGTGTTTGAATATCTGAGATTTTGATAATCCCAAAAAGTGTTGGTTGATGGTGAAAAACAAATTGTAATTTAGGAAACAACTGATTTTTCCTACACTGTCATTAGTTGTGATATCTTCAAAAACAATTGATAAGCGTTAATTCGCTTTCGTTACATGTCAAATACAGTGGTAGTTTTAGGTGTTTCTTATTTGATATGGTACCATTAATGACAAGTGTGTGTCTCAAACAGCTTTTGTGAAAACGAATTTTTTTAATATGTAATAAGACCAGTTATTAGCACCAGTAAGAGAGTTATGCTTTAAAAGCGTATTTCTTGAATTTTGAAAGTTGAGATCGAAATTGTGAAGTTCGCGTTTGTAAGTAAGTGTAACCACATTGAAAACTTTTGTGTGTTGGTTACGGTAATTACTAGATTATTTTGAGTTGTTGAAAGCATTGAAACAGTTGATTGTGAGAAAAATTGTTTGTTTTTAGGATAAAAAATGGCTTGCAAGAAAGTTAGTCAAGACTTTCACGAGACCACATTCAAAACTTTTGTGTGTTGTTCGCTGCGATTGCTAATGGGTTTACTGAGAAAGACAACTGTAAGTTTATGTCGAATGCTACTATTAGAGTTTGTTAGCTTGTACGTTCAATGATTTGAGAAAGCTAGTAGAAAAAAACTTTAGCAACAAGCTCAGGTTTTACATTTTTAATTTATGGGTTGTAGTAAATACAGTAGCATTGAAGTTGTTTGATAAAAAAGGATAGTCAGAGATTTTGTAAATTGAGATCAGTTAACTTAGCCTAGTTAAAAAATTTGTGATTACAAACGTGTGGAGCAGTGATTAGATTGCAAGATCAAAACTTAGTGCAAGAGTTTAATTGTACGAAACACGGAGCTTGTTTGAAAATCAGCTAAGATGAATTTGAATTTGTGACAATACAAAAGTATACTTGCTCAAAATAAAGTGCTTACAAATCAAGGGTTAACTTAAAAATTTTGTTAGTAAATGTGTTAAACAATGAATTTTAGATTGGTGATAGCACACAGTCAGGCTTTTGTTTTGAAGCTTTCTATTTGTGGTGTTTAGCAAACAATGAAAAGTTAAAGAATGGGATAAGTTGATTCTTCACTCATCAATAATGTAATGGATGGAGAACACAAAAAATGAGATGTTTGATAGAAATAGGGTACAATTTTTGTATTTTCTTTTTCAGATGAACTACAAAAAACGTTAAAAGTTGTAAATGTTTAGCTTATTTCTATGTAGGTGAGCAAAGTAGACTGTGAAAAATATGAATTTTATGTTAATGTCTTTCAAATAATGTTAAAGTTATAAATGTTTAGCTTATTTCTATGTAGGTGAGCTAAGTAGACTGTGAAAAACTTGAATTTTATGTTAATGTCCTACAAATAATGTTAAAAGTTGAAAATGTTTAGTTTATTTCTATGTAGGTAAGCTAAGTAGACTTTAAAAGGTAGTAAAAATTTCGTGTTGGTAAGTTAAAAAGTTGATAAATTTTGGAAAAAATCTTAAAGCAGTGTGATAATAGGATACAATTTTGATTTCTAGTTGTATGAAAAATGAATGTAAATTCGATGCGTGGTGAATGTTTTATGATTGGCATACAATTAAAGCTAAATCTTCTCGGTTTTACAATTTAAAGTATCAGTAGTAATTTAAGCAAGGTATGGTGTTTAACAGAAAACAAAAAAGTAATTTAAGGAGAACGGAGAGAGTTATGGTGAGAGCCATGTGGGGTCAGAAAGTTGTTGACAAAAAGACGACTGAAGAACAGATGAATATGCTGGGTTGAAGGAAACTGTAGACTGGTTAGCAACAGCAAATGGGTTAGATGGTGCGCACATGTATTGAGGAGGGGGTGATGGTAGTGTTTTGAGGGTTTCTCTGAATCTTGAAGTGGGTGGCAACAGAAAGCGAAGACGACCGAAGAGAACCTGGAAGAAACAAGTGGAGGAGGAGGAGATCGGTTTGAAGAAGGAGGATGCCCTGAATCGAGACAAGTGGAGAGACGAAGTGCGAGCAATTGCAGGAGGGATGGGTGGATTCAACCATCTCTGCTAAGGGACAACACCGGATAAAAACTGAACTACTATTACTACTTTAACAACTTCATTGTTCTGATCTTTCCTTTTCAAAATGTTTCTATCATTGCACTAACAATTTTACGACCTTACTGTCATATGTCAAGCAATCTTATCTATATTAGGCTACTACTGAAGCTACTGAAATTTTCTTCTAAAAAGTGTAAAACTAACGGCTAGCGATACAAGTTTTTAATTGAAATTGTGTTAAATTTGATATTGCTTCCTTCACGATGTCTTCGACCAAGCTCTTCTGGGAGCAAACTCATACTTTCGCAACGTCACTTCACTGCATGTGGTTTTTCTTCAGAAAACCTGATAATTTAGAAAACTGTTGGTTATTTTCCTCTAAAAAAGTCTAAAACTAACGACTAGCGATAAAAAACCTAAATGTTTTGATTGAAATACCTGTATGATCTAGAAAAACTGTTGATTGCTTATTATTTTCCTCTAAAATAATCTAAAACTAACGACTAGCGATAATAAACCTAAATGTTTTTTGATTGAAATACCTGTATGATCTAGAAAAACTGTTGATTGCATATTATTTTCTTCTGTAAGCTTACAACTAGTGGTGAACAAGCAGATTTTTTCTCATTGCCATTTAACATCTATCTTTTATCATACTGGTAGCTATTACGAAATCTATACTCCCCCAACATTGTACCTGCGGCTAGTTCTTCTAAAATCTTTACTCCTCAACATTGTATCTGCGGCTAGTTCTAAAATTTATACTCCTCCAAGATAGTATCTGCCGCTAGTTCTTCTGAAATCTATACTCCTCCAAAATTGCATCTGCCGCTAGTTCTTCTAAAGTCTATACTCCTCCAAGACTGTATCTGCCGCTAGTTCTTCTCAACTACTGGTTGTACTAAAGTTAACAAATTACTTTCTTTTGTATGTTTTCAGTTAGTGATAAACATGCAAACTTTTCCCTCAAACATCTGTCTTTCGTTACACTGGTAACTATTATGAAATCTATACCCCTCCAAGGTTTTCTTTCTCCAAGATTGTATTGCAATAGGAATGAATCCATTGCATACATAGTTCTACTGGAATGGATGTAAATTAATTTTAACCAACTACAGAACTTATATCATGATAACTCTAACGAGTAAAAGAAAATATCTTCAATAAGCACATTTAGAAGAGCAAAGACACAACATTTTAGGGGATCATAAGATCAAATCAAAAAAAAATCGATCAGAGACTATATGATTTTATAAACAATTTTTAAGAAACGTCATGAACGCCTACGTGCGACTGATGCTTCTGCTCGCAAGGAAGTTTGTTTATGATATAGCACCAAAGGCTTCTATTTTCAGTCACGACGTAGAAGTTAATGTTTCCGCTTTATAACAGCTGTGCTTACAGTAGGACAAAAAATCGTTTACGAGTTAAAAACCAAAATGAAATTAATATTTATTGGAAAACTTCTGAAGTGGGGGTATTCTGAAACGAGGGTGCAACATCAAATAAAATCATTTTCAAAAATAAAGACAAATCACTTTCAAAAAAAAATGAAATCATTTTCAAAAACAAAAAACAAATCACTTTTAAAAAACAAATAAAATCATTTCCAAAAACAAATATAATCATTCCAAAAAAGAATTCAAAAAAATAAAATTATTTCCAACAACAAATAAAATCATTTTCTTTTAATTGTCAAATTCAAGTACAAACAGAAATCATACAAATGTAGACGGAAATCATACAAATGTAATCGAAAGTTATACAATGTAATCGGAAGTAATTTATGACGTAGGACCACGCCAGTCGTACTCGTTCAACGGAAATAACGTAGGAGCACGCCGCAAAAACCAGATCGAAAGTGTCATCCTATACTACTTATGACATTCTGTCATACGAATGCCACATGAGTGGTTTGCCATAGATAGGGTTGCCAACTTTGACAAATTTCAATAAAGGACACTGTGACTAGAGTTGCCAACCGTCCTGTATTTTAAAGGACAATCCTCAATTGGAGACCCTCTGTTCTTGTCCGGGTGGGTAATCAGGTGTTGACCTTTTTTTTTTGGAGGCCACCATGTAAAAATACTGCTCGCGGACATGGTGGCCTCCAAAAAAAAAAAAGAGGTCAACACCCGGTTTTCCATGGGTTGTGCTACACAACCGCGATTGGACTGTACTTTTGCAAAATTTTTCCGCTCTTGCAGTAAATTTTTTTCAGCTCTAGAAATAAAGGACAATTCTAAGTTTAATAAAGGGCAAGGACGAGGGGTTCAAATAAAGGACTGTCCTTTGAAATAAAGGACGGTTGGCAACCCTAGCCATAGAACAATTTTTTTCCAGGACTTATTTGCTGGATTTGTAACAGTGCAAGTCATTCTCAATGCTGGAAAACTGGATACTATGAGGAATGATTTGTTCCTGGTGACCCGTCTACTCAGGTAGAGAGTTTAATTTAATCCTACGTTTATGTTTGTTTAGTAGCTTGCAGTTGTTAGTCGTGTTTACGTCTATCAGTTATTGATTTGCCAGACAACTGTGGCCATCAGCAAAAGACCAGTTGTCAATTAACTGCAGTAAAATTTCCATGTTTTCCAAGCTACATTCAAGGTTTTATTTGAGGCGGTGGAAGAGGAACGTCTACTATTAACCTTTTAAGGATCGATGTAAGACATATGTTACATTATTGCTAATTGTTATGTCATTATGACGTAAAAACCACTTTTCTGAAATCTATCATAATTTTCTTGTTATGAAACAATTACGGAATTACATGTATAGTAATGCAAGAGGCCAGGGATGCACTTAGCAAACTGCAGACAGTGACACTGTTTCGACCTATCAGGTCTCTTCAGTGCAGTTGGTGACCAATAATTTATTGGTCACCAACTGCACTGAAGAGACCTGATAGGTCGAAACAGTGTCACTGTCTGCAGTTTGCTAATTACGGAATTGTTTCAAATGTTTTGAATCAAAATCTTATGGTCCCTAGAGAGTTGAGTGTCTTCATCGAAAGCAAAATTCATGTTGTGTGACAAATTTAATAAGGCAGCATTTGTTCACAACTGTCGTAAATCCATTAACTTAGTCAAACGAAAGAAATTTTAATCTTAGCAAAACTGCAGACAGTGACACTGTTTCGACCTATCAGGTCCCTTCAGTGCAGTTGGTGACCGACAAAAAGCTAGAGGCTTTAATAAAGCATAGCTTAGACCGCCACACTTGCGGGATCTATACTTTATTAAAGCCTCTAGCTTCTTGTCGGTCACCAACTGCACTGAAGAGACCTGATAGGTCGAAACAGTGTCACTGTTTGCAGTTTTGCTAAGTGCATCGCTAGCCTCTTAAATTCTAATCTGTTTCGCTTTGTCAGGAAAAAGCATTTCTGTAAGAATGGTAGGGGACTCAGACAACTTTTGCACCCATCCAACATAACTTTTAATAAAAGCATGCATATTGCCTAACACTGATCAACACATTTTTGTAAAATTCGTGTTGATAGCTCGCTGGCTTGCAATAATTAACGGCTACCGAATACAAATGTTTTGTTTTTCTTTCACGATAAAATTTTAAGTAATTTGCGGTTTCAGTAGTGCTATCTTGGCTATTATTACGCCTCAAACATACCTGTAAATGCGCTACAGATTTTTTTGTTTGTATCAATAAAACTGCTGTGACCTCATAAGCTTGTTTATTAATTCACAATCGCAGTAAGTAACTAATGTTTTATACTAGAGCAAGTTTAAGGCATGACATCAGAATTTCATCATTTGTGTGATGCGTAATAGCTTGCTTTAAATAAAAGATATTTTGCTCATATTAACTTTTCGTGTAAAGTGTTACATTTCCGTGTCTACTACACGGCACAACCCACACAAAACCCTACAGTAGAGGTAATGCTAATTTTCCATTTATTCAAGTCCAGACACAAAAGCGTTGCAGATACATGAAACGCGTTATGCCTACATGGACCTACCTGAAGAAGACTGTGGTTATAGCTAGATATTTTGTACTATAAAGAAATGGGGTACCTATTTGTGTAATCAAAACCTGCATTAAAATAATTCTAACTTAGAACTTGGGTTTCAATAAATTAGAATTGTGGGTCAATAGGTGTATATAAAGCTTACTAATGACTCTATTACCACTACCACGCAGGCAACTTACGGAAAAACTTGGCTTAATAGAGGATAATTGAGTTCAACTTTGAGCTTAACTCATGTGATATTGTAAGACACCAACTAATTCTATTTTTCACATAGAATAAAGTTATTTGGTTGACCAGTACAGTGTATCATCTAAAATCACACGTTGTTCCTTCAATATGTCTTGTTTGACAATGATTATAATAAAATCAATTCCTATTCATAGTTTCCATCCCAATACGTTACACAACACTTTCTACCCATTTGCTTGAATGAAACTTTAGATGTGCTTTCTTAACAAATATGCTACTATTGCTTGTTTTTTCTTTGCGTTTTGTTACTTCATTTATATACCTGAAAGCACATAACTCTTAATTTGCCAGTGACCAACTAAACTACTGTAACTGTAAGTAAGTGTCTATGCTTTCCTATGCTCAATTCCGCAAAGCATTGCGCAAGGGAACACAATTGTTCCAATTTCATTAAAAATGTGGGCCACAAACAATGCTGTATGACATCACAATTTATACTGCTAGTTAACTACACAGTACAGAATACAGACTTCTTTACACTGTGTGCGCTCGTGTCTTGCACTCATTCTCTGGGCAGAAGCTGAGCTATCAGTTAGCTGCTATAAGTATTAGAGGCATTAGAGCACATCATACTGTTTCCATCAGCAACTTTATCGAGTGTAGAAAATAGTAACTTCATTTAGTCTCTCTCTGACTCCACTCATGTAGAGCAGCATGCCAGGAAAAGGGTTTTGCGCCAAGAATATGACTGTAATAATTGCAATGTCGGATATCTTACAACTTCAAGATGGTCATCGTATCCAATTGTATAAATTCCGAAAATAAAGAATAGTGCAAATAACAGGTCGTAAATTTACGAAATACAAGTTTGGCGCACCTAGCTAACCCTTGCGGTGCACCATTTGAGAAACGCTGAGCTAGGGTACGTAAATCTTAATTCTGTACTTTAGAATTGTAACATTACATGATGCTCACTTCCGTAGGCTGACATAAAACGGTCAATCAGGGGTATAGTAAATTTAATAAGTCCCGGGATTTCTAGACATATAATCCCGGGATTGGGATTGGAAAAAATACCCCAAATCCCGGGAATTCGGGATCGGGATTTCCCGGGATTACAACCCTAGGCACAACCCACACAAAACCCTACAGTAGAGGTAATGCTAATTTTCCATTTATTCAAGTCCAGACACAAAAGCGTTGCAGATACATGAAACGCGTTATGCCTACATGGACCTACCTGAAGAAGACTGTGGTTATAGCTAGATATTTTGTACTATAAAGAAATGGGGTACCTATTTGTGTAATCAAAACCTGCATTAAAATAATTCTAACTTAGAACTTGGGTTTCAATAAATTAGAATTGTGGGTCAATAGGTGTATATAAAGCTTACTAATGACTCTATTACCACTACCACGCAGGCAACTTACGGAAAAACTTGGCTTAATAGAGGATAATTGAGTTCAACTTTGAGCTTAACTCATGTGATATTGTAAGACACCAACTAATTCTATTTTTCACATAGAATAAAGTTATTTGGTTGACCAGTACAGTGTATCATCTAAAATCACACGTTGTTCCTTCAATATGTCTTGTTTGACAATGATTATAATAAAATCAATTCCTATTCTAGAGAGTTTGCTCTACTGAGTTCAAGAGAAACGGAGCTCATTTTCATGTTGTGAAACAATGCAAACAAAAAACAGCTTGTTTGGAGAGACAGAAAGAGGTAGTTTAGTTTTCTTTGTCTTAATATTTACGTTTATAGATTTTTAAGCTATACACAAGCCAATATTGAAGCCGTGCGAAGAAAAGAAATATACCTAAATGAGTTGGCTTTTCTCTTCAAATCTTTTTTTTGAAAACATCTTGCAAAATCCTGTTATCAATAGAGTGTCCTAATAATCTCATTGAATAAATTACTGCTGTGCACTGGTAATGGTGGATTCTTTTTGATGAACTAATTCATAAACTCGCCACTGGTAAACTTTGTAGAACTGGAGATCTCCAACATCAAAAGGAAAGTGCAGTGGACTAGGAACTCAATCAACCTGCAGCTGTTGTTGTTTTGAGGACAAGTGCAACAAAAAAGAACTTTGTCAATACGGTAAAAAATGTTAACAAACTAATGGATGTTTTAAGAAAACTGGCATGGCTTATGTTAATACAAAATCAAACGGCAGTCAAATAGTCTGTTTTGAAGATAAAGGTGCTTTATTCCTGTTGTGACATCCTTTATTATATCGGCTCCTTTTCCAATGCCCTCGATTTCTAAAGCTCATCAAAACTTCTCGTTTTAAAAAGACTTAAAGCAAAATGAATGTTTTGAAATCAACACCCAAGTCAAGAGATATGTTGACAGAAACCATCGAACATATGATGAACGTAGAGTTTGAGAAACTACGAAATGACCTTATGGTTCTTGAGTCATTAGTCACCCATACATGTCGTTGCTGTCGCAACAAGCCAAAGTTTAAGCCCAAAGCGTGATCTTGAAAGAAAGTGCCACTCCTCTAGGCCAAGCCGCATGCAACATAACTCCCAACGCGCTAAACTCATATTCCTCAATTACAAGTCTAACGCTAGTTCAGCGGCCCAACGCTATCGACGAAAGGGTTGGATTTGGTCATTCTGTTACAAAGCCATTGACTGCAAAACTAAGCATAGTAGGTGACCAATCGAGTTCGATTAACTTTTAAGAACTATTGATTATAGAACGGAAGCAGAGTTGTAGATCATTGCCTTCTCGGCTCAACGGGGGTAGAGTCAAGTGCTCAAATGACAACAATGTTGGTTCTACCTGCACTTTTTCATGCCCCTCTAAATTTGAAAACAGGACCATCGTTCTCAACCCTGCTGATAGCAACACGATCATGTGTCTTCCCAATGGAAAGTGGAATAGACCGATACCCAACTGCAGAGGTAGTTTATGTTAAAGGATTGTTTTTGTTAAATCAAAAGCGTTTTTCCGAATGCTATTCGAAAGTACTGAAAATTAGGCTCTTGCAGTGGTTGTAGCTTTGCACGATGAAATGGCATTCAAAACGAAGATGGCAACTTTACAGTATCGAATTATTTCAGATTAGTCGTTCATTTACAAAAAACACTTTATTGCCGAGTTTCCCAAGTGGGGCAACATGACTTAATGGCAGTGACGGATGTAGACACTTTTGACGAGAATTTACTCTTAACCTAAATTTTGAATTTCACCCGCAGTACCTTATATTACGTTGTGTTTTAAAGTTACCTCCTAATCATCCGCCATAGGTGAACCAGGCTGTTGAAGTCTGTTAGTTTGAATAAATTTCATTTTATTTTAATTAATGAAAACAAATAACTTGTTTGAAAAGCTGAACATGTGGGTTGGGAATGTATGCACATCAAATATTTGCAAACTTATCAAATCAAATAAATAAATGTAACTAAAAAGCAGGATTAGGGAAGGTATGCCGACAGTTATTTGTTGCTTCTCAATAAAACAGAATTATTCATTTGAAAAGCTGGTCATAGAAAGAGGGATCTATGCAAACTTTCGTTATGGCTTTTAGGGGAACGCGAATACACACATACAAGCTTTACACTTGGCATTTTCATCGTTTCTATAAGCATAACTTGACATTCATGTTGGTCTTTGATTTTGAGAAGTTGAGTAGCAAAATTAGTTGTTTGCGAACTAACTTTTGATTCAGTTACTGAAATGCTAGACCCTTAAAACCTTTCTACAATCCCTTTCACTTCAGGGAAATTCTTTGCATAATATAAGCAGCATCTAACCAGCTTCTCCATCTTGTAACAACAGGCTGTGGCCAGCAGTCAACAGTTACAAATTTGGCTTGTCTGTTTTTTTTACTTGTTGCTTATTTAACTTTTGCATTTGGCCAATCAACATCTTCAAAGTGAAATTTGACTTTCATAGCACAAGTGTGCAATAAATCTGCCACTCATGTCACATAAAACAGCTGGGGATACAGAGATTTTAGTATTGCATCTGCAGCCACCAAATATTTTGCAGCAACAGAAAACAAAAGAGGAAAAATTTGTGTTGATTTCAAGAGATCTAACAGCATAGTCAACTGGTTGAGCAATGCTGTTGCTATATGGCCCACATGATAGAGATTGACAGTCGTAAAAATAACTGTCGTGAGGTGTTTCTAGGTTTCCAACTAGAATATTTAAATATTGTATGTCAGACAGAGTGCTCTCATCAACAACCAGAAAAATTTGTTTGCCATGTACAGCATATCTTATCTAGTAGCTAGTAGCACTAACAAATGAACCTTAACACTTCTCCGCGTACTTAACACTTTTCTTACTACAGCATGTTTGCAGAACCCTGCCCACCAGTTGTTCCCATTGATTTTGTTGCAATTACTCACAGAGACACTGAGGAAAAAACATTGCAATTAGTTCGAATAACAATCCGAAGTTTTTTGGAGTAAGTGGTAAAATCTGATGTCGTTAGGCTTTATTGGATGCAAACTTGGTTTGTGAAGCGAAGAGCTCATAATTACCTAAAATCAAATGTTTTTACTGTAGTTTGGTTAAGCTTGGAGGAAATTCAATGAGATTTTCAAGATTGCATTACGCGGAAACTGTTCACCAACCTCACTTGCATTTCATTGATTCTGCGACTAAAAACATTTCAGAAATATTTCAATTTCTTGACGATCTTCCGCATCTACACGGTATGAAAAATATTATGATCCTAAATGATATACAGAATTAAAAGCTAACATTATATCAGCATCGGTAACCTGCTGCTATTAGGATTACCCAGTAATGTGGTCATAATGACATCAAAATGTTGCTGATTTTTCTGCAAATCTGTGTGTTTGTATTTGCGTTTACAGAAGGAACTCAAGTAAACCTTGGCAAAGCTTTGAATTACATTCAAAATAACATTATCGGAAAGGAAGGCGATCGGCCTGATGTCCCAAATGTGGTCCTGATAAACACAAATGAAAGCTCTGATGATGACGTCAGCACGCCTGCTCAAGCATTGCGTTCTTTAGGAGTCAAGGTACACGAACTATTGTGCATGCCAAGCAATTTTATGATGTATTTTGGCGGCACAGTTGTTTTTACTGACGATGTATCCGCTCATTTTTTGCCTCGGCGACTAGTTTAGCTGAACAGCGGACAACGTCATTTGACCTTAATGTCACAACTTGCTGTAGCCCATGCTACAGCTAGCAATTACAGGATGAGCCAATCTGGCATCAAGCTTAGTTACTCTGATATGACCAAATCACAAGTTACCCAGATGGCATTAGTGCATCAAAAGTATAACCTCATACAACACACTGCATGAGCAACTTCGCCATTCTACAACAAAAAATAAAAAGAATTTAAAGTTTTTTGTTTGCAACCCTACTGTAAACTCTTTCGCTCCTGGGATTATCAATTAATGATCTCGCGTTTTCAGTGCTTTCCTCAATTTTCTTCCGCTAAGGTTACAAAATCAGTTTACTAAAAATGAATTTTTGACTTTATTTCTCATCCAATTTTTATAAAATTTTCAAAACATCACGATTAATTCCTCACGGATCAGAAGATGTAAAACTTGTGTTCGAATTCTTGGATCTTCTTTCCCAAAAAGGGTGAAAAGACCAAGAATCTAGTTGCAGACGACAAAAATTGCCAAATTTTCAGCAAGAGCCAACTACCTGTTTTGTGATTTTTATTGCCTCTGCCATTTCTTTTAGTTCTGATAATTTGTAAGATTAGAAGTCTGCTTGTGTAACTTTTTAGCTTAACCAAATTTTTGATATTGTTGATTTTACTGTTCTGGATTTTTTGTTTTTGTTAAGCGCTTTTGATCTGACCTTCCGTCAGGAAAGAGCGCTATACAAATGTGCTATTATTATTATTATTATTATTATTACCTCAAAATCAAATTGAGATATCATGTTTACCACATAACCAAACCGTTTATCGTTAACACAGTCTGAAAACTATTCTTTGAGGCATCATTTGACAAAATTTTAAGCAATAATAAAGAAATTTGTTTATTAAAATTTTCAAATTTTTTAGGGGTTTCAAAACCCCCCAAAAATTTGTAAAGTAAGTAAAAAAGTAGATTTAGTTTTTAAAAAATGAAATATGTTGCTAAATACCGGTCTCATTTAAAAGCTTAGGAAATTTCTTTTCAGCAATATATAACTTTAAATAGTTTAGGCTAAGCGGTATGTAATATTTACTGATCAAAAATGAGTATTGTACATCATGTCAATTAGAAACCCCTCAAAACTTTTCGACCGATCTTTACTAAATTAGAATTTTTATTAATAGAAAAGCTACATCCTTTAAAAAGATAAAAATAAATTGCAAATTTTTCACCAGTAAAGTCGTTGTTTTGTATCAAGTGTACAAGGAGATTGAAACTAAAACACAAGTTTAAAAACAAGCAAAAGTTTGGCTTCTCTAAATCAAAATTTGCTGTATCCCCCTTGTCTCTCAACAAATGGGAGGGGCGTATAAAAGCTTTTGTTTCATTGTTAGTGACAAAATATTTCATCTAAACTTGATATTTTCTGAATCTTGAAAAA
The DNA here is from genome assembly GCA_963675345.1 of Trididemnum clinides. Lineage (NCBI taxonomy): Eukaryota > Metazoa > Chordata > Ascidiacea > Aplousobranchia > Didemnidae > Trididemnum > Trididemnum clinides. The sequence continues at coordinate 25,405,135 of OY776290.1, read as the reverse complement.
ATTCTCTTTTCAAAAATACTTAATGCTTATGGTTTTGGCAAATCTCTAGCAGATAATGACCGATCATGTTTTAGGTACTAAATTTAACTAACAAAATTTAGTACCGGTCGGTACCGGTCAACAAAAGATCATGGGCCTCAAAAAGTTGCAAATTGTAGAAAACCTAGTCTTTTAGGTAAGTTTTAAGTGATCTACCTTAAAAGCTTTTTTTCTAAGCATCATCTAGCGACCATTTCTAAAAAATCGGTGGAAAAACATAATTAGTAGTTATCTTTCCGGTAAGAGTGCTTTAATTTCGAAGACAACTCAGCACCTATTTGGGGGTAATTAGCATAAAATTTGAATTTAAAAAAAATTTGTTTTGATATTTGAAATCTTCAAAAGATGGAAATTTCAACAATATATAACACTTGATGTAGAAATAAACAGATGAGTAATGATTTACAAACAAACTTAAGGTATATAATTATGACATTTTTTGCACTGCCACCTTACGGACATTTTTTTCGCAATTTACGCGGGCACGAAAAAGTAAATAAAAGGATTAGATCATAACTACATGAGTCATATTTTTACAATTAAAATAACAACGAGTTTGCAGTTTTGTTAATGCAGCATCAACAACAATTGCAGTTGCAGCATCAACAATGCTAAGTAATATGCAAAATTTTTAAACAACGAAGTCTGTTTCACATTTTACGGCAAAAAAATACTCAACACTTAGTGTTATTGACTTAACATCCATGTATCCAGGGCCGCAACTACCGCCGGTGCACCCGGTGCAATGCACCGGGGCCCCAGCACGAGGGGTCCGGCATTGCCACAGTTTATTGTAAAATATTTTTGTTAGAAGCTCAAGTAAACTTATTATTATTAAATGTCACACTTCATCAATAATTTAAATTTATATTTAACCAACTAATTTATTTGAAGCATTTCTCAATATATTTAAAGTTTTGATTGTGACGTATTCATTTTAATTGTGACCTAGATGTAAGCGCCAAACAAACTTTGTCTAAACTTTGATACACTTGGGATTTGAACCTTCGTCATTTAATCTTACCTCAAAAAACTCTACGCCACCTGTAAAGTCTAAATATTTAACGCCTTGCCTACAACCATTCAAATTACCCTGCCTGCAATTAAAACGCGTCTTTTCTTTGTCTATTGTGTAGTCAGCACTGCCGTTACAATTCGCTTTGGTGTCCTTTAGTTCAAATTAGCTTTTAGTTTCTTAAGTTCAGCAGTGTTTGATTTCAGAGTATCACATTAGTTGCAGCCTTGAATTCAATGATGATCTATTTAACGTGGTTTTGCTTGTTTATTTAGATGGATAGTTAGTAGCGCTAACCGTGTTACAAAATTTGCCGAATCAAATCAATCAAAGTGACTGCCGGAATTGCCGGTAAGCGAATTTCGGGTTTATCCCAGATTGTTTTATAATGCTGTCATTTTCATGCTTAAATGCATAATGTTAAGTATAGTGTTCAACGTTTAAATCCTCACTTCAGTTCCGATTCGCCATATCAATAGTAATTGTCCTTCGTATTATTGTATCATATTTAACGCGCTGAAATTTGTATTTGTTTTAGAAAACGGTACAAGTTCGGACAAAATAAAAGGAACACCAATCAAATCCGTGTGAGGCTCCACAGGTCACTCAAATTCCTATAGCCGCAACAATAACTAAACCGCGGCTATACCAGACATGACGTAATCGGTACGCTACCCCCACTCAAGTCGGTTTAGTAAAATAAGTTTAAGCTATAAATCAGGGGTCTCTAAACTTTTTCCATGGAAGGCCACATTGCCAATATATTAAAAACCCCTGGGACAAAGTTTACTCAAAGTGGGTAGAAAGTAACGGTCAATAACGTCGGAGATGGTGTAATATTCCCCGAAAAACAGGTAATCTCCAAAAAAAATAGGTCATCACTAGGGCCCGCTAAAGTCAATTAAGTCAAAATTTTTTCCGGACCTTGTTACATGATCAAACGTGTACTAACGTTCGTTTCAGGTGTTGAGGAGTCTGTTTTGCTAGATTTTAGAAGTCAAAACAAAGTCAAAATTTTGCATAAAGTCAAAACTTGTCAAAATTCTCTTCATCAAAAATTTCCTTACAAAAGCGAACAAATTTTTTTTTTCATATTTTTTGAATTTTTGAGCTGCTATTAAAATTTTATGCGCAGTTTTATTGGATTTTAAACTTCTCAAATAGTTGCAATGGTAAAAATGCGTGCGTTAATTGAGAAGGAAATAGCACTTATTATGCATCAAATCGTCATTGCTGATGCATAAACACATAATTGTTAGACAATTAATCTATTCCTATAAAACCTTTGCGCTTTTTACACGTGGTCTTTTTAAGTCGTAGCTTGCAAAGCAAAGAATGCCTAAACAAGCCAAATCTTCTACAGCGAAAGTTAGGCAAATTTGCCAGGAATATCCGGATGAGTTTTCGGCAACTCCTGCCCGCGACTTGCGATGCAATCTTTGCGACGTGTTAGTCAAATGCGACAAAAAGTTTTTTGTGGAAAGCCACCGAAAAAGTAAGCAACACCAAAGAAAATTCGAGACGAAGAGCAAATCCCAAAGTAAGCTAACCTTTTTACAACTCGATCAAGTAAACTTCAAGGAACAGGTTGTCTCTTCATTCTTAGCTGCAGATATCCCACTTCATAAACTGAACCATTCTTCTTTAAAGTCTCTGTTTGCCACAATGGGAAAAGTATTGCCTTCGGAGACTGCAGCCCGGGCATGTGTTGCTAAATTAGCATCCCAAGAAGAAGAACAAATTCAAGAATTACTTCGTGACAAAACAATTTTTTTAATTGTGGATGAAGCAGAAATTGCTAATCAAAATTATATTAGTGTGCTTGTGGGCAGCTTAGATGCCCCAAATCAGGCATTCCTCGTTGATTGCCATCCACTTGACAGCGGTAGCAATGTTAATAGCAGTATTATTCTGCACACTGTGGATGACATATTGCGACAACTTGAAATAAAACGCGAGAATTTTTCATTGTTCTTGATTGATGCTGCTCGGTAGATGTCTTTGGCTGGAAAGACATTAAAGGAATTATACCCTTCTTTGATGCATGTCACCTGCGTTGCGCACTTTCTTGTTGCGCAATTTTTACTTTTTTTGCCGTAAAATGTGATTGATGAGCAAAAGACGCTATCAATGTGGAAGATTTGGTTCCGGACTTGGTTAAAATAAATCAATACCGGACTCTAGCAGCCAACGTAGAGTTCTTAGAAGGAAGTGCCTGCACGATAACCGAAGCATACGGACTGCTGAAGAATATGCAATTCGATGATGATCCGTGCGCAATTAAAAATTACATTAAAAAACGACTATCCAACTCTGATTTAGAAACAATAATAAACTGTACCAACTTGACAATTGACCCAACAAGCTACGCACTATTGCAAAAAGCCCAGCCAACCTCTGCTGCTGTTGAGAGGTCGTTTTCTATGCTCAGTAAATTACTGAGAAAAGACAGAAATTTTGATGTTAAGAACGTAAAAAATTATATGATGCTGTATTACAATAAAAAGTCCTGGTAATTATACTGTGTGGCTTTCGTTAAAAACATCATAGACCGACTGTTAATGTACAGTACAGTTGCGATAACAACACATTTTTTATATTACACACTAATTGATACCGGTTCACACAATGGCTCGTTATCCTAGGTTTTGATGTCATGCGTCACTTTGTTGCATTAGCTTCAAGACTGAGTGATTGAGAAAATGTTCAAAGTAGGCTACCTTCTTCTTTAAAAACTTATGTAAATTGCGGATTATAAAACATTTTTGATCAAAAAAGTGCAACAAGACATAAATAATAGGCGAAAGCGGTTAGGTCAAAATAAAGTCAAAGATATATTTTTTTAGGTATAACAAAAATGGCCCTAGTAATTATCTTTGTTTTTTCGGTCAAAAAAAATTTCCTTGAGCACAAGTAATAAAATTACAGTCTTAAATGGCTATTATAAAACTTTTTTTGGCAGCGTCGCCAATAAAATTTATTTTAAAGGAAATATCAAAAAGTTCTCTGTCATCCAAAAGGTTCATTAGCAAAAATAAATCCAAGCAGTTGACTGTGTGCAAAAAATGAAAAGTGACACATATGTCCTCTTAGTTAAGAAAGGGTTAAGCAAATATAATATTTTGTCGAAGTTGCTAATTTTTTCTGTTGCCCGCTTCATATAGATGGGTAAATTCATAATTTGTGCAGTGAAAGTCAGTGTTTTGTTGTGTTACTGTTTTGCCTGTGTGGTAATAGTTAGAGTTTCAACGGCTAGTGAGATTTAACGCCTTAGTTTGAGAGAATAGTGTTTATTCTATTTGAATAAGCTACGTAGATTTAGTTCAATCATCAGGGTGCTAGACGTCATTCTTTTAGTCAGTGATCAGATATGTGACTTCTGTTAATATACTTCTTTCGTTGAAAGAAGTTCTCATTTGATTGATTGAAAAGTCAGGTTTGAGCTTTCTATTTGATTCCTTTTTGCTAGTCATACCGCAGTTCTTACGTTCGTAGCAGTACTACTTCATGAGACGGAAAAACAATAACAAAGAGAGTTTGTTACATTAAACTCTATTAATCCTTGTCTAAATTTTATTAAACTTTTTAGGTTTTGAGTAAAAACATTGCAAAACTCTAGTTGACTGCAATTTAATATGAAAGAAAAATTATCAAAGCGTAATGCAAAAGAGACAAGCTAAGAGGAGAAAAATTGCTGAGGTAGTCAGAAACTCTTAATGACTCAGTTCGTGGCTGACTCGACCAGAAACATCCCAAGAGGATGAGCAAGACCTCAGCATTCGTGAGACAGAATCTACTCGCTAACTTGTTGACGTCAGCATTCGTGAGACAGAAAATTCCGATACTACGAAAGATAGATCAGATGCAAGCAAAAATGACGACTTTCCCACCATTATTGTAAACTCAGAGATCAAGAAAGCAATTATTGTAGCAGGTTACAAACAACCTGAAGCACCTTTCCCTAAAGATCCGCTCCAAAGCGGTCGTTCATTTTCAACAAATTATTATCATTTTGTAACACAATCAGGTCTAAAACTACGAAGATATTGGTTATGTTATTCATCAAGCATGGACCGTGTTTACTGCCAGCCCTGCTGGTCATTTTCTCATGAAAATGTCTCTCCAGGTACTTTTTAAGAACTTCAAAACCCTTGGGGTACAACAGATTTAAATGATTGAAGGCATTTATCGTAGCGAATTCGAAGCCATGAAAGCTTCACACATCATGCGGAGGCGTATGTCATATATGAGCACAATGAAGAAACAGGTTCACAATAAAAGAAGCGTTGCACGAGTCTTTGCTGGAAAAACAAACTTTTGGCAAAATGTTTTGGAAAGACTAGTGAATGTTACGTTGATGTTAGAAAAGTGCAACTTACCTTTTCGCAAATCCAGTGAACAACTTTCGAAGGATAACAAGGGCAATTTTTTTTTGTCATACAGCTTCTTGCCAAATACGACACAGTTTTAGACAAACTTTTACAACTGCCTAAAGGTTCTCCAAAATATTTTAGTCCTTTGATACAAAATGAACTAATATCAATACTAGCTTAAGAAGTTCTCCGTGATACAAAAAACGAACAACAAAGCGCTCTTGTTTTTGCCATTATTCTTGATACCTCTCAAGATGTCAGCAAAAAAGGCCAGTTAAGTGAAGTATTTCGTTACGTAAAAATCAATTACCACGATGATGGAACGCCATCAGAACTAAAGGTTGTTGAAGCGTTTACCTCATTTATCAAAGTTGACGATTTATCTGCTATTGGATTGCACAAACTGATAACGAATCCCATTCAGCAGAAGGGGCTTGACTTAAAAAACTGTCGTGAACAAGGATATGATGTCGCTGCAGTGATGAGTGGGAAGTACTCCGGCTTGCATAAGAAGATCAAAGATGTGGCTCCACATGCTTACTACATGTATTGTGCTTCCCACAATTTAAATTTGGTGTAAAAGAAGCCATGGAAGCCGTGACTGAGACCCGTCAATTTTTCGACACTACTGAGTCGGTATATAAATTTTTCGGACATAGTATTGTGCGTTGACAAAAGCTTCACAATGTTCATGATCGTTCTTGCTCAAATCCTACATTGAAAGCGTAAATCCAACTCGGTGGTCTGGTGGATATGATGCTGTCTATGCTTTAAAGGAAAGATTTTGTGACGTTATGAAATGCTTGATTTTCATTATACTTACCAGCACAAAGCCAAAGGAAAGAGATAAAGCTATGGCAATAAAGAAACAGATAGAAAACTGTGGCTTTGTATGCACGCTGATTGTGTAATGCAAGATTTTGCTAATGCTGTTGTTGTTACCCGACCCCTTCCGAGAGATGGGGACATGATGGAAGACCATAGAGCCCCAGAAGCAGGACAACTCTCCAGAGCCTGGACCAAAGGTTGTAAAGAGACAGAGAGTCGCCAAAGAGCGAGCGGCGCAAATTGGCCGTAGCTGGACAGTAATAAGATGAGAAGTGTTTTGGGACGAGTGTCCGCAGGCGCTGCAAGAAGGATTCTCGATTTTGCCAATCCTGAAGAGATAAGAGCTTAACAGTAGGCTGTGTGCGATGCAGCGTAGACGAGAGAGAACACAGCGAGCGTGACGAGAGAGCACAAGTTCATCGGTAGAGATAGAGGGAACCTGTGTGTCAAAAAATTAGATAAGACAGTACGCCTCCAATCCGAAAAAAGACAAGTGTTGGAGTGGGATTGAAACGGAGGCAGGAGTTGAATAAGAGAAGGTTGGGCTGGAGGTTAGCTTGGTGGTGATTCACAAAAAAGAAGGAGGCTTCACATTTTCTCAGATTGAGAGGAGGACACTAGTACTCAAACCAACGCTTCAATCGAATCAGAGCTCCTTGTGTGGCCTCCACCGCAGTAGGGACCGAAGGTGAGGAGGACCAAAAGACCAGATTGTCAGCATAAAAAGAGCAGCTGACTGAACAAGGAAAAGAAGCAGAAAATCATTGATAAAAAGAAAAAAAGTACAGGGCAAATAACGGATCCATGCGGAACACCTCGACGAACTCAAAAGTAACGACTTTTGTGATTTCGATAAACCACGCAAGCGCGCCTACCAGAAAGGAAAGATTGAGTTCAACGAGCAAAGCAAGGAGGAAGACAAGCCAAAATGAGTTTATGGAAAAGGACGGGATGCCAGACAGAGTCAAAAGCTTTGAGAAATCAATAGTGGCAAAGATCGTCCAAGAACCCGGCCTGGGTATGTTAAACCCATCCGAAATTGACTAAGTAAGATATAGAATTTGATCTAGAGTAGACCGTTCTGGGCGGAATCCGGTCTGGCGGGGAGAGAGAATGGAATTAGACTCCAGAAAGAAGAGTAGAAGAGATAGAATGATGCGTTCGAAAAGCTTTAAGACGCAGGAGGTGAGAGAAATAGGTCTGAAGGAAGCAGGATAGTCGAGAGGCTTTTCAATGTTGTAGATAGGAATAATAGAAGATGTCTTCCAGATGGAAGGAAAGGAATGTAAAGCCAGGAGATATTGAAAATGTGAAGAAAAAAATCTATGCCAGATCGAGGAAGATGCTTTAGCACAGGATGGGCAACTTTGTCTGGGCCGGTGGCTGTGGACGAGGAAAAATTAGAGGCAGCCGCAAGAACTGCAGAGGGGAAAAGGGGAGCAAAAGGACGAGTGAGACACCTCAGGGTACGTGACTCGGCGGAGCTCAGAAAGATAGCTTCTGGCTCTGCTACGCAGGGCCTTTGGCTGGGAGACAAAAAAAGTGGGATCTCAGGTAATCGGCGAAGACCGAAACTGACTCCCTGGAAGAGGAACAGTTGGAAAAGTTAGGGGAGGAGGAAGATGAGGAAAACGAGCCACCGACAGAACGAAGGAGAGAATACACAGATTTAGGGTTAAATTTGGGCGAGAGAGAAGAGCAAGTTGTCTTCCATGCTTCATCTTTGGCCTTGGTGATGACAGACGAAGCACGTCGGGAAGCGGAGATGTAAGCATGACGATCTTCATCACTTTTGTGAGCAGTAGCGAAAGCCTTACGTCTTTCACTAACTGCATCTTCCACTTCAGCGGACCACCAGGCTATAGGATGGCATTTGATGCGGCCAAAAGGAATGGAAGATTTGGCCGCATTTAGTGTCAGAGAAGTAACGAGAGCAGCAGCAGAGGAAAGAAAAAAAAACAAATATTCCTCTGCAGGACAGTGAGAGTCAAAGTAAAAGGAAAAGTCATCCCAAATAGCTTTCTAAAAATTGAGGGAAGAAGGACGTTCGTTGGGGCGAAAGACCGGGGAGAGAGACATGGTTAGTAGAATTGGTAGGCAATCATAACCCAGGTCCTGAAGTACCTCCCAGCAGCAAAAAAGGGCGAGAGAGGAGGGAGCAAAGGAAATGTCAGGGGAGAAGTAACTGCCATAGGAGCAATGGAGAAGAGTAGGTATGTCCGGTCATTGAGGGGGAGGAGGTCAGAAGAGAAAATGTAATCAAATATTTCCTCCACACGGAGGTTGGAAGTGCCTTTTGAGTCCCAGAGGAAGTAATAACAATTGAAGTCCCCCAAAATGAGGAGATTTCTGGCGGAGGGAAGGACAAAGGGAGAAAAGGAGTCGGTTCTGCTATTCGTCGGAGAAGAGCAAGTAGGGGGAGCATAAACATTAAGGAATGAGAGCAAGGAGGAGTCGTTTAGAGAGATGTTTACCTCTACATAATCAGAGTAGGAGTCAAGCGAAGAAAGAGAGATAGTAAAAAGTGCGTGGCATCAGGAGAGAGAATGATAGCGGGTGCGATCAGATAGCAGAGCAGAGAATCCAGGAATCCGGAAAGAGGAAGATGAATTAGGGATAGATTCCTGGATACAAATAAGGTCAACGGGGTGAGACGAGAAAAAGTGTAGAAGTTCAGTGCTCCTGGCTCGAAGACCTCCAGCACTCTATTGAAGAACCCTGAGGGAGTCGTGGGGTCTAGAAGAAGCAAGTGTAAAGAGACAGCCAGAAGCATGAGGCAGAGGTGAGGTGCAGAGAGAGAAGATACAAAATGGGCGAGAGGCGGAAAAGAGGTATGAAAGAGAGGGTGAAGCGGGAGTACTGCATTAGCAGAGGGGGGCCAGATTGGCCAGAGGGGAAGACAGATTGAACATGGAGGTATACAAGGTGGAGGAGTCCGAGGAGGAAGTCACAGTGTTCTTTCAAAAGCTATGCAGTATAAAACAATTGACTTAATTTCTGTCCATAAACTTCTGCAAACTGCGGCTGAAGACATTGTTCAACTCAGGAGTTTTGACGAAGTACTAAACAAAGCTTCCACTATTGCTTCTACATTGGAGTTTGCCAAGACAGTTTCAAACAAAAGAGCAAAGAAAACAAAAGCTTACTTTGGTGAAATATCCGAAGAATAACGTTAAGCGATCTAAAGAAACGATTTTGCGTAACTGTGTTACTTCCAATGATGGACATACTTTCCTGCCAACAAATTAGTCGCTTTGAAGGAATGAAATCAGTGGTGATGTCATATCAAGTTTTAGAACCAAGTTTTCTATCAAATGCTTTTCATCTGGATCTTGAGGTTGAACCAAGAAAATTTTCTAACAAATTTGGTGATAACGTCTCTCCGTTATTTCCTAGCCAAATGCTCTCCATGAAAAGGTTGCTTAGAAAAAAGATTGCCCACTTAGAATCTACTAAAGAAAGGACTTCTTTTTTGATTGTTGAAAATGCATCACTTGCCACAACTTATCCTGACGTTTGTATGGCTTACATGATGTATTTGACAGTAACAGTTGCTACGGCATAGAGGTCTTTTTCTAAACTCAAACTGATCAAAAACTTTCTTCGAAGCTCCATGTCCCAATAGAGACTGAGCGGTTTGACTTTGCTGTCGATAGAAAATGAACGAGCTAAAAATTTAGATTTTAGAAAAGTTATCCAGCAGTTCGCTAGTGAAAAGCAAGATGAAAAACTTTCAAGTTTCCAACCACCCGCAAGTAAATTACGGTAGCTTACTTAATTGGCCTCAACGCATTGTATTTTATTAGTTGGTGTTCTTTGTGGTAATGTCAGTGTTCTGTACGTTAATTCTTTTTGGGTTAAATAATTTATCCGCATTGCATAGCACATCTCCATTTTGCTGAAATATCGTTAATAGTGCTCACAAAGCACCTTGCCTCAAAAGGTTGCACATAGTTCTTTTTACCATTATGAAACGATTTTGTTTTGCGACGTTTATTTGATTAAACTTTTATTAAACAATCAAAAAATTGTTGTTGTAGCCTGCCCCAACGAAATCCTTGATATACCATTATTTCGATTTGAGTACACTGCAATCACAAAAATTATGTTGAACCGTGAAATTTTATTCCAATTTAAGCCTTTCATTTGCAAGCACAGTAAACTTAGCTGTAGCCCCTTTTATCTGTTCAGCTCAATGCTTTTTTGTCTCATTATTTCAATTAAAAAATCTCTCTATAGCGTGGAGTCGTCAATGACTCCTGTGTTGAGAAAAGCATCTCAACTGAATATTAAGTACAGAGAAAACGGGGGCCCCATAATAGATGTTTGCCTCGGGGCCCCAACTGAGGAAGTTACGGCCCTGCATGTGTCATACTCGTTTTTCACAAAAAATGAGTCAAGATACTTTTGCACGAAGCCCTTCAAATATATTGCCACTATTTTAATCTGTTAATCAGGAGCTATCTACTTAAATATTTTTCTCGTCTGCATTACGGCTGTTGGTATTGCTATTTTAAGCGTTAAACGCATTATTACTTAATTATGGCTCTCACTAAAACAGCATTACTCGGCTTCAAGAGAACGCAATTTTGCTGACCTAATTCGAAAAAAAACAAAAAGAAAAGCCCGATAAATTTGATTTTAAAAATTTTGTTAAGTTTGATTAATTAGAAGTTTTCATTGTAATCAAGTTTTCTGTTATAAGACCTTGCATTTTGATTTCCATTTGAATTTGTTTTGCAGTTTATTAGCTTTGGCTTCCGTAACCCAAACTCAAACGAACGTCTCATGAAGATGCAAATGGAACAGATTGATGGTTATCGCAATCGAATGCATGTTTTGGGTAGAAATACTTTGCGGAGGCAGTGGGCGCGTGATGATATGTTGTGTAGATCATCGTATCCCGTAATTGTGTGATGTAATGAGATCAAAAAGATATTTTCCATGTACTATTGCATTAAAAATTAATTTCAATAATTTGAAGTGTTTTAACAAACAAAAGAAAAGTTTTCTGAAAGTAGTGCAGGCATCCATAGATATCAATGGGAGAGGAAAGAATATGTTCATGCATACTATAAGATTCCTCTTTCCATACCCAAATGTATAACCTTGATTGCTTGAACTGAATTTACGAATTTCGTCAAACTGTTAAAAGTAACTATCAATTACTGACTGTTAAAAGGATATAGACTCTTGTAAACTACAGGGTGTCCCACAAAAAAGTTTATTTTTAAAATTTTTGTAACGCAAAAACTTGTAAAGATAAAGCAATGAAAGTTTCACCGTGCATAAATAATGTGTTGGAAATTTGTTTGCCGTCAAAATCGTCGTTATCCATTTTACTTAGCTGATGTTACTGGAGTTTAAAAATAGTCATATATTTTGATGATGCTACTTAAATAACATGCTCAATGTGATCGCCATGGCGCAGAACGCATTCCCTTACTCTCACAGCAAAATTCTGAATTACTGCTTTGCATGTGTCAGCGGAAATGGCTCTCATGAACGTAGTTATTTCTTGTTTAAGTTCGGAAATAGAGGTAGGCTTATTTTTATAGACATTATCTTTTGCGTAGCCCCACAGAAAAAAGTCCAGTGGGCTAAGGTCAGGAGAGTGTGGAGGCCAGATGTGGGAAGCTTTCAAGGAAATCAGCCTGTCTTCAAATTTTTCAGACAATAATTTTCGTGTTTCCACTGCAGTGTGAGGTGTTGCCCCATCTTGCTGAAACCATAATTTTTTCAAGTCAAAGCGACGACGACGAAGACAAGCAGTAAACTTTTTGATGACGTGGCGATAGTTTTCTTGATTAACCGTCACCGCATTCTCAGCATTGTCTTCAAACCAGTAAGGCCCGATGATTCCGTCAGAGCTAAGCGCACACCAAGCTGTGCACTTCCTGCTGTGGAGTGATTTGGTGGTAACAACGTTTGGAGGTTCAGTGCCCCAAATACGGCAGTTCTGACGGTTTACTGATCCATCCAGATGAAAATGTGCCTCATCTGAAAACCATATCTTGCCAACCCAATGTTCATCATTTTCCATCATTTCATTAAACCATGTGCACATTTGAAAACGTTGTTCTTTGTCCCTATCAGTCAAAGTTTGCTTTATTTCCAGTTTGTAAGGATATAAGTTGAGGTCTTGCTTCATTATTCTTTGAACGGTGGACTTTGTCAAGCCAAGTTCAGATGAACGCCTCCGTATTGATTTTTTTGGGCTACGCACAGTCGATTCACGTACAGTATCAATGTTTAATTCGGTGCGAGCAGACACTCTCCTTCCAGAATTTCCTTTATTTCTGTTGTGGCAGGTGCCATGCACTTCAAACTTTTGAACAATTTTCTTGATTGACGTCACAGATGGAGCTTCTTTTACACCAAAATGCTTGCGATATTCCCTTTGGGTTTGGACCAGTGATTTAGTTTCCAAATAGAACTTTACTATTTTTGATCGCTGCTCAATTGTGAAAGGCATGATTAAGATAAAGGCTTCAAAATTTCAGGTATAAAACTCCTATTACCATAGAATAAAACCTGAAAAAATGAAAGAGTCAAATGCTCTAAAACAAAAGTAGTTAAAAATTAAAAAATAAACTTTTTTTTGGGACACCCTGTAGTATGGAGAAGGAGCGATGGATAAGAGTAGGTATGTCCGGTCAGTGAGGGGGAGGAGGTCAGAAAAAAAAACCAATCGAATGTTTCCTTCACACGGAGGTTGGAAGTACTTTTTGAGTCCCAGAGGAAGTGATAGCAATTGAAGTCCCCCAAACTTAATCGTTTCCTGTAATAAATAGTCACGCGAGGAAGCTGTTTGGTAATGAACGGTGGATGGTTGGATCGGGTGTTGATGTAAAGGGGCGAGTCGTTGGATTTGCGGTATGGCCAAAACTTTTCGAAGTTGAGGTCAAAGGTTGCGTCCAAAAAATCTGTTTGGAATAGATTGGTATCGGCTGTGACTTTTAGACCGTGCATTTTAAAAACGGCGATTACCTTTTCCTGGTGCGTTCTATTTCTGGTCGGGACGCTTTCCTAATTATGGCAAGGCAATCGTCGCAATACAATCTAATTATCTATGTGGATGATGATGGACAGTTTGCTTGAAAGGAACCAGACAACGAGCTCGCAGATCTTTGCCCCGATATAAGAATCCATTGTTACGTCAAACAGGGAATCGCTGTGTTTTATTTAAACGCCATCTGCGCTAAGCAGAAGTGATTTTCTTGAGTGCAATATAGTATAAATGTCTTCAATGTTGACATAGGATTTCGCAAATGTTATGACGGCTCTCAATATGCCTTCTGAGATGGTAGGGTAAAAGTCTACTATATCGAACTTGAGAAATTTGCATTCGTTTTTGTTTGGAATAGTGCAGAACCACGAAATTACGGAGGAAGCGTTGCGCCACTGGTTGAAGTTGCTTTATGATTGGATGGTGTTGTTGATTTTTTCCAGGATCTGTTTACTAACAATTCCAATCTGCGATTTGGCAGGGTTTATTAGGCGGCACTTGAAGTTGTTAGGAAAATTTTCCTTATGTTTTTTTAAGGTGACCAAAGCGTTCTTATCTGAGAACCGTTCAATCCTGCTGTCTAGTTGGAGCTCCCTGGAAATAGTTTTTGCCTCGTTGTTGATGGCGCTTACAGTATCTGCACTGATTTTTTTGTATTTGTCAGTGATATTATCATTCAATAGTTTGCTGTAATCTGCAACGCTCATTCTGTATAAATTGGTCGTTTTGTCAGCTTGGACATGTTCAACTATCCACTGAAAAATATCCCTATCCCCACCAGGAAAGCCTACATTCAGGTTCTATTGGAAAAGTTAAAAAGTTTTATCAAGTGCCTCAGATGGAAGGCCTTCTTCCTTGACACAAATGACGAAACTAACAAAAGCAACAAAACATTTGGTTTTAAATCCGAAGCAACACCCTCACAGCATGACGGCCTAAAGTATTTCAACAAGACCTTTATGAAATGGTTCGCCGAATTTTTAAAATGCACGGTCTAAAAGTCACAGCCGATACCAATTTATTCCAAACAGATTTTTTGGACGCAACCTTTGACCTCAACTTCGAAAAGTTTTGGCCATACCGCAAACCCAACGACTCGCCCTTTATATCAACACCCGATCAAACCATCCACCCTCCATTACGAAACAGCTGCCTCACATGATTTGCAACAGAATTGCCCAGCTATGATTTGACCGTGAGTTTTTTGACAACGCTAATCCACCTTTCGTCGAGGCTTTGAAAAAATCCGGGCATTCACCTTGCACGGCATACCCCACACACTCAACGACTCGACCAAGCCGTAAGAAATCAAGGAAAAGAAACATTACCTGGTTCATTCCCCTATACAACATGGAAATTAAAAACAAATATTGGCAAAATGTTCTTTTATCTCATCAACAAGCACTTTCCCCCGAACAACCGCTTCCACAAGATTTACAACAAATCTAACGTCAAACTTAGTTACAGTTGCATGCCGAACATGGCATGCATCATCAAAAGCCACAACAATAAGCTAATATACTCAAACATCTACACGGACGAGATGTCGTGCAACTGCAGAACAACATCCGAATACCCGCTTAAAGGCAAATGCCGAACCAAATCAATCGCGTATAAAGCCTCCATCACAGCTCCAAGCATCACAACACGGCACTATTTTGGACTTTGTAAGACCGAGTTCAAAGCCCGGTTTTACAACCATCGCTCATCATTCAAAGACCAACAAAAGATGAACGCTACGGAGCTCTCCAAAGCTATGTGGGAGTGCAAGAACAGAGAAATCAAACAGCGCATATCTTGGTCCATTGTATGCAAAGCAGCTGCATTCAAAAGTAACGCCAAGCACTGCAATCTTTGCCTAGCCGAAGAATTAGCCACCTTAAAAGCTGATCAACGTACGCCCCTAAACAAACAATCTGATTTCATCTCTGAATGCAGACACCGGGCCAAATTCAAGTTGAAAAACATTAATTAACGCTAACCTTTTATTCGTGGTTGTTCATTTGTGCACTGTTTTTACTCTGTATTTTAGCTCTTGCCACCATTTTGCCTACGCTCTTTACCTTTAACCTTTTCCACGCTTCAATGACTTCCCGCCTTACAAACGCCAGTGCGCGCGACAACATTGTCATCTACCCGCCAGTTGTAGTGGGCAGCGCTTGAGTAAGGCAGATATGTAGAGCTTACCTTCCCCTGATTTTGGAGTCTATTTAACTTAAATTTTAATTTATTTATTTTTTAATTTTGGATTTTATCTTTTGCTAGTGTTGTGTTTTAGAACTACCTCCTGACGAGCCGCCTTAGGCGAAATAGACTGTTGAGGTGTTTTTAACTTAAATTTGCAAAAAGATTCATGCATGGAGATTTTAAAAATTGTCTGGTTAAACCTACCGGTTGAAAGCACTCAAAATTTTGTTGCCTGCACTTCACAAAATTGCAATTTCTAGAAAATGTTAGCTGCTTAGTACATTTTTACTATTCTTTCTGAAAAGCGTGTTTCTTTGGCATCAGCTATCTGCATTTTTAAAAGGATTTATCAAAAAATGAAGTCTCCATACATCTTAAAATGTAGCCGCCTAATCCAAACAAACTAACTGGTGATTGCCCTACAAAAACATGGTAGTAAAGATGGTCCTGTTTTGTCTTTTGCAACTTGTCCTGTTTTATCTTTTGCCGGTGCGATGGCGTAGTTTTTAATCGGCGCTGTGATGTAATGGTTAGAGTGTTTGCTTTGCAGTCGGTGGACTTGGGATTCATTTCCCCAAGTCGAGACATAGCAAAAGATTTTTAAAAATGATATTCACAGCTTTCCTGATTGGCGCTCAGTAAATAAGGACAGTGTGAAAAACAAGCCGACAAGCTTGCTTATTGTGTCCTTGCGCAAGGCACTTAACGGGATGCCTCCATCTTTATGTGGCAAGCAGATGGTGGGGCCAAGCAGTCTACCCGTTGTAGTCGCCCCGTCTGACAAAAGACATGCAAACAGAGCATGAGCTTATACGCACAATCAATAAATCTTCTTTTTGCTTTTTGTAATCATTTTATTTCACAGTTTCAACTTGAAAATTTTGTAAACGACAAAATATTTTGTCTTGAAAAGCCATTATTACACTTTATTCAGAATGTAAAAATGATGTTTTGCTCTTAAATAAAATTGGGAACAAAAAAAACAAAATTTGAGCTTTGATTATTGACTGAAACAAGTTTTAGGGAGGCTCGAAACCTCATAACTTTGGTGTTTGAGTCCAAAAAATAAATTTCACCTACCTTGGAATTTAAGAAACTAGACAATTTGTATTTATTTGTGATCAAGTTCTGCAGCAACCAATTTTTGATTTTTTTTGCTGTCAAGAGCGCTGAGAAAAATTTTAGCGACTGCTAAGATTGTCAATGCAGGGTTCTAAAAATTTTAAATGTAGATTTTTCTTTAAAATCAAGATAAAATTTGTGTTGTGTTTACTTTTGCGACTTTTGTTTGTTGTGTTAAGCATGCAATATTTAACTTAGAAAACAAAGTCAAATCTAGATTTGAGCCGCACTCCGAATGCATTTTGAGCTGTCCTTACGCTTTGGTTCTGATTCGATATACCACTTGAAGCAGATCCAAAAAGTAGGCGTAGATCCCTGAGTATACGCGAGATCAAGTTTTCTTAGAAACAGTGTAAAATATCCTAAACTTGTAATGTTCATTGTTCTCACAAAGTAAAGATTTTTAGTTAAATTAAATCGTCAAAATTTTGGAACCACCTTTTGTTTTTATTTAGTATTATGGTAGATCAGCAGTTTATTTCTCACTGCCAACTTTTTCAAAATTTGGTGGTATATCATGTCTCAGCCTACGGCTTGGCATGGTAAGAGAGTCAATGGCTTTTTGTGAGAGATCCGCCAGGCCCCCTTGCCATGAGGAGTCTCGTTCGTGTTTCTACTTTCGTCTCATATCTGTTAAATTTGTGGTGATTGCCGCCGACCTCTCCTCTTTCGCTGCCAATGGCTAAGAAAGAGTTGTTTATCTCGAGTCGAAGCACCTCCCTCATTCTGGTATGAATTTTCTTTTCTATATTGTCAGTGTTTCCTGCTCTTTGTATTCCTTTCCATCTATATGGAAGTATTTTTTATTAATGCCAGGCAGAAGGTGAAAAACCTCTCGACTCACTTGCTTCGTTCCGGCCCAACTTTATAAACTCCTTTACCTCAAAGGTGTTTGAGCGCATCATTCTATCCTGTCTACATTTTTCGCTGGAGTCTAAATCCACTTTATCTCCTCGCCAACCCGTTTTTGTCTTGGTCGCTGCATTTTCGATCAATATCTTTATCTTTTTCAGCCCGTTTTGTATGAGTTTGACAAACCCAAGTCGGGCTCTTGGACAATCTTTACCACTATCTACTTTTCCAAGGCTATCGACTCTGTCTGGTATCCCGTACTCTTTTGTAGGCTTATCTTGGCTTGTCACTCATTTGCTTTGTTTAATGAACTCAAGCTTTCCTATCCAACAGATGCGCTAACGTGGTTTTTCAAAATCACAAGAGCCTCTTGTTTCGAATCTGCTGAGATGTTCCGCAGGAGTACGTTTTTGTCCGTGCTTTTTCTTTTTTTTACATCAACAATTTCTCTAAATATCTATCTTCTTCCATCAGTTGATCTATGCTAACATCCTGGCCATCTTGTCCTTTTCCCCCTCGGTACCTGCTGTTGCCGAAACCACGCAAGGATCCTTGATTCGACTGAATCTCTGGTCTAAAGAGTGGTGTCTTCCTTTCTTGCCGAGCAAATGTGAGACTTTCTCCTTTTGGTTGATTTCTACCAAGCTAATCTTCAGCCCCACTTTTCCTTGTTCAACTCTCCTGTCCACTTCAATCCTATACCATTTTTCTCGGAGTCACCTTTGACCCAACTTTTTTTCTACTCTCGTATCTTCGCTAAATGCTAAGATATTTCCTCGTCTCAAGGTCTTACGCTGTATCTCTGCTTCTTCGTGGAATCCTCCCAGAATGCTTTTTCTTTTTCTGCACAAAGCTTTAGGCCTGGTTTCATTTATTCTTTACCCGAATGGTTTCCATTTCTGAGCAATCTCACAATCTCGTGATTTAGATAGCTGGCTCTATCCCTTATTCTTTTAAAAAAGAAGGCTCCGTCGTAATTTTCAACTGCTCTCTACATGGCACTGAGATCACCCTTTTTCATTGGGAAGACCCAACATTTTCAAACTTTTCCACTGAAGCCTAGGCAATTCTGCAAGTTTTCCACTGGTCTCGGAAGCACCAACTAGTTCGCCACTTCTCTTCCTCTCAGACACTCGCTCTATTCCTGCTACCCTTTCTTCTTTTCCATCCTGCCTTCTATCTCACTCTTTTTGGCATATCCAACAGAAACCATCCTTTTTCTCTTCCTTTTCTATCAGGCTACAATGGGTCCTCCGTAATTCAGTTCTTCCTGGCAGCAACACGGCCAATGAGTTGGCCTAGTGAATTGCGCTGCTTCAGTCAGCCACAGCTCTATATGATCTTTCTCCACTCGTATCATTTTCTCTCGAATTGGAGGCGTACTCTTTTCAATCAAATTTTTCGGCGCATAATTTTTGTCTGGTTGCTTTGGCGTGTCCTAAAATAGGTCGCTAACCATGGCGTTGCTGTTTATTCTCAAGGCTTCATTTTTAGTAAGTCAAACAATTTTGGAGGTTCCCTAGCCTTATCTTGTTCGATCATCTTTGGTAAACCCCTCACTTGATAGTGGCTATAAGTACCAATAGTAACAACTGGTACCTGTAATATATTATTTTGTAATGTGAAACTTTTCAGCAAAAACACTCTCTAAGGTTTGCAACAATTTTGGGTGGTACCTGTAAACTTGTGCCAATTTCAAAGATGAACCTTACTTGAATACTAGACAATACAGCAGGTGATACGATGCCATTTCCACGTTATCTTACCATGTCACAACAAAAAAAGACTGAAATTGCAAAATGGGTAAACGCAGAGTAGGATGGGAGAACAGAAACGTATTGCAACAAAACAGTGCAGCTCTGATTTGAATATGCGCATTTTTATTATCTTTTACTTTGCGGAGTCTGGGCTCTCCTTGTTTACGTCACTACCTACTGCTGTTACGTCATTTCCTCCCCCATAATCAAACTCTAAATTTACTAAAGTTTGAGTTTATGATTGTTGCGACTCTTAATAGAGCAATGTTTAAAACCGCTCATTCAAAGAGCAAAAAAATGCAGTACACCGGAATTTTACGCGTGCTCTCTTACTCTCATGTCAGTTTAAACTGATATATGATTTTCATAAAATAAAAAGAACAGAAAAATATTTTAGTAAAAAATATTCTCGATTTATTTTATTGCTTGGCAAAAGTAAAACAAATATATTGACTGCACACAAAAAAATTCATGGAAGGAGGATATGGGTGACGCGTGCAAAAGAAATTTTTGATTATATTTCAACCTTAAATTTATTCTTAAAATTGAGGCAGCATGTAATATCGCTTGAATTAATTACGCCTGGCTGCAACTCAACAGCTAGATGAAGATTGGCTTCTACTAAGATACTTTGGATCACGCACTTCTCGGTCACAAACAGAACAAATATATTCACAAGACACTTTAAAACTTTGAATTCCTTTACTCGTCGAACACAGAAACTAAAGCACTTTAATATAACAGTCAGGAAACAGTCAAAACTAAATGCACTAATTATTAACTGTCAATAGAATTCACAATAAAAACACCACAGAATACCACACTTTTTTCTTTAGCCTCTTTACACTTTTACTCTCTTTACACTCTACTCTTCACAACTACTACTCTTTCAAATGAATGCGTAAAAATCCCGTCACTTTACATATAAATGGGCGGCGTTCCAGAAAATGCCAAAACAACATCACGTGACAAAGACAAAAAAGCACCGCTAAAAAATTACGTAATCGGAAATCAAAAAAATATTCGACAAGAAACAAGATTCACTCGAATACTGTGGGATTTAATCACATCAAAAACCATTGCAACGAAAAAAGAGGCGTGTGAGTTACAAATCTAAATGCGAAAGAAAAAAGGTCTTTTTCGAAAAACAGCCGAGATATAAAAAACAGGTTTAGGGCTAAAGACAATTCGGATTTTACAAATAACATAATCACGGCAAAACAAAACGACAGATTACAGCAACTATACATATATAAAAACTATTTTTTCAACGCAAATTTACTTATTCGTGACATACGCTCCGCCTAAGAATATTATTATAATATTAAAACAACGAATAACGAAATTTGCGAGTCCAATTCACTACTAAGATCCTTTACCATGCCCAAATAAATTCGATTACCACATGCCACATGCATATACGATTAAAGCATAGCACAACAATACACATAAACACAGCACAATTAGTTCATCACACGATTAAGATGATCAGTCGCTATATTATCCTTTCCAGAGATGTCTTGTACAGCATAATAGTAGCTTTGTAAGGCCAGGGCCCATCGCATTATGCGATCGTTCTGATACTTGGTCTTGTTTATATATGCAAGGGGCTGGTGATCAGTTTGTAAAACAAAAGGTTTACCAGCTAAGTATAGCCGAAACCATGTTATGCTCCACACAATACCCAAACATTCTTTTTCTAAAGTTGAATAATTGATTTTGTCTGACGCGAGTTTCTTGCTGACATACGTCACTGGATATAGTCTCTCGTCATGCTGTTGCATAAGGGCGGTACCCAGCCCGCAGTTCGATGCATTAATTCGTAGTATGAATGGCTTGCTATGGTCTGACAGCTTTAAAATTGGTCGCTTCAATATACAGTCTCGCAAGTTGCTGAAGGCCTTTTCTTGAGCTTGCCCCATCAAATCTTGTTTGGTTGTCCCTTGCGCGTTAGATCAGTCAATGGCGCTGCAACCCTGCAAATGTGGGGGTGTGTGCGCGTTAATAGTTCGCTAATCCACAAAACAATCTTACCTCTTTCTTCGTAGTTGGTCTTCATGCTAAACATATTTTCTCTAATTTGTCCTCATTGATTGTGATCCAGTCACGGCCAATATAATGTCCAAGGAATTTAACAAATTTGGCCCCGAATACTCATTTGAACGGTTTTACTGTAGATCCTGCTTTCCGTAAACGTCGAAGCAATTCCTCCAGCACTTGCAGATGCACTTGCCAGTCATTTGTATGTATTATGAGGTCGTCAATGTAGCTATCAACGTTATTTATTTCGGCCAAATTCTTCCTCATTCCGCGAACCAATGTTGCCCCCGGAATTTTTTATTCCAAAGGCCACCCTCAAAAAATCATACGTACCGTCAGGTGTAACAATTGCTGTCTTTTCAATGTCTTTTTCGGCGACTGGAATTTGCCAGTAACCTTTGCTGAGATCAATCTTGGAAAAATACTTGCTTTTTTTCAACCGATGAAATAAATCTTCTACTGTTGTCATAGGCTCCGAGTCCGCTACTGTAACCTTGTTCAATTTCCTATAATCAACGCAGGTGCGGTCTTGATCCATCTTTCTTTTTCACGATAACAATTGGCGATGCAATTGATAAGTTCGATTCTCGAATGATTCCAAGCCTAAGCTTGTCTTCTATTTCCTTTTTTAAGATTATCCCTCATGGCGTACGGCAAAGAATAAGGCCGAGACCTGACTGGATTATTATCAGTAAGCTCTATCTTATGGTTGATTATGCTAGTTTTGCTTGGAATATCCGAAAAAACTTTTTCGTGTCTAGACAAGGAGTTCATCATCTCTTCCTGTTGTGCATTAGTCAGTTCAATCCTCAACTAGACGTCCTGTACTGTTTCCTTCTGATGGCAATTAGCCAATTCCATCATCTCGTTGTCGATCACACTCAGATCTTCATTTCCTCCTACAATCCCGGTACAAACATCACAAGACATTACCTGGTTATCGTCCGAATTTTGTTGTGGTGCTCCGTCCTGGTCAGCTCTTTCGATGTATTTCTTTAGCATGTTTGCATGAAACGTCTTCACCTTCTTATTCACTTCTACACGATAATCATTACTCTTTGCATATCTGCTCATTATCTCATAAAACCCTTTCCATTGCATCAAACGCTTATTTGTGTCCGTCGGCAGTAGCAGTAATACCTTGTTGTCTTCTTGAAATTCTCTTCTTTTAGCTCCTCTGTCATACAGTGTTTTGTTCTTCTTCCGGCTCTTTAGCAACTCTTCCTGAGCGATCTTCATGGTGTTGTCCAAACGTTCTCGCAATTCGAAAACATCCTGATAGCTAGTCTTAATTTCTGTCCATCTGTCTCTTCTGTCCACAGCTCTTTCAAGATTTGAACTGGTCCGCGTACTGTCCTCCCATACAACAATTCAAACGGTTATAACCCAGTAGCATTCTGTGGTGCTTATCAATACGCAAAAGTAAGGGGTTAACAAAACGATGCCACTGGCGGGGCTGCTCATTACACAAACTTCTCAGCATTTTGAGTTTACCATTAAAACATTCAACCAATCCATTGCAAGTAGGATGATACGGGGTAGTTGTTGGTCGTTTTATGGACAGCAATCTTGACACTTTCTCCATGCACTTTGATACAAATTGCGTGCCAAGATCACTCAAGATTTCCTCTGGTATTCCTAGACGGCTGTCTTGTTTGCATGAAGCGTTTTCACCTTCTTATTTACTTCTACCCGACAATCATTACCCTTTCCACATCTGCTCGTTATTTCATAAAACCCTTTCCATTGCATCAAACGCTTATTTGTGTCCGTCGGCAGTAGCAATAATACCTTGTTGTCTTCTTGAAATTCTTGAAAAAATTCAGCAACGCTTCCGCCACTGTCTCTGTTTCAATATTCTTAAGTGGAACGGCTTCAGGGTATCTGGTCGCATAATCTACCAAGGTCAGGATATATCGATGTCCCTTTTCGCTTGCAGCTGAATTTGGTCCAACTAAATTTACAGCGACTCTTCCAAACGACATATTAATCAAACGCATATCTCCTAGTGGCACACGGGGAACGGACCCTTTAGCAATCGTCTTCTGACACACATCACATGATTTGCAGAAACTTGCAACACCACCTCGCATGCCAAGCTAGAAAAAATTTGTTTGAATGCGGTCTTTAGTCTTCTTGATCCCAAGATGTCCTCCAAAAATAGAGTCGTAGGCGACTTTTATAACCTTCCTCATTAATAATTTCGGCACCATAATCTGCTTTGATCACTCACCTAATCCATCAACTCGGCTCCGAATTCTGTATAGGATACCCCTACAATTTTCAAACTTTATTTTGTAGTCCCCTTTCCAAACAGTATCCTTCAGGTCCACGTATTTTTCCAGAGTAGTGTCTTCCTGTTGCAGTTTTGCCAATTCATCTTTCGTGATGGAAGTCTGTGCCGTCACGTCCGTTGCAATCATAGATTTGATTGTGACATCCTTTCGAACTTAAGCCCTTGTGACCGCAGCGGCACA
The DNA here is from genome assembly GCA_963675345.1 of Trididemnum clinides. Taxonomy (NCBI): domain Eukaryota; kingdom Metazoa; phylum Chordata; class Ascidiacea; order Aplousobranchia; family Didemnidae; genus Trididemnum; species Trididemnum clinides. The sequence goes on along the minus strand of OY776290.1, from coordinate 25,381,436 downwards.
TCTCTCCATACTCGAAACACGATCACCAGGATTCCGAGCCCCAGGAATGTTTCGAATAACCAGGTCGAGCAAAGAGTCTCGCAAAGATATGGCTTGGGTCACTCCCGTATAATAGGGCGTGTCAACTTTAATCTCTGCAATGGGTTCCTCTTTTAATGTCCGGTCGATAGCCATTGCATAACCCATGCTACCAGTAAAATCATCTTCCTCTACCAACTCTCTCCTGACAATAATGCTATTGCAGTCTATATCACAAAGGACCTCAACTACGTTTTCACCCACCTTTCCGGTCGCAAGAGGCATACACTACTTATTTTCATTACTTAGGCAGGCATCATTACGTACGACTTTAATTTTCTCCCCAGATTTAAACTTCAAATATTCTCCATTCTTCGCTTTGGCATCACCCGATAATCTTCCAGCTTGTGCCGCGCATCCAACTCGGTTCGGTTGTGACATAGGTCTAGGGGTATTGCCTCCACCCCTAGAAACAGCTTGAGGGCAGGGTGCGTTCCGACAGAACCTCTTCTCATGCCCGATTTCGCCACATTGGTAGCACGTAACTGTGTCTAGCTAGTCTGTTATACTCATTACGACCCCCTTCTGGTTTAACATCACAGTCAATCGCCCGGTGACCAACGCGATTGCATAGGAAGCATTTCAGCGTACTTGCAGATGGAAATCCACTATGATTGTGTTTCATACCGGCTCTTGCGCTATCACGTTTTATCACTTCCTAACTCGACAGCTTTTGATTGTGCACTGCCAACTATTGATTAGCCAACCGTGACAATTTATCTAGAATTTTTTGGGTTGCTCTGTTTCAGCCACATCGATAGATCTTTAGGGCAGGATCTAGTGAACTGATCGCATACAATCAAATCAACCACGCCCATAAAGGTTTGCTCCACTTCGGCCAACTCTATCCAGCTAGTGAAATAATTTTTTAACCTGAATATAAATTGACTTAGGCTTTCGTGTCCTTCCGGTCTAGCTTCTCGAAATTTCTCACGGTATCCGCGCTTAGTAAAATCATACCTTTCCAATAAAGCAACTTTAAAACGCTCATAATCCATTGCTTTTTCTGGAGATAGTCTGTTGCACACTTCTACCGCTTTGCCTGTTAACAACGGGCTTAACTGGGTTGCTCAAGTACGAGTACTTTTATTTCATTTAGCCACATCAGCGTATCTCTCAAATCTCAGAGGATATTCGTCTAAATTATCCTTCCCATCCACAAAAGATGATAACAGTGGCGTTCTTACAACATTTTCAACTAATCCTTGATTCAATTGCTTACCGTTATGAGATTGGGAGAGGCTCCTCGCTTCCAATTCCAACCTTAGCTTTTCAACTTCGAACTCAGCCTTCTTTTCTTTGGCCGCTGTTCTCGGTTCTTCAGCCAGGGCTGCTAATCTTTGTTGTTCAGCTTCAGCCTCAGTCGCTATTCTCCGTTCTTCAGCCTGGGCTGCTATCATTTGTTCTTCAGCCAGGGCTGCAAACCTTCGTTCTTCAGCATCGGCCTCTCCCATTCGGCGCCATTCTTCGGTTATAATCTTGTTCCTCTGTTGTTCATCCAAGCCGAACAATTCGACTTGTCTCTTCAAACCCTCCAACTTCTCCTTATTAAGTTCTTCCGCAGCCATTTTAAATTATCAACCGATAAAAAACGACCCCACACAAGCACTCAGATGTCGCGTGCAATAGAATTTCCGTTCTATCTCAACCTTAATTTTCTTCTAAAAATTGAGGCGACTTATAGTATCGCTCGATTAATTAAGAGAAAATCAAAAGAAAACAACGTCATTGAGTGAAGTCGCACTACACAAAAAACCTTTTTGCTGTTGTGCTTGAAAACAATTTAATATCAGAAATGTGTTCCCTACTTTCAAATTACGAGAAACGCAAGGTTTTCCTGGGTTCGTGTCAGCTATGAACAAAGGACATAGACCTAAGGCATAGCCATGACCATGAAATGAGATATTCTATTAAGAAAAGGAGCACAAAGATCGTGAAAATCTTATGTGCAGAAAACACGTAAACTTTTGGTTACTCTTCACACAAGAGCCTGATAGGGGAAGCCGGTTTGGCCAGCTGAACCGACTCTCTCATTCCCGAAGTTACTGATGGAGGCTTTGCTACGCTTCCCTAAGATAGTTATGTTTATACTCTACAGCAGTGATTCTCAACCTTTTTTTGTTGCGGCACACTTTAACGATTTCAAAATTTGGCGGCACTCATAGAAAAAGATAAGTTTAAAAATTATTTACTTACCTATAACACACTGCGTAAAATAGGTTATGATAATAATTTTAAATTATATATCTAAAATTTGGCGGCACACTTTTATAATTTCGCGGCTCACAAAAGTGCCGCGTCACAGTGGTCGAGAATCACTGCTCTACAGCATTGTAATAAAATCCCAAGTTTAAGAAAAAATCGACATAAAACCATAACCATGACAATTTGTAAAAACTGAATTTAAAGAGAACATTTGTTTGAAAATAACTCGGTTTGATCAGCGCTACTAAAATATGGTAAATGATTTTGGGAAAGCCAAAGCGCTTTTGTCGCTACGCCGGAAACAAGACAAATATCGCAGCCAAAAGAACTTAATACCACAAATATAAACAACAAAGGGGCAGCACCGCATCGCGAAATAGGCTTACCACTAAGTAATTTATTTCTGTAATTGTGAGAACAAACACCGTTTCGCCGCTACCATCAGTTTTGACTCGGTTACAATCCCTTCTCCCTCACAAGTAATAATGATAATTTGTGGCAAGATTCTTTGTGGCATTACCAGTCATGGTTAAGAAAATATGATGATTACAATTTCGTGTGCAGGAATCGTAAAAGTGCACAAAATTCATTAACTTTTGCAACTGCTCAGACAGGAGCTCGGTGCGTGATGCCGAGGCAGCCGGTTGAATCAAAATACTAAACCCTTGCAAGCCGGATTGAGGGCCCTTGCAAGACGATGCCGGTTAGTAGCTTGATAAAGTTACCGCGGTCAAACCTGAAAATTAGGGAAAGACAAAGACTCTTTTAACTACTCGGAGCATGCCTAAGCAAGGAAAAACGAATATGAATCATAATGTGTAGCCAGCAAGGACTTGAGTAAGTTTAAGGTGAAATTAAAAAACTCAACGTCTATTTTGCTTTTGTCACCAGGCATCTTCTAACTTTTCCATATACCTCTTCTGGTGTAATCAATGGTAAAATTGATCTTTGTTCAGATCTAAAATCTATATAAAATTCATAAAAACCCAACGCTTCAAAAAACTAAAATCAGTTTTTCTTCGTCAGGAGTGACCAAATTCAAACACAGACAACAATTGCATAATCAAGAAAATGAAAAGGAGGAAAAGAAAATTATGACAATAAACATATGCAGCTGCGACAACTGGAGGGTAAAAATTGATAAATTGGTACTATTCAGGATAAAAACTAATATTTTATCGTTAAAAGCAAAATCAGTTTTGCTTAGATAAAAGATTTTAAAAACTGTCTTTTTTTATAGCCACTTTCGATAGCTAAAATTGCAAAGCTTTCTCAATAAATCCGGTGTTCATTTAAGCACACTGTTTCACTGGCGCAGATTTCTTTTTTAAATCCTCATTTGTTAGTTGGGCAATTATATCAAGTTTGATGTAACTTTGATGTTCTTTGTGTCGTATTTGAAATGATCGACCAGTTTCACCAATATAAACACGTGTACATTTTAAACATGAAATTTTATATATAACACCGCGTTGATTAAATTTGTTGATTTTATCTTGTTGATTTTAGCTGAAGCTCAATTTAAATTAAAAGAAGAAGAAAGACATATTGGATCGGTTATTTTGCCATTTATATCAGGAGTAACTGAGAGAGTGAAATGTTTTTTGAAAAACCGTCAAATCAAAGTGGCAGCAAACCGTTACGCACTGTGGAAAGCATGCAACCAAGTTTAAAAGGTAAAATCAACATAATAAAGTTGTAAGTAGTGGGCCTATTCTCGTAGCTTGATCCCGAAAATCGATATCTCCTACTACATCGCCCTTCCACAACTTTGATATCCTTTCAATTGAAGCTCTATCTCATTTTAACGAATGAAATTTTGTTAGGTTTTGATATGTACATTTATTGCTAACACAATATATTATCTTTATTTAAGTTAGGCTTTAGTAAACTAAAACAAAACACATCTAAATTAAAAGTAAGTTGTTAATAATTCTCGACTTATTTGACAGACTTTCAAACAGAATGCTTCTGCCACTTCAACTTAGTTACTTTACAATAGATAGTTTGAATTAAACAACATACAAGCACTTAATTACACAAAACACCTCTTAGCATTTTACATGAACGATCTGGCACAGGGAAAATTACGTAATTATGTTAAGTGGTTTTGAGTTAAGTCGTGGGTTCAATTCTTAGAATCGTTAAACATACAGAGGTGGCCAGACGTTACCTGACGGTAAAATTCTGCGAGCTAAAATATGCTACGGTTGCTGAAGCTGTTAAAGTAAATAAAATGAAATGAAAATAAATAAAAATAAAATACTAAAATAAAATGCTGCGGCTGTAAGACAGGACAGAATTCAACAATTTGCTCTTTATGCAAGATGGTGCTCCTCCTCATCACGCCAAAAAGGTTCGTGATCTGTTAGATACTTTATCTGCGGGTTGAATGGGGCGTAGAGAGTCTATTGACTGGGCACCACGTTTATGTGACCTACCACTCATGAACTTCAGCATTTGGGGAATGATGAAATATAAATTTTGTAGAGGAAAACCAAGAGCTCTGTCTCAGCTGCAAGCTTCCATAAAATCTGAGTTCAAACAAATTAATGCTAATAAGGTACTGTGTCGTAAAGTTTGTAACTTTGTATTGAATCGGATGGAAAAATGTGTTGCTCAATATGAACGTCAGTTTGAACAGTTTTGAAGATGTTTCATATTTAGACGTTTTATTAAATTAATTCAGTTGTTAAAATCAAATACCTCTTGTAATTAAATGGTTTTGATTTACTGTCAGCTGACTTTTCGCCACCCTTGAATATAATATATAACATTCTCCCCCCCACCAAATAAAATGAAAGCATAAAGAGTACGTATATCATACATTGACAAATCAGGGCATTTGACGTCACAAAAGATCACAGTTATGAGTCAGGAGTACATCAGCCTGTCAGGAGCTTTTCGTACGCGCTGGGATTGTCTCGGGTTTGATTGAGAGAAATCAGGGGACACCTCGAGTTTACGTGCGTTCGGAGGCAAACACCATTCATTTTCACGTTTAGGGGAATTAATAAGGGGATATTATTATTGGCATGGCCAGGTAAAGTCACATTATCATCACGGATACTTGGAGTCGGTGTGCGCTCTTCTTCATTATCTTGCGCACTTTTTACATCATCCAGATTGTCTTCATTGCTTGATTGCTGATCCAATAATTTGTGTGGCAGCAATTCACCATCTGGGGCTAAATACTTAGCTGCAACCATGTCCTTTCTCCAATTTGGGTATGTGATGTGAGCGTATTGGGGATTGGCTTCAATCAATTCCACTTCTTGCACCAGCGCGTCGTATTTGTTACTTCTGTTGTGCCGTTTTAGCAAAACGGGCCATGGTGTAAGAAGCAATGTCTGTACGGCAGTTCTGTTTGTAGAACGTCGTTGATAGTTGGAAAGTCTCTCGTGAGGCGTTCAGTTGGTGGCCGTGCATAACAAAGATCTGATTGAGTGCAGAGCGTCATCTAGAAAAAACTGCCAATAAATAGTAGGACGTTTTCTTGATCTTAAAATAACCATAATCGTTTTCCATAGCGTATTGTTGAGCCGCTCGATCTGCCCATTGCCAGCATGGTTATAACTACAGTAGTTGTGGGACTTGTGGCAACTCTTTTATGATGCAAAAGCATTTTTAGTTCAGAGCTCATAAAGGAAGAGCCGTGATCGGAGTGAATGTAGGAAGGCATTCCAAAAACTGAAAAAAGAGTACAAAGATTTGAAATTACAGACTGAGCATCGACGTTCTTGCGAGGGAACGCAAACGGAAACCTTGAATATTCGTCGCAAACTACAAGCAAATACTTCAACTGATTGGTGCTTGGTAAAGGACCAAAAAATCTAGACTCAGTCTTTCAAATGGTTGAGTAGCTTCAATTAAGTGAGAGGGCTCACTTTGAGCATACTGTGGTTTTAATTCATGACACACTGCACATGCACGGACCATCAACTTGATGTCGTCAAGGGAAAAGGGTAGATATTTCATTTAAGAAAATGAATTATACGAGTTACACCCAGATTGCCCAAAGCTTCATGAAGTTCGTAAAGCTTGTCTTTGGCTAAACTCATACACCTAATTCTTGAAAGGATGTCAACTGGAATATTTTCGACTCCATATCTGTAAAATATACAAAGCTTGTATGTTGATAATTCGATTCTCCACCGCATGATGGCCAATTATGTATGCGTGTGGCTATCTGAAAAACACAAACTTTTTAATACTGTTTTCACTACTATCCATTGGGTAAAGCTGGCTCGGCCGACTGAAGCGATATTGTTTTTTTTTTCTTTTTATTTGCCATATTTATCCTCCACTCCCGAGAAAGCGGAATTGTATCGCTATATTTTCGATGGGACGTCCGCACTCGCTTGGAAATTGCCGTTTCCGAGGTTAATGGGCCATCCGTCTTCCACATAAAGACGGGGCGTTCCATTAAGTGCCTTGCCCAAGGACACAACAAGCAAACTTGCCGGCTTGTTCTTCTCAACATCCCCTAAATGCCGAGCGCCAACCAGGGAAGCTGTAGATACCATTTTTAAAGTCTTTTGGTATGACTCGACGAGGGGATTGAAGCCCAGGTCTACCAACTGTAAAGTGGACGCTCTAACCACTGCGCCATCGCGCCGGTGATTGTTAGCCTTGACATCACTGATGGGGCCCTGCGAGGCGACCCCCGGCAAAGACGACTAGTGTACTATAAAGCTTTTTCTTTTGCTGATATGCTGCCTGTTAAGGTATTTATGTCCACACGATACAGCATTGTAATAAAATTTCAAGTTTAGGAAAAATTAGAATATAACCATAACTCTAACTATATGGAAAACTAAATTTAAAGAGAATATTTGTTTGGAAATAACTTGGCTTAATGGGCTTCTACTAAAATAGGAGAAATGAATTTTGGGGAAGTTACAGCCGTTTTTGTCGCTATGCCGGAAACAAGACCAATAGCGCAGCCAAAGAACTCAATACCACATATATAAATAAAAACAGAGCAGTATGAAGTCTAAAAGTAGGCTTACCACTGAATGATTTATTTCTGTAATTGTGAAATCAACCGACATTTTGCTGCCACCATCACTTTTTGAGTTTCAATCCCTCCTCCAGCACAACTATTAACGATGATTTGTGGCAAGATTCTTTGTTTGTGAGATTTCCCAGTCTTGATTAAGAAAATATGATGATTACAATTTCGCGCACTTGAATTGTAGAAGCGCGTAAAATTCATTAATTTTTCGCTACCGCTCACACAAGATCCCGATGGGTGAAGCCGGCGAAGTAAGTTGAAGCGAAATACTAAACCCCGACATTACCAATGGAGAGGCTCTACCAGGCGACGTCAGCAAAGCCGGCTATTCTGTATTATAAAGCAATGCAATAAAAAACCAAGTTTAAGAAACAATCAAAATGAAACCATAGACCTATCAATTTGCAAAAGTAAAGTTAGATAGAATATTTGTTTGAAAATAACTTGGCCTGATTGGCGCTTATTAGATTATTGCAAATGAGTCTGGGGAAGGCACAGCCGCTGTTGTCACTATGCCGGAAACAAGGCAAATAGTGCAGCCAAAAAAATAAATACTGCAAATACAAAAAGAGCGACAGCTAATCGTAAAATAGATCTTTTACTAAATGGATTAATTCTGCAATTATGAAAACGACCAGGATGTGGCCACCATCATCATTTTTGAGAGTTTTTCAATGTTCTACCCCTCCCCCTCTTACACTTTTCTAAAAGTATGAACAATAGTTTGTGACAGCATTTTTTTCTTTTGAGAATTACCAGTCTTGGTTAATACACTAAGATGACTATCATTACGTGCACAAGATTTATTGATGTGCACGAAAAACACATTCTTTTTATTTTTGTTTATACAAGTGTTCGATGGATGAAGCTGGCGCAGCCAGATGAGTCGATATTTTCAACCTGCTGATGGAGAGCCCTGCAGGCGACGCCGCCAGAGCTGGCTAGTTAGTATATAAACGCCTGTCACCACGTGGTTTCCCCTTTTTCTTCCCTACTTGTTACCTCGTATCGATTGCTTGAACGAGAGTCATCTGAATTAGATGAAAAATGCAAAAGAGAATGATTGGAAGAAGAGGTACAGTTGAATATCCACCTAGTTCACTAGATTTGACACCCTTGGATTTTTTTTGCGAGGGTTTCTATAAGACAAAGTTTACTGCAGGAAACCTAAAACAATTGCTAAAATGAAACCAGCAATCGAAGAAAATTGTGCTCAAATACCAAAGGAAATGTTGCGGAAGTTTGTGGGTCAATTTGTTCAAGATATAAACAGCGTATTGAACAGAACGGCAACCAGTTTGAGCACTTATGTGAACTCATCACTATATCAACATTCCGAAAATGCCCCCAGTGGCTTTTTTCTCATTAAAAGTTAATTTGATATGCTTTTTTATATTTTACTCTCGAATTCTTCATATGTGTGCTCTTTTATCGATTTTATTTACAAGTCACAATCAATAACTTGATTAAGTTATAACGATTGAAAGAGTGTATACATTTTTTAAGGACACCGTTGGACAACGAAGAAATTTTAAATTGTAGTTTGAAAATTGAATTAATTTGTTTTCTCAAATAAAACGCGGCACCAGAACTTTTTTAGTGTTGATTCTGACCACCCACGTAAGGAGGAATTAAGTCTAGACCGAAATTTTCCGAATTACATAAATTACCGGTACCGCACTTATACTTACAGCAATACTTTTAGTTAAATTGAAAAGATTAAGTTGGTTGAGTTTCCATGACCACTGCAGAGTCTTTCATATTTAAAGTGCTCATGACTAGAAGAATTCGTGACTTGGGCCGAAAATATGAGAGTGGAAGTCAAAAACGTAAAGAAAAGAGGAAAGAGAGACAAAATCAAAATAAGTTGAAAGCAGGTGTAAGAAAATGAGTCAGTTCTTTCCTAATGCAAATGAGCAGTTAGCTGATCCTTCATCAATTCAATCTTTGAGTAATGATAGTCAAGCTGTAGATGCTACAAATCTTGAGAGTACAGCAGAGCAAACCTTTGACACTGCTTTAAATACTGAATCTGAAAATAAAAGTATGGATGATGTAAATTGCCTTTTTTGCAACATTTTAACCAAAATCTGTTAATTAAAACTTCAAAAATTGGCCAAATTTGTCAAGTCCAAATTAAACAAAAATAAAGTCAAAAAAATTTTTAATCAAATAAAAATAGCCCAACTAATTACACTACGAATTACGATTATTAACTACCAACGGGCAGCCCCCCCATTATTAGTAATGTCGAGGTTAACAACATCTTTTTACTCAATGGATAGTTGTGACAGCAGTAATAAAAATTTACGTTTTTTCACGTAGCCATATCTCGTTCCGAAACAAAATTATCTTTTTTGATTTATTAACGCAATTGATAAAACATATATTTCTGGAGGATTGCGTGTAACCACTACATGATTCCAAGTTTCTTGAGCCCCTGCCAACGACTAATTTGCCCTGTTTTCACCAAAGAGTTTTTAAACATAGCTAACTTTTGTCCGTTTAATTGAACAAGTACTTGAATTGAAAGCACATCATAATTGTGGAAGGACGCTAAAGTAATTTATATGTATTTTGAGAATTAAACCATCAAATATCAGGCCCTCTACTAACGACTTTTTTGTAACTCTAGAGTATTTGTATGAGCAAACGCCTCTGGCTGGAAGCATGTTACTTGGTCCTGGCATAAACGCAAGCAAGCAAAGAGCAAACTAACCCGAAATTAAACGCCGGCTGTTAACTTACGACAATAGCAGCGCTCCCATCAGTAATGTCAAGTTTAAGAGTCTCGGTTCAGCCGGTTTCAGCAAATTGATATTTGTGAGAACAGCAATAAAAAATAAATTTGTAGATGACATAGCCAATAATTGTTCCAAAATCAAAAGTACCGTTTTTTTTTAAAGTAAAAACATTGCATGGGGTTGCGCATAGCCACCATTTTTTCCAAAAGTTTCTGGAATTCTTGGCTACATTTTAATCAACTTGTTTGGTACATAATAACTGAACTTGCTCGCAATTAAAACATCCAACGATTTCAAAAAGTTTTATTTGTTCATTTTATGAGGTGCATGGAAGTAAAACTTTAGAGGCACCAAAGTAATTTATGTATGTATTTTCAGGAATAGCCTATTGAATATTTGGACCACTGTTTACGACTTTTTCTTAGCTGTGTATTTACTTGTACGACCTAAAACCTCTGGCTACGCGCATGTTGCTTGGTCCTGGCATAAACGCAGCTAGGGAAAAAGCAAACTAATCTGAAATTATGCACCTGCAGTTATAACAATATCAGCCATTGGTAATGTTGAGAGCGTCTGCTTCGCAGTCAGTAGACCTGGGATTCATTCCCCAAGTCGAGTCTTACCAAAAGACTTTAAAAATTGTATCCACAGCTTCCCTGCTTCGCGCTCGGCATTTAGGTGAGGTTGTGGAGAACAAGCCGACAAGTTCGCTTGTTGTGTCCTTGGGCAAGGCACTTAGCGGGACGCCCCCACCTTCATGTGGAAGACCGGTGGCCCATTTACCTCTGAAACGGCAACTCTCAAGCGAGTGCGGACGTCCCGTCCAAAATATAACGATACAATTTGCTTTCTCGTGAATGGAGGATAAACGTGGATAACACAATACAAAAAAATACAATCATCAAATCACACGTAGGCTATGCGTCCGCTTTACCCAATGGCAAAAGAAATGACCTCAATATTTAGATAATCCCCTTTGGAGGAAATTTTTTAATCGGGAAAATTTTCCCTTAAATTTGCAAAATAGGAAATTTTAGAGGAAATCATCAAAATCAAAAGTACAAAAAATAATTGTTAAAAAGTAAAAAATTCTAGCCTGTTAGGTTGAAATACAGGAGTTCTGGAAAGAAAAGGTTCCTTATTTACCACCAATCTCACAATTTTTCCAACAAATGTACTTTTTTTCATGCTAACTTCATCTAACAAAGCGGCTTAGAACTAGACGGTTGTTTTTGGTAGATTAGCATGGGGTCATGTTTAAGGAGACGCCAAGCCGACCAAAAGTGCATAGGCTATGCAGTTGGGCACGTCAAGTTAATCATAAGTCTATTTAGTGAGTACTGAAACCTTCAACTTAGCATAATGTGTTTTGCAAATACCATGCACCTATCACAGTATCATGTAGCGTGCATGAGTCCTTTTGTTAGTGGTGCTTTTTTCATTTTGTTATTAACACCATACTGTTGCGCTGTGTTAATTTACTGTTAATTTTTGGTGGCAGTGTTTTCATAAGTGTTGAGTTGTTAAGGCTATGTAATTTAGTCAACCTTCGTAGGCTATTTTAGGTGCCATGTAGGGTTTTTAGAAAAATGTGAAAAACGATCCATTTATGAATGATTCTTTCGAAAAAAGTGCCTGAAGAAATTAGGGAAAACTTAATTTTTAAATGGGGAAAAAGTGGAAATAATATTCTGAAGTGGAAGAAATAAAAACAATATTTTTGGAAGCACTTGCTGTAAGATTCAGAAACTTTTGGTAGGGAGAGTGGAATATGCATATTGATGCATTATCATCGGAGGTGAAGGTCTTTTTTTTTGTAAAGTCAAATTTTTCGCACTCCTAGCAAATAAGGTCAGAAAACAAAGGACAATAGAGGCTGGTGGAAGGAATGCATCTCTCACATTCCCCCTGGATTTTCCACTGAGATATAGCTCTTTTTGCTGTCGTCTGGGACCAAAGCTCTTTGGTGCAGTCAAAGAACTTACCGTAGTGTCTGAAATATTGTGAAGGCTTGCTTTTAGTGATGCAATAAGCATACCACCAAATAACTTATTTCTGTAATTGTAAAACTAAAATGATATGCCTATTACATATGATTGCATCCTTTGGACCCCAAGTGAGCAATATCTTACAAATAAACTAGGAAGTGTGAAGTGACGTTTCATGTCAACAATTAGTGACATAGCATCATCAAAGATTCAAAACTGCATGGAAAGATTATGTTGTTCAGGATTATTCTCTTTTAAAGGAGAGAAAGATAAATCATTCTCTATACTTGCAAAATCATTTATTGGCGTGTTCCAAATCCAGGATTAGAGTGGTATATCCACCTGCAAAAAGGCACAATAATTAAAAGCAGTTAATTATTAACACATTGGTGCAATGCTGTTCAACTGTTCTAACAATGCTGCATGATTATTTAATTGCTTACCCAAGAAATTTAGAGACTTAAATGCAAATGTCAGTCAGGTGAAAGATGCAATGGATAAGTGTCTCAAACAATTATTGTACCCAACCAACCAAGGCTGCCTGGTTATACCCAGATTACACCAGTTATAAAAAACTAGATTGATTATCAGTTAAAGCACCTTGAATAATGCAATGTACAGCTGTACATTGTACTTTACTAATTTCCTACTAAATTGGGTTGATCAAACTATAGTTTGGTGCAGGAGTTGAGCTCAGTCACTGAAAACCTGCTAAAAACAAACAAAAACAAACAGGGTTATGTAGTCTTAAAATTGATATTCCTGTTCTCTAGTTATTCTTTGTAAAATTTTTTTGTTTATTTTTGAGCATTTTCAACACAAATTGTGCTTCACTGTTAGTGTTTGTTCTTTGCAACTCCTCATAACATAACTGTTGCAGTGTTCTCGTTTCCAGTGTTGAGGTTATGTAATGTACATGATTATTGCAATGTAAACTTGCTTGTTGTTTTATTTCTCAATCTTATGTTGTTGTTGAGTTATGTGAAGACCCATGGTTAGCATGTTTAGGTGCCCACTGTGAATTATTTAATTATATTACATTGCTCATCTTCAACTTTGCCTTTGTGCCCCTACACTTATTAACAGAAACAAACAGAATTTGTAAAATAATAAAAAATTTGTGAGTATGATTAGTTTTGATTAAAAAGTAGGCCTACTGGTACAATGATTGGTATTTGGGGCATAAGGCTGATGCCCTATTTGTACCAAATTATTGTTACTGCTTTCAGAAATGTTATTTGGGTGAAGCTGGCACAACAGGCTGAACCAATATTTCTAACCTGACATAACTGATCGATTGCCTTGCATGGCAACCCTGGCAGAGCCAGCTGGTGAGACTGTTAGCTATATTTATATTGATGGTAGATGAACACAGCAACTGGCTAGCCAGCACAATCGATTTCTACCATCAATCACGATATTGAATTTATTTGATCTTGTTCCTCCAGTTGGTATGTTTTATGCTCTAGGCCTACCATGTTGCACATTGTTTTGGGCCTTTTATATTTTTATTGTTTCAGAGATTTTGTCAGTTTTATATCTTTCTTCTTTTTTTTATGCTTTCCAAATCTGTCTTTGGAATGTCGTTTTGGTCGTTTATTTGTTAAAAAATATAACTTGTTAAAAAAATTGACCTGACAATAACTGCGTTACACATCAGTAACTCGGAATAAGTATGGACATATGTAATCAAGGACTGGTATAGCAAAATGGTGAAACTAGTGTGTTGATGACTGTGATATGCCAAACACTGTGCATCATTTGCAAAAGCTCAGTATGCAGCATTTTCGAAACACCGAGAAAATCAACTATTTGTATTTCTTTTTAAAACTACAATGTATTCAGTAACTAGATTTTGATACCTTTGAATCTCCCTGACAGCTTAAGTTTCGACTTGCAAGCTTTCACAAAACATGCAGGTTGGTCTAAAAATAATTTGAATTGCAATAACCCATTTTTTCCAAACTGTTGCTGACTGTCACCACGTTCTTGCAAATGATGAGAGAGCTGTAGCTCCTAACTTCTTCAAATGACTAAATTTTATTGTTTAGTGATAGTATATTAAATGCAGTGCATTAACCTTGTAATTAAACTGTGAAAATTCAGAAGGCTAGGGTTGATGTTAAGTGAACTGAAATCACATAATTGAGTAACAGTTACCAGATACATCATTTGTTTCATTGAGACTTCTAGGCTCATACATTCAAACAAACAAGTGCAGAAAAATATAAGCAGATATTACAAAACATCATAAAGAAAACCATGCTGAGGTAAAGATGAAATGTAACAAGCAATTTGGGAAACAAGTTACATAACTGACAGCAACTGCACTTCAAAGTAGTTTTGTAGAGTTTTGTGCAAAGTTTGATTTATTTTCCAGCATAAGAAGTACATAGTGGGTTGTATTAAATTATTTCTGTAGTTATAATCATAATTATATATGGAACAATTTTTTTGCCAAGTTTGTGATTGATTGGGAACATGCTCAGTTTATGTTGTGGCACATTTTTTCATTGATTGCAGAGGCGTTTATCTATAAAGTGTTTGCTGCATTTGTTATTGTGAGCACCAAAAATCGCACATGTGATATTTTTTGGGGGGAAATGAGTGAGATTTAGAAGTTGATTTATAAATTTTGATATTTTTGGTCAAAAATTTGGAACACATACAAAACTATTAAAAACTTCGAGGAAACACTGTTTACTGCACCATGCTTTATTTTTGTTTACAATTTACATCTATGATTTTTTGTTCCAAGACTGCTACGAGCGGAAAGTAATTACTTCTGAGCTTAACGATGTTAATTTTTTTAAATTTTTTGGAATGCTGACTTTTAGTAATATTGACAGGATGATAAAGTTCTCTTTCGATTTTCTCAATTTCAAAGCCTAAAAAAGGACACACACACACATATATATTTGATTTTTGCAGATTACGTTATATTGCATTGTTGCAATTATATTGTGGTAGCATTACTGTTGGTCATTTGGTTGATGCCTGATAACAGTTGCAATGAGCAGTAAAAAGAAAATACGAAAATTATGCTGGATCATGATAGGTGATGGCCAGTATATTTTACAAAATGGAAATGACTCCTTATCTGCAAATACCAGTGGGTTGTGCAATATTTCCTCCTTAGATCCATCACCGTTCATTCATAAGAATGTATTTTGTGGGATAATTTCAAATAAAAAAGCAAGGGTTGAAAAGTTCTCTGAATCTCTGTGCAAAATGATTGAGATGCACCCAAATACAATGCAACTTTGTGGTGTAAAAATTGGAGGTCCGTTGGTTTTATCCTTCAACTCAATTGCAATGGCTTGCAGAGCATGGCCCTCCATGAGTTTACAGGTTGATAAAATTGCTGTGCCCCTCCAAGACTTAGCATTTTCTGAGTTTAAACCAGATGCTTCTGTGTTTGCAATCAGTCCACATTGTGTTGTATGTTCCAAATTAATTGTATTGTCGCCAGTTTATTTAAAAACTAAAAGCAAGGATTCATCCTTGTTAACTACAAGCCATTTTTTGAAATACCTTGGGCAATTTTTAAACAAAGCTTATGTTGTGACTAAACAGGTTTTGGAGGTGTTGTACTTCGGAAAAAGTTTTTTGCTAAAAGTTGAGCATGTAGAAGCTGGCAGTGAAGAAATGATATCTGAGAAACGTTTAAACGAAACAATTTTGCCTTATGAAGCTAATGATAACTTGTCTGATGAGGTAAAGTCTCTGAGTATTAGTGAGGACAAAAAGTTTGATTCATTTATTTCTTCATCTACACCACTAAAAAGTATTTCAAGTACATTTCATAATGAAGCAAGTGGTGATAAGGCTGATATGTTTTCATTAATTCAAAGTCATTGTCAGTTTTCTCCGCTTGGTTCTGTTTATATGATAACAACGAAAACTGAAATAGATATAAAAGTTCAAGAATGTAGTAAAACGAAATCCAGTGGCACAATTATTCCATCAATTGCTTTTAATGACATTGGTGGTCTTAAAAAGCAAATTCAGAGATTAAAAGAATTAGTCATCGAGCCTGCAAGTAATCCAGAGAAGTTGAAAAGTGTTGGAATTCAACCAGTTCGTGGTATTATTATTCACGGTAACCCTGGAACAGGTAAAAGTATGCTAGCAAGAGCTGTTGCAACTGAACTCGGTGGATCTATCTATATTATTGATAATTCTAAAATGATGAACAAATCTTTGGGTGAAAGTGAAATAACATTAAATGATATTTTTACTGATGCACTCACACACTCTCCATCGGTAATAATATGTGACGATCTTGATATTTTGTGTCCACGACGAAATTCGAAACAAACTGACATTGAAAAAAAAATGGTAGCTGCATTTCTTTCCAAATTGGATGAGTTGAATGATTTAAATCACAAGTGCGTATTTGTCATTGGAACAACAAGTTTTATTGATTCTGTTCATCCTTCTTTACGGCGATCTGGCCGTTTTGAACAAGAGATAGAAATTTCAATTTTATCAGCGACTGAACGAATTGAAATTCTCAAAAAAATTCTTCCAAAGTTTCGTCACAGTGTTACAGAAAGTGAAATTGAGCGAATGGCAAAAGACTGCCACGGTTATGTTGGTAATGATTTGTTAGCTGTCTGCAAAGAAGCTGGCTTACATGCGCTCAAACGTAATGCGCAAGGTGATGGAACTGCTGTGATTAATTTTAATGACTTGAAGTTTGGCAAAGATCGAGTTTCTCCAAGTCCGATGAAGGAAGTCGTTATTCAGGTTCCTGAAGTGTATTGGCATGACATAGGCGGCTATCACTCCGTGAAAGAAAAACTAAAACATACTGTAGAATGGCCCCTGAAACATCCTGAAGCTTTTCTGAGACTAGGTATTGATCCGCCTCGTGGTATTTTGCTTTATGGTCCTCCCGGTTGTTCAAAAACTCTTACAGCAAAAGCACTTGCCACTGAAAGTGGTTTAAATTTCATATCGATAAAAGGCCCTGAAATATTCAGCAAGTTTGTGGGCGAGTCGGAACGTGCGGTGCGAAAAGTGTTTTCAAAAGCCCGATCTGCTGCTCCTTCTATTGTGTTTATCGATGAGTTAGATGCGCTTGCTATAGAAAGAGGAAAAGGAAATAGTGTAGCGGATAGAGTGTTGACCATGCTACTTACTGAGATGGACGGCATTGAACATCGAAACGACGTCATTGTGGTGGCAGCTACCAATCGTCCTGATATGATTGACAAAGCATTTCTGCGGCCCGGTCGTATTGATCGTATCCTTCATGTACCACTTCCCGACTCCGAAACCCGACGAGAAATATTTCAAATTAATTTCAACAACAAAGCAATTTCAGATGACGTAGACATAGAGTTATTGGTAGAAAACACTGATCGATTTTCTGGCGCTGAAATTAGGGCTTTATGCAACGAGGCTGGTTTAGCAGCTTTAGCAGACAATATGAATGCATCTGCAATCGCTCTTAGACATTTTCAATCTGCCCTTACGTTAGTTAAAGCCCAAACGTCTGATGAAGTAATTAAAATGTATCAAGAATATGAAAAGACATTACAGTCGAATATTAAGTAAAATTAGGTGTTGGGTACAGCCATATTGGCCATGCAATGTTACGTTGCCTAATTATTTTTTAATTCTTTATGTTGCTTGACATGGTCGCAGCTGTCTGTGGCCATAGTTACTGAACTCGAGCTCGTGCATCTAACTGTAACTGGAGCTAGAAAGTGATTAAAAATTATTGTATTTCAGTTGATTACTCGGAACCATTTTGAATTTGACGTTTTTCAAAGGTTGCGTTGGTTAAATGATCAGATTTAGAACTTTAAAGGCTGGTTTCTATTAGGCGTAAATTGCAGGCGTGGCGTGAAAACTTCTCTGTTTAGTTTTATGCGCCTTATAAAACTAAATAGAGAAGCAAAGAAGTTTTCACGCCACCCTTGCAATTTACGCCTAATGGAAACAGGTTTGACATATTTCACTCTTAGGGCTGGTTTCCATTAGGCGTAAATTGCAGGTGTGGCGTGAAAAATTCTATTTATACTCTGCGCATAAAACTAAATAGAGAAACAAAGAATTTTTTACGCCACACCTGCAATTTATGCCTAATGGAAACCAGCCTTAAGCGTGAAATGTATCAAACCTGTGACATATGTGACTTTCCATATCAGTAACTGTTGGAAAGAGTCTGCTATCAATAAACAGAAATAAACTCAGCAGATTTGAATCTAAGCTAACTTTATTACTGTTTATTAATAGCAGACTATTTTCAACTTATCTCCCAAATTTGGACGTTCAGTTAGCTTGCTGATACAGCGCTAACGTATGTAGTCTCCCGTTTGTTAAAGCGCGAAACCGCCGCTGATAAGTGGGTTAAAAAGTGTTTGACAAAACAGCTCATCAAAGCTATGATTCTTATGTTTAAAACACAAAGGTAATGACGAGATTTCTCTTGTCGATGTACTGGTAAAGTGTAAAACCGAACATTAAGGTTTAATGCATAAATCCAGTCAAGCAAGTATGGGCATGTTAATCGGGTAAATAATTGGCTTGCGGTAACATTTTTCAAGTCATGATTTTGGGCTGGTAACTCCACCACCAGTAGACTGCCATGGGCAGGCAGTTTTTTATGACATGCTGAAAGAAGGTTTACTATTCTCACCCGATAAAGTGTGGGTAACTTCTCAAAGCAGATTTGGAACAAAAATAATAACTTGTTGTGTAAGGTGTATCTGTGACCTTGATCATGTTCAAAGTATTCGTGTTCTTTCAAGATTTCATTATGTTTGCTCAGTCTTCCATATAGAAAGAGCAGTTTTTTGATTTTTCGATGTTTGAACGTATGTTGCTTATCGTGATCAAGTGTTCGCCCCGAGAGTCGTTTACAAGAATGAACCGTACCTGGTGCCACATTAAAAAGAATTTTTGCTAAGTAGTCGGTTCATCAGGCGGTCAAAAATGCTGTTCTTTTTAGTTAATATAGAACTCACTCGAAAACTTAGCCAAAGACGAGCGTTTCAAATAAAACTAACGTTGAAAATCTTTTGTAAGAGCCGTCTTGAGCAATGTGTGGCCTCATCTTGATTTAGAGTGTAGCCTTCTCAAAAATTTCGAGCTCTTTAGAGTAGTTCCTAGTACGTAGCACTGCATGATACCCCCTTCTCTACACTAATAGCTTGCTCGTTGTTTTATCGTAACAGGAAAAGAGTGAAGCCACTAACAATTTTAATAAATGGACGTTCCTTTAAGCTAATCGATTTGACCTAATAAATACATTTTTAGTCATGCCTTGACAAAAAAACGTTAAGAATTGCTTATTTTTTGAAATTACGTTTGCAACTGAAAATAATTACCCCGTAATATTGCTGCTGCACGAAAAGATATAACTCTTTTTTTTCGTCATATTGTTGTCGGATACATTGAATTGTACATTGATTAGCAATTTTATATCAACACTAAAATGTCTCTTCTTTTTCCGATATTTCAGATTATATAGGTCATTTAATAATGCCTAAAATTGTATCAAAGAGTGTCGTTTGTACTGATACTGAAGATCAGGAAACTTATGGGGAAAAGCCTTTGTATACCTACTACTGCTTGTGCGGTCAGATGATATTGATTTTGGATTGTGTGTTGGAGAAATTGCCTTTGCGCCGTAGAAACAATAGCCGAGTACTAGACAAAAGCAAGCATGCTCATCGTATCAGCAATGTGGAGGCTGACGAAGCGGTCTATATTCGTTGGACCGATGGCATTGAACTACAGTTTCGGGAGAAGTGTTCACGCTGCAGTCTTCCAATATATTACCGGCATTCTGAGAAAGATACAAATGTGCGCTTTATATTCAAAGGTGCACTTGTGGCAGAAAGCGAAAGCTCATACAAGACGAACATCTACAAGCAAATGGATAAGCCAAAAGAAGTGAAATTGGTTAAGCACACAACCAATCAGGGTAAATTTAGTTCGGTCACTGTCTCGACTATGGATGAGGATGAAGACGCTCTTGAAGCAAGAGAGATCGCTGACAGTTACGCTGCCAACGCAAAAGTTATCCAAAAACAACTGGAACGTAAAGGTATGACTGGAAAACGACAGTCCTTGCAAACAGTAGATGACATCAAAGCAAAGAAGAGCAAAGGTACATTGATTGACAACAAGTAAAATGTGATTTCAAATTCCGATGATCTTGCATTCGATCAAAGCGATTGGCGTTGCAGTGTGAGCTGATGGGGCAACACAGAGAGAGATACTGGGTGAAGTTCTGTGTGATTTATATTTTCAAGACGGTAGTATTTCCAGTAAATATTAACTATTCTAGTACATTGTGTAGTTTGTTGATCTTGTCTGTTAGATGGGAAAGCTTTAGCAAAATAGCAAGAAGAAACGCTGTCTTCAGTTACGTAATTATGAAGAGGAGCGACGTTGCCTTTCTTCTGTAGTGGTAACAGTACTGGTACTAATAATAATTGATTA
Source organism: Trididemnum clinides (assembly GCA_963675345.1). Taxonomy (NCBI): domain Eukaryota; kingdom Metazoa; phylum Chordata; class Ascidiacea; order Aplousobranchia; family Didemnidae; genus Trididemnum; species Trididemnum clinides. Next base: position 25,360,941 of record OY776290.1, on the reverse strand, counting down.
ACGTTTTCATGGCGAGAAAAAAGGAAAGTCTCGCCTTTCTGTTGACGTGCCTCTGCAGTTAAGCAATTTTTGCGCTAAAGGAGCATTTCTGAAGAGTTGAACAGCCTTTTCCTTAATACTCTGTCTGAATAGACCGATTTTCACAATTTTTTTACTTGAAAGTTCTAATCTCTGTATGTTTGGTTACAGCACATGTTCTTCCAAATACACTACCGATCAAAAAATGCTGATTTGGTGCTTTTAGCTGGGCACAATTTTTTGCCAGCAAGACATACTTTAATCATGATTGATTAGGGTGATTTTACACGGTTTTACATTTTATTATCCCAACTAGGAACCGCAAAATCTTTTGCTAAGCATTTGATTTGATTCAACAAGGTAATTAACTTCGTATATACCGACTACCAAGCGGACGTCCATCGCGCTCGTAAGTGTACTGTGTAGAATATATTGTTTGGGTTCTTCGTTACCAGGTTTGCCCTAATTTAGTCGTATGTAGAAGCATTTTGCACTTGTTTTTTGGCTTTAGTCACTCCTAAACTTATTGATAAGTATTCACAGACCTTGTGCTAGGCATACACAGCTGCAGGTAGGCCTATAATGTGAAGAATGATGTATTGAACCAAGTTTAATTCGGCGGCCGTGGTATAGCGGTACGAGCTTCGGAGCGAAAAGTCGAGTTCAAAATTCTATAATTTGTATTCTAGAATCAAAATTCTATTTTACATTACACCATTGATATTCGTCAGGAAGGGCATCCGGAATGTACATTGCTTCAGCTAAAAGTCTGATTCGAAAGCAAGTGGGTAATGATAAGCATAAACTGAATCAGCACGTCTGAGCCTGCGAGTCGCTGGAAAAAAGACTTATAATTGACTTTTTCAACAATCTGGCGCCAAAAAATTGCTGCCGTTAAAAGGGACTGAAATGTTCCCATGATATTTATTTTGATCTTCCGACTTCCACAAGCAGATAAAAAATCTGGTTTCAAAAGCAAGCTTATTTAAAAAGGAAGTTGGTGTTCTTTGCGAGTCACACTTAGCAGTAGCAGCAGCACTAATCATAGAATCGGCCAAATTACGTTTATTAAATTTGAAATCATTCACCGCTAGGCACTGCATTTAACCCAATTTAAAACTGTAGAATTCATTTCAAATATTCATTTTGGATAAACATTGCCAAAAACAACGGTAGTCCTTAATTCAAAGCTAAACAATAAGCAAATATTTTTAACTAATCTACCCGCAATACATAAATAACATGCAGTGGCGTTTTTGGAAAAAAATTTTTGGTTGTACGGAGTATTAAATGAGCTCTAATATTATCAAGCGGTGTTACAATAAAATGAGAACAACCGTCTTTTTCAAGGGGTACATAGTATTAAGGAAAAGAAACCTGTGGAAAATCAAAATTCTGCTCATCGTTGTGTCTGCATCAGCATGAAAACCTTTGGAAGATCAAATTTTTTGAGAAAATTTTGCTCATTTTTTCTCCAAGGCAACATAATAAACTTTGTTTTTGACGATGGACTTTTAGAAATTATGAGTTTCGTTTCCAAAATTTTCTTCACAAATCTTTCAAGTATAAAACTTTTCCTACACATTTCTTGATTCTGCATTCCATTTGGGAGAAAGCATCTCCTTTTATTTCCCCCACTGCTCCCCCCAATACCTCACGGATAACATGCACAAATTGTTTTGTGTGGAGGATTTAATGAAAATAAGCAATAGACATGAGCTGTAGGCTATCGGCTTTTTATCACGTCTTACTTTGCCCACTTACATTATTGGTCAAACACGACCTACCTTGAGAGGGCTTACTTTTGATCAAATAAAAAAAATACTTCAGGTGCAGCGAATGGTTGAGTTGATTATTGCCTACCGCATCAGTTTTCTGAAAACCTTCGTTGTCAGTTACGAAATAATTTATGTTCAGATCTGGTTGTTTGCAAGTGGGTTGCCTACCGGCCCTGCTGCCGCAGTCTATCACAAAGCAAGAGAGCTTGACGTTAAGTGCGTCTTCCAAGAACATAACTAAGCAGAACTACGGGAGTATTGAGCTCACGAACCGACTACGCATTGGCGTAACACATGGTATGGGAGAGCTAAAGCCATTTTTGTCTCGACACAAAGCTGAAGACCTTTTTTCGAAGATAAACTTTGTAAAAAGTATTTAGCCCATTTTTTGAAATTTCTCGGGAGCTGACAGTATTCTGGCAGAGAAACTGAAATCACTCCAGGGCGATCCAACAAGGAGGGACAGGCCCACAGATAGTTTTTTTCGTTTCAAAGGTGACTTGTTTTTTCAATTCTTGAAATTCACTGCGAAAATGTACGGTAAATAACTTTGTTCTCTGACAAAACTACTTGTTTAATGTTTAGTTAGCTTTGCACTTATGCCGCCGTTATTTGGTAGACCTGTGTTATGCTATTTTTACGTCTAAGTTATATTGTTTTCTAAGCTGGTCAACGAATATCAACGAGCAGTGTATTAAAGAGAACCCATTTTTGCATCGATGCAAAGAAAATATAAATCGTAGTCCCACTTGCTATCACACCACTGATAGGAGGCTCCAAAATATTCGGGCCCTCTGGGTAGGCTAACCATACGTCACGGTTAGCAAAATGTCCCAGTTTTTCACTTTGATGGAATTATCAACATTAACTCTAGTACGATGAAGAATTTAGCCGCGTCAAGCACAAGTGGCGGCAGCAAAACAAGTGTTGTTCTTTTTTTTTTTGGAGGAGAACACCTTCATTTTGGGTAACATGTTTGAATCTTTTGTAGAAAGCCCCCGCCAAAAAAAACACCCACGCCACCGCTCTCATCCAGTTAGAATTTTTATTCATGGATGGAATTCAGCGACGTCCGCTAATATTTTGTCCTAACCCTAACCCTAAAATCTGCAGTACTTAAAACGTGGCGGGGGTGTTTTTCTCAAATCTCACATTTTTGCATTAGTGGCGGGGCTTTCTACAAAAGATCCGTATGTTTTGATGTCCAAGGCGAAAACATTTGTCAATCATCAAATAAAGCCTTACCCGTTTCCAACACATGTAAGTGTCAGCATAATCGAAAAGTGCGTCCGGAATTTTGCCTGATCAAATATAGTAATCTTTCTAATATAAGGCTTGTTGTTCTAAGGTATCTCAGTTTTCAATCACAAAAATATGGTAAGCCTACCTCTGAGGCCTTCACACGGCATCAGGCTGCAACTTCCTGCTTTTTACGCCTATGCGTGCACGCTTAGAAGTTCTTGCAAAATCTCTTTGAGCTCAGTTGATCATGGAATAAATAGATACAAATTCAACAGTAAATTGAATCTTAGTTTGTCAATAATCGTAAATTCGTGTTTTTTGTAAGCTCTGATACCTAATTTTGAAATAGATTGCAGCATGCTCATGATTCCTGCGATGTTCTGCTCTACTCTTGGAAAAGATGTCTTGCGACAGTTACCCCGTCTTGTGGCATAAACGTAGTGCGTCAACATAGCCTACGAGAGGAGGCAGGTTACTCTCGTCACACTATGTTTGGGGCCCACCTGAGGTTCCATCACGACACCGACAAAAATGACCGGCTCGAAAAACATCTTTGTCCGAAAAATTCTATGTTTCAGAGAATGAGTTTATTAAAAAAAACTTACAAAGAATAGATGCAGTTTTTTATACGAGGACTTTTTGGAGAGTCAAACTGAAATTGAGAAGAGGCTTTAAATAAAGCATAGTTTAGACCGTCACACTTGTGGGACTTATGCTAGGCCCACTGTAGTGGATGGTCTCTAGCTACTTGTCGGTCACCAACTGCAATGAAGAGACCTGATATATCGAAACAGTGTCAGTGTCTGCAGCTTGCTCAAAGTGCGTTGCTGGCCTCTTGAAATAGGAAAATTCTGCAAGTTTTTTTCGACAACCTTCCGGCACCACTGGAAAAAGCGCTCACTATTATTTAAGTGCTCCGGGTCCACTTACAGCTCTTGAATCCCCTGTGGGTCAGCAGTGCTAACAGCTTGATTGCAAAGATCTTCTGCAATTGTTTTACATTTACTTGTAGAAGGTTTTTGTGAAAACAAGATACAAATAAATCAGTCGACAACATGCTCTACTGAAACAGCGGTCTCAAAACAAAATCTTTTATCACTCAATTTAATTGGCATCACTTGTTCTAGCTTAGCCAAAGCAATGACACCGTTTCCTTCAGGTAAATCTAACCCATTTCAAAAGACCAGCCCTTTATTTGAAATTTACTCGGGTTATCGCTCAAGTTTCTGAGGCGATCGATTTCAAAATATGTGTTGGCCTGCTACAGAACACACTAGCTAAATACAACTACACCAAACAATTGGCCTGCTAGTTGACTCAAACCAAGCTAATGTAGAAATAGGTCCACTAGCCGGCGTTACCCTCAGGGCCTCCATCAAAAATGTCGGGTTTAAGAATATCGGTTCAGCCGGCTTTACCCATTGGGTAATCTATTTTTGACTCAGCCAATTCTCGTTCTGAAATCAAAAAAGTCGTTTTTTAAAGGAAATCGGTTATAAAAACATCATGGGGCCGCGCACAGCCCCAATATTTTCCCAAAAATTTTGAGATCCCTTGCAATGCCTTGTATGCTCTGTTTGTAGAATAAATGCTCTTAGGAACTGGACTTGCCATTGAAACAGCCAATAGTTTCACACATTTTTATCCGCTCATTTCACCGAATGCATGTAAGCATAAAATCAAAGTTGTGGGAGGGCACCAACGTGATTGTGGCGTATTCAGAAATAAGCTATTAAATATTAGGCAAAGGCTACTACTTACGACTTTTTTTTATTTGTGGGCTTATTTGTATGACATAAAACTTCTGGCTGCGCATATGTTGCTTGGTCCTGGCATAATTGAAACTAGGGGAAGAGCAAACCGACGCACCTACAATTAACTTATTGCAATAGGTTGGGTTATGGTTTAAAAGTATAATCAATTGCTCAGGTTTTTGTGCCGAAAATGCGGATAATTTTTGCGATTCCGGTACGATTTCACTCGAAAAATTGTCAATTTGTTCAATTCGGCTTCACTTGATTAATATGTTTTTAATGTTAAGATGGGTCGGGCTTGCGACACGACCACACAAATGTGTTCTAACTTGCCATTGTATAACTAAAAAACAGGCTGACCAATGCTGACAGGCATATTCGATCTCCAAGTTCTTTTTGGGACAACTACGTCACGAGAAGACTACAGATTAGTTACATCTGTAATCTCCAAAACATTCTATATATGTGGTACCTTAGCAAAGTAAGGCAAACAAAACATTTCCCAATTTATCGTGTATTTCTCGCTGCTAACAGGGGAGCATTCGGCCTACTGGTATGTTAATACTAAAATGCATCATCCTTCTTTAATAACAACATATCAGTTTTTTTCTTTTAAAATTACAATATACAGCAACTTTGAGTGCGGCTGGTGTTTCCAGATGTTTTCACTTTAATAGAATCAAACAGCACAATGACATCATAGAGCTGTTTCGCAGAGTTCAAAAAAAAAGATGCCTAAAATGCTTAAAATCAAAAAAAGAATCCCTTGTTGCATGGTCAATTCAAATCAAATTGTTGTAGAGTGTTTTTCATCGAAAGCACCTTGTTAATATCTCCCAAAAAAGCTTTTAAATGCGTTTCTGTGGTTGGCACATTTTGAGAAATAAAATCTGCAATGGAGTGTTAATTGTGACTTCATCTTACTCTTAAAATGGTGAAATTTTTGTAAGTTTGTAAATTGAAGGCTTGCTCTTGTTTGAACAAAAAAAAATGCTTTTCTTCATCAAGAAATCCAAATCACAAACAAATTATCTTTTATTATTACGTCATTGAGACGTCACAAACCTCCTTATGACACTTACTTCCGGGCAATAATTAATCGGCCCGAGTTTCATGTTTGCACCCCCAGTAGTTTCTGAGGAGTTAAAGCGTAAGTACGTACAGACAAAACTCTGCTTTATAGCATCAATGGCCGTGTTACAGATTGTTTCAGAAGGAGGGTCACTGTAAAAAGAAAGTTTAAAAACTTTCAGACACAGCAAGATATTTTATCAACTCTCCTATCATACAGTCTTAGTTACACAATTTTTGTAGAGTTTAATCTTGAAAAAATTTACGATATTTATGTTCTTTTAACAAACAAGCAAATGTCCGGCAGATGCTGGTTTCTAAACAGGAAAAAGCAGCGACGTGAATGTTTTGAAATTTTTTTGCTTGATCCAGCAACCGGCTACTCTTCTTGTAGAAATTCTGTTTTAAGATAAGACTTCGACGATGAAGGCTTGATGGCGGTTGGTAATAGGATCGGTGGAGATAAAGAAAGTGGATTTTTATTTCTTGATCCATGGAGAAAAGAATATGGAGATTGGATTTCTGGAAAATTCAAAGGATGAAAAGAGGTAGGAGGAAAGTTTGGTGATAGACTGGCAAAAAGCAGGCTGGCCCACGGAAGAAAAGGGTAGTTATTGTGGTTTGTATAATTCGACGCAAGATCTTGAAAATTGCTCGTAGGTAAAGAAGGAACTTTGTTCTTACGACTCCCAACATCTTCATTACTAATTTTTCGCACTCTTGGAACAACACTCGTGCTTTCATTCTACAAACAAAGAAACAATTTTCAGTTTTTTCATTGAAAAAACGAAAACTTCAGCCAAAATATTTTTTGATTTTCAATTACACCTTGCAAAAATAAAAACATTCTTTTTAAATCGCTACTTTACAGAACTGTTCTAAACCTCTCCTAAAAATTTTGAAAGGGGAAAATCATAACACTGGTCAACGAATTTTTTGAGGTTTAATAACTGTTAGCTGTTTCTGATGCAATTCTTGCTGCTGATTCCAAAAATGCAAGCAGTTTTGCTCTATCAGGTCAAGTATTTTTACAAATCCACTTTTTATCCAGCATATTGAAAAACTGATAGCATTTTTTTGTAAGCGAACGTTAAACAGGTGTTTTATGACATCACAAATTTACCCAAAGATTTACATCAAAGTATTAAATTTTGGTTGTGTGATGTCACAAAAAACCACCGTAAATTGCGTTGTTGTTGTTGTTTTGTTTTAGATTTTGTAGGATTTAAGTCAAGGGTTAATTACCGATTGGTAGCTTGGTAAGGGTGTTGTACTACAAAAGTTTAGTAGTAGACATAATACAGTCATAGTTTCTAACCTCTACCACTACTTCCTACCCCCTGATACTAATATCTAACGTAGCACTAGCTTTTACCCTAAATGCCTTTACTATAACTGTTTAATACTACCGGTACTTGATGGGTAGGTAGGTGATGGCCGGCTTTTATGGTTTGATATTAAGGGATATTTTCTTAAGCGTAACGTTTGTCACGTTGTAACTTTAGTTTAGACAACAGGTTTCATTTTGCTCTTTGTGCAGAGAGAGAAAGATCCACTTTTTTAAATCCGGTTTTGTCTGCGTTATCGCAGGTGGCCGGATTCACCTCGTGCTTCTCGACAGTTCGTAAACGCGATTACGCCACTTCACTCTGTCAATGGCTTCCTCCCTTTTCAGTCCAATCTGATTGATATGCTCCTCCACTTGTCTCTTCCACCTCATATTTGGTCGCCCAACGCCCTCTTCTTCCCGCCACTTCAAAATCCAACGCTCTTCTCAAAACAACACCATTATACCTTCTCAAAACATGCCCATACCATCGCACTCCACTGGCCCTGGCTAGTCCTTCCAAAGTATCCCTTAAATGTATCAAACTCATGAGTTCTTGGCTCGTTCAATCATCTTAACTCCACACATTGCTCTCATCATGGCTTTTTCAGTTCTTCTCAAAATTGCCGTCTAATTCTTCCTTAGACACCACGTCTCGCTCCCATAAAGCATTGCGGATTTTACCCAACTCTGATAGATATTTCCTTTCATTTCTAACGAAAATTTTCTCCCATTAAGTAACTCCCCACATTTTCTAAATTTTATCCATCCAATTCTCGTTCTTGCTGTTACCGCTGCTTCACTTCCACGACCAGCGTTCAACCTGTCCCCGAAATAGCAAAAGGTCTTCACTAAGTCAACCTGGTCAAAACATGATATTTCTTCACCTGGTTCCACAATTCCTTCCTTTGTATGAACACATAATTCACAAAAAAAAACTTTTGCCAGAGTTGAAATTACCCTCTTCATTTTCGCACATTTACCATGTACCCATTTACCACACTTTGTACACATCATCGAATTTTCCATCACCCTCTTGTCGCACTTGGCACATAGATTAACTTTACTCTTGATGACCTCACCTTTCGAACCGCTTACCATTATTTTAGTTTTCTTGAGGTTCACCTTCAGTTCCTTGCTTTCAAACGCCTCTTTTCATTTTAAAAACTTTTCTTTCAAATTCTCTGTACTTTTACTCATTAAAACCAAGTCATCCGCAGAATTATAAAAATTATATATTGCTTATTGAGATAAACAGATTTACTGGTTAAAGAATTAGTCCATAATGAGGAAATATAAAAATGACTCTGACCGATTTTGTTACATTTGCGGAAAAGTTACACTTCCTGATCGCCTAGCAAGTATTACCTCCTTCGTGAAAAAATGTTGCCATGCTTATTTTGGAATGAAACTGGGTGATCTGGAAAATAGTTTGCGCCTCACATTTGTTGCAAAACATGTGTGGAAAACTTGAGAAGGTGGATCAAAGGAAAGATGAAGAAGCTTCCGTTTGATGTGCCAATAGTATGAAGAGAGGGTAAAGGTCACGTGACAGATTGCTATTTTTGCATGACAAACTTGCAAGGTTTGTTTTAATATATGTGTTCTTTGTTCAAGTTGAAATGCTGTAGTTTAATTTTAACACTTTTTATTTACAGGTATAAATCGAAAGAACAAGCATTGTTTGATGTTCCGTCTGCCATTAAGCCACTTCCACATGGATCCGGAATTCCCATTCCAAATTCCTCTCGAGACTTTTTTAAGTTTGAGTCTTTGTCGTCTACAGATAATGATGATTGTGCAAATGATCTTTGGGATCAACCCACCCGCGATGAACCAAATTACAAGCAGCCAAACTTTCTAACTCAACCTCAGCTAAATGATTTGACTACGGATTTGTATCTGTCAAAAGAATCAGCTCAAAGATTGGGATCTTGACTCCGTGAAAACAACTTATTAGCTCCACAAACTAAATTTTATTGGTACCGGAATCGAGATGACGAGTTTAGAAAGTATTTTGCAAGGGATTAACAGCATTGGCTTGTGTACTGCAATGACGTTAGGGGGCTTGGAAAAGCTTTGGGCATGGAATACAAGGAAGTAAAATGGAGATTGTTTTTGGATTCTTCTGTCAAAAGCATGAAAGCAGTTCTTCTACATATTGGCAATAAGTTGCTTTGGCTCCCATTGCTCATTCAGTTGTTTTTAAACAGTTCTACTTAGACATAAAATATCTACTTGATGCCCTGTGCTACAATCTTCTCCACTGGAGTATTTGTGGTGATCTGAAAATGATATCCATACTCCTTGGTCTTCGAGAAGGTTATACAAAATGTCCTTGTTTTTTATGTCTTTGGGATTCCAGAGCTGATGACCGACATTATTTACAGAAAGAATGGCCAGCTAGATGCACTTTAACCCCTGGTATATGCAATGTAAAATCAAGTTCGTTGGTTGATTCAAAAAACGTCTTACTTCCTCCTTTACATATAAAACTTGGTTTAATGAAATTTTTTGTCAAAGCTTTAAAAAAAGGCAACCCATCGTTCAAATTTCACCAGTCTAAATTTCCAGCTGAGAGTAATGCTAAACTTGGAGCAGGTGTGTTTAATGGGCCTCAAATACGTGAACTAATAAGAGATACTACTTTTGATGAAGTTTCAACTGAAGCAGAAAAAAGAGCATGGAATTCTTTTAAAAACGTTCCACTAAATCTTTTGGGAAAAAACGTACCCCAAGCTATGAAGATATGATTTATGAGTTAATGCACAACCTCCAAGCATTGGATGCGAGAATGTCTACTAAGATACATTTCCTAAATTCTCATCTGGATTACTTCCCAGAAAACTACGGTGATTACAGTGAAGAGCAAGGTCAACGTTATTACCATGACATTTGTATGATGGAAAAACGATATCAAGGCCGTTAGGATATTAATATGTTAGCTGACTATTGCTGGTGTCTCAAAAGAGATATCCTTGTTCCACAACATAAAAGGAAAGCTTTAAAACGTCCCTTTGCTTGTGTTTAAGTCGCTTTTTGTTTACATGCATTTATATTTTAACCAACTATTAAATGCTACTGAGAAAGTGATATTTGGAATAAACGTATAGCATACTAGATAGCTGTAAAAACATAAATTCTTAAAAAAATTAAAATTCCCATAGCAAGATAATTTGACCTGATTGAACAAAATTGATTGCATATTTGAATTCTACGTGAAAAATGATCTGAAAACTGCTAAAAACTTTCAATCTCTGAGAAAAAAAATTTAAACGCAGACCAGTGTAATTTAATTTTTTTGGCCCGACTAGTAGTGGTAATCAGGTATATCAGGAATGGTATTGCGCTTAGCCTATCACTGTCGTAACCTATAATTTGAAAAAAACATAACAATTTACTTTAGTAATGATGTCTGGTTTTGGAGCAGGAACAACATCAACATCAGTTAAATCTTGCAATCCTCCAAATTTGCAAAGTTTTTCCGATTTTCTCCATTTGGCTCGACGATTTTGAAACCAGATCTAAAAAAATAAATAAAACTTGTAACCAACGAGACGAAACTCCAAACAGCAAGCAAAAAAAAGAGATTTCGATCTTTCTAATCATGCAGGTAGGTCTGTTAAGCCATGCAAACAGTGTTGACAAAGAATAATCTTTATTTCCAAAACATCTCAGTTCTTCTGCTACAGATGTAGAAATTTTAATGGAGTGCTTCTGCCTCGTTACAAGCGCTCATGACAACCGGGACTTATTCAAAAAGTACTAGTATCAAACAATGATAGCTTTAGCGATTATCAATTACGTATGACCCCGAGCACCCAATTTGATGTAATCTATTGGAGCTGAAACCCTCCTATCCCATAACTTTTTCTTGAAAAAGTGGTTTTTGCCTTAAAACTGAACTTTTCTCCTTCTTACGATAATTCTGGTTGTACGTGTGCATGATCTCCCTTTTATATAAACAAAGTTCATTAAAGTGCCAACAGCCACAGCAGGCCGTCCTATATTTTTCCTCAGCAACGTTGCTGGGGTCCTTGATTTGCTAAAATCTGTGGCAATGAATCACCGATCCATTGCCTGACGACATCACGCGAAAATAACTAAACCATTTTAAAGTCATAAACGCATTAATAAGGAAAAATTGCCTTAATGTGTAGGGGTTACTGCAAATAACTCTTTCCCAAACGTTTTGCAATCAGTTAAAAAAGTGTTGTAAGTAAGCTGGCCGATTTAACAAAAGAAAAGAATAAAAATGCATTGGTGACACAAAATCACAACTTGGTAGGGGTAAACTCATACATTTATCATACAACTTGATTAGTCACATTTTCACACTGTGGAAGCTAAAGGTCTGCAAAACATTGACAAATCAAACCGAAATTACAGAACATCATAGATCCGTGAGGTTTAAAAGAGTTTTAATATTTGAAACAATGCTTTCAGAAGTCTAATGGCGTCATTAAGGAAGAAGGTGGGATTTATTTAATCGGTGTCATTCTTGAAGACATGTTTATAAAAAGGTGTTTTCTAAATAGTGGTTGAAGAAAGCTATCGTTCTTTTAAGTTCGGGAAAACTTTTTGCCAGCCCTTTTCTGGTGTCGTGGACTCAAGCAGTAGCCCCAATGCAGAATTCTAAAAACCATTTTTCCGAAAGCTCCCCGGTTTATTCATTAAGCTTCCATGGTCAACTTCATAAAATCATTTTAAAACCCTTTCAAAAAATTGTCAATTGCAATGCAGCTGCCCTAGTAGAGTGGTAATCACTTCTGACTTTGTAACGAAAGGTCTGTAGTTTGAAATTTCACAAAAGTACCAATGGTATTTGTAAGGAGGGCACACGAGATTTAAAAGGCGACATTGCTCCAGCAAAAAATCTGGCTCGAAAGCGAATGCGCAGTGGCAGCCAATTAGACGCATACCAAATCACCATGTTCAAGTCTGCAAGAAAACGTAAAAACGAGCAAAAAGTAGATGTTCATCCTTTTATGTACAGCTCTACAATACTGTAGAGTATTCAAAAACAAATTCAACAGCAGCCTAACCTGAATTCTTGCTTCTGGAAGATGTATCTTTGCTGCTAGTTCATCTCTGGTTCCGATATCAGGATAATGAGTCGCTTTAAATACCTTTTCCAGTTCTCGAATCTGCATCGGATTAAACGTCGTCCTCGATCTCCTCTTGCCTTTCTGCAAGCTCGCGCATGACGTCATGATGATGTCATTGGATTCGTCCGCGTCTGCATCCGAATAAGGTGGTCCTGCTGATTGAATATGTTTTAATTCTAGAATTGCTAACATATGGCTTTAAAAGAGTTATCGCATATGTGTTGACAAATTAGTTTTGTTAGAAGTATTCTGATTTTTTAAAAATTCAAAGGTTTGGGAGCCGAAACTTCAGAGAGCGCTAGGAGCATCTCTGTGCGTTAAAGACACAAACGGTTTTACATCTGTTGTTTCTAAAGAGTAGCAATAAGGCTGTGGTTTTGTTGTAAAGTGGAAGAGAACTGGTGCAAAAGTCAGTTCCTGACAACATGTGGCTCAGACTCTTCTCTGCTGAAACCTAAAATTTGTTTTTCTTCAACTGATTTTGCTCATTAAATAACTTTGCTAGATTGTTTTTGGTGATGAGATGTTTTTTTCTTACTCGTAAACTAAAAATACAATTTTACCAACCTTCCGAAATAGTTTTCGTACAGCTTGTTTCTGCCATAGACTTGGCCTTAACGACTTTTTTTTCTAAGATAATATTGTATCAGTGCCTTTACTTCACTGCTAACTGATGGTGCGGTTTACGTGAAGCCAGTTTTATTGATTAGCTCTGCTCTTTTGAAACCAAACAAACCGTAAATTATTTCTGACTTCATTAACCCGCTTTGATGAGTTAACATGTAAATGTAGCTACGCTTTTATCATTGAGCAAAGTAAATAGAAAAAAATAGACAAAAACACACAGAACAGTGAAATATTAATGCTATTATTGTTTTTCCTATTACTGCCATTCGAGGTAAGATGGCACTCTGTTTCGATATGGGACACCCGCAACTGATAAGAAAGCTTACAAATCATGGTCCGCATTGATTTTTTTAAATTTAGTCTCTTTTACTCTACAATACAGTAAACTGATTTTCGCCCTATTTTTTACTAACTTTTACCTTCGCACTCGTAGAACAAAGCCTTCAAATATACAAATCGTTATAGCCTATGTATTGTAGGTTACTTGTTTTCATTATTTTTTAATTCTCTTCACGCTATCCACCAAACGCTCTTTTCCGCAACTACTTTCGCAGATTTGAGCGAAGAACCGGCTGTGACTTAACCTACAGTATGGACTTTCAACAACTGATGTAAACCTGCAAAACGAGAAGAGGAATCACGATTTTTAAAATTTCAAAGATTTTGCATAGACTGCAGGACAAGTGAGAACCGTTTTCTGGAAAAAATTTCCCCTTCTCCCTTTTTTCTTAAACTCTGTTGGTAGCTACCACTCTGGTTGCAGGCTATTGGTATTTGCAGATTTTGCTTATGTCGGACAAATATGCAGCGGATAAATCAAATAATTTTCAGTGAAAGATTGTTTTTGTTTAAAACTGCAGAGGTAGCAGTATTTGCAGGGCCGTTGAAAGGGGGTGGCAAGGGCGTAGAGAGCAGTAGGCCCAGGCTCCTTTAGAGGGACATCGCTGTTGTCAAACACAACGTGGATTGATTTGGGTTGTCATGTGTTTTGCGTTGGTTTTGGTATTTAGACCTGCTCGGGAAATTTTCTATCGATGTGGAGATCGAAATCAGCAAGTGCTTGAGTTTGGTGTCCAAAAAAAAGGTCACAGCCTCCAAATCGCTGCGTCCATGGATGTTTTGCCTCTCGGTGAAGGCAATTTCAGCCACGATCCTTCGTTGGGAAAATTTTTAGATTTTTTCAGAATTTTCAGACTTTACCAGATCCTGGTTAAAGGGACCCGGAATCAATGTTGGTACCGGGCCCGGAATCGATGTTGGTACCGGGCCAGGACTGTTGTCTCAACGGCTCTGAGTGTTTGCATTTTTCTCCTGAATTTGTTCCGTTGGTGTCAAGAGTTGACATAACAACGTCATATTGCAACAGATCCAATGAAAATTATGTTTAAGGTTGGGATTACTAGATAATGTACAAACCCAGTGGCAAATTTAGGAGGTAAAAAAGCGATGACTCCCTCCAAATGGTTTAGGAAAAGAAAAATGTAACAGTAAAATCTTTTTGAATGCAAAATCCTCACTATGAAACAGTTGATTTCTAAAGTAAATTTTTCATGTTGCTTTGGGAAACCTTATCAGGAGAAATTCTCGTTTTGAAAAAGTTGATCTCAAAAAAACCTTCGTGATACTTTGCGAACCAAAATGGGCAATAACCAGCTCCTCCCCCAAAGAAGACTGCGTTGACTTATTTTATAAATTTGCTTGACAATAATAGTCATGAGCTCTGTGCTCTGTCCCCCCGAAAAAAATTTATTTCTTAATACGCCTTTGGAACAAGCCTCTTTTGAAGTGCATCCTAAAAAATATTACACTTTTTAACGACGTTCGTAAAGGCCTATCATAGTCATTCTTATTGCTATAAATCTCCTCGCAAAAATAAATCCCAAATACAGCCTCAAGCAGATAGCACGCTTCTCAAGGATGTAAGCACGAAAAAAATAAAGGTGAGGCAACTTCATTTTGAAATTATTGACAACTTTTTCACTGGTGTTCTCTAGCATAAATAGGTATTCTACTTCCCAGATTGCAAGTTTTTCAAAAATCGAGGATCATGGCTTTTTTCACTTACCAGGCAACGTCTACGGTGATAGCCTTATAATCTAAAACATTAGTTTTATAACTTAACTCCATTAGGCAAACTTTGGGATAAAATTAGTTTACATGAATCGAGCGAGAATCGAATGCCATCTATTGGATACTGAAGCTAGCAACTTGATGAGTACGCTGTTTTTGATTGAGATATGATGTGAAATTAATTCGATTTACTGCAATCGATACACTTTTATTGTTCATTGACCGTGAGAACGCATCGCAATCTCGAATTAAACAGACGATGTTTTTAATTAAAGTTATACGGTCTTTTTAATTTGTGTGGGTCGAAGACATCGGCAAACTAAAGATGACAAATCGTTTATTTGATTCAGTTAATTTTTTTGTTTCTTTCTTTCGTACTAAAGTGGGCTGGGCAAAAGTAGTCTTTAATTTTGCTAAAATATTGCACGACCCGACCTTGTTACCCGGTTACCTACCAGCTAGCCCGTTGCTAATCAAATTAAAACTTCTAAAAATTTATTGCAACATTTATATTGGTGTTTACCATGTCGACGTTACTGCGTAAATCACTTTAAAAAAAAAGGGTTTTAATATTTCAAAGAAAAATAAATCATTGTTTTTATATCAAAAAAGATATTTCAAAGCCAAGATTAAAAACTCCTTTTTCTTTCACTAAAAAATCGATTGTCTTGCAGCTGTCGTAAATTCAACTGTTTTGACCCTTTGATGAGGTTTGCGATGACATAAACCTCGTAGATTCTACCACTGGCTTCATATTTGTCTTGTAATAAGTTAAATTGGGCTGATTGGTAAGGCATAAATTTTAAGTAAATAATTAAAAGAAAATGACGTCATCCTTACAACAAAGTAAACCGGTACAAATTTAAGAATTACCGTTATTTGTTTGTTGTTATAAAAGTCGCCTTCAGGTCTCAGCATTCCCGCAATAAATCGATTTTGATAACTTTAATTTTGGAAATAATGGAAGCACGATCTTTTTCAGAAATCTTAATCACAGTAACTTTCAAAAACGTTCTTTTTCAACCAGTTTCTTAGGTGCTACAGCACTATGTATGGGCGTAGGCTACAACATTTTAATGTCTTGGGTGCTCCAATTTGAACAAAACATAAAAAGTTTTACTTCGATACGATTCGACTCACTTTTGGTTTTACAATTTAAAAAAATGATTTAAAAGGACATGAAGTTTTTGGCCCTTTCTAACGTACACAGTATTTTATGATAGTCTAACAATATATGGCATTTTAGATAAAAAAGCACTACTCCGAATCAAAACTACGAGTTTGGAGCTCGACCATATATATTTTCGATACGTGCTTTCCATTTGCTTTGTAATTTTTGCCTAGCCTAGTAGTGAGGTAAGAGGATAGATTAAATACTGTTGGTTGTACCAGACTAACCAGGGTCAGGGCTCATGGAAAACTTGAAAAGCATCGAACGGAAGGGGAACCAGCTTCAGATTTACTTACGTTGTGTGCTTAGAGACAAAGGTGTCAAGTTATTTCCAAAGTTATCAATTTTGCATGTCGCAATCAAATCTCAAATAAAATTTCTATTTTGCAAGGTGTCCTAAATAACATTTCGTAGTACTGGTTTAAACTGTTGCTTTCGCCAACCATGTACGTTATCTTGCAAGTTGCAAGTTATCATTGCTCTCTAGGCTTATTCTCTGGGCTAGACCTATCAGACTGGACAATTGCAACGGGCAGATTGCCAACACGACCAGACCTGTTGTTAAAGGAAAAATGATGGAATCTTGTCACGGGTTTTTCTTTGAGCATAACAATCAAATTAAGTTGTTGATTTTTTTTTACACCATCTGTTTTGAGCATAAAGAAAGCACAACATTGAGTTTGTTTTTATAAAGTCTGTGATATAACCATGTCGCAGTTTGAACCATGCAGCTACTGCTTTGGAAACGGATGCTCCAAGCACTACAGCATTCTGGCAGTTTCAAACATCTTGAATGTAAAAGATAATCCTGTTATTTAAAAACATCACTTTGGTTTAAAAGATTATGTAAAGACTGTTGTTTCGACATCACCGAAAATAAATCGGCCTTGAGGTGCTACGAGAAGAAGCTGATCAATAAGACTACCATTGCGTTTTTGTGATTAATTACATAAAAGCGGAAATGCACAATCGTTATTTATCCCGACCCAGTCCCACCATTTTTGCCGTTCGCTTACACCATCGCCACTGCCAGTATTGCGGTTTGTCACTTTTATTCGCTTATCTTCTCACTCTGCTTAACTTTGTTGTATATAATTGCATTTCATGTTTGTGATCCGCTTTTGCTGTTTAGCTATAATTGGGAATTAGTTGGCAACACTACCTTTGTTTACATCAGTAACCCGGATTTAGTGCGGTACAATTATCAGCAAGCTGTAGTTGTTTATTTTGTAATTGGGTAGTTTGGTTGACTAGTCTTTTAAAGCTGAATTAGGTATTTAGTTGTACAATTAATGCATCAGTTAGTCTTTGCTCTATGTGATTGCTAGTTTAACTATATTTTTGGATAGTTTTAACTGCTTACAACCTGTTATTTGTATTGCATGCTAGCGTATTATTCTATTTGAATAAGATTGTGATAATGTAATGGTGTTGTAATGTAAGGCTGTAGTGAAGTTGGAAAGGCTGTAGTAAATACCGCTAAAGGTTTCTGTGCCAAGAGAAGTCAGCGCATTCCTGAGCTGCACAGAAATAACTGTAATTCATCATTAGGGCCCCAAAATTTCATATGAAATTTTTGGAAACAGAAATGTATTTAACGGGCCAATACTGGGCGATGACCCTCGTACGACAAGCTATGACAGCAGCAAAAACTGCACAAAATGCATTTTTCAAAGTTAATTCTCCTTCCCTTAGAAAAAGTTGTTACTTTTTCCAATTGTCATAGAAAAGTTAAATCTCCCAAAAAAAGAAAAAAAATTTTTGTTGAGAAAACGCAAACATAGGGATTTGAAGAAAACTTTCGGAGTATTAGGCTAGTGATGAACCAGCATATATTCCATGTTTTGTTATATTTTTAAGCTGAGTGAATGCTTGAGCAGCCCCAAAGAATGTTTGAATACGCCACTGTTTTGAGAAGTCGGTAATTTGTACTCCGGTCCACTACAGTCTCTTTTCCTGTACAGCTCTATGACCGGCCTCGCATTTGTTTTTACCCGACCCTTTCTGAGGAATGGGGGTATGACGGAAGACCATGGAGCCCCAGAAGCTAAGCAACTCCCCAGGGCAAAGAGGAGAGAGAACACCGCAGGCGTAACGAAGGAGCTCAAGTTCCTCAGTGGGACTCATTGTAGCCTGATAATAAAAGAGATAAAACACCACTCCAGCCAGAGTTTGAAGTAAAAGGAAAGACTGAGCATAGAACAGAGCGAGAGTTGGAGGAGAAATGATAGACTTGTTGGTGCTGCCAAGACTAGCGGAAAGCTTGCAGAATAGCGCAAGCTTCAGAGGAAAAACTTAAAGCAAACTGGGCCAGCGGAAAAACTTGAGCAAACTGGGCCAGCGGAAAAGAAAAATGACCTCAGTGCCACAAAGTGAGCAGTTGGCAAGGAAGCCAGAGCCGCCTTTGCCCAAAGGATAAGAGCCATCTGTCCAGATTGTGAGATGAGAGAGAGTCAAGGTGAGCGAGTACTGCACATTGGCAAAAAAAGCGGGATTAGGGCAAGAGCATGGGGAGGAAAGAATGGACTTCACGGTGAAGGAGGGTTGGTTCCGGAGAGATGAGAGAGTGCAAGCAAAAGAATCTTTCTAGAAGAAAGAATGAGCGGGTGAGTGGGCGCAAAAACTTTCCAGGAGAATCTTGGTTTTACTTAAAGTCTAAAAACTAAGCAGCTAAACCTGAAATGGGAAGTTGGGAGACGAAGAGCTCGCTCATAAGACAGGGTGACTCGTAGGGGAGATCGAGACGCCTCAGAGAGAAGTGGGATAGGAGAGGACGAGAGGCAGCCGGAGATCGCGCGATTAGCCGCTCGGTGGAGACGTTCTAATTTGGTAACGTTGATAACGCTTAGTAAAGGAAACCTTCCGGGTGAAGCATAAATGAGCATGGGCCTAAGAAAAGCTTTATTCAGGGAAGAGAGCGCTTCCTTAGAGGGGCCCCATGAGGGAGCAGAGATACAGCGTAAGGTCTTGAGACCAGGGAAGAACTTGGCCTTCAGCGAAGATGCATGTTTTGAAAAGTGCGCTCGAAGGTGAGTCCAAGAAAAGTTAAAGTGCAATTGAAGCGGAGTTGAATAACAAGAGGTGGGGCTCGAGGTTAGCTTGATGGGGATCCAAAAAGTAGACCTTACATTTTTTGGGATTGAGAGGAAGACAATAGTACTCAGACCAACGCTTCAGTCAAATTAGAGCTCCTTGAGTAGTCTCAACCGCAGCAGGAACCGAGGGGTAGGAGGATCAAATTGCCAGCATAAAGAGAGCAGCTGATGGAAAAAGGGAGATAAGCAGGAAGATCATTGATGAAGAGAGAAGAGTACATGGCCAAGAACGAATTCTTGCGGAACACCCGGAAGGACTCGAAAGAGCGACTTTGTGATTTTGAAAACCACGCAAGCGCGCCTATCAGAAAGGAAAGATTGAGTCCAACAAGTAAAGCAAAGTGGGAAGCCAGCCAAATAAATTTGTAAAAAAGGGTGGGATGTCAGACAGAGTGGAAAGCCATCGAGAAGTCTATCGTAGCAAGAATCGTCCCAGAGCCAAAATTGGGTTGATTAAACCAATCAAACTTGGATTGATAAAGAAACAGAATTCGATTGAGTAGACAGTTCAGGGCGGAAACCGGACAGGGAGAGAATGAAGGATTCCAGAAGGAGAATAGACGCGATAGAACGTGCGTTCAAAAAGCTTGGTGACGCAGATGAGAAAGACAGACCAGAAGGAAGCAGGAGAGTAGAGAGGTGGCTGTTGAATGATGCAGCCTCGCATTCCTTGACACTTGGGTTGAAATTATATTTTCAAAGCTACAATGATCATGCTTTTTAATTCCAAGATGGTAGTGTTGCTGAGCTCCCAAAAAGTAACTTGTTTTTTCTGCTAGACCGGATTCAAAACAAGCAGGCAATTTATTAGAAGGTAATCAAGCAGAAAATTATAACGTTCAGATTTCGCTTTGAAATTGCAAGCGCTGTGTCCTTCCACCACAAGCTGTACAACTACAAAAAATTGTCGTAAAATGCTGTTTTAAAAGACACAACTAAACTTGAGACTGGTCAAAATATTAGTGCTTTTTTAATTCGTTACTTATTGCTAGCAAAAGCGGGCATCAGCTACCGCTACTTGATTAATAACAACGCAACTTGATTCAAGTCGTAGCGCGCCACTCATTTGGCTACGTTTAGCGCTCAACAACGGCGTTAACTTTCAAAGCGTTTCAAAAGGAGCAAGTTCTAATCAGCACGCACTAAGCTATAAGCTGCTTTATCTACATGGTTATGCTACTTCAGATATTAAATTATAAATGCACGGAGCCACGTAAAGCAGCGTAGGCTACGGTCTATCTGTCTGAATCACTAAAATTTACCGCTGTTTAATTCAAAAATTGATCTCGTACTAAAATACATCTTATTTCTAATTCGAAATAAATCAGATCTTCTTTGAAAAAGCCGCTGATGATGCCATTTAATAGTGAAAGTGATTTGTTTTCAAAAACATATAAACATTACCTATGACTGATTCCGGCTACGACTTTCAAGTATTATGCTAAAATAAATTCTGATTGAAATAGGTCTACACGTGTATCCTATCGCTTAGTTTCTTTTGTTTAATTTGATTTGAAAACACTGTATTAACCCTTTTTTGTCTGAAAAGGACACCACAATTAAACTAGTTGCTCAGCATGATGTAAAATGAATAATTGTAAATTTCACAATTTGGAGACTAGAAACCTTTCAATCATGTCATAGCGGCATGTGATATCAGGAGCTTTACTTTGATCCAGAATGCTAAAATTTACAGCTTACTCGCAATTAGTGGCATACAGAGAATTTGTCATGGGGGATGGGTTTCTCCGGTTAATGCACAATTATTGTAGGGGGTCCGAGGACATGCCCCACCCCAGAAAAAATTAAAAAAAATTTGATTACACTAAAAAACAAGCATTTCTTGTTTTCTAGAAATAAGTTTTTGGCTAATGCTTGAATGAATTTTTTATTAAATTAAAAAATTGTCTTTAATCGCTTAAAAAGTTGTACACCATCAATTTTTTTGGCGGGGATGTTTAACCCCCCAAATCTCCCCGTGTGTTCGCCACTGCTCAAAGTAATTACCTTTTTTCAATGACATTTGTAAAAGAATAATAAAAGGCAATTTTAATTAAATTATGAACAGAAGAGTACCGGCAAACAAACGAGTAGCGAAAGTATACAATAATGATCAACTTACTTTCCCATAGACGTTTATATCAGACGAAATCACTGCAAAAAAAGCAGGCGACAAGATTTTTTAAACATTTGGTCCGGATCTAAAATTGTTAACAGGAGCCGCAGCAACTTTACAAATTCAAGCAGCGACGCTACTCGGAAAAAAGTAGCGTCGCTACCGTCTCTTCGATCAATAAACAGCAACGCTACCAAAATATCTTCAAAAATAGCTTGCACCAGCAAACAGGCACCCCATGGCTGCGCTTCATCCCCAAAGCATTTCTTCCCTCTTTTCCCTACCACCACCATGTTGAAAAGGATTGATAAACAACGATTACCAAACTAAAAAAATAGCCTTTCCAGACTTGAAAAGAAACGCTGCAGCGGTAAACAACTGGTTAAGACACTGTACACGCGAAAATTTGATC
Organism: Trididemnum clinides; assembly: GCA_963675345.1. NCBI lineage: Eukaryota > Metazoa > Chordata > Ascidiacea > Aplousobranchia > Didemnidae > Trididemnum > Trididemnum clinides. The sequence continues at coordinate 25,339,152 of OY776290.1, read as the reverse complement.
GGCAAACAACATACGCTACCGAGATTTTCGCCAGCCGAAAGTTACAAGATGGTGCAGTGGAATAAGAGAGCTTTTCACAAAACTAGTGGTAGGCGCTCCAAATTGCAAACAATGCTTAGAATCGCCACAGCATTTTTTGCTCCAAACAAACGTAAAAATGTCAATTATTAAAAAACAGCAAATCAAAGCAATTGTAATGTGAATTTCATGAGAGCGTAGAACGCTTAAGCTGACAACCACTGATATACGACGTGAATAATAAAGTTATAACGATGGCTTGCTCTTCAGCTAGTAACCATCTGGCGGTACCTAAACGATGTGGAAAATGCAGAAGTAAATACGCCGAAAATGAAGTCTTCAAAACCTATTGCGAGTTGCCCCGCGAAACCTTTGAGATGAAACCAGTTGATAGTAACATCTAGAAGCATCCGATGTTGATTCAAGAAAAATTAGACGAACGATTGTCAGTGTAATTCATCTGATGTAATCACAGGTTTAGCACACACTAATGACGTTTTATCACGATCCCACGACGTTGCTTTTCTCATATCATACGCATCTTCATCAGCATCGCCAAATGGTGATGAGTAGTATCCTAATACTGTTCTATAAAACAACTGATAATTAACAAAAACTGACCACGTGAGCCAGCCGTTTCAAAGCCCAGCGGAATGTTTTTAACCTTTTATGCTCTTTTAAGATGAAACTAATAACTGTGTGGTGAGACGCAAACCTAAAAATAATATAATTTTAAATCAAAGTTTTGAAACTAGAACCAGTTCGCAACGTTTGTAGACGCCGTTTGCAGCTTCATATTCCATAGTGAAACATAGGTAAGTAAAATGCTGTGGAAAAAAAACGTATGATGTAATCAGAGTTGATGTAGTAGTGCAGCGTCATTTTCAGACCTGTTCCAAAGCCCTGATCAAAAAAAGTAGGAGACTCACTTGCTACTGGCGCACTATTACTGTAAACTTAATGCATCTCGGTATCATTAAAAGATTTGCCATTACGTACCTGAATACAACATAGCCAAGCTTTTCATACATTGTTACTGCAACTTGATTCGATTTCCGAACAAACAGATCAACAAACAAAGCCTTCTTATTCTCAGAAACATCCTCTAGCCTTGTCATCAACTCTGCGGCAAGTTTTAATCGTCTGTATTCATTGCCCACTGTCAATGCTGTCACGTGACCATGCCAGTCTTCAGGAGCCCTTCCTTCAACCTCAAAAATAGACAAAATTAAACTCAAAAATACTTAGTGCAAGTACACAGAGAGAAAATCATATTTCCTTTAGAATACTACTTTCGGCTAATCGCAATTTTTTGCCATTTTGGTGTTAGGGCACACGTCTATCATACAACAGCAAGCGCACTTGCACCAAATTTTGAAAGGCTGCACTCAGTATACGCAAGTGATGGCCCTTTTTTGAGAAATTGGTACTGTTGTATTTAAACTTGAACACACAAAACATCTAGGTCATAAGGTTATCATGACCTGTATACTGTGTGTTATGTGCAGAGTTTGGGATTTCACACGGCATGAGCAAACTTTACGACATCACAATTAGAAGACTAACGTTTGTTCTCAAAAAATATTGTAAAGACGAACAAATCAACATACTACGATCAAACATGTGACAACATGATGTGCCGGAATTGATATTATCTCCTAATTTGCCCAATTGAACAGCATTAGGGTGGTGATCTTGCGATCCTTGGCTTGCTTTGTTTGCATGCATGAGTGTGGTCTAGAGTGGACATGCCGCACATGTCAGCAGACCTGCAGTCAGTGCACCGAAATATATTCTTTAATTCGAGTCTTTCAATTTTTACAAGAATTTTGTCTGCAAATGCTGGGATGAACTTACTTGATGACATCTGTTGTACACTTTGATTAGTGAACTACAAGTCCATGATCGATTACATTAATTGGCACTAAGGGACTTTTATCATTTAAGTTAGAGTTTAAGTTTGCATTCCTGTTTAGCAGGCATAAACCTTTTATATAAGCTGAAGAACAGTGGGGTATGGGTGGGGAGGATTTGGGGGAGAACCCCTGTGAAAATTGCAGGTATACAAATTTTTTAACTTTATAAATATAATTTTTTTAGCTAATAAAAAATTCATGCAACCATTTGCTTGAAATCTGTTCTAGAAAGTAAGAAAATGCTTTTTTTGAGTGTAATTTTCTAAACTTTTTCTGGGGGCATGTCCTAGACCCCTTTAGAATAATCATGCCTTTGGCATTTTTAATGAGAGAAACCAAAAGCCCCAAGATAAAACTTCTGCATACATCGCCGATGAAAAATGATGATAAAAGCTTTTTTAGGTAGATCAATATTCAAAAATGTAGTGAATCAAAAAACCCAACGGCCTAGTTTACATCTGAGTAACCAATGATGCAGAGTGGTACACTAAACACCAAACTTATTGCCAGATGTCTGTGAGTACAGAGTTACATAGTGTAAGGCAGGCCAAGCAAACAGGCGTTTCACGTGTTGGTTTCAAACTATGGCTAGTATTGACAGCAAAGACAACTATGGATGACTGCTGACTCAAAGAACTGAGTCTCTTCACAGTTTTCATTACCACGACCTCCATTCCTTTTGTATTCAAAAAATTGAATAAGTTATCAATCAGTTTCAAGACAAAAAATTATTGTGTATTCCTACCTTTCCCATGATGTAACCCATAGTTTTACCAGACGGAGATTCTGCAGCCATAAAATATTCAGGCCATTTTGCAAGGTACTGCAAATAAAAGCCAATCGCATATGTTTCAGTTAATGGGTCTAGATTGACTCTATTAAATTTGAGCATATCCTCACAGGTAAATGGTCTATAAAAAGTCATATTTAATAGGTAGCCGTCGTCACAGAGAGCATCAACTATTTTTTAGAATACAGAATACTGAAATCTGCAAAAAAATAAGTGTTTAACGCTAAGCTCGAGTGGCCTACTTTAACCACATTCTGCCACTTTATTACATTCCTCTGACAGCATGCTACTGCAATATTCATATTATCACACCATGTACACATCAACCAGACATATTCAGCATAGCCTTAGAATTTCACACCTAAACTGCTGGGGTGACGTGACAACTCAGCCATCACTTCTTTTTTCAAACTAAAACCTCTTGCAATCGCTGTATGGTAGGGAGAGACTAGTAATACTATTGAAGTACTTTCCTGGTTTCAGTCATACTAATTTAAATTGAAAGCTAATTCTAACCTCAGACAGTCCATTTAACAGATCAGCGACCATCATGTACAGTATTCTGGTAACAGATGTCAAATTGTAATGGCGTAGCTAATAAAGCAGTTAGCTTTAATAAAGATTGGGGCCAAAATATTAAATTTTTAAATAACTTGTGAAAAAAATTGTTTAGTTTTTGCAATAACTCTGATACAATTAAATAACACTGTTTTATAGTTTTCAAATGTTTTGTCCTCTAGCAGTGTGTGTAGGTAGGCTTAACAAATTTCTCTTATCAAAGAGGAAAGTCATGATACACTGAGTGTTGACCACTTTCGTATTACTTTTGTAGCTCTTACTGGACCACATTGCTGCAATTAGTTTGCAAAGACTAATTTTTAATTTAAAACAATGATCAAGATTCAAACTATGACATTTCGGATCTAAAATAATACTAGTGTAAGACTGAGCTAAATGGTGCAGAACAGAAAGATGCCACATACTACAATGTTTAAAACACACTAACTAAAGATTCGAGGTAAAAAATTTAGCATAATTTGATAGACTACCTTGTACACCAAGCATGGTAGGCTAGTCTAAGCAGCAAAGTAAGATGATGTTCTTCAGGTCCTAATAAACAGAACATGTCCATGACGTCCTCGTTGTGCACGATGTCCATGATGATGTCTGTGATGTCAGTAAACTCTAACTCTAACCTTGACCCTAGCCCATGTGCTAATCAAAACCACCAGGGTTCTTTGGGTCAAAACACAACCAATATAATAACATCTTTTCTATTATTGAGATTTTGCAAGGCTGATTGCATGAATACTGATGTTATTATCAAGCAAGAAAAGATGGTGCAGTACAACAATCAATGCATTAATGCAATAATGCTAAGTGTGATAGATATTAAGAATAGATGTAATTTTGACGTGTAATATTACTTGAAAAAATAAGACGCTTTTAATATAAAACATAAATATTTTATCATGAATAAAATAATAAATTATCTGCTGGAAGACCTAATGTTTTACTTTGAGCATGGTAGGTCAAATCAGTAGTCAATTCATTTACTTTTTTACAAAAAGTGTATTTGCCATAGCAAAGTACCCACACATTATGCTAAAGATTAATAGGTGAAATTATGTACTAAGGCATAATGCAGTTAGGAGGCAGTAAAAATTACTATCAGTCATTGAAGCAACATGGCACAATAGACAGGCTATTAGACTTGTCATCAAAAAAATTCAAGTTGAGCAGTCACAGCCTTACTTAGCTGGTAGCATGTGCTAGTGGGGACAGCACTAACATTAAATTGTGTTATACGTTCAATTTAAGATTTGTACCAATGGAGTCAACAAGCATGTATGACTGCTGACACAAAACCATTAAGCAAATTTCAAATCTCCGAAATCTTATGGTCTTTTAGCGCTCACAGAGTTAATTAAGTTTTTATCATTTTTCTATCTTTAAGTCCACACCTATTATACAGGGTGGGCCGTAAATAACGCACCAAAGATTTAAAATAAATTGTGATGTGAAATAATGTAAATATCTTTTCTTTGGGTATCTGTTAAATTTAATTTCAATATCAGTTACTATAACTGTTAAATTTAATTTCAATCAAAGTTTTTTAGTTATGATTTGCCTTTTAAAAAAAATTTATATCATTTTTAGGGTATGCACTTAACAATTAAAGAACGAGTTGAATTAGTGTTAATGTCTGGTGCCGAGCATTTTGAGCATTTGTGATTGTACCAGCGTGTACGTGTTTCTCTATTCATTTGTTAAGTTTTGTTTTAATAAAAACGTTTGTTATTATTATCTGAATTGTTTTATATGCTTTGGTGCGTTATTTATGGCCCAAAACGTTTGTTATTATTATCTGAATTGTTTTATATGCTTTGGTGCGTTATTTATGGCCCAAAACGTTTGTTATTATTATCTGAATTGTTTTATATGCTTTGGTGCGTTATTTATGGCCCACCCTGTATAATAGGCTTCAATTGTAAATTTTGGAAAATATTAATTAAAATAGAAAACAAATAGGATATTTGCAATGCACATCTATGGCACTCCTTCAGGCTAGGGCTGTAAAAGTGGTTCAGTTTACCCATCATAAGCAGATAGAATTTCAGAATAAACCAATAAAGCAACAACACAATCAAGTAGAAAAGCACAACTGCGAGCTAAAAAAACATTATCATAATTTTGAAGTCACTACTACTGGTAACACTATGTATAACATTCCAGTAATACACTGATAAAACAGTACAATGCAAGCACATAGAGCCATAAGTGAGAGGGTGACAGCACTAGATGCTAGAAACATGGGCACAAGCAAGGGGGTGGTTAGACAGCATGCCATCCCACTTTTACAGGAAAGCTGCACCAATTACATGCACCAAGTTTGCAGGTTATTGACCCAGAGCATCCAAATCAATCAAAGGTAAATTTTTTAAACTAGTATTTCACAATTTTATTTCTGGTTGTGCCTCTGGTTAAAAACATAAAACAGTGCAGAATAAAAAGACCTTACTACACTGCTACAAGCAAAATACTATCAGCAATGTAGATGCAGGTTTGGTGATGCTATTAAGTATGGCTTACAGGCATACTATAGAATTCCTAAATCAACTAACCAGTAATTGAGCAACTAAGCTGGAGAAATCACCATAAAGAGCTTTTCCCAAGACACAATGATGTAGCAACCATGAAAGGTTTAACCACTTGACCATCGTTGCCATAAACAGCTGTAAAACCCATTTGACCACATTGCCAACAAACATTAATCATTACCAAATTATGCAGTGTAGCACACCAAAACATTCAGTAGGGTAAAGTAGGCCAATTGGGGACAAGTCAATATAAATTAAGTCATGCTTCACATCATTTGAGCAAATACACTGACTTTGACCTGGTGTAATTCTGAACAATTTTTTGAACTCCAGCAAGGCTTATTTCACTTGACCAGATATACAATGATGCGGCAATCCTTAAGTTTAGCATTGGAAATCTCTGCTCCTATGACGATAAATTTTTACTTGAGTTTCTGATGCTAAAAGCTGGTGAGGCACTAAAAGAAAAGCAGTGTACACTGGAGGGGCAGGCCTGGTATGTAAATGTATAGGGTAGTGTACACACTACTTACAATGTTTATGATTGATCTTAATAAAGTACCAGTAAGTGTTTTGATTAGGATAAATTTTTGCTTGAGTTTCCAACGCTAAACTTAAGGATTACCCAATAATGCATGGCTGACATAGAAAAATCAAGTGCAAAACAGAGCAAATTATGATACCAAATCTACTCTAGCAATCTAATCTAAATCTATATTCAAAATCAAAAAATTACTGAAGTTTAAGGCTATAAATTAAGATATGGACTATAATTAGATTCAGATTGGATCAATTTGCAGATTAAGCCACAGTGCTATCAAACCAGTTCTGTTAAATACTGCCATATTTGTTCCATTACCCTCAACATTTTTTAAGCTTTTCAATTTTTTCCTAAAGTGCCCCATGCATGGGGTAATTCAAGACAGCACATCTGCTTATTTAGGAATCCATATTCCCTGATTAAACATTACTTAAACATCCAGCATTGTTAAGTGGTAAACAGATATCCAAATGTTTAAAAAAAGTGGTTGGATCAAAGTGGCAATTTATCACAAATTACCCCACTATATTCTTAACATGCTTAATCAAGTATGTTATATGGGTAAATGTACACAGGTAAAAAATATATCACGGCTGGGTACATATAAATCTGCATCGCAATACATGAATGCTATTGATTCAAAAACTATTAAAACACATACACATACATAACGGTATATTTGCAAATGTGTTTTTGAATTTCAAGATTGCTAAACTTAGGATGTTATTTATTTATTTACTTATTTAACAGACCTGTTAACTTTCAGCGAAGTCAACATCAGTCCAACATAAATTATACTAGAATAGCTCAACGAGAGCAAACAAACACAGTGTTGCAAAGATGTTTGAAATCCCTAAGATGGCAAAAGCCTAACAGTCATGAAGGAGGAGAAAGTGTTTATAAAACTGGCTGGTTAGGAAATCATCCAAATTTATCAGTGAGGAAATCCAGATATTACAAGAATTTGCACATTGAATCATAAAGCAAGCAACGTATTTTCAAATCAATGCTTGAAAAGTACATATATTGTTCTGTACAAGAGTCGAAGATATACTTACTTGATGACGCAGGTTAAATAATAGGCAGTGGCTATTTCGCCGTCGACGGCAATTTGCCCTTGGAATCTATTTTGCCGTGATCATTCACGTGTGTTTATATAGCCAAATTTGCTATTATCGCACCAGTGACTCTGTGGTGTAGTGGATAGAGCGCTGGTCTTGAGATACCAAGGTATTGGGTTCGAATCTCAGCTGGCCAGGGCTTGAAAAGAAAGGCAGTGTACACTGAAGGGGCAGGCCCGGTATGTAAATGTACGGGGCAGTGTACACCGCAATGGAGTGTGGAGGAGGAGTACACCGAGGGTGGGGGATAGAGACCTGGGGGTGCAAAATTTTTTTTTTTGGTTTTTAACCCTTTTGCTGTCCCATGCATCACATATGATACACAGGACGTATTGATTTGACGTCCGTGCATCACATGTGATGCACAAGACTATGTATTTTAACCACACAGAAACATTTTGGACGTATGAGTAATTCTTAGGAAAATCTTGCTGTCCAAGGGATTTTCCTAAGAATTACTCATACGTCCAAAATGTTTCTGTGTGGTTAAAAAACATAGTCTTGTGCATCACATGTGATGCACGGACGTCAAATCAATACGTCCTGTGTATCATATGTGATGCATGGGACAGCGAAAGGGTTAAAATTGACCAATCAGAGACGACCAAAAGTCACATGTTTAGTACGTCATTAAGATTGACCAATCACAAACAACTCACGGCAAAATAGTCTCTGAGGGTAAATTGCCGTCGACGGCAAAATAGCCACTGCCTTTCTTTTAGGCAGGTCGGTCAATTTTAAAAACCAAAAAAAAAATTTTGCACCCCCAGGTCTCTATCCCCCACCCTGCACACTCCCTTACAGTGTACACTGCCCCGTACATTTACATACCGGGCCTACCCCTTCAGTGTACACTGCCTTTCTTTTCAAGCCCTGGCCAGCTGAGATTCGAACCCGATACCTTGGTATCTCAAGACCAGCGCTCTATCCACTACACCACAGAGTCACTGGTGCGATAATAGCAAATTTGGCTATATAAACACACGTGAATGATCATGGCAAAATAGATTCCAAGGGCAAATTGCCGTCGACGGCAAAATAGCCACTGCCTAAAAGAAAACCTTAATATTTCACTTTTTCCACATAATCAATTACACAGTTACCTAATTGTATTTTGGGCATGCAATTCAACTTCAAAAACTTAGTTTTAAACATGATTATTTTGGTTTTAGAACAGTTAAGAGATATCATGGCTTATTTAACTTAACTTATATTATATTTAACATTTAATGCTTCTACACTGAGCAGCTTGTTATCATTTAGAAATGTAGGTAGGCCTAGATCATAAATGACAAAAGTCATTAAATGCTTTTATTAATACTATTGGAGAATGCATTTCTCATCCAACAAAACAATTTTTCATTTTTTAATGTTTAAACAAGCACTGCAAATGACTTTTATTATAGTAATATTCACAACTTATTTATCTATAAAATTTGTATTTGCCCAAAAATAGGCTTGAGGCATTTTACTTCCAATTAATAGCATTCAAGTATAAAATTTGCAATGTTATTCCTAAGTTCAACTTTTGACCAAAATTTTGTCAACAGAAACTTGACCTCATTAAGCGAACAGACCACTGTCATTCTGCCAGAACAAATGATCCGCTTTTCCTCTAAGGCAAATTCGCGATAAAAACTGAGCGAAAACAAACATTAAGGAGTTGGTAAAGTCTGAAAATTTTCCAGAAAAGAATCGTGGCTGAAATTGCCTGCACCACCAAGCAAAACAATCCATAGACGCAACGATTAGGAGGCTGTGACCTTTTTTTTTTTCGGAGATCAAACTCAACCACTTGCAGATTTCGATCTCCATATCCATGGGAAATTTCCAGGGCAGGTCTAAAAATACCAAAACCAATACAAAACACATGATAACCAAAACCAATCCGTGTTGCGTTTGACAACAGCGCGGGTCCTCTAAAAGATCCCTGGCGTGGGTAATCTGTACCCCCTTACCCCCCTCCCCCCTCTAACGGCCCTGCTTCGAATAATAAAATGGAGTCTGATATTGATGGAGATAATGATGAAGCAGCTGCTCCTTTGATTTGTAGTTTCGAAATATTACTTGACAGTAATATTATGGAATGGTCAAGTCACTCTATCAGCAGTGGTGTAAGCTAAGCTGCGCTGCTCATACCTAACAATTACCTGTCAACGATGCTTTGAAGCTAACAGCATTAAGAGAAAGCGTTGTGAAAATTCGACGTGTTTGCAAAATTTTTAGAAATCCGTCTGCTGTGACCATTTTAAGAAAAGTTTGGAAACCACTGGTCTAGTCTATACTGCCAGCTGAAGTTACAACTTTAATTATAGGCCACAATGATGGGTGTATGAGTATGCATTGTAATTGTCCTTTAAGACGTGTGAGATCATGCTGTGTGTGCAAGTCTTTTGTCAGACTGGGTCACCATGGCGATAGACTCCTTGACCCCATCATCTGTCTGCCACATATATAGATAGAATCATTCAGTGAAATGTCTTACCCAGTGACACAATGAGCACACTTTCCGGCTTTTTCTCCTCATGATCCCTTTCGTGCTGAGTCTCGACAGGGAAGTTGCGAATACTGTTTACAAAGTCTTCGGTATGACTTCACATGGGAATTGAAGCCAGGTTTACCGACTGCAAAGCGGCCGTTCTAACCTCTACATCACTGCGCCGGTGTTGTAATTGTGATAGGTTGTGACACTAAGCATTTGGAGATAAATATTTAGCCATTTAGTAAGTTTTGAAAAAACTGTTGGGGAAAGTTGGGTACCCCTAACCAAAAAAAGCCTGCAGCTTTTATAATGTAAAAAATATATTGTCATCAGGCAGCATTGTCAATTACCGAACATTATAGATTTTCTATCATGCAAACATTGACTCATAAATTTTTTACTGTACGCAGTAAAAAAATCTTTTTTATCAAAGGATCAGTATTATGCCTACATGTCTAGCCAGTAATATAGTTTCCCACTGAAAATGACATATTCTATAACACATTGCGAAAACTAAAACTTTTTTCCTCGGATTTTAATATTTTGCAAAGTTCTGCCATCGTGTGTTTCAGTAATCAGTCTCAAAGAAAATCAAGAAAGTTGAAAGAAAAAAATATTGAAAAGTATGATTTCAAAAAATAAGATAAGTAACCAAAGTCTTATTTCGGGTTGGAGCAAGAGAGCAAAAACATTGAAATTTTGCTATTCAGATTTTTTTGTTGCTTTCACATAAATGTTTTATGTTACCATATAATTTGTTTTTGTTTTAATCTCAAGACTCTCAATGAAAACTGAGGCGGGTCCTTTTGTATTATCCTACTTTTATATACCCAAAAACTTCTCATGTTTTTATGTATCACTTTAAGTTGCGTAAGTCATTGTAAAAATACGGGCTTTTATACAAGTCTGTGTAATGAATTCAATGTTTGTTGGTGTAATTGATTAGTTGTTAACAAATCTTTTGTAATTTGCACAAAATCGTTTTGAAGTGGTGCTATACGTTTGACTTTATTGCGTTGTGAGGCAATTGATTTATATTCTATTTTGATTGTCATCAACCCAGTCAAACTTTTGTTGGGTTCGTTTTTATATTTTTTTGCCCATTAAAATTTACAGCTATATTCCTTATTAAAAACTGCACAATGTACGAAAAAAAGAAATGCAACAAATACCGCTGAAACGTGCAATAAGAACAGGCAAAAAATTTGAACCCGAAGCCAAACTCCTAAAATTTGACATTAGTAAACGTGAACCGAATCTGAACCGCAAATTTTTATAAAACAGTGAGCCTAAACTAGAGCTAAACCGATAAAAATAAACTTTGCCAAAGCCGAACCGGGGGCAATATTTTAAACGATTTGACGCCCTGTATGCAAACATCACATGACCAAGACAACAACTTTTTTGGCATGTTATAGCAGGCATCTGACTATAATCTTGAGCCAAAAGAGAACACGCCGTACGGCGACTAATCACTTCTATCATGAGAGCTACTGAATGTAGATTCCATTCCGTATCTAAGTCCAAAGTGTTGTTTATATTTTCCACTTGTGGTTGTTAGTTGAATTTTCTTGGTGCTCACTAGTCCCTTAGAAGCTAGACCGCGTTACCACGATAGCTGCACATGGTTGCATCAAAGTTGCTTAGATTGCAACAAAGTATAGGGTTTGGTTTGCTGGTTAGTGCAGATGTAGCAATACAACCCGAACTCCTCTCAGACACTGGACGATACCGGTGGGATTTTCGATGCCCTAATTAAGTCGCTGGCTTTAGATATGACACTTCAAGTTACTCTAAATAATGGCAGATGAAGCTACAATACCAAATTTTTACGACAAGGGTAGACTATAGCAACAGAAACATAAGCACAACGATTAGCATAGTGTATGGAATGATAGCACTTTGACCATTTACAATTTGTTTGATAATAATTGACGAAGAAATTCTTTTGCTTAAAACTCAAAAGCCGTAAAATATGTCAACTGTCATTTTGCATTTACGAATTACAGTGGGACTACCGCATCAATACCAGTTTTATCAATATCTGCATTTCTTTCACTGCACAAGTTTTCTTTGAAACAGTTTTTTCACCAATATTGACAGCAAAAAAAATTTTTGAAAAACTTTTGTTACTGGTTCTACTAATGACTGCATGTCGTTATGCAAGATAATACCTCCCAGTTCCATATGCTAATCAGTCAGAGACTACTCTATTTTATAGATCTTGTTCTTGAAGGATCTATGACTAAATATACAGAATTAAGGACATTACAGAATTAAGAAGAAACATCAACTAAAAGACGGAAACAGTAGACCTACGGAAATTTTTTTAAATCCCTGAAATGCATAGTTTAACTCAATTAAATAATCTAATTTCTCGAAATTGCGTAGCTGTATTTTCAGTTTTCATCTATTTGTATAAATTTTTGTATTTCTGCAATTTTCGTACTTTTGTTGCAGAGTAATTTTTTCGTTTTTCTTTCACTCAGTAATTTCTTATTTAGAAGGAATTTTCGTCTTCTCGTAAATTCATGTTTTAGCATGGATTTTCTTATTTTGATGATTCAGTAATTATATATTTCAATATGAATATCCGTATTTCCTAAATATGGATTTCCATATTTTCGTGGTGCTCCTTTTAGACAAATCTTTTATCTTGAGCTAAAAGTTTGTTGCGCTGCAGACAGAACAAGCGCCGCTGTTGCTGCAAGGTCAACGCTGTTTGGTGTACAAAGTCTGTATAACTTTGTACAAGTTGCGTGGTCAGAATTTGGCGGGAATGCTGGAGCTGATAGTAGGGATGATTATCGATAGGCATAGTACAGACGTAGCAGGCATTTACACATAGTACAGGTGTAGCGGTTACGAACTTGGTTTTTATGTTCCAGATTTTTTTAAGTTCATTACGTTAATTACTTTGTGCGACAGTGTACGTTTATTCGTGTATCCAATTCGATTTCTTTACTTTTCGCTGTTGTATTTATTTAAGTGCACATTTTTGGTTTCTGATTTTGCTTTAAGCATTTTACACATCAATTAAATTTATTAACTGTGTATTATTCAGTTGGTTCGGTTAAAGCTTCTGTAATCTGTGGTTATTGTAGTTCAATTCAGCTGGTTCGGTTTTGTTTAGTTTAATGTGGTTTCACCTTGTTTCTGTTCAATTCGTTACATAAATGGATGCATTCTTTCGTTCAACTGTTTTGGTCAACGCGAAAGCTAGCCAGCAGCAGCAATTATCCTCTCAACGTACGATCGCCAATCACCCAAACTGGTGATCGCTGCAATTTGCAACCCCCGATGTTCAAGAAGCATGTCGCCACAATTGGTAAACCCTGACATTCAAAAAGCATGCTATTACACGGGCACACTGTAATAGGCATAGCACAATCACATTAGGCATATTAAACATCGTAGGCCTAATATCTACACTTTCTCCACTATGTTTTCTATGCTGGCTAGGTCTATGGCCCTGTCCCTGATTAGAACTACAGTACCGCCATTAACAGACGCTGCAGAGCAACCAATAACGCAATCTTTTTGCCGCACTTTTCAGACTACTATTATAATTACTATACTCTGAAATTGTCACAAAACTGTAATATCTCTTTGTTTGCAAATTTATTTGTGGCAACACTGCAAAGTGTAGTATTCATAGCTTTTTTTAGTCTCTGTCATTAATATATGTGCACAGAAAGTGAATGATGTGTTCTTTGCTATAAAACTAGCTGCAAGAAATACCACAAGAAGAAACCGATCTATTTCTGTGCAGCTCAGGAATGCGCTGACTTCTCTTGGCACAGAAACATTTAGTGGTATATATCTTTCCAACTTCGCTATAGCCTTATATTGCAACACTATTGCATTATCACAATCTAATTCAAATGGAAAAAATGCGGTAGCATGCAATACAAATAACAGGTTGTAAGCAGTTAAAACCATTCAAAATTTAGTTAAAGCCAAGCAATTACTAAGAGGAAAAAATAACTGATACATTAACTGTACAACTAAATACCCAATTCAGCTTAAAAAAAAAACTAGGTAAACCAAAATTACCAATTAAATATAAGCAACTAGAGTTTGCTGATAATTGTACCGCATTAAATCTGGGTTACTGATCTACATAAAGGTAATGTTTCCAACTAAATATCAATTACAGCTAAACAGCATAAAGACGGATCACACAAATGAAATACGATTGCTACAGTTGTAAACAACAAAAGTTAAGTAAAGTGAGAAGGCAAGCAAATGAAAGTGACGAATGGCAAAACTGACAATGGTGATGATGTAAGCCAACGGCAAAAATGGTGGGGTTGGGCTGGGATAAACAACGATAGAGCATTTGCGCTTTTACGCAATCAATTACGGGCAAAAACGCAATGGTAGTTGTATTGATCGGCCTCTTGTCGTAGCAGCTCTAGGCCGATTTATTTTAGGTGATGTCAAAACACCGATCAATTAAAAGCAAACCTAATTTATTCAAATAGTAGCACGTTCAGCCAAACGCCATCATTCTTCTTAGTATTTTATGCACATCTTATATGCAGCCAAAACAATAACTGAAAAGTGTAATATTTTATTCTTGACATTTCGCTGTAAATACTGACAGGTTTTTTAAAGCAAAACAGTTAGTTGAAAAACAATATTACACCAGTAGATCTCTGCATCACAGAACGGGTTCTATGTGGGCAGGTTGCGCTACTAATAGACCATCAAAAATTGATTTTTAAAACTTACTACAGTTAATTTCGATAAATTTTGTGTTTCTGTAACCTTTGGAAAAGTGATAGCTCAAATGATTACACTGAACAACACACATTTTTGTGCCAACAAAGTTTCAACGGTTTTAGGGTATTTTGATGTCCTTGAATGCGAAAATAGCATTGATTTTTCCGAATTGGCTCTAGTTTTTATATTTTATATTTTTGTTTCAAAAAAGTGCTAAATATACGCAAACTTTGACATTGGTATTCTCTTGATGCTATAACCTTGATGAGACTGCATCTGTCTTCTCAAGCATGTCTGCACAGCATTCTTTTATTTTTGATGCGACATCGCGAAAGACGGCAACTGTTATCACAGAAAGCCTTTTATATGCAAACCATGTTTAAATGTAAAAATTAAGCAAAAACTAAGAAAATTAGGCGACATCAACACAAAACAATAGATTTTTGTAATGCAAAATCCAGTGACGTCAAAGTACAAACACCATAATCAAAGTACACTTAATAAGCATTTCCATTTAGTAAACTGTCAAAGCACATTAATTAATCATATAATACAACAAAATTAGTCTATGTTTACAAATTCTTTTTTTGTAAAACTTCCTGGAATGTGATGCGGCCAAGCAGTCACGTTGGAGAGTCCAACAGTAGTAGACCATCATATGGACATCCCAGCTGCCTTAGTACCTCTCTTCCATGACCTTAATGTCCTGGTGGAACCTTTCTCCATGCTCTTCACTCAGATTACCGAGGTTTGTATGAAAACAATCTGAGTGGCTGAAGAGATAGTGAACCTTGATACTCATCTTCACACCTAAATCTTTAAACTTGGAAAGCATATCTTCCACCAACTCTTGGTAATTTTCAGCTTTTCGGTTTCCAAGGAAGTTCTGTGTAACTAAAACAAATGATTGCCGAGCAGCAGACTCCATGTCTGTCATAGAGTGCACAAAGCATGGATTTTTTATGAGTGTGCAGATCTGAGGGCCATCAAAAATGCTTGCTTTCAGGTTTTCGTTGGTCAAAGCAGGAAATGCTCTGCAAATATAATTGAAGCATTCCGCAGTTACAGACAAAGTTTTCACAATTGCTTTATCAAACAAAGTTTGATACGCAGTGGTTGAATGATGATATTTTCTCTGTCAACTAAAGGTTTGTTGATGATGCTATCTTCACCGATTCTCGAGGAATCTCTAGGTGGCCACCTTTTTCATCCAGTTATCATAGGCCCTTTTCCGGCCAAGCAAAAATTTGCCATTTTCAAGGCTACACAGATTAAACATTGGTGAAAGTCATAATCTAGTTTCTGTAATACCGTTTTAATATTGTTGTAATCTTCCTTTAGTTTTATTGAATGGCCAATAGGGAGAGATGCATACCTGTTACCGTTATGTAGCAATACACATTTTAAACTTCTTTTCAAACTGTCTATGAATAAGCGCCACTCTTGAGCTCTATATTCAGGTACTCCCATTTTCAGCAAAAGTCCTTTGATGCTATTACAGTAAACAAGCTCTTCTTCTTCGCTAAAATACGTAAGTAATTCTTTTTCGCTCATACGGTAGAATGTTATAGAAGTTCCGGTTCTAAGGCAGTTTTTGTCTTTGAGTCGGGATGCCAAAGTTTCTGCTGCTTCTTTAGGTAAGTTGATATCTCTCATCATATCACTCACCTCCTCCTGCTTGGATTGCTTTGGAATTGTAGAGCTACTTTCAAACACACTTCCACCCTGGCAACTTGCAGAGCTTTTTACTTTTTCATGAAACTCATTATATTCCATGAAAACGTGAAGTAAATCATTAAATTCAGGTACAGGCACTTCCTCACAGTGAGGCACAGGTCGACGAGCAGATTTTAAATCGAGGTAATTCAAGGTCTTTTTCTTGTGATGATTAAACCCTTCTAGGTCCATCAAATAGAAGTAGCACTCACTGAAATGGTATTTTGGTTCTCTCCAAACTATCACCTCAAGGTACACCAAACCTAAGACTTTTAAGCAGGGATGTGGAAGCAGAAGTGGCGGAAGCGGAAGCGTGAAAATTCCACCGCTTTCGCTTCCACATAGGAGGGAAGAATCGAGGGAGAAAAGAAATTGGTTCTGCTATCCTTCGGAGAAGAGCGAATAGGGAGAGCATAAACATCAAGAAATGAGAGCGAGGGGAGGGCTTGTTTAGAGAGATGTTGACCTCTACATAATCAGGATAGAGATCAAGTGAAGAAAGAGAGGAGGTAGAAAGCTCAGAGAAGGATAAGCCATGCCTGACGAAAATGATGACGCCGCCGCTAGCGTCTGTGACATCAGTAGAAAAAATATCACATCGAGAGTAGGTGCAATCGGATCGTAGAGCAGAGAATCCAGGGATCTGGAAAGAAAAAAATAAATTAAAGTTAGATTCCTGGATACAAATAAGGTCAATGGGATGAGACGAAATAAAGTTTAGCAGTTCAGTGCTCCTGGCTCGGAGATCCCCAGCAATACATTGAAGAACACTGAGAAAGTTATGGAGGGGAAGAGGAAGCAGGAGGTAAAGAGAAACAGCCAGGAGCATGAGGCGGTGGTGAAGGTGCAGAGGGAGAAGATACGAAGTGGGCGGATAAAGGATTGGAAGTTTGAAGGCAAGGGTGGGGTGCGAGTGCTGCATTAGCAGAAGGGGGCCAGATTCAGCAGTGGAGGTATATCAGCTGGAGGAGTCCGACGAGGAAGTCACAGTGTTGGTAGGTGTAGCATCTCCAAAAAAAGCAGGGATGCAGCAGGGAAGGAAGCTCCAGGAGTGAGAGCTGCCAAGAGTTCTGAATTTAGAAAAGGAGAGTAGTAAGCACTTTAAATGAACCCAATTAGTGCATGTGCGGCATTGCACTGACCTACCCCGCCAGGTCACATTTCCAGCCCACACTGAAGAGGGAGAGACGGGACAAGGGTTAGGATGGACGTTGCTGCTCATCAGGAGAAGGAGAAGAATGAGAAGACTGGCAATAGAAAGGCAGGAGAAGAGAGAAGACAGGCCGATTTTAAAGAGGCTGCGTTCTACTCTTTGCAGTCGTTCAGGGGGGTTGCACAGCGAAAAAATGGTTTGTGTGAGGGGAGTGCCTGGGGTAACTGGGACCCTCGGGAAGGCCAACAACCATTTTAACTCAACCCAAACGGGGTTGGGGACCGCACCACCACGTTGAGGCGGCTGTTGATTGGTGCAGTTCATTTTTGCTCACTTTTAATGTATATGCTATATGCAACAGAAATTTTGCACTTCACTATCCAAAAAGATCGGAGTCAATACGTGTATTGGGGACAGACAGAAAGTCCGTAACGATAATTTTAGTTAAAGCTAACTCAAAGTCAGAGTTAGTTGAGGATAGAGAGGGAAAATTAGCGCAATGCGGTGTAATTTGTTGTTGTGACGACAGGTTATTGCAGGGAGCTGTAATATGTGGTCATACGGTTTAGATCTGAGAAGCATTAGGTTAACTGTTGTAAAAGTAGTTGTAAGTAGTGAAGGAACTTGTGATAACTGTCTATTTGTTAAAGTGTTCAAATATTTTTTGAAGTGCAGTAACGAAATATTTGATTTTCGTGCAAGAAATTCGTGATTTGTAAATTTTTGTTGGTGGGGGTTCCGTGACAAACGCGAAAGTACATTAGGAGTTCCGCGATGACCAAAAGATTGAAAAGCACTGTTCACATTCAACACGAGTTCTGATATCTAAGAAAAAGAAACACAGAGTAGTTTGGAACAATAAGCTCAAGCGAAGTAGATAAAGTAATAGCAATAAATGAAGGTTTTTGTTTTCTCAAAATGATGAAGTGTAGGAGAAGGCAGGCTACAGGCCTACAAAAGTTAAAAAAAATTGTCAACGGTCGTTTTCTCGTTTTCTGTTAGTGGAAGCGGAAGCGGTGGAAGCAGAAGCGGAAGCGATAGGTGTGGAAGCTGTTGAAAAATAACTGCTTCCGTATCCTTGCTTTTAAGCATACCATTAGCCCACTTGCTCAAGCTTTTTACACATGCTTTGCAGACAATATGAGGTGCCCATGATTTATCTTTGTCACCAACTTTCACTTTAAAATACGCAAGGTATATCTTCCTCAAAAAATCAGAGATAGCTTTTTTTGATTATTGAAGGTATATTCCCACAGATGTACAAAACTTGTCACGATCATTACGACAGCTTCTTCATGATAAACTCATAACTCTTAAATACAACTAAAGCAGTATGTAGAATTCGATAGCCAAAGTGCGTATAAATCTGTGATCAAGAATAAATGCTGTACTAAAATGTGACAGACTATTAATTCAGTCACAAGGAAACACATACCTATCAGTTACTAACCTCAGCATATTTTCAAATTTTCACCAACAAACCCAATTCGTAGTTGAATTGCACAACCTTCCGTATTTTCCAAACTTTAGTTATTTTAGTATGAGCTCAAACTAGACTTTCTCTGGCAATAGAGCCATTATTTTGACTACAACATCTGCAAAAATATTGCTACAAAATGGAATATAGACATTATCCTCTATGATAAAACAGAAAAAGGTAGTACGGTACATGCTGTGAGCATCACGAAGAAACTGCATCTTAGCAGATATGCCTACTGGTGACTACCATGACCTGGTTTACTGTTTGATCGTGTACGGTTTGCCGACAGCTGAAGATACCAATCCTAAGCTAAAGACATACAATACAACAACACACACACAACGGAATAATTTGTGCTGTGGCAAACGAGATCTAAATTGTTAAATCTCAGAGAGTGCTTTCAAAACCTTAATACTGAGGAAATGGGATGTTAGATCGAAAATTAGACATATTAAAGTACCTGGTAAAGAATAATGAATGCATACTAGTACACTAGCTGAGAGATATTTTCAATACACATGTTGTTGATACTTGTATTCACATTTGGCAGATACAAAAGTTCACAATTATTTTTTGCCAAAAATAAGAAAATGTCAATATCTCAAAAACTAGAGCCCATTCGAAAAAACCAATGTCTGTTTCGGATTCAGCGACATCAAAATACCTTAAAACCATTAAAATATCTTTGACACTCAAAAAAATTCTTTTTTTGTTGACCAGTGTTATCAGCAGTCTAGAAGGAGAAATACAAAATCTAAAATACTTATTTTTGCGTCCTTGGACGGACACATGGGCACTGATGGGTTAAAAAATTGTATTTATATAGTTAAAAAAGGAAATACCTTAAACATTAATCGGTGCTGACCCCAACCCTTCTCTCTCCCCTCGTGCGAACGCCACTGCTATGTTGTAGACCTACTAACACTGATTTCTACATGTACATCAGTAGATCTCAACTTATCTTTTAGCATATTTTACTCCCTAAAAAGTTTACTTTTTGCTCTCCTTCCCGTCATATTTGTGTCAGTCGTGACGAACTCCAAATGTGTCACTTCAAAATAAAAACATCTTTAACCTAAATTGATCAGTGTTCTTCAAACAAAAAACTCACCATCCTAAATTAAGGTCATTTCTTTCTGGAATCTTTAAAAAATAATGTCACCTCCTAATATGTGGGCGGATATTTTTTTGTAATGTTACCATTGCCTACATCACACACGTAAACATGTAACTTGGTCGGTGATGTAAATTAAGCTGCAAATTAGTTGTGAAATTTGGATCTTGTGGAAGCTTGTCCTTCATGGTGCGAGCATCTCCAATAGAAAACCACAGATTTAATGAGATATAACGCAAAATTACTACAAAATGATACTATTTTCTACTTTCACTTCTTAAGAAGTTTGGTTCTCGACTACTTTTTACTTTGCTGAAGTAAAATACCTTATCATTACTTTGTACTTTTATTTGAGTATTTTTCTGAGCTAGTAACAATATTTAAGTACATATTAAAGCTACTTTGACCGCATTTCTGTGTACTGTATAAATGAATGTAACTTAGTATATGTGGACTAAACTCAAACAAATCAGGATCCGCTGGTTTTTAGCTTAGCTCTCTGCCATAGATCCTAAGCTATGATTTCCAATAACGTTCTTGGCTATGGCAATAGGAGCTTTGATTTTCAAATGCGGCATCAAAACCATCCGTTGAGTCATGAGTCACAGCGTCAGCCGCGTAAAAGTACCAAAAAGTGTAGGTCGAGCTGTCGATTGAGTTTACTCAAATACGTCGAGCTTCTTCGCTAAGCTTGTGGTTGGTTTTGGCCTAGTGCCTCAGTAAGCTTTCAGAAATTTAACTAAAAGTAGTATCATCTTTCAAAAATAATTGTAAATTTGTGATAAGCTGGTATTTTCCGGCTGATAGTTTAGCGTTAGTGTTACATTCAGAGATATTGCTATTCTACTGTTCTAAATTGTATATGTCTGCTTCTGCAATGTCCCACAATGCCTAAATAGGTTTAGGTTCAGGGTTATGGTTACAGTTAGTTCGCTTTGCAGACATTGTGGATATCTCTAACATCACGAGCATGTACTATCAGTAAAACCTGGAGTGTATTGCTAGAAAAAGAAGTGTGGTAACCAGGTTAGTGAACTTGATGGTGTACAAGTTCGAGTTTGAGTTGGGCAAAAAAGATTGAGTTTTCGAGTATGAGTTTGCAGCCTATTTTAAGACATCAAACCTAAGGCCAACAGAAGCTGAGTAGTAACATATTAAATAGGCAGTGGCTATTTTGCCGTCGACGGCAATTTGCCCTTGGAATCTATTTTGCCGTGATCATTCACGTGTGTTTATATAGCCAAGTTTGCTATTAACGCACCAGTGACTCTGTGGTGTAGTAGATAGAGCGCTGGTCTTGAGATACCAAGGTATCGGGTTCGAATCTCAGCTGGCCAGGGCTTTAAAAGAAAGGCAGTGTACACTGAAGGGGCAGGCCCGGTATGTAAATGTACGGGGCAGTGTACACTGCAAGGGAGTGTGCAGGGTGGGGGATAAAGACCTGGGGGTGCAAAATTTTTTTTTTGGTTTTTAAAATTGACCAATCAGAGACGACCAAAAGTCACATGTTTAGTACGTCATTAAGCTTGACCAATCACAAACAACTCACAGCAAAATAGTCTCTGAGGGTAAATTACCGTCGACGGCAAAATAGCCACTGCCTATTAAATATGTGTGGTAGGCATACCAGTAGTATGGGCATACCGACTACTACAGACATCTTTGCCATAGTACAAGCATAGGCTAGTATACATAATACTCGCATATTGGGTATAGGACAGGCATATTTGGCATAGTACAGAAATAGTGCAGGCATTGGTCATAGTATATTTAGTACAGACATAGTAGGGATACTATAGGCATAGTAAGCATCAGTAATTTAAAAGGTTTAAAGGAGGGTATCAGTGATCAGACCAGAGTTCAAGTCGAATGTGGGCTCCTTGAGCAGCCTTAGCAGCAGCAAGTACAGAAATGAGAGGAGAACATTTAGGAGAAGTGGTTTGAGACAGAGCACAAAGAAGATATAGAAGGTCAACAATAAGGGTGTGAGGGAGGTGAACTGCTCTGAGAGTTGCTGGTTTAGCTGAGTTGCAGCCCACATTGAAACTGTGCATGCCTGGGGAGAGGGGGCAAAACAGAAAAAGACAGTTTAAGATAAGTGTTTATCTCCAGTAGAAACCACAATGAAGCAAAGAAGACAACTCCAGAAGTGAAATGAAAGGAGAAAGTGTAACTTTATAAGGAAGGAAAATGCATTTTAGAAAGACTCATTGGAAGCAGGAAGATTGTTGCTTTGACTTGTCCCTCCAGGTCACATGGCTGATGCACACAGAACAAGAAAAAATAATGCCTCAGCTTGTGTGAATGTTGGCCCATCAAAAGTTTTTCATACATGGGCTCCCTCAGTATTAACTGAAGAATTTGTGCTTTGCCTTGATTCTCACTGTGCCTTTTTGTTGTCTTTATTGCAGCATATGCAGCCTACTTTTAAACTGTTATCTCTGTAGAATTGAAAATATTTATTCCCTGTACTGTGCCTTCTGTACTGTTTGTTCTATGCCTACTATACTACTATTATGTATACTATACCTGTAGTATGTCTGCAGGATTATACTATGTCTACCATGCCTTTACTATGGCTATGATGCCTATTTGTAACCACCCTAAGACCAAGACCTGTCTTAAGACCTACATCACAGCAAAATATCATTTACTATTCTTTTTAAATTGTGGAAATAATGAACTGAATGATGTTTTTTTGAGTTTGAGTTGAGGAATTTTTATTTTTCAAGTTTGAGTTTGCCAAAAAAGACCAACCTCATTGAGATTGAGTTCACAGCCCTGATGGGAATAGACAATTTTTTTAATAATAGCCAAATATCAGAGCCCCCAAAAATGACAATTTTCAACCATACTTCAGATTGTGTCATCATAACTATAATTACACAGTTATGTTGTTGGTTGCTACACAAGGGACAACTTGCAATTTATTTGTTAATTTTATGATACGTCTAAAGCTGCACATAAGAATTCAGAGTAGAAATAAACTGGTAGATCTTCAACTCAGGTTAGTGCAAAACTACTTAGTTAGGCTGACTATATTTTATTAAGGAAAAAACGGGAATTTTATGGAAAAACTGTGCAACTGATATCTTTATCTTATAACTTTGTATTCTTTTAAAAAATAAAACTAAAAGGGCTTTATAATGTATTTCTTCAGTGTTGAGATAAAACCACAAATCATATTCCTTGTGCAGCAAATTTATCTTATAACTCTGTATCCTTTCAAAAAATAAAAACAAGAGCTTTATAGTGTATTTCTTCAGCGTTGAGATCAAACCACAATTCATATTCCTTGTGCAGCAAATTAGATAAAGAAATCTCGTGCAGCCAATTTCAGTTTTACTAGACTTATATATAGAACTTGCCACACTCCATGTCATAATTTTATCTTACAATCAACATTGCTTTCATTATCTCTGCTCATAGTTTGGATTTTTCATGTGACCACGTAGTGTTCCTAAAAAAAATGTTTTTTTAACAGAAGCTGTACTTCCACAAAAGCAAAAGGTGAATCCTACAATATAACAAAGAGATGCATTTATAGCAAGGTAGAGAAAAAGTGCAACTGAATGGCAAAAATACTATGCTTCTATTATTGTGACATTTTTTTTGTTGAAATATGGAACAATATTAAGAATAACAAAACAGCTGAAAATGCAAAAAAATCAGACTGTCCTGTTCAAAATGGTACATCTAGTCAGCATATACGTAATATACTATTTAAAGTACTCTCAACGTTTTCTGACACACATATAAGCAAAAGAAATGAAATATATATTTCATTGAAAATGATGTGATGCTAATTGTCTTTTTTCTCGGTAAATAAGGTTAATGTGGATTTATGGAAATTTTAAATGATTGAACAATTGCAGAAATCGGATGACCACAATAATCTTTAGACCAATTTGATATTAACACAGTGGCTATTTTGCCACTGATGGAAAGTAGACTCACAGGCTCTTTTGTTGTACACAGTTATCGTGTCTATAAATGATCACATTTGCTACATTGCACTCAGGGTTGTAGTGGTGTAATGAATAGTACTGCTGCGATTTCTTGCATTATTTTTTGGAATCAGGGTTTGAATTCTGTGAAGGATGTATAGCAGTAAAATTTTTTGCTGTTGTTCTTGAATTGCATTACAGCCATGTACACAGGAGGGATGACTGGGTATATAAATCATAAGGCCCGTGTACACTGAGGATTAAGTTTTATTAAGTCATGTTTTTAATATGCCATAGAAATTAACCAGTTTTAACTAACTAAAAGTCATGATTTTCAAAACCTCAACAACTTGTTCAAACAGAAAGATTTAATGGCAAAATAGATCCCGAGAGAAAATTTCACCAACAGGAAAATAGCCACTATTAAATCATTTCCTATGTGTTTGTGATGTCCACATTGTGCATAATGTCCATGGCAATGTCTTGCAATGTCAGCTAACTTTAACCTTTACTCAAATCTGAACTTTGCATAGAGCAGATATTACGGAACATCTTGGACACGCACTGATTAGAACTATTGCTGCCTAATAAATTTTTTGAAGCACTGTTTAATTAAGATGCATAGTAATATTGTATATTAAGATGCATAGTTTAATTCAATTGAATCATCTAATTTTATCCAATTGGTTGTATTTATTTTATTATCGACTTCCTTATATATTTGTATTTCTGCAATTTTCGGACTTCAGGTTAAGTTCTTCTGCAGTTTTGTAACTCAGTAATTACTTACGTTGGTGTAAACTTTCATAATTCCACACTTTAGAATAAATTTTTGTGATTCAATAATTTCACTTTCAATATGGTTTTTTATTTTTTGTACATCTTAAGTTTCATAGTTTAGTTTTGCTTCAAAAATTAATTTAATCAGCAGCTCTGATCCAAAATGCATGAAAACATGCCGTATTGTGTAATAATTAGAAGGGACACTGAATGCTTTGTTGGACTAGGAGTTAAATTTAACACCAACAGACTGCAAGTTGTATGCTGTGGAATTTTAGGCAGAGTTGCTTGTGGCATGGCTAAACAGATTCATCAACCATTTATTTGACATTGCAATTATTCTGAGCTTGAGAGTTGAAACGTTGGCTTGTGCTAATTGCTATGACATATATTGGTGGCCACTAGGTTGAAGACCATAATGTCGTTCTATAATTTTCCGAACTGTTTCCGCTTGTGTTCAGTGAGTCAAATCAGGTTAATTGAACAAAAAACATGTGAAAAAATTATCTGTCGTTATTCTAACATTAGGTTATCATGCCAACTGTTACAAATTCACTTTGTAGAAACTTAACGATTTTGATAAATTTGTGTCTGGTAATTTGTAATGAGCATTGTTGTTTGGTGCCAACGGTAGCTACTGGTGCATGCTTGGGCTATTAATTGTGGTCCATTGCACTCTTTTTAATCATGACTAAGTAAAAACAGTTTCGTATTTTATTCTCAACAATACTTCTGTTACTGAACACTAAGCCAGAGATCTGTAAATAAGATTTTTAATCTTTTGTATGACTTGACTAGGAAGTTGAATCCAAGTCTGCTCAACTACAAAACGGACACTCACCTCTTCACCACTGCACCAGTATTGTTCATTATTTAGGTGTAAATATTTGTTGGTAGAAATAATTTGTCACACTTTACCGCAATTTCCTCAAGGCAGATTTTTTTTGCGATTTGGTGGTGTAGTGTACACGCCTACCTTATGTTAAGACTCTTGATTTTAAGCTACAGCAGGTGCACTATACTTTAATGTACTTTGACCTTCATGCTACAAAAAATACTGAAAATTATTTTGTAGCAGAAGTGATATTTTTCTCAGAAAAATTGCTAGTGTTAAAACTTTGGTGTGATCTATTTTTTAATTTAGGCACTTGCCAAATTGTCAAAAAAACCTAAAGGGATCCTGCTTCACCAGTTTACTTTTTACAATAAGTATAAAGTTGCAAACTAATATAAGAAAACAAATACATCTAAAAGCGCTCTAGTGATTTTGTATGAACATCCAAATCTTTTGCTTGTGCTTTGGAAGCGTAGATTAACACTTAGTGCTTATTGCACTATTACATACCAAATTTATGCGAGTACCAGTCCCACCCTATTTCTAACGAAAAAAGTGGTACCAGCTTTTTTACATTGGCATTCTTATTTTCTCACCAGCATAATCGATACAACGAAAAAAATAATGCTAGCAAGCTTGCACGCTGTTTTTTGCCCATTGCTTTGCATTAAAAGCACATGTTTAAACAAAATAATACGAGAAAACAGCATTTGTCCTGCACTTGCGTGTTTGCATAGCTCATACAGTTGTCTTACAGTAGAAAACAAAACTTTTTGTGCTTAGTCTTGCTTTTTATTGAATAAGTGCAGCTGTAATTAGGGAAGTTTTTTGTGTAAAAATGCTACGTGTATGTACATAAATACGGTGTCAACCAGACATGTTTTGTGGATGCGCGTTAGATCGTCTGGCTTTTCTCTATACCATGTTAATATTTACAGATCTGTACACTGCACAGCAAAGTTTATGTTTTGTTTCTATTCAAGTACCTAAATTTACGTCAAGCTAATAATTAAGAACCATGCCATCAAAAAAGAAGAAATACAATTCAAGATTTCCACCAGTGAGTATCAATGCAGTTGTTGATTCGCTAAGTCTACTTTCTCAGCTTTCATGTTAGTACGTGTCAGATTAGTGTTTCATGCTTTTTAGCCGACACTTGATGCGTTCCCATGGTTTAATTTTAATACAATTACATTTTATGCTCTAAGGAAAGCTTTTACAGTTATAGGCACATAAAAACGGTTGTGCTTTTTTTTCTGCACGAAGTGTTCTCATACTGTGGTAAAGAATCTTTGCTCAAAGAAAACAAACAAAGTCATATGCTGAGAAAGCTCTGAAGTTATTACAGAACGAATTCGGCGTTCCCTTTAAACGCAAAAAAAACACAAATTTGCGAAAACATCTCCGGCTGATTCGCAGTTAAAATTCAACGATGCGTAAAAAATGGCCGGCGGGTTTTAGTGCGGTAGCCTCTTTTTTAGTTTATTCAAATTTTTTGCAATTTCGCTAGCAAAATATTCAACTGTTTCATGCGTGGAAGACGGTGAAAAAGAATCCAATTAGGACCGACGCTTTATTTGGGCAGTGCAACGTCTCACGTAAACATAGCGTGGTTGTGACGCAAAAGCAAGTGACGGTGACTTGAGAATCGTGCACGCCGTCACCACACTTCTTTTGCCCTACATACTGTTTCTCAAGCAATTAACATAAAGTAGGATCAAAAAGTTTTTTTTTCTTTACTTTCACTGGTCTATTTCAGTCGCTGCTAAATGATAGCAAGCGGCTCTCAAACTTCAGTTCAACTCAAGACATAAGTTTTCGAGGGAAGTACGAAATCTTTTTTTTTTGACGTTTCAACGCAAATTTCAATTATGCTTGTTGAGATGAAAAAAAAGCAAATGGCTCGCGGTTTCAGTTCAGCACGAAAAACACCATTTTTTGAGGAAATGGTTCAGTTTTTGAAAATTACTCTTCTCGCACTTGCCAGCTGTGAAAACGAAGAAAAAAAGATTGTTTTGAAACAAAATGTAGCCAACAGTTATGTGCTGTGATAGCTTACCAGTCATGACTGAAATAAGCTTTGCAACGTGAAAAAAATGTGAATTCTAGTTTCGATCTCTTTAAAAACGTTTTATTTCACAATGAAGCCTTTTTTTATGTTAATTGCTTGAAAGTTGATGTTTAGTAGTAGTAGTAGTAGCAGTTATTCAGTTTTTATCCGGTATTGTCCTCTCAGCAGAGATGATAGGATTCACCCCATTCCATTAGCAATTGCCCGTACTCCATCTCTCCATTTTGCTCGATTGAGAGCATCCTCCTCCTTCAAATCAATCTACACTGTAATACAGTAGAATATACCTATAACCACACCTCTAGAGGATTGTAAAAAAATGCCGTTCACTATGCTCCTTTCCAAAACTGTATTTTGATTCAACATTATGGTGTATTACGTAATCAGCTTTACCAGTGTAAAGAAAAACCACAAGACAATTTGGCGGTAGTGCATAACCACAAAAAAGTTGCGCACTGCGCAAAAGTAAAGCGGAATTGAACCTGCGCGATTGCAGTCTATCTGCCCGTACATAGTGGTGTGCGGTAAAGTTAGCGAGGCCTCTCTAGAATTTGCCAAGGAGAGCAACCCCTTTGCAAATGCAAAAAACCATGTTGTTTTAAACGAAGAACAGATCTTGCTATTTTTTGCAGTAAGCGCCTCTAAGTGAGACCCTGTAGTTTTTTACATGTAGTGGCAAATATAAGCATTTCAATTTTTTTCTAGATTTAGAAGCTGTAGTTGCACCAGTCACGAATATTCGCGTCCACGACTTGTCTTTTTCCTGTAGTTTGGCCAATTCTTGTGTACTTTTCTCAAAGATAAAACTTCACCTACCAAATATTTGCGACCTCTTTACGCACTCGATGAATAGTTAATTAGAACTTAGAGCAAAAGAGTATTTAGCTAGCAATGTTACCGCGACTATCATCGAGGGTCCCCTAAACAAGCTTCAGTAGTGTCTCAATCCCTCTACCATTGTTATTTTCGCCACAATACCTAGCCAGATACCGACGTTTCATTGTATTAGCGCATCTGAGACAAACTTCCTAAAAATTTACTTATTTGCTTTCGTGTTTGGTTTGTAAAATCAGTTGACAAGACTGTCTTACAATATGTTGTCGCTTCTCGATAACATTGCTTACTGAGGTACGTTAGAAAGAAAGCAAGGCACACGTACTATGAAAGCTACATAAAAGCCGCACATCTTGATATCTATCAAGAAATATAACTACCTGTAGTTTAATCATTTATCATGATCAAGCAGCAATTAAAGTTCGCAAGTAATTTTTATTCTTTTGTCTTTTAATTTTTTGTTCTTGTGGTAACCCACCCAATATCCCGTTATTAAAAAGTCATTTTCTCATGGTCAGGTCGGTGGTCGGCATAGGATTAATTTTATTTGTATGCACTGTCAACCTGGTCTAAAACGCTTACGAATTACTGTAGCAAAGTTCGTCGAGTTGCAGTAATCCCATTTAACTTAAATTAACTTACAGAAATAGTCAGGTATTTCGCCTACGCCGCCGATTAGTAACCAGTAGGCTAGTTGTTTGCGAACTTTGCCAGACTGATATAATCACGCCAATTATTACGTCACCGAAGCGCACGGTCACAGTTTTATCTCTCCTCCCCCTGCAAATCTTGAAAACTTGGCGCAAACGTCCATACGATTGTTGTTTGGCCTTGTTTTTAGGTCATCTTTAAAGGTCTTTGACGCGCAATTAACTCAAGTACCTAATGCGAAAGACGTAGCAAAGTAAACAAAGATACAACTCGTAAGCTGGCATCTTAATCGGATTGAAAACCAAAGATCATTTGTGACAGAGATCATGACCTAGATCAAGTGATTTTCAATGGGTGGATCGTGCTCTTTACTGGACCACTACTTCACTTAGCTTTCACTTCTAGTAAAGTTGCAAAAATTTTTCTTGACGACTTGTCTTTTTATCTTATTTGGACAGCACTCCTAAAAATTAGTGCGAAAAATTTTTTGAGGTCACTTATGAAATTGAGAAAAATATCTATCCGGACACCATGCTCCTCTGTATTTCAAAAATGGACCACACACTACACGGTTGAGAAGCTCGGAACTGGATAAAAAGTGCCATAATAAACGAACAAAATACGTCTTACGGAAAAGAAAGGGTACCGTTATACACGAACCAACGTCAAACTTCTAAGAATGAAAAAATTGGAATTCTTCAGGAACTGAGGAAAACCTTGCGTTATTATAGGCAATTTGACGTCATAAATGAAGCCGTTAGACTAATTTTACTGTACAATAAAAGGACGGAGCAGTGCGCGCGTAGTTGTAAGGTCGATGTTGCGTTACTGTCCCGTGATGTTTTCGTCAGGCATGTAGCTGCCTTCGAAAAAATTTTGGACGAAGGACCTGTTAACCCCTTCAAAATAAGTTACTAAGACTGGCGTAACACTTTGTTAGCAATGTCCGCCAAAATTTAACCGATAGATTTCGTACAGTTTTAGCAATTTCGCACTTTCGTCGTTGGTTACGCACTGGCTAGGATCTTAGAGGGAACACTGAGAATGATTACAACACCACCGCTGTATGTGAAAAATTAAGACAGTGCTGCTTGCAGTTGCTGATGTGCTGTTGTATTTGTTAATTTCAGGCAAGGATTAAGAAAATCATGCAAACCGATGATGAAATTGGAAAAATTGCCGCAGCTGTTCCAGTTCTAATTTGTATCTTTTTCTAATAGCTATAAACTTTTGTTTAGAGCATTGTCACAAAAAAAATGCACGAGTTGACATTTTTTTGTTGGTGGACTTTTGCGTTGTGGTGTATACTATAGCTTTATTTCATGTCTTGAAATCCAACGCTTTATTACGATCAGACACAACGCTTGTGACCAGTGATTTTTCTAAGATTCGCCTGTCGATTCTTCTTTCCACCTTGGTTTTGGTTGGTGTTTGTTGAAAGTGTATAGGCTGCAGACAAATATTTATTTGTTTCCCTAGTTGGGTATTTTTCTTAAACTGTTTTCTGCCAGCAAAATGTCTTGAAATGTTTTTAAGTTCTATTTTAACCAGTGCTGGAGAAGTTACCAAGGCAAAAAAAGCGAAGACCATGTCTACATCGCATTTGTAAGCTTGTTTATATTTCACCTTATTTTTTTTTATAAGTGCATCAATTTTTAATGTGTATTGCTTTCTGTTGTAAGCTGTTGTTGATTGTAACACGTATGTAATGATCGAAAAAGTTTTTGAAAATTACTAAACCACTTTAGACGGTTGCCTGCATTGGTCTTAACCCATTTTGTGTGTGTGTCACGACTCTAATCGTCACAACTACATGCTGATGAGTTTATTTCACGGTTTGTAGCAGCTGCAATAATTCTTGTTGTTGCCCTGCCAATCTTTTGGGAATGAGCACAACACGACTCGGCAATTTAGCTCCATACTGCAGGCCTATCAAGATCAAGCTTGGATGAAGTAGTTCTCTATTTCGAGTCATGTCATGAATGCAAATTGCAGACTGGTAGCCCCACCACCAAGAAGGTTGGCTGCCATTAGTTGATACCCACGTGTCACCTCTTACCACAACTTTGTAAGCAGCTTCACCAATCAAACTCCGTAAAGCACCTGCGGCACCAATCTTTCGCTGTTTGTATTATAAAGTTGCTTGTCATACAAAAGAGAAAACGATAGTGTCTAAGACGCGACGCAAAGGATTAAAAAATTTCTCTACAATGAACAAAAATTCTGAGCTGGAAAACCGGTGACACAAACACATAAGTGGCTGCGTATAATCTAATGAAACGATATCCACGAGGTGGTTCTTCATTGCAAGTACAGTATGTGTATCAAAAGCCTGGGAAATAATTGAGAAAATCTCTCGTCTAGTTTCCCTGTTAGACCACTGTTTTAGAAGTGTGCTGATATTTTTCATCAATTATTTTGAGAAGAATATTTTGTTGACGTTGTTGGACAATATGCAATATTTCATGTAAGCTAGAAGAGGCAACCAACAAAACTTTATTATTTGCTACATACAAAATTACATATGATGACGTCACTTATTCTTGCAATGTAGCAAAGTTATCAAGATTTTGATGGGTTTCCAACCGACAACTTTGTCAGGAGTCTGTGGGTTCAAATCCCCCCAGCATTGTTTCAACCTTTAGCGCTACTCTGTGCTGAATTTAGGAAGCGTGTTCAATGTTTGTGTGTTTTTTGCTCGATTTTACGTTTTTTTCTCGCTTTTTTGCTGACATAGATCTACTGATTCAATTCAATGTCTGTCTACCACTACACACACGCTTTCGAACCAGACTTTTTGCTGGAGCAATGCAGCGCTTTAAATTTTGTACGCTTTTTCCTGAGAATATTAAAGATGCTTTCATGGAGTTTAAAACTTCAGTCCTTTTATTCCAAAGTCAGGGGCCACTACTAGTACACCAATTTCGTGTTAATGTTTTAGGAAAGAGTGCATTATGAATGTGAAGATGTTTGATTTTCTCAAAGATGTTGTCGTCAATGTCCCTGACATGCAAAATGACGAAGAACCGAGCACCAGCGCAGCTACAGGCCAAGAACATAAAAAAGTCAATAAAAAACGGTAGGTACTGACAGTTACTTGGGTTGGCAATGAATACTGACTTCCACCATCAAGAGATCACTAAGTTAACGTCATCGTAGGTCCTGTACTAATGTGCTTTTGGGGTAAGCACTTCACAGTAGTTTCACTGTTTGGATGCTTTGTTGTGGTTGAAATACATTGTTTTTGGGCAATTTTAAACGGGATTAAACTAGTTCTATCAAGAATATCTTTTTCTTTTTACCAGTGAGTAAAAATTGACAACTTACCAATTTGGTAATGATTGCGTATTTATTTTCAGAAACATTGCAAATTCAACGGTTCCAAAAAAACGCGCCAAACTTGCTGATTCGCATGCCGTAAGTGAAGACAGTGAGGTAAGAAAATAAAGCATTTTTTCATCTTTTTTTATCCGCCTATCTCAGGAAAACATTTTGTCGTTAATGCTTAAACAGTCTGTGCTTAGACACCTTCGAAGTCGCCAGTACCTGTCGTCAATAGTGTATTTTTACTACATGCAGTGTAATCACGTAGGAAAATAGCCGCAAAGTTGGTTTCCCCGTTGTTCTTTCCGTAGCCGTGGAAAGATTGGAGTGCACGGTTATTGTCGCCGTAATGATGCTTTAATCTGCTTGATCACGTTCTTTACTTTCATATTTTTATTCAATTGCTACACTGACCAATGCTTAAGGTTGGTCAAATCAAATTTATGTGGGAGCTAGTGGTACGCATATATCTTTGTATTGTAATTGTAATACACTGTGATTGTGCTATTACTGAGAAGTCCAAAAGCTTTGGGAAATCAACGGTGAGATTGTTATGCCTTGCTTTTGCTCAAATGCGTTGATTTTCAAACATCAGGCTTGTATGTATGAAATGGATTTTTATCGATAACAATTTTTTTGAACCATTGTTTAATGTTCTCTAGATAAATGAAGAGGTTGAATTAAATGACGAGGACAAGCCGAATGGTTCGTTGGCATTTTCATCACCAGAACAACCTGTAAAAGAAGCGAGGTAATTTGCTATTTTTAGTGTTAGCCAGTAATTCTTCCGATAAAAAGCTGTTTCTAGTGTTTCTATTATGGCTGTTTCGACTGCAGTTCGCTGAAACTACTAGTGTATCTCCAAAAACGATAATTTTGAAGACGACTTGTACACCTGCGAAAGACTTATTTTAATTCTTTTGACAAGTTATGCTTTGACTGCATTGTGCTTTATAAATACTGTGGACCAGTGTATACCATATACCGCAAACCGTGTACATCAAATAGAAATTCTGATCCGGATGGTTTCCATTTTTTATAATGCATTACAATCAGACCTTGTTTAACCAGGCTGAGAAGTGGGACAGCTTGGTTTCCGGTTTAAAGGGATAAAATACATGGAAAGAAGTCGTTTCCAACAGTAAGGGACCTATGAAAACAGCGCGCCTAACGCCGTTACCTGACAACAGTAAATTAAATCAATAGACAACCGAGGGCAGCAGTGTGAAAAAGTATAGTGTATGCACCCCCAAGTCGTTGACAATACTGCAGTTATAGTCTAAATGTGAAATCTCATTGTCAGGCTCGAACCTTGCCTGCCATTTACGCAAGATACCGTAAACCGGGGCTACTTTGTACACCGGGGTAATTTTGAACACCATGGGGTAACTTTGTACGCTTTTTCAAAACACATAACCATATTTTCAAAACACATGTTTTTGTTGTTGTTGTTTACCCGACCCCTTCCGAGGGATGGGGGTATAGCATTAGGTCAAAGACCATGCTACTTATCGTGTCATTGTAAGCATTGTGACGTCACAGAAGACTGGATCACGCGATGTTCCAGCCAACATGTGACGGAAAAAAAGCAAGAAGTAGTAGTATAAGGAGGTGTCAGTGAATTGAAACTGTTTTTAGATGAGACATTAAGTTATTTTTGGAAAGCAGATAAACTTGAGCATACTGGGCCTGCCGAAAAGAAAAGCGTGGCCTCAGTGCCACAGAGAGAGCAGTTGGCAATTACGCCAGAGCCGCCTTTGCCAAAAGGGAAAGGAACAGAGCCGTCTGTCCAAAGCACCAGATCATGAGGGAGGGGAAAGTCAAGGTGGGCAATAGCCGCACTTTGGCGAGAGAGAAAGCATGGAGTAGAAAGGATGAACTCCATCGTGAAGAAAGGCAGATTTCAAGGAGGAAAGGGAGGGCATGCAAGAAGAGCGTCCTTAGAACAAGTAGAAGGAAGCATGAGCGGGTGAGTGGATGCAAAAGCTCTCCTGGACGATCTGCAGAGTTTTGGTTTCACTCCTAGTCTGGCCAAACCTGAAATGGCAAAGGAGGTTGGGAGACGAAGAGCCCGCTCATAAGAGAAAAGAGTGAAATGAGTCAGGGTGACTCCTAGGGGAGGCAAAGAAGCCTCGGGGAGAACAAGTGGGATATGGGAGGACGAGAGGCATCCGGTGATGGCGCAACTGGTCGCTCGGTGGAGGCGTTCCAATTTGGTGAAATTGTTAGTGCTTAGGAAAGGAAACTATCCGGGTAAAGCGTGAGAAGGGACCGAAGAAAAGATTTATACAGAAGAGAGAAGGATTCCTTAGAGGGGCCCCATGAGGAAGCAGAGATACAGCGTAAGGCCTTGAAACGTGGGAAAAACTTGGCCTTCAGCGAAGATACGTGTTTAGAAAAGGAAAGGGTGCGGTGGAAGGTGACCCCAAGAAAGGTTGGAGTGGATTGAAACGGAGGCGGGAGCCGAGTAGGAGGAGGTTGGGTTGGAGATTAGCTTGGTAGGGATCCACTGAAAAGAAGGAGGCCTCACATTTGCTCGGATTGAGAGGAAGACACCAGTACTCACACCAGCGCTCCAATCGAAACAGAGCTCCTTGAGTGGCCTCCAGTCAGTGTGGACTGAGGGGGAGGAGGACCAAATGGCCAGATCGTCAGCATAAAGAGAGCAGCTGACGGAAGAAGGCAGAGAAGCCGGAAGATCATTAATGAAGAGAGAAAAGTACAGGGCCAAGAACAGATCCTTGCGGAACACCTCGACGGACTCGAAAGGAGCGGTTTTTGTGATTTTGAAAGACCACAGAAGCGTGCCTATCAGAAAGGAAAGGTTGAGTCCAACGATCAAAGCAAGGAGGGAGGCCAGCCGAGATGAGTTTATGGAAAAGGGCGGGATGCCAGACAGAGTCAAAAGCTTTAGAGAAATCGATATTTTTTGTTTTAGGTACCGTGAGTTATAATTCATCAATTTGGTTAAAGTGATTTGCAATAAATTGATTGCAACTGGCAAGAATGGCTAGAAATTACAAACGAAAGGTGGGTAGCCGAAATTACAAAACTGCCTGCACCAAAGAGAATTTAAAAGATGCCCTAAGAGAAGTTCGGACTAACGGCATGTCTCTTCGGAAAGCCTCAAAAACCTATAACATTCCTCTGGGCACGTTGCGAAACAAAGTAGTTGGCGCTCATTCTGGAACAGTTGGAAGACCACCCCAACTTTCTGAAGAGTGTAGCAAGCACATTGCTAAATGTGTAGACGTCTTAGCAGATTGGAAGGTTCCGCTTTCTGGACCTGAGGTCTGCTTCCTCGTAAAAGGCTATTTGGATGCTACAGGAATCAAAGATTGTGTGTTCAAAAACAACTTTCCGGGGCCGGATTGGTTAGAAAACTTTTCAAAAAAACACAACTATTCTAAACGCCTTGCAGACAATGTCACAACAAACCGGGCAGAAGTTTCTTGTGAAGTTATTAACAAATATTTTGATCATGTGGAGGAATCATTGAAACAACTGCAAGTTCCAATACCTGCAGAAATATATATATAATTACGATGAAACTAATATCACAGACAATCCGGTAACAAAAAAAAGTGCTGGTACGCCGAGGACGCCGACGTGTAGAACGTAAAGCCGAACATTCTAAACAGGCAATAAGTTTAATGTTTTGCGGCAACGCTGCTGGCCAATACTTACCTCCAATGGTCGTGTACAAGGCCAAAAACGTGTATCATGAATGGTCCACAGGAGGACCTGATGGGACTGTTTATGAATGCTCCAAAAGTGGCTGGTTCGATGCCTGAACCTTTGAGATTTGGTTCATGAAGATATTTCTTCCAAATGCGGTTAACAGACAATCTTTATTGAGCCCAGTTCTGCTCTTGGGTAATAATTTACCATCACACTTCTCCACCATGGTAATTTGACGAGTGCATCAAGCATAACATCATTTTCATTACAGTGCCTGCTAACACTACACATTTGTGTCAGAAGTTAGACGTTGCAGTGTTTGGTCCAGTCAAGCGCTTCTGGAGGAGAATTCTGGATAAATGGAGGAAAGACACCCGTCGTAAAGGGACCATACCAAAGACGCAGTTCCCTGGATTGCTAAAAAAGCTGTGTGAGACTTTTTCATCACACAATTTAAAGTCT
The DNA here is from genome assembly GCA_963675345.1 of Trididemnum clinides. Classification (NCBI taxonomy): domain Eukaryota; kingdom Metazoa; phylum Chordata; class Ascidiacea; order Aplousobranchia; family Didemnidae; genus Trididemnum; species Trididemnum clinides. The sequence goes on along the minus strand of OY776290.1, from coordinate 25,302,407 downwards.
GGATTTCGAGCCACTTGGATATTCCCTGTAGATCGTAATCAAGTTTTGAAAAGGTTGCCATCTACTCCTTCAAGCAAAGAAATCGGTGCTGAAGACTATTCAATTGCTTTAAATAAGTCTGTGATGAATTTGTTGCAGACTCATTGTGGGATAGGCAAATCTGCAAGCAAGAACCTTTGTAAAAGAGGAAGAAAGATTGTTCCTGCCAAACGAATTTGCTCTTTGCCAAGCACCAGTTCAAACAACAGTGCTGCAACTTCTCACGAATCAGGAGCAGATGAACACTGGGTTTGCAACACCTGCAATGACGTGGGAAGCCGAAGGTGACGATCGCTGGATTGTATGCGATGTGTGTAGCAAACAATATCATCTTCAGTGCTCAGGAGTTGAGTACGAAACCAAAAACTATTACACATTTGACATTGAGGGATACTTTTTTGAGTGTGACGATTGTTAAAACTGGATTTGAGTATTAAAATAAAAGTTCATTGATTTTTGTACATAAATTTGTACGATTGTACAGGCTGAACACAGTTGTATTTTCTCTAGACAGGAAACTTGAAGACAGTTGCTTCTTAGCCGTTTGCTCGCCTGCGGTCAGCCGTCTGTCGTCTGCTCAAATCTGCTCCAACGGGGGTTGGGCAAAGGCCGATGCATAGTGCTCAGGTTCGCTTTCACCCAATGGAAAAAAATACGTTTCGTTTAATCAGTTTGCATTTACAGTTCATGAATTGCACCACAATTAAAGGGAATGAGCCCAATTTTGTGTGCATTTGCATATGTTTAAACAAGTACCGGTAACTTGCTAAGTCGCATTTTCGGACACAAAAACATGTTTAAGTTTGATTGTACTCCCATTTCACGTCAATTAAATCTGGAGATAATTTTTATTTCGCAAAACCTGACCATTCGTGAGGACAACTTATCTCCCTATCAATACCTTCTGAAATCTACCCGCTGTTTTACAGTATTTTTTAATTTGGGAACTCTTATTCTATATTGAAATAAAGTGTACAAAATAGCCCCTTTAAAAAAGGAAATTTGTTCACTTTAGTGTTGAAAATACATTGCTAATCAAGATTAAAGAAATGTACAAAGTTGCCCCAATATTGGGGTAACTTTGTACGCAACAAAATATGATCTTCCCGGCCATCCTTGAAGTTGGTGTTAAAAAATAAATTCAAGGTTAGAAAGCATGCTTCTGAGGTGCCAAGTTCAGCTAAAAAAAACTCGTCAAGAGGTTGCGTTAGAGAGCTAAGTTTCAGCAAAGGCAAAAAGTGTACAAAGTAACCCAGGTTTACGGTAGTTATCCTTTTGCATTTTCTTCATTCTCTGCTGTATTGGCATGTTATAAATTTGTTAAAGCAATTTTATGAAGCGAATGTCTTTTGTTTTAGGTCAAGCGCTGCTTCCAAACCTTCATCCTTTCACATATCCTTGGACGCTTTGATGTCTCCAGGAGCTGAGCCTAGCCATGCTTCTGTTGAACGCGTTTATTCTGTTCCTGTAGTGGAGAAACGAGAAGGCGATCAGCGTAAAATTTCGGACGTACTTGCCGATTCCTCTGCAGTTATGGAAAGATCTGATTCTTCCAACGGTGTTGCTTCACCACAGAAAGCCATGGATTTAACCATGAATTCTATGGCAAACCGAACATCAAATCATGGTGATAAAAGCCATACCGTCAGCCGCATACTGAAGCAAGAATCCAGCGCCAAAGAAGATGTTGTACGACCCTCTCTTCATCAGTCTGCCCCTTCTACGCTCCATCCAATTCCAACCCCTCTTAACATGGCCCATCTTTATACTCCCTTGGCTGTTTCTTCTCCAGCATTCCCCAAAAATCCAAACGCGGCTCTTCCACAAGGTGGGATGCTTTCATTTTTATACAGTGGTTATCCTGGCGACACTTCACTTCCTCCTCCCCCTTCAGCAGTTTCTCCATCTGCAGCAGGAGATCACAAATCCAACGCCCCGGTACAGGACTCTATTTATCCGTACAACCCAGTTGCAGAACATTATAAACGACTTGAGCCTTCAGCAGTGTATCAGCATGCTCAAGAGGCTAAGACCTTAAAGCCACCGTCAAAAGTAAGTACGGAAGACGATGATTATGACGCTTGAGAGATTTACAATGTTGCAGACCTTTTCAAAAGTTATTAAAATGTCTCTAAGCTTATTCCTTCACTGCCAAAATGCAGACAAACCGAAGCATTATCCCTGACAGTTAATTGGGTTGCCGCGAGTCTGTTGCTTCAGGTTTGTCTGGTTTTAACTTTTTTGGTTATTGTGCGTTTATATTAAGCGCTTATTGTGCAGTTCTGCCATTTCAATGCGTTTATTTTAACCTATTTTGTTCACAAAATGCGTTTTACCCCGAAAAGCATTTAAACTTACTGTGCTGGCGATTATTTGTGTTAGATTTACGGCGGGCTATAAACTCGTACTTGAAGGTTTAACAAGTTGTTGTTATTACTCGTCCCCGTTTTCGGGATGGGGCATTGCAAAAGACCATTGGCGACTCCCTAAGGGCTAGATGAGAGATCGTATAAAGAGAACGAGTTGCCAAAGAGCGTGAGGCGTAGACTCCGTAGCTGGACAGGACAGAATGAAGTAAATGTCGTGAGTCTATTACCACCATTGCTCATTCTTGTCTGACTCTGGCGACATAGGCGTTCAATGGCTAAGCCCGTTTCAGCAAGAACGAGAGAACTCAATAAGCGTGAGGAGGAAGCAAAAGTTCTTAGAGGCTGAGGAACTCAAAGAAATGTTCGATCAGACAGTATGCCTTCAACCCTAAAAATGAAGTGACTGGATCTGCGTGGAAAGTAGTCGCGAGGAACTGTAAATAGATGAAGCTGCTTATTCCGTTTGGCTAGTGCATCTGCTGTTTCGTTTATTGGGGGTCCTCCATTGCAGCCTGAGAAAGAGAGTGGGAGAAAAGTTTTAGCCCTAGATGCCAGAGAGCGAGATAAAAAAAACAAACCGAAAATTTTTAGTAAAGGGCAGACTTAATAGTGCCAGGAATCCCGCCAAAGAGCTTGCAGAAATTTGCAGGCTTCAACAGAAAAATTTAAATACAATGGCCCTGCGAAATAGATATAGGTGACTTCAGTACTACAGAGTGAAGAGTCGAGAAGTACGCCGGTGTCTCCTTTGACAAAGAAAACAAAGCTATCAATCAAAATTACAAAATCGTAAGTTGGAAGAAATCAAGGTGCGCACAAGCTGCACCTTGACTGGAGATGGGCCAAAGCAAGAGCATTGAGTGTAACGAGCTCCACGCTGACGGAATTTCAAGGACTTGGGAGCAAGCCAGAACTTACCTGGAGGAAGAAGAAAGCATAAGTAGACAGAAAGTCTTGTCAGGATTAGGAAAACAATGGCTTTTACTTGGTGTCTAGCCAATTCTGAAATGGGGAGGGTGACAGAGTGTAGCTACCAGCAGATCAGAAGTTTAATCGAGTAGGAGTGCCACTGTTATGGCAGCAGTGATCGAATGGCTATGCGTCAAACCTTGCCGAGACAAAGCTGCGAAAATGCGCAGCGATATAATTTTCTGTACTTAGCGATAAGCAATGGAACAACTTTTTTCACATCCATTCAAAGTTGCAATACTACCGGAAAATACTATTTGTATCATAGTCTAATGTTTGCCCATACTTATACTAATACTGCCTCTTGGACAACAAACAATTTAACAGAAACTGAGTACAGTAGACGCCGCTTAATATGACCATCTTGGGACCGGACCATTTTGGTCATAATATCCGAATGGTTACAAAAACCGAAGCCGCCAAAACAGCTCCTGAATCGACGCCGTAAGCCATAAGAAGTCCAAATACCGTCAAATTCATCGTTTACCCGAAGTATGTGTGACGTTGGCAGTAAAACAAAGTGCAGTACTGTAACACTACAAGTGAAGGAAACATTTGGTACAGTGTGTAACAATATGTTGAAAAAACGAAGTTATAAGTGCGTGGCGGGAAAAAATACTGTACTGTAACAAAAAAGATGGAGAAAATGTTGGTCATATTATCCGAAATTTGGTCATATTAAAAGGAGAATTTTAAATGGAAAAATTCCGGACCGTACCAAATTGGTCATAACAAGCGGCTGGTCGTATTATCCGTGGTCATAATAAGCGGCGCCTACTGTATTAATTTTCTGCACTTAAGGAATTTTAACGAACAGTGAATTTGATTTCAATGCAATTGAAGCAAACTGTTTAACTTGGAAATTGCACAGATCTGGAGTCCTTGTTTAGTAATATTGTGGCTGACTTCCAAGTCTGGAAAATACAAACGCAGTTGTTGTTACCGGACCCCTTCCGAGGAATGGGGGCATGGCGGAAGACCATGGAGCCCCAGAAGCCGGGCAACTCCCCAGGGTCTGGACCAGAGGTCGTAGAGAGACAGAGTCGCCAAAGAGCGAGCGGCGCAAAGAGTCCGTAGCTGGACAGTGCAGAATGAGATGAGAGGTGTCCTCGTACGGGTTTCCACAAGTACTGCACGAAGGATTCTCAATTCTGACAATCCTAAAGAGATAAGAACTTAACAGGAGACTGTGTCCGTTGCAGCGTGGACGAGAGAGAGCATGACGAAAGATAACAAGTTCCTCGTTTGAATTCAGGAGAAAAGGAGTCAGTTCTGCCATCCGTCGGAGAGGAGCGAATAAGGGAGGCGTACACATTAAGAAATGACAACGAGGAGGAGTTGTTAAGAGAGATGTTGTCCCCTACATAATCAGAGTTGGGATCGAGCGAAAAAAGAGAGGAGGTAGAAAGTTCAGAGAAAGATAAGCCCTGCCTGACGAAAATGATGACACCACCGCTAGCGTGCGTGGCATCAGGAGAGAGAATGCCAGACCGGGAGTGGGTGCGATCAGAACGCAGAGCAGAGAATCCAGGAATTCGGAAAAAGAGTTAAGATTGGATTTCTGGATACAGATAAGGTCAACAGGATGGGACGAAAGAAAGTGAAGTAGTTCAGTGCTCCTGGCTCGAAGACCTCCAGCATTTCATTGGAGAACCCTGAGAGTCAGGAGGCGTAGAAGGATAGCCAGAAGCAAGGGAAGGTGGTGAGGGGTAGAGGGAAAAGATACTGAATGGGCCGACGGGGGATAAAAGGTTTGAAGACGAGGGTGGGGAGGGAGTACAGCATTAGCAAACGAAGGGCTAGATTGTACAGTGGAGGTATACATGTCGGAGGAGCCAGAGGAGGAAGTCACAGTGTTACGAGTGGGGACACAGCAGGGGGCAGCTCCAAGAGTGACAGCTGTCAAGAGTTCTGAATTTGGAGAAGGAAAGTTGTGAGCACCTTAGATGGACCCATTTGGTACAGGTGCAGCATTGCAATGACCTGCCCCGCCAGGTCACATTTCCAGCGCACACAGAGCAGGGAAAGATGTGGCCAGGGTTGGGATGAACGTTACCGCTCATCAAGAGAAGGAGAACGAGGAGACGAAGACGGTCAAGAGAAAGAGAAAACAGGCGACCGATTTTAAGGAAGCTGTGTGCTGCCCTTCTGCGGCCGTTCAGGGGGCAGCATAGCGAAAAAATGAAGGGGAGTGCCCGGGGTAACTGGGACCATCGGGAAGTCTAACAGCCATTTCGACCCAACCCAAACGGGGTCGGGGGATGTACCACCACGTTGAGGCAGCTGTTGATTGGTGCAGAAAAACGAAGTTCGTCAGGACACACGTGGCAGCTTTGTGTGACATCAAAACTCTAAACGACCGACATTTTGTTCAGCGTTTACGATTTTTGCAAATGCTCCAAATACAGGAATAACTCTTCGATAAGCAATGAAACAACTTTTCTCACGTCCACTTAAAGTTGGAATACTACCGGAAAATACTATCTGTATTAGAATCTTGCATCTCATGTTCGCTCGCTCTAACATTAACACTGCCTCTTAGACAACGATGTAAAAGAAACTGAGTATTGAAATTGTAATGATGAAGCATTGCTAAGTTTCGTTAAACTCTGATGCAATCGAAGATCAATAATTTAGGCGTAAAAAAAGTTTAAAATTGACAACAAACGAACTATGTGTAGCATCCTTGAACGAAAACCAGTCTAAGAGGTTTTTCATCAAACTTCGTCATATCACAAACTTATTAAGTACCACTAGATTTACCGTTACGCACCTCAAACCGCTCCACGGTTTCAAAAAACAATATGATGATTTCCTAGATCAGTGATTAAAAATAAATTGAATAAAATGAAAAAGCCCATAATTACGATATTGTCAAATATTCTGCCACAAATAGCATAAACCATCAAGCGCAAGCTTACAAAGTTAAAACTGAAATTGACGGATAGCAGTGATGACATTTAACTAATATTGCAAATAGAAACAAAATTAACAAAACATTTGGTGTAAGGTACCAAATAAGAAAAATTTTAACATTTCAGTCTTCCCACAAATAGTGCAATCTACAAAATCCGGACAGTATTACAGGTTCAATAAAATGCCATTAAAAGTTGGCAGCACCATTGAATTAATTTTATACTTATCGTTAAAATTTTGAATCGTGCGAAACTTTTTCATAACTCTTTACTTGGCACTACACAGAAATGATGAAAACTTAATCAACTCATCAAGAACACGAGGAACGCAGAGCTACAGAATTCAGCAGGACTCAATTACATCAAAAAACTATATAAAATGATGGAGAAGGGTCATTAACATCTCGGATGTTGGCTTAAGCAACTACGGTTACATTTTGCAAATATTACACAACGTCATTGGACTTGCAGGCATTTTTGAGCGAGTCCGACTTCATTGCCACTCTTTAAACAAGAATATAAAACACAAATCAGTGATGTTGCAAGGGCAGCCTCACCGCAGAGAAAAACAACAGGATCCGTAATAAGGAAAATTTATTATCGACGAGGTTGAAAGATGATGCAGAAACCTCGCGCAACTCAACATTTTTAGCTTCTCTGAACGCAGTTAACTAAAGTCATGGAAAATATACACAGTTAGTAGCTTGGTCTTGTCTGTAAACAGCAAGTCCGAGATTAAGAAAAAAAAATGCAAATTCAATGCCCAATATTAAACAATTCGTTAACTTGAATTGTATCATTGATGGCACGGGCTTTCGAGTCGGTTTTTACTTGAGACGCGTGGTTCAAAATACACTCGCTATTAGCAGTGGTTTTCAACAAGATAAGCAAAAATGATCCAGCATAAGCTTATTGTAGCCACGCAAATCCAATTTGATCACTTGATTAAATGCAATTTAATGATAAAAAGTATTTTTGCACCTACAAGTAAAAAACACTGTTATAGCACACACCAGCGATTTGATGTAATGTATAAAAAATAGACAACAATCAAGCCTATTGACAATATGTTTTTGCTAATTGTTTTTCGTATAAACGTAAAAGTATTTCTGTAATTCCAGGATAAAACACACCAACACAGTTCTTTCACAAATTGAGCACATTTCCAAACTCCTGCGCCTGATCGAAGCTATTCCGTCTTCGATTGATTCGCTTTCGCGGCTCTTCGTCTAAATCGATCACTTCAATCTGCTCATCAACACGAACTGGCGGAGAAAGATTTTCTGATTCAATAGAATTCAGATTATTAGCACTGTTTTCCGGAAGCTCTTCCGTTAGAGAGGCTGCAACATTGGAAGAGGAAGCAAACTCTTCCGGTGGTGGAGGAGCAGGTGTCATAAGAAAACTGCTCAAAGATGGATTGTTGGTTACGATCTCCGACAACAATTGTCCTCCTTGGTTAGGAGGAGGAAGGTGCTGCTGTTTGTCCATGGAGAAGTGTTCTGGAGTACTAACAAGAACATCTAAGTCATCCGGCAAGGAATTTTTCGGAGATTCAACGTTGGTATAAGAAAGCAGAAGATTGGGTTGGGTCTGTTTTTCGGTAACCAGAGCTGCTGTCTCCGCAGCCACTGCTTTTCCAGAGTCTTCCTCAATTTCTGGATGCCACTCCAGCTCTATTTCAGATGTTGGAATTGGAATTGCAACCGGATCAACGTTATTTTCTGATGAAAGTAACGCTCCACGTTCTTCTCCGATCTCTTTTGCTTTTAAGTAGCTTTTGTCCGGACTGTTCTGCTTGGATGAGTAATGCGTGATTTCAACTGCTACGTCATCGTCATCTTCGCTCTGCGATTGGTTGAGCAATGATGACGTTTCAGCACTGGTTGCGGCCACTTTTCCACGGACTTTCAAAGGTGAACTTTTCTTTGAACTACTCGAAGAATGAGGACTGCTTTTAAAAGGTTTATTAAAATAACTGGAGACTCCCGTCTTGGAGGAATCTCCCATCGGAGCGCGGAAAGTAAGTTCCTCTGGACTGGGAGGCTCCGGGGGTAAAGGCGGGGACTCTGCGACACGTGGCTTAAAAGTAGTTTTCTCAACGGGCGGTGGGAGAACTTTAACAGGTTTGGGGCGGGACTTGCGTGGCGCACCAATGGCGTAAGCCCCGTACGCCCCGGCCGCAGTTTCGTCATCAAAACTCTCCTTCACATAAGTAGGGGCACCGTACCGTGACGGCGCAAGTTCCCATGGAGACCCTTCTTGAGATTCCGCCTCTTTTTTTGGATATTCAATAACACGAGAGTGAGTGGAGCGATAAGTTTCGTACGGACTGCCGGTTAAGTTGGAAACTAAATTAAGATTAATTGATAATGTAAAAAAACATCCTTCAATATCATTACGGTTGTACAATACCTAAAATAACTTGTGTTCAGGCGAGTTTCGGAATTACCAACTACTGCTAGCATAGTGCTGTTACGTCAAAAGCACTGTAGCCAAGTGGAGAAAATTGCCGCCTATTCTACAAAAGCATTAACCAGAAATCAAGGTCCATAACTCGCAACCTTTATCATTCAAGGCTTCAAGATGTAAAGAACGGCTAACAAGCAGAAGCCGGTGCCAAATTTCTTAAACACGACTATATTTCCGACCTTTCATTGAGATTGGATTGTTATTTCGTTGAGAAGCACACACATTCAAATGAAGAAGCAACACTGCTTCTTCGAACAAAGGACTTGTGAACATATTTGGGCAATCACAAGTATACAAATAGGGCAAATTAATATTTTGAATTTATTATGTTGTGTTCTTACCAAAACGTGGGCAAGTGAAAAGTAAAATCCTAACTCAGGAAACAAACTAAGAATGTTAATGGAATTGGAGCAGGTGGTGCCAAATACCTTCGGGGTGGAGCAATATCTTGAGGAAAGGAAGCTCCGGAGCGGAAGTAGCTTTAAATTTGAGACTGTAGCAAAGCCGTGGTTTCAAAGCCAGCGCCCTATCATTCCGAGTAATCCTTGTAGGTACAGGAGTACTAAGGAGGCGGAAGCCTTTCTCTTAATCACAAAACGTTGCCTCAAAAGAGATGAAAACGCACTTTTATATACATAGTAGCTTTGCCTCTTAAAAAAAGACCACTACTGTTTTGGTCAGCTGCATTTCTATGCTCTAGTTGCGCGCTTGAGCACTAGGTTTTAAAATATAGCGCATTGCCAAACTTCTTCAACGTACCTTGTACAGTACACATCGCATGATCAGGTGAAAACAGCATTTATGGTCTTAAATGGTCATTTACGATAGTCTGATTTAAATTGCGACACACAAAAGCTATATAAAATAGCTCCAGATAGATCAATACAGAGTAATTACTTCGAAATTAAAACATGACTTTCGCTTACTTGATCGGTCAGGACCGTAATTCGGTTTGATTAGCTTTCTTTCTGTATATTGAGCTTTATAGACAGAATGCAAGGCTGGATCTTGAATGTAATCAGCAGGCTCAAGGTTCATGTGCACATTTTCTGGCTTTTTAAGTACTTTGGCCAGGAACTCCACAGGGACGCCATTTTCGTCAACCTTTTAATCAAGTTAAATTAGTGACGACAAAAAATCGATGAAAGATTGGAAAATAAAAACTAGAGCAGCGTCTATATGATGCAAACAGAGCAAAAATCTGGACGCGTTGTATTAGAGAAGCTTATGTTCGATGGTGGCGCTGAGTACAGGCGCTCCACTGGTGCTGTAGCTGTTGTGTTTAGCCTACTCCTTTTTTGGAATGGAAGCTCGGCATGAAATGCCTATTTAGATCTACACCGAAAACCTAATCAATATCAAATTAGGGGAAAGCCGCAATCCATTTCGCATCAGTCATATACTCAATTGCAAACTGGTATACCCAACACCAACACCGTGGACTGTCATTGTGGGGAAAGGGGGAGAACAGCGAGAGTCCAGAGTTTGTTTGTTTGTTTACCCCTCCTCGTCCTCGGGATGGAGGTACGGCATGAATTCATGCCGTCAACCTAATTGAAATTAGGCTAGGGTAAAGATGGCAGCCCATTTCGAACCTGTCTTGAGTGACTGGTAGCCCCACCACCAACAAGGCGGACTGCCACTGGTGGGTACCCAAGAGTCGTCTGACATGCTGGGTTAGCAACTTCACAATTGTAAAGTGCGGGAGGGCCACCTGTCTGCCACATAAAGGTGGAGGCGTCCCGTTAAGTGCCTTGCCCAAGGACACAACAAGCAAGCTTGCCGGCTCGTTCTCAACACTATCCCTTTTATATGCTGAGCGCCAAGCAGGGAAGCTGTGAATACCATTTTTTAAAGTCTTTTGGTATGACTCGACTTAGGGAATGAACCTCAGGTCTACCGACTAAGAGGCGGACGCTCTAACCACTACAAATCGCGCCGGTACAGAGTTCAGAGTCGCTTCCAACGAATGCTGAGTGAGCAGCTTCACTATTCTAACCTGGCAAAGCACATGCAAACAATCACTTTGTGTTTGATGTGCTAAATACGATCTCATTATTTTCACGTTTCAAAGACAATACAGTAGTTGCATACCTGGAACAGCACGAGAAAACGCAGTAAAGAAATATTGCTACCTGTTGCTGTCTAGGTTTGTTTAATCTATGATTGCGAAATACTCTTTCATCAGCTGAATCGCTGTCCGATGCTTCAGCATAAGGGTTGATGTACTCATTGTAGTTCCGCAATTCCACTTTATAAGTTTGCAGTTGTTCTTGAATGTCAGGCGGAAGCTGAAAATATATGAGGGCAAAATTGACTCGTTATTAGATAACTTAAACATCAAATGACAAATAAAATAGACGGAAATTAAAGACTGATTTTGCGTTTATTTGTTGCCTGCTTTGCAAGGCTAGACGGAGCTGCTTTACTGTGCGCCTGCCACTATCTTGGCTTACTGTGGGTCTTTCGAATCCCGGTTTTACTGTAGCGACACAGCACCCAACATTACGGGTGCCCATCCAGATCAACTCCAGCGATGTATCAATAGTTTTTAACCCGGGCCATTCATTGCGAAGTTCCGAACAATTATCGTTGTAGCACGAAGGCATCAACTTAAACTAAAATCATCGACAATAAACCAAAGCATAAGACTCAAACACAAAAGTTGGCGACATAAAATAAGCACAAAATAAAGTCTTCACTCGACAAAACATTTTTCAGTTGACCAAAACATCAAAATTGAAATTGGGTGTATATAATTAAAATGTCTGTTCCAAACTTTTAGCTTAGTGACAACCATTTAATGTTTCAAGTACATTTCTATTGTCGGTAAAGCCTATAGTAGTCACAACCTGATCGCCTTCGCAACCGATTGGCCTGGGTTCAATTTGCTCGCCAAACCACAACAACTGCTTTCTTTTTTGGAGACAACTCTTTTAGATATGCAAGCCTTGAGAAAGACGGATTTCTTTTTCTCAAGGCTTTTTTTTTACAACACAAAACCGAGAGTTCAAAGAGAAGTTCAGGCATCTCACCAAACCTTCGTCTGAGATATCATTAAGGCAATAGGGTAATAGCAAAGTTGGAAAGTCATGAAATGTAAAAGATGTTTTGCAGTCTACAACCACAGACTTGATAGGTTTGTGTCAAGGAGTCCTAACTTAAAGCATACTTGAAATCATAAAAGCGACCAAACACGGTTCGACAACGCTTGAGGTGTGCCCCTGCATTTCGTGGGAGATTATGTTCAAATGATTCTGTAGAGAGCTAAAATGGACTGCTTAAAGAGTACTGGAGGTTAGAAATGAATCAAAATATTATCGGGAGTTTCATGAGGACGCAGAAGACGTCGTTACTCATGTCGCCAAAACAGGTGAAGAATAAAGAAGTTGGTCTGTGCTTTAGGCTTTGTACAGATGAAGGCAAAGGTCCTTTCGTCTACAGCTGGGAGGGTGAATCCCAGAAATAACCAGAAAGTTGGTTGGTGAGCAAAAACTGTGCATCACAGCTGAATTTATCCGCAGTGCTTTCTTGAGTGGAAAATAAATTTTGCGAGAGGATGCAATGACTGAAAACTGTAGTACAAAAAAGCGGAAGTATAGATATTTACTGGGAGCAGTAAGAGGCTAGCTTGGGGATAGCTTAATGTCTAGCAAAAGCAACCCTAGATGAAACTTGGCTCCTTAATTGGTAAACATGGTATCTGCTTAATAAGTAACTATCACAAGTTACTCTTAAGTACTTTAGGTCGCATTCGGCGTCTATGTTTCAAATAAATGTTGGGCAAATAACTCGAGACGAAAATTTTTGAGGCGAAAGAATAAAGATGCAGTTTGGTTGGCCAAACGTTTTAGTCTCCACGTTTTGAAGAATGTTTAAATGGTTTTCATCTGCTCAAGTCAAAATTGCTTCAGCCTGCATATGTACTTCATCGAAGTTGTTGCTGTGAAATTCGATGTGTAGATGTTGTACAGGGAAACCCACAGATCACATCATCCTTAATCCTAGGCAGATAGTTGCGATGACTATCACTGGTCGATAGTATGCGGTCTATTGTACTGCTCTATGATAAATTTGCCTTACACTTGGTGTGCATGATTTTCAGAAGTTTCAAACAGAGACCTTTGTGCCAAACCGTATCATATGCCTAAGCTACATAAACAGCTACGCAAGCTTGTTATTTTTGAATGCATTTCTAGTACTTTGCGTAAGTAACCTAATCAGCAATAGATTTGCTATAACAAGAACCTGCTTCTTTTTCAGGAAAAAGAAGGCCAACGACTCAGTACATTTAAGAATATACGTATCACAATTAAATAAGTGAGGTTCACATCTCCCACTTGACTGTTAGCAACAAAATTACTGCGAAAAATGAAATATGAAAAAATAATAATTCACATTAAAGGTAATTGTAAAATTATCTTGGCACTTCAAAGTCAACAAAATGACGTTGACAACGCAATAGAGGGCTGGCCTGTAGTATTCATGGATCGAATAATTTAACGGTCAATTCTAACGGTGCTCCGTTGTTGTGTCAAGGAAAGGTTTTATAATGATTTACACCACACGGCTACCAAGCAGCAAATTTCTTAAAATTAAAGCTGAGCAATCAAGATGGAATATTGAAATTTGGAAACTTTGATGCCACTGTTAGCGCCACTGTCGCTGCCATGCAAGCCAGGAGAATAAAACTGGAACAAAAACGCGTCAAAACCTAGCAAACTTTTGTTAATGCAGTGTTGTAATTAATACTCTTGTGGCTTGTCGTATTCCATTATTTTATGCATAAAACGCCAAAATTTAAATCGATTAAACAGTCTTTAGGAAAGAATGACTGAAAACAAAGTAAGAGTTTAAAGCGAACAGAAATGACCGAAAAATCGATATTGTGATAAGAAAAAAAGTTTTTAATTCACATTTACTTCAACGACTTTGTTGTAGTACTTGAGTTAGCTGTGCTAGCACGTCTGACGCGAATCTGAGCACAAGTTGTGCAACGGGTTTACGGGAGAATTAACATACATAAATAACAACACCTGCTCTGAAGACTTGACTTGGTAATTTGATTGATTGCACTTGAGTAATTGCACTGCTAAATTACAGTCCTTACGAAGACGTTCCTGTAAAAACACAACGCAATTACGAGCTAATTGGTTATTTCTAAGGGCCATCAGAGAATCTATCTATCCAATCAGTAACAAATTTAAGGGGAGAAGGTAAACCTCCGCAATGTAAATAGCGATACGTTTTCAAAGACTTTTTCTGGCACTGAATGACAATTTTTGAGGAGTGTTCACCGTTACGGCACCAAACCCTCCTCTCTTTCCCCGCCAAAGAAACACTCCTAAACAACGATTTCTACTACTTCCTACTTCAACACCCTTCACACCCACAAACAAGATCTTATACGATCTGCCCTCTTTAATAGAATTGTTAAATATGCAGCAGTGCCAACTAAACTAAAGATCAGCAGCACAGCTACGCAAAAAAGTCAAGCTCTTTGAAACGGATAAATTGAACATGCACCAGCACAATGTTTTTCCCTCTCTTTACTCAAGGTCTTGCTTTTGTATCTGAAATTGTTGCTTGCTCCACCGCCACTGCTTAAAACTTTTTTCCACTAATGCTACTGTAGATTTTCTATCAAAAATAACCCAATACAATATAAAAGCTTTACTCTCGTCGAATCGCTTCATATTGTCATAACGCCATAGCCATGTCCGACTTTAAGAAGCACAGCTAGTAAGCTACCAAGATCAAAAAATTGAGAGTGAGATTGAATGATTAGGTCTTATCTTGTATCACGATTATACGTGGCTAAATGCTGATGGTGTACATGTATGTTGTCTATCACAGACCACATGTGTTCGTTCGACTTTGATAAAGAGTAAAAACATGACGTTAATAAAATGAAAACATGTCACCAAAACATTAAACAACTCTCTAGAGATTCACGCCTTTTGGGTTTGATAAAACCAGACCTGATACGAAAACGCTATCTTAAAACAAATAATAAATGAGAGGAATGAATGCTATGACATAGCACACGGCGTGTTAATTAAAATTTAACAGATTGCATCGAAAATCAATAATTTAACTTGAACCATAATTAGAATGGGCCTGCTACTGCGTTCGGTTGGGGGTATTTTGCTTTGTTCCTACTACACATCGACTTCGGATTCCTTCCACTTAGGCAAAACTTTTCACAGTAACACAAAGCACAACCTGAGCACACACCAGCTTCCAGTGTTGCTGGTACTGTCAGCAAAGAGCATTTCTTCCACTAATACTACAACCAAGCAGAAACACTTAGATGTAAAAACACTATTAGCTGTGGGAGGGGTAATCTAACCGTCAATGCGACAGCCTGCCTGCAACACATTTATTACAGCTGGATTGCACTCACGTTTTCCTGTTGACCTTTAACAAGTGCTTTTTTCGAGTCGTTTAATTTGCTGCTAAGGTCATTCAGCTCATTAACCAGCAAATCTTTCTCTCGGTATACATCGTTTACCTAAAAGTGAGAACATCGCGTTAGAAAACATACTATGATCGCTAGCACAAGCTTATAAAGCCACATTTTCTTTCAAAAGAGCCGAGGTCAGAGCAGCCCTGAAGCTCACCACACGCTATACCTCATCAGCACCAACTACTTCTGCTATATATAATTAATTGAATGTTAAATTTGCCCAATTCGGACAAAATCAAACAATTGTGCACAAACTTTTACATTTTGGTACAATTGAAAATAAATTTCAAAAAATTGGTTGGCCATTTTACGAAAGAGAGGCTCCGCAAGTCAATCACACGTGAGCACCGCTTCATGCTTTTAGCGCCTTCATCTTAATTGCGTATACCTTTAAAATTTTCTGCTCCAATTCACGGTTGGTTGCTTGCAATTCAGCGTAGCTTGATTGCAATCTGCAACAAACATTGTTTAGCAATAGTTAATTCGTACCTAGGGTCGCGTTGTTCCGTGGTAAGCATACGTGACCCCAATTATTAACTGGCACATGCATAAATACAAACCTTCAAAAGGTTATTTCTCTAGTTAATCAAGTTTTTTATGTGGTTATATCTCTTGTACCTTGTGAAGAACAGTGACGGGTATTATAAGATGTTACCCTTCTCGTTTTTGCTGTAGCCGCTTGCCCCACAAAAGACTATCTGTCATTAAAAGTAATGATGCCCAACATCTCTATGTCATAAACTCCCATAGATAATCAGGTCTGCAGACCCTGTCTTCAAACTTTGTTCGGTGCTTGGTTTACTTTCCTTGGATTACACCAAAATCAATTTCCAAACAAAGTGAACGTCATCAAAAAAGGTATCACCACAATTCAATCTCCAAAAAACAGGTTGTCATCATCATCATCGTCGTCAAGAGACTCACCATAATGCGATCGCAGCAAAAAAAGTCACTTTTCGGACATGAAAGTTAACGGTACCAATCATTCAGAAAAAAAAATAAAAATAAATCAATCACTTTAAAATTTACCAAAGCTCAGTAAAGCAATTACGAACATCCCAACACTTTTTCACGGACCCCCAAAGGGTATGAAGACCCCAGGTTAAGGACCATTGCTTTAAAATAAAAAAGTAATTGCGACGAACCACTGAGCAGAACAGATCGTGAAGTGTCTTTAGCAGACAAGAATTTGACAACATAGATCGCTGGTGCAGGTCAGCAGCGTGACTGATTGAACTGAGCGTCAAACTTGTGGTTAAATGTTTGAGTTTAGCACTCAGTGCTTTTCTGCCGCATAGAGTGCACGACCAAAACTCAGCTACACCTTGCCTGGCTGTCAAGCTTAGGCTTTGGGTCAAACCATGCTTTGCGTTGACCGCAACGTCATGTACGGGTGACTGAGGACTTAACATAGTAAGGTCACTTTAAAGCTTTTCAATATCTCTGGTTATATCGTGGTATGTTCTCACTACCAGTGACCTTGCAGCTTTGATATAGCGAGTTTCAGTTACTTGCAAAGCAACATACCGACGATATTGCTCATTTATTTTGTATTCTCGCTCTTGTGATATATCAAGTTGACTTTCCAAGTATTCTTTACTTTGAGCATACTCTACTTCAGCACGTTCCAACTTCCTCGTCAGTAACAACAATCGTTGTTTCAATGCTTCATTTTCATAAACCAAGTCCCTGAAGAAAAAAGGAAATTGCATGACATTACATGATAATACCAACTGATTAAATGATAATAAGAAAACCTCAATTAACAGCCAGGTAAAGTAAATTCTAAAAGATTACCTGTTATTATATGATACTGTAGTTACAACCTTTAACATTTCATTAGACACTAATGTTGTATAGGCCACTTTCACTAAGCTAACCAATCCTCTTTGCCATGCATACAGCTGGAATAACACACTAACATGCTTAAAGAGCAATTACCAATGGGCAACAAATAGGATTAAACGTTGCTTTAGTTGCAACGGCATTAGTGTCAAATTCGTTAAGTTTTGTAGAAATAATTGGCATCTTCAACAGTAAAAATGTAAAATAACACAACACTTACGAATGAGAGTCTGTGGTTGGAGGAGGTCTATTGGCAGCAACCAAATACTCCTAAATAATAATAAACACTTTATAAAAAGGGTTTGACAGCACTATTTGACCGATCAGACTTCAACAAGGCATTTATTGTGAAAAATGCCATCATACAACATGATAAACACCGATGTTGTAGGTCCTACGTAAAGTTACATTCAATTAATCCCAATCCAACTATGAATTGAAAGAAAGTTGAGTACAACACACTGCTTTTTTCCATGAGTATATAAACAAAAATAAAAAGTCACATAAAACAATTATTCTAACACTACTTTGTTGTTTGCAAAACCATTCTACTCTCTCTCTCTCTCTCTCTCTCTTGTCACTCCATTGCAAAAGAATTTTCAAAACTTGAGTTTTAATCAGCTTAGGCAGGTTTTAGTTTCCATTCTCTTTAAAACTGCTTCTGTCGTTTTTTTTGATGTTATAACTAAACTGATTACATAAATTGAATAAAATGGTTTTATATATTGTAAATAACATATAAGCTACCACTTACAGATGCTTTTCTATAGGGTCTATTAACTCTTCCATGGTTATCAGTCATGCTTCAATCTATGATTAGCACAGTTGAGCACTTGCCATTCACCACTTGAATGAGAAACCACATCTACACTATTAGGCAATAAGAGTTAACAGGAATAAAATAAATGCTTTAAATCAGATTTTCAGTTGAATAAAAAAATATATCTAAAACCTTACAAAGCCAAAAAATATTGAAATTAATGCAATAATGACTCCATTAAGAGTGGTACATTTATACACCCCTGAACCTTGTAAAATATTGATATTGCAAATACAGCAGCAAAATAACGTTAAGTAGCACAATGGTTTAAACAGAAAAAGCAAGTCTACTGTACAGTAGAATTGATCATATAGTCCTCTTTAAGTTGACCAATTGCTGGCGTATTATGACTCACACCAACTATGTGTCAGAATGAATCTCTATAAACCACAGCAGGTATGGCACTAGTTTCTTAAATAATTTCTGAGACACCCGAAGTCAAACACACTAAAACTAGTACTTGGGCAGAACAACTACAATTTTTGGCACACAGAAACGTGTCAAAAAGCTTACCCACAATACAAAGTCATAGTCATTTTCACCAAAAACATTTGCTAATGATTGACATAATTGAAGTTAAGGTTAGTAATTTACCGGTAAATCTAAATCTAACCTAAACTGCACTCAAAACTTTGACTTCAGCAAAAATCAGTGTCATAGACAAAAAATGCATGGAGCAATTAAAGAATCAGCAGTAATGTTTGAAGTAACTTTGATTCCAATTACAGCTGAAACCCAAACCCTTACCCAACACGTAATTTAAAGCCTAAAGCGTTGATATGCCATTCTGCGTTTCAGTAGCATCCAATCTACATATCCAGCAACACGACTGATTCTTTGATAGATCCAAATGCACAACGACATATTTTAGTCCTCATCCATGAAAATTTTAACACATTTCTACACCAAATTTAAAATACAAAAAACAAAGAAACTAAAACATTGAATTTCCTGGACGAGTTCAAAGACTGCTTTTAAAAAGTTTTTGCCTGTTAGACTAGAACAAGGCTGTACTCAAACGTGTTTCAGAAATAATAGCATTGCTGGCACAGGCATTTTGACCATAAGCAGGAGGATTGCAATAAAGTCTAGTTTTCAAGAGCACAACAATGTATCCAATGTGAGGTTTAAATGCACAATCAATTGCCATCATGAACAGTCTCTAATCTGCTTGACCATCCTGCCAACCAATCCAGAGAGTTCCAAAACTTCTTTTGTTTTGTATTATTAATACAGATATTTACAGAACAGATTTAAAAGACACTAGAAACAAATGTTACAATTATCATTCACTATTCATAAAAACTTGTTTTGTAATGGCATAAAAAAGCAGTAAACTAAAATGTGGTATCAGGAAAAAGTTTTCTGGAGAATTGAATAGCCTACTCCTGAAATGCAGGTATCCAATAAATTGCTCATCAGCATTAGGATTGGAGTAGAAATAGTTACAATTAAAATCAGGGTTAGG
This sequence comes from Trididemnum clinides, assembly GCA_963675345.1. Classification (NCBI taxonomy): domain Eukaryota; kingdom Metazoa; phylum Chordata; class Ascidiacea; order Aplousobranchia; family Didemnidae; genus Trididemnum; species Trididemnum clinides. The sequence goes on along the minus strand of OY776290.1, from coordinate 25,283,041 downwards.
GTTAGTCTGCAAAACTTCCACATTAATAAGAGTTCTAAAAAATGTCAATGACACTAAAAACACCACAATTTACTGCTTACAGCAACTAATAGAACACAACACCAGCATTCAGAAGATTATTTAGCTAGAGAACAAAGTACCTTATGTAAATGCTATGGTACCTTGTACCAGATTAAAACTTACTGTTATTCAGTTACAAGCACAAAGCAATTAATCATACAATACTTCTAAAAAACCTTCACTGGTCTCTTTGGAGTATCTTCTGTTGTCTTATTCCTCACCAAAATTGCAAATTACAATCCATAACAATCCCAGTAGATGATCATATTGTTCATCTATAATCTTTTTACTGAATTTTGTGTATGATCAGTTGTTGACTTCGAGGTGTTGAAATATTAAACGAAACTTGAAGCCAACTACTTCTTCTTAGCATATGCTATGATACTACATTTTTTCAAGTTCTTGTAATTTTTGAGCAACAACAGAATCAAGTTCATATTTCTTTAATTTTAGATCTGATACAATTTGATCAAACTGATAGGTATTTTTTTGCAACTGTGCAGACATGTTTATTGCAGCCTTTTCTGGACTTAAACGCTTTGATCCATCCAGCATTCTGCACCATTTTTGCTCCACATGTTCTTTTTCAACATTTTTGGCTTCCAAACTAATTTGCTTTAGCAACCAAACGATTACTTTTTGCCTTTGGTTGACTAACTCATCAATTTCTAAATTATGTTCATTAAGTAGACTGTCTTCCACTACCAAATCCATGTGTTGAGTCTTTTACTACAAAATTTAAAAATATCTATAAGTTTACTAAACAGGTCTATTTTCAAAAGTAATATTAATTAGCTAGCAAACAAGGCAGCAAAAGCTTTATTTAAACTTGCTCATAAAACATAAATATCAAATTGAGAAAATTAACTAAAACAAGATTAAGATTGATCATTGATCTATTGAATGATAAACAGAGCATTGTACCTTACATCCTTAGATAATTCAGTTATTTATGCTTGCACAGACCACTGCTTCAAAAAATAGACTGATTTTTTTATTTCCTCCACTTCATAGATTCTTTCCTTTAATTTTCAAGTTTCCTTCCTGATTTCCTCACAAACTTTTTCAAAAAAAAATTTAGAAATGGATCATTTCTTAATAGAAACCTAAAGTTTAAGTCTAAAATCATTATGACTTACATTGGATCATTTCTTGCACTTTTTTACAGAACTTGCAAGGCACCTGAACTACAAGGCTAATATGTCAACTAAATTACACTGCTTGCATAACTCAACACGTATGAAAACACTGCTATCAGAAATAAAAAGGAAAACAACTCTGCACAAGTGCACATCAGTATCAGAGTATAATGTAAATATTTGAATTAAAAATGAAAATACTATTAAAAATAGTTAAAAAAAACTTACCAACACTGCATAATATGCAGATTTGAAATATACAGGAAAGGTGCCTGCACTCTGTACACAGATAAACTCATGATAAAAATGAAGTGCCAAACCTGTATTGCTTAGGCACTTTCAACTAGTTTCTGCTTGGCTCGACTTGACTATACCAACAATACCAAGTAATCAAAAACAGCTAACTCCACCTAAACTGCCTTATTAAGTAGACATGGAAAAAAGCAATCTCAAATTACTGGTAAGACAGTAAAATTGTTTTAAAAGCAACCTCAAATTACTGGTGAGGCAGTAACACTATTTTGAAAGCAATCTCAAATTAGTGGTAAGGCAGTAAAAATGTTTTTTCTGTAAAATGGTGAGGACGATGGAATATGGAAACTTTTTCTTTTTTAGAATTCCTACTTTCGACATAACAAGCTGAAATATTTTGAGCAATTTTTAAATGTTTTCTTATTACCTTCGAATTTCCTCTTTCATAAATTTCAGAATCAAATTTCCCTATATAAGGAAAGTTTTTTCCAAAGTAAGAGCCCTGGTACAGACCACAACTGAGTTCAAACGCAGGTTATAGATCCCAATTCGCAACCTATACGAAACCAGCCACTACCAAAGTCCCCACAACAAACATCAATATAGGATGACAAAATATAAAATTGCGAATTTGCGATATGCACAACAATTCTGGTTACCTTGAATCGATGGGTGACCATTCCACTTCCTCAACAAATTGTCTCCATTGGAAATCCGCAAATTGGTTGAATCCGAATTTGATTTAATGTTGATCCCAAAGTGCAGTAGGCCCAATCTACACAAAAAACACATTGAGCGCTTTGATTCAGCTTCAATTTTAACTCAGATTAGTGGCGCAAGATATCAGAAGAACCTCGACAATTGTATGCAATATCATTGCATTACTTGCTTAGGATTTTTTGTACACTTGATTGATCTAGATTTGTATCAAGTACTTTCTAAAAAACCTTGCGAATATTGAGTGCTTTCTAATTTTTTTGATTAGGCATACAGATCAGTCTTTAGGTTCATAACCTACTAAAACAGTTTGAAACATCTTTAAAGTTATGCTTATTCTTCTTCTTTATCGAGAACATCGCTAAGTGATGAGTACTTCTTCCTTACTGTTTTTGTTTTTGTGTGACCTTAGTGACTGTTGAGACCGATATCTGGATAGACATATAAGTTCGAAATTTAAATCGGAAAATTCTTGCTCTTGTTGTTTTCCACAATTTTTTAAGTGCCACCTAGCGCTGCATACCACTTCAATCCGTTGAACATCTTTTTTGAATCTTGGTGGTGCCAGCTTTTTATACGTTCCGCCAGGCATATTACATTTTACAGCAATTGATTCAAGATTGTCAGGAGGGATATAATAGTTTTTATAGTGTTGCTTTCAAATAATCTTTATAACGCTTAGATTGAACTCCACTAAGCGTTTTCCGTCTTTAAATTCGACATACACAACAAAATGGGGTAATCGGTAAAAGATGATTCTGATCACTTGCTCTGCCCATTTGAGTTGGTGTTTACAATTATAGGATTGGAACGAAAGTCTTGTCCGATAGAAAATAATATTTATTTAACAAATAAAAACAACATATACACTGAGAAATGTAAGCAAAACATCATTCGTCCGACGTACGAAATGCAAATTAAAACAGCTGTCAAACGCTGTTACTTTGCAGTTGAACCATGCATTGTCTACACCACCAGACAACTTCTGCCTGTAGCCAAAAAGGATGTACTACCCGATTTTCATCAAAGTAACATTGTTTACCAATTTTTGTGCCACTGCGATAGTCGGTACGTGGGTCGTACTTCTCAAAGACTACAACAGAGGATTAAGCAGCATGTACCCAAAACCATTCTCCAGGAGCATATTTCTCAGGACCAAAGCACAATGGCCCGCTCTTGCAAGCCAATCAGAAGCTTTAAAGCTGAAACCCCCTTTTCTGCTATTGGACAACATCTTTTACAAAACTCTACATTTGCGCGTGAATATAGTGCTAACCAGTGATGGGATTCAAAATTTTAAGAACAGGTTCTCTTTTGTATCAAACTCAGTAACAACAAGTTCCCTCATTTTAGAAAGTGCATTTGCTGCGGTCGTCTAAGGTCTATAACAAAAAACAAGAACGGGTTCGCTGATTATCACGACACTCCAAGAACGGGTTCGCACGAACCCGTGCGAATCCCCTGAATCCCATCACTGGTGCTAACAAATTTTTAATGATTACTATCTAAAACAATTATTGAAACAAACATTTAAACAAAGCATTTAATAATGCATTTAAACTAAACATTTCTTCACAGCGATGTTTTGCATATATTTCCTAATGTATATGTGGTTTTTATTGGTGAAATGAATATTATTTTCTATCGGACAAGGCTTTCGTTCCAATCCTATATTAGGCTACTTCGATTGGCTGGTTGGTTGTGTATCTTCTTATCTCTTGGTGGGGGATATAGTTCCACGACTGTAAACCTAAGAGCAGTAGTAGAAAAGAAGTATGAAACTGTTCCAGCACTTTGATGTGTCTGCTGTTAGGCACAAAAAACTCGCAGCCATACGGGAGAATTGAGACATAAACAGCATGTAGTCATCTACTCTTGTTCCAATGTTGATCGGTTTTTGTTAAGTAGGACACGAGTGCTGCGCAGAACAAAGACCACAGAAGCTGGGCAATTAAGCCACAGCGATAGGTGCGTTATGGGAATTAAGAGTGTTATCGGGAAAAGACAATGGCGTAAATTAGTTTTTATTGGCAATCGGCGCGATAACAACGTGAAACGAATACGTATCAGCGGCGGAGGCACATGAGCATTGAAGTATTTCTACCATTTTGGCAGGCCTATTTACTGCTAAGCCAGCGTGTCCGTTCTCATGCATCTGACATGCGATTCAACAGTCTTTGATTTAATAGATTCAACAGAACTGTGGCTATTCAATCATCTGCATATTGCATGTCGAAGATGTGTTAAGAGCTTCTAACGATGTATTTGTCATGAGCTTTTCGATGTGATTGTGACCAAAAAATAGTTTTTTAATTAAAGGTGCAAGACTTTGTTTTCTGCAGGAAAGAGAAAGGGGGCTGAAGGTATTATTGCCTCAAAACAAAGCTGATAACCTTTTTTGGTGGTCTTTTTCAGATTGCCTTTTTTGCTACTGTGTTACTTTTTTCTGTGTTGTTTTAAGCTTCTTTTAAGCCTCATTTTTTAAGCTTTTAGGTGGGGAAATTCAATCCCCCACTTTGACTACTTTTCGCATCTTTGATTTCATTAGCCATATTTTGTTTAGAGGAATATTTTCAGAAGGAAACTGTAGCGGCCTCTTTGCTCCTTTTACATAAACCTGTCACTAATTAAAAATTTGACGACTTCAAAAAATAGTATAGCTGTATTTCAATAAGCGACACTTGGACCATTAGCAAACCATGGTAACGCTTTAACTAGAAGAAAATTAGATCAAAAATCGTGTAATAGCGACAATTTGGTGTAAAACTGCTCGAACAGACCTTCCACCAATATTTAAAAACTCGACAATTTTTCGCTATATTACTTTTGCCTAATAAGCCAATTATCGTACTGAAAACGGAAATTTAATTTGAGTTTTACGACTCCACGTGAAAGCGAATAAGAATGATTGTAAAATACTATTGGCATTTTGTACACAACACACCCCAAAGCAATTTTTCAAATAACAACGAAGCAAAATTTTGTGGCAACTAGCCAGGCGTCTTCGCCATTATACAGTCGCCTTAGGCTGCTTGGTATTTTACTCGTATCGGAGTCGCATTATTTTAGTGTGCTGTGAAAAGCCAAATGTTAGAAAACATTTTAAGAAGATTAGCATTTAATTCCTGTTTATTGAGGTTTCATAAAAAAGTGAAAAGTAGATATTTTGGCCGTTAATATTGGAATCAGTTAAATTTGATAGTGTTTAAGTTTATTACGTAGGCTAAAATGCATGCAGCAAGAAGATTGTTACAGTGGGAAACCGACCAGAAACTTGTTTTAGTTGAGGTTCACCAAAAATCAAAAAATTTTAAAACAAGCATGTTTAAAATTTATTTTATTTAAAGGGCACTTCTGCCCCCCCCCCCCCCCCCCCGCGCCTTACCGCTTCTCCGACTTGTAAAAGGACAAAGGAACAAGAGCCCTCTCTCTTTATTTTGACACCCCACGATGGATTTGTGACTTTTTTCCGATTCTTTACAACTTATGTTTGCAAACAAAACTTGTTTGCCTTTTCAATGTAGAAAATGACCCAGGCAGCTTGCTTCAAAAAAGTTGAAGAACTTTGATTTGTTCTTTCGAATATCGAGTTGCAGGCTGAGCGGTAGTAGTTCACTTAAATAATCACAGATAGGTGATCTATACTGCAGAGTGCAATGCTGTTTCTGTGTGCTTTTGTGCTTTAACTCCTCCAAAACTACTAAGCATACAAACTTAAAACTCGCCTCGATTGATTACTACTTTGCGGTGAAGGCCATAAGGGGTAAATAACAAGCTAGTGACGTTACAAAAAAAGATAACTTTTCAAGTTCACATTTCTTGACGAAGGAAAATGGTTTTTACCTCAAAGGAATGTCAGCACCCGACTTACCATCTTGCAGATATATCACCCTTCAGGGTGTCAGATGACGAAATAATTAAGGATTGATAGTAGAATTTGTTTTCATTTTCTCTCGAAAAAATATTGACCGTAGACACGCGGTCAAAACTTGTTTGGGAGATATCAACAAGGTGCTTCCGATAAAAGATTCAAGCTTTATTACAACAATTCAAGCTTTATCAACGACTTAACTAGCGATTTATTTTTTAAGCATTATGGTTGCTTTTTTTCCTTAAACGCTTCAAAAAAAGCAGTGTTTTGTCATAATGTCGTTTGCTTAGAGCTACCAGTTTAGTGAATGCAACAGAAGTCATCAGCTGTACATATTATCCACAGGGTTGCCAGATTTAGCGCTTTCGCGCATAGTTGGACTGATTTTTACAAGCACTTGAGCTGAAATACTGCGTTGGGCCATAAAAATAAAAAAGTGCCCAATTGGACTACTTTTTATGTACTTGGCGAAAAGCAATTTGTTTTTATTTTGTTTATTTTGCTAAAAACTTGATTTGCTTTCTAATTCCAATGTCATTCCTTTAAAATTTACAATATCTCTCAGCAAGAATGAATGGCTTTAGCAATAGTTGTTCCAGGTTTCATCAGTAATATGAAAAATTATTTTGTGAAAAACAACCTAAATAACTTGTGAAAACAGTTATCTTTTGGTTTGCGCTAGAGTAAATGCATTTGTTACGTTAATCTCTTTTTTAGCAGCTGGCTGCAGAAGACAGTTAAAAAACATTTGTGGGGTGTAGACATTAGATTTTTTCCCCTGGTTACACTGTTGGCGGAGGGTAGGATGAAAGGATAAAAAGTGCTAACCCTCTGCGCCTGCCTCAACCAACATTTATCAGTGATACGTATTATTCTGCCATTGCTTCTCAGGTAGTGCTGAATTGATCCAAGTGCTCAGTAATTTTGTGACAAAAACCATCAATAATTGGTTTACATTTATCATTTCTTATTTGTAAGCTCTAAATCAACTGTATAAAAAATTAACGCTTTACTTTCTGGAATTTAAAACTTATTGTTGAGCGCATTTTTGATTTAGTAAAAACTAGTGTTTGGGCGTTTTTGAGCGCTGATTTAATTGGTTTGAAGGCTTTTCTAAATTTTTTCTGGCAACTCTCATTATAAACTGTCTTTTTAAAAGCGATGGTCAATGGTCACTATCAGGGGCGGTTCGTAGCCAAAATTAATGGGGGGGGGGCTGCTTCAGAAAATTTTAGTCATTGTTTTTATAAACAAACAATAAAAAAGGAAAGTTATACATAAACTTGAAAAACTAAGCAAAACAAAATGAAAAAAGTTTACTTACGAATAGCCTAAACTGTTAAAATATCAAAAACTTGATAATAATGCCATAAATAAGTTAGGCTGACTTTTTTAGGCATTTTTATCCAGTTTTTGATCATTTTATTGTAAATACCGTAACTTTTATCATTCCATAGGTTACAAACACCTAAAATACTTAAATCATAGTTAACCAAAATATAGCCTACGGTACGCGTTATAGAGTATAGTCTATAATCTATATAAATGTAAAAATCACCCTGTAGGCCTAATTTTTGTCACTATCTATCAGCTTTACACACACACACACACACACACACACACACACACACACAGCTTGCCTGTTGTCCGTCAAAAAGAAACTCTTATTACACCAGCACACAAAGGTCGGTACTGCATGAGCGACAGTTCTCTTTCTACAACTGCATTGCAATCTAGTGCTAATTTCAAACACCATATCACAGGAGCTTTGAAGCAAAAAGATTTTCATATTTTTTCCATAAACTTTGGATGGTTGTTGAGACTAACCTTACGTATTATATGATGTAACTACAAGTATAAGAAAAATAAAGAAAAAAAAGATTAATTATTTGTATCGAATGTCATCGATAAGATGGAGTGGGAACTGGGGGTGCTGCAGTTCCACAGTACCATGTACGAGCCGCCCCTGGTCACGATTATGATTGATATGCTCCCTACTGAAGTAGAATGACATATTACACTACTAACATACCGGTAAAAGTCTGATTTTTTAAGTAATACAATGGCAAGTACAAAAATTATAATGTCTGAAATGTAAATAAATTTTAGATTAAAGCACATTTGTGCAGTTGCGTCTTTCGCCTAACTGGTCTTAATTTCTAAAACATTCTAATCATCTGGGCAAAAGAGAAATGGAATGCCGAGTTTTGATGTTAAATCTTGCAAGATTCAGAAAAGTTATTTGCTTTTGCGGCGCAAAAACCTTGTCGGTGGGTTATCCACTTAAGCTATAACCTAACATATTATAAAAGCTGAACTGTAGATGCTGAACTCCCGATCAGTTCGCCCTCCCCTGGATGCGTTTATGGCCGGACCACGAAGCATAAGCGTAGCCACAGACTTTAGGCAGGTTGTTCTTAAGTAGTGGGCCTCAGCGCAATTTCGAGTGGGCCACAGCTTCAATTATAACAATCTAATTGGGGAAAATACTGACTTTGAAAAAGTCAATCCCAAAAAAAATCTTCGGCTTTGATTAGGCAGGAAAATTTGAGAAGCGAGCCACCTAATATGTTGAATACTAAAAGTGGGCCGCGAATGCACAAAAGGTTGAGAACCCTTGCTTAAAGTCATATAAACAGGTCTACAAATACAAAAAAAGTTGTCAGTAACTTGACCTATTATTTTATAGCCTATTCCTTTAATTACGTCAATTATCCACAACTCTAAGTATAGGTCTGAATGCATTTGGTGAAAAGAAGGCATAAACGTTTGTAAAATGATTGGTTATTTGTCACTAGTTCATTCTTAATTTCAGAGAAGAAAGGTCCGTATTAGAGACATACGAGTAATTCATGACATCTAAAGTTTGAGGGGAAATCAAAAGAAAAAAAAAATCTGTAGGCATATGCCCCAGTGCAAACTTGCATCTATTTGAGGCACGTTCTTTGCTTAAAAAAGTGGAAATAACCTTCGAGGATCGGATGCAAGACATTTGGGAGAAGAAATGGCCTCTTATGTTCTATACCGGAACATAGGCCAGCAAAATTATTTTAGTTCAAAAATATTATTACGAGAGGGGTCGCACCAAGTGGGGAAAGTAGGTTTACTACTAAATTATTTATTTCTGTAATCGTAAAGCCATCACCATTACGGTGCCCACCTCCAATTTTGACCTTATGCCTTTGCATATACATGGCAAGGAACAGATAGAAGTTTGTGAGTGATTGGATTCTCGTGATTAAAACCAGTCTTAATCGAAGAGCACAATGATCAGGATTAAGAACGTGGGTTCGATGTTCCAATCCACGTATACTTTTTGATACTGGTTTCAAATAGGCTCTTTAGGTAAGGCTGGCACAACCGGTTAAACCAACACTTCTAACCTGACATACTGTAATTGACTGATAGTCCTGCAAACGTCGCAGGCAGAGTTGGCAAGTTAAAATACATATAAATCACAAAATGTCTTCTTATTTTTTAGATTTTTGGTTATGCCATCGCTGCGATGTGACGACGAATGTTTGATGTTTAAAAAGTGTGCCGTGAGTTGAAGCCATATCAGAAACAAATTTTTTTCGGCGGTTCTGGGCAGAGCATTGTTTGAAAGTGAAGACTTTAGAATTTTAAAGATCAACTTTTTAAAAAATTTTGGAGATCAACTTTTTGAAGAAAAAATTTCGCCCACTCTTGTCAACAAACTTAAGACCGTTTTCATTTTACATATTTTGCTTCTGTCATTCCATTTGGGAGTGAGTATCTCACTTTATTTCCCTTTAGATACGCCACTGTCCTTAAGTAAAAAATAGTTGTGGAGCTCTGTACAAGAAACAGTCAGAAGGAAAGCATTCACAAGAGTTACTTTCCTACCAAAATTTTTTGGGAAAACAATTTTTTTCATATCGATATGCATTGATTCTACACAAAAGCCTCATTACAATTTTTGTGCTAGACTTTGCGGAACATTTTTACTTTTCGTCTAGAATTTTGCGCGTTGTTTAAAAAAGTAACGGTAAAAATATGATGTAAGCTTTTTGCAAATCTTTTGCAAAAAGAAGCCTTTATGGAAACTAAAGAAGCTGTTTGAGCTATAAGCTTTTCGTGACACTCTCATCAGTGGTGGTATCGCTTCAAAAGGGAAGATCTAGAGTGAATAGGTGTTTTACGTGATTGATTTGGACATTGCAATCAAGACAAGCCAGTGATAACGCTAGTAGTTGTAAAGCGCGTCAAAGAAAGATTTTGCAATAGCGAAATGCTAAAGAAAGCGCAGCAAGAAGCCAAATAAGAACGCCGCGATTATCGAAAGAGTTTGAGAGTGTAAACAAACTCTTTCTGTCTGCGTAACACCGGGCGCAGGATCTTGATATAAACAGCCTCTAAAAGATTAAGATGGAAAGAGCTGGGTACCGTGGCGAGGATTCAAAACAGCTTGTTATCATAATTTAAAGCACATAGATCATTATCTGAAAGATGTTGACCAATGGCAGAGTCACTACCCGGTTTGGTGTCGTTTCGTTTGCACGATCTGTGGTTGAAATCGGCGTGGACAGGTCAATTGCTGTCTTAATCATTGCGGAACATGTTGCTTGATGCAATCCTGTAGCCGTTGAGATGTTCAACCTACGTACCGACTATCACAGTGGCACTTATATTCACATATGACAAAACTTTTCTGAATGGTAGGTAGAACATGCTTACAATAACGTTGCTGCTCAACAGAGTGTCCCGAGAGACCACTTTGGGTACCCACCAATGGCAGTCAGCCTTGTAGGTGGTTGGGCTGACAGTGCTAATTATTTTTCAGGATTAGTACGTAATGGACTGCTACCTTCCACAGCTTGATTTTGATTTGCTATGCCGGAATTAAACATGTGAACCTGAATTGCCGTTTCATGCCAGACTTTCATTTCAAGAAAGAGAAAAAGTAAACACAGCACACCCACACAAATATTCGCTTTTGGAATAGATTTGATGCCAAAAATATTTTAACTAATAACTACCTCAATCTTGAATAGATATATTTTTTTAGTTTTTACCCCATTTCTTTTATTGTTGAATATCAAAAGAGCGCTGAACATGCAGCAGTGGCATCATTAGTGGTATAGAGGCCTGTGGGACTGGGGTGTCATTTTTTTTGAAAACACTGTTCAACTTTAAGTAAACACTTTTGACGGAATTGGTGTGAACGTACATACAAATCTTATTTCTTTACAGAACAGCTCTCTGGAATCAGGGGAAAATCTTACAAATGACATTTTTCTGCATTGGAAGTAACACGCTTCCAAGCTGTACCGCATGTCACAAGCCCCAATGGCTTCATTGATAAGCAGATTTATTTCTTTGCGAACCGCAGCGTTACCTTGCAAGCTTTATTATTTTTCAAAAAAGCGACAGCCGTAGAAAACTTATGACACTGTAGCGATATAAACACGAATAAAGAATACTTTGATAATTGGCTTTTTAACTCCAAAAGACCAATATTCCGTTTTGGATCATATTGTGCGCCTGCGTTATTCGCAGTTTGGTCGTTCCGATCGCTTCACTGTTGCGATATAAAGCGAAACAGGCTATACTTCTAAACTCGAAAGCGACTGTTTCATAATAAAATAAATATGAAATGACTTTAAACAACGACTTGTTAATTGAAGTGAAACGTGACAAAACAGCAACAAGATTGCATCAAAACTGCATTTTGAAAGATTCAAAAGTTAATTTTCTACGCGGCAGTATCTATATAGAAAAAATGTTACTCGTATTCTAAATCGTGAGAAATTTTTAATGATAAAGTTTATAAAAATTTTTCTAAACATCATTGTGACTACGCGCGGTGGCTCCACTTAAAAACAGCTTTTAATTATCTTTTAAAACATGTTGGCTTGTTGCATGTCGACACTGGCCATTTTAAGCATTACGTCATGTTTTTAACCAGAAATTATGTTATGGAATCTTTGCAAACTGACATAAAATATTCATTACTGAGCGTAAAATAAATTGAACGGTGCTGAGACAGGCAACCAAATGTGTTTTTGCTTAATATTAGATTGGCAGCTGCAATAAAAAGTTGTGGATTATTTAGTCAAGTTTTCATTTGTGTATGTTGGGAGTCAGTTGGGAAAAAGGACAGGCAAGTTACCAAAAAAGTATTCAAAGGGGGGAGACGAGGCACGTCTTTTCGCTTGTCATCATCAAAGAATCATATTTTTCCTACTTTTACTGCTGCAAGTCCAAAGATTTTTGTCAAAGGGGTACTCCGCTTCTCACATTCGTGCTATACCATTGGAGGGAGGAATTTAGGAATTCTTCTACAGAAAAAAAGGGTACTACTATAGCGTGAGGTCTACCACTGAATTATTTATCCCTCACCCCTCTACAGCTAAACTATAGCTACACACTTACTACTATAGTTATAATAATTTCAAACACTACACATACATTCCACACACAAAGGTAAATTTAATCTAACGATACACACTTCGTGAATCTTCTAAGAATGACACAAATAAATCATTGATTAGAATTAGGGTTAGGGTTAGGGCCCTAACCCTAACCCTAACCCTAACCAATGATTTATTTGTGTCATTCTTAGAAGATGTACAAAGTGTGTATCGTTGGAATAAATTTACCTTTGTGTGTGGAATGTATGTGTAGTGTTTGGAATTATTATAGCTATTATAGGGTTAGGATCCTAACCCTAACCCTAACCCAAACCTCACGAGGTTTGTACCTCGGTAGGTGCGAGTCAAGCGGTAGACCTCACCCTGCATCTCGGTAGGTGACTTATGTCGGTAGACCTCACGCTATAGTAGCACCAAAAAAAGTTTGTTTAGACACCTGAAGACATGATCATCTTTGTTAAGGGATGGGAGCGTTTCACCTTTCCCCTTTCAAAAGACTCTCAGAAAATTCTATGATTTGCATCTTACTTTTAACTTAATCATATCTTTTAAAAACTTTTTAATCTATAAAGTTGACACCCCTTAAAATCAATTCATAAATAGCCTACCTACTGTATCACGATTTCCCCTTAAGCTGTTTTTATGCGGTTGTGTTGTAAAATCTGACAGGTTTTAGCTTGAAGACTACGCAACAGTTCACCACTACACACAAAAATAGCCAAAACGAGACCATTGCACAGAGTTTTCGAGGTATGTAAGCTAACTCTTGAAATTTAGTTTCATGAAAAAGCCTCTAAATGAGCCTAAAGAATGTTGCTTAAACTTTCCCCGAAGCAAATGAAAAAATTGCAAGTGACAACGAAGTTGTCGCGTAGACTAAATTTCGTCATAACTTGTGGAACGTAATATCGCAGCGCTGTGTAGTTTTACTTTACAGTAAGCTCCCGCTTATGTACGCAACTTAAATGGGAATGGTTTGTGCGTAATTACCTGGTAGATGCGTACTTGGCGTTTTTTAACTTTTTTGTTTGAACCACGCTATAGTACTGCGCAACGGTACTGCACTACGCATTACAATAAGCTCTTAGGCCATAACATTAAGTAACAATTGCGTATTTTCATGTGCTGTGAGTATTGTTCCATATGCATGTACAGCAATTGCAAGAAGCTTGATACTTGGGTTTAGCTTTTTGAGTTGTACTCTAATGTTCATTCGTGAGTGGTTTAGCATTTCCTTATTGTAGGCTTGCGTTAGACCAAAGCATCAAACTTGTACGTAATAGCAAATAGGAGGTTAGTTTACCAGGTTGTGGAATCAATTCTGCACGCATATATAGCGCTTGCTGTATGAGCAGCGTTGGGCAATGAGCTAGTTAGCCGACAGTAAAATTGTACTATTATTTGCCGATAAAAGCTGTAGTGTTAGACGGATATAATTGCGCTGCACAGTACGTAGCGTAATAATAATGTAATTTTTTTCTGCGCGTGACTTCAAGCAAACGTAAGCGTTTAGATGAATCCCAAACATTAGAAGTCATCACAAAGCTGAGTGACATAGCGCCTCCAAGCAAGAGAAATCTCGCTGGAAGGTATGAAGCGAGTGAAGGGGCTACTCAAAAGATATGGGAGAATAGTTGACGATGCCTGATATGTTCAAACAACAGTGAACGGGTTGTCGCATATGCTTCAAGTTTATTGGTTTTGATTTTGTTATTGCTTTATTTTAATTGCGCAGAAGGTTCAGACCCCTTTATTCGCTCCGGCTATTTGTTGTATTTTAGTGAACAAAGGAGTATTGTAGTGTAGTGCACTGCTGAGTACTGACTTTTATAGGAATTAAACATGAATCCGGATTTTTTGACAAATTTTTGCGTACTTACCGTATTCGGGATGCGAACTTAGGCGGAAGATTAGTGTATTTTCGAGATTTTTTTCGTTTTATTGTTTTCTCAAACACAAAGTTGTAGTTTTTCCTTAGCTTTGTGCAGTGTTACCTACTTGAGGTAGTTTGCCGTACAGTCTTCATTTAAAGGAACTAATGGCACAAAATGGGCAAAATGATTATTTTGCTATGCTGTATAAGAACGTGTAGACCTAGTAGTTTTTCGCCATAGATTATCATTTTCACAGGTTCACTAAATCAACTATTTCCGAAAAAATTATTTGGCGCTAAGGGTAAAGAAAGTTTGACTGAAGGCTCGTTTCCTTTTCGCGTAATTAGCATAAAAATTCTTTGTTTTTCTATTCAATTTTTTGCGCAGAGCGTTTTTGTCCCTCAAATAACTTCAAATAGAAAGTCAAAAAATATTTACACTGCACGGGCAGGTTACGTCTAATGGAAACCAGCCATGAGGTTATGCTCGCACATAGCGGTTTTCACAACCGGGTATAAAATTTCTTACCGACATTTTGAGCAGGTTGTGAGTCGAGGCTTCGCTGCTTGATTGTGTGCAGAGAGCTTGTGAGTGTGCAGAGAGCTTGTGAGTGTGCAGAGAGCGTCGCTCAGTTAGCACTCAGTATCACGCAGCGAAACCTCGTCTCATTAAAACACTGTCAGGAATAAAACTTCTTACCTACATTTGAAGCAGGTTTTGACACGAGGCTTCGCTGTTTATTATTGAGTACAAAGAGAGCGTCGCTCAGTTTGTCCTCAGTATGAAGCAGCATAACCTCGTCTTAAAACCTGCTTTAAATATCAGTAAGAAGTTTTATTCGTATTTGCGAAAACCGCAATGTGCGAACGTAGCCAAAAACTTACATAATTGAAGCAATAAGGTAAAACAATGTAATCATATAGGCCCGATATCGCGTAACAAACTCCCAGAACCAGCAAAACAATAAAATAACTGCAGTTTTTGCGGAACCCGCTATTTATCTTTGCGTTCTCCTTTGATAGCAATATGCTGTGTTTTATTTGGCAAAAAATTTAGCCATCTTGTTTTGCTTTGCAATGTAGTTACAGTGCTTCTTCGATTATCCGGTCTAGTTGGGATAATACAGGGTGTCCACAAAGTCTTTAGACAATTTAAAAAATTTATTGATATTACCACTGACGTTGGAAATGTCTGAAATGTTTAAATAATATCAATTAAATGGTCAAGTTTTTATTTAAAACATTAATGAACTCTATCTCTGAAATGATTAATTAATATCAAGTAAATAGTCAAGTATTTATTCAAAGCATTAATAAATTTCTGTATGAGCCCCATTTGTAGGACGAAGGACATCTAAATGAAATTAAATTTCAGGCCACGTCCTTCTTAACATTTCTTCATCAGTTGTCTCCACAGCGGTAGTTATTCTTTCCTCAAGGTCACCTATGTCTTTTACTTTGGTGCGGTACACAACATCTTTCACGTAGCCCGAACAAAAGCAGTGTGGATGGACTTTGTTGGTCTACGACTAAATGACTGACGAATACGCTCGATGCCTTTTTCAGAAGTTTTTGACCATCCAGTCCTCGGTTTTAGTAGCAACGTTCCTGTTCCCACAAACTGCTTATGCCAATTGCGAATCGACTGACGTGCTGGGGCCCGTTTTACATATTTAGCTATGAAATTTCTTTGTGATTGAAAATCAGATTTTGTTTTGATAAACCAGGAAACACATTGTGCTTTCTCTTGTGAAGTAGTCATTTTTAACGTGTTTGGAAATCAATTATTTTATTTAGCTAATTTATCTCTGAAATAAAATAAAGTGATATTACAAAAAACTTTAATAACAACTGATTATAATGCAAAAAGAATTGTTTTGATAGCATTTTTTAAAGTTGTTTAATGAATTTATAAAATTGTCTAAAGACTTTGTGGACACCCTGTACTTTCAGAAATCTGAACGGATAAGCAAAAAAAACGGACAACTGAATTCTAAACGTTTAAGTCAAGGGAACAAAAACACAACACATTCGTGGTTTAAAAAGTGATAGAAGTTTAACATAACATTATTCTAATAAATTTCCCACTTAACTATCATTTGAAACACTAGATCTACTAAAATAGGAATCAATTTTAGATTGCTTGCGGAAAGATTTGCGTTTTTTAGCAGCAAACTCGCGAAGTCGTTCCAATGTGGAAGTGTTTGAAACTGTTGCTTCCGCTGAATACGGAGCCACGTTAGGCAATGGTCAAACATTTGCAATGCCTCTGGACGAAAAAAAGAGCACTGTGTTTTTTGCGTTGAATGTTGTGTATTCTCGTCTGCATCCTCTTCTTCATCACATTCATTCCCTTCTGCTACTGAAACAAGATCAACTATTCCCTGCTCATTCAAATATTCATGACCTGGCCCATCAGCATGAAACCAGCCATCAATATCAGAGGTCGTCAATTCAATGCTTAGTGCGGCAAATTGTTCTACCAAATCGTCATTCAGCCCTCTCTCTGAACTAATTGCGTTTTCTTCCACAGAAAATTCGCCGACAATTCAGTATTTTAGCTTTTTTTGGTGGGATTTAGCGTAAAGTTTCCGGGAAACTATTCCTGCAACATCTAATTAAAAGCAATCTAATTTTGAACTGTTGTAGCAAAATAGAGCGACCAGATAATTGAATGCCGGTTAAACGAGGTACGGGTAATCGAGGAAGCACTGTAGCTCGTAACCTTGGCGATTCAAGTACACATTGCCCATTGTAATTTTGTTGAACCAATTCAGTCAGTAACTTTTATGTAGCTGACACAGGTGCTCAACAACAATATTAGTGATGGTAATGCAGCTCACCAACGTTATAAGCTTTTTGCGGTGAAGATGTTGCTGAGTGCTTCTAACAACCAATATTTATCCTTTTTTTGAAGCAGCATAACAAGGATATAGGGGGATTCAGTAACTTTCACCCCAACTGGTTGTACCCCCTGAGAAGGCCTACTTGAAACAATTGACGCCCGCTCATAACCAGGATTTTGTGTCCGTGCGAGAACGTAAAGTGGTCTGAAAGAAAATAAAGCAGCGACGATAACAGTAACCTATTTCGCAGCATGTGTTAATTGCCGATTTTATTATTAGGCTTTTGTGAAAGCTTACTAGCATCGTTTTACCAGTATTTTGCAAAGAAAGTGAGTGCCGTCTGCAGATCTTTTATTCTCAGCAAAACAACAAAACAGTGTTTCTTATGCTTTTCTGATAAGTGGGTGACTCGTTGACCTACCAATTAGTTTGCTGTTGGCTTGCAAGACGTTGAGTTGTTTAAGAAACGAAGTTGGCCAAAACTTGAAAAGATTGGGAACGGCAGATCAAAAGCATTTAGTTGCTGTCTGTCTATTGTAGAAGGAAAGCAATAACTTTGATCATTTTGCGTAAAGCTCGACTGGAGACAGTTTTACCGAATAACGTTGTCATTGGTCTATCAGTTTTTTAAAGATTAAAAACCAAAGGCACTAATTTCTGTCAGCGCATTTGCATTCAAAGAAAATAAGCAAGCACAAAACAGAATTACTGGAATTGCTGACGTACGTGAAGTACAACGACGTGACCAACACTTGCCTGATTAAAAAAGGTTATCAGTTAAAAGTCATACCCATGGTGAAGGAAAGAATGGATAAAAACAAGTGAGCGTATACTTATAGAGGTTAGCCAAATGTTTCAATTTTCTGCGGCAAGTAGTGGCATAATCAGGGGGAGGGGTTAGAGGTGCTCAGCTCCCATAACATTTTTGACATAACAGTATTTACATGTTAATTAATGCGATTAGGATGGACACAGGCAAAGAAGAATTCCTACACTTCACCAGGTTTAATTGGTGAAGTTGCTCACCTAGATCGAGGCGACTTTCTGTCCTCCATCTATGGCAGTCTGCCTTGGTGGTGGGGTTATCGGTTTGCAATTTGTATTCACAAATGCTTGAAAATTTCCTTTTTCCTTGCCTAATCTTAATTGAGTGGGGGTGTGGACTGGAATATAATTATTTCGTGCCGTGCATTCATCGTTAAAAAGAATGGGGAATGCAACGACGAGAGTAACTTTAACTTCTCCTTTTCCTCAATTTTTCCCGCTACGCGCCTACTAGTGCATGTACCGCACTTTGTTTTTACTACATTTTTTGTGAGTAGATCTCAAATAAATAAAGTTAAAAAATAAGCACTGCGTATTCAACATTTGTTGCTTTCCTAGTTTTGTAACAAGACATGCAAGTTTTATTGCAGCGTAACTATTTAGCATCACTTTTTGATTTTGTATTTTTAGTGAGTACAAGTATCATGAGGACAAATAGGCCTGCCAGATAAGTCAAAAATTTTGTTATTAATTTTCTGAGGACCTGTTAACAAATCATAAGATCTTTTTTATCCGATTTTCAACCCCCATTTTCCTCCTTGTGACGCTTTATGAAGTTTATGTAAACCTCCCGCTCATATGATGCTCATATTACAAAAAGTACTCAAGCAAACTTTAATTATTTGGATTTGCCGCAAAAACTTGTTAAACTAAACAATCGAAAACTTTGTTATTCTTAATACAATAGCAAGTTTCTCATATAGCGGTATATCTTATACCCTCGTTTTTCCTCCAATAACACCAACATGACGGTGTTTCTTTCTACTCTCAGCCGGCGTCCTGTGATATTTGAACGGCCCGTTACAAACAATTGATTGCCATGTTTAAATACATTATTAAGTCCAATCACGTTATTGACAACAGTTTCGATTCGGTCACGATAAGTCGATTTATAGGACTTTGTTGCGCGTTTGTCATTTTTGCAATCACAGATGTTGTAAACCTTGCACCTAATTGTCAAAGCAGAATACGGGCGTAAGGGGCATTAACAATTTATTAAAATGAATATGCCAGGAAACAATAATGAGTATACCACCGAACCAATTTAGACGAGACCATCCCTGGACGAAACGCGTCCAGGGATGGTCTCGTCTAAATTGGCTGGGTGGTATATTCATTTTAATAAATTGTCAATGCCCTATACGCCCGTATGATGCTTTGCCAATTAGGTGCAAGGTTTACAATTTCCATATCTTCGCCTATAATTTTCAAATCACAGATGTATTTAGAAACAAATTTCGCGGGGCCGGAACACTTCGCAAAGATGAAGACCTTTTTTTTAAAATCAATTTTCGTAATCGCGAATTTGACCAATTTGTTTGTCAAAGGGACGTAAAGACTTTTCTGTGCATTTTAATCTTCAAACAAGCAGGAAGACTTATCCTTTTTGCAATTTTTACTACTTGTACAGTTTTACCGTTTAGGAGGGCCGTTGCCCTTTATCCCTTTTAATATGCCATCGGTTATTACGCTATAATAATGGTAATTTTGTCATCGTATTACCCAGATTTTAATGTCAATTCATGCTCGAAAGGGTTAAAAGCCTCTTAATTTTTATGTAGTATGTTTTTACTAAAAGTGTAAGCGACGACAAGTAAAATCAAAATGGACTATTAAGAAAAAACTGTAAGCTAGCTGAAACAACAAAATGAATTGGGTATTATGAAAAGTCTTTTTTTAAAGTTTGAGTGGGCAATCAAAAGAGAGATATCTAAAAACTACTCAACCAAATGGCAAAAAACTGGAACTGGAGTCGTATTTCAATTGGATTAAGGTCTTTTCAATTCTGAAATCAAAACTAAGTAATGCGCAGGCACTCTCGCAAAGAAACAAAACGCGAAAACTGAAGGACCGGTAAATACCAGTTAAAGTTAAATAAGTAAAAAACAATCAGCAAAAAGCCAACTTATTTTAAATCAAAAATCGTCGTAGCCATTAACGTAAACACACAAAAAACGTAAATGAAATCAGATCTTTCTCCCGTTTTCAAAATCATTAAGTTCACGACCGTTCAAGGCAGCACGCAGCAGTTAGCAACGTAGGCTCGCAGACGTTGAAGATCAAGTGTAACTTGACGAGTTTCGATAAAATGAAGTGCTAAGTATATTTTAATGGTAGAAATATTTCAGAAACAACTGGTTGAATGATAACTGTGAGAAGATGATAACCTATATATCATACCAGACAGGTTTATTTACAACGTGTTTGTTTTCATCTGTTTTTGCCGCTTTTGCTTTGGTTCAGGATGAATCGTTCAATGTCTGAAATAGAGATAAGACACCAATGGCATGATTGGTAACGTACAATTTCTCTAAGTCTAAGGCCATACTTTGAGAAGGTCAGTTCACTAAAAAATGCAGTTATTTGTTGTTTGTAAATAAAGTGCTGGTCTCGATTTTAGTATTTGCCTGCCTTGTGTACCCGGAAGCCCTGCCTAATGTGATTAGGAGAGGGAAATCTTTTGAAATTGAGAATTATGTCTATCTTGGTCCTCAAATTAGCATGAAATCAATGTTTTGAAAGGGAATTTTGTGATTTGGTTCAAAAGCAACTTGGCGACTTTTGCAATTGGAGATCGACTTTGAAAACCGCGAATTTTGTCTCCAGATTGACTTTTCTTATACATTTCTCCTTTCTTGCTTGGGCCACTGTCCTTCCCCCCCATCCCAAATACCCCACTGCCAGCTGTTTATATGTTTGTTGCATTCGTGGAAAGCACTCCACGACAAATAATTGCCACTTTTTGGGTGAGAGAGTGTTGTGTTGTGAGTGAAGTTCTGTCATTTTCATGGCTAGTTCAACTTTTTTTTATCAGAGTTTCATTTCACTCGAGAATAAAATCAAGCTGTTATGCTGTCGCGGTGTGCTAGTTGAGGCTTGTAAGTTTTTTCAAACATCAGAGAAATTTTAAAAGGTTAGGCCTTAAGTTATTTGAAGTGCTAGAAAACAGATAAATTAATTTGCTTATTCTCATGTGACTCTCACAAGTTCTTAGCTTTTGTTGCTGGATTTAGGCAAAGATGAGTGAAGCGATTTGTAAATAAACAACGACATTAAATGCTAAATGGCAGTGATGTTTCTTTGTTATTTAAAACGCATGCGTGATGTTTGAATTCTAGTGAATGTAGTCGCCAACCAGGATTTTTGCAAGGAGGCTAACTTGTGATGATAATCAAATCGCCAAGCAAGGAGTTTGCTTGGACGCTAGCTTCCACTGCAATGGCACAAAGCTGCTTTCGCTAGTTGTAAGCTACACTGTTGACGAATTACGCTGTTCAGGAATAAAAAACTTGTTACTTAATAATTATAATGGAGTTTTGTGTATAAACAATTCTTTCCATTTCTTTACGATATTATTATCTCAGGAAGCCTCGTAGCATGTTTTGCTACGCCACGTTTCTGCCTAATTGTCTTTTTCTTTGCTTCAACTGGAAGTTCTGCATATTAACTAGAGGTTTATGCAAACCAGTGGTGGATTAAGGATTTTAGGGACCTGAGCAGTGTCCCTTTTAATCGCGAAAAACCTGCGAATTCGCGAAAACACGTCCGGCGGATTCGCAGTTTAAATTCAACGATGCACAAAAAAGTCCGGCGGTATTTAGTAATTTTTTTCAGCTGGTTAAAATTTTTGCAATTTGCAGACAAAATTTTCAAACAACGGAAAACTGTGAATAGGAATCCAAGATTTGAACAACGCTTTTTTTAAGGCCGTACATCACGTAGACAGCGCGTGGTTGTGACGTAACACTAAGTGACGGCGACTTAAACATCTTTTGTATAACAAATTGTCTCTCAAGCAATTAACAAAAAGCAAATCAAAAAATTTTTTTTCTTTGCTTTTCCCGGCCAATTTCAATCATAGCTAAAGAGCAATAATTAAAGAGCTCTCAAAATTTGGTTTAACACAAGGCATCATTTTTCAAGGGGAGTTCGTTTTTTCTTTGCGCTTCAACGCCAATTTTAATCGCGCTGGATAAGATGAAAAAAAGCAAATTGCTCTCAGCTTCAGTTTAACACAAAAAATCACCATTTTTTTGAGGGAGCAGTTCAGTTTTTGTTAATTACAAATAATTAATCTTCTCATACTCTCCAGTTATGAAAATTAAAAGTAAAAAAAAGCACGACTTCTAACAGTTTCTAGTTTTAAATACTCCCAAAAATGTTATTTTTTAAATAACATGTAGCTGACAGCTATGTGCTGTGATAGATCACCAGTCATGATTGAGATAAGCTCTGAAACGTGAAGAAAAAAATGTGGATTCTAGTTTCGATGTCTTTGAAAACGTTTACATCAAAATGTAGTCTATTTATGTCAATTGCTTGAAGGTAATTTTTAATGCATTAAAATTTGCCTACAACTTGATTGAAAAAAATTACCGTTCACAATTAGGGTTGCCAACCGTCCCGGAATGGCCGGGACAGTCCCGGAATTGACGTCTTTCGTCCCGTGTCCCGGGCTGGGTTACTTTTGTCCCGGAAGTTACTGATAGTTCTTTGTCTTAGCGAGAGTTCATAGATTACTATATTTCCATAAATTAAGATTGATATGTCTTTAAAAATTTGTTGTGATTTTGTTGGAGAAATAAATCTACTTCGTACAAATTGTTTATTTTCCCTATTTTAGTAGTTTTTTCATTTTATGCCTTAAAGATTCACCATTTCCCAAGTTTCTTCTATTATGATAAAATTAATTAGGGCCTTAGAGGTTGTTAGGATAATGCTGCAAAATCAATCACTACAACGCGCAGTACGCGCTGTTGCTTTTGATGTTTATCGTGTTTCGTAAGCTTTTGTTGCATCAATCTTGGAATTCTTGGTAATTAAGGTGTCCCGGAATGGCGAAATTGAAAGTTGGTAACCCTATTCACAATTGACCATTCCAAAACTGTGTTTCGGTTCAACATGAAGGTATATCATCGAATCACGTTTACCAGTGTAAGGAAAATCACTAGTCAAAACTCAAGAAAAGTTGTGCACTGCGCAAAAAAAACTTTCTTTAAAGCGTAATTGTGCGCGCGCGGCTATTACAGTCTTTTACACGTGTTCGTAGTCACTGGCGCCGGGTAAAATAGGGGGTCCCCCAAAATTTTATTCGGAAAGGCCTGCCCCCTCGCAAATCCAGTAAAACTATGTGGTTTTAAATGAAGAATAAACCTTAGTTTTTTTTGCAGAAAGCGCCTCTAAGTGAGACCCTGCAATTTTATGCGTAGCTACAAATATCAGCTTTCCAATTTTTTGCTCGACTCAAAAGCTACGTTTACCAAACTCGCGCATATTTGCTTCCATGAATTTCTCTGTTTCTTTTACTTTGGTCAAGTTTCGAATGCTTTTCAACAAAGATAGAACTTCGGTCAAGTTTCGAATGCTTTTCACATATGATTTCATCTATCAAATATTTGCGACCTCTTCTCACATTCGTTTAATGGTGAGTTAAAACTTATTAGCAGCGAAAAAATATTTAGTCAGCAATGTCACCGCAATTATTATCGCCGGTCCTGTAACAAGCTTCTGTGGTGTCTCAAAACCACCAATACTTTCGCCGCAATACCTAGTCAGATAACGTTTTGCTACTTTTTACATTACGGACAAAACTTCCTTAAAATTAACTTGTTTGTTTTCGTGCATAGTTTGTGAAATTAGTTGACAAGACTGGTGAAATCGCTTATCAATAATATTGCTTTCTGAGATAAGTTGAAGGAAGAAAGCAAGACACGCATAGTATGGCTATTACATCGTACAAAAATCTTAATTTTCTCTTTCTAAGCTACGCGACTTTGGTCGTCAAATACTTCCCATTTTACACGGAATGTTTGCTTGCAATTGCAAAGCTCTGCCGTTTACGTGATTACGATTGAGAAGTGTAACTGGTTTAATTATTTTACCATAATCAAGCAACAATTGAATTTCGCCAGTAGTTATTGTTCTGGTATCATAGTCGTCGTAACCTACCTAACATCTCATTACCGTATTTGCCGGTGTATAAGTCGACTTGTTGTATAAGTCGACCCCCTAAAATTCGACGGAAATTTACGATTTTATGATAATACAAAGTTGAATTTCATGACTCGGTGTATAAGTCGAGGTCGATTTTTTTAGGTCGATTTTTGATCGAAAAAGGTCGACTTATACACCGGCAAATACGGTATTTGAAATGTCATATTTTTCATGTTCATGTTGGGCGTCGGCATAGAATTAAGCTAATTTTTTATTTACATGCATTGTCAACAGGGGCGGCTCGTACATGGTACTGTGGAACTGCCGCACCCCCAGTTCCCACTCCATCTTATCGATGACATTCGATACCAATAATTAATCTTTTGTTTTTCTTTATTTTTCTTATACTTGTAGTTACATTATATAATACAGAAGGTTAGTCTCAGCAACCATCCTAAGTTTATGGAAAAAATATGAAAATCTTTTTGCTTCAAAGCTCCTGTGATATGGTTTTTGAAATTAGCACTAGATTGCAATGCAGCTGTAGAAAGAGAACTGTCGCTCATACAGTACCGACCTTTGTGTGCTGGTGTAATAGAGTTTCTTTTTGACGGACAACAGGCAAGCTGCGTGTGTGCGTGTGTGTGTAAAGCTGATAGATAGTGACAAAAATTAGGCCTATAGGGTGATTTTTACATTTATATAGATTATAGACTATACTCTATAACGCCTACCGTAGGCTATATTTTGGTTAACTATGATTTAAGTTTTTTAGGTGTTTGTAACCTATGGAATGATAAAAGTTACGGTATTTACAATAAAATGATCAAAAACTGGATAAAAATGCCTAAAAAAGTCAGCCTAGCTTATTTATGGCATTATTATCAAGTTTTTGATATTTTAACAGTTTAGGCTATTCGTAAGTAAACTTTTTTCATTTTGTTTTGCTTAGTTTTTCAAGTTTATGTATAACTTTCCTTTTTATTGTTTGTTTATAAAAACAATGACTAAAATTTTCTGAAGCAGCCCCCATTAATTTTAGCTACGAGCTGCCCCTGATTGTCAACCTTACATTATTTGCAGAGTTTGAGAGGCCAAATTTTAACTTTTCAAATAGAAATAACGAGGTATTTCGCTGCCGCCGATTGGTAACCGATAGACTACTTGTTTGTGAACTTTTTTGGGACTGATATAATCCCGCGAACTATTACGTCATCAAAGCACAGCGTCGCAGTTTTGCCTCTTCTCCCCCCACCCCATCGGAAATTTTGAAAACTGCGTTTGCGCCAATGCAATTGATGTTTGGACTTATTTTTATTTCATCTTCAAAGATTTTCGACCCACAGTTAACTCCAGTTCCTGCTGCGAAGAACGTAGCAGAGTAAACAACCTACAACTCGCAAGCTGGCGTCTTGATGAAATTAAAAAATAAGGATCACTCGTGACAGATAATGACGGTCAAGATCAGAGATTATCAATTGGTGGACAAAGATCTTCACGGGCTTAGTGCTCCCTTCACATCAAGTGTGATTAGAAAATATTTTGACGACTTGTTTTGTATAATATTTATTTGAACAACAACTCTCAAATTTACTTTGATTACTTTTTTGAAGTTGCCTATGAAATTGAAAAATTATGTAATCGGGCCACGTGCCTCTGTGCGTTTCAAAAATGGGCCATTTGCCAAAAACTGTTAAAAATCACTAAACTGGGTTAAAAGTTCCATAATCGAAAAAAATTACGTCGAGGGAAAAACAAAGGGTGCAGTTGTACGTAAGACAATGTCATAGACAAACTTAAAAGCATCCGAAATATTGGAATTCTACCGGGACATTACGTTACGTTATTATAGGCAAATTGACGTCATAAATGAAGTCGTTAGACTAATTATACTGTACAATAAAAGCGTGGAAACAGTGCTTAGGTAGCTTGCAAATTGTTGTTGTGGTGCTGTAACGTTACGTCAGACGCTTAATTATTTCCGGGACTAGCTAAAAAATAAAAAGGCCTGCCACATTTTTTGAAGTGGTTGTAAGTCATATCATTTTTGAGGTGTTTTGTGGCAAATTCATTATGTGCCTCTAATAAGGTCGTGAAGTCTTCACTCTTTTTTGTGACTTCAGCCCCCTTTGCATCCCCATTTGTTTCTTGGAGTGCATGAAGTAGAAGAGGTACATGTAATGTTGTTACCACATTGCGTAGAGTAGAAATTTTATTCGTTTCTTAGGGGTTTGCTCTGTTTTATACCAAAAAACTTTGATGATAAGATGTGATTCTATCGTTTTCAAAAAGATTTAAGCGAGAAAATTGTGCCAGCAAAAACAAGCCATCTTATTGCGAACCAAAATCAATCTAATGCAAAACAGCTACGTAGTCGGTCGATTTGAGAGTAGAGAGCTCAATCATTGAATCAGAGTAATAAAATAAAATTTATTTAAATTAAAAATACCTCTGCAGTCTGTTTCACCTAAGGCGGCTCGTCAGGAGATAGTTCTTATTAAAATAGAATCAAAGATTCTTCTGACGAGCCGCCTTAGGCCAAACAGACTATAGAGGTGTTTTTAACTTGAATAAATATTGTTTAATGCAAAACAGCTATATATTTTTAGGCGGCATTTTAGCTTACTGTGCATTATGGATGGATAGGTCACAGTTATTATATTAAAATATGCCCAACGTTTTGTGTTTAAGAAGGGCTTGCCCTTGCTATCATTTAACTATTACAACAGCTTTTGTGAGTTACACTCATTCTTAAATGGAGACTGTTATAAATCGAAAATGGAGAAAAGGTCCTACGTTTCAAATTGCAAAGTATTTTAATACTCTCGTGTGCAGCGTATAGTTTAAAGCAGTGGTTTTCAACCAGGATTCCACCAGTACAGTCCAGAGGTTCCACCAGAAGTTACACAAATTTTCATTTTATTTATATGCTGTTTTTTGCATAAGACAATTGAATTATTGTATAGGAGTTCCTCAAGCCACTGGAATGCTTTCTTTGATTGCGCTCCAGCAAAAAGGCTGAAAACCACTGGTTTAAAGCGTTAACTTTTTATGCTTTTGCCTTCGATGTGAAAGCAATATCGCATACTTGGAAGCAGGTAGTTCTTCCTTATTTAAGCCAAAGCGAAATCAGTAGGCTATTGCTGCGAAAGATAGCCAGTTCGTGGGAGAGCAATGTCGAGAGGTCAAATTTGTTTTATATTAGAAATAGAACTATGTTATATTAGAAAAGTAGAATTGTACCTTCCCCCAAAAAAGTGGAGAATGGCGATTTTTCAAGTTGGCAGTGTGGCAAGATGAACTCAACTCGGATTCATCGTTGGAATTTTGTCATCGTCGTATACGAGTTGGCTACTCTGCAAATTTAGCGCTTAAAAGCTTTCTATTACGTATTGTATGTCTAAGCAAAACTCGTCGTTTAGTTGGAAGCTAATTTTTCGTGTTCAAGTTATGGCTTGTGCCGATCGCCATAACATGCAGGCCCGTGGGTCACTTTGTAGTTTTTCAAACTATCTGTTGCTCTTGTATCTGATGAGTTACAGAAGTTCTCAACATTTTTTAAAATTTGCCAAGAAACATTAGTATTACCAGAGATACTTTTGTGTTACAGATCCGTATGGGTAGCTGTCAAAAGAGGTAAAGCTAAAATGTAGCGCTGCTTTTGGCAGTTCGAAAAGTAATGCGGACTAAAAATAGTCTTAAAATGAAAAAAAATTTATTTATCAACGAAATACCCACCCTGTGAAAATCAAGTGAAAAAAATGCTTGCTAGTGGCGATGACATTCACTTGGCACCACATGACGCGACATTCGGTCTCGCAGTAGTCAACACTCCCACTGTTTTATCAACTATGTTTATTCCAAGAACCAGAGGTGTTGAAAGATTTGTCCAAAATGATACCGATGACGTCAGGAGAGTTTTTACGACCATCTCAGAGAGTTTCGAATCAAATACGACTGCTGAATCAACTGTCTCTCAAAATATCGCCACTGTAAATGACATAAACAATTTGTACGAGGACAATAGCAATGTGGTTTTGATTGTCGGCGTTACATGTGGTGTAGTGGGATTACTTTTAGGCATTTCATTTATGGCACTTATTTGGATTTATAAAGCAAAAAAGCAGCGGCGAAACAACTTTGCCCAAGGGCGACAAGCCTGTGTAGTAGAAAAAAACCCAAGGGAAATGACTTTTGAGTCGTTGGATTTGTCTATAATGCTGCCAAGATACGATCAATCCATTAGTAATTTAACTTACCATCAAGACACTTTTGGCAGAAGCATAGTAGATTCCCCTTCATCAATTGTTGGGACTTGCCGATCGGAAGACGATTCATCCCGTGATTACAAAGCTACAGCATCCGCTTCGACATATCACAGTCACGAGGAATTAGATAATGGAACCGCTTGTCTTAGTACCCGATATCTTTCGAAAGAAGAAGTAACAGTACATGCCACATGCAGTCCGCGGTTCAAAAGACGGATTTCACTTGACCCAAAACTTGAGGTAATTTAGTCTATAGCTGCCCAAACAAGGGTTTACAAAGAGTGGGCCGCGCTGGTTTCACACCAAATTAACTTACTACATTGATTAAATGCCTTTTTGGGGCTTTGAAACTATTAAAATTCACCTGCAATTATTAATTTTAATTGAGTTGTACCTACAATCTATTCGGCAACACCAGCATTATGTGGCTAGTAGTGCGCTAAAAAGGGCTCTTGCCTCTTTAAATTCTCCTGGTCTCGATTTTGGTTTTGCGCTGTTTTCTAGTAAAAATCGAAAATTTTTAAACCGTTGCACACAAGTGAATTGTTTTCTACCATTTCTCCTTAAGCTTTGGATTTTATTAACTTTTGGTTAATTTGCAGCATCAAAAAACAAATATTCTTATGATATTTCTAAAAAAATCGATAAGAAGTTGCAATCAAAATTCTTTTCAGCAACATATAATGTAAGATTTTCTTGCCTACTACGAAATTGCCGATGAAAATATATTAGTTTAATTAAACCTCTTTTGGAACAGTGGTGCGCAATATTAAGCACAGCACGGCCTCATACGCTAAGTCGATTGTACCACGGACCGCCCTTGCGTTTTTTATCGTTTACCTTATCAACATAGTGATTATCATAGAAAGAAATTGGTTTTATTGCAAATCAAGTAAAACAACAAACAAAGGTTTTTAAATTTGTTGAGATGAAAGATTAGAAGAGAACTATATATTATTGTGTTCATCACTGAATTCGCGGCGAGGACCTTACTTCATTAAAAGAGCACAGTATTTTGCGGGCAACAAAATTGGAGTCAGCGGGTCTCCCGTTGCACACCCCTGCTGGAAGACATCAAGCATTTTTGGAAAACTTTCCTTTTTATAAATTTGTTTGTTGGCTACGCCCTTGTATAACCTTCAAATGCTTAAACCAGTATGTAACCAGTGACCACACATATGCTTTGAGCAAAAGCTTGGTCACAACGTCCACGATGAACTCGCAACATTGATAAACTATTCGCAGCAAAACCTTAATTGTAAACGTGCCACCAATAATCTCTTATAAACAGCATGCACGAAACGAATGCTATTTATTTATGAAGCACAATTGCTAGCATGCGATTTATTTTTTGTTGTTACTTTTCTCGTAGTCAAAGCGGAGAGCCGTAAAAAATTTCGATAAATTTTAAGGGGTCGCTTCAAAGCAGTTTAAGACGTCCTGATTTAGCCAATAGGTTGAAGTTTTCAATGTTTTTCTTTTTTACTGCGAGTCTTCAACGCGTTGCCAATGTTTGTGGTGCCTGCTGGTCTACGTTACGTCGCATTTTAGTATAGTACAATAAAAGGGATTATAGTGATGCAATGTCAAGGACACTTCAAACAAAATCGGTTCAGTTTTGGCTTTAGATTGTCGGGATGATTTTAGAAAATTAGGTAAGAAAAGTGAAAACGTTTAAGTTTTCAATAGCGCAGGTAAAATCTGGGTTTACTGTTATGATGTGAATTATCTGTGATGCTGAACTACTGCAGTCTTATTAGCTGCGTTCGTCATAAAAAAAAAAGCGTAGATTGACAGTGATACCATTGCAGCTGTTATACCAGATGCTTGAACGCATCTGAAATCTAAGCTGACGCAACTAGTTCATCATTTGCAGTCGGGGCTCAGTTAACAAAAATCAGAAGGCGGGAAATGCTTCTGGTCTTTCTCTTTGACTTAAACTCAGAACTCTGCAGCCCACTTTCACTTATCTTTGTATTTATCTAAACGAAAGTTATTTTTCTTTGTGGTACACGGCAACAAAGCCCTGCGGGAAACGTCAGCGTGCAATTGTGACATGTCAGGTTGAATGTGCATGTGGTTTCTACCATGTCATGTCTTTGGGAAAGTACTTCACCGCAATATTCTTTGCTTGGGCGCACTGCTTGTAATAGACAACTTTTCTGGCACTGCGTCAGCGGTTCTGCAGGTTCTAAACATGAGTTATTTTATAAGTAGCGCACAAGTTTTTCTTTTGCTCGAAGCCCAGCAATACATTGCCGGTTGTAAAATAAGATGAATCGGATGGTCGTACATTGCAATTACACTGAAAAAAGCGTTTGAAATAATAATCTCAGGTCCGGTCAGCGTGATGGCGTATTTAGAGAGGGAAGGGCGACGACCCTCAATCAATATGACAGAACAAAGAAATGTAAAAGAAAAGTCACTTTGGAAACCAAATTTTTGGCTACGAAAAGTTATGATGTAAATTATCAGTGGCGCAGGCAAAGTCTTGGTGTATTGTTATGATGTGAGCCAAAATTAATATACAAAGAGGTAAAGCCGCGCTTGGCCTCAGCGTAACTACGCTTTAGGCTTCTCAACTAAAACAAATCTTATGAATAGTTGTGCTATACCCTCAGCTCATTGGATGCAGTCATGCATGGCTGTGGTTATGACTTTAATTAGATCCAAAGGGCGTATGAGCTGGTAGCGTAAGCCTTACAAACGGTGGCCTGTTAAGGGGTGGGCCCGCGCCTACAGTCTCAATGGGTTCACAGATCACAGGCTTCTGGGTTTTAACAGCAACTTCTTTTCTTCAGTTGCTGAAGTTCACGGCGGGTATGGACGATGAGTGACTTCATTCTTTTGTGAAGCTACTAGTTTGGTTTTTAGTTAGCTTTGTACAAATTGTTTGTACATATGTCGCCG
The DNA here is from genome assembly GCA_963675345.1 of Trididemnum clinides. NCBI lineage: Eukaryota > Metazoa > Chordata > Ascidiacea > Aplousobranchia > Didemnidae > Trididemnum > Trididemnum clinides. The sequence continues at coordinate 25,251,732 of OY776290.1, read as the reverse complement.
TCACTTGGCAGACCGGTGTTATGCTGTTATTTACGTCTGTGTTGCTTTCTGAGCTGGTAAGCGAATGTGGACGAGGAGCATATTCAAGAGAATCCCTTTCGCGTATCGACGCAATGCAGATATCGGCCATATTATTGTAGGCGCTGATTGGGAGGGGGGGGGGGGGAGGGAAATTATTTTGCATCCTGCTCCCAAAGGCATCTTAACACCGCACTGCTTACAAACCACGAAGAATATATTACCAAAGTACAATGTAATTTAGTCGCAAATTATTTTCATGGCGGAAATGATTAGTCGCCGTATAAAATGCATTCTTTTGACACTCAATGGCAATCGGACTGCCACTGTGTTGTTGCCATTGGTACGCTATCACGTGCACTGTTCTTTTTAGGTTTAGCGTTAAGCCTTATCATGGTAACGTTTGAAAAAAAGCCAGCAAGTTCTAGCATGTTGTGCCTGTGGAAAAGCCACTTTGTTGGATTTTTTTTGTGTGCCAAACAGATGCTAAATTTGAGCAGTCTACCCAGTTTACTTGATAGGGTTTACCTGCGGACCTGGGCCCAGGAGTCTGCTGTTGTGCTCCCTCCTCTGTCGGAGAAAAATAAAACTCCAAAAACGGCAAAAAAATGTTTTCAAGAAGTTGATCTCCAAACAAAAAATTAAAGCTTTCAACTTGAATAAGAGCTCAAAAGCATCCAAAAAAAGTCATCTTAGGTCAGTTGGTCTTACCCTCAAAAACTTTGGTACCGGGTCAGGCACCCAAAAGCTTTAAATCCACCCTTTGTGGCGGCCCAGTTTGATTAAAAAATACTAAGCAATCAGATCGTAAATAGATGAATAAATAATTAGCTGTGGTCTGTTTTGCATGATCGATGATAACCAGATGCTTTGTTTTGCAGTGGGAGAAACGAGCAGCTTCAATATCCACGCGAGGTAGCCTTAGCAGTGGATTAGGAACTGCTACGGAGTCTGATATTTATCCGTTTGAAAGTCGAACTACTTTTTTACCAGTGTCAGAAAGCATTAACGAAAACCTACCCATGTACTGTAATGAGATTTCATCTAATGAAAAAGCAGCCACACCTCGAATTTTTGAGAACAACAAAAGCATAAATGCAATGAAAGTTGTTAGGGAAAGCGGCAAACGTCAATTCAAGCAATTTTTTCCGGAAAAATTGAAAAAAAAGCCACTTAGAAAATCCAATGCGTCCAGTTCAAGCGCTTCATGTGGTGCGAAAAGCAGCGACGACTTACCACCAGCGGAGCTGTTGAGTTCCACCCCTAACTCGGGCCCAACTTCAGTTACACAATCCGAAAAGCAGTGTTGCTCAGTCAGAAGTAGCGATTCTCAAACGCACGGCGAAGATGAGATAAAGCTAGAAATGAACGAGATCTGTAGCAACAAAAAAATTGCTGCTAAACCAGCAGCTACTGAATACGGAGAGAAAACCTCGCAGCTTGAAATTGTGTCACCTTATTTTGATTTGTACTTTCCACCCAAGTCCTTAATTTCTAAACAATTAGCAAATGATGAAAACGTAAACAAATTTATAGTAGAAGAAGAGGAAAAAATTGATTTATGAGTTTTTCTGTTTTTTGAATATGTCAGTTAAAGGTGAACTAAATTTTCTTTGTAATATAACGTTTTACGTCTATTGTGCAAGAGTCAAAAGATTTAAATTTATGGAAATAAGTTGCAACAATTTTAATACTACACGAAGAACAAAGGTCGGTTTTTTTTACCAGTTGGATAGCTGGAAGTTTTTACTATTTTTGATTTTGATTTTACTATTTTGATGTAGAAGAGGATGTCACCACCCCTTTAAAGTGATCGATTACAACCAAATGTTGCTGCTTTTTATTTTTAGTGCGTGATGTTAAAATGTTTAGTTTGACCTATGCTTGCTACCTTAAGAGAAAGCATTCTGCCGTTTCAGTTCTTGAGTGCATCCGATGTTCAACTAAAAATATCTTTGAATGGCAGAAATGGTAATTCACATTTTTACTTAGAGATCGAGTGAAAAAGTTCAACAAATTTGTTTTTTAAGGTAGTAAAAAGAATTTGGGAGTGAGTATCTCAGATTGAATATAAGAAACAGTCAAAAGGAAAGCGTTCACAAGAGTTACCTTCCTACCAAAACTTTTTGGGAAAACAATTTTTTTCATATCGATATGCATTGATTCTACACAAAAGTCTCATTACAATTTTTGTGCTAGACTTTGCGGAACATTTTTACTTTTCGTCTAGAATTTTGCGCGTTGTTTAAAAAAGTAACGGTAAAAATATGATGTAAGCTTTTTGCAAATCTTTTGCAAAAAGAAGCCTTTATGGAAACTAAAGAAGCTGTTTGAGCTATAAGCTTTTCGTGACACTCTCATCAGTGGTGGTATCGCGTCAAAAGGGAAGATCTAGAGTGAATAGGTGTTTTACGTGATTGATTTGGACATTGCAATCAAGACAAGCCAGTGATAGCGCTAGTAGTTGTAAAGCGCGTCAAAGAAAGATTTTGCAATAGCAAAATGCTAAAGAAAGCGCTTTTCAAAGGGGGCGTTGCCCCTCCTCGCCTCCCTCCTTAGTCGCTGACCCACCAGCTTGAAAACTTACACATTGCTGACACTATCTAGATTTCTGCACTAAGCTAAGAAATGCAGATTGCAATCTTGATTAATTTGATGTTCGGTAACAAAACAGCGTCAAATCAACCTCATTTCACAACAAGCGCCACCCATCAGGTGCCGGTGAAGACGATATGGGTCGCCCGCCGGCCTGTTCTGAAAAATATTTCAGTGGTTTCCAAACCGGGCAGTTCGAAGAAAGTCGAACCTACCGTGAGCCCAAAATTTTTTCAAATAGATTAATTTTTTTTGTATTAGAGTTGTCCATGTTTATCCTCCACGATAAAGCGAATTGTATCGCTATATTTCAGACGGGACGTTCGCACTCGCTTGGGAGTGGCCACTTCTGATGTGTCTGGGGCACCTGTTTTCCACGTAAAGGTGGGGACGTCCCGTTGTTTATGATGGATCTTTAATAAAAATCTCTCATATGCGCTTTGCCTTGGTAATTCGTAAATTGTGACTTTGATAAAGAGTACCTTAAATAGGAAAGTGTTATCTTGTTCGCTCTTGCTAGATCATCATATAGAAAATATATTCCTTTGAGCAAGAGCGTGCTGACTGAACCCCAATTGTTGGGAACTATTGCAGTCACAAGGAAGGAAGCACGACAGTAATGTTTTTATTGCATTGAAGTTCAGACTCCAATTAACGCAGTTGTAGCAAACAATCAAAATCACCTCCGTTCGTCTCAAAGTCCAGCGATGAAAGAGAGCAGAAAATCTCCGACCGCATGGTCGGTAGCCAAATTCTGCACACGTGACCAACAACTAGGTCGCTGCACACGTCTATGTAAACCAGGTCACTGCGCACGTCACATGAACAAAAACAATAGATAAAGAAGAGACGGTGAGAAAAGCAAGCCAATCAACAAGCTACCATGAGAAAAAAAATTAACATTATCTAGCCCTAACAAAAAAAGAAAAATATATGTCTGTGATTTTAGACACATGCAATAATAATACACGAGTACACATAGTAAAAACTAAAATCACGCACAACGGCGGTAGTAAGGTACTGAGCTGCCGAAAGCAAACTAACAAAAAAACAGGGACAAAAAGATGTTTGGAATGGCAGCTCGATGAAGTGCGACACGCTACACAATTCCCTCTCTCAAGCACGCGGAGACGTGCGAAAGGACGGAAGAAGATATCGTTGTCGATTTCGGGCTTGTCTTCCAGGCATCCAAAAGGTGAAAAACAGCAGCATAGGATAAGTGTAAGCTGAAAATGAAGTACCCACATCAATACAGCACATAGACGTTATATATAGATATTTACAAGATAGCGGGGCGTGGTAGTGATCAGGCATATTTTAAAAGTCATAAATTGAAGGCAGCTCCTGACTAGGGCTAATAAAAAAATAAGATCCTCCCAAGAAATAAAGTATAAAACATAACTGCAGTACTAAACCAAAAGAAATAGAGGAGCAAGGCCAAATTTAATCATCCAGTAATCTTCTGTAACAAACCGGGAGCCTTATGGTTCTACCTCGGCGCGAAGGAAACTTGGGCGCCGACTTTTCGTCAGGGGGCACAGAAGGACCGACGTTAGTGGCGATGGAAGGGATTTCAATGGCAGCCGACTTGTCGTGGTGTTCGTAGTCTTCCTGACAGTTCAGGTGTTGCGGCATAAACATGTGTGTGGTCTTAAGTCTGTCGACCGAGATCGAATTAATCCGGTCTCCGAGGTCTAAAATAAAGTACTTGCCTTCTTTATCGAGAACGGGGAAAGGTCCTGTGTAGGCCGGTTGCAATGACGTCGCAGAACCATCGTCTCGCACAAAGACATGCGTGAAAGTGCGTAAAGCCTTCTCCAAATATGAACTACAACCACAGGGCTCTCGAGGCAGAGAAGGTTCGAGTGATTTCATAAAAGTTACAAGTCGTCGACGATATTCTGTGTGCGAAACCGTTTCGTCATTGTCTGAAAAACATTGTCCTAGCAAGCGCAGCGTGGTGCCAAGTGTAAGCTCAGAAGAGCAGCAGCCAATATCCTCCTTGACCACGGAGCGGATACCAAGTAAAACGAGGCCGAGATTTTTGTACCAAGCTAAGGGATTATTGTTACACGTAAGAGCTGTTTGAATCGTACGATGAACGCGCTCAACCGTCCTATTGGCTGCGGGGTGGTACGCTGTAGTGGGTGACAGCTTCGTCCCCATGAACTCGCACATTTCCTTCCACAGGTAAAAGGTAAATTTCCGTTCTCTAGCGGTAGTCATCTGAGTGGGACAGCCAAAACGTCCAACCCAGTGTAAAAGAAACGCGTTTGCACACTCAGTCGCAGTTACTTCGCGCAGAGGGATTAACTTTGCGTGTCTAGTGAAACGGCAGATGAAGGACAAAAGGTAAGAGTAATTATGGGAAACCGGTAAGAGGCCAACGATGTCAACATGAATGCGTGAAAACCTTTCATTAGGAACCTTAAACAAATGCAACGGTGCTTGATTGTGACTTATGACCTTTGCTTGTAGGCATTTAATACACGTCTGAACAAAAGTTCTGATGTCAGACCTCATTCCGAACCAAACAAACCTCTGGCGGACAAGCTTCTGGCTAGCCTGGACTCTAGGATGTGACAAGGCATGCAACATATCAAAGATCCTTTTTCGAAAGCCAACAGGGACTAGCGGTCGAAAAACTCCTTGCGAAATGTTCCCAAGCAGAGGCTGGTCACATCCAGGCACCGACTCCCTCACAATCTTTTAAGATCGATCAGTCCTTAATAGAGTGATAATTGAATCATCGGTCTGCTGAGCGCGTCTCATAGCGGCAAAATCCACAGCTTGGACTTCGTTGCACAAAGCATTTAAATTCGGTGGTCGGCTCAAACAAGCGGCGACAACTTTATTTTCGTCAGAAATATATCTCACATTGGTGGTCAGTTGTGCTACATACGAAAGCTGGTGCAACTGCCGGAGTAGCTTGTTTCATGGGAGATGTCACGGCACTGACTAATGACTTGTGATCGGCAAAAAGGGTAAAAGCGCGACCCTCCAAAAATACCTGAAATGTCGCAATGATAAGTACATTGAGAGCAATTCCTGGTCGAACACAGAATAGTTAACTTGGGCAGAGTTAAGAGACTTAGAAAAGAAGGCTAACGGCTTAGCATGGCCATCGATAACTTGCTGCAGGACCCCGCCAACTGCAGATGTCGAGGCGACTACCACCACCTGTGTCGCGGCACCTAACACAGGGAAAGCAAGTAAGGTCGCACTGATAAGCTTGGCTTTAATGGCAGAAAAAGCTTCTTCTGCCTCCTCGTTTCAACGTTGGGTTTGTCGGCTGTACTTACCCGGGGAAAACATTCTATTTAAAGGTTGGAAGGCGGCTGCAGCCGCAAGGATAAATCTCCGGTAATAATTCAACATGCCTAAAAATCTACGCAACTGTTTCATGTTGCTGGGCCTCGGGAAGTTTTAAATGGCGGTCACCTTGAATTCAAGGGGCGCCACTCCTTCTCGGTTCACCTTGTGACCGAGAAACACGATTTCGTCAACGTCAAAAATGCACTTGTCCTTATTTAAGATGAGGCCATAATACAGGGTGTTCCAAAAGTCTTGGGCACATTTCAAGTCCTCATTTCTGCTGATCTATGAATGGCATTTGAATGAAACTGTTGTCATTTTAGTGCTAAATTCATTGAGTTTTTTTGTCATGCTGATAATTTTTTCATATATTTTCATGTAGCTTAAATAACTAAGATAACCTAGATCCACCAATAGCTTTCACTCAACCAGAAAAAGCGTTTTGTGTCTTTGGATTTTCAAAAACTGATTCAGCGACACTTGATGATCGCGTTCTCTTGCCCTGATATCGTAGGTCTCCAGATGTCACACCCTGCGACTTCTTTTTGTGGGTTTCGTGAAAGCACTGGTCTATGCCCCTCCCCCGTCCAAAAGATGTAGCTGGTCTCAAGGCCGAATAATGGAAGTTGTTGCAACTTGCAACCATAGACAACACAATGCTGGAACGCATTTTAGCAGGAATTTGACTATCGGCTTGATGTGTGGCGTATGATTAACGGTGTTCACATTGAACATCTTTGAACATTCTATAAAAAACTTGAGACTGCAAGCTTTCAGAATATATCAGATGCTTTGTTATTTCCTTAATAGTTTTTGACACATTCAACGTCAAAATGTGCCCAAGACTTTTGGAACACCCTGTACTTTAATCTTTCAAAAACAAGGGTAAGGTGCCTCATGTGTTCTTCTCGTGCCTTGGAAAAAATTAAGACGTCGTCAATATATAAAAATACGAAGGGAAGTCCCCTATAAACTTCATTAACAAAGAGCTGAAACGAGGCACCAGCATTACACAATCCCATAGGCAATTTACGAAAACAATAGCTACCAAGAGACGTCACCATGGCAGTCTTAGGTAGGCTTACCATATTTTGATGATTAAAAAACGGGACGCTCCAGAACAACAGGCCTGATTGAAGAGTTTTGCTATAACTGACCAGGTAAGGTGCGGCATTTAGCGGTAGCAGATCAGGTGTTGACCTCATAGTTTATACCCTAAATCAAGGTGTTCTCCAAAAAAAAGGTCAACACCGGTGTTACTGCAGCTATTGTGTCACTCCCAGTCCAAATCATCGTCGGGCTTGGGACGGACGTTTAAATCGGGACGCATGATAGGTCTGGCTATGCCGGCTGACTGAGTGCAAAAAACGGGACTTAAGATTATCTGACCGGGACAAAGCCTTAAAAACCGGGGCTATCCCGGCTAAAACGGTACGTATGGTAAGCCTAGTCTTAGGGATATCTTGTTTGGAAATTTCGATCTGATGGTAGGATTTATACAAGTTTGTCGCGTTTTTAATATATGATAATATTAAATCAATAAAACTTTCGGTTCTATCTCAATTTCGAATTCCTTTAAAATTGAGGCGACGTGTGATAATCGCTCCGATAATTAGGTCTGGCTACAACTTAATAAAAGCTTGGCTTCCGCTAAAACACTTCAAACCCACTTTAATAACAGAATAATATATTCACAGAAATGGTACTTCACGACTTCATAACTTCTTCGCTCAACGATTCCAAAAAATTAGTCACTTTACCACACAATCAAGAAGGACCGCAAAATAAGTCCACCAATAACTGTTCAATATTCTCCACGTCCACAAAATCCACAATAAATTATCGCAAAAAAACAACACCGTAATGGGTCTTCCTTAACCCGTCAAACCACTCTTTTTTCTATTTTTCGCTCTCTCTTTGGCCTTCTCTCTCTCGGGCTCTGTCTGGCTCTCGGCAAAGAAAATCCCGTCGCCTTATGTATGAACGACGAAACAATCTGGAGAACGCTCGAACGAAATCACGTGAACAACAAAAAAAAGCATTACAAGTTACGCTAATCATTTATCGAAATTCTTCGAAGAACGAAAAATCACTAGACCGATCTGGAATTTTACTATGTCGTCATAACGATTTTGACGTAATAAATGGCGTACACAGCAATCGGCTTGCGAGAAAAAAAGGGTCTTTCCCTCAGTCAGCAGTCGAGCGAACAAATAACGCAGCGCTTTACACAATATGAAAACAACTCTTATAAAGCAAATTTCCTTATTCGTGACAAAGTTCAAACTCAAAAAGTGCTTACTGCCAGACATAAAATTCTCAAAATTGGTGAGTAGCGACAATTCGTACCTATCCGGCGCGGTTTGTTTATTTAAGAGCCGAAAGTCACCCGTGACTCTATAAGAACCATCTTTCTTGGGAACAAGATGAACAGGGCTCCCGTATGGGGAATTAGCCGGCTCAATGACATTCAAATCCTGCAGCTTCTTCAGCTCCACTCATAAAATTTCCAACTTCTCCGGCGACAGGCGTCGCACTCTTTGACAGGTAGGAGGTCCCCAGGTATTAATAAAATGCTTGGTCTGATGCCGCACCAGTTTCTTTAAATTCTCTAAAGCGAAAACGTCGGAGTATCGATCCAACAACTCCTTGGGGTCCTGAACGGGCGTGACCTTACTATTAGTACAGACAGGTGGAAAAGGGAAATCAATCTCAGAGAGCATGCCAGCAACAGCCTCACTGGAAAGCGAATCTCCAAAAATGTAAGGCAGCTTGACAGGGTTCTCGTCTGGTAGCACTAACATGCCTCGGCGGGCGTCGACTAAGAGACCAAAATGGTTCAGAAAATCCAGCCCCAGTGTAGTAAACACGACGTTGGCCTTGACAAAGTCCAAGTAAATGAACAACTTAGGTTCAATGTTAACCCCGATTCTACGCTCTCAAAAGTGGGTACTACACACCCGTTCAGGCAAGACATAAATCCAGTTACACTCGGGTGTGTAGCAGACCTATGGCACGGGATCACAGAACGGCGGCTACCACTGTCCACCGTAAATTCAATGTGGGTTTTAGGATCGCGTACAATTCTGTGGCCCCATGCATGAACCTGATAAGCCACATTTTCTTCAAAAATAAGTTAGCACCCTGAAACCATTACTTTTACCCTATATTTTATTCACAAATTTTTTCATCAATTGAAATTGAATGAGTTAAATGTTATGATAATTTTTCCAAATATTGCTAATATTCCATTTTACATTTTTCGTGCATAAACCTGATAACCCATAAATCAACATGGCGGCGCTTTTGCGAAGAGCTGCAGGAAGACCAAAAAGAAAGCGTAAACTTCAGCTGAAGGCTGTACTAGAGCTGGTGGATAATAGTAAGTTTATGATTTTCTTAAATCATACCTCTTGGCATGACATGTGCTGAAAGTATGTTGCAAGTTGGGTATATTTGCTGTGAAAAGTGCTGTTCTAAGTGATTTTGTCTCTGACCCTGCTGAATCGTCCAAAATTCTAGATCTATCTCTAATTAAGGATGCTCTCTTTAAGGATGCTTTTGCAATGGAACCTTGGCTTAGTCTAATTAAGGATATAAATGGAAGGCGCATTTAGTCAAAACTTAGAATGTCTCAGAGGTCTCAAATTATCTACAGAAACGGATCGACAAAGAGAGTATTAATACATACCAGCCGACAGTTTGCACTCAATGTGAGTAGGATAAGAAGAAAATGAGTACCATTTTTTAATGGACTGCTCAGTTGGTCAGGTTGATTAAGAGTATTAAAATTTCGTCTCAGTTAATTTTGTGATTTTAAGGGCAGTGGCGGCACATCTAAATAAAATTCTTGATAATGGATGGTAATTATTTAAACATTTTAAGTCACATTTTCACTTATTTAAAAGCAATATATTTTGAGCTCTTTAATGTTTAGATAAAAATTGGTCAATTAGTACTCACAAGCTGGTTGGGTTGATTTAGTTCCTATCTAGGGTTTGCGTTAATATCATCTAGCCACATGAATTATAGCAAGTCAGATGATGTTGATACGGTCTTTGGGTTGGGGAGTCATGCACCAGCGTGCTCATTCTACAGCGTTTTAAGGTAACTGTTTAGAGTTTGATGATTATTTCCTCTTTCTTTCTTCGTATTGATACATGTACCAAAGTTATACCTCACACTTATACCTCTGATCTAGACAGTGGTGGGCACTTGCGGCGCTAAAAGTAGCGACTGCTATTAGCGCCACTAGTGTTGCGTTAGCATTTGCTTTAGTGCCGCTATTGTCGTTGTGAACTAGCGACAATATTAGCGGGCGTTAATTTTTGTGCACAATAGCGCTAGAGGAAGCTGCGCTAATTTTTTCAAAAGTAGTTGCTGCTAGCGCTAAGCATGCCCCTTGTCAAAATACAAATATCGCCTCAAAAATGCAAAACGTTCAAAAACCACAGGCTGCCACAGAGCATCTTCCGAAGACGAATTTTTATAAAGAGCGTTTGCGGAGAAGTCACGAAAAGACAGCAGCAGTGAGAAGTTATTAGACAACTTTTTCACGGAGAGACACAAGTCTCAAAGCAAATCGATTGCTATGTTGCTCTCTAATTCGATATTAAGCGGATTATTTGTGAAATACAAAACCGCCATACTATCGAGTACAACAGTGGAGCACTTGTTTTCATTAGGAAAAGATGTGCTGAAGCAAAAGCGATCTGAACTCAGCGATTAATGTTGGATGTATAGGGAGAGGCAAGTGAAGCACTTGCCTCAGGCATCTCCTTTTTGAAGGGTCCTCTTTATGGCTTTACAAATTGTCACAAAACTTTATTAGCGTTTGGAAAAAATATATCCCTACGTTCTAATCATCTTTTTTATCATCTTGAAACTTCTAAGCTTGAAATTAAAAGACACTGAACACAATACATATTTTTAAAAACAGCGTAATTAATGCAAAATCAATGAAACTGGAAATGTTAAAAACGAGATAGTACAGTATATTGAGATTTCCCGACGTCATAAAAGAGTACCTGCAGAAATCACCCAATATTACCCAATGAAGTAGCTGGCTAGTAAATGTTAGACGCTGAGGGGGCCGGGATGAAATCTTACCCAAGGGGCTTAAATCCATCACTGTCAGCGATGAAGATTTTGTGATGCTCATTTTTTTTGAAAGAACTGTATTTTTATAAATATTTGTTTTTGTGTTGTTCTTGCGACAACTAATACATTTGTTAGTGCTATCTTCTCGTATGCTAGTATTTCCTTGGCTTGACTGAGAAAAAATGACTGTTTTCTTTTTACATAGTAACATTTTGAGTGAGATTCGAATTTGAGACCAATGCTTTTTTGCGCATTAGCGATTAACGGCCGCTGGTTTTTCGAGAGGACTAGCGTTAGCGTTTATCGCGTTAAAGTTTAAGAGTGTTTAACGGATAGCGGTAGCGGCCTATGCCATCAGTTTTGGACACAGCCCCAAATACAGCTACTCAAGGTTTCTGAATTCAGAATTCAGATACACTTATTTGCACGGTCGCCACACTTGCAACTGCTAGTCTCTGGAGTTTGGCACTAGGCGTTCTCAATGTAGAGTGCATGCGGTCACATTCATATGCAACTAAATGTATACTTACATTTATGGTTAGCTCTTGGCATTTTGCTGAATCTCGATAAGCCTCATAAATATTGCTAACAAAATTTTGTCCTACGAAATACCAGATGCGCAATAGACATGTCAGCTTTGTGCTCTTGATGAAACCAGGGTTTTCCAGTCACGGCCCATTGGTCCTTTATGTCCTAGAAAGTACTTTTTATTTGTTTATCATGTTATGTTGGTGAAAATCTGTTACGTATTGTTTTTTATTACATTACCGTAAAGTTAAAGTGTGCAAACACACCCTATTTGTTAAAAAGTAAAGGAAAAAGAACTTGAGAGGAGAAACAATTGATAATATAAAAGATAAATCTGGTACATTTCAGTAAACTATTTAGTGATGCAACTCATAAAATCTATCTTAGCAAATGCTGCTTGCAAGATGATGACCAAAAATCAGTTATCCGCATAAAAAGAGCATAATTCAATTTTTAATCATTTTCCACTCTTTCATGCAAACGTGATATATGCATTTTCTAATCTGAATTATTCCATTTTCTCTTTTTAGATACAGTATTACAGCAGAATCAAGACCTAAAGTTGACTTTTACTTTAAAAAAACTCACTTAAAAATGGATCTACGGCATTTACATTCAGGAGAGCAGACCTTCAGATAACTTCCAGTCCCGTGTACAGTCTGTCGTATTATATAATAACTCGACTCATTAGGGTAGTTCGAGCTGGTTAAATATACTCGAGCACTGTGATCGCGCAAACCCTGCCGAAGAACTGTGTGGGGGAATTTCCGCGAGTGATTGTTAAGTGATATCTGGCGCTAGTTACGTCGCCTACGGTGTGCTAGTTGTCGGAATTGGTAGCTATGCTCGGAGTGGAATAGGCGATGTGGTTGACCTCTTGGCGGCTGTGCATTATATAAGCCGCGATGCAGCCATTTGGGACCCACCGAAATCAGTTAGGCGCCCTTTTAACGTTACGCGCACATTGCATTCTTGAATCGTCAGCGTTATTGCAACGCGTCTGTGGGATTTGAGCCCGCGTCTTTGGAACTGGCCTCCTTGCACGCCGAGTTTTGCTGCCATGCGCCCCGTGCTGCCAGCCATACCTTAAAGCACCGCATTTAGTTTGTAACCTTTGGAAAACATTCTTATGCCTAATTACTGCTTGTGTGATCAGCTTTACATGAGGATATCAGTTTTAGTCCATAGTTGAGGGACTAGCAGTACGTCAAAACGAACCTCGTTCAGAAGTAAACGGCACATAAGTCTTAGGCTTTGTGTTAGTTTGTTTTATAAAAGTCAACGTTAATGCTATTGGGAGGGATCTCTTGGCGCTTGGCAAGCCCTGCTGATGAGTCCAAAAGGACGAAACACGTCCAAGGATGGGTTTGTAAATTTGAAAATATCTCTCAATAGCATTGTTTCCTTCGGAAGCCTCGTGCCTTCAGCACTCGCTTTGATGTTTTGTTTCTCGCTTATAAGACGCTTTCTATCGCTCGTAACCACCTGGAGCTGGCAATAAAAGTGCTTTCGTTTCTGTATTTGACAAGCGAAGGAATTCGAAGTCTTAAAAGTGGTTTGCTAAGTGATTGGGTTGAATATATATATTCTGTTCTTGATCGAGAAGTGCGTGAGTTAAAGTATCTTAGTGAAAGTCAATCTTTTCCTACCTATTAAGTTGCAACCAGATTTAATTATTCGAGCCATACTGCAAAGCGCCTCAACTTTAAGAAGTAAAATTAAGATTGAGATAATTAAACCAGGGCCTAAACCAGAGGTCGTAGAGAGACAGAAAATTGCCAAAGAGCGAGCGACTCAAAGAGTTCGTAGCTGGACAGTGCAGAATGAGATGAGAAGTGTCCTAGTACGGGTTTCCACAAGCGCTGCAAGAAGGATTTTCGATTCTGCCAATTCTAGAGGGAGAGGAGCTTAACAGAAGACTGTGTTCGTTGCAGCGAAGGCAAGAGAGAGAACATAGCGAGCATGACGTAGAAGCACAAGTTTCTCGTTGGAAATCGAGGGAACCTGTGTGTCACAGAATTTCGATGAGACAGTACGCCTCCAGTCCGAAAAAGAAGAGTTGATACAAGAGGTAAGAGAAGAGAGACTACAAGGTATTGCTGAGGGCGCAAGTAGCGCTTCCCGTCTGGCAAGCTCATCAGCCGTGTCGTTGCCCGGGAGAAACGAGTGTCCGGGGACCCATTGTAGCTTGATAGAACAGGATGAGAGAGAAAACAGTTCCTGCCAGAAATAAGGTAAAAGGAAAGATGGAGAAGAGAACAAGTTGACGAGGACAGAGCGAGAATCAGATAGGAAGAGAAGAGAAATGGCAGACTTGTTGGTGCTGCCAAGACCAACTAAAAGCTTAAAGGATGGCGCAGACTTCAGCGGAAAAACTTGAGCATATTGGGCCTACTGAAAAGAAAAGGGTGGTCTTAGTGCTACAGAGAGAGCAGTTGGCAGGTACGCCAGAGCCGTCTTTGCCAAAAAAGAAAGGAACAGAGCCGTCTGTCCAGAGCACGAGATGGTAAGAAGGGCATTCAGTGTAAGAGAAGTAAAGAGAACAGCAGCAAAAGAAAGAAAAAGAGACGAGTATTCCTCTGCAGAAGGACAGTGAGAGTCAAAGTAAAAAGCAAAGTCATCCTAACGAGCTTTCTGAAAATTCAAGGAAGGGAGACGTTCGTTGGGGTGAAAGACCAGAGAAAGAGGGACGGTTAGTAGAATTGGTAAGTGATCAGAACCCCGGTTCTAAAGCACATCCCAGGAGTAAAATAGGGCGAGAGAGAAAAGAGCAAAGGAGATGTCAGGGAAGGAGCGATTGGAAGAGGAGCAATGAAAAAGAGTAGGTATGTCAGAGTTATTGAGGGGGAGGAGGTCAGAGGAGATAACCCAATCGAATGCTTTCTCTCCTCAGAGGTTGGAGTACTCTTTGAGTCATAGAGGTGGTGATGGCAATTGAAGTCTCCCAGAATGAAGAGATTTGTGGAGGAGAGAAAAATGCAGGAAGAAAAGAAATTGATTCTGCTATCCTTCGGAGAAGAGCGAATAGGGAGAGCATAAACATCAAGAAATGAGAGCGAGGAGAAGTCTTTTAGAGAGATTTTGATCTCTGCATACTCATACGAAAGGTCAAGCGAAAAAAGAGAGGAGGTGGAAAGCTCAGAGAAGGATAAGCCCTGCCTGACGAAAATGATGACGCCGCAGCTAGCGTGTGTGATATCAGTAGAAAAAATATCAGATCGGGAGTGGCAGCGACCAGATCGCAAAGCAGAGAATCCAGGAATCCGGAAAGAGGAAGATAAGTTAAGGTTAGATTCCTGGATACAAATAAGGTCAGCGGGATGAGACGAAATAAAGTGTAGCAGTTCAGTGCTCCTGGTTCGGAGACCTCCAGCAATACATTGAAGAATCCTGAGGGAGTCAGGGAGGGGAAGAAGAAGCAGGAGGTAAAGAGAAACAGCCAGGATCATGAGGCAGTGGTGAGGGGGCAAAGGGAGAAAATACAAAGTGGGCGGATAAAGGATAAGAGGTTTAAAAACGAGGTTGGGGTGCGAGTACTGCATTAGCAGAAGGGGCCCAGATGGGCCAGATTGTACAGTGGAGGTATATCAGCTGGAGGAGTCCGACGAGGAAGTCACAGTGCTGGTAGGTGTGGGATCTCCAAAAAAAGCAGGGACGCAGAAAGGAGGGTAGCTTCAGGAGTGAGAGCTGCCAAGAGTTCTGAATTTAGAAAAGGAAAGTAGTAAGCACTTTAAATGAACCCAATTAGAGCATGTGCAGCATTGCACTGATCTACTTCGCCAGGTCACATTTCCAGCGCACACTAAACAGGGAAAGACCGGAAAATGGTTAGAATGAACGTTGCCCCTTATCAGGAGAAGAAGGATGAGAATACGAGCAATAGAAAGGCAGGAAAAGAGATAAGACAGGCCAATTTTAAAGAGGCTGCGTGCTACCCTTTTGCGGTCGTTCAAAGGGCTGCATGGCAAAAAAATGATTTGTGTGAGGAAAGTGCCCGGGGTAACTGGGACCTTCAGGAAGGCCAACAGCCATTTGAACCCAACCCAAACGGGGTTGGGGACCGCACCACCACGTTGAGACGGCTGTTGATTGGTGCGGTTCAATTTTGCTCGCTTTTCATGTATATACTACATATAGAACAGAAAGTTTGCACTTCACTATCCAAAAAGATCGGAATCAATACGTGTTTTGAGGACGGACAGAAAGTCCGTAATGATGATTTGAGTTAAAGTTAACTTAAAGTCAGAGTTAGTTGAGGATACAGAGGAAAAATCAGCGCTATACGGTGTAATTTGTTGTTGTGACGACAGGTTATTGTCCAAAGCTGTAATATGTGGTCACACGGTTTAGATCTAAGAATCATTAGGTTAACTGTTGTAAAAGTGGTTGTAAAGTAGTGAAGGAACTTGTAATAACTGTCTATTTGTTGAAGTCTTTAATTATTTTTTGAATTGTAGTAACGAAATATTTGATTTTCTTGCAAGCAATTTGTGATTTCTAAATTTTTGTTAGTGGGGGTTCCGTGACAAACGCAAAAATACATTAGGGGTTCCGCGATGACAAAAAAGTTGAAAAACACTGTTTTAGATTCAACACGAGTTCTAATATCTAAAAAAAAAAACGCAGAGTATTTCGGAAGAATAAGCTGAAGCGAAGTAGGTAAAGTAATAGCAATAAGTAAAGATTTTTGTTTTCTCAAAATGATAAAGTGTAGGAGAAGGCAGGCTACAGACCCACAAAAGTTTTTAAAAAATGTCAACGGTCGTTTTTTCGTTTTTTGTTGGTGGAAGCGGAAGCGATAGGTGTGGAAGCGGAAGTGGTTGAAAAATAACTGCTTCCACATCCCTGCCTCTAAATATTGAAATCAAATGGGCGTTGAAAAATCAGAACAGTTTAAAAACCGTTCCTGTTCTGATTACATGTCTTGTAAAGTTTTTTACGAAAAACAAAACAAAGGGTTTTAAAATTTTAAATTTGATGAAAAGTCTGGGTGCTTACATTTCCGAAAAAATGAGTTGTGACGGTTGTTTTTCACCGACGAGTTGCCAGCTGTAAAGTTTAAAATTTTGCAATTTTACGGACGAAACCTGTTCGCCAAAAGAAAAATTCATGAAGCAAAAAAATCTTTTGCCAAGACAAATCGTCTACTAAGTAAAGCGACCTCTACGTCTAATACACATGTGTAAGTCAGCAGACCGTAAGGTAGACGGTTAACGAGCAACACCAACCTTTCAGCTACAATTACCCATAAATTT
This sequence comes from Trididemnum clinides, assembly GCA_963675345.1. Lineage (NCBI taxonomy): Eukaryota > Metazoa > Chordata > Ascidiacea > Aplousobranchia > Didemnidae > Trididemnum > Trididemnum clinides. Next base: position 25,234,921 of record OY776290.1, on the reverse strand, counting down.
TTAATCTATATCGTAAAGCGCAATTCTTTCTGCGCCTGTATTTTAACTCCTTCGGAACTGCTCGGCGTGCAAAATATCAAACTTGGCACGATTGATTACCTCCCTAGGGTGAGTGCCATAAGAGGGTTCGTGACATTATTATGACGTCAAAATCAAATATGATTGTTTTGAATTTGCATTTCTTGATGAAGAAAAAAGATTTTTGCTCAAGCATCAGTCAGCCCCCAGCTTAGCGACTTTCAAAACTTTTATACTATTGCCGCGTAACATGACGTCGCAGTTGAGCTTGATTGCAAAATTTGTTCTCTTCATTTTTTTAAAAAGTAGTGTCCGTAGAAATGCGACTAAGAGCTTTGTTGAGAGATGTTAACAAAAGTGCTTTCGATATGAAAAATTCCATAACGATTTGAGGAGATTTGACGTTAGAACAATCGTTCTTTTTTTTTCAGCATGTTACGCATTCTCACCATGCTATTTTCTTTTTTTTTTGAACGCTTCAAATTAGCTCTATGATGTCATAATGCTGTCTGGCCTGATTAAAGTGAAAACAGTCGGAGGCAGCAGCTACACCCGAAGTTATTAAAATGTTGTCATTGCAAAAGCAAAAACTGATTCGCTGTCTAATGCAAAAAACAATGATACCTGTAATAACATGATAATGTTATGCTGTATGCTGTATTAACATTGCCAGATGATTAAAAACCTATTTTTTGGAAATGCAAAGGCAAATTAGAATATTTTACACGGCCACTTCGCAAGCCTGACTAATCTTAACCTTTTCGCCATCAGAGGCCGCATCAAAGATTTATTTTCTTTTACGAACACCAGTGAATTAAATTACAAATCTTTTTAGTTCATTTGAAACTAAAGACATTTTCTCTACTTAGAGATCGAAATTTTGAACGTAAAGTGTCTGATCTTGAGCAAAGTTTTTTTTCAAACTGAGTTTTTTTTTTGTTCATGTAAAGGCAATGATTATTTTTTGATGGCGATCAATTTTAAATTTATATCAATGGCAAAACAACATATCACTCAAGGCAGCAGTTTGTGCACCCCTGCTTTAAGACAAAAGCTTATTAGTCAAGTGAAGCAAAGTTGAACGAATTGGCGATTTGTCATGTAAAATCTTGCAGAAATCACCAAAACTATCCTTATCTTCCGCACACAAACCTGGTCGATGGATTTTACTTTTAAACCTTAACCTAACTTCTTGCAATAATTTCAACTGTAAGTGTACGACTTATGATTAACTTTTTCCTTCCCTAGCAGCGCTTGATGCTGGAACCAAGTAACCTAGGCGCACCTAGAGGTTCTAGACCATGCAAATAAGCCTGCTATTATAAAAATTGCTAAGTACCGTAGTATCCCAAATATTTTGTAGCTTATTCCTAAAAATACATTGCAATCACTTCCGCGCACTCCTACTACTTTAAATTTGTGCTTCAGTTCAAGTGGTGAAATGAAAGAATATAAGTCTGTAAAATATTTCTTGTTTCAATTGTGAGCAAATTTTGTTTATGTTTTAAAATTTTTTTTATTTATGTTTGTGAAATTATTCATCACTTAATTGAGCGCTCAAATTGTGTGCTTCTGGTTGGTTTGCTCTTTTCGTAACTGTCTTTACGCCAGTACCAACTAACGTACGCGGAGCCACAGGCTTCAGTTCATACAAAGAGGCCTACATTTTTCAAAAAGTTATAAATAGGCTAGATGACTTAATATCTAATAGCTTATTCCTGAAAATACATATAAATTGCTTCGGCGTCTTTCCACAACTTTACGTTTGTGCATTTGATACACTTTCTGAAATAGACTAACAAACGTTTGTAATATCGTTGGCTGTTTCACTTGTGAGCAAGTCCAGTTTCAAAGCATGCCTACGCTCAAAACAGTTCAAACAAAACGTAGCCACGTATTCTAGAAACTTTGGAAAAAATATAACAGCTCTTTGTAACATCCCATAATGTGTTGCGTGATCGATTCCTTTCAAAAAGTGGCACTTTCGATGTGGCACTTTCGACGTGGCAGTTTCAAAGGGACACTTTCAAAAAGGGGCACTGTCAATAGTCATTACACATTGGGTGAAGTCTGCGCAGCCGGCTAAACCGATATTCTTAACTCAAGCATTATTGATGAGGTCCCAGTGGGCAACGCCGGCAGAAACGGCTGGTCACAATATAAAGTTTTTTATTACAATTTTTATTACACCTGCTCTTAAATTTTTTTCACGCTATCCTACTTTTCGTGCTTGAACGTTAAACTGGCCTCAACGCAGTCGAAATCTTCCACGAAAGCCTTTCTAACTATCTGGACTATCAGCGTTATTTTACAGTCCGAAAATAGTGCTCGCGAAGTTGTTTTTATTTTGCAGTTCGCAGACTATGCTATTGCTAAAGCCTTAAGTATATGCGATTTTCTGTTCAGAGAGGCGTACCAAAGATACGTGACAGGTAGGCAGCGTTGAATTAGCAGATAGTTTATAGAATAATGATGTTTTTTATGAAGTTCAGATAAACTTTTTTGTGCCCTCTGAAAATTTTTTTGTGGCAGGTTTAAGTATTGAGGGGGCATTTTTTTCTTTTTTTCAATGCCCAAGGGGGGGGGGGGGGAGCATGGCATAATAGCATTCCTCACTAAACAAAGCTACTTCATATTTCACCCTTCACATTGCTTCTACAGCTGATCACCAAGCAGGAGATCCGTGAATACCACTGATAGTCTCTTGCATTATTTGACCAGGAGGTTGAACAAGAGTGCATCAACTGCGAAGCAGACTCGCAGGCAACAGTGAGGAAAACAATTAGCTTTAAAGGAGGTCGAATCAGCTTGAGGGTGAATTAAAGCATCGTGACAACACAGTTATTGATTTATTGAGTTACAAAGGCAATCTACGCGCTTTATATGCATGCTCATACGAGTGAAGTGATTATTACACTGTGAAATAACCACTTCACTCGTATGAGCATGCATATAAAGCGCGTAGATTGCCTTTGTAACTCAATAAATCAATGTATGATACGGTTATGGTGATCACGTGCTATGTTCATAGAGGTAAGGGTTTCAAATAGATCTCGTTTACTATAAACTGTTTGAGTGGTATACTGCAACACAGTTATTAATCTGACAACACAGTTACTTATCACGTGATCATTAAACCGCAAAACCCGTGCTATGTATAGTCACATAATCACAGTGGTTAAAGCGTCTGCTTTGCAGTTGAATGACCTTAGGTCAATTCCCTTGTGAAATAACATTCAAAGTTATCCACAAATTTGTTTTAAGGCACTCATCAACATGAGTATTGCGAAAAATGAAATATAAAACTGAGTTTACTTAGTCGTCATTAATAGCTTGGTTGTACGGCCGTGTATTGATCCAGCTTTCCAATTGATAGACTGGAGATTGATTCTCTCTTTGAGTCATTACCCAAGACTTTTAAAGCGGAATTTACAGACTCCCTATTTGGCGCTTTGCAAGTGAGGGGTAGAGAGAAGAAAAAGCCGCCTAGTTTGCATGTTGTAAGCTTGGGTAAAGCATTCAATGGCAAAAGGTGGTGAGGTTAAGAAGTCTACCCGTCGCGGTGACCCACGATACAAAGCATGAGCTCATAAGTACGAGCAAAAGAAAATACTTGAAACAAAGAAGACAAAGAAAATGTCCTAGAGCAAAAAACTGTTGCAGCTAAAAAGGCGCCAAAAACAACATGATGTTGCTTGTATTGCACAGTTTCATATACCAAGTTGTGTGCAAGTTATTTTACCCAGCAACTAAAAGTCCTCAGTGTGCCAAAAATGTGGTTAGCAGCATGGCAAACCCCAACAGACTTGATTCTTCCCAAACTTCTGCGGTATCTTTAAAGAAGAGATTATCACCGAAAATGATCTAGTCCAACAAATTTCGCCCACCCCCTCAAAATGTTTGGCTGGTAAAGCCTTGGTTGACTGATGATATCAATGAATAAGCCGTCTGAATTTTGTTGAAACGCGATGCAATATATTTTACAGGAAACGCAGGAAACAGCCTTATAGCGTTATGAATAACAGAATTATATGAAGTGGCATCAAAGAAGACAAACAAAATGCTGTAATGTAATTTCAACAGCAGGACAGAAAATTCTTGAATCTCCCAAACACGTAACAATTACAGAGTAACGCACACTTCATAGGGCCTCATTTAGAAAGTAAATTAAGAAAGAGGCGGTGACCACGAAAGGGGTAGATAAGGGTTATTCATAGCCACTTAATCGCGAATGGCCGATTTTGTGAGAATTTTTGTTAAGTTAATTTTTTGCGTACCTCCCAAGTCAATACACCGAACATAGCAAATAACCAGTTGAAGTGTGTAAAAACTAATATTTAGCCAAATTGACGAAATTATGAGTTGAGTACAGGAAAATTTCTCATCTAGTTAAATTTATCTAAAAAGAATGGCACGAAAGAACAAAACAAATAGAAGTTTTCAGTAAATATTATAAAAGCAAGTTGCCTAGTGCTAACAAAGACGAAGGAAAAAATGTCAGTAATTGGGCAGCAAGTTGTTTTTACCTTCACTGCTTTTAGTTTTCTTTGTAATTTTTAGATCAAATAGAAATAGCTTGACAATCATATTGGACATAAATAGAAAAATGAAACGATTTCGAATTCTAAATTTTCTAAATTGCAAGCTTAAAAGAAAGAAATGTTGGCTCCTGGCTCCATTTGTGTTCGTGCTATTCTGTAATGTCTACTTTTTCAGGCAAGTCACTAAATTAAAGATGCTTTTGAAGTTGCAGTAATATGGTAATACTCTATTTTTCCAGAGATAATCCGCATTTTTATAATTCAGATAATTCCTGGTGTGGATTATACATCTGCGAATGCACTACAATAAGGGTTAAGATGATGGTTTTCATCTTTATGTTATGTCTGCAAACAGAGGTCGGATTATCTCCGGAAAAATACTGTAGCCACCTCCTACACCAGAGGTTTTCAAACTGTGGGTCGCCATGTTATCCAGAGACATCGCACAATAATTTGACTTTGTGCCCATAATTTTCCATTTAAATTCGGTGTGATGTGAAAAGCCAAACAGGATTAATTTCGACACTGAGTTTGATCTGAATGGCGCTGCAGTGCTGTAAAGAATGATCTTTGAAAAAAAAGGTCAGCATCTAGATTTGCAGCATCACCTAGCTTGCAGCGGTGCAAACAATCTCCAGGATTCTGCTGGCGTGTCGCAAATCCACTGTCGTCTTTCATATGCGTCGCATGGAAAAAAGTTTAAAAGCCAATGTCCTACACAAAATATCTGGAACAAGTGCAAAATTTTCCCCAGTTAGTTATCAAGTTTATTCTTAAGAACATTAGAACAGTTGAGATACCATGGTTGCGGGTTCGAATCTCAGCTGGCAGGGCATTAAAAGAAAGGTAGTGTACACTGAAGGGGCAGGCCTGGTATGTAAATGTACGGGGCAGTGTACACTGGAAGGGAGTGTAAAATAGCCACTGCCCAAGTGCATAATGGGGAAATTTATGCACTTGATCCAAATATCTTTGCTGTAAGTCTGAAGAGCTTGTTAAAAAAGAAAAAAGGTTGCATTCTTCTTCCATTAGTAAAATAGCTGATGCTTAATGCTTTGGTGTAGATCTTGTCGTTGTATAAATGAATTTTCACTTTTCCCTTGCATGACAATTTTTTCTTTATACACATGCCAACTTCAATTCCAATTGACAGGGGTAATCTGAAAGCAGAGCTTAGATATATAGTTTTGTTGGGTTTCAGTTTAATTTTTTGAACAGTATAATCATGATTAAACGTATTTCATACCGTTAACAACTAACAACGAATGGTTCTCACGGTATTCAGTCAGCTTCCTCCATTTACAAACATTATTGCCAATCTCAAAAAATGTTTTCCAATCTTTTTATTACACTGCCTTCATCTCCTCGTCTGAAGTTCTTCTTCACCCCCCCCCCCCCCCCCGTAGCGTAGAGGCGTTATTCAGCCGGTTTAAAATATTTCGTTGCTAGTTTCCATTTTGAAAATTTTGATCTCCACAGAGATGGTCTTAGCAAAATATTGCGGGAACGTTAATCAACTTTTTCTTTTATAAAATCTGTTCTTACGATTTTTCAATGCCATCTTTGCATACATTTACTATAATGGCCATATAACAAACACAATTAACAAAAATTAAATTACTTTTTTAAAAGAATCAACTTTTTGAAAATATCAGCTTTGCATTTTTATCCCAAAACAACCTTAAAAGACTTTTTGTTTTTGAAAATATTTTTTTCAAGTCCTTGTTCACCTCCCATAAAATCTAATTTTGCCTCTCACGGGGAGGTTGTTGTTGTTGTAATTACTCCTCCTCTTCCTCGAGATGGAGATACGGGACGAACGGCAATTTAGGTTTATGCCGTCAAACTAATTGAAATTTGGCTAGGGGATAGATGGCAGCCCATTTTAAACCAGTCATGAGTGACTGGTAGCCCCACCACCGCCAAGGCAGACTACCACTGATGGGTACCCAAGAGTCGCCTTTTTACGACGTGCTTAGTGAGCAATTTTACAATTGTAACCCGGTGAAGTACGAGAGGGCCACTTGTTTACCACATAAAGATGGAGGCGTCCCGTTAAGTGCCTTGCCCAAGAACACAACAAGCAAGTTTTCCGGCTTGTTCTCCACACTATCCCTTTTTTATGCTGAGCGCCAAGCAGGGAAGCTGCCAATACCATTTTCTAAAGTCTTTTGGTATAACTCGACTTAGGGAATGAATCCCCGGTCTACCGACTGCGAAGCGGACGCTCTAACCACTAAACCATCGCGCCATGGAGAGATCGGCCTCCCTGGTTGGAAACCACTGCTCTAACTCATAACAGCAGGCTGCCTATCCAACTCTAATACGTCCGAGCAACTACGACACTGTCGTACAGTATCTTACTTGTAGTAAAGCAAGATCAACATATAGCATGCGCAAATCATCAAAGCTGTTTGCTGCCTTGTGGATTGAATTGTGAAAATCACTTGTTTTAATTGATATTTTGGGTAGTCACCCCGAGTTTGGACTGTTGTATATGTTGGATTGTCAGTTTGTAAACGGTGGAGATCATGTCTAATTTTTTATGTAGGGAAGAGTCGAGTAAGTAGGTAAAAAATGGTTATTTTTATATAAGTTGAGAATGATTTAGGATAAAACAACTTTTTCTGAGTCAATAAATAGTACATTTATTTGATCATATAGCCATAAATATATCTGTTAAAAGCTCTTGACAATGTGTGTAAAAAAGAAAGCATGATTTTTGTCTTTAAGGTAGACAAATGAATTTAGTAAACTTTTTTTCTTACGATATTCTTATTACGAGGTGCATTCAATAAGTTTCCAGACTTTTTTGGTATGGACACTTTTATTAACCGTACACACAAAAAACTCTAGTCCCCTTCAAAGTATTCTCCTCCGACATCAATGCACTTGTTGTACCGTTCCAACAACTTCTGGAAAGCCCCCTGGAAGTCTTCTTGTGTGAGCGTGTTTAGGACCCTCGTCACAGCCTCTTCATGTCCTCAATTGTGGAATAACAATTGCCTCTGAGGTTTTCCTTGAGCTTTGGGAAAGCCAAAAGTCGCAGGGAGCAAGGTCCGGGATGTAGGGAGGATGGGAAACCGTCTTGATGCCCATCTGGGTCAAATAGTCTGTGACGAGGATGGAGTTGTGGACTGGGGCATTGTCCTGATGAAAATGCCACTGACCTGATTCGAAGAGTTCTGGCCTCTTCCGACGGAATCTCTTCCTGAACTCCCTTAAAACTTCAATATAGTACTCCTTGTTGACTGTGATTCCAGTGGGAACCCAGTGAATGTAGATTATGCCCATGCTGTCAAAAAAAAGGATCATCATGAGTTTCTGGGTGGACTTGCTCTGTCTGGCCTTCTTGGGTCTGGGAGATCCGGCATGCTTCCACTGGGAACTCTGTCTCTTGGTCTCTGGGTCATAACAATAGATCCAGCTTTCATCGCAGGTTACCAGGGCATCAAGAACTTGGGGATCTGAATTAATGAGCTCGACCATCTCCTTGCTTTCATTGCAACGTCTTTCTCTCTGATCTTCCCGGAGCACTCTTGGGACGAACTTCGCGCAAATCTTCCGCATCTTCAGTTCCTCACGAATGATTATGTGTACAGCTCCCACACTGACATTAAACTGTGCGCTTAGTGTCTCTACAGAAACACGACGGTCCCTATTCATGAAATCGTTTATTTGGCCAATCATCTCTGATATTCTGACTTCTCTACTCCTCCCACATCTCTCATCATCCCTCACGGACTCCCTGCCTTCCTTGAATCTCTTGTACCACTGAAAAACTGATGATCGATTCATGCAAGATGGTCCATAAGCAGTCTGAAGCATACCATACGTTTCCGTGGCAGTTTTTCCAAGTTTAAAACAGAACTTGATCGCATATCGTTCTTCTAATGTGTCCTCACCAGCTGTGACAATCAGGATTTAGTAAGGTGTACTCTAATTCCTACTGTAGCTATAAATTTGCACCTAAACAAGAAAAAATTGGTCAATCATCTCATAAGGAGTATAGTAATAACATACTGAAATATCTCGAGTTTACGGCAATTATAAATGCCTGTACAAAAAAAGTCTGGAAACTTATTGAATGCACCTCGTAGCTGCATTTGAGTTAAAGTCGTTGTGCACATTATACATTTTGGTCCAATTTTGTACGTTCTTTGCTTTAATATATTATTGTGCTAAACTTTTTTTCGGCTTTGATATTTATATGATTTTTACAGCATATGTTGTACTTGAAAACTTCAATTTTGACTGCAAAGTGTTTACCAAAAAGCGTACTAGTATACGTTTTTGCGAACAGAAATGTACAAAAAAGTTTTTGTTGACAAAAGCGCGTCTTTACACAAAAAGATATGCTGTGTAACCACATGCGAATATCCAAGCCAATGAAAATTTCCTTCGGCTACAACAATCTTTGAAAATAAAGAACAAAATGGAAGAAAAAGCGTACAAAAATGTATACTGTGCACATCTACCTTTACAAATGGGCCATTTTTTTCTTTTTGTCATAAGCAAATATTGCCAGCATAGCAACAAGTTGGTGTACGTTTACATGAACTGCAGTCCAGCATGAAAAATGACTGTAAAATGCCTCTCTCAAAAACACAATGTTTCAGAACCTAGCATTACGCTGGCAGCCAGCTCGCGGTCGTGTTTACCTTTGTCACTGACCATTTTATTTAAGTCGCTAATAATTCCAAAATTGCCTGATTGAAACTGATTTTGATGAAACAGACAAGAAATGGAACAGCAAAACATAGAAGTTGTCGAAAAGCATTTCGAACTACTAAAGAAAAAATCAAATACCATCAGATCTACTCATCAAATAGTCACGGAATCTATCTCCTTTACACCTTCTCGACAAATAATCAAGGAACCAACCTCCATTAGATCTACTCAGCAAATGGTCAACAAATCAAGCAACGACAGTCCAGCTGCGATGTGCAAAGGTGTGATTTACATAGTTTCAATTTTAATGTTTAACAAAGTAACTGAACTTGCTGCTCCACGATGCAGCAATTGGGACGCTAGCAACGCAATCGTTTGGTCTAATGTTGGCGGTTTTCGACGTATGGATGGCGACGCAAACCAGGTCGCCTGAAAATTCCTTTAGGTTGTTTGTTCTCCTATAAAAGCGTCGCTTATTTATTGTTCATGTGCTTACAGTATCTAATTGCTGAGCAAGGGCTTAGCCAGGGGGTTGGGGGAGAAAAGGATGATGGCGCCTTCAAATTAAAAAAAATTTGATCTCAGATTTTTAGTTAGATGTCAACAATTTTCCTACAGAGGCATTGTTATTTTTTGACTTCTCTTCAACTTCGGATTTCATTAGTTTTCCTTTCCTTTGTTATCACCACCAAATAGGAATAAGTTTTATTTAACCAAACAAAAATCAAAAGCAAAAAATTATTGAACATTATTGAAGTAAATATTACTAACTGCTGCTAATTGTGTTTTTGAATAATTTCAGTGCACTATTCTTCAAAATGGCTTTTCTGAAAGCTATGTTGAAATTTTGTACCAATAAACAACAATTTATTGCTTGAAATATCTGAAAAAACTTTACCCCCGCCAAATTTTATAGTTGTGTAATAACAGTTGAGTCAATCGAAAACGTCCCGAGATAAAAACTTGTCAGCATCCAACCATTAGTGAAAGCTTATAAAAAAGAATCACACCACAACATTTATTACAAAATACAGGGTGTTCATAAAGTTCGTGTGGACTTTAAAAAAATTATAACTTTATTTGTACCTGCGATAAAAATAATATTTAAAAAGAATTAGAAAGAAGAAAATCTAGACTTTTTAAGTCTAAATGAAATTTTATTTAAGTTTCCACATGTCCTCGATCATTGGCAATGCAAAGGGTAATACAATTTCGCAGTTCACAGAAAACATTTGCCAGCTGATTTACAGTAATACCCGAAATTATATTAATTATTTTAACTTTCAAATCTTGTAATGAATTAAGTTTGGTTGCGCACACAATTGTTTTTACGTGTCTCCATAAAAAAATCTAATGAAGTGAAATCTGGCAAATGCGGAGGCCAAGAAAATGGTCCGCCCCTTTCGATTCATCATTTAAGAAATTATGCAGAGCAAAGTGGCAAGGAGCACCATTTTGTAGAAACACTGTACCAGTTAAAATACTGTTTCTAATTTTGTGGTAAAGAATCATTTAATAACTGCACTTAAAACTAGGTAGATGAAACTTCATAACACTTTTTATAGATAATTTCTATTGCAAATACAAATAAAGTTATAAATCTTTTAAAGTTCACACGGACTATATGGACACCCTGTGTATAATATAAGCACAATAGATTGCGCGGCCAGGTAATTGCACCCATAAGGGGTTGATCAGGCGATTGAATTTAAATATAATCAAGGCATGCAAAAAATGCAATATTTAATGTACAATGCAATAAATACCAAAATCAAGGGGGTCTCATTTAAAAAGACAACACAGATAATGGCATTAAATCACAAGTGCATGCGTAGAATGGCAGGCGTTCTTCTTTATCACATTAAGATATTAAGGTATACCAAATGCAACAATGTTAATATTTTAAGTGATTTTATTCAAGCTATCTAAAATCTTGTAGCCCTATAATTTCCTAAGTTACTTTTTGGCTTCTCTGTAATTTTTATATTCATTTGCCTGATGAGCCCCTTAAGGACAAAACTAGCTGGTTGGGGATTTTATTGTGTATATGATTTGTACTTCGTAATGCATGACGTGGCTTGGTTCGCTTTTTTATGAATCTTTGACTCATTGTTGGAAATACCAATAGGTAGACCTATGTACCTTTAGATTCTTAAATAGGAAATCACCTTAACTGCTATCATTGTGACGATTGCTAAACTTTTGTATTGTCAGCATCCAGTTTTTGATATCATAAAAAAGTTTGTGGCAAAGTACCACTCTGCCGTGATGTGGCAAAATCTAATTAACTACGAAAATCATGTTTGTGGAAATATTGACTTTGTTGTCGTATATTTTAGTTCATTAAGGGATCAACTGAACCAAATTTTTTTCGGCTTTACCTTGTAGCTGTTAACTGTCCTAAAATCGATCAGTTCTTTGCATTTGCTCATCAGTAGCTTCACATTAAAGAAAAGAAATCAAGGTTGTTACTGACATCTGAAATGAAGTTGTTAGGTTTAGCAATCAGCAAGCTGGTTTATTGCAGAGCTTTGTAATAGAAAAGAATATTGACACTTTGATAGCAAGTTTGATCCAAAATATGTTCTACTACTAATGTACATATGTGATAGTCTAAGTTGCCTATGCAAAAGAAGTCGTTTAAATATCATATAACACCTCGACAGGGGGGAAGAAAGAAACAAAACCATCATATTGGTTTTATATTAGGGGCCCTACGCCTAATATAAAACCAACTTGCTATTATATTGAAAAGAAATTAAGTTTTTTAATGCTTGATTAAACAGATTTTTGTTGCGAATCCGAATGATAAAATTTGAGTACTTTTTATACAATTCGTCACACGAGGGGGATTTACAAAAACATCATCATGTATCCCATGGGGGGAGTGAAAAATTAGATAAAAAAGCGTCATATAATTTGTGAATAGCCCTTTACGCATAATTGGCCTATTGATGTAAACTGCGCTTAACGAATTGCTTGATAATGGCTCCACGCCTACTTCAAAACTTTTCTAATGGTGATTTTATACAATTTCATTGAAAGAGAATGTGTCTACTTGCTGCCTGCCACAATAAACTCAAATAGAAAGTAGATCTCTTCTATGCTTAATAACTTTCAAAAAGTAAAATTCGTTAGTCATTTATTGCAGTTTAGAAAGTAAGCTGACAGTTTTTGCAAATACATGTACTAACACTTTTTGCTATCTGCAAACTATTATGTGTTTTTACATCAAGCGCAGCTTATAGTTTTTGCACTATCCAGAATTTGTCTGATGCCATGACGTTACGCAATATTTGGTAACTATTTCATTTCGTTTGAGTATTGCATCACGATTGCACGATTGAAGGCTTTAGATGAGGGGTTCTTAACCGGGGGTGCCTGTACCCCTTGGGGGTACGAAGCACCAAAGCAGGGGATACAAGATGAGGCGTCAGAATAATAGTTATTTTAAACTATTTGCTAAAAATTTATTTTCAGTGTTATTTGAAATAAGAAAACATTTTCCGAAGCCTTTTTTAACATCTGTATTTCTGAATAATTTTTGGTCGTAAGAAAGAGTTGCTGTGACGTCATAAATAACTTCTTGTTTGTTCCAAAAAAATTGGCCTTGCACTGAATTGGTTTTGTTGTGAACAATATCATGGTAAATGAATATACACCATTAACATGCTGCATTGTGTTTTATTTCATTGTCAGATTGTATATTTACCGGTAATTTTGTAGGTATTTGTTTGATAGGTCTAGGGGTATAAAAATATTTCACAAATTTTTAAGGGGTACGAACGCCAAAAAGGTTAAGAAACACTGCTTTAGAAAAAAACAAAAGACGCAGAAATAAACAGGAATTGAACAGCACCCATACGTTTACGCAGATTTAAATAATGAGCAATATTCAATGTTAAGGAATAAAAGTGATTGACCATATTCAACACATTATTCCTTGTTTTCAGATTTGTTTAATTGCGTAGAACAATTACATCATCAAGCAAAAATCGACTTTATTGACCTAAAAACAAAAAATTGATTGAAAAGTTGAAAATATATTTTTTATTGAGCTATTCAATTTAAGAGTCTAAAGACTACTCCATGTTTTCAAAGTTATTACTTCTTATCTCGCTGATGATATTAACATAAAAAAAATGTCGTCATTGACAAGATGTACCCCCTAGTAATCAATCTCATTTCTCAATCTGTTCAGCAATGCACGTCACATAAGATCGCTAACCATTAAAATTTTTAAATAGAATAAAATATTATTATTTAGATATGACAGAACGTTTAAGCGAGCATGAAAACTTGGTCAGAAGAACAAAAAACAACATTATCGAGTTACGGTACGCATTTGAAAGACAAATTGAAGATCTGAAAAAAGATTCATCGCATCTGATCGCAAACATTGAAAAATTTAAGTCCCGTTTTGCAACGCAGTTACAGTAAGTCATTGGCAGTTTTTTTGTTGACTAGATTCACAGCTAGGAAGAAGAGAGGGACAGATTGCCATGTGACTGGGTAAAAAAAGAGAACCATGCAATATAGAAGGCAACAGACAGCTGAAACTATGACAAAGCAAACATGCCTCAGACTTCCTACAAGAGTTCGTCCTCTCATCCGGCAGGCTTTTCACACTCATAGATGTTTTTCCCCGACATTTTTTACCTGAATTCTTCCTGCTGGGATCCTGCATTCCGCTTTTATTTCATTGCAGGGCGGCTTTAATTGATGCTGAAGATTTGAAGTTCTTGAATGATGAATGGCGAAAAACGGAAACTGAAAAGCTTCACGCGTTGATCCAAAAGAGATTACATCATCTGCAGGTAGAATCCGCAATGCAGTAAGTTAGATCGCGTTCAGGCACGTCAACAGTCTAGACAGTTTATTCGAAATAGTAACCATGCTATATTTCTTGCAGAATTTTGATCCATGAATGCATATTACATTCATTCATACGTCTTCTTCACTTTCACAGTCTCTTAAAAGGGTCGCAGGGTCACTGTCAGTTGCCTTAGGATTTCCATACAAGTCTCATGATCAGCAGCTACAGTACTTACAATTGGAGCTATGATTCAGTATTTACGAAGATTTTCTTTAAAAGGATTTTTAGATATCTCAGCCTGCTAATCATTTTCACATATGGCAAGCAGAATAAATTGCACTCGCCCCTGCGTTATGCAGGGTGGGCCGTAAGTCGCGCACCAAGAAATTACGTGGTGCGTGATGTGAAACAATCTAAAATTAATGGGATAGAATATCTTTTCCTTTCTTTTGATGTATAATAAATGTTCTTTCATAGAGTAATTTACCATTGTTTGAATGTATCAGTCATTATATCTGTCACATTTAATTACAATCAAAGTTTTTTTAGGTATGATTTGCATTTAAAATTTTTTTCCTTTAATTTTCAGATATGTCTTTAACAATAAACGAGCGAGTTGAGTTAGTGATTGTATCAGCGTGTATAACGTGTCATCAGTTCCTTAGATAAGCTTGTTTTAAATGAAATAACGTTTATATAATCAAAATTGTCTTAAATGTTTTGGTGCGCGACTTACGGCCCACCCTGTATTATATCGCCTTTGTAGAGCCTTACTGTCATATGTGAAGCACTCTTATCTACATTTCACCCAAAGATCACCTTAATCTACTGATATTTTCTTCTAAAAAAGTATAAAACTAACGGGTAGTGGTACAAGCTTTTGATTGAAATTGTATCAAATTCAATATTTTTTCCTTTCACCAAGCTTCACTTCTTCGGGAAGTAAACTCAAGATGTCACGACGTCGCTCCACTGCATGCGATTATTCTCCAGCAAATCCGGATGATCTAGAAAACAGTTGGTTGTATATTTTATGATATGGCACCAAAGGCTTCTTTCTTCAGCCACGACGTAGAAGTTAATCTTTCCGCTTTACCACAGCTGTGCTTGTAGTAGGACAAAAGATCGAGACCGTTTGATGAGCTAAAAACCAAAGTAAAATTTAAATTAATTGGAGAACTTTTGAAGTGGGGGTATTTTGAAGCGAGGGTACAACATCAAATCAAATCATTTTCAAAAAACAAACAAAACAAAAACAAACAAAATCATTTTCAAAAACAAACAAAACGATTCCTAAAAAGAACTCAAATGAATAAAAGCATTTTCAAAAACAAATAAAGTCACTTTCAAAAGCAAATAAAACAAAAACTCAAACAAATAAAATCATTTTTAAAAACCACTAAAACAAAACTAATAGTAAACTATTTTTGATCTGCATCGTCTTACGCTTGACGGAATACGCAAGCTCCACGCTTCCGTTCGTGACAGCTTTTTTGTTTATCTCTACGTCAAGTAAAATGCTTCATAATAACGACCATATGTCGAAAATGCAGTTAATATGAAACGTTTTGAAGTGACGGTATTCTTAAGGGGGGTGCCAGACAAATTCATACAAATGTTATTACAAATTGTAATTTCAATGTATTTTCAAGTTGTCATTTCCATGTATTTTCAAGTTGTCATTTCCATGTATTTTCAAGTTGTCATTTCAAGTTCAAACAATCTTGCAACGAATTCAAATCATGTCAGTACAACGTACTTTCAAGTTCATGTACTTGTAAGGTCAAACACGTTCAACGGAAATGACGTAGGAGCGCTCCGCAAAAAAGGGATCGAAAGTAATATTACATACTACTGTGGCAGTTGCTAAATTTTTTTTATGACGTTGAGATATATTTGTCTTACAAAGCGCAAATCTTTCTGTCTGTGCTGTGCTTCTCTGTGTGAGTTGTAACTCTTCCCAAATTACTGGAGTGCAATCATAAAACTTTTGAACAACTGATCACTGTACCGGAGTGAGTATCATAAGGGGCTTCGTAATTTCATCATGGCGTCATAGTCACAAATGATTTTTTTGATTTGCATTTCTTGACGGAGGAATACAATTTCTTGCTTAAACAAAAGCCAGCCCCCAGTTGACCAATTTGCAAAAATTGTACTGCTTTGCAGTGTTAAATGACGTCATGTAGTTAACGCTTGATTGCAAAATTTTTTCATTTTGCTTTTTTGAAAAGGATTGATCGTACATAAGCGATTGAAAGCGTTTTCGTGAGATATCAACAAGATGGTTTCGATAAAAAAATTCTTCAACAATTCGAGCTGAATTCACGAGGCAGCAGCAGATTATTTTTAAACATTTCAAGCATGCTTTTTTATTTTTTCTTGAACGCTTCAAATTCGCTCTGTAATGTCATTTTGCTGTCTGGCATCATTGTAGTGAAAGCAGCAGCAGGTAGCAGCTGCGCTCAAATATGTCGTATAGGCCTACTGTCATTTAAGAAACAAACAACTGAGATGCTGCCGGCTAAAGAGCAATGATACATTGTAGTGTTAACACACAGTTAGGCCAAAAACCTGTTTTTTTAGTAACGCAATGGCAAATTGGAATACTTTTGTGCAGTTTTGCCATAGAATAACCAATCGTAAGTACAAAGAAATAATAATCAAGCTGAACGAAGTGAACAAATTGGCAATTTTTCATGCGAAATCTTACAGAGGCATAAAAATTGTCCCCATCTTAAGCACAAAACCAAATTCGGAGGTTTTTGCTTTTAAGCCCTTTACTTTTTTACGACTTCCCATTGGGTAAAGCTGGCGCTGTCGGCTAAACCGATATTCTTAATCTCGACATTACTGATGTTATAACAGCTTACTGAGTGTCACTTTGAGTTATTTTGCTCTTTTCCTGGCTGCGCTTATGTCTGAACTTAGCAACATGAGCGCAGACACAAACAATAGATCACATAAATTCGCATACAGTTACAAAAAAATTGTTAGTAGTGGGCCTGATATTTAATACAGCTTTGAAAAAAGCTGTTAGAGCTATAAGCTTTTCGTGATGCTCTCATCTGTGGCGGTATCGCGTCAAAAGGGAAGATCTGGTGTGAGTAAGTGTTTTATGTGAATAATTTGGACGTTAGACAATTAAGACAAGTCAGTGATAGCGCTAGTATTGTAAAGCGCGAAAGAAAGATTTAGCAATAGCGAAATGATTAAGGAAGCACAGCAAGAGGCCAAATAAGAACGCTGCGATTATCGAAAGAGTTCGAGAGTGTAAATAAACAAACTCTTTCTGTCTGCATAACACCGGGCGCCGGATCTTGATATAAGCAGCCTCTAGCTTAGTGACAAAAGCTAATACAAACTATGTGAGGTTGAAAATCGCAATGGCAACCATCCAAGTGACATCATGTGAAAATTGAGTGAAAGCAAAGCTTTTCCATTTTAATCTACATTTCAAAACTTGTTTTCTATGACGACATTGTATATAGCATATTCCTGTAATACTTGGACTTAATGGGTAAAAATTGGGCATTATTCGGTTGTGCCCTCATTTTTGTTGTATGTATTACCAAAGTTTAGTAAAAGTTTAAAAAATGATTTACAGCTGCATCACTTTAGAATATGCTACAGACTCCAAAGATGATTCCAATGTTTTTAATGCATATGAGCTCATGCTCTCTTTGCGTGCCTTTAGACAGACTGGACCATCTCGACAAGTAGACCACTCGGCTCTGCCACCTGTTTGCCACATGAGGATGCAGGCATCCCGTCAATTGTTTTTCCCAATGACACAGCAAAAGGACTTGCTGTTTTTTTCTTCACACTGATCTTCGTGATGAGCGCCAAGCAGGAAAGCTGTAAATAGCATTTTTTAAAAATCTTTTGGTATGACCCGATGTGGGAGTAGAACTCAGGTCTACCTACTTTGAAGCATGCCGTCTGTTCACTTCCACAGGGCGCCTGCTATTCCAATTGTTGTTCAGCTTTAAAAAAAGATTTTTTCAGAATCCAAAAGATTGTAAGAATGCAAAAAAACTGGTGTGTAATCTGGAAGAAGCTTGTGGCTTTGGATGCCAGTTCCACCATATTGTATACTGCTTAATGCTTGCTTATGGAACCAAACGAACCTTGATCATTAACTCTAAGAATTGGAGATATTCTGGAAACGGATGGGAAAGTGTATTTCTGCCAGCAAGTAACACATGCACTGACGTCGTTGGTCATCAAGATATATGGAAAGGTTAGCTATGTGTAAAGTAGTAGTAGAGTCAAACATTAATCTGAGTGATTGTATTAGAATATTTTTGATGAATCGGAGTAATTTGAAGCACTTGAGGAAAGCCATCTTTATTTTGTTCAAACTCTCGTTATTCGCGGTAGTTTTTTCACAAATGCTGCACTTGCTATCTACCAACATATGACAAAACTTTTGATAGTTTCCTCGCAGTTGAAATAGCTAATGTTACCGCAAATATTTAAAGAAAAATGGTTCCATTTTACCTACCACTGTAGTTAGAACCAGTTTTTGAGTGATCTGATAGTGCTGCGTTCTGGTAAAAGTTCAACTTTGGCCAACAAAAAAAGACATACAAGCACGTTGTCAGTATTTTCGAAGAAAACACGAGAATTGACCACCTCACATTAATGCACCCAAATTTGAAAACTATAATTACAAACGTGCAATGATGCAAAAATAGCCTACAACTTAACATCACTATAAATTGTCCCTTCGCAACAAAATCAAAACAGAGTTTTTGGAAATTTAACCAATTATAAGATAGTAGTACTTGGTTGAGTTATGTTGGCACAGGCTTCATGAATTCATTTTTTGTATTGACCGCATTAAGTCCAGTCTTAATTTGTAAATTCTCCACTCACAATGCAGTTGAATATCTCACCAGGCCAGTTGGAAATTATGACACTTATTCCATTGGTTTAAATTACTCAGTAGGCACCTAGGCTAAATATCCTACTCTCTTATTAAAACACGATCAAATTTAAGCAAACCTTGTTTTGCATTTTTGTTATGAGTGATTATCCAGCCAAAAAATAATAAAGAGTTTTTATTTTTACTCTTTATTTTTCAATAAACTTTTATTTTTTACATATAAAAAATCACAAAAAATTTAGCGAAAACTGATTACTTTCTTAAATTTTTGGCAGATCTCTCATTAAGCTCACAACTGTCAGAAAGCTGTGAATGAGGTAGTTTGAACTACACAGATTTCTCATAATTAATGCAGTTTTTAGTGTAACACTGTACAATTGAACTCAGAAGAGGTCACAACAAGTTATAGTCGTTGGATTTTAGAAATTTTGTGTCTTTTCTTTTACTATAGTGATCAGTTTTCATGGAGTTTAACCTATCTGGCTTGCGTTCTCTAAACAGTATTTTAAATGATGAAACAGAGTATGCATTGCACTGGCACTGCGAGGCATCCCTGAAAAGAAGTTGTTCATTTCGGGACACAACATTAGAAAGCAGGGGTGCAGCCAGTCCATATGTTCGGAAATCGACTTTGAAATTCCACAAGATTGTGTGTTGATAATTCGAAGATATTAACCTAATTTTAGAAGCAAATCTGAGATAATTACCTATGTCTTTGTGAACACTCAAAAGTTTGTGTAAGATGTCGTGGTGTCCAGTTAACGTTAACCTATTTATCATTGACGCCTTGATCACTTTTATTGCCTTTTCCTTTCATGTGTTATGAATCGTACTCGCTACCGTGACGGACGCGTTATCGCCTTTGTCTCAGAGACTTAGTATTCGCAGTTTTGGTCAGCGCGGTCATTGCTTGTTAGTTTTTATATTTTTTCGTTGAGGCAAGGCAGAAGCTAGTTTTACTGGGAATTTACCTTTCGTGTTAGTTCAGTTATATTTTATCTCTTGGCCATACTGTAGTGCTCCTACCGTCCTATCTTAGTTAGATTTCTTACCGGTAGCCTACCAACGCCAACCTAATTTGTAAACTAAATTTATCAGTTTTACTTATCTGGCCCATTGGGCTATGCTTAGTGCAGTAAACTGTAGTTTTAGGGTTTGTGATCATTTTCTGACTCTCGCATAGTTGTGTGTTGCTTGCCTCTTTGCTTTATTTTTAGATGCTGAATTAGCGGCTTTTAACGCCAATTAGGACAAGTTGCCCATTGCTTTCTGTAAAGCTATTGTTGCATAATACAGATCTCTTGCTTCTTCGCCCGAGTTGGTTTTGCTTCTGTTCTCACGTAGGACAGACCAGGTTAGCTATAGCTGTCCAGCAAGTTCAAATAGAGTCATCCGATTCTTGCTGCGATCGCGAGGATCGACCACAGTTTGTTATACAGGAAAATAATTTAGTGATAGAGATCTTGATAAATATTTCAGGGAGACCTTAGCCTCTTTTTCCCGCTGGTTATGCCCATCTGAAAGGGATGATAATCCAGCAACATCGACAATAAAAATATAGATAAATCATTTCTAAGTAGTAGAGCAATTTTTGAATTACCAAATAAGTTCAAAAATATGATTTGAAGTTTGCTAAACTATGACTTAAAAATAAGTCCTGATTTTTATGCTTTTGACTCCTGCAAAATAAACATTCAAGTAGTGTAGAAACACATTATATTTGTTTGTTTAAACTCATTTTTTATTAAAACATTTGTGACCAAATAGAAAAAACACATTTCCTTTTTTAAAATTCGAACCAAAGCAGCAGCTTCTTAACTAAGAATGAACGTTCAAAAGCAGCTGAAGTAAGCTGGGCGCTTGAAAGCAGTGCCACCTTCGTAAGAGAACGCAACAGCAGTTTGGTTGAAGTGCCCGCAACAATTGTCAGAAAATCGGTGCTAAAAGCAAAAGCTACTTAAATCGCGGCAGTGCAGTTGTAGCCAACAGACGTGTTTTTGCTGTGCTGATCTAGTAATATGAGACCTAAAAATGGAACTAATGCAAATGAATTGAGTTCTGGTTTCAGCGACGAGGACAGACAGCAGATGACTAAAATTAATACAACGATTAAAAAACTAATTGCAGAAGTTGAATACCTAAAAGAAGTAGAAGAAAGCAAACTGAAGTATGAGGAAATCAAAAGGAAAAACTAAACCAAATTGTCAATGCAACGTTTTTTAAAGTAGGTGAACTTGAACACTATGGTAGACGAGAAAATATTAGAATTCTTGGAGCATCGACAAGAACTGATGAAAAATATGATGGTGAAAAAGTTGTGACGAAGGTGGCCAAAGCCCTGAATGTTGAGCTTAACCCTGAGCTGGATATTCAAAGGGTACATCGACTCGGAAAAAAAAGGAAGGTCCAAAAGCAAAACCAAGGCCTGTAATTGTGCGCTTTGCTTTATACAAAACAAGAATGGAATTTATGTAAAAAAAATCAAAATCAAAACTTCACCCCAACTTCAGTGATGTTTACCTTTCAGAAGATTTGATTCCCTTGCGAGAAAAAATGTCAAAACATGTGAAAAAAGTTGCTAAAAATAAATTTATTCTCTTTCATACGATCACGGAAAAATACGTTCGAGGCGGCCAGCACGGAAATTAGAACAATCAACAACAACGAAAGCCCCAACTTCAGTGATGTTTATCTTTCAGAAGATTTGATTTCCTTGCGAGCAAAAACGTTAAAATAAGTGAAAAAGTTGCTAAAAATAAATTTATTCTCTTTCATACGATCACGGAAAAATACGTATAAAGCGGTCAGCACAGAATTAAGAACAATCAACCACAACGAAAGCAACACAGGTCCGGGAAATGGGCTAACAGTTGATTCACTTGATAACTTATTTAAACATGGAATGAAAATAAATCTTGATAGACTTAATTATACCCCTTTGAAATTCAGTGTTAAATGCTTTGCAAAATCTGACTTTAAATAATGTTTCTCGTATTCAAATTGATATTAAGATCATTTTTTTTCTGTTACGTTATGGCGTCTTTTAAATTAAAAAATGACTATGTTGACAATGATAATGGACTTGTTCATGATTGTGCAATCTTTAAAAACAGCCATGAGGGCAATGCAGCAGCTGAACAGCTTGTCAGATAGGTCCACTGATAACTCCCTTACTGACAAAGAAAACGACGTGACCTTTTGTGTTGTTACTGATTACGGTATGCAATCTGTAAATCAAAGCAAATTACGCCCGTGTAAATAACCGTTTCAAAAACAAGTGTTAATCAATGCAACAACAGCTTTCGTTACAGAAACTGTGTTAATTGCCACAATTCCTTTGAAAATAGCAATCACAAGTATTTCTCAAACTATTTTTGCTGCAATCAAATATCTGTCAACCAAAGCCCAGGAGGTTTGCCACAAACTTTCGGTTCTACCAGCACCATTGATTACACTATCGAAAATATAAGCAAATCAAATAATTTACCTGATAAAGATGCAGAGATAGATTATAACGATTTATTTTTTATGCTAAGTGGCGGCTATTACAATCATAGCTCCATCAATCATTTGCTTTATTCAAAAAATAAATCTAATCACTTGTTCATGATTTACTGCACTACAAGAAGCTTACAAAAAGTATTGACAAGTTATCGCACTACCTTACTGATTAACGTAAACCTTATGTACCATCATTACCTAAGACCAAACTTAAAGAAAATATGATTCACAGTAATATTGAACTAGATGGTTATCAACAAATTCATCGTAATAGTCAAACGCTTGCTGGCGGTGTTGGAATTTAAGTTAAAAATTCAAATTCGTTTAGTATAAAACCTATTATCAGCATTGATTTGCCCTCGGTTGAAAATTTATGGATAAAAATAGAAATTGACAAAAAAAAACAACAACTATAGGCATTGCCTACCGCCATCCTGTCCAAACGGTAGAGCACATTGATCTATTTTCCAGAGTTCTGACAAGCATCTTTCATGACCTTAATTCTGAAAAATCTGAACTCTACTTGTTAAAGACTTCAACATTAACCTAATTAAAATAAAATCTAACAACCGAATCAAAACATATGCGGATGATGTCATTGGCAGCACAGTAAAGTGTCTAATAAATCAATTAACAAGAGTGTGCAAAAATTCAAAGTCATTATTGGATCATATCTATTCTAACAACTTAAATAACCAGTTTATCCCAGGCATAGCAATCAGCAACATTTCTAGGCGTTATCTGTTTTTACTTTAATTCCTACTGAAAAAACACTTCACAAATAACGCTCAGTTAACCAGAATGGATAGCAAAAATTATAAAGCTGAAGACTTTATCGAAAACCTAAATCAAATTTAAATGCATCTTTATCTTTATTTGACTCTACAATCCATGATCAGTTTGAACAATTCAATAACTCTTTCACAAGTGTGGTAAATAAACACGTCCCACGTAAATTAGCTACCAGAAAAGAAAAAAGACTTAAAGACTAAACCACGGTTATTCCCGAGTTTTCTCTGTTTGATTAAAACCAAAAATAAGATGTGCAACTCGATTTGTAAAACATAGGAAGAAACAAAATGCTGTACATTTTGTAATACATATAAAACGTATAGGAATGATAAAAAAAGCAAAACAAATATACTCCAATAAATTAATGATTGAGAACAAAGTGATAGCGATAAAATATGGAAAATAGTGAATGAACTAGTAAATTTAAAACTTTCTAAACAAATTGACATGAACAAACTCAACACTAAAAACAGGTGACGTAATAACTAATCCTACTGCTATTTCTAAAAATCTCAATGCATACTTTACCAACTTAGGGAAAAAATGGCTGAGATTATTACCGAAGTCAATGCAAATAATATGAACACCACACCACCGACGAGCTTGATCAATTCTTTGTTCCTAATTCTAACATATCCGAACAAAATTAATAATATTATCGACTCGTTTGTAAAGATTCAAAAGCAGCTGAGTATACATAGGCCAAAACTAAATTCATGATAATTAGTAAATCCGTAATATCTCCTTTTCTTTGTAAATTGATAAACAATTGCTTTAGTAAAGGTGTCTACTGAAACTGCTTGAAAAGCGCTGAAGTCATTCCAATTTTCAAAAAAGTTGATCTTAAGGAAGCTTCTAATTATAGCCACATTTCAATTTAATCACAATTTGATAAAATTTTAGAAAAATCAATTTATTCTTGCATCGTTAATTTTATCGAAAAAAAATGATCTGCCCTGTGAAAACCAGTTTGACTTTCGGAAAAATTCTTCAGCTATATTTGCAGTCAACTTAGTATACAACAAATTGATAAAAAATATTGATCAAAACTTATCTGCATTCTCTTTGTTTTTTGAATCTATCGAAGGCTTTTGATATAGTTGATCATGACATTCTTTTGAATAAATTGTATCCTAACTTTGGAATTCGTAGTAAACCTCTGAATTTGTTTACAAGCTAACTTTAATAACAAATGTCAATGGATTAATGTACATAACTTCATGTGTTCATATACTAAAGTATTATGCGAGGTACCCCAGGGATCTTGCCTTGGGCCGCTACTCTTTTTGCTGTACATTAATGACATCCCGGTGATTTCCCATTTTGACACTACAATTTGTTTCCCTATCACACTTGCTTGATGATGGCTGGTAGGAAAACCTGGAACACAGAGTTCAAATAGAATTCAAGAAAGTTAACTTTTACCCCGATCAAAATAAGCAATCCTAAATTTTTCAAAAACTAATTAAATGATATTCGGCAACCAACTCCTTTAAACTTGACAGTGTAACTTTAGAATAGCACTTGATATTATTATTAATAGAGTACACGCTGTCAAATACTTTGGGTTATTTATTGACGATAATCTCAAATGGATGTCGCAAATAAATTATTTGTCCACGCAGCTTGCCAGATGCATGAGCTCTTTTACAGATTGTGCAATTTTGTTTCAAGGGAAACTCTTTGTATGCTTTACTACAGTCTTATCTACAGCAGAATTCAATATGGACTTACTGCGTGGGCAACAGCAAATAAAACTTCATAAGAAATAATTCGGGTTAGACTAAATAAAATTTTGAAAGTAATATTCTTTGGTAACTTATATACGACAATTTCACAGATTATATTAAAAACTTCCAAGTTTTATAAGTAGACAAACATGGCATCCTAAAATATCTAGAAACATTTTGAACTTGTTAAAGGGAGTAATTACTGGTATTGAGCCATTGATCTTTGCATACGACCCAATCACCAAGCGCCAGAGCCTTCAGTCGAAGAATCTGATGTCATTAAGATCAAAGAAAACGAAATGTATATGTCCAAAATAGAGACGATGTTGACGGCTTTATTTGATGTGAGAGACATTGTGCAAGAAGAACTCTTGCCATAGCCCAGACCATCGACCATCATATTTACAGGGACATCCTGCGACGTTTAATGCAGTCAGTACGAGAAAAGAGGCGATAACTGTGTGAAAAAAAATGATGGATGTTTCCCTCGACAATGCTCCGGTGGGCAATGCCTTAAACATCGGAGGTTTTCTGGTCAAAAATAGCGTTGTAACAATTTGTACACTTAACAGATCTTATTTTCTTTGATTTTTTCTGCCCGCTAAGCTCAAGGGAGTCATGAAAGAAACTCTTTTTCCTGTCATAGTAGCCATTATAGTAGCCGTGATACAAGAGCTTCAAGCGATTTCGAAAAAGTTCTTTAGGAGTGCTTGGCGATAAAAAATAGAATTCGTTCAATAATTACTTTAAAGGTGACATGTTGTAGTTTACATTTTGTATTTGACATAAAAGATTTATTCACTCGGTCTTGTTACTTTTCAAACACACCTGGAATTTTCAATGATCGACCTCAAAGTTTGATTATTATAATTTTCGCAACCAAGTAGCTTTGTTCATTGCCCTTGAATTAAAAATTTTTTCCAATTTATGATATTAATTTAAATCAACAAGACGTGTCAGTTATAACTTTACAAGGATTCTTTGTAGTCACCCTGAGACAGCTAAAATATAATATTTGTTTGTTTCAGTTAGCATCCGGGGCTCGTGAAGCAATTTGACTTAAATAACAAAAAATTTGCCCTGTTAATTTGATATTGATAATTAACTGCGGCCGCTTTTAGTGCGTAGTGGCACTTTCAAAGCTGCCACCGTGTCACAAACTCTATACAGTAACGCTATTAGTGCCACTCTACGCTAAAAACAACAAATTTTTAATCTTATAAAAGATACAGACTTTCATTCAATAATATTATTTGTAAATTTATTTTTCGCCCCCTTTTGTTACGAAACAGATTTATCACAATATATGGTAGTTCTTGTATCCAAAGTAACATACAAACTGTTAAGCATAAAAAATATTTAGACAACCTATGCTCACCAAAAGCAATCTGCCATAAAGCAAGTCTCTTATTACATCGTTTTGCCATACCTATCACTCTTGAGCTTTTGTCTTACTCTTCCGTAACTTTTTCCACTTTTGTTTTTATTCACCATCATTATTCCTTTCTTCCTTTTTTGACGTCTTCTTTCCTTTCTTTACTCCAACATTGTTTTTAACAAACATTGATGTCTTAAAATGTGTCGAATCTATCTTGTTTTTTTCTGTTGATTTCGGTAAATAGTTTTGGTGTTTCATTTACAAGATTCAGGACTTCCACGTTTGGTAACCTGTGAGATCACTTTACCCTCTCTATCTTTTTCCCAACCCAGGTTTCAAATGCTTCCAGCCTTACAGCATCGATTTTTCTAAAACTCCTTTTTTATGATTTGTACATTACCACACTCCACACGAAGGCCTTTACCAGTCGTTTCTTTGACTTCTTTTTAGTCCACCAATCAAAGATATTGGCATCACGTTAAAATTGGCTTTGTTCATTCTGATTCATGCAAGGACATCCTTTTCTAGACCCTCATTCCCTGAAAAATAGACTTGCTAAGTGCTTGATCTCCTCCAACTGCTAAGGAATCGCTCTATTTATTGTAATTCTGGCATTACTACAGGATTTTCCAAATTTCATCATTTGAATTCTCTCGATCTTTAACTTCATTTCATGTTGCTTGTTTAATCCACTATTATCTGCAACCCCTCTTTAGACTAGACAATCATAGCTTGACCGTCCGGAAATCGGGCAGTTTTCATTAATTTCCCTCCAACCTTGACACCGTCCTTCATACTTTATAAAGCTTTCCTCATTTGTCATCACGCTTTCTGCATAGACGATAAATAGCAAAGGAAAATTCATTCAGCCATGTCGTACTCCCCTTCTAATTACACTTGGCCATAAAAATTCATTGTTTGCTCTTAAAAGCCATCAGTTCCAAATACAGTGACCCAATAAAGCGCTTTGTTTCTACAGCCCACTGAAATGCTGTAGACTGAGTCTACTCCACTTTATTCATCCAAAAGGTTTTTTGTAGTCTACGAAGCACACATTGATCTTGATTGAATTCTATTCCTTTTTTATCAAGGCATCATAAAACTCTAATGGCATCTCTGGTATCTCTCTCTTTTACGATATCCAAATTAATCTCTTCCCAAAACCTCTTATGACGGCGATTCGAGTTGGTGGCCGTCATATAGACTTTGACTGAGGTGCCATAGCCTCAACACTGATTTCCCAATACTTGATTATCTACAAATAAGCAAACCATAAGCGAACAATCATAAATTAACAAATAGCACGAACTTACTGGCAATTGTGACACTTCGTTTTCTTTTTTAAGGCAATTAAGTTGGCACAAATTTTGATATATATAAATTTAAGGTTCTGCATAACAAGAATACAAAACTTCATTACTAAATAACACCGTAGCCTTTACGATCCTTATGTTGTCTAACGACGGAGCTCTATCCAACTGTCTGTTTAGCTAGGTTTCCGAAATAATTGAGAAATGACGTATCGCAGACAATTTACGCTTAAAGCCAAACGATGATTGATCGAAACAAAGGGAACTGATTTATTCGAATGTAAAGCCTAATAACAAGTGCCATTATACGGCAGCAACACCTCTTCTGCTTTTTTTGTAATCGATTTTTCAAAATTCGCAGCACAACTTCTGAAGCGTGAGATGTATACCTGAGGATTTAGAAGCATGCGATATTTAACCAACAGCATTTTTTTCTTCTCTATTGGAACCGATACCGGTATGCTCTTTAACATATAATTTGGTCGCATTTCATTTTTGTAAATTGATTTCAATATTTCCGCAAATTTTCCCCACAGTTTACCATTCGGTGACATGATAAATTCTGCGGTAATTCCATCTAGTTTCTTTACCTTACTCCTACTCATGGTTTGAAATGCTTCTTCCGTTTTATCAGTTAGCACATCCGGTTCTATATCATCTTCCGCAATTCATTTTTTGCTCTTCAATTCAAATTTTGTTAGTTTCCTCAGTCTATTTTACAATTTCTAGATGTACATTATCCATTCTATCTTCATTTTATCTATAACCTTAAACAGTTTATCATCTCGGTCCATAATTGCTGCCATGTCCCTCGGTCTAGCACTCGTATCAGCGAGCTCCTTGACTTCGTGATGCGTTACATCCAACCAACTGACTACGAAGAAAAATTTGGCTGAGGTGGCGAAACGCTTCTTGATCTTCTAGAGAAATATCCGTCTTTCGTAAAATACATACCTTTCCAATTTCATTTTGACAAATGCTTTACGGGCATCCACTAATCAATCATTTGTTGTCGATGAATTATCGAGGAACAGGAACTAGTGGAGAAAATCGCTACCAAACGGGTGTCTTTTAAAATTCGCTAAAGCAGTGCAATAAGAATGTAGGGGCACAATCCTTTGAGAACAACAGCAAAATTTTACTGGTTCGATAGAAAAATAATTTTGATGTCATGCTTGCTTCCAATCAAGCAGCAGCAACCCCTCAACAATAGACAAAACGCTGGTCTGCAGCTAAAAAGAAACGTGTTTCAGTCAATCAACCGCTTGTTGTTCAACGTCACAATACCTACATAAGAGGTAACGGATAGGATGGACCAAAACATCAACTTCTACCCCCCTGCTGTTGGAATAAAAAGTGATGACGGCCTGCATTTTCATCGACAGTTGGTGTAACTGCAAAAAACCCTTGGCTACTGAACCGCTTGGAAAATAATAATACTAATCAGTTGGATTTTTTAGTATGGGTTACCAGGATATACCAGGACAGAGGCCAGAAGGTCAACCGGTAAACCAAAAGTTCTGGTATTGAAAGTACTTTTTTAATGTTAGATCGACTAACAAAATATTGCGTGCTTCCACTAGGACGACAAATGTAGAAATGGGCAATGGAAGGATGCACATCTAGACCATTTCAAGGTTGTGTCAAGCGTTGTGTTGGGCTCTGCGTAAAATGCTTTATGCCTTATCACAATAAGTAAACTACGCATGACGTTTCTGTAATTGGCTAGACGTTTTATTTCTTGATGAGTAGTTCACAAACAATTTTGCTTAGCTGTGCGTATTGTAGTCATTTTGTTCGTTCAATTATGCTTTTCAAAGCAAATCAATCAATGAAAATCTGCGGAATTATTTATCAACGAAAGAAAAATTTTCGAACCAACAAAAACAATAGCAAGCTTATTTCTAGACACGTGACACCTTGCATATTTATCACCGTTTTTACCAGCCTTTTCAAAAATTTTAAAATATTTTTCCCCAACTACTTTTTAGATTACAAAAAAAACAGAAAAACAAAAAACAAGTAGCTCACTGTACAGCCTTTTTCGTGTTTCAAAAATGAACATCGTAATTAATGCTGATAGAAAACTTTCAAGAGTGTGTTTTCTAAGCAATTCTTAAAATATGAAGAGTGCCTGAACAGCTACTGTTGTCCATGACACTGCAAAAAATTTCTGAGCCTGCTCAGTAAAAATATAAATTTGTAATATGACTTCGGGAGAGAGATCATTTTCGCATAGGCTACTACGAGCACTTAATAGCTAAAAACACAATCTCCACAAGTCATCTCTAAAAATACCACCTCCATTGTAAGACAATAACAATCAATTCACATTGTTAGCTATTGTTTGATATTCCTCCCATCCAGCCACCCTCGAAGCTACTTTCATCAAAAACAATCAACCCACACTTTGCCGCCAAAAAGAATTTATCAACGTACTTCAGTTGGTCCACTAGCGGTTGGAATTCTGACAATGGCGAAGCGCAACAATTTCGATAGTCTTTGTCAACTATCAGTGGCGACGTTTTCTCTTCTCTGCTTCATTCTGACGTTAACTTCTAATGAGAGCCAGACAAAAAGCATATTAAGTTTTCACTCACAACCTAAATAATTTCTATGAATCCGTTTCCGAAAGCTTTTTTTGAAGCCATTTTGAAATTTTGAAACACTAAATAACTGTTCAAATATAAAATAGAAAGAACATAACAAAAATTTTTCATTGATTTAATAATTGCTAGCTCCAAGTGGTTACGATTGATAGAGAGCGTCTTATAAGCGAGACACAAAACAACAAACGAGTGCTGAAGGCGCGAGGCTTTCAAAGGAAGCAATGCTATTGAGAGATATTTACAAATTTACAAAGCCATTCCTGGACGCGTTTCGTCCTTTTGGACTCATCAGCAGAGCTTGCCAAGGGCCAAGAGAGCGCCCCAATAGCATTAGCGTTAGTAAATAAAAAGCATTAAAGCAATGATAATAGTAGTGCTTTTAGCAGTTATATGCTTGTAAATTACAAATTTATTCTAATGTGGCTGTTAATAATTTATTTTTTAAATATTTAGGGGAAGGAGCATCTGCTAATGTTCAAAATCTAGTTTTTCCTCAACCATGGGTTGTAAGAAACCACCCACCTTATAGGCCATTATCGATTCCGCAAGATATTGGCCACCAGCTGATTAGTCTCCATGGAAACCCATCTGTCTGGTGGGTGGGTCAGTTTACGCATTACTTGATGCGCCCTCAGCCGTGGTTGGAAAAAGTGCTGGATACTGTAGAAAAAGAATATCGGTTTCAGCTTCCATGTGCAGGGTGAATATGTTTCTTATTGTTCTTATACTTTCTCGTCAACTTTTTTGTTTTACTTGAAGCAATTGTAATCTTATTTATAGTCGAAGCTAGAGGGGACACAGAGCTACAGTATACCCCAAAATGTTTGAATTCAAATCAAATCAAAGAATGGAGATGTTTTCAGACGCAATGGCTACACCAGTCGATCACCATAAAAAAGGTCTCAGATTAACTAAATCGGAGATTAGAGAACACCTATCTTCATAAAATAAATCATCCCACAAATTTGAGATTGATACCGACTAAATTGGAGGTTAGAAAACATCGGTCAAATAAATATTCTTCCAAAAAAAAATTGAGAAATAACGATTTTGAAAAAATGAGTGACTCCCACAAATAACAAAGAAATAGTGATCTTCAGCTTTTTTTCAGAGATAAATCGCTGTAGAGTGTAGAGTCACCTAGAGCGCTTTGCTCACGCGCAGCGACGCCATTGCCAACAAGGCTTATTACCTGCATCCTGGTGGAATAACAAATACGTTTCATACAGGAGTGCAGTTTTCAAGGAAAGACAAAAGATCAACTTTTCTATTATATTAATAGGCCTATGTTTAAACTTTTTTCTTGAATCAGAAATTTTTACTTGCTATCAGGGAGGCAGCTTGATGTGAAATCCTAAGGAGTCGAATTTGGCCGAAAAAAAAACTTTGACTTTAGGTTTCAAGCATGTTTTTAATAATTTTCGTGCAGGACTTTCAAAGTGTCGAAAATAATTTGCAAAAAAACATTAATTTATCGTGGTCTCTCGCTAATTTTGATGACGATTACCGCTACAAGGTTATCTATTTGTATTTTGTAAAAACTGAAATATCCCCGCAATAAAGCGACATTTTTCAGGTTAAAATAAACTCGAGATCTGCAAGTTTGTATAGCGCAGTTACGATTGCAATCAGCATCGCGACCTAAAGAAAAAATATGGATTTTAGCTAATTCTGGTATCGATCTCGCCTCAAAAAACGATGTTTTGTGTAAAACTGAAGATGAGAGTTACATTTGCTGTTATTGCTTAATAGTTACGATTAAAACTGGTCGGTAAACTTGATAAAAACTTTTTAATTTAATTTTACGTTTATTGCTTGAAAGATAATATGTTGCACAAAAGAAGCGTGACTGCCGTGCATTGTACTTAAGTTGATCTCTCGCTGCTGTGTCACGGTCATGCGATGTTCACGTAAGACCTCGCGGTACCCCAGGAAAAATGTTAGTCGGGTCTAAGGGAGAAACAAACTTGGATTTGCCTTCGCTATCCGCTACGCATCAAACAGTTGATTAAAACGTTTGCTGGTGAAATCGTAAAAAATTTTATTGACAGAAAGCTATTGAAAATCGCGGGACTTTTTTCCCACTGCTGAATTTTTTCTGCGGATCCGTCGTACGTGTTTTTGAAAATTGGAAGTTCTGTGCGCCTTAAGGGATTGCCTGCTCTAGTGTGCAATAACATTGTATGCAAGGAGTTATTTGACTTAACTTTGGATATGAGTAAAACAATAATCAGTAAGGTAGTACGAGAGGACAGCGATGCACATTGAGCAAACTGCAAACAGTGACACTGTTTCGACCTGCCAGGTCTCTTCAGTGCAGTTAGTGTCCGACGAGAAGCTCGAGGCTATAAATAAAACATAGCATCAGACCGTCATACTTGTGGGACCTATACTAGGTCCACTGTAGTGGATGGTCTGTCAGTACTTTGCGAAGCCGTATCACTCGTGAATGGGTGGCCGTTGTCGCAGGTGCACTTAAACTTAAATCAGTAAGATTTAATTTTTCAATCATCTCAAAAAATATCTCCCAGTGCGTGATATCTCATTTACACCAATAGTTTCGTTATGAGAAGAGAAGCATTCGGTATATTGCATTATGCCGGTGCTCATGGGGAGCCCAGAAAGTATTGTAAGACAGCCCAGCCTCAGACTTCACTTACATCCTCAAAGTTAAATGTTGCATTATTATGTATTCAAAGTAAAAAGTGATATGAAAAGCACCACTCTCGCTTTTAGGAAACAAAGCTAACTCTTCAACATGTTTGAGCATCAAGGCGATATCTTGTAACCTTCCATAAAATTTTTTATCAAGCGCTCTAGTTGTTAAAAATAGCAGTCTCCATACTTTTGATACCCCGCGTTTTTATTTGGAAACATGACTTCATTCTCGCGAAGGCTTGGAGCAGGGAAAATCTCATTAGCGCCCTATTCATGTTTCCGTATCTTTTTCCACATATTTTAAAGCCTTCGATCACCGAGACCAACAACTACATGATTCTGGTATACCAACGAAATTAAGTGATTCGACTCGGTTATTAAATCAATAGAATTGGCCTTTAGGCTACAGATGGAGCTGCAGGTTTTGAGATGTAAAATAAATTCTGGAAAACTGTTTTCCCTCACCATTTATAAATGAGTGTATCGTGTAGGTAAGGTTTAGCCCTATTCTTTCCTTTTCTAGAAAGAAATTTAATACCAATCTGCCCATAGTTTGTCTTGTTTGCAATTGCCTCTCTGGTTTGTTTGCAATTGCCTCTCTGGTTATAAACTTTAGGTTTAAGATTAACAACTTCACATTACTTTAGCGTTCACGTACGAAGAACAGACAAAGTAGGAACAGAAGCATCTTTCCACAGTATTGAGGAATACATGAAACACGTTGATGTTTGGTTTGATCAGCTCGACTTAAGATTATCGAAACAAAAAACATTGGAAAAGGCAACGAGAAGGGTGTACCTTGCATCTGATGATCCCTCTGTGTTGCCTGAAGCTAGAGAAAAGTAAGTTTTGCTAGCAGGATCCTGATTTTCAACAGAAAATAGTCCGAAAATTTTTTGCTTAGATTACTGTATTTACCAAGCTGTCCATGTTAGATGGTTCTGCTTTACGGAAATACTTATGGACAGTTGCATCTCTTTCACCCTCTCTTTTGTACATGCATAGTGAATGTGGTCAAAAAAGATTCAGTTATTATCATGGTGTAATAAATATAAAAATACATGCATAGCACGGCTGTAAACGCCTACGGTGCATTGTTAGAGATGTTTGTAAGTGAAGTATACAAAATATAATGGAAAAGGAATTTGGAGGTCGCGAACAACATAAGGTAAGGTTAATGGACTTGATTTTTGTTCTCATTATCTAGTTTATTACCTAAGGGTTATTTTG
Source organism: Trididemnum clinides (assembly GCA_963675345.1). NCBI lineage: Eukaryota > Metazoa > Chordata > Ascidiacea > Aplousobranchia > Didemnidae > Trididemnum > Trididemnum clinides. Next base: position 25,200,776 of record OY776290.1, on the reverse strand, counting down.
GCAACGTGCAATTAGGCCCTCAACATTGAAAAGTACTGTTTGTGTTGCCATTGTATGGATAGCTTTATATTATATGAGGCATCTCGTTTGTGAAATTTTTGTTTCATTTCTCTAGATATCCAAATTATGTTTTTTATGGAAATTCAACAATAGCTACATCAGCAAGCAAAAAAAGCCGTTATTCTAAGAACAGTCTGCATGGATTGCTAGTTGATATCTACATGCTTTCAAAATGTAATTATTTTGTGGGAACATTTTCCTCTCAGGTAAAAAAGATTTCCACATGTGTGAGAGGAAGATAAAGTGTGTTTTTAAAATTTAAGCTTTTTACAAATTGGGTTCTTTTGACGGCACATACTAGTAAATGATTAAGTGGCCAATCAAGAACAAGAACAATTACGTTGTAAGAAAAGATGTCGTCTTTTCAATGTAAAACATAGAGCAAGCAATATAAGAATGCTCTTGTCTTGCAATGTTTAAGCTTGAGTATTAATTTTGGTTTTGATTGGTAAATGGACGTATCTTCCTTGCGAACGTTAGTAAAAAAGCATTTTTATGTAACTTTCTGAATATAATATTTTACCTTGAAAGAAGAACATCTTTCCTTAGAGTTTCTATGATTCCTGGGGTACAAGGTAGGGTTTCAAGAGATGCAGTGCTTTAAGAAAATATTGTAAGATAAATTGAACTGAGTTAGTTCAGTGAGCAAAAGAAGTTCATGAGGAGTATCAACAAAGCATACGTTTTGAAATTCTTACTCCCGTGGCTTCAAAAATAGGAAAGTGCACATAGAGAATTTTTTGAATTATTAAAAAAAAATTGTTGAGACTTTTTTAAAGCTTGTTAGCGAGCATTCGCGGTGTGACGTCACGTTTGTTTGATGGAGGAATATAATAAATCTTTCGGCCCAAAAAATACTTTTTCAACGTATCCATTCAAAAAATAGATCCTGATTTATTAGTACAACACTCTTGTTCACACTCATGTGTAGGCAGAAAGAATAATTATGAGAGCTAAAATTTTCAGAAATGTTTGATATTTTCAAAGTTTTTTAGAAGTTTGAAGAAATTAGAGATAAATTTTGCAATTCAAGTTCTACAAAACGCCTGTAACTGTAACTTTGAACTGATTTTGTCCATACCCACTATGTTAAAATAAAGTTAATTCAATAAAACTCAAAGTTTAAGAATAATGCAAACTATATGATATTTCAAAGCACAAAATCTTTCTGTTTCACTTAATACAACCCAATGTTCGGATCAGTTCGATTACACTTGAGAGGAGGGATATGGCTCTTGTCGGAAATGAACACTTGAATTCTTTGTTATGTACAGTGATACGCCTTCGCTCTGAGCTAAGGATGTGATTTGCAAATGATATTCAGATATATTGTCAAAGATTGCTAAGAGTCACGGGCGTGGCCTACTGGCAATGACAGTAATTCACCAACAAACCATTGAAGCCTTTATAGTTAGTTAAAGTTTTCGGTTTTTACTTTGAATTTCCTGGTTATTTTTAAAAAAATATTCATCAACAAAATGTAACAATGTGATCATCCCTCAAAAATTTTTTCAGCTGAATGCACCCTCTGCTTACAGCAACAACATTTTACTTTAGTTTTGTAATTGAGTTAGTGTGAGTTCAATATACTTTTATTTTATATATTTCTATTTGCACAGCTACAGAATAGACATTAAAAGCATTAAAAACCACTACAGTCTGTTTCGCCGAGTGGCTCGTCAGGTGGTGCGTCTGCAAAATAGATATAAAAAACGCTATAAAACGCTATAAAATCCGGTATAAAAATGTAAAAGTTAACCAATAAGTGCAATACATTTGGAATGTAGCAACTAATGCAACGCGTCTCAGAAGTTAGTACAGATGTCAATTAAGCCGCCGGTGGTGCTGGGAGATAAGACTTTTGGCGAAGGTAGATTGCTAAACTCAAAGCTATAGAGAAGGACGGGATCGAAAACAGTGTAGGTGCTATGAAAAATTTTTTAATTTAAACTTGTTGGTGTGGCGGCATTTTCCCATCAGTTCGGTTCTCTTATTCACTGACGTAGCGGGATATGCTTGCAAAATAGCGCACTTTTCTGTGAGACATAGCATGCAAGCCCTTGCCCCTGGTTGGTAAGGGGTGGTTTGTGTGACAATTTCCCAAGTGATTTTGGGGCTTTTCCCATTATATTTGTGAAGCCAGAAAGTCTTTGAAAGCTCGGTGGCGTTGCTTTTTCGTTGGTATTTGAAGCTCTGGTTGTGGTTGTAAAAACGGGCTTTGAACTCCGTGTCACAACTACCGAGGTAGTGCATGGTGCTGTCATCAGATGTTAATGTAGCTTTATATATGATGCACTTTTCGCGGCACTTTCCTTTCAGAGGACAGCTGGCTTTGACTCTGCAGTTGCACGGTTGCACAGTTGACTCTGCAGTTGCAGGGCTTGCATGCTATGTCTCACAGAAAAGTGCGCTATTCTGCAAGCATATCCCGCTACGTCAGTGAATAAGAGAACCGAACTGATGGGAAAATGCCGCCACACCAACAAGTTTAAATTAAAAAATTTTTCATAGCACCTACACTGTTTTCGATCCCGTCCTTCTCTATAGCTTTGAGTTTAGCAATCTACCTTCGCCAAAAGTCCTATCTTCCAGCACCACCGGCGGCTTAATTGACGTCTGTACTAACTTCTGAGACGCGTTGCATTAGTTGCTACATTCCAAATGTATTGCACTTATTGGTTAACTTTTACATTTTTATACCGGATTTTATAGCGTTTTATAGCGTTTTTTATATCTATTTTGCAGACGCACCACTGACGAGCCACTTGGCGAAACAGACTGTAGTGGTTTTTAATGCTTTTAATGTCTATTCTGTAGCTGTGCAAATAGAAATATATATATTACGACTCCAGCAAGCTTGCTGTTGAGCACTGTAAAGCTAAGTGAATATTTTTATATGTACTTTTATTTTATGTGGAAAAGAATTATGAAGAAATACGCGCTTTTTCTTATTTGAAAAAGATACTTTTAGCAATTTTTTTGGTGCTTGCCTTCAGAGCTTGTATTAGAAACGCACATTTATTTTAACACAAGCTGTGATCAGCTGTAAGTTCTTCATCGGACCCGAGATTTAAAACATGCATCTAACATTTGTTTTATATCAAGACGGAGAAAATTTGTGAATAGCTGAGAACAAAGTGCTTTTGGTTTAAGCTTTGCGAGCCTTACGCATAAACTAGGTTTAAACTTGACCGGGAAGTAGCCAAAAATCATCTTGAGATTTTTTTAGAAATTTTCATTGTAATAAAAGAGAAACTTGACAAAAACTGTGTTATTTCATCAATGATTTTGGTTTTCAAAATACATTTGCAGCTCAAGATGCTTTGGCTGCCATTCGATTTTAATTTTTTTACCAGTAAGTAAAGTAAAAACAAAGTTTGTTCTTTGATGATTATCATTTAAAGAAAATGTCTTGACATGGAAATATGAGGAAACAAAAAGAACAATAACCCCGTTTACAACCTTGCTATAGTGTGTGTGTGTGTGTGTGTGTGTGTGTGTGTGTGTGTGTGTGTGTGTGTGTTTACCCCTCCTCTTCCTTGGGATGGAGGTACGGCATGAACGGTAATTCAGGTTCATGCCGTCAACCTAATTGATATTAGGCTAGGGGAAGATGGCAGCCCATTTCGAACCAGTCAGTCACCTTTATGTGGAAGACAGGTGACCCATAAACCTCGAAAAAGGCAACTCCCAAGCGAGTGCGGACTTACCGTCCAAAGCATAGCGATACAATTCGCTTTCTCGTGAATGGAGGATAAATATGGCAAATAAAACAAAAATAAAAGACTGGTAGCCCCACCACCAACAAGGCGGACTGCCACTGGTGGGTACCCAAGAGTCGTCTGACATGCTGGGTTAGCAACTTCACAATTATAATCCGGTGAAGTACGGGTGGGGCCACCTGTCTGCCACATAAAGGTGGAGGCGTCCCGTTAAGTGCCTTGCCCAAGAACACAACAAGCAAGCTTGCCGGCTTGTTCTCCACACTATCCCTTTTTTATGCTGAGCGCCAAGCAGGGAAGCTGTGAATACCATTTTTTAAAGTCTTTTGGTATGACTCGACAAGGGGAATGAACCCCAGGTCTACCGACTACAATGTGGACGCTCTAACCACTGCACCATCGCGCCGGTACCTTGCTATAGTCGCGATTTATTTTTGCGATTTTTCTTAAAAATACGTAAATACCTGGATCGGTTTTATTAAATTTGGGGGCATTGCCCTTTTGCCCCTTTCTTTAGCTTAGCTAGCTATGTGTTTGAGTCGAAGCAATTTGTAAAATAAATCATAAAAAGGATTTTAAAATATCGGAAGTACACAAATAGCAAGGTAGCAGCGAACAATTTATTTTATATGGAAGTAAAAAAATTTGTTTGATAACGTTTTTTAGGTGTGCTTTTTGTAGTTTTCTTTGAATTTTAATTGCATTTTTTTTAAATTTTAAGAAAACATTTTAAGGATATCTGAAATTAAAAGTCGTTCTAGATGCTGCCAGAATTTAGATTGCGGGCGACAGACTAGATCGCGCTTCTGCTGGCCATTGCTATATCAGAAAAATGATATGTTGGTGAAAGACTCTCACGTAATTGCTTTGCGTTTGGTTGTTGTTTGATTTTATTGTTTGTTTAACTAAACAAACTAATTTCAGGTTTCTCGAATTGTTTATGAACTGATGCAAATCCATCATCCTGACGCTGCTGACTTTGCTCATTCGTTGGACGATATTTATTTTTTTGGCGGAATGAGCGGACATTTTGTTCGGGCACTTTACCATCACCATGGTGATGAAAATGATTTTGACTCGAAGCCCGGAGATGTGTTTGGGGTTGCTGGAAACCACTACGACGGTTTTTCAAAACTCAGAAAAATCGATTCAGTAAATGTTGATTCATTGTTGTCACCCAATTTAAATATCATTGACAAAAATCAAAAAAGTGATAAAAATATGGTTTTAGGCTTGTACCCTTCATACAAATTAGAGGAAACCCATCAACTGGTAAAATACCCCACTTATGAAAACACAAATGAGAATTGACTTGTGACTCATATAAGCGCTTATTGCTGGATGGCAAAAGAAGGGCGTGATTTGATTTAGAATCTACTTGCAAAAGGTTCATGTTTATAGTCGATCGACCAAAAAACCATTTTTGGCTGAAAGACATTCAAAATTTTATTTTATTTTTAAAAAGTAGGGCTGTTGAACACACATTCTATGAAAAAAGTTTGATTCTCTTATTGCGAGTTTGTTCGAAGATATAGGCTATCCTTATGAGTTGATTAGTTAATTAATTTAACAGCTGAAAAAACTAAACGTGGGTGAAAAAATTAAAAGACACGGCTTTGTTACATGTTTCGAACCCCAAAGAACAACGAGGTTCAACGTTTTACTTAAGAGAAAACACATGACATACGAATGATACGTGACCTATATTTTTCCAAAAACTCAGGTGTCATGGTTACTGTTGAAAATTCTAAAAATTAAAATTCAGGTTAAAAAAAGAAGTAAGCTAAGGCAAGCTCGTTGACTATGTTAATTTTTTTGATAATGTGATTGCATTCTGTAGCATTTGAAAAACTTTAGGCCGAGAATAATTTCATAATCAAACTCAGTGAAGCAAATTAACTTGGCAAGTGTTGTGTGTGTATTCTGAAGACTTAGCCTTGCTGACTTTTATCTATAAGCGTAGCAAGGTGCTCATCAATCCCTCCTGATTTCTCTAATTTGATCAAGGTAAAAAGAAAGTATTTTTAAGTGTAAACGGTATGTTGTATTTTTAAATATATATAATGACAATTTTCCACACAAAGTTTCAGTTCAACTCACAACGATACATTAGAATTTAAGAACGTAATAGAATGAAAAATGCTCAGACACCTGCTTAATATAAAGTGTAAATCTAATTGAAATTGCGTAATTTGGACCGGTTGTTATTTTACTTGTTGCATTGCGCCAGAAGCATGAGCGCTTGTCAGCATGGCTTACGGGGTTTGCTCAATCTAAGAAGGCAAGGCGTGCAAGGTGCAAAGCAGCGTTTCCAACATAACAAATAATTACATACATAATATAACACAACACGGTAGAAGGACGTCTAATTTTAAAAACGGTCATCAACCAAAATTAAGCAGCAATATGTCTGAAAAATATTTTTTGCCCCTTTTAAAATTTGCTGCAAGCTACGCCAATGTTTTCATTTATAGAGCTTGTTTGTACTGTCTATGTACATTGTAAACCAATCAGCGTCGCCAGCAAGGTTACCGGTCAGTTGAATCGGGCTGGTAACATAGGCTCAGCAAGACCATAAGCGATAAGTTAGTTGTTGTGGATCGCCCCTATGCCCCTAATGCCGATCGTGGTGTGGGTGCTTTGAATTACAAGAGTGTAGGAGAACAAACGCGATGTCGAGAATTGGCACCGTGATGGCTTTTGTTTTGCGATACCGTAACACAAATCAATTATTTGGTGGTATTCATATTTCATGACTTGGTGCAATACCCCTCGTGAAAATAGTGAACAGTAAAGAAACAAAGAAATAATTAACATAAATGAAGACTAGTCGAAATGCACCGAAGGACTTTTTTTCTAGAAATTGCAACTTTTTGAAGCCCAGCCACCAAAATGTGCAGTGCTTTTGGCTTGCAGGCTCCTTACAAAAGTTTATAAAGACTGTATTTTTTGATGTATCTTTTTGAAAATTAAGACAAACAATGCTAAAGAACCATACCAGAAAAAATAGTCAGATGTACCAAAAGCACTAACTTTTTATAAAAATTGCAAGTTTCTTAGGTCCGATCAGAAAATTGTTCAGTTAAAAATGAAAATGTGTGGCAACCAATTTTTTATCAGCCATTGCAAACTGATTCTCAGCTTTAACTAATCAGAGTTACATATTGCTGGAAAGCAAATTTCCTCAGCTTTCAAACGACACTGACTATTAGTACTTTATTATAATCTTGACATATTAAAGTTATCTGTTTTTACTGAGCTCACCACGTTTTAGGGGGAGAGTAATAAGTTAAGTGTTTTCTTTACAACGGCGTCTCTTGCCACACCCTGCCACTATGATACCAAAAAAAGTGTCACCGAAGTTTTGGTTGATAAATATTATTTTTATGCTGCTGCTGACGCTAGTTTAACTTTTGTAGCAACGTATTTTTGTTTCATACAGAATTTGGTAAGACTACAAGATACTTGTAGCTGAAGATTATCTGCTTTTTGTAATAAATTTCAGTAAAATACGTAGCACGTAGCAGTATTGGTAGCAGTTTTGTTGGTTTAAAGCCTTCTATTTTGATAAACTTTACGTCATGCGGTAGCTTCAAATTTTTAAGAATGTGTGGTCCACAGGTACATTTTTACGCTTAGTTTAAACAACTTCAAGTGGTTGGTGTGGTATAAGCCAGTTTATTATGAAATTGCATCACTCCCAAAAGTTGCAGGCTGCAATTTTGGTCAATATGAGTCGTTGATTGCTTTTGGCGCGACCCTACATATTCCTGTTCCATTGAAATGATTTCTGAAAATCTATTTTCTACAGTAACGCCTTTACAACGTCGCTGATTCCCTAACGACACATATTTCTGCATATCATCCTCAATTTCATACTTCTACGTCCGATAGTTTTGGATGGAGACCAGTATCCTACAGAAACAATGGGGGGAGGAGTTATCGCTAGGGGTGCACGTCTTTTACTACGCCGTTATAATGCCTGCAACTCGGCCACTTGGTGGCGAAGTTAATTTACTTTGAGATGGTTGTTTGCCCTGTGAAGGCGAATAGGTCTAAGGTGATTAAATGTCAAATAGTACTATTTTTAATTGAAACTTTTGATTAAGTGCTATCCGTGGCGTAGGGCTATTTCTGAAAATGTGGATATGAACAATATCTACAAGGGTAGTTCCATTTTTATGCAATGATAGTATGGTTGATCTTTGTTTTCTTTTCGAATTTTTATAATTTGATTTGAATATTAGGCTACACACACCATTCCAAAACGATAAATATAAAATTAAAATTCTGCAGTATGAATGGCTCGCAAAAGTTGTTAGGATTAAGAGTTTTAAATTTCATCTTTGGGTCTACTATAAATATGAGTCCTGTTTTTAAGTGTGTACGTGTGTTCGCTTTAACTTACCCAAAACTGCTTGTCGTACCAACATAAAACTAAACACTACTAACCGATCACTGCCTCGAGTAGAGTGTCATAAGTAGTTGTGATCATAATAACGTCTCAATTAAAGAATTTCTTTACAAACCGGTTCTATTGAAAGAAAAAAATTTATCTCAAACATACCCCAGCAATCGGCTTACACACATGATCAAAAAGCACTCTTTCAGGCAATAAGATGAACTCTTAATTTAGTTTTATAGCAAAATCTGCTTCCTTTATTTTCTCGAAAGGTACTAATTGCAGAAACGCGGTTAAAAGCTTTGTAGAAAATTTTGAAAATCTTTCTAAAAAAAATTCACAACGATTTGGGCTTTGCTGGCAATGCAGCAAACGATTGTTCCTTTAAGCATGCTTCTTTTTCTTGAAGGCTTCCATTCATGCTTTGCTAGCAAAACTAAGGACATTGATTAGTACGGTAACCAACCATTCAACGCTAATGGATGCAATAGCTTGAAACTTTTGCTGCGACGCAACCAAAGCCAAAACAATTTAATGCAATGAGATTTTTTTTGCTGCTGTTAGTCACTTTCACTTTGTAAAAAGTGGCAATACATCGTATACAAACTTCAAATTAGACTGCACGTGATCTGAAATGGAAGAAAAAAGCATTCCGCAACCTGGCTACCCTTAAAACATGTTCTGTGCGTTATTTTAGCATTTAACAGCAAAAGTTTGCTTTGAGCTAAAAAGGTTTAATTAAACTAACATAAATCTGCTGGGTGGGCTATTAACGAAATTGGGGGTGAAATCACGAAGTCCGTAGGTGGAATTGTTCCATTTCGTCTTTCATACTTGGCCCCCCACTCAACATGATATGCTGTTGTAATAATCATTACCTAGCTTAATCAATTGGAGCGAGGCAAGCACAAAAGAGTGCTTTGACTTGAACCTACGTGAAGGCTGTAGAGGTGATGAGTAGAGCTTTGAATGAAACCAGAGGTCAGGATCTCTTGTTTGGCGACTTACTCGAAGTGTTGCTACTTTGCCTCGGAGCTCGGCAGGTTGGATGCCAGCGAGAACTGGTGGGTAGGCCGCAGGCGTAGAACGCAGGAATCCAGTAACGATCTGTAAGGCATTGTCGATTTGAACGTCAGTAAGTAGAATATGGAGGCTGCGAAACCAAGCTGGAGCGTTTTATGTCGCGTAATATTATCAACATTTTAGTGTAATATGTAATTGTGCTTTTTACCATGTTCAATGTAATAAGTTATTTCATTATCATTTTTATGAAAGAAGTTTTATTATCAGCGAATCCATTTAATCTCTACTCTAGTTCGATTCATTGTAGTAGAGTGACGAGTTATTGATTTCTAGTCCCAGGCCGAGTCGAGCCATTTCGAGCAAATGACTCGATCCAAGGCGATTCATTTTTTACAGCGACTCCAGTCTCCCCTATATTGAACACTAGCGAAACTTAACCTAGTGTAATAACTAAAGATTACGGTCTGGACTCAAGGTCAGTTCACCTTCTCGTATCCGCGTTTATGGCGAAACCAACGAGCATATGCGCGATAAGAGGCCTTCACTCCATACAAAAATGAGCCTGCAATTACAAAAAATTGTAAGTAAAGGAAGTGCGGGACTTATGAAGAACTTTTTAACATTTACTTTAATGGAGTAGTCTAGACCAGGGGTTCTTAAAGTGAGGGGCGCGTGGAGAGTCTCCAGGAGGCACGAATTGTGTGGAATGTTGCAATGGTGAGGTTTTGTGCAAGTCATGAACAAAAATAACGGTAATACGTTACTTCGTGTTTGCAAAAATTTGTTCATAATAATACAGAAAAAATTTTTCAAATTCAAATTTTTTCAGAAAATAGTAATAAAATGTTGTTCTTACACATTTTAAATTTTAAACATTGAATATTCTGAAAATCATTATACGCTTGTAGCATTAGGTCAAAGACCATGCTACTTATCGTGTCATTGTAAGCATTGTGACGTCACAGTAGACTGGGTCACGCGATGTTGCAGCCCACATGTGACGACAGAGAAAAGAAGAAAACATGAAGAAAGTGCTAGCAAATTGAAACTGTTTTTAGATAAGACATTAGTTATTTTTGGATAGCAATAATTCTTTTTGGATAGTTCTCAGGTCACTTCGCTGTGAAGGAATCAATTCGACCGCAACTGGACGGGGAGGTGAGAGAACTTTTATATGCATGTAGCGCAAATGCTTCTCTGGCAATAGTGATCTCTGACCAGAGGCAATCAAAGACCAACTAATCCGCTACGCGCTTACGCTCAAACAGAAGATTATCCAGCTCAGACAAAAGTTAGTGATGCGAAACCAGCCGTCATAATGAAAAGCACTTGAGCCGTTTAAATGGTTTGACTGAAGTGGAGCAAAAAGTGGTGAGCACATGGTGTAAGTTATACCTTTAAGACGGAATAACCATAAAATTAAGATTTACCCATTTGCAATAGACTGCCACAAGATGAATACAAAAAAGAAAATATGACAAGATTATCTTAAGTTCGGCTTCACCGAAGCCACAAACAAAGGACAGGTTGTTCCAAAATGTGTAATATGTCTGGAAAACTTGAGCAATGATGCTTTAAGACCAAGTCGCTTACAGTGCCATTTACTGTCGAAACAACCTGGCCTACAAGACGAGAACTTAGAATTTTTTGAGGCCAATTAGGAGTCGTTTAAAAGAATAAAAGTTGTGAGTAGTGATGCAAAATATTCATCTTCCAAAGCAGAGGAAACATCATTTGAAACTGCCTACTTAATTGCTCTGGCAAAGAAACTTCATAATATTGGGGAAAGATTAATAAAACCATGCATGCTAAAAGCAGCCACTCTTGTTTTGGGGGAGGATAACAGGAAAGAGCTGGCGAAAATTTCCCTCGCTAATTCTATGGTGAAAACACGCATTGATAAAATTGCAGAGGATATTGAACTTCCAGTCCTAGAAAAACAAACAAATCATGTGCTTTTGCATCCAATGTGATGAGACAATTGACATTGCTTAAATGTCTCAGTTGCTGGTTTACATCCGCTTTGTTGGATCTACTTCGATTGAAGAAGAAATGTTATTTTGCAAACCTTTACAAAAGATGTGATCGAAGCTGTTTACTCTTACTTTGACCTCAATTTAATTAAATAGGAGAACCTTATGGGCGTCTGCATGGATGGTGCATTTAAAATGCTTGGATCACAAAGCGAATTTGTTGCCAGGGTAAAGCAGAGAAGTCCAAACGCAGTAGGAACTCTCTGTGTTATCCACCACGACACTCTTGCTTCAAGGACTTTACCTGCTACAATGTATGACAAGCTGGCAATTGCCATTCGTGTTGTTAACTTTGTCAAAACAAGTTCTGTCAAACCAAGGCTCTTTGCCACTCTGTGCAAGGATATGGATGGTGATCATGAAACTCTGTTGTTTCACTCAGCTGTTCGATAGTTATCAAAAAGCAATATCCTAGCTCCGGTTTACAAGCTGAGGAAGGAAGTGAAGCTATTCCTGGTCATTCAAGGAAATCAGAACCTTCTGCATTTATTTACGGCAGATGGGTTTCAACTGAGGTTGGCATAACTTGTTGACATTTTCGAAGCGCTTAACCTTCTCATCCGACATTTGCAAGGCAGCCATACCAGACGCATAGATCTCTGTCACTCCATACGTGCATTTATAGAAAAATTAAAGTAGTGGTTTCAAAGGGAAACATAGCGTCTTTCTCTAACTTAGATGCAGCCCTTGAGAAAAACAAAGTTGATCTGGATGCAGAACTGAAAGCCGAAATAGAACTCCATGTGCAATCGTCAAAACAAGAATTCGAGAGGTATTTTCCAGATTTGGCTAGCCCTGTCCTTTCATAATGGAAACTGGCAAAAAATCTCTTTCTTGTTGAGATTGACCTTCTGCCAGACAAAATACAGGAAGAATTCTTGGAATTAATGTGTAACTCTGTTGCCAAAGATGACTTTAAAACAATGCCTCCAAATGATTTTTGGGCTAATGCGTGCATGTGTACAGGAATATCGGTAATATTGCTGTGCGTATTCTACTACCATTTTCAGCCACATATATGTAGTATATGTGTGAAAGCGGCTTTCCTGAACTTGGAAGTGTAAAGACAAAACCTCGGAACAAATTTGGCTATGAAGTCGATATGCGATGTGCCTGGTCTTCAATTAAGCCAAGAATTAAACTGCTAGTTTTGAAAAAGCAGCTACATCCTTCACATTAATGCTTGTGAAAATAAATTGTGTTCCAGTTATTTCTTGTTCTTATCACTAATGCATAATAAAAAATTAAGAACAAACTTTGTTCGTATTACGATTGATTCTGAACTTTTTAACGGAAATGAGAGTCACGACATTCTTTGATTAATGCCAAGGGAGCTCAACCAAAAAAGTTCAAAAAACCCTGGTCTAGACCACAGGCATGTAAAATTTTCTATCAACTACTCGTCGTTAGCTATAAACAATAGGTTTATATCATTTCCCCCAAAAAAAAGCATTAGCTACTACAGAAATATAGAAGGTGGATCAACGGTTTCCGACCAAGCATTAATGGGACCAATGACCCATAGAAGGGAGACTTACGAACATAATTTTTGTAAAAAAACGAAGGGGTAAATTTCACAAAAAAAATTGTTTTAGTGCTGTAACGATGCACTTAAGACATTCATGGTATGATTTATTTGTTACCAGTAGCTAGGGGACGTACTGCAATCATTGTAGGTTACGGAGACCAATTAATCACATTTTTATTGAACTATTAGCCTATTGCTCCCTGACACAGCCGGTTCAATGGTCCTCTATTCTCAGTCAACCACAAAATTTCAAACAACTTGAATTGGGTTAAAAGCATTTGATTCCTCCAAGACATTCTATAGTAACCAGCTCCAAAACCACCTTACTTCTGTTAGTCATCAACACAACTCCATTTACACCAAGGGTGCCCAACCCGCGGGCCGCATGCGGCCCCCGAGGTTGTTTTAAGTGGCCCGCGATGTAATAAGTTCGTAAGCAGACTTTTTTAAATTTTTAGTAGTTTTTATACAGGCTCAAGTATATTTGACATCAAAACACACCAAAATTATACCTGTTGTTTATGTTATGGGCCTACAACCTTGAACACTTGTGTAACAAACGCTTCGAAAATATGTCAATTTTTTAGATTTGGTTTACATCCATACAATCTGGCAACACTGCATGCAACCATAGCGACTCATTATCACCTCGTGTATCGCATAAAACATCAAAATCAAGGGATTTACACGTCACAAAAGCTTAACTGTTAATGTTCTAGTAATCGGACTTTGCTTGCAGTTACTGTTAGCGTTAGCTAGGCGAGGTATAGTTTTTAGTACGGTACTGTACGAATAATTGCAGAATTTAACATGTGATTAAGCAAAAATGAACACACCTGTAAGACGAAAACGCAAATACTGCGACGAAAACAGAGTTTTTAATGAACAAAGGAATATGCAATATTTGTTTATTGAAAGTAATGGTAAGCCCCTATGCCTGATCTGTCAAGAAACAATATCTGTTGTGAAGGAATATAATCTCAAACGCCACTGTAAAAGCCGACATGAAACTAAGTATGACAACATCAGAGGCCAACAACGTGAAGATAAAATTCAGCAGTTGACAAAGTCGGTGAGTCGGCAACAAACCGTTATCACCAGACTTGGAGGGGTTGATGACTCTGTCAAAGCAAGTTACATGATTGCTCTAGACATTGCTAAAAATATGAAATCATTTAGCGATGGAAATTTCATAAAAGACTGCATCATACATGCAGCGCAATGCGTCTCTCCTAAAACTGTTAATGATTTTTAAAAAATCAGTCTTTCAAGAAACACAATCACCACAAAAAATCAGTCTTTCAAGAAACACAATCACCAGAAGGGTACCGGCGCGATGGTGTAGGGGTTAGAGCGTCCGCTTCGCAGTCGGTAGACCTGGGGTTCATTTCCCTTGTCGAGTCATACCAAAAGACTTTAAAAAATGGTATTCACAGCTTCCCTGCTTGGCGCTCAGCACATAAGGGACAGTGTGGAGAACAAGCCGGCAAGCTTGCTTGTTGTGTCCTTGGGCAAGGCACTTAACGGGACGCCTCCGTCTTTATGTGGCAGACAGATGGTGGGGCCGGGCAGTCTACCCGTCGTGGTGGCCCAGTCTGACGAAAGACATGCAAACAGAGCATGAGCTCATACGCGTAATAATAATAATAAACCAGAAGGGTAGAAGACCTTTCTCACAACGTTGAAAGCGTTTTAAAGGAAAAATTGCGCACATCTGTGTTTTACTCATTAGCCTTGGACGAAAGTACCGATCAAACTGACACTGCTCAGCTAGCTATTTTTGTTCGAGGGGTTGATAGCAATTTTGATGTATTTGAAAAACTTTTGAGCATAGCTTCGTTAAAAGATCGCACCACAGGTGAAGATATGTTTAAAGCACTTAAGAACGCGATGGAGTTCTACGATTTGCGTTTCGAAAATCTTGCAGGCGTGGCTACAGACGGAGCCCCTTCCATGATCGGTAAACATAGAGGTTTGGTAGCCTTTTTAAAAAAGCAGGATGGAATCGATAAAAACACATTTATTGATTACCACTGCCAGTCCCGTAGCACTCCAACTTTGGGCCCCCCCCAAAGTAAGCGCAAGAGCCCCTGCGCACAGGTCATATCACTTTAGAGGTGTAAAATTGAAAAGCTGCATTAAGAAAATACACCACAATTTGTACATAAGTAAACAGGCTAATGTCAGAATAAAGCATGCCGATACCGAAGGTGCAAGTCATAAAAAATTCGGCACCGATGCCAGAGTTCAGTAGGACATTTATGCAGACACTGCGAAACGAAAGCAATGACACTGAAAAACATGAAAAAGTTATAAAAACACAGTATCATTTAAATAGTCTGGAGCGAACCTTTTTGTTCGCAAATGCTGTTATGACATTGTCATAATCAAGAGATCGGGCGCAGTCATTTTCGATTGACAACATGGCTAATGAAGATAGTCTACTGTCTGTCATAGACGTTCTATTAAAAGTTTTGATCAGTTTCAATTTGCTGAAGCTTCTTTCAGCGCTGGCAACAGTCACGGGGCAAGTTAGTAAGATTCGAAGTGCGATGTACACATTCGGATACAATTCAAATAAATGAGTCTTTAGAAGATAGTTCAGAAAGTCTTGAGCCGTATTGAGATTGCGTTTTTTTTGTAAAATTAAAACAAACCGCTGTAGCTCAGCGCTCATTTCATCAGAATCAATGTCACCGAACTTTTTTTGGAACTCTTTACAGCAAGTAAGAAGAGCATTTTCTTGTTGCACAAGCAAAAGTTTGTCTCGTGTGTACAAAAACGAAAAGGCGGAAGAAACCTCACGTAACAAATTAAAGCGCTCCTTTATTGACATAATAGCCTGGTCTACTAATGGATAGAAAAAGTTGCTTTTAAATTTCAGTTCAGGAGTAGCTCGTTGTTCCTCTTCACCTTGGTAATCAAACAATCTTCTTTTCTTTCCACTTCTTGACGGAGGAAAAGAAGGATCAATATCCAATTCCTGTGCTATTTCAACAGCAGATGTTGCGGCACTGTCATAACCCGTTGTGCGATAGTTTTGCAAAAACTTTTCAGTTGCCTGGATTTCCGTTTCCATTGTATGAAAGGAGACTCCATACGATTGAAGAATCTTGCTTGCTTTATTGACTTGGAATAGGATATCATACCAAATAAACACTGACAAAAGAAAACTCCATTTTGATAAATGAGCTATCAACGATTTTGTTTCTGAGGCAGCTCTTCCATCTTTTCTTTCTATGGAAATGGCTTCCAAGTCTTTCAGTGCCAGCAACACCTCTTTTAAATTGTATCGAAGAGGTTTGATGCATTTAATTCTGCTTTCCCAACGAGTATCAGATTGTGACTTTATGGACAGCTCCACATGTTTCTTCAAAATTTCCCAACGCTGAGCAGAGGAAGAAAACAGCACATACAACCTTGTAAGTACTCCAAAAAATGTCAATGCTTCCGTCGATGAATTAGCACTGTCAACAACAACTAAGTTAAGGGTATGGTTTGCACAGGGCACGTAAACAGCTTTGGGATTGATGTCTAGCATTCTTGCTTGGACCCCAGAATGTTTTCCTTTCATGTTAGCACCATTATCATATGACTGACCTCGACAATCAGACAATTCGAGTTGCAGTTCGGTCGCTTTTTCTAAGAAAGCGTCCAACAAGCCTTTCCCAGTACTGTCACTTATTCTCAAGTAGCCAAAAAATGTTTCTTTAACAACAGCAGCTTCTTCATTACATAGTACATAACGGAGAATGACAGACATTTGTTCATGATGTGACATATCTGGAGTGCAGTCCAAAATTATAGAAAAATATTTTGCCAATTTCAATTGCTGTAAATTTTCTTTTTCAACTTCTGTCGCTAGCAATTCAATTAGTTCATTTTGTATGGTAGGACTCAAATAGTGATCTTTAGTGTTTTTATTCTTGATTCTGTCTTGAAGCTCTTTTAGGATCGGATCTCTTCTTGCCAAAAGCTCAAATATACCCAGAAAATTTCCATTGTGAGGAGATCCTAAGACTTCTTCAGATCCTCTACAAGCAAGATTCCTTTCCGATAGAAACAAGGCAATGTCGATAAGTCTCTCTAAAACATTTCTCCAAAAACGTCTTTCATTGAAAAAAATATTCATCTCGCGTTTGTCGATAGTGGATGAATTTCTTATCCCTTCAGCTAGCAACATCCATTGACTGCAGCATTCTTGGTGGGAAATGCCGTTTTCATGGTCTTTCAGTTTTTTCGAAAAACCCTCCCATGCATTTATACCACTACAAAAGGGGCTTAGTGTTTTTCCAAATAGCTTACAACAAAAGCAAAAAACTTGATCTGATTCCCCAGAATAAACTAGCCACGACCGTGAAACACTTTCACCATTAGGTAACACACGTTTATAATGGTTGGAGGAAAAACGTCGCCTTGGAGTTGTGTTATTATATGGAAAATTCATTATTAGTTGATGTGGTCCACGCTTTACTATATCACATCGTTGAGCATCAGAAATACTTTCAGGCCATTTACATGGGTCATCAGGGATAGGGGTAAATTGAGATTCAGTTATTTTTGATATTGAAGGTTGCGTATTGGCAGGTAAATCACAACTTACATTTTCTGGAAATTCACAATCACTTTGATGCTGATCGTCATAGTCTTCTTTTTCTTGTACACTATAGTTTTCTTCATCCCTCTCGGTACAAGTGCCAGGTCTACTCTGCTCAGTAATCTTGAAAAAATCTGTCATCTTGGGCAATTTCGCTACAATCAATCGAAATATTCTAGATTCTGCGAGATAAAATGACGTTGCATTCACTTATGATGTCACAAGCCAATTTCTTCCTACAGTTGAAATCGGTTGTAAACAAGTCTGCTGAACTGAAAATAGTCACGTAGCCAAAAAGCAATTTCAGACTAACTTGGGCCCCCAAAGTTGGCCTGGGCCCCCCCCAATTGGGGGGTTTGGGGGGCGGGTGCTACGTCTCTGACCACTGCATTATCCATCAAGAAAACTTGTGTGCGAAAACGTTACGATTTGATGTCATTATGAAGGTGATTAATACCGTTGTAAAATTTATTCGGGCAAAGGCTTTGAACCACCGTCAGTTTCAAAACTTTTTAACATCCGAATGGGAAGCAGATCATGGCGACGTGATTTACTATCGCGATATACGCTGGTTGAGTCGTGCAAACGTGCTCAAAAGAATTGCTGAGTTAAAAGATCCAATCCAAGAATTCATGACCTTGAAAAATAAACCAATTTTGGAATTTGACGATCCGCAATTTATGTCAGATTTTGCATTTTTCACTGATATATCTTCTCACCTGGCGACTCTCAACCTCAAACTGCAACAAAGAGGACAACTGGTCAATGCTCTTTTCAGTCATGTGAGAGCATTTCAAGCTAAACTGAAACTTTTCGAACAGCAGCTTGGCAAGAAAGATCTGAGCCATTTCCCAATAATGGCTCACATGAATTGCAAAGAGTACCCACCGAATTTTGTAAAGTGCATTTCTGAATTGGAAAACACATTTGGTGAGCACTTTTTTGATTTCCGTTTACAGGAGAGAAATATTAATTTTGTTATACAACATTTTTTTGTTGAAGCTGAAGATGCACCAATAGAGCTTCAGCTGGAACTAATCGACTTGCAATGCGACGAATTTATCAAGAAGAAGTTTGGTGAAATTTCAGTAGATGAATTCTATCGAAAATACGTGCATTCTGAAAAGTTTCCCAAGTTGAAAAAGAATGCAGCACGAATAATTTCTCTATTTGGTAGCACATATGTTTGCGAACAGATGTTTTCTTGAATGAAACACGTAAAGAACAAGATTAGATCTTCTATCACTGATGGTCATCTGGAGCAATGCATGCGCTTGGCCACAACATCGTTGGATCCCGAAATAGATTTTTTAGTTCGAGAAAAACAAAGTGAAGTGGCTCATTAACCAGTAATTATTGACTTGATTGATTTTATGTAAATAAATTTGGTTTTTATGTAATATGTAAATTTGTAAATTCTTACGTAAACCAGAACTTGATTAGTATTTAAGTTTGGTAAAAACGTTTGTGGCCCGCAATAAATTTTCACATCTGAAAGTGGCCCGCAATACCAAAAAGGTTGGGCAGGCCTGATTTACACTAACCACAAATTGATTTTTTCTCACAATCTAAAACATCATTTAAAGAACAAAACATTCTTTAGCAACATTTTTTGAAAAATACTGCTGCTACAAGACTGCAATCAAATTACACATTTTATTTTGTCCGCACATGCGAAAAAACTTTCAATTAAAGCAAAATTAAGAGTGCAAATATTGCGATGGCTTATTGGTACCAGCTGGCTCATAAGTTCCACGCTTCCTCTAGTGGTAGCTTATTACAGTAGATATAGGGAAAAGCAGGGAAACAAGGGTTACGGGAAAAGAGCAGCATCTTCACTACTTTAAAGCTAACGGCGATGCAAACAATCCTACATTGATTTTAAAAAGTGTATTGTAAGAGCGTTGTGGGTAAAAAAATCTTTAGCAACGCTAAGCAGGTGTAAACAAAAAATAAAATAATCTGTCTTGAGGCATGTGGATTGTAATATAATGATTTACACTATATCCGGTCAACAAAAACTTCGACTTACTTTGGAATAATGACTCGGTGTTTTTAAAGCATCTTTAGTGAGCTACAAAAGCAGCATTATTTTGATCTTTCAAACGCTCGTTTTTCAAAACCTGGGTTGTTTTAAAAGTAAGGTCTTTTGGGATCAAAGAGGGACATAGGCTTTGGGGTAATGAGGGACAATCTCTATCATCTAATTTTTTGCAAATTTAAGTAACTTGATTACAGTAGAAAATGAGTATGGATGGTGTGCTAGAGAAGTTTTTGTTCCTAAGGGTATTTAGCTATTACCTATAGACTGAAAATGTATAGGCTTACACTAGTGCCATAAGCTGTAAACGAAAGAGAACTTATTTTACTCATTTGCTCATTTAGGTATTAGGCAAGATTTTAGAAGACTGCTTGGTTAAATTCAAATTATATTCTGCTGAACTAGGCCCATTCAGCAATTTTTTAGACTGATTTCAGCAATGGTAAATATTTTTTAAATTTGCCTCAGTTGAAGCAACAATTCATGAACAGCCCACAAGTAAAGAATGCTTTTTGACATTGAGAGCAGTTGCTGCAACAATGAGAAAAATGTTTCTGCAACAAATACAGTAACTGTTACTGCTGCTATCTCAGTCACACGGTTTGGGGGAAGGTCTTAGCGCACAGTGCAAACTCAATCGCGGTATCAAAAGGCACTCATGATGATTGAATCAAATGTAATTCAGAGACGAAAAAATCATGTACGAATGGCGTCGATACTGCGACAGGTTTTTTAGCATAATCAAACAATTATAAGCAAATAGCCAAACCTCACACTTAATTTGGGTACAAAACATAGAAGAATAGAAAGATCAAATTGCAAATAACGATGGCATTATCAGTACGACGATAAATAATAATAATTATAAGAGAATTATGAGAAGCACTCGTTGTTGGCAATAAATTAACTAGCTTATAATACGATAAATCACAATAGCCTATAATATATACTCTTACTGACTGTATGCGACTTTCCGAAACGATTCAACTTTGTAGCAGAGATTACACTTCATCCATATTTTGATTTTGAGAAAATACTACTGAATAATGACTAGGGTGCCGCGGTTTTATAGTGCTGCAAATTTACGAAATTCTCCCGCCAGCACGCGCAAATAAACAATGAAAACTTCATAGAGATGGATGTTTTCGATATTATTTCTTAGTATTGCTTACAGCACAAAAGACACGAGGTCTTCAGCAGCTATAAGTGGTTGATATAGAAAAAGGCCCTGCAGTTTCACCAGGGCTTTATTTCGTCTCTTATTACTCAAGGCTCAAACATAACTTGGCACCATTTATCAGGGTGAATATCATAAAAGAGTTTGTTACATTACGATGACGTCACAATGGAACAATTTTGTTTTTAAATTCGCATCTCTTGGCAGAGGAAAACGCTTTTGTGCTTAAAGGCGGTAGCACCCGCTTTACCAAGTATCAAAAATCTCAGTTCTTTGTTGTTTTAATTGACGTCATAATTGACGATTAATTGTAAAAGTTATTTTCGTCATTTCCTAAAAAATACTAGCCGTACAAACGCAGTTGAAACCTTTATTGAAAAATTAAATGGTAGACTATTTGTAAATGACACCAGCTTTCATCAAAAAGTATGCAGTGTTTTTAGAAAAACAATTGATTTATTGTTTTACTCCTTGCTTAATGTTACAAGTAAGTTATTTCTTAACCTCCATTTCGAGATCGTTTATGTGAGAAACAATCAATCGTAAGTGTCTCGACCTTTAATGCGTTTTTGATTCAATGAGACAGCTACACTTTGACATAAAAAGGCTAATGGGTATTGTTTGTTCGATTGTTTTTGCTGACTGACCTGGATAGTTACTCGACTCAATATGAATGAATATTCTCAATAGTGACTCGGTCACCTATATTTTGGGCTGTTGATAGGATAGCCCAATACACTCCACACAAGCAATTCCCTCGGAGGCGTGCCGCACAAGAAGCACTAGAAAGATCAGGACTGGGGTGATCATTCATGCAAATGATTTCTTTGTTTCTAAACTGTTTATTGTATTTTCACGAGAAGTTTCACTAAGTCTTAACCCCTCCGCGTCGCTTATCATCATATGATGATGGCGAAGAGAATGCCGCTCATCCTCATATGATGATTTGCCGGCTACGGCGAAATGCGTGTATTGAAGAGAGATGTCAAAAAGGAAAGGAAGATCTCTCCCAAGCGAGCTTTAAATACACGCATTTCGCCGTAGCCGGCAAATCATCATATGAGGATGAGCGGCGTTCTCTTCGCCATCATCATATGATGATAAGCGACGCGGAGGGGTTAAAATATACATACCCCCCAATAACTGATTTTCTTATCGTACACAAAAGCCATTAAGGCGCCTAATTCCTAACTTTGTGTTTGTTCTCCTACACTTATTTGAAGGAACAGATAGAATTTATGAAATGATAGAGAGTTGCTAAGGCCTCTCCTAATTGAAAATAATTGCACCACCATCGCTATTATGTTCGTAGGGGCGATGACCCCATTAGTACTATTTATTGCTTACGATCTTGAAAACACAGTTTGATTGCAGCCGGCGCAGCAGGCTGAACCGGTGCTCCTAACACCACAACTGATTGGAAGCCCTGCCGGGTGACACCGGCGGAGCCGGCTAGTTACTCATATTTAAAGCAGATAATTTGATGCAAACATAAAAAATTTGACTTTACGTTGGCACAATGGCAAGCGCAATATTATAACTAGTCACCTGTAGGCGGACTCCAGGGTACTCTGAGGTTATTACTTTACAATCTTGTCACACGCCTGGCCAATCTCAATCTTTTATCATATACTGATCACGAGTAGCGAAGTGGAATAACATGCAGAATTTGATTTGAACTCCTGCGACTTTTAGAAAAAATATTCAATTCTTTAGCACAAACATTTAGTCGGTGGATTGTCCACTTAAGCCAAAACCTTTTGCAATAAGGTAGTTCGACTTTAGATGTTGGACTTCGGGTTGGACTCTCTGACCTTATTGATTGGGAAAGAAACATGGGCCCCTCTTGTCTCCAATGGCGTATTTAGAAGGAAATTTTGGGGGTGAGGGGAGGAACATCTTTAAGTTGAAGACTTTTTTTGAATATCAACTTAATAAATCAAAAATTGTGCCCAATTTAATCTTTAAAAAGATATCAAAATCTTTTTTTGACATATTTATGCTACTTCCATACGGTTCGGGGGCCATCTCCGTTCATCCTCCTTCTCTTATCCAGGCCATTGTTTGACTTCCGTGGCTGTGCCAATAACCAAACAAGGAGCCATAAGCGCAATAACAAAAATGTCGTGAGTGGTATTACCGGTTACAATAGCTTATGCCTGATAACATTGACATAACCATCACTTTGGCGCTCATTACAACTTTGAATTTGTGTCGTCATCGTCCCCTTCCCTCCCTTCCAATCGATGAAAAAAAGAATTAAAATTGTGTGAAACGATACCCCTATTACGAACAAGACCAATTTTGACAAAAGATACAGTAGGCTGGAATTAAGGGCGGTTTAGCGTCCTTTTACTACAAATGATTTCGGTACCTTGAAAAAACAAGGTATGAATTTTGAGTATGAATCAAAATAAAGCAATAAGTTTACTGAGGTTTAAAATTGCACATAGAGTGAATATTGCTGCCTGACAATTATAGCTTACAGCATTGTGTGCAAAATATTTAGGAGGAGGTATCACCCCTTTTAACGTTATGCAGAGCTATAGCTGCTGCAAATATGCGCAGCCTGGAAACTTGATGTCACAAACATAATTTCGAAAGGGGACGCTCCAATCCAAGAAATAAGTCTACCATCAAATAATTTATCAATCCTGTCGTTAAACTGACCGTTATTTTGGCCACCAACCTTAATTTAACTTGAAAAAAAAAGGATGAAAGTTTCTAAAACGATAGTTTGTCAGTGAGTTAGAATAGTCTTGATTAAAGAGTAAGGTAATCATCCTAAGTGGATACAGAAGCTATGGTCCTATTTATGACAACTTTGGCTACTACTCTCAAAATCCCTTTCGCAGTAAAGCCAGAGTATCCAGCAAAACCAAAATTTTTACCCGAGATACCTGTAGAGTAGCCGTACTGGGCAGAACGTGCAACTTTTAATCTAAACCCCCACCCCTTCCCTATGCATTTCGCGAAAGGAACCGTTAAGAGTTTGTATAATTATTGACTGTTTGTGTGTAAGTTCAGTCTTCGTTTAAAAGAAGGGAGATTGGAATTATGATCGTAACAAATGAAATCCTAAATTCACGCCCTATGGTGACATATACCTTAGCTTATTGATTTATTGACACAATGTGCCGAGAAGGAAGCAGATTGTTTTCCGAAAAACTTTGATAGACTTTTCCTAGCTTCTTCACTCAATTTTATTGAGTTGGAAAAGATTTTATTGCTAGCCTAGCTACCGTTTTGTTTTTGCTTGTTTAAAGAAGTTTTCGCTCTTCTTACTGTAATTATTCATTCATTGATCACGACTGAATCACACTATTACAGCCTACTTAGAGCTAATTATGCAAGAGTCAGTGCAAAGTAGTTGCACATGGTTTTTTGGAGTTATTGTTGTTGAGTGAGGTTGCTTCTTGTTCACACAGCACGTCTGACTCCAGAGAAACTAGTATATTTGCGAATCATGAATCACAATATTGAATACTGGAACCGAACGATGACGTTGAAACGAATGCTTTTGAATATTTCATGAGAATACCTTATGCATGCGTTATGAATGCATCATGAATGCTTTTGACCATTTATCGTGCTCCCTTTATACCCTTGTATACTAGGTTACTTTGCCATGAGTCAGACAGAACTAAGGTCAACGAATGATTTAATTTAATACAATCACGAGCGCACAAAAAGAACGAGAATGCTTATGAGTCAGCCACAATGTTCGGTTTTAGCGAAAACATCTGTTATTCAAAGTTCGTATCTCGCAGAGTTGCCATAGTTCATATCTAATCGAACTATACATTAGAGGGATGTTCTAGAAATCCCTGTATACAGCGTTACAGACAAAATCCTTTCATGAAATTTTTAATTGAAATGTTTCTTGCCCTGATTAAACTTCAGGGCCTCTTTCTATTTAAATAAGCTGCTGGAGACCTACTGTTAGAATTAGTGTCTTTTGTGTTGTAAACAATACTAAGAAAAAAGTTCTGGACAGCCACTCTCCATGAAGTTTTCTTTGTCTATTTTCACGTGCTCACGTGAGAATTTCGTAAATTTGCAGCACTATAAAATCGGGCACTCTAATCATGAGGCATTTTTCTCATTATCAAAATACGGATGAAATGTAATCTCTGCTATATAGTTGAATCGTTTCGGAAAGTCGCATACAGTCAGTAAGTGTATATATTGTAAGTTATTGTAACTTATCGCAGTATTAACAACGAATGCTTCTCATAATTCTCTTATAATTATAATTATTCATCGTCGTACTTTAATGCCGTCGCTTTTGCAATTTGATCTTTCTATTCTTCTATTTTTTGTGCCCAATTTGAGTGTGAGGATTGGCTATTTGCTTATAATTGTTAAATTATTCTAGAAAATCTGTTGCAGTATCGACGCCATTCGTGTATGATCGATCGGATTTTTTCGTCTCGGAATTATATTTGATTCAGTCATTGAGAGTGTCCTTTGATACCGCAATTGAGTTTGCACTGTGCGCTAAGACCTTCCCCCAAACCGTGAAACTGGGATATCAGCAGTCACATACAGTATCTGGGAAAAACACATTTTCGTTTGACTACATTAATGAAACCGTTTTTGCCCAAAATTTTAATTCAAGCAAAACAAGAATCTTTTTATTTAACTGTTTAAATGTGATTCAATATAATGAATAATAGATGGAGTGAGCACAAATTTGGTCAATGTTCGTACGTATGTTGGCAGTAACAGCAGGCTAGATAGAATATACTTCTATGATTTGTATATTTCTGCCCTACAACTATTTAGAGTGAATTGATTGAAAGTGTGTGATAGCACAAAACAGAAAGTTGAAAATTTTATTATTCTGTTTTAATATAAGATCATCCACATCATAAGATGAGCTAAAATGATAAGATGAAATATTTAATTAGTTTGTTTGAATATTTCCGTACAAGTCAGAACTACAGGATTCAAAATATCACATTAAAAATATTTAATGTTAATCAGTGAGCTACAAAACATTATGTGGTAAGATACCAAGTAATATTTGTTAGTATGCGCCAAGACCTCCGAGTAATTAAGCAAATGTTAGGCATTTTTGATTTATTGATTGGCCTTTATCATCCACCATTCTAAATGTACTGTACTTCCAGGCATGTGATTAGAAAAATCTGCGATTGGTTTATGACACAGCAGTTACGATTCTTATCCGTACTATGTTCTATACGCACGAGTGCGCAGCCTTAGGGTACCGCTTCCCATGAGAAAAACATCGGCGTTGTATCAACTTAACACTAAAACTTCTTCTTAAATTTTGTAGTTGAGAGAGAGGGGGGTGTAAGTGGACTTCGTTGATTATTCTGAAATACCAGAAGCCATCCTCCGCTAAAACTTCAAAGTTATTCCCAAATTTATGAGCAATATTTTTTCAAAAGCTTTGCGATCTTTCTGCAATTCTAAAAAGTTTCAGTTTTTAAGCGCCGCGGGCTATCGGACGGAACTGGCAATCAATATCGACGTGATAGAGGTGCAAATAAAGTTGTTTTATAAACAGTTCGGCAAGACCACAAGGCTGAGTGCGAGTCCGTTTTTGTTTTTCTGGGTTCTTCAGGTCAACTCTTATTGTATAAAACAGCCGAAAAGAGAGGTCGGCTATTGCAGGAAAAAGTAAGCGCAGCAAAAAGTTTATAGTCCTTTATCAAAAAAAGATGGACTCCAGTTCGGCTGCGTCACTGCGTCATTTTTATTTGTAAACAAAAGGTAGGCGTGTACAGTAGATTAAGCTACCAGCAGCTGTATGGTCGAGGCTCTCGAATTTAACATAAGCATGTGGAATAAAGAAGTTATTGAATAAACTGAAGTCTGTAAGACTTCACCACTAGCACCAGAGCCGTAAGAGACCAAATATTTTGGGGGATGCAAGCTTATTTTTACCCGATTCTCATTTACATTTTAGTTTTTGCCCAAATCACTACTGTGCGCGATACAGTAGACTTCACGATGCCAAAAAAGCGCAGTGTTGTTGAGTGCTTATTATCAATACCATGCTATTGACGTAATCAAGCTATTGACGTAATCAATGCCCAAGCTATTGACGTAATCACGTGCTTCCTGCAAATTGTCGCTCTACTAACATTGAAGTTCAGCTGCTCAAAACTCATGCCCATTTGTTCAATAAACATTCTTTTCTTTCTTGGTGCGGCTTTCTGACTCGACCATTCGTTACTTGCTTCTTCAAAGCATCAGTATTTTCAGATGTTGTAAAGATTTTTTGAATCTAGCTTTTTCCTTACTTCAATTAGCGTTGATGTTGTGAGATTTCTGGACGAGTTCCATATGTTTGGGTATTTGAAATGAATTTAACTTGAAAAGTAGGAAATTGAGACACCTATCAACTTTAGCATGTACCTGTTATATTTTATACAAATGTACTTATGCACATGTGTTATATTGTTAATCTATAAGCATAAGCAAAAAAATGTTATCGGCTTCTTTAAAACATAATAATAAATATCTAAAAGGCAAAGAAAATTTTCACCCACTTTAGAGCATCTTCTCGCCCTCTTTAACACACATAAAATAGAAAAAGCTGCAACACGGCACTTGACATGGGCAAGAGTAAGACGGCAGTCAAAGAACAACATCAATAAATACACTTAACTAGACTTCAGTAAACCTAGTTAACCTACTGGAAAATACTTGAAAGAAAGTAATGATGTAATTGAATAATAATTAGTACTCACGGTATCCCACTGTTGTAGGCCTGGTCTGTAAAAGACTTTGCTAAACAATAATATAATAAAAAAAATTAAAATCGTCAGTCGTGCGTGACACTATATTGACAAAATCGTAAACCCCAAACAATCTAAAGATCAAAATCTTCACCAATGCGTTTAAGTACATTGCTCTGACTGAATTCATCGAACACTCTGTTTTTTGTGTGTTCATACCCAACATTGAAAAACCAAAATCTTCTACTATCACCTTTCACTTTAGCTAAGAATTAAAAATATGCAAAATCTTAACACAAAAGAAAGGAAACGAAATACGAAAATATTAATATAAGGAAAGAAATGTTCCTTTTAACTAAAGTTTTGGTTTGTGACAAATCGTCTGAAATCACTTATTACTGAACAGTTGCCAACATCTTTTGATGCTTTATGCAAAATGTATTACTTTTCTCCTTGAATTGGTAAAATTAGGTTTTTTGAGGCAACCAAATACCGATATCATTTGAAACCAAAAAATTGAACTTGTTGACAAACCAGTTTGGCCCATCTAATTGCAAATTTAGATAACAAAAATATTTTTTTTAAATTTATAGAGTCGCTCAAATATTGCATTTAGAGGAAACACTGTTGGAAAGCTTTCAATCAACACGTGAATACATAAAATTGTTAATGCTCAGTAAAATACCATCAAAATTCCGGTCCATAACTCCCTATATGATTTTTGTATGTTCAGAGTTGCACGAAATGTAATAGTAATTCATACAAAATTTAAAATGAGTTTTGCCCCAATTTATATATTAGAAAACCAAAGTGTCCGAAAATTTTTCTAAAATTATGAAAATTTTGCAATTACTTAAAAAAATGAGTACAAATTTTACAAAAAAACTGGGTTACCAAAGATTAACCCGTGAAGCAGAAATCAGATTATTATAAATACAAACTCTTTAATAGATTGTAAACGTTGTTTCTTAGTGCGTTTCTTAAATATTTTCTGGTTTTAGGGCGCCATCCTCTAAAACCAGCAAACATTTAAGACCCACACTAAGAAACAAAAACACCGTTACGGTGTTATCCATCACTTTTCACGACCTTTATTTCTTCAGACCAGCTTAAACTTGGCAAACCCAAAACTACAAAAAAGCCTAATTAAAGTGCCAAAATATATGTGGTATTCTGTGCAGTTGCATTCCCTGCTTTCCTGGCTCTTACGGCACTGACTAGCACCCACCCTGAACTTGGAATAGAAAAATATAATTGGGCACACGTTAAAAATTCTTTTCAATCAGATGCATAATTGAATTGTTTAGTTTGTAGCTTAGGCATTTGTCAAAAAATCAAGCCAGCGACAGTCATTTCTGTGAACATTAATCGTAGACCAGGAGTGCGCAACCTGTAGTCTTTGGTGATGTATTGTGCGACCGTTCACATACATTTAAAGTTGATCCCCCTCAAAAAGATCATTACCTTTAAGTGAACTAAAAAAAACTCAATTCGAACAAAAACTTTTCTCAAAATCAGAAAATTTTACATTCAAAATTTTGATCTCCAAGTAGAGAAAAGATCTTCACTTTCACATAAACTAAAAAAATTCTCAATTCGATTTTCTGGTGGCCGTAAATTGAAATGAAATCTATAATGCTGCCTCCAATAGTGAAAAGGTTGCGCACCTAAGCCCAAGGCAGTGGGCGTTGCCTCAATTCTTTTCAACCACGTTTGAAATTACCAATTAAAATCGAAATTTGATTTCATTGTTCTTGCATTTTTTTATTCCTGCATTAGAAAGCTCACTTTCGTCTGCTCTCCAAATATACTACAATCGATATTCTTTTTGATGAATATAAACGTAATCAGAACGGTAAAATGTTTAGAAGTTACTAGCCCATCAAACAAATTCTAAGCACTTTGCAAGGACTTTCCACAGTATAAAACTGTTTTCATTGTCATTACGGTATGATAAACCTGTGTATAAAGCAGTCTGTGGTTTTTCGTACAGAGGCCTTGCCAGGAGGTCCACCTAGGGTTGCCAGAGTTGTTTGCTTTGGTAACAAATTGTTACCTTTTGCTTGCAAGTTTGAAATTTGTTACTTTTGATACGACGCTACCAAAAGTTGTTACTATTTTATTTGATTATTAACGTATGTTTCAGTTTTAATGATTCAGAGTTAAACGATAAATTTTAAATTATGGAGAGCAAGGATTATTTATAAAATAGTAAATGAAGTGATGCGATTACAGTTGAGACGGTTTTATAATGGTTTGAACATGTTCTGAACACGTTTTGTTAAAGCTCCGTGGGCCAAAAGTAAGGAAACGTAGCTATGAAATAACGATCAGTAACGTCAGAGCTGTTGCTGTGTTGACAAAATAGAAGGTGATCTCCAAAAACAGTCATCACCTGTTCTACTGTCACTAATTATGCTATCGACAAAAACTATCTAGATCTAGCCATAAAATAGCTAAAGCGGCAATCATGGCCAGTCGCTAGTGAGGTGTAAGGGTAAGTAAAATGCACGTTCTTTCTGGATATTTTAAAAAATAAGTTAGTAAATACATGTTTTTGATTAATTATATTAACATGTCGACTTTATTTTCTAAATTTGTTACCTTTTCAATAAACTTGTTACTTTTTGACCATGGTATTGTTACTTTTTGTAATATTCTGCTGGCAACCCTGGGCCCATCTCGTATGGTATCATTCCCAAGGAAGCACTCTACCAAATTTGTCTCTACAAAAAGTACGGTGGTGTGCCGTTCGTGTCGTATAGACTACTGTTTTTTACACTAGGTTTATCTCTTTCCACGTCTGCTCCAGCACTCCCAGACTTTAATAACGTGTTTGCCCGTACCTGATTTGTAGGGCGCTGTCATGCCCAACAATCTAGCGAAAAGCTTTTAACGCTTCGGTATAGCTTTTGTTTCATTCAAAAAGAACGGGACCGAAAAACAGTCAGAATATGTACAGCGAGAAACAAAGATGAATTGTAACGTAGCAATGTTGAGCAGTTCCCTCATGTTCATTCCTAATGGAATGATTTTTGTAAATGCATACACCAAGCTCAGTGTATTGCTCTAAGTCATTGCTTCAATTTCATGGTATATGGTGAATGATTTCGCTTTTTGCCAGCAGTATCATGCTCTTTAAGGCTACTTTAGCTTACCGGTAACTTACAAGGCAGGCTTTGACCAATTCTACTACAACCATTAACCGCTCGTCAAAGCTTGTAATTCTGACTAATTAATGCCACTTGTAGTCTAGTTCAGGTAACTGTGTTAGTTAAACCTGTTTTGCTTTGTGCATTTTTCGTTCTCGATCCCTTTGAATGACAACTTTTCCAGCTTCAAATGATGTAACGCCATCAACTAATTCAGAATATAACAAAATTTAAAGTTAAATTGCTAAAATATCTCAGGGTTTTTGAGTGATAAAATTTTGCCGTGAGTTACACTCACGCTGATGAAACATTTTTGGTAAAAATTATCTTGTCACTTTATTGATGGAACTAACTTCAAGCAACATTTTAAAACTTACAAGCTAATCAATGGAAAACAGCGATCTAGGTCCGCTTGTCACGACCATCAATTTCTTGGAAAATCATAGCATTAATATGACGAACTCTGAGCTCATAGGCCTATCAACTTTAAACTTCACCGTACATTAAAGATTAGTGGTACTGGTTCAAAATTGGGAGAAATAACAATTTACCCTGGATGATGTTGTTGTAGGGGGTGAGGCTCAAGCAGATTTGAAAATAAATGAAACTAAAGTTAAAATTTATCTGATAATTGATAAAATTTAACATTCTTTTTTACTTGATGGGGAGCTGGACTCCAGTACTTTGTTTCCAATATGCAATTTTTATTGGTATAAGCCTATATTATCGTTATTATGCGGGAAATCATGAATATTGTTGATATGCAAAGGCATGAACGTCAGTTTTGCTGTGGCGTCATTTGTCTCATAACATTTGTTTTTGTTGAAAGTTTATGTACAATGTCCTCAAAGACATTTTATGGACTGCAGGAGCTTGGATGTGTAGGCTTAGCCTTCAGTCTATTCGTTTTTTTTGGCCAAAAATCCCCCAGAAAAAGGAGATGTATTTTCAGCAAAACAAAAATATCACATGTATTCGATAAGGACTTTGTCGTGGTCAAATTTAATATCATTGGGTATATCCTTCTTTCTTCCCCGCCTTTTTAGATCCCTGGGTAATGAAAAAGTGATATAGCCTATAACAGTGTTACCACAAAATCGAGTAACCAATTTGCTGGAAAAAAGCTAAATTTAGTGCTCATTATTTAATTTGTATATGGGTACAATACAATTTTTAAAAAATTTGTTCTCAGCAAATGAAGGTGGTCATTTTTGTTGGGAGCAGAAAATGTCCCTCTGAAAAATTTTTCAAAGAAAAGATCTTCAAATCTGTTTGGAGATAAAAATGTTTTCAGCCTTTAAATATCTCTATAGTCATGGTCGTAAATTTATGCAGAATTGGAATTTTGTTTGAATTAGGTCGCCTAAAATAAAGCTTAGGGACCATGGTCCTATTGGATATGTTTGGCAATTAGCGTTTAGCTTTAACTTCCACTAATTTAGAAGTGATTTAGCGAATTAATATTTTAGCTTCCAGGAGCAGAATTACGATCAGCAAAGCTAACTTTTAAGTTAGCTTCTATGATGGTGCCTATTCCTGTTTACAATTGCCAAATTTTCAGCAAGAGCCAACTACCTTGAAATGAAATTGAGATTACATGTTTACCACCAAACCAAAGCCTCTATCATTAACACAGTCTGAAAACTACTCTTTTGCTGCATTATTTGACAATTTCCTGTTTACCTGTTTACAATGGTAAAAATGAAACGGTATTCCATGCAGACTTGTAGAGGCGTGACAGAAAATATGCACGGCCCTGTAATCAGAGACTGTTAATGAGTAATTCATTACGCTTGAGGGAATTTCAGTGCAGGTGAGTTTTTCCAAATCAGCGACGTCGAAATGCTCAGACTATGTGAGATATCTGTTTGCGCCCAGCAAACTAGGAAAAACTGGATGATATAGTTTTGACCACACATGGCCAGTTATAATGACGTCTAAAATGAGCAGCGGAAGTAATCGTGCATAAATGAATTATCGGCAATGACAAAGCTGAAGGATAGCGACATATAAAACACACATAAAAGTTAAAATAAGTTTAGTACTTTTTCTTTCATTTGCATCTTGGGCGGATAAATTGCAGCTTTCTTTTTATCTAAACAAGTGTTCCGTTTTTATAATTGCAAGAATAACCAAAATAATTTCGTACATTTCAAATTGAGTTACAGAATTAGTTTACTAAAAAACGGATTTGTAACTTTATATCTCAACCGATTTTCATAAAATTTTCAAGCGATCACGCTTAATTCCTCACGCATCGCAAGATGTGAAATTTGTGCCCTTGCTCTTGGATTTTCTTACCCAAAAAGGGTTAAAAAGACCATGAGCCCAGTTGCAGACGACAAAATTGCCAAATTTTCAGCAAGAGCCAACTACCTTGAAATGAAATTGAGATTACATGTTTACCACGAAACCAAAGCCTTTATCATTAACACAGTATGAAAACTACTCTTTTGCTGCATTATTTGACAAAATTTCAAGCAATCATAACAAAATTTACCAATTAAAATTTTTTAATTCTTTAGGGGTCTCAAAACTTTCCCAAAAAATGTGTTTGGTAGGTAGAAAAAAGTAGATTTAGTTTTTAAAAACTGTGATAGGTCGCTAAATACCGGTCTCATTTGAAAGCTTAAGAAATTTAATTAACAGCAATATATAACTTCAAATAGTTTAGGCTAAGCAGTACATGATATTTACTGATCAAAAATAGGTACTGTACACCATGTCAGTTTAAAACCCCTCAAAAATTTTTTGACTTGCGTTCACCAAATTATGATTTTTAGAAAAACTACACCCTATAAAAAGATAAAATAAATTGCAAATATTCTACCACTAAAATCGTCGTTTTTTATCAAGTTTCCAAGGAGACAGAAACTAAAATACAAGTTTAAAAGCTAGCAGAAGTTTGGCTTCTCTAAATCAAAGTTTGCTGTATCCCCCTTGTTTCTCAACAAATGCGAGGGGTGCAAAAAAACTTCTGTTCCATTGTTAGTGAGAACATATCTTATTTAAACTTGATATTTTCTGAATCGTGAAGAAATTTCCTTTTTAAAAATACATAATGTTACAGTGTTTTGGCTAATCTTTAGCAGATAATGACTGATCATATTTTAGGTACTAAATTTAACTAACAAAATTTGGTACCGGTCAGTACTGGTTAACAAAAAGATCACGGGCCTGAGAAAGTAGCAAATTGTAAAAAATCTAGGCTTTCAGGTCAATTTTGACTGATGTACATTGAAAGCTTATTTCCTTAGCATCATTTAGCAACCATTTCTAAAAAATTGGTAGAAAACAAAATCTGTAGTGATCTTTGAGGTAAGGGTACTTTAACTTCGAAGACAACTCAGCACCTTCTGGGGGGGCTAATTAGCATAAAATTTGCATATTCAAACAAAAAAATTTTTTTGTTTTTATTATATTTGAAATCTTCAAGAAGTAGAGATTTTAACGACATATAACACTTTATGTAGAAGTAAACAGATGAATAACGATTTACAAACAAACTTGGGGTATTTAATGATGATTAATTATGATTGATTATGACAAATTATGACAGTTTTTCGCTGTACCACCTTGCGGACATTTTTTTGCAATGCAAAGCATAGATTTTTTACAATTTGCTACTTTCTCAGGCCCGTGATCTTTTTGTTAACCAGTACTGACCGGTACCAAATTTTGGTAGTTAAATTTAGTACCTAAAATATGATCAGTCATTATCTGCTAAAGATTAGCCAAAACACTGTAACATTATGTATTTTTAAAAAGGAAATTTCTTCACGATTCAGAAAATATCAAGTTTAAATAAGATATGTTCTCACTAACAATGGAACAGAAGTTTTTTTGCACCCCTCGCATTTGTTGAGAAACAAGGGGGATACAGCAAACTTTGATTTAGAGAAGCCAAACTTCTGCTAGCTTTTAAACTTGTATTTTAGTTTCTGTCTCCTTGGAAACTTGATAAAAAACGACGATTTTAGTGGTAGAATATTTGCAATTTATTTTATCTTTTTATAGGGTGTAGTTTTTCTAAAAATCATAATTTGGTGAACGCAAGTCAAAAAATTTTTGAGGGGTTTTAAACTGACATGGTGTACAGTACCTATTTTTGATCAGTAAATATCATGTACTGCTTAGCCTAAACTATTTGAAGTTATATATTGCTGTTAATTAAATTTCTTAAGCTTTCAAATGAGACCGGTATTTAGCGACCTATCACAGTTTTTAAAAACTAAATCTACTTTTTTCTACCTACCAAACACATTTTTTGGGAAAGTTTTGAGACCCCTAAAGAATTAAAAAATTTTAATTGGTAAATTTTGTTATGATTGCTTGAAATTTTGTCAAATAATGCAGCAAAAGAGTAGTTTTCATACTGTGTTAATGATAAAGGCTTTGGTTTCGTGGTAAACATGTAATCTCAATTTCATTTCAAGGTAGTTGGCTCTTGCTGAAAATTTGGCAATTTTGTCGTCTGCAACTGGGCTCATGGTCTTTTTAACCCTTTTTGGGTAAGAAAATCCAGGAGCAAGGGCACAAATTTCACATCTTGCGATGCGTGAGGAATTAAGCGTGATCGCTTGAAAATTTTATGAAAATCGGTTGAGATATAAAGTTACAAATCCGTTTTTTAGTAAACTAATTCTGTAACTCAATTTGAAAAAAAATTGGGGGAAACACTGAAAACCGGAGATTATCAATTGATGATTGTGGGAGCGAAAGAGTTAGAAAATAGACAGAAGTACTTTATTTCGTGCTTAGCAAAAGCTCTCCTTTTTTCACGAAAACGACACTTAAAAAAAGCTGTAATTACTGCGGAAAAACATTATTGCCTGGAGACGAAACTGATCGTTCTCAAATGCTAAGCGAGTAGCGTGAAATTAAAAATGGTTGAAAACCTATTTAGTTCAAAAGTTTTTAGTTGAATGGTTGTTGCTGATTGGCAAAGGAGTGTGATCATAACTTTTCAAGCGGCACGGTTATACTGTATACGCCCAAGTTGTAATTGGCTAAAAATACTTTACGAACAATTTAGAAGGTTATTTTGGATTTTAATTTTTGACAAGACATCGGAAATTTATTTTGAGTGAGAGTATTGTAAAAACGGTAAAACTAGGAAACTTGTATTGTGTACATACCAGAACAACTGTTTTTGGACTTAGAGAATGATTTACTGCACTGTTATCTGCTTAATTTCAGTAGGTATACCCGTGCATCTTTTTAACATCTAAGCAGGTGACAATCGCTGAAATTTGTTTTGCACTGCCAACTCGATAGTAAACATAAATACTGGCAGATTTTAAGGAAATAAAGCAAACCCTTTCAAGCAGTTACTCTGCAAGAAGTAACAAATTTTGCAAAATCATGCAGCAAAGCTACTTCTTTAACTGTTACTATTCTTTGGCCTAATTGTGAGGACCAAGACATTCCAAGTGACAAATAAGTTTTCGATTATCAACAAATAAATCGACGATTCTTCGCCTTAAATTTTCTGGTAATCATAAATATTGTCTGCATGTTTACCACAATAACTTGGTCCATGGACTATACTCTTCCACATAACCATACCTATTGTAATAACTTGGGCAAGTTTTTATTGAACGAAAAACTAAAAAAATTGACTTCAAAATTCAAAACTGTTGACTGTATTGACCTGATAAAATTTTAACTCAGTAAACTATGTTTCTTGAGTTTTCATGTTCAAATAAATATTTAATTAACAAAAGCACATAAATTCTTAACAAAGCTTGCAATACGCGCGCCTTTAAGCAGCCAGCTCCGTAATCATCACGTGCAAGAATTGAAATGTAAAATCATCTATTGTTTTACATTTTCGATCTTAAAGTTTATGTCTTTGGCTAACAGTTTTTATAGCATCTTTTTCGTTTCAACTTCTTTCTACAGAAGCAATTGTGGGCTGAAAATCTTGAAGTAAACTGTAAATAGAGGGTGAAACACCTGGTCTTACCATGTTCATGGCTTTAGAAATGACACTGGTTTGTATTTTTTTTTAACGTAACGGTTGATGTTGCAAGGGTCTTCTCCAAAGCAAAGTTCTTGAGATCGCTTGCATTGGTTTTTTATTGGTGTTGTTCGCACTGTCCATCGTTTCTACAAACTTAACTAGACATTCATATGGCTCTTCGATTTAGAGAATTTGAGTAGCCAAACCAGTTGTTTGCAAGCTAACTTTTGCTTGAGTTACTAAAATACTAGACCCTTCAAAACTTTTCTCAATCGCTTTCACTTCAAATGAATTCTTTTCGTAATATATGGGAGCATTTAACCCAGGGGTTCTCAACTGGGGGTAAATTTACCCCTAACCTGCCTTGGGGGTAAATTTTGTCAGCAAAAAATTCACACTTTTACCTACTACAATAGGCATTTATAGAAGTGAAAATATAAAAAAGAATTTAGGGGGAAAATTTTACTATTGAAATTTTCCAAGGGGTAAATGAGAGAATAAAGATTGAGAACCCCTGATTTAACCAGTTCCCCATCTCGTAACAACAGGCTGAGGCGGGCAACCAATAGTAGTGAATCAGGCTTGCCTGATTTTGTTTTCAACTGTTACTGATGACTTTTGCAATTGGCTGATCAACATCTTCAAACTGAGATTTGACTTTCATAGTGCAATTGTGCAATAAATATGCTACACATGTCCCGTGAAGCAGCTTAAGAAAAAGAGATTGTAGTATTGCATTTGCAGCTACAATATATTTTGCATCATCAGACAAAAAAAGAGATCTGACACCATCGTTAAACTGCTTGAGCAATGCTGTTGTTATTCGGCGCAAATGGTAAAGGTTGAAAATCGTACAAATAACTGGCGTGAGTTGTTTCTGGGCTTCCAAATAGAATAAGTAAATATTGTATGCTAGATAGAGTGCTCTCATTAACAGCCGGAAAAATTTGTTTGTCATGTACAGTATATCTTATCCGCTCCGACTCATTTGCGCTTAATTGCATCACTGTTTTTCTTCAAATAGTTTCAGATGGCAAATTATGACCAATGTCTTTAAATAGATGTTTAATATCCTTATCGTTTGGATTGTACAAAGAAATATCAGCAGATAAAAAGGCTTTGGTTACCTTTCACAAAATCGGTTTCCACAAAATCGGTGTTACTGCTCCTAAAAAACGTTTGTGAAGTGTTTGGGATTAGTATTTGAAACCTACTGTTTAACGCTTTCTGGTGTTTGAATGTTTTTCAATGACTTTCAACTAGAAAGCGTTTGTTGCAAGAAACCGCACAGCTGCACGAATTGCAATACAATTTGTTGTAGGGACATTTCATAAGTTTTTCAGAGGATTCTAAAAGTATGGATTGAATTTGAGATGTTTTGTTATCGTTAAAAAACCTAAATCACAAACTGAAGCAGAATCTAAATAAATATGTCATGTCATCCTTTCGACAGTTGATTCAATTGTAGAATAGCTAGATACCATCTGTTGGTGAGCTCGCACACTGCACATGCACA
The DNA here is from genome assembly GCA_963675345.1 of Trididemnum clinides. Classification (NCBI taxonomy): domain Eukaryota; kingdom Metazoa; phylum Chordata; class Ascidiacea; order Aplousobranchia; family Didemnidae; genus Trididemnum; species Trididemnum clinides. The sequence goes on along the minus strand of OY776290.1, from coordinate 25,162,847 downwards.
AATAAACTATTTATTGTTTCTTGATTTACCTTTAATTATGAAACGATAATCTAAGCTAGCCTTGTAGATATCTCTTTGCTAAACTGCAAACGTTTGTATCTTAAAAATGTAGAGTGTTGCACCTTTCAATTGTCGCAACTATTCGATTGCAACCAGTGTCGCCACTTTTTTTATGTGTAAACTATCCGGAATGGCAAAAAATACCTAGAAATATCAAAAATCTAAATTCAATAACCTTAAATATATCTGAGTCCAATTTCTCTTGATAAATACAGCTATGATTCATATTCATCTTAATTATTTGGAAGTATAAGAAAAAGTCTTTATTTTTATCACTGATATTTGTTATTTGGAATGATGAATGCCCAGTACTACTAGATGGCTGAGAAACTGGAGGCCTCCTGTAAGCTTCCTCAGTACCGATTTGGTTTAGAACTGCCTCCGGGAGCTCATAAGTGGCACAACATTTCCCAATTCTAGTCAAGATACATTTGATTACTAATATCGAGTGAAGCAAGTCTAATTTAATTTTATTTTTAAGTTTTCATTCAACATAATTCATAGAAGTGAACACTCTTTTAATTTCAACACTTAAATGAGGCAGGGTAATTGCAGTCACAGTACGTGCAAAGAGATTTGAAAATGGTTTGTCCTCTGAGGCATCCTTCTGATCTCTCACTTAACTCCAAAATGGAAATCAAGCCTTCAAGGTATGAAATTTTATTAGATTTCTTTACCTTGAATATTTTGTGATGGCACAGAGCTGTGATACTTTCTAGAATTACTGTTCAGCTTGGCTCTAAGTTTACAGTTAAAGGATTTATAGTAAGTCTTGGTTTTATTGCTTGAAACTGCCGCCAACCACTTTTTAAATATATCCCTACACAGTGGCGTACGCAGAAAGTTTCCGAGGAGGACCAAAGTCCAGATTTCTACTAGCAAGTGGTCTGAGCGACGAGTGGTTTTTCACAGGAAAATCGAAATCTAGGGCAAACCCCGAATACTCGCGAAAAACCAGCTTTTCCTTTTCTAAAACTGCTTGGTTTTGCTTTACATTTTTTCATTTTTAGGTTTGAAAATGGGCCATGGCACAATGGCCTCCCTCCCTCGGTACGCTAGTGTCCCTACACAAACATTCTTTTTAAAATTTGTTTATAGGCCTAATTTCTTGGAATTTTGGAAGGTTAGATGACTAAACAACTTCAAACAACAAACGCAAGCTCACTCCAACAGTGAAAGATCTGAACGACAGAGCATCAAGCACCGGGAAAGGCAGGTACAGGACTGGCTGTAGAATGGCTGAGGCAGCGCTCAGTGTCGCATACCTGTACTAAACAGGTAGCAAATGCTTTCCATAAGAAGCTAAACCAAAAATTATATTTTATTGCTGTGAATTAAAGTGTTGGCTTTAATTTTTAATCAGTAGCAATAATGTAGAACAGTGATTCTCAAAGTGGGTTCCATGGAACCCTTGGGTTTTACAAAGCAAGGTCAAGGATTCCGTAAAGCTACATTCGTAAAGAATTCCGCAGTTAATTCCGAACATAGCTGCCAATCTTGCGAATATGTCCCAAGATTGCATGTCGAAAGGCGGTCGTTCTCCAAAAACAAAAAGGGTCTTCATGACTTTAACTTTGTCAAATAAAACATTTCTTTTATTGTAATAAATATCAATTTAAGAAAGGGTTCCGTTATATTACCAATAATGTCAAAGGGTTACATTGCAAAAAAAGTTTGAGAGCCACTGATGTAGAAGATTAGTTGTCCATTATTTAGATACTAACTAAACTTTACAAATAGCTATCTAGATTTACAGTAAACCTCGTATATAACAGACAAGTCGGTACCAGCGATATCTGTCCGTTATATACGAAATTGATCCGACGCTCACTATACAAGCTCATTATGTTCGAGCTCAGATGTATTACGTTTTGCGCTCCTGGGTTATTTGCAAGACTCACTGAACACAGAATCAATGTATTTAGTCACTGTATTATTCAGTACAGAACGGCTATACACAAATATGACGGTACCGTACGCTGTTCATGTGTAGCGGTTTCGAACCCGGTTTTATGTCAACAGTGTTTTTGATCTAAGTTGTCTTGTATCACCTTATCTTTTCAGCGCTTTTGGTTGATTACTTTGTTTGCGCAGTTTAGCTAATTAGGGCACATTTTAAGTTTCTAGTTTTGCTTTAAGCATGTCTTGGAATTGTTTTAAAATCATTTTGACTTTGTTTTTACGGGGTCACCAATTGTAGCAAAAGCTAGTTTGGATAATAAACTAGCAATTGCTACTTACAAAACTATGAATCTTCACGCCCGCTTCTAGTTGACCAAAAATTTAGCAAACGAATGGACCCATTTTTTTATTAATGAACTGAGGAAAACAAACAAGTGAACCGAATTTTTGACTGACTTTAAAATGAATTGAATTGACTTTAACCGAATTGCATTGCATTTTTACAACCACGTAAAAAAATGTCAAAATGATTTTAAAACAATTCCAAGACATGCTTAAAGCAAAACTAGAAACTTAAAATGTGCCCTAATTGACTAAACTGCGCAAACAAAGAAATCAACCAAAAGCATTGAAAAAATAAGGTGATACAAGACAACTTGATCAAAAGCACAGTTAACATAAAAATCGTGTTCGAAACCGCTACACATGTCTTGTTGAGACGGAAATATTTTGTGATTGTATATTGTTTAGCTCTCGATCCTTTTGTCTTCATTACTTTTTTTCGCTATTGTTCTGTCACAACTTTACAACAAGTTGTGATTTTCTTTGGTAAAAAATGAACCCGCTATTGTCAACGTAGTTTAAGTTGTTTTATATCAGGGGTCGGCAAACTTTTTTCCATAGAGGGCCACATTGCTGATATCTTAAAGACCCGTGGGCCAAAGTTAACTCAAATTAAGTTGGGAGTAATGGTAAATCGTGTTATGTTGCCCGAAATACAAATTGTCATGAATAAGGAAATTTGCCTTGTAAAAGTAGTTTTCATATATGTGTAAAGTGCTGTATCATTTGTTCGCTCGGCTACTGATTGAAAAAAAAAACTTTTTTCTCGCAATTGGATTTGCTGTAAGTACGCCTTTATCACGTCACAATCGTGTATGACATAAAAAAATTCCAGATTGATCTAGTGATTCTAGCTTCTTCGAAGAATTTCGTTGACCGATTACGTAACAAGTAATGGTTTTTTTTCTTTTTCACGTGATTTCGTTCAAGAGTTTTCTGGATTGTTTTTATATAAGGCAATGGGACTTTTTTTGAGTAGTTAGAGTAGTAGTAGAGAGAAGCGTTGCAGCAGGAAGAAAGAGAGATTGATTGACAGAGTAAAGAAGGGCTATTTTTTTTGTGTGTCATTTTATTGTGGATTCTGTTGACGTGGTGAATATTGAACAGTTATTGGTGGAATTAGTTTTGGCGGTTTCCTGATTGTGTAGTAAAGCGATTAGTTCTGAGACTGTTGAGCGAAGAAGTTTGAAGTCGTGAAGTATTATTTCCGTGAATACATTATTCTGTTCTTAACGTGGTTTAAGGTGTTTTTAGTGGGAGCCAATCTTTTCCAAGTTTTATTAAGTTGCAGTCAGACCTAATTATCCGAGGGATTATTATACGTTGCCTCAATTTTAAAAGAAATTTTAGATTGAGATAGAACTGAAAATTCTATTATTACAGTATATTAAAACGCGGCATAGATGATCTCCAAAAAAAGGTCATCATCTCTCTCGCTGTCACTAACTGTGCTGTTCACGATTCAGTTGAGTGGATCGAAGGGGCTCTGTTAAGGAAACGCTGCACTTTACATTTCTTTGGCAATTATTAAAAAGGCTCCGTGGACCGGATAAAAAGTCTTTGCCGGCCGAATTTGGCCCGCGGGCCGCAGTTTGCCGACCCCGGTTTTATATCAACTGGACTGGAAAATTGGTCCATTATACAGGGTGTTTCAAAATTATGTTAACCCTTTATGTTACAGATATATTGCAATAGGCTATAAAAAAATAATCTTCCGTTTACCATGGCCGATAGATTATCTCTGGAGCAAAGAAGGGTGATTGCAAGCTTGATGGAAATTGAGACCATTCAGCAATTTATCTAAAGTTTACAATGTTTTCTAAATAAATAATTTTCTTCCATAAAAGTGTTTACATAATTTTGAAACACCCTGTATACGATAAAGGATCCGTTATAGACAAAGTTGAAATGCACCAAATTCAATAGGATACCATCCGGACTTGAAATTTTGTTCGTTATATACAATTATCCGTTATATTCGAGTTCGTTATTGTCACGAACAAGTAAATTTGGTTCGTTGTAATAGGTGTTATATGTATAGTTTCTGTAATTTGTTGCTTTTGTTCTGCTGTAATTATTTTTATTTGTCAATCTAGAAGTGTCTCGAATCTAAACTTGCTTTCATATCCCTCTTGCTTTTGCAAAAACCTTTTTTTTCTTTTGAGTTAAGATTTGTATCTTACAAGCCTTTTTTATGGCGTAACGATGGTAGATCAGATGTTTAAGTTCAAGGCTGATCTAGAACACACTCTTCCTTCTCGAAAGATTTTGATTGCCAATATGACGTAATTTATTAGCGGTGGTTTTTTGGCATGTGATGTCGTTCTTGAATTTTTGAGATTGCGTCCCATTCACATATACAACACGACGAAATTTTTACGTTTAATATATCTAGCACAATTCTGTCTGTGTGTCTGTTTTAACTCCTTTGAAACTGCTTGAGATACAAGCATCAAACTTAGCATGATTAATCACCATCCCCTGGTGAGTGTCATAAAGGGGTTCCTGACGTCATCATGACGTCATATTCAAAAATAATTTTTTTAGAATTTGCATTACTTGACAGATAACAACTGCTTTTTGCTGAAACAAAAACCAGCTTGTGACTTATCACATTACAAAACATCTCATTTGTTTGGAGTCTAAAATGACATCACAATCAACGCTTTATTGAACAATCTGCTTTTTGCTCTTTCTCGAAAAGTACTAATTGCAGAAACGCAATTAAACATTTTTTCAGAAGATGCTTATAAGCTGCTTTCGATAAAAACAAATTTGCAACTATTACAGCCTATTTGACTATGCTACGAGCAATTCTTTATTTTGGCTCTGTAAGCCCTATTAGCGTTTTTCTTCTCTATTTTGCTTGTACGTATAAAATTGGCTCTATGATGTCATAATATGTCTTGAACGATTAACACAAATCTTCGCTACCGAAGATCATATTATGCTTTCAAAAATTGCAACCTTTCTGCAAAATCAGTTTATTTAAAAACTGATTTGTGACCTCATTTCTCAAGTGATTTTCAAACTTTCTTCAAAAAATTAAAGGCTATTTCAGAGCAATTCCAATGTTGTATAATATGTACAACTAATATCGGTTTTTATACTGAAAAAACTGAACTTTAAGTTCTGTGGTGTAGCTTTCTACCCTACCCTACCAACAAGAGGTAAGCTCAGTAAAAACAGGTAACTTTATACAAAAATTATACAATAAAGTACTAACAATTACTGCCCTTTGAAAGCTTAGCAAATTTGCTTTCCAGCAATATGTGACTCCAATTACTTAAGACTAAAGATTAGTTTATGATGGCTGATCAACAGTTGGTTGCCATACATCATGTTTCATTTTTATTTAAACAGTTATCCTACTTGACCAAATAAACTTGCAATTGTTGGAAAAAGTTAGTTCTTTGGTACATTTTGATTACTTTTCCTCACAAGCATGGTTCTTTTGCAATATCTGTCGACGTTTTCAAAAACATCCATCAAAGACTGAAGTCTCTAATCGTTTATGAAACGCAGTCTACCGGTTAGAAACATCTAAACTCTGGTGCCTGCATTTCACAAAACTGCAATTTCTAGAAAAAACTAAGTCCTTTGGTACATTTTGTCTATTGCTTCTCGATAGCATGGATCTTTGGCATTATCCATCAAATTATTCAAAAAGATTCATCAAAATATGAAGTCTACAAATTTTGATCTGTAGCCAACTCCAAGCAAAACACTTGGTGATCACCCAAGACAAAGACGCTAGGGCAAAGATGGTCCTTTCTTATCGTTTGCAACGAAATGCAAGTGTCGAGTTACATATGATCTAAATCTTGAAGCAATTACCTATGCAATTGGGTGAGGTTGGCACAGCCAACTGATTTGATATTCTTAGCATTAACATTATTAATGGGAGTCCCGCTATTGCTATAACTGAACTGTGAGTGCATCATTTTGGGTTAGTTTGCTGTTTGCATGGCGGAGTTTATGTCAGGGCTACGGAACATGCACGCAGTCAAAGATATTAGTCCATATTGATTCACCTGACAGTAACGAAAAAGTGGTAAGCAGCGATCCCAATTTTGAATGGCTTGAAACACATTGTGTGATCATTATTTTAAATAATATCTCAATGCTTGTCACTATTTAATGAAAACAGCAGCAGGTAGCAAAATTATCCACTATCAATTTGATGGAGAACATAAATGGTAAAGCCCATTACTATTTTTTATTAATTGCAAGAAGAATTGTATCGGTACAAAACACTAATCTTCATTTAACAGTAGGGAGGTCTGGATTAGGAGCAAAGTTAAATGTGATAAAATCTCAAAATTAAGAAAAAACCAAAATTAAACAATAATAGCATCAATTTGTAACAGCGGATAAAAAAGAAATGTTTTTGTTTGAAAAGAGATTAATTTATAAGACAAAACGACCACCATTTATGCGACGCCATCAATTTTGACTATCTTTCACTCCCCTTACACTTTTAAAAGTGTTTTTGTCATCATTCTTTCTTTTTGAATACTTTCAGTCTTGATTGATAAACCAACATCATCACCATTACATGTACAGGAGCTATGGCTTATATTTACTAAAACATTTCGTTGTAGCTCTAACAAATGCTTATACGGTGAAGCTGGCGCACATGCATTAATTGATACGTTTTGAATTGGCACAGGTAATAGTATGCCTGCCAGGGTAAAATCGCAACATACTTGAGAGAAACATGTTTTTTATTTTGCTTCATAATAGCTTTATGAAGCTATCGGGACCAAACCTGAAAATTTGGGTAAAACAAGAACTTGTTTAACTACTATGAGCATATCTAAGCAAGCAAAAACAAATATAAATCATAATGCGTAGCCAGCAGGGACTTGAAAAAGTTTGAAGATTAAATCAAAATTAACATCACTGTGTCAAAACGCACCACATGGAAAATATTATTGGTATTTTGCTTTCTAATAGCTTTATAGAGCTACCGGGATCAAATCAAACATCTGGGGAAAAGTAAGGACTCATTTAACTCTTCAGGGCACGCCAAGCAACGAGAAAAGAACATGCTACATAATGCGAAGCCAGTGATGACTTGAGAAATCTTCAAGCGAAATAAAAAGAAAACAGCGTCACTGTGTGAAATCGCACCACACGAAAGACATCTTTGCTATTTTGCTTCAGAATAGTTTAATATCAGAAATGTGTTCCCTACTTCCTGTCGCGTTTTTAATATATAGAGGATATTATTAATAGAACTTTCGGTTCTATCTCAATTTCAAATTCCTTTAAAATTGAGGCGACGTGTGATAATCGCTCGGATAATTAGGTCTGGCTACAACTTAATAAAAGCTTGGAAAAGATTGGCTTCCGCTAAAACACTTCAAACCCACTTTAATAACAGAATAATGTATTCACAGAAATGGTACTTCACGACTTCAAACTTCTTCGCTCAACGATTCCAAAAATGAATCACTTTACCACACATTCAAGAAAAGACCGCAAAATAAGTCCACCAATAACTATTCAATATTCTCCACGTCCACAAAATCCACAATAAATTATCGCAAAAAACAACACCGAAATGGGTCTTCCTTAACCCGTCAAACCACTCTTTTTTCTATTTTTCGCTCTCTCTTTGGCCCTCTCTCTCGGGCTCTGTCTGGCTCTCGCTCTGCCGGCGCTCTGGGCAAAGAAAATCCCGTCGCCTTATATATGAATGACGAAACAATCTGGAGAACGCTCGAACGAAATCACGTAAACAACCAGAAAAAAGCATTGCAAGTTACGCTAAATCGTTTATCGAAATTCTTTGAAGAAGCTAGAATCGCTAGATCGCTCTGGAATTTTACAATGTCGTCATAACAATTTTGACGTAATAAATGGCGTACACAGCAATCGGCTTGCGAGGAAAAAAGGGTCTTTCCCTCAGTCAGCAGTCGAGCGAACAAATAACGCAGCACTTTACACAATACGAAAACAACGCTTATAAAGCAAATTTCCTTATTCGTGACACTTCCAATCTACGGGAAACGCAAGGCTCCTTTGGGTTCGTGTCAGCAATAAACAGGGCACATAAACCTAAGGCATAGCCAGGATCTTGAAATGAGATAATCTATCAGGAAAAAAGGACACAAAGTCGTAAACATGTTCAGAAAACACATAAACATTTGGTAACTCTTCACACAAGAGCCTAATTGGTGAAGCCGGCTTGGCCGGCTGAACCGACACTCTCAATCACGACGTTACTGACAGTGGATCTACGAGTGACGCCGTCGTATATATTATAAAGCAAAAATATTTTTTTATGCTGGTATGCTGCACGTTAAGATATTTATGTCTATACTCCACAGCATTGTAATAAAATCCCAAGTTTAAGAAAAAATCAACATAAAACCATAACTACAACAATTTATAAAATTGAATATAGAGGAAATAGCAGCTTTTGTCGCTATACCGGAACCAAGACCAATAGTGCAGCCAAATTAGGAACGTAATACCACCAGTGGCGGCTTGTGCCTATGGGTTGCAGGGCTGCAGCTCCTCCATGCGTTTTTATGATCTGTTTTTTTCGAATTTTTTGTTATTTTATTATTTTTTATCATGCTGTCGCGTTTCAATAGAATTGTCGTTGTATCTTAATCTTAATTTTATTTCTTAAATTTGAGGCGACATGCAGTATCGCTCGAATAATTAAGTCTGGTTGCAACTCAATAGCTAGGAAAAGATCGACTTCCGCTAAGATACTTTAACTCACGCACTTCTCGATCAAAAACAGAACAAATATATTCACAAACAACTTTAAGACTTTGAATTCCTTTGCTCGTCGAACACCAAAAAAATGTGCTTTAATATAGCAATCATGACCAATCTAGACTAAATCCACTAGTTAGCCGCTTGTCACACCAATAGAAATCCACAATAAATCACCACAAATCAATACACTTCTTTTCACTACTCTCTACTAACTACGACTTTCTGAATCATAAAAAATCTTGCCGCCTTTTATACAAAAGGACGATCTTCTGGAAAATGCTAGAATATTACGTGACACAGAAAAAAACACCGTTCATAAATTACGTAATCGGCAATAAAAAAAATGAAAAGAAATCTTCGAGAAGAAACCAGATTCACTAGAATACTCTGGAACTTAGTCATGTTAGCCAATCATCGTGACGTCATAAAGGCGTGTAAGTTACAAATCTATTAATTAAATGAGAAAGAAAAAAGGTCTTTTTTCGAAAACAGTTTAGCAAGTTTAGGGATTCAGACAATTCAGATTTACAAGTAAAATAATTATGGCAAAATAAAACAACAGATTACAAAAACTATACATATATAAAAACTATTCTTTTAACGCAAATTTACTTATTCGTGACAAATGTCATAGTTCATACCTTATTTATCAATGCACCAGTTTATGTCGCTGAAAAGATGAATTTTCCCATATTGCTAGCATTAAGCCAAGTGAACGTGCGACATAGGGCTTCAATATGAAAATATCACATGGTGCGTAGGACGGGCTGCAGCTGCAGCACCAGAGAGTGTAATTTTGTAAAGCGATTTAGTTGCTTCATAAATGGTTTAAAGTTTTAGTTTCTGTGTGACATAGCAAAATGTTTTGCCCCTGCAAGTATTGTTAACATAATTAAGTCAAATTTTTTTGTATAACTGAATATCTCTAACTTTTGAACACTGCTCGTTAAGCTGCAAAAGATAATAGCAGGAAGGGCAAAATCAGTAGCGCCCAGATGCATGACGTACAGTATATGCGTTGCTTTCACGGTCGCTTGATTCTTGTCACTTTTCTTGCGACGCAACAATTCCCGCTAAGCTTGCTGATGTTGTGGCTTTAAAACCGGGCTAGTTGCCGTAATTGGTTAGATTGTTTGTAAGTAAGCAAATTCAAATGTTGCTATTCAGATGTATCATTTAATAAATTAGGCAAATAAATAGGAAATAGGAAAACTTATCTAAATGCGAGAAAGTTGTTTTACTTATTTTTTTCTTCTATCGGTCAAAAAAGTCGTCGTAAAATTTTCGCTTTATCATTTAAATATCAGACTACCGCAACTGCGTGGGGGAATATTGCTGCTGTACTCGACTAACCAAGTGTGGCTGAACTCTTACGACTCCCGTAGATTGAACCCGCATAACCGGTAAAATGGGAGGATAAGGGCGTGTGGCAACCGACCTTCTTTTTCGAGTGGGGCAAAGGCATTGGTTTCGTCCAGCCGCCAAAATTCATTTCCGGGTATTTTACAAAGATTTCATTTAAGCACCACGCGCCCGACTGCCCGCTTTATGACAGTCCCGGGCTACGTAGATTCTGACGACATGGTTTGGAGGCATCGATGGTTTGATTCCACCAGCGCCGTGGTTTGCACTTTTAACGTTGGTCAATGCGTTGTTATGGTTCGTGATACCTCATTGCTCAACCCCGAAACCGCAGCTATTTATTATTTAGTCGCGCTTCGCGTTTACCTGGAGTGCAAGGGCAACGTTAATCTCTAATTCTAGGTGCACAACGCCCCCTCCGGAGACGCTGCGTTGGGTGGGACGAGTCCTTGTTGATAAGGCCAAAAGGCTGAAACCTGAGTCCAGGGAGGGTCCCGCCTATTTTGCTATCCTAGCGTTGTTCGGATTGTGACTCTTCGTGAAAGCTAATTTTTTTTGGAGGTATTTTGCGTCGTTTCTGGTTCCTGTGGGCTTCGAGCCTGGGTTTTTCGAGCTGCTTTTGCTTGCAAGCCGGGGCATGCCATCACGTAACCACCTACTGCCATGAATGCCTTAAAACACCACATTTAAAATGTAATCATTGGAAGATTTTTCTATACCTAAATAGCTTTTGTGTGATCAATTTCATGTAAGGATACAAGTTTAGTTCATACTTGCATGATTTGCAGTAACGTCAAAAGGAAACGGTACATAATTCTTGTGCTTTGTGTTGGATTGTTTGGTTTTATTGTGTATACAGTCCAATGTTGGATATCGGGCTAGGCTGGAGCCACGTAAAGTATCTTACACTTGGCAAGAGCCCTAGTGATTATAATGCTTGTGCATTACCCGTATTTGAGGGATGGTTCCGCCTATTTTGCTATACTAATGTTGTTTGGATCGTGGCTCTTCGTAAAAATAAAAAAGTATGTATAGAGAGAGAGAGAGCTGATGTCCAAGGATGCTGAAAGAAATTTTGCAAGTCGTCGAATTAAACGGTTATAAGTTCAAATGCGATAAATTCGTAGGACTTGCACTTGTTCATATGCTTCACTCTTCAGGCTAGTACTTTGCTTGATGATATGAGCGAGAAGTTGTATTGGTTCTATTTTCTTTGTAGATCTCAAAATATTTAAACAAATTAGAATTACTACCCTGCACATTAAATTAGCCTACCGCAATCCGTTATATTCAGCCAAAGCAATGTCTGACTGAATACAATTATACATGTACAACTAATACAGCGCAGAGTTTCGAAAAATTTGCACATTTATAGCTAACAACAGCAAATAAACTGCCTACAAAGAGTGCAAAAATATTAGAAAATGACTTGCACCCCCACCAGCAAATTCAACCACGAGCCACCACTAAATACCAAAAATATGAATAGGAAAGGAGTAGCTCCACATCGCAAAATAGGCTTACCATTAAATTGTTTATTTCTGTAATTATGAAAGCAACCACCGTTTTGTCGCTACAATCAGTTTTGATTATGTTTCAATCCCTTTTTCCTCCCAATCAATAACAATAATTTTTGGCAAGATTCTTTGTGAGCATTGCTAGTCTTGATTAAGAGAATACAGTGATGACAATTTCGTGTATAAGAATTGTGAAAGTGCAAAAAATTCATTTAACTTTTCGCTATTGCTCACACAAGAGCCCAATGGTGAAGCAAGCAAAGCCGGCTGAAATACTAAATCCGGACATTACTAACGGAGGGCCCCCGCCGTGCGACGCCGGCAAAGCCGGCTTGTATATACTTAGAGAGAGAGAGAGAGAAGGACAGAGAAAGTACACAGAGTTCGAAAAAGCGTAGAGAGCTGATAGCGTGTTATTCCGTGGTGGTTTGTTGTGGAATATCAGCGTGACAAGAATCGAGCGGTTAATTGATTGATATAGTTTTTCTGATTAATATACTAGAGTACATTGGCTTGTGTGATCGACGAGTCAAGGAATTTAAAGTCTCGAAGTATTTTGTGAATATATTTGTTCTGTTCTTAATCGAGAAGTGCGTGGTTTTGAGTATCGTGGTCAAGTATTTAGTAGAAGCCAATTTTCACCTAGCTGTTAAGTTGCAGTTCGGATTAATTATTCAAGCGATACTATAAGTGGCGTCAATTTTAAGAAAAAGTTAAAGTTGAGATAGAACCAAAATTCTATTTACGCGACAGTTAAAAAACGAGGTTTACTGTATATCTAAATATCTAGAGAGCAATTCTTACATGTAATCCTAAGTTCAAACTATCTAGATTTTGATGTAGAGTATCTAAAGTGACAACACTGATGACAGCACAGCCGCATATAATTTAGTCTGACTTTGATTATATTGAATCACAATCATTTATTTGGAACAAGAAGTAGCAGTCTGTACTACCGTAAAAAAGATCGGTAAACATTGCAAGTTAAAACAAAAAAGTTAGTTAAGTTTTGTCACAGTTATCAATTTTTCTCACGAATACGAAGGAAACATTTTGACTAACAGTGTTGATTGCAAAAGATTGACTTTTCTACCTTAAACAAAAATTATCTAACGATAAGAAATTGGTATTTTATTGACATCGCAAATTAAGAATGCGAAGCTTACTGTTTGTATCCAAAACTAATAAAAAACCATGCAGCTCAAGCTTGCAGTTAAGAAATTGACTTTATTGGAAAAACTTGCCTATTTATAACTGAACTGTAAGTGCTGTCTTTGGGTTAGTTTGCACATCCCATAGCTGCGAGGAAGTAACAATACGCCCGCAGCCAGAGGTGTTAGGTCATAGGATCACGAAAAGTCTAAAGTAGTAAGCCTATGCCTGATATTTAGTTACTTATTCAGAATTTACACAGCCATCACCTTGGCGCCCCCTTCCATAGAACTTTTCATTTATGCTTTGATGCAAGTGGTGAAATAAAAGAGTTCAAATTTGTGAAACGATTGCCTGTTTTAATTGTGAGCAAGTCCATTTCCTAATAGTGCAGCTAAAAAAAATACGAAATTGTGCAATTTTTGATAAAAGCACCAAACTTTCAGGAGTGTTAGCATATGATATGAAATTCATTTTCAGACGTGGAGGCATCGAATTTTCAGACCTGGAGAGCTCCTGCGGCCCTTCTTACGGTATCCCCTAAGATTGGGCATAATTGCCAGACCCTCAAACTTTGAGAAACCATATCTCCACTTCCAGCAGTCCGATTTTCGTAAATTTGATATCGAATTGTTCAGAAAAGAGAGAACTTTTAAACCAAAAAAAGCACTTTATTTTTGAGACAAAATACGGTGGTTAACATTTGACCTTGTCCTTGCACTCACAAAATTAGCAAATTTGTTTCACCTCCAACTGTGAAAGCTGCATCTTGTAAATAGATCAAAGTTGTCCTAAATTTAGAAAGGCTGAAAAATATTTGGTAGAAACCATATCCCTTAGCTTGAACACCTTGTAGTGTGCATAAGCACTTTAGTGTATTGGCAGATCATTATAGCGGACGGTGTGCCTATGCGCATATTTCAAATCCACCGGCAACCCTGCTGTTTGTCTCTGCGGTAGCCGATTGTTGTTTCTAATAAACTTCCTCTTGTCGTTTTAGGTTGCCTACTGATGGAAAGTGTGTATTTTGTGTAGTAGGAATATAGTATATGGTGGTCTCTGTCAATGCCTGTCACGATGAAGCGGCCTGCTTTGGTTAACCCAGCTCTCTCTTCTACTCCCAAGCAGCCCAAGCCAACATCTGCAATAGATTGGAAACTATGTGTTCTTTGTCAAACAGAAATTGATGAATCATTGTAGTGCCCCGCTAGGTCTTCGAAGATTCCTGTTGGCAGTCGTCACATGTCGCTAGTGGAAAATCTCAATCAGTTTAAGGACCTTGGCATTGTACCAATGGATCTTGATGTAGAAAAACTGGATGAAGGGATTGGCATTTAGGAAACATTAATGATTCACAGTGCCAAGTGGCACAAGACCTGCAGCCTTAAACTCAATAAACAAGCTCTTCAGCGAGTATCAAGAAAACAAACCGAGCAGAGGAGCCAAAATGCAGGCATTTCTGGTCTACAAACACGCTCAGCTTTCAGCCATACAACAGCATTATATCTTTACTTTTTTGCAATGAACCAGCTGGTACTACAAACGTGCATGAAGCTTCAACTCATCAGTTAGACATGAAGGTGCGAAGATGTGCTTTGCAGTTGGAAGACAGAGAACTACTAGCAAAGTTGTCTGCACTTGATATGATTGCCCTTGAGGCCAAGTATCATCTGAACTGCCTCGCCACTTTATACAACAAAGCAAGACAAACCACTGAAAAACAAGAAAAAGAAGAAAACTATAGCCATTTGCATGGCATTGCTTTTGCTGAGCATGTGGCACACATGGAGGACATGCGAGATGAAGAGAATGTTTCTGTGTTCAAGCTGACAGACATGGTCTCCTTGTACAAGAATAAACTCCAACAGCTAGGTGTCACAGTGGACAATAGAATTCACCGCACGGGTCTGAAGATTAGATTGCTTTCTGCTCTCCCTGATCTCACAGCTCATGTGCAAAAAAAAGAAATTCTTCTCACTTTTAAAGAAGATAGTGGGCTGGCTCTAATTAGGGCCTGCGACGGTGACAGGGATGCCGTTTATTTAATGCGGGCAGCACAGGTGATTCGCAAAGAGTTGTTTAATATGAAGATAAAGCAATTTGATGGTTCCTTCTCACGTGAATGTGAACGAGACTCTGTGCCATCATCTCTGTTGGCACAAGTAAATATGATACAAGATGGACCCAACATCAAACACCAGACGCAGTTCACCAGCAATGCCTACACAACTGCTACTCTGTCGGTGCCACAACTGGTAGTGTTCAATAGTGTGAAACAATCCCGTAATTTCAAGCCATCAGTAAATGTTCGACATGAACGTGATCATGAAATTTCACTACCTCTTTACCTGGGACTGAAAGTCCATGCAGTAGCGCGCAGAAAAACGCTGGTAGACACTTTGTTTCATCTTGGATTGTGTATATCATATAATCGTGTCCTCCAAATTCAATCAGACATAGCAAATAGCATCTGCCGATGCTATGAGATGGAAAAGGTTGCGTGTTCACCGAATATGCGTCGTGGTCTTTTTATCATTGCAACATTGACCACAACCCAAGCTCTGCAACAGCAAAGGATTCTTTTCATGGAACTGGTATATCTCTCATGCAACGTCAATCACAGTCATTCCGTGGCTATGACCGTAGTTTAGGGTGACCACACGTCCTCTTTTTGGAGGACATGTCCTCCTTTTTGTTAGAAAGTAATTGATCCTCCGAGGATATTTAAAAATGCCTTTTTTGCCTCTATTTTAATATAAACCAACTTGGTCCTCCAAAGTCGTTCAAAAATTCCCTTTTTACGTTTACCCTGTGATTAAAAAATTATGTCACTGCATATTAGTTCAAGTGATAATAAGTTTAACTGGTAAGGAATGATAAAAGGGGGTTTCCTAATGGTCTACCCCAGACTGACTGTTGCTTTAGGTTTGAAAGAGTAAGATTACATGAAAAACGGTACAAATACCGGTAAGTTTCCAAACTGCATTTCTTGTATTTTATGCAGCGGAGATACGGAGATAAATTTTGCTTTGTTGTTCTGGTCGATTGACCTAATTTCAAAGAAACCATTTCGGTACGTATTTATTTTAGTTTAAAAAGTCAAACAATATTTTTAGTTGAACTGTTTATAATTATCATGCTGTGATTTTTGAAAATTAAAACAAAAAGCTAAAAAATAAATGCGGTATGCCAAAAAAGAAATCAAAGTTTACTGAAGAACTTCAACAGAAGTATCCATTTTTTAGAAAAGAACGAGATGAGTTCGAAGCAGAATGCACTACTCATGGCTACGGAACTTTTGTTTCTGTAGCAAATAAAGGCAAACTTAGCCTAGACATGTATGTAGACAGTTCAAAGCATAAAAAAGCTGTCGGATTTACATTTTTTTGTTCGTTTGCATAATAAATTTAAAAAATATACTGCTGTATTTGTACTAATTATCAAAATATAATTATCAAAAGCGGTCAGTGACCAACAAATGTCCAGAAAAATTTTACCAGCCTTGCAGAACAATTTGTAGCGCTGATAATGATTATTATCAAAAACTGTCCTCCTTTTTGGTAATAAGAATATAGTCACCCTACCGTAGTTGGAAAATTATTGGTTCATCTAGATCAGGGGTTCCCAACCAGGGGTGCGAAGCAGCATCCTAGGGGGTGCGAGATGGTCATTCAGATTTTTGTGTTGCATTTTTGTCCTGTCATGCTCAGTTCATGATGTGTTAATAGTTCTGCACAATCAGTGTCTAATTACAGCATGCCTAATGCGCGGCCTTCACTTCAGCCCGAGACGATGCGAGGGTGTTTTTTTTGGGAGCTGAAAATGCCACCAAACTTCACGCCAGACAAGTGATGACCTTTTTTTTTTTTTTTTTTTTTTTTTTTTTGGAGAACACCGCTGAATGTGGCCTTATTTTGACTCTAAGCATGCTTAGTGCATGGCCTTATTCTTTACATGTTAAAATACTATAGGGGTGCGAGAACATATTAAGATATTTTAGGGGTGCGAGAACATATTATAACAATATAGGGGTGCAGGCCATTAAAAAGGTTGGGAACCACTGATCTAGATCATCTATGCGATCAGTCTGTTTTCTGCCATCAACCTATACTAGCATTCCACCAGCTGCCATCAAAACAAAGCAGTTCACCGCACCGCGATTTCAAAGGCTAGTGGCACCTGCCAACCTACTTACAGCTTCCAGTGCAGTAGCAGAAGAATATGATTGGCTGAATGCAGTAGTGAATGCTTTGAAAAAAGGAAATCTAACCAAAGATGAATGGGAGTCATGGTCTGCATACCATACAGGTATCCAGAAAACAGAGATCCCACTTGCGGCTATTAATTCACTGTTACCTTTGTTTCTGGAAGATGCACATTCAGTGCCAATGATAAAACATTTCATGCACATTGTAAAGACACCAGTGCAGCATTTGAATCCGGGACAGATTCTTGTTCTTGCTGCAGATCAGCCACTGTTCGCACTTGCAAAACAGATCCAATGGAGATGGACTGCTAATCATGGAGAAGACCAGTTTGTGATCATGGTTGGAGGTCTGCACATTGAGATGGTTGTCTTGAAGGTGAGCCATGTTTATGTAACCCTTTATGAGATTAATTTATGCCTGCCTACAGTTTAGAGTTAGCAGTAAAGGACACTTTTGTTTTTATTTCAGCTCCTCGGACACTGGCTCGAGGACAGCCGATGGATTAGTGCTCTTGTGCAAGATCTGGAACTGCTGATTCGTTTATTAAGGCCACTCATGTGACCAAAACTCGACATGCCCATGAAGTCACAGCTGCATGTCTGTATGCACTTATTCAGCGTGCCTCTACCGACTATTCCACATCTGTTGGTCCCAATCAAAGTGAGGCTGATGAGGAAGTTGCTTTATCTATTCAAGAGTGGTGTTCAATGCGAGCAAATAAATGTGTTCATTTTGATTATTGGATGAAGACCTTATCGTTGGAGCTTCTTCTATTGGTGTATATTTGATCAATCCGTGAGGGCAATTTTGACATGTATGTGGAATCTTTGGCAGAGATTGTTGCCTGGTTCTTTGCACTGGACCATACCCATTACTCAAGGTGGCTGTCTGTACACATCCGGGACATGATGATGCTGTCAGAGAAACAACCGAGCGTACTGGCAGAATTCAAAGCAGGAAAATTTGTCATTTACAAAACTAGCGACAAGTTTTCTGCGATGGCATTAGACCAATGCCACGAACAAAATAATGCTATCGTTAAAGGATCTGGGGGAGCAATTGGCCTAACCGAAAACCCTGGGGCACTAAGAAGATAGACTGTGGTAGGACCTGAAATTGTTCGAATCACTAAAGAATTTGAAAGTGACAGAGGACATTCCGTTACAGCCAACCAACAGCATCATAATCAGCAGCCAGGAGTTCAACAAAATTTCTTGAAAGATGTCACATCCCTGGTAGTAATTGATGATGTGGGGAATCCTTTCCTTGAAAAAAGCCATGATCTCCTAGATCTTGACACGAAGAATATCATGGATGAAACTGTAAGGAAGATTGGACTAGAGCAATATAAGAAAAGTCTTGGACTAGAGCAATATAAGAAATTCGTGGAAGAGAGATTACAGCAGTCACTGAAGCCAATAACAGAAGCTTTGTCTAAAAACAACTCACTTCTGTTCACTCACTCTACTATAAAGTCTCCTTCAAAGGAAAAGTTACAGCTTTCAGCCCTTAAGAACGATCGTGACCTTTTCATGAGACGCTATATTGCATGCCAAACAAGGAGTGAGATCTGGACCAATTTTTTTCTCATGAGATCCAAACAGTCTCACCAGCTCTATTGTGTAAAGGTAAACAACAAATTGGGACTAAGGCTGATTCACTACACTGCTTTGAATCTTTCGTGGCATCAAAGCCGCAATGTACTCCTGAAGTAGATGCAATAATTCTTGATGGTGCTGTTGTTGTTCGTATGCTACATCCTGGTACAGCAAAAACATTTCAAGAGTATGCAGATTTTGTGTTTGGACCATACATATTCTCCCACATTGACAAAACTAGCCATGTTGATGTGGTCTGGGATGTGTATCTGCCAGACAGTCTCAAAGGGACAAGTAGACAAAAGAAAGAAATGGGTGTCAGAAGACGTGTGTCCCCATTTACTACGATACCCAAAAGCTGGAAATACTTTCTTCGTGTTGATGACAATAAGACAGAGCAATTCAAATTTCTTGCCCAATATGTCACCTGTCTAACAGTCGACGAAGGCAAGGTAGTGTACGCAACCTTTGCGCAAGATGTTTTGCGCTCGACATGTCAGGTAGAACTTAACAATCTCACCCCATGCTCACAAAAGGAGGCTGATACACGCCTCATACTGCATGCGGCAGATGCAGTGGCACAGGACAAAAGAAGTGTATCTGTTCGCACAGTGAATTCGGATGTTGTGGTATTAGCTGCAACTTTTTTTAGTCAGATGAAGCTCGATGAGATGTGGATTGTATTCAGCACTGGAAAGAACTTTCGTTTATGAAATTGTTTCTTCGTTAACTCCAAACACTTGTTCTAGCCTGCTGGCATTCCATGCTTTCACTGGCTGCGACACTGTGTCTTCTTTTGGCGGAGGAGGAAAAACCAGCTTGGGAAGCATGGAAGGTATTTCCTGAGGTCAGTGATGCATTCTTGGAGATGACAAGCATTTTTGGAGGAGAAATGAGTGACGCGTGCATGATACAATTGGAACGCTTCGTTGTTTTACTGTATGACAGAACCAGTAAAAGCCTGGAGGTGAATGAGGCTAGACAGTAGCTATTCTTACAGAAGTCCAGAACTCTGGAGACGATTCCACCAACTAAAACAGCTCTGGAACAGCATATAAAGCGTGCCGGTTACCAAACACGTTGCTGGAGTCAGGCCTTGGCTCAGAATCCTCAGTTGCCAAGCTCTTCTGACTGGGGATGGATCAGGAAGGAAGGAGAATGGCACCCCATCTGGAAAACACTTGCTGAAGCTGCTATATTATAACAAGAACTTATTTGCAGCAAGTGCAAACAAGACTGCATTCGCCGTTGCAAATGTGTGAAAACCGACTGAAGTGCACTGCATTATGTTTGTGCTCAGGAGACTGCAGCAATTAGGAGGTTCAAAGCTGGAATATTGTCATGTGTGCGACTATTTTGACGTCAGCAAATTGGTGGCTATACTTATGACATTTCTAGGGGAATATTGGCACAAAGAAACATAGATAAAGAATTTTACGTTTGGGTGTTTTACCAGTAAACAGGTATTAGCTTAGCTGTATTTGTAATATTTGTAATGTAGAGGAAAAATGCAATTTATATTCCATTGTGCCCCACTTTCCCCTAATATTTCGACCACTAATTAAGGCAAACGTGCCAGAATTAATTTGATGTTAAATTTTCGTTTTAATTTTAATGTTCTAAATTGGTTCATGCTAATCTAAAAAATCCTGTCTGCCTCATTTTGTTGTTGAAAAGGTTTATAATTTTTCAATTCTTGCCCTTACTTATAGTTCTTTTCTCCAAAAAAAAACGCAAAATTTTCTCTTTGAGGATGCGACTGCATCCCATGCAAACCCACCTTCTGCCCCCTGTGTATAGATAGCTCTGCATTCTGTTCTCATAAAAACCCCACTCTCGTTTTTGGTTTTATATCGATTTTGGGTTATAAATGAAATCATGTCATATAAAAAAATGGCCAAATTAAATTTGCCAATTTTCGGGGTGCACGGTCAAATGTAACACCACCGTATTTTGTCTCAATGATTTTTTGCTTTTTTTGTTTAAAAGACCTTTCTTTTCTTAACAATTTGATATTAAATTTATGAAAATTGGACCACTGGAAGTGGAGTTATGGCTTCACAAAGTTTGAGAGTCTGGCGAATAGGCCCAATCTTAGGGCGAACCATAAAAAGAGCCCCAGAACCTTAAGGTCTGAAACTTCGTTGCCTCTACGTCTAAAACTAAATTTTGGTCCAAGTGGAATGTACATGCAAATTTTCATGCTTTTATCACAAAGTGCACAAATAAGTTGCTTATCCACTACACTATAAGTACATGCTGGAAATAGGACAAATAAGACGCTGCTACGGACTGCAAAAACCTTGAGAGAAATATGGCGGCCATGCCCAACACCCTGATGTTTTTCTGCTTGATTCCCATTAAAAAATTATTTTGATTTTGAATGAGTATTGGCTATGTCAAAAGACACATAAGCGTTTTTATGCTTTTCTCATAACTACCCATATTCTTATTTTCGACATAAATGATAAAAACGCTTCACTTGCAATAATGTAGCTACCAGTACATCAGTTTGGGTTGGTTTGCTTTTTTTCTGGCTGCGTTCGTACCGGGACCAAGTGACATGTACGCTGCCAGAGGCTTTATGTCGTACAAATCGGCATATAATAACCGCAAATTTGTAAGCGGTGGTCCTAATAGTTAATAGGTTATTCATGAAAGTACATGCCAATCACTTTGGCATCCTTCAGCAATCTTTTAATTATGCTTCCATGAATTTCATAAAATGAAAAAGCAACATTTTTCGAAATCGTTGGCTGTTTCAATTGTGAGCAAGTCCGATTTCTAAGTCGGTTTATGTAGAAAACAGGGCAAGCAATATGTAGCCAAGAGCTTTAGAAACTTTGGGGGAAGCATAACGGCTATGCGCAAGCCCCTATTATGTGTTTTAATTAATTTCCTTTTCAAAAACGGTAGTTTTGTCTTGAAACGAGATTTGGCCATGTCAAAAAACATTACTTTTTTATTGCTGTTTCTTTTATCCATTGGGTGAAGCCGCTTGGCGGGCTGAACCGATCATCTTTACCTCGATATTACTGACTTGAGGCCGCGCGGGCAGAGGCGGCTAGTAGGTTACAATGTTTTTCGTTTCGAAAAAAAGAAAAATTGCCGACGAAAGAAGAGTTTTCAAAAAAAGGGGGAAAAATTTGCATTTTTTGCTGCGCTCATTGATTTAAGTCAGTGTGGTCCAACTGCAAGCCCACGAGCGAAAATTGGCCCGCGAATAATTTGGGTGATTAGCGTGATTACGATAGGGTTGCCATGCGTCCTGAAAATTCCGGAATTCACGTGTTCTGTCCGGAGATAATACGGCTGTCCGAAAATTTGCTCAAATGTAGGAGATGACCTTTTTTTAGGAGAACACCTTTATTTGGGGTAACACCTCCCTAGTTTGAACCGCAGCCCGCAAAAAATATTTTCAGTTTCTGATGACCCGCTATAAAATTAAGTTTGACCACACTGATATAAGTTATTGCTTTATTTCTTCGAAGAAGGCAGCTGTTATTAAGAAGTATAAACATTCGTCGGCACTACAAAGCAATGTGTCGCGATAAATATGATGGGCACAAAAACAAAGATAGAAAGAAAAATTAATGCAGCTGAAGTTATCAATAAACAAACGCAGAAGTTTTTTAGCCAATATTGATCAACTCAACAAAGATGGTGAAGCAGTGAGTTTTGCTTTTACTGAAATGATGACAAATAACGAAAGCCAATCGTAACTTACATGGCAAAGTAAGATTTTGCAAAGTTTAGGATTACTGATAGAGCAACGAAAACGTTTTTCCTTTTCAAATACAAATCATGCTGCAAAGAAACAATCTGTCCTTTCCAAACACAAATTATTCAGCAACGAAACAATTTTTTCCGTCTGAAGGCAAATCATACAGCAACAAAACAATTTTTCCTTTCCAATAACAAATTATCTAGCAGCGAAACAACTTTTTTGGCTTTGGAAAGGAAAAATTGTTTTGTTGCTGTATAATTGGCTTTTGGAGGGGGAAAAATATTTCATTGTTGTACGATTTGTCTTTGGACAAAAAAATTATTTCTTTGCTACATAATTTGTCTTTGAAAAAGAAAAACATTTTTGTTGCTGTATGATTTATCTTCAAAAGGAAAACTGTTATCGTTGCTTTACGATATGTCCTAAACACTGCAAAATCTTATTTTATCTCTTGATTTATAATTGGCACCCTATATTCAAATCACCATGGCCTTTTGCGCTGGGTTTCTTCGTAAAAGAAAGTCTTTTAAAGGCAAACTACATTTTTTGTCCTACATCGAAAGAAACGGTTTGAGGACATAAATTTGTCGCCCAATGCAGTTGCAACCAGGATTACAGCTTTAGCAGCCAATGTAGAGAAACCTATACTTACGACGGCAGAGGGCTTTACAGCAATTTCAATCACTCTGGACGACAGCACAGATGTGTCATATACAGCACATAGTGCTGTCTTTAACTGTGGTGTAGGCAGCATTATAAATCTAACGAAAGAAATTCTGGAAATATAAACGCTGATAGATACTGCAACTGGAAGTGATTTATTTTAAGCCCTAAAAAACTACAATGAGAAACATGGCTTGCCAGTGCTAACGCACCGGCAATTGTTTCAGCAACGTCTGTGCAGTTGGATTGGGAAAAAACAAACTAAACACCTTTGAAAACAATCGAATTAACTTCGCTAACGTACATTTCATTTTACATGAAGAAGGTCTTTTTTACAAATCAACAAATGAAGAAAGTGATGGATTAAAAGATAAAACAGACAACTTTATGTGATTTCTTGGACTAAATGAATCACAGGCACAGGTGGCCAAAATAGCCCAAAAATCTGATTGAGTATAAGTATCATGATCATAAAGGGTAAACCGTCACTCTCTCATTATGATTCTTAATCATAAAATCATTGTCACAAAAACCCTCACTCTCTTGTTATTGTGATTCTTCTTTCCACCCTTCAATGCATCTGTATAGCGCGATGCTTACGTCTAGTTGGGTGAAGTTTTGGTCGTGAGATGCCGCTGTCGAGTGAAAATAGAGTGGATTTTTTACATTTCACAAGTTGCAAAGCCAGGAATCCGATTACTCACTTGCAAAAAGCGGTTATAACATGAGCAATGACGTCCAGTCAGATGGTCGAGTGGTATGCGCCACAGATAGAAGGTCTACATCTTGAAGCTTTGGCTACTAGCTGGTCGAATACGCATCATTGAAGAGCCCTAATAAAGGCAAAACCGGTCTGGTGCTTCCTAATTTTCATTGAAGGGCCCTAATAAGGGAGAAACCAATCTGGTGCCTCCTTATTGTTCGTGTGTGACTACTTAATTAAATGTAAGTATTGTTACTCACTGGAAAAAATTCTCAAGAAAAAGTAGAAAGTAATAATAGCTATTTATACTTGAGTAAAAATAGAAAAGTAATTGAAGTTTAACTACTAACGTAGTAAGAGTAAAAAGTAGTTTCATTTAGTGAGTAGTTTTGTCCTATATCTTTCTCAACCAGTGGCTCTCAGTAGGACGGGCTCCTACCATACAGTAAGATGCGCGAATGGATTTTTAAAAATGCAAACTTCTCTGCCTGTTTATAGTTTACCGACCAAGTTAAAAGGCTCATGTGTATGATGCAGCACATGGCGTCTCTAACAACAAGTTTCTACTCCGAGAGACACAATGTCAGACGATTATGCCATTTTAGAAGACTAACGTAAGAGGTTATCTCAATTAAGGTTGATGACTTTTTTTCTTTTGAAAAAACTCAGTAAAGTTAGATTAATTATTCTCATAGTGACTACTATCTCTTGTAGATCTATTTGATTAGGTTGATTGTTGTTTTATGCTGTTGATACCACTTTCGATACCAGTAAGATGTCATTAAATGTGAGCGACTCGATGAAATCAATGTTTTTTTATTTTTAAATCAATGGTTCTCAAACTGTGGTATGCGTACCGCCAGTGGTGGGTCAGTTTTTTCCAAGTGGAACGCAAGGTGTTTACGATGCAGAGTTTTGTGTGCAATAAATTCATATTCTCTATTGTTGTAACTACCACTGTGTCGTGCCTACTTTTATTCTTGACAAAAAGCAGAAATTAATTTACTTATCTTTATGCTTTCCCTCTTCTTTTGAAAATCGTCATAACGCTAGTGCGAATTATGAGTCTGATATAAAGTTTTCAAAAAAGGATTGCATTTTGGGCGAACATGTACCGTGAAAGTTTCTTGTTGTACTTACGTTTTTAGCTATAATTTTGTTGCCCTTTTGCCATATTTTTGGAGTTATGCGCCCAACAACCCTACATATAAAACTGAGTTGCTCTCCTACTATTTGGTATTTATAAATATACTTTGAAACAGCAGCTGATTAACTAGCCCCTACCTTAAACAGGCTGGTTATTGTGAGGCCTAAAGTAAATACAAATTTTTTTGTTTATTCTAGAAGGTTTACTTATTGAAATCCAAAAATGTTTTGAAACACTCGAAAAAATTATTTGTAGACGTTATAGAAGCAAGAATTTTTGACATTTATTGCTTCACGTTTTCAAATTTATATCACTTTGCATTAGAAGTTCGTGGTGCAGAGTGCTGCATCAGTTTGAGTAAAAGTTCACTATTCCGCAAAATATAATATTGTGGCAAACTCATTACGTGCCTTCATCGCAATAAATCTAAGAGTATGAAAAAAACGAGTTTATTCATTATATTTACAAATACACAGCGCCGGTCAAAGTGACGGGGAAATAAAATTATAACACGACAAAAAAATTGGTAATAGGTCAATGACGAAAAATCGGTCAAAATTGAAGTGGGGAGTTTGAAATTACAGTTTTAAAGTATACGTAAGCATAAACCACATTAATCAACAGCTAAAAGTCGAATTTTTGAAACAATACTGATGAAGAGCTGAAACTCGAATTTTCCTGCTTTTTTAAGAATTACTAACGAAGAGTTTAAACTTGATGTTTCCTGGTCTGTTTTAATTAAAAAAAATATTGAATAAAAGCCTCAACTTACTTTCTGCTGCCCTTTTTCAATTAAAAACGTATTGAATTAAAGCTAAATCTCGCTTTTTTTCCACTTTGTTTCGAAAATTTTTAATCACAGCAGCAGTAGAATTTTACGTTTTCCTTTTTTTCTTTTTTGAAAATTAATACTTACACTAACATTGAAACTTGTCTTTTCCTGCTTTTTTCATTAACGTGTATCACGTAGGCTAGGTGACTTTTTATGTTTTTATTGTTATGCTCAAGATCAAATAGCCTGAGCTGCAAACCAGAGCTGTTGGAGTTCTGCTGTTACCCTGGTTTCTAGTTGTTTAAGATTTTTGTCTGCTATCATTAATAAGGTGTCATCAGCAAGTAAGGTTGCATCGCAGTTAGAGGCTGATAGTATATCATTTACATGCAGCAAAAAAAGAAAAGGCCCAAGGCAAGACCCATGAGACTGAGAGACACCACAAACTACATTAATCCTGGGGATACAAAGTTCAAAGCTTTTACGTACTTATATCTATCCATGAAATAACGACTGATTAAGTCATTTGGTTTACAACGTATACCAAATCTGTAGTAAATCTTTCGAAGTATAATGTTATGATCAACAGTATCAAAAACCTTTGACAGATCTATAAACAAACAGCATGAAAATAAGTTTTGATCAACGTTGCTAACGAGTTTGGCATAAATAGAGTTAATTGCAAAAATAGTTGATAATGTTGTCTAAATCCAATTCAATTTTTACAGAGCAAGATATTTTTTCTGTAAAACTTGTTATAGGATTATAGATCAACTTTATTTAGATTATAGATCATCTGTCCATATTTAGATTATAGATCATCCATTATTTTGTCAAATCGCTCTTAATGCACTTTCACAATTCTTGTATGGAATTGTGATGATCATATTCTCTTAATCATGACTGCCAATGCTCACAAAAAATCTTGCCAAAAATTATTGTCAATACAGGTGAGGGAGCAGTGATTGAAACATAACTAAAACTATTGTTGCGGCGAAATGTTGGTTGCTTTCATAATTACAGAAATAAACTATTTGATAGTAAGCCTATATTGCGATATGGTGTTGCCTCTTTCCTATTTATATTAGTGACATTAAGTTCCTAATTTGGCTGCACTATTGGTCTTGTTTCCGGCAGAGCGACAAAAGCTGCTATTCTCTCTATATTCAGTTTTACAAATTGTTGTGGTTATGGTTTTATATTGATTTTTTTTTAAACTTGGGATTTTATTACAATGTTGTAGAGTATAGACATAAATACCTCAACACGCAGCATATCAGCATAAAAAAATATTTTTGCTTTATAATATATACGACGGCGTCACTCGTAGATCTACTGTCAGTAACGTCGTGATTGAGACCCACCAGGCTTTTATGTGAAGAGTTACCAAAAGTTTATGTGTTTTCTGCAAATATTCACGACTTTGTGTTCTTTTTTCCTGATAGATTATCTCATTTCAAGATCCTGGCTATGCCTTAGGTTTATGTGCCCTGTTTATTGCTGACACGAACCCAAAGGAGCCTTGCGTTTCCCGTAGATTGGAAGTAGGGAACACATTTCTGATATTAAACTATTCTGAAGCAAAATAGCAAAGATGTCTTTCGTGTGGTGCGATTTCACACAGTGACGCTGTTTTCTTTTTATTTCGCTTGAAGATTTCTCAAGTCATCACTGGCTTCGCATTATGTAGCATGTTCTTTTCTCGTTACTTGGCGTGCCCTGAGGAGTTAAAAGAGTCCTTACTTTTCCCCAGATGTTTCAAGTCCCTGCTGGCTACGCATTATGATTTATATTTGTTTTTCCTTGCTTAGATATGCTCATAGTAGTTAAACAAGTTCTTGTTTTACCCAAATTTTCAGGTTTGGTCCCGATAGCTCCATAAAGCTATTATCAAGCAAAATAGAAAACATGTTTCTCTAAAGTATGGTGCGATTTTACCCGGCAGGCATGCTATCACCTGTGCCAATTCAAAAAGTATCAATTAATGCATGTGCACCAGCTTTACCGCACAAGCATTTGTTAGAGCTACAACGAAATGTTTTAGTACATATAAGCTATGTTTTAGTAAAAAACATAAGTAAATATGGTGATTATGTTGATTTATCAATCAAGACTGAAAGTATTCAAAAAGAAAGAATGATGACACAAACTGCCGTTCGTAATTCTTAAAAGTGTAAGAGGAGTGAAACATAGTCAAAATTGATGGTGTCGCTCAAATGGTGATCGTTTTGATTCATAAGAAACGAGCTACTTAGTGGTAGGCCTATTTAACGATTAGGTGGGCCCGCTTTCGTATTAATTTTGTGACATTAAGATTTTTGCTTGCGCTGTTTGGTTTAATTCCGCCATAACGTGAACAGGGGCACTGCCTTTGCTCTAAGTCATACAACATATTGCTATAGGCGCCTATTACGCTCTTTTCAAACAAAAACATTCCCTCTTAATCCGCTGTTACAAATTGATGCTATTATTGTTTAATTTTGATATTTTCTAAAATTTGAGATTTTACTACATTTAACTTTGCCCCTAATCCAGACCTCTCTACTGTTAAATGAAGATTAGTGTTTTGTACCGAGATACTTGCAATTACAAATATTAGTAATGAGCTTTACCATTTATGTTTGCTATCAAATTGATAGTGAATAATTTTGCTGCCTGCTGCTGTTTTCACTACAGAGTAGCAAGCATTGAGATGTCATTTAAGATAATGATTACACAATGCGTTTTAAGCCATAAAATATTGGGATCGCTACTTACCACTTTTTCGTTACTGTAGGCAAATCAACATGGAC
This sequence comes from Trididemnum clinides, assembly GCA_963675345.1. NCBI lineage: Eukaryota > Metazoa > Chordata > Ascidiacea > Aplousobranchia > Didemnidae > Trididemnum > Trididemnum clinides. The sequence continues at coordinate 25,134,161 of OY776290.1, read as the reverse complement.
TATCGTCTCTGACTGCGTGCATGTTTCTTGGCCATGGTGTAGGGGTTAGAGTGTCTGCTTCACAGTAGGTAAACCTGGGGTTCATTTCCCTTGTCGAGTCATACCAAAAGACTTTAAGAAATGGCATCCGTAGCTTCCCTGCTTGGCGCTCGGCATTTAGGGGAGGTTGTGGAGAACAAGCCGGCAAGTTCGCTTGTTGTGTCCTTGAGCAAGGCACTTAACGGGACGCCCCACCTTCATGTGGAAGACAGGTGGCCCAGACTCCTCGAAAAAGGCAACTCCCAAGCGAGTGCGGACTTACCGTCCAAAGCATAGCGTTACAATTCGCTTTCTCGTGAATGGAGGTTAAATATGGCTAATAAAACAAAAAAAGCCATGGCATAAACTCCGCCATGCAAACAGCAAACTAACCCAAAATGATGCACTCACAGTTCAGTTATAGCAATAGCGGGACTCCCATTAATAATGTTAATGCTAAGAATATCAAATCAGCTGGCTGCGCCTGCCTTGCCCAGTTGCAAAGGTAATTGATTCAAGATTTAGATCATAGGTAACTCGGCACTTGCATTTCGTTGCAAACGATAAGAAAGGACCATCTTTGCCCCATGGTCTTTTTGTGAAATGCAGGCACCAGAGTTTAGGTGTTTCTAACCGGTAGACTGCGTTTCATAAACGATTAGAGACTTCAGTCTTTGATGGATGTTTTTGAAAACGTCGACAGATATTGCAAAAGAACCATGCTTGTGAGGAAAAGTAATCAAAATGTGCCAAAGAACTAACTTGGTTTAACAATTGCAAGTTTGTTTGGTCAAGTAGGATAACTGTTTAAATAAAAATGAAACATGATGTATGGCAACCAACTGTTGATCAGCCATCATAAACTAATCTTTAGTCTTAAGTAATTGGAGTCACATATTGCTGGAAAGCAAATTTGCTAAGCTTTCAAAGGGCAGTAATTGTTAGTACTTTATTGTATAATTTTTGTATAAAGTTACCTGTTTTTACTGAGCTTACCTCTTGTTGGTAGGGTAGGGTAGAAAGCTACACCACAGAACTTAAAGTTCAGTTTTTTCAGTATAAAAACCGATATTAGTTGTACATATTATACAACATTGGAATTGCTCTGAAATAGCCTTTAATTTTTTGAAGAAAGTTTGAAAATCACTTGAGAAATGAGGTCACAAATCAGTTTTTAAATAAACTGATTTTGCAGAAAGGTTGCAATTTTTGAAAGCATAATATGATCTTCGGTAGCGAAGATTTGTGTTCATCGTTCAAGACATATTATGACATCATAGAGCCAATTTTATACGTACAAGCAAAATAGAGAAGAAAAACGCTTATAGGGCTTAAAGTGCTTAAATAAATAATTGCTCGTAGCATAGTCAAATAGGCTGTAATAGTTGCAAATTTGTTTTTATCGAAAGCAGCTTATAAACATCTTCTGAAAAAATGTTTAATTGCGTTTCTGCAATTAGTACTTTTCGAGAAAGAGCAAAAAGCAGATTGTTCAATAAAGCGTTGATTGTGACGTCATTTTAGACTCCAAACAAATGAGATGTTTTGTAATGTGATAAGTCACAAGCTGGTTTTTGTTTCAGCAAAAAGCAGTTGTTCTCTGTCAAGTAATGCAAAATCTAAAAAATTATTTTTGAATATGACGTCATGATGACGTCACGAACCCCTTTATGACACTCATCACGGGATGGTAGTCAAGTTTGATGCTTGTATCTCAAGCAGTTTCAGAGGAGTTAAAACAGACACACAGACAGATTCACAGACACACAGTCAGAGAGACAGATAAACAGACCAGACAGACAGAATTGCGTCAGGTAGAATAGATTTTAGCCCTCTGCTTAATTTCAGAGTTTTTATTGTCCCTCAGAGCAATTTAAGTGTGAGACTACTCAGCTACACGGCGCTGTGAAATGCAAAAGCAGCGCATTTCGTCTAGCTAGCTCATAGACGGTGTTGTTACGCGGAAGAAATGAGTATCTGATACCTACAATAAGAGTTACCAATTTTAAAAGCTTTTACGCTCTAAGAGAAAGTTTGATCAAAATATCATAATGCTGTTGCACCACGTTTTTGATTTTTTGTTTGATTTTAAGTTGCATACAGTACCTCCTAGTTTCATGTAACTGCATTCATGAATGCAATGTCTCTAATCTTTCTCCTTGTGTAGCACATATTTACAGGAAAATTTTCTCGTAACCTATATCCTCAACTAACCGTGATTGTTTGCTTCACGCCAGCTGAACACGTGTTGACTTCACTGATGCTCCTACTGTATCAAGTGACTTGTTTAAAAGCCATTCAACTTGCGAAGCCACAAAACACAAGCACTCATCAGCAATCCCTAACCAGTAGTCGCTGCTGTAGCAGGAAATTGAAGTATCAGCAAGCTGCTGTCAATGACGATTTAGCAAATACGTCATTGGATTAGTTATCATTATATTTTTTTAATCAATGTTTACGGTCATACACATAATCATAGTTAGGAAATACTTTTAAGTGTGTGAAAGAGGTGAATTCACCTATCAGAAAGCGCAAATCTACGTTGATTATACATAGAAGTGATACAACGGCCTTGGGATCAGACTCATAGTTGCCACATTTCCTTGACTAAAATAATCTAGATTGACTTCAAAAATCATCTAGATTTAAAAATAAAACATCCAAAAGTAATCTAAATGAGATCATTTAGCCTTTCTTTCTAAATTTCTGTTCATGGGCTTTACTTTTTGTCTGTTTTGGCATGTTGAAGGATTAAGAAATATAATACCAATTCAACCCTATCCCTCGCGTGGACATGGTGGTCTCCAAAAAAAAAAAAAAAAGGTCAGCACCCTCTTGCAGTAAGAAATATGCGCCTGCACGAACTGTCAAAGGCTCTTTTCGTCACGACGTGTGCAGCCGCACGTCGGTTTCTCTTTGGTTCAGGTTCTTCTTGCTCTCACTTTCTTCAAAAACCGAATCACTCGAACTCCAAGATCCTCGGAAACCGAGGTTTCACTGTATTCTTTTGGTGTACATAACAAATTTATCTCATTTTCACTATTTCTCATGTTTCGATTTTCGAACAAATCGGTTTTCGAACAGCCTTCCAGAGTGAATTGTGTTCGACAACCGAGGTTTGACACGTGCCTATAAATAATAACATCTAAAAAACATCTAGATATTTTTTATAGTAATCTAAAAAAACATCTAACATCTAGATTGTATAATCTTACATCTAGATTGTTACAAAAACATCTAAATTTAGATGAAAATAATCTAAAATGGCAACTATGATCAGACTATTTTCGACGTGTTTGCTTTGATTTTGAGTGCAATGATAACTCAAGCGCTATAAGCATTAGCCCATGCAGAGTATTTTGTAGGAAGCGGGTCAATTACACTAGCAACTTTTGGCTTTCTGATTTTCGTATATCTTCAGGTGATGTCTGAGAAAAGATTTTATAAAATATTGAAGAACATGAACTTTTTCTTACCTCTTAGCCATGACGCAAGGGATAAAATCTTGATCTAGCAATGGAAAGATCACAAGTTCAACTGCTTGTTATTCTCTAAAAACTAACATTACAAAGCGGTTTTCCGTGTTTGTTTGGCTGGTTGGTAGTAATGCACTTTTTTGGAAACGCTTGTAACACGTTTGCCTTGTCAACCGGATACAGCTTTAATCACGAGCACACAATGAAGCACAAAATTTAATGAAGCATCGAAAGCATATATGAGTAAATGTGGCAGAGAAAGCTTTGATCAAATTGAGCTAAAAATGAGCGAAACCCAACCTAATGCTAGCCTTTGCAGCCTGAATTAGTTTTACAGCGAAGTAGAGAGTTGATCTATTCTGCTGGCAAGTTGTGTTGTACAAAAAATTTTACAAACAGTATTTACTGATTTTTTGCGTGGTGTTTAGCAGTAGGATTAATGTTAAGAATGAAGATTGAAACCGTAAAAAATTTGCTCGTTAATGATTAAAACATGCCCTGGGCCCCAAAATACCTTTGCTGTTAAAAAAACATGTAAAAGAAGAATATTTTATGTCGGACTATGCAGCAACTTTGCGTTAAAAAACTCTCTATGAACCCAAAAAGCTATGTGACGATGAGAAGTAGAATTTTATGAGAGTTTACCACACAGCAAAGCAAATAACCTTTTTCTCTTAAATAAAATAAGTTTTTTCTATATTTTTGTTAATCAGGTCACTCCTTAATTTCTGCAAACGTAAACAGTATAAAATGAAATTTTTTCGAGTGTTAAAATTCCGGAAGTATACTTGGTGGCTTGTGGCGATATTTGTGTGGGGAATATTCTACTTTTCCAGGCAAGTTATTAAACTGTAAGTTAATTCAAACTGCATGTAGCAAGGCCTTTCCTTCAGTGCAAACTTTTAAGGAGAAAGAGTGTATTTACCGGTTCAATAAAAATGGATACGGTATCTTAAAATTTTTTGTCATTGGTGGAAGAAAGAATGTTTTTGTTTTTCAAGAAAACTAATGTATTCAATATTTCTTTCATTACTGAACTTTTCGTTGTTGTTCTTGAGTCAAAATCAAGGTGTGTTATCCAGTGAAGAGAAATCTTTGTAGTTATTCCAAGTATTGATAGCGTAGGCTCTTTTTGATAAAGAGCAGTTGCCCCAAACTATACCTCGCGAACCCAAACGGGGTCACCAGCTATTTTCTGCGGCTCGCCTGTGTTTTTGAAAACCTTTAAAAAAGGTTTTATTATAGTTTGGTGCCGAAAATAGCAAAAAAGTCACTTTGTAAAACCTTATCTACAGAAAGTAAGACTTCGCTTTTGTTTAAATACTTACGGAATTAAAGCTTTGTAAAAATTGGGAGTGCCTAAATTAAAGCTTTGGGGGCACGGCCAGAGGGCACTTCTACAAGCACTGCACACAAGCATGGGAAGTTGCTGCAGCCTACTGTATTAGATACTACGTCGCTCTTAACACTCTACAAAGATTAAACAAACTACCGATAGGTTTTATTCATGGCGATGATCATTCTTTCTACTAAATTGATAATACTTTTACCTAACTCAGGCAAACGCGAAGTGAAGAACAAAAGGATGAAAACATAATAGTAAAACATTCTATTGAAAAACCTCAAGTGATTCGGCAAATGGAGGAGCAACCAATTGTCAATAGACCCGTCCAACTACTAGAAAAGCAAGCAAGCGATAACAAACCTATCCAGCAAATAGAAAAGCAATTAATCGACAACCGACCTGCACCAATGTGCAAAGGTAGTTTTCATTTTAATTCAATTTTGATGTTTTGCAAAGTCACATAACTTGTTCTTAAAATTCTACCTCGGTGTACGCCAAAACGCGTTGGCATCAAAAACGCGTGATCACTTTCAGGTTGGGGAGGTTTTACTGTGTTATGCTTTTGAGGAAAGTATTTACCAAAATTTCCTCTGTTTGATTGCATTGCTAGGGGAACAAGCGAATTGCTTCGGCAATTTTAATTCTTGCGAAACGATCTGAGCTTGAGTTGTTCTGTCAACATACATTACAGGGTAGACTGATTAAGGTTTTTTTTGTGGCTGAACGGCAAATAAAAGCAATATTTTGAAAATGCTTGATGGCTCTTTCATCATGTGCAAGAATCAATTGATGGTTATTTAGGAAAAAATTGAGTTATTGTGATATTTGCTGTTTTTAGACTAGCTGCATGTTGTGTGAAAGTTGGTAATCGCAACTTAAGTTGGCATGGAAATCCAAGGGTATCAACACCTAGCTACTAGACCAGGGTTTCTCAAACTTTTTTGTCTGTTGGCACAGTAAAAAAGCTAAACAAATTTCGCGGCACAGCAGCCACATGAATCTATTCATATCGATCGCGAGTAGCATTATAGGTGACAGTGAGAAAGGTGATGATCTTTTTTGACCATTAGTTCATGGCAGCATTTAGTTAATTTTGGCTGAAAAGTTGTATAAATAATAAGTATTTTTAAAAAACCTGCAAATCTTCTACAGCACACTAATGTGCCGGGGCTCACAGTTTGAGAAACACTTTACTAGACCCATTGCAATAATGACACGAAATACAAAAAGTTGTTTTTCTAAAAATTTTGAAAAACCTCTTATTGGATTCCTGCAAATGATGGGAGAACTATCTCGTTCAAATTTTTATGCAAATTTAATTGGGTGTTTTAGAATTTACAATCATCACTATGTTGGTAGTTTTGCTGTTTCGAAGATACAAACTTTTTCGCCAAGCTATTCAAATTGTATAATAAAGCAATCATTTTTAGGTGAGACAGAACGTTTAAGCGAGCATGAAAACTTGGTCAGAAGAACAAAAAACAACATTATCGAGTTGCGGTACGCATTTGAAAGACAAATTGAAGATCTGAAAAAAGATTCATCACATCTGGTCGCAAACATTGAAAAATTTAAGTCACGTTTTGCAACGCAGCTACAGTAAGTGTGCTGAATTTGTATCAACTGACTATACTCATAATTGACTGGTAATCGACTGCCCTGGCATAGCCGGATGTACGCTATGAAAAAAGCACAAGCAGCACGCTTACTACCATTGGCTTGTGATTTCTGTCTCTGCGAAACGGAAAGTGAGTTTATGGAATAAATGTGGAGATTTTTTGGGTTCTATGGTCGAAATGTCATGTGCTGCTCATCGCCAATTTGTCGATGCACATGTCTTCCTCTTAAAAGTGCTTTGCTTTCCCCGATTAATGACTTTCCCTATCCTAAAAGCGTTTTGCTTTTTTTCTTTTGTAGTTTTCTTTGCTCGGCGTAAAACTTGATTGTTGTCTTGCATTCTACGTTTGTCTCTCTTGCAGGGCAGCTTTGATTGATGCTGAAGATTTGAAGTCGTTGAATGGTGAATGGCGAAAGACAGAAATTGAAAAACTTCATGCATTGATACAATCAAGATTAAGTTATCTACAGGTAAAACATCACTGTTTAAAAATTGCCTTAAAATTTTTTTGGTGTATGGAAAGAGTACCTCTGTTGGTAGAACCGGGATCCACCCACTTGTTGAGACGTTCAAAATGTAATCGACGCTTGAAGTGTACCGGTAAAGTTCAATAGAATTCCGAATTTGCGCAATTGTGCAGGCGACTTGTTTCCAAGCCCGGTAATTTCTTCTACTGGTGTGCTTCTGTGCAAAGCAAATAGCTTCACTAAACTCTAGGACGATAGTTTGCAAGGTTTATGCTCAGCTTGCGAACATAATACTGCAGTCTTGTACTGTAGTAGGCTATTTCAGTTTTCTGCTCTCTTTATGCCCTATATGAGATAGGGTATATTTAATGTAGGCTATATTTAAGCGGCTATAACGGGTGATTGATTATTTGTTTATCCGAAAAATTTGATACAAACGTTTTGACTTGCAAACAGTTTGTAGATATAATCGTAGGCCAACAACTCAAAATTGTATTCACTATTGCAAAACCAAAAAAGAAGACCTAAAGAAACACTTCTCCTCTCCCACCTTTGTATCTAATATTGCTTGCTAAGTGTTGATCAAACGGTGCGAAGTGTTGATTTACCGGCGCGATGGTGTAGTGGTTAGAGCGTCCGCTTCGCAGTCCATAGACCTGGGGTTCATTCCCTAAGTTGATTCATACCAACAGACTTTTAAAAGTGGTCTTCACAGCTTTCCTGTTTGGCGCTCAGCATAAAAAAGGGATAGCGTCGAGAACAAGCCGGCAAGCTTGCTTGTAGTGTCCTTGGGCAAGGCACTTGTCGAGACGCCTCCATCTTTATGTGGCAAACAGGTGGCGTACCCGAACTTCACGGGGTTGTAATTGTGAAGTTGCTAACCCAGCATGTCGTATAAGGCGACTTTTGGGTACCCACCAATGGTAGTCCCCCTTGTTGGTGGTGGGGCTACCAGTCATCATGACTGGTTCGAAATGGGCTGCCATCTTTCCCCTAGCCTAATTTCAATTAGGTTGTCGGCGTGAACTCGAATTGCCGTTCGTTCCGTACCTCCATCCCGAGGAAGAGGAGGGGTAATCACAACAACAACAACAGCACAACAAGTGTTGATCAAAGGTCGATAATCGCTTAGTCATTGTTTAAGTACTTTAATGGTGAGAAGTGTATAACATCTCTTTACTGTTGTAAATAGAAGCGCTGAAAATTGTGAAGAAATTAATTTGTATTCTATTGCTTTAAGTTTATCGTATTGTAATGAACAAGGTTGTAAAATATCAAACCAAAACGTCTGTGGCATAGACTTTGCTTATATCATCTGCAGAAGTTTGACGCGTGTGACGTCATAGTCTGCAAGATGACATGGTAACTTAGCAACAGACTTATCTGTGAGTTCAGCGCTCTAGAAAGCGTTTCTTTCTATGCAGTATACGGTCAAACAAACGTCGTTTGCTCTTGAGGTGAAGTTCAAACTATGTTTTACTACGGCGTTAAGGGTGCAGTCAAGGGGGTAATTACGAACCCGCACCTAATATTTTTTGAGGCCATTTATTCTGAAATTTCGTGCCAGCGATCAAAACGAGGCCATCATCCGTAGCCGCAATCAAAGTGTGCTGTAGCCCTGAGTTCGAGTAAATTATTTTGGAAGCTCTAAAAAGCCCATCGTTCTGGCACATTTCTTTCCCAAGACTCTTCAAAACGTATTACCAAGCTAGAATCACATCTCAGCGGTCTTTGTGGTTTGCAAAATCAAAAGGAAATCTGTGAGTGACTGCTGACTTGAAGATATTTACGCCACTCTGCATTCTCCGAAACTCTTTGTTTGTGTTGTGTTTGATAACTTGAATAGGTTCTCATTCATTTTTCTCAGCTAATTACAAAAGCTAAGCCATAAATTTGGTAATCGAAACGGGGAATTATCCTTTTACAAATCCTGTTTTTTTCTATCCTTATTTAATAAAGGTATTGAACGTGCAGTCTCCTGATTGCTGATAAGATTCAATTGATATTTAGCGTTCATAATTTTGTTTCTATGGTGGAGAAATAGCATAGCTTGTCTAAAAGTATACAGACCGCATAAGTTTTTCATAATTTTCAGAATCCCAAAGACTGTAAGAATGCAAAAAAGCTGGTGTGTAGGCTGGAAGAAGCTTGTGGCTTTGGATGCCAGTTCCACCATATAGTGTACTGCTTGATGGTTGCTTATGGAACTAAACGAACCTTAATTATTGACTCGAGAAATTGGAGATATTCTCCAGATGGATGGGAAAGTGTATTTCTGCCAGCAAGTAGCACGTGCGTTGAGGTCACTGGCCATCAAGAAATGTGGCGAGGTTGGCGATGTGATATTCATTATTGAGTCGAATCAAACTTGACTCAGAGTGCTTAAGTAACATTGACTTTTTTGTGACATCAGCTCAATCAAAATCAACCTTATAGCAGGGGCGGGACTAAAATTTTGTTTCCCCGGGATGAACCCGAAAGTTGCCATCTTAAATTTAAAAAATGATAAAAGCTTTTGTCATCTTGTTTACTGGGCATAACTTTTTTTGTAGTAGCGTGCCATCTAAAACGGAACGGCCTTCTTATCCGCAATTGCCGCACCCAATATCTTAGAGGGCACTTGTGATTCGGATATAAGGGTTTAATTGAGCTGGTCCCGGCAGATCTCTTATATCCGACGTTGACTGTATCACAAGATCTAAGTTATTTTTGGTAAGAACAGCTTTTATTAGTTTCTACTTGCATACCACTGGAAAAATTTTACTGTTGTTACGTACAATCAAAGGCACAATAACAACGGACGGGGCAAAAACTCACACGTTTATGCCAGGACCAAGTGACATACACCCAGCCAGAGGCTTTAAGTCTTACAAATAGGCGTGCAATTGTGAAGAAGTAGTAAGTAACGGTCCTGATATTTAACACTAGCAATTCCCTCGGAAGCGTGTCGCAGAACAAGCAACAGGAATATCAGCACGAGGGACATTATTTATGCTAATGATTTTTTTGTTTCTTTACTGCTCATTTTTTACGTGGGGTTTTCACTAAGTCGTAAAATGTGCTCACCATCAAATAACTGATTTGTGTTTTCGCAACACAAAAGTCTTTACGGCGCCCATTCCCTACTTTTTGTTGTTTTTTTCACTTATTAGAGGAAACCAACAGAATTTGTGAAATGATAAAACTTTCTGCGATCTTCTTATTTAAAAACAATCGTACTACAATCGGCATTAGGGGCATAGGGTGGGCCCTCATTAGTACCAATTTAATGATTGCGGTCTTAAAAACAAAATTTGGTTGAAGCCGTCCAAGACAGTTGAGCCGAGGTTACTAACATACTATAAAGCAATGATTTCTTCTTTCGCTGATGTGTTGCCCTTTAAAATATCTATATCTATAATATAAAACAATGTAATACAATCCTAAGTTTAAAAAAAATTAAAATAAAACCATATACTTATCAATTTGTAAAACTGAATTAAGAGAGAATATTTTGTTTGAAACTAACTTGGCCTGCTGGGGTCCTACTTAAATATCGTTGATGACTTTCGGGAAGCCATAGCCGCTTTTGTTGGTATGTCGGAAACAAGGCAAATAGCTGCCAAAGAACTTATTATCACAAATACAAATAGAAAAGAGGCCGCACCAAATCGTAAAGTAGGCTTAACACTAAATAGTTTATTTCTGTAATTGCGAAAGCAACCATCATTTGGCCGCCATCATCATTTTTGTCTGTGCTTGAATTCCACCTCCCTCATACTTTTTAAAAGCATTGATGATAGTCTGTAGCACCATTCTTTCTTTGTGAGCTTTGCCAGCCTTGACTAACAGAATAGGATGATCACTACTATGGGTACAGGAATTGTGGAAGTGCATAAAATTCATTAAACTTTTCCTTACTGTTCACACAAGAGCACGATGGGTGAAGCCGGCTTGGCCGGTTGAACCAAAATATTTAACCCCGATGTTACTGATGGGGGCCCTGCTGGGTGACGCCGGAAAAACAGGTTTATTAGACTCATAATTCGCACTAGCGTTATGACGATTTTCAAAAGAAGAGGGAAAGCATAAAGATAAGTAAATTAATTTCTGCTTTTTGTCAAGAATAAAAGTAGGCACGACACAGTGGTAGTTACAACAATAGAGAATATGAATTTATTGCACACAAAACTCTGCATCGTAAACACCTTGCGTTCCACTTGGAAAAAACTGACCCACCACTGGCGGTACGCATACCACAGTTTGAGAACCATTGATTTAAAAATAAAAAAACATTGATCTCATCGAGTCGCTCACATTTAATGACATCTTACTGGTATCGAAAGTGGTATCAACAGCATAAAACAACAATCAACCTAATCAAATAGATCTACAAGAGATAGTAGTCACTATGAGAATAATTAATCTAACTTTACTGAGTTTTTGCAAAAGAAAAAAAAGTCATCAACCTTAATTGAGATAACCTCTTACGTTAGTCTTCTAAAATGGCATAATCGTCTGACATTGTGTCTCTTGGAGTAGAAACTTGTTGATAGGGACGCCATGTGCTGCATCATACACATGAGCCTTTTAACTTGGTCGGTAAACTATAAACAGGCAGAGAAGTTTGCATTTTTAAAAATCCATTCGCGCATCTTATTGTATGGTAGGAGCCCGTCCTACTGAGAGCCACTGGTTGAGAAAGATATAGGACAAAACTACTCACTAAATGAAACTACTTTTTACTCTTACTACGTTAGTAGTTAAACTTCAATTACTTTTCTATTTTTACTCAAGTATAAATAGCTATTATTACTTTTGCTTTTACTTAAGTATATTCTTGAGTAATTAACAATACTTTTACTCGAGTAGATTTTGCAGCTATTTTGACCACCTCTGTTTGTAGTACAGTCACGCCACTCGACTGAGTACTTTTACCCCCTAAGACAATTTTGTTGCGCGTAGCTAAATGGAAAAAAATGGCGAGCTTTTATGTGAAATCTTGCAGGATTTAGAAAAAAGTATCCGTTTTTGGCTCTAAAAGCTGGTCGGTGGGTTATCCGCTTCAACCATAACCAAATTTATTGTAATAACTCAACTCTAGGTGCTGAACTTAAGATTACGAGTCACTTCGCCCTCCTCTGGCTGCATTTATTTTAGGAGCAAAATACATACGCCCAGCCAAAGGCATAAAGTTTTATAAAATAAGCCTATAATTACGAAAAGTTGGAAATAGTAGACCACTCACGTCATAGCATAGCTGCTTTAAATGTATCAATTACTTCAGCACTGTTCCACGACTTTGAAGTGAAGCCACTATGTAGTTAATTAAACAAACTCATAAAAGTTTGTAAAAATTTTTGCTGTTCTGATGTATTAAAGAGAAGTCGGCATTATGGACACAGCTATTGAAATCCAAACTTTGAGAGAAAACTAGATAAAAACACGTCAGTAAGTCTACACGACTGTGTGAAATCATAGTCACCAAATGTATAATTTTACCTAAGGAGAAAAATGTTTTCTTGAAAATGGGTTTAAGAGCTACCGCTTGATCGGATGCAACACAATCGGGAAGAGCATAGCTGCTCTGTTCTGGTGCCAAGGCACATAGGTGCACCCAAGGAGCTTCGCGTCACAAATATCGTTACGAGGAGGGTTGCAACAAGTCGTGAAACAATCCTGCCACCAAAAACTGATTGCTGTAATCTTAAAACAAAAACAAGTACCGGGTCCACCCCCAACTTTGGCTTGTTGCCCTGTACTAATTTAAAGAAACCGATAGAATTTGTAAAATGATTTACAGTTTGTGTGCAAGACCAGTCTCAATTCAAAGTATGACGATTGGAATTACGGAAGAAGTGCTCATTTGTACATTTCTGAGAGCAGCAACGACAAGTTGGCACAAATGATCACTTCTTCCGTAATTCCAATCGTCATACTTTGAATTGAGACTGGTCTTGCACACAAACTGTAAATCATTTCACAAATTCTATCGGTTTCTTTAAATTAGTACAGGGCAACAAGCCAAAGTTGGGGGTGGACCCGGTACTTGTTTTTGTTTTAAGATTACAGCAATCAGTTTTTGGTGGCAGGATTGTTTCACGACTTGTTGCAACCCTCCTCGTAACGATATTTGTGACGCGAAGCTCCTTGGGTGCACCTATGTGCCTTGGTACCAGTTTGTACCAAAAGAAACTACACCTCAGTGGCGGATCCCTGGAGAATTTGGGAGATGCATCCCTCCCACCATCCTTTCTTTGTCTTGATTATGTGAACTTATTTGTTTGAATTTATCTCAAAAAAATTTGTCGAAAAATGTGAACTTGGAAAAAAAGTCTTTTCATCTTCAGAGATATTGCGACAATTGAGACCTTTTAACCTCCCCATCAAGTTTTTGGATCTTCTTGTGCTATACCTCTTCTATGTAATCATCAGGTTGATCTTAAAATCCATTTTCAAGAAAAAATTTTCCTCTGTAGATGCGATTGTTTTTTTTTTGATAAATATGATTTTGCAAAATGGTGAAGACCTACTGACGTATTTTTTTTTATTGTTTTCTCATAAAGTTTTGGAATGACGATGTATAATCAGTTAATGATCCTGCCATGTCCAACCACTTTGACTTTCAGGGCCACAGATAAAGTCTGGCATATGTTCAAGGGCCGCAGGTTGTCTAAGGACGAAATGGGTTACGATCGTGCGTTATCTCAACTAGTAAAACTTGCTTTGGACATGTAGTATAAACTTCTTCTCTTGAATCGTTTGTTTAATGTTGAAATACACAAAAACACAAAAATTGTTTATTTTGTATATTTTTCAGTGTGACGTTTGCTTTTGAATATCAGAGCTAAGTTTGTTAATGTCGACTGGCAAGTTGGTAACTGCGCATCGTAATTCATTCATCATGTTAGTATCCGTCAGTCTACTTCGGCTTTTCGACTTTACAATTTTCAATCTTGAGAAAAATGATTCGCATGCATACGTTGTGCCCATTGCCGCCGCAATTCGCAATGCCAGTCGTTTTAGATTCGGAAATTTACTTTCCGGAACATGGTCTCTATAAAACTGCAGTTTATCCATAGTATAAAATAGCGATTTTCGTTCTGTATTGACTTGAAGATCAATCAACTCTAGTTGCAAATACTCAGGTGCGTTTTCGGGCTCAAAATCAAAAGGACAAGCTAATATACGAAATGACTTTTCATGTTTTTTCAGATATTCAAACCTTTCGCTAAATGCTCGCAATAATTTTTCAGTTTCAGCGGAGTATTTTGTAACATCTTTATCTTCGCAATTAAAGGTGTTCAGAAATGGGAAATGATATGCATTTTTTGACGCAAGCTCTCTTTCATACAACTCTAATTTGGTAACGAATGCTTGTACATTTTCATAGCAATCTGTAATTAGTTTGTCCTTTCCTTGAAGCTTTTTATTAAGCTCGTTTAACTTCGTTGCTATGTCGACCAAAAAGCACAAATCCAGGAGCCATTTCCCAACTTCTAGTTGCGGGACAGGACTACCGTTTTCAGTCATAAAGTTTCCGACTTCTTTTTCAAATTCCAAAATCTTTCTAAACACCTTCCCCTACTTTACCAAGGAACCTTTGCATAATATAATAAATCACCATATTCGAATTCCAATTCTATCAAATATTGCTGGAACTGGCGGTGCTTCAGAGCATTATGTTTTATCACATTAACAGTTGTCACAACAACCTTCATTACGTTGGACATATCAAGCACTTGGGCGCAAAGGTTTTCTAAATGCAGGAAGCAATGGCAAATAAACATTTCATCTGTAGCATTTGAACCTTCCTTCAAACTGTCAATGTGTGACAAAATCAAAGTAACAGCTCCTGCATTTCTTACCACCATCAAAGGGGCGCCATCAGTTGCAATGCCAATAAGATTTTTCAAATCAAGTCCGTGATCTTCAGCACATTTCACAACGGCATCCTTTACGTTACTGCCAGTAGTTCTTTCTTTCAGACCAATAACATCCAAAAAATCTTCATTTGCCTTCATTTCATTATTTACTCCTCTGACAAAGATCGAGAGCTGTGATGTATCCAAAATATCTGTCGTCTCATCAAACGCCAATGTAAAATAGGTGAATGAGTTTGATGCAGTTTTGAGGGTATTGGAAATTTGATTGGATATGAGATCCAATGATATGAGATCCAATGATCTGGATATGAGATCAATTCTTCCGGTTACAGTTTGACGGAAAAGACTTATCTTTCAAAAATCTTTTACTTTAGTTGGGGCAAGTTCTTCTACAGCAGCCAGCAGGCAATCTTTTACAAATTCACCATCCGAAAATGGCTTCATTTTTTTCGCTATAATTTGGGATATTCGCAGACTTGCATTTACTATTGCCTTATCTTCAGAAGCTGCTTTTTGAAAGACATTTTGCTGGGCTTGTAGATTTGATTTAAGCAACTGCAGCTTGGTGTTTCGAGCGGAATCATTAAGTTTAGCAATCACATCATGCTTTTGCTCATGATGTCTTTTCAAATTGTTCAACTTAAGCGTGTTAAATGATTGACGACATATCAAACGCACAGCTTTGTCTTTCACCTGATTAAAAAAAATACAATTTTTCCCATTCAACTTGAAACGTACGAATTTCATCTTCAATTTTTCTTTTTCTTTGTGAAGCCATAAGCAGGTTAACTTACTCTTCTTGCTAATAATTAATGTATATACTGGTAGCTTCTAACCAACTTACGTAACACTGCATCTGGCGATGGGAAAACTTGAACTAACACAAGTTTTATCCATTCTACATTACAGCTTACGATTACGTAACAAAAAATTGATGGCGTAACAATAAATATCTAAATTACAAATGAAGCGAAACAACACATATTTCGTCAAAAACTTAAAATAACATAGATTCGCACAGCCATTATGAATCACGGCTGTAACAAGTAATAAAATGAAATACGCTATAGTACGGTTGTTCGGTTACACACGATCACTAAAAATTACAAGTAGTTTAGCATAATTAAATGGTCTCAATTGGGCCGCACAGAAACCTTAAAAGGGCCGCATGCGGCCCGCGGGACGCGGGTTGGCCACCGCGGAGTTAATCACTTCAACAGCATTGCCATATGTAAATCTTTTAATAATGCTAGATTTCAAAAGAAAAAATGCCAAAAAGTGCTAAAATTGTTTTGTGTGTACCCAAAAAAAAGCCAAAAAGTATTTTACTTACCAAACACTTTTTGAATTACATCTATAACAAAATTTTATCATAACTTGAAAATGCAGACATTTCTTCTTCGGGAGCTTTTTAGGATCGTAAGATTCCATTGTTTCAATTTTTTTAATTCGGCATTTGGTAATTCAAAGTTTTTACAACATATGTTGCGCCTTTTCATGCCATAATTTGCGGTAAGCAGAGCTGAAAGCATTGGCAGCAGCGTTTTATTCTGTAATTTATTCTTGACAATATTCATGCAGCTGAATAAGCGTTCTACTTTAGCATTTGAATTAGGCAGAATTAATAGTCTAATTGCAAATGTTGCAATATCCTTGAATGGATTTCCTACGGAAGCATCTCTATAATCAGATACCTCAGACCAGAATTCTTCAGTAATGTACTGTAATATTAGTCCAGTTATTCAAATGGATGCTCTTATACTGCATTTCAATTGATGGCTTCACTTTATCATGTAAGCGAAATGATTCAAGTAGAGGAATGATCGGAGGCATAATATGAGTCAACAAATTTTGTAATGAGATTAAGCTGATATCTTTTAATATACTGATGTTTTCTGGCAGACAATTATGCAACTCTTTACCTTAATACCGTCGCGCAATAGTTACTATACTTGGTTTTAGTGGGTAGAGATGAGACAATTTATTTTAAAAATGTAATATATGCGACGATTTATCTATATTTATAAATTATTTTCGAAATAACAATGTAAATCTTTAAAAATGCCAAAAAAAATGACAGATATTCTGTTATGATGCCGTTTCTCCTGCTAGATGCTAGAGGGAAATTTTCGATGCTAAAAACTTGGAAAAAATGCTAAATTGGCAACTCTGCACTTCAAGCGCAGCTGCTGCTTGCTAAACTGTTTTACCTCATACGTACCCGGCAGCATTATGACATCATAAACATAGTTTAAAGCGGAAAGACGAAGAGCAGGCTTTGAATGTCAAAAATGCTTAAAGCATGAATTGTTTGTTGCATCCTTTTATGACTGATGTTGAGAACAGGCTAGGCCTACTGCATCTACCATTTTCATCAGTCATTAAAGAATAACGCTTAGCCTAAACTGTATAACATTTTGTATTTTAAAAGAAGAAATTTTTTTAGCATTTGTCGCTAAAGATGATACAGGATCATTTTTACCCTCCTCCCGCCTTTTTTGTCAGACGACCAAATTTTTATTTGGCGTAGGCTACGTTTTAAAACTTTTAAAAACTTCATCTTTGGATAAATCTTTTTGAAAATTTAGACAGATAATTCTAAAGAACCATGTTTGCGAGGAAAAATCATCAAAATGTACCAAAGAGCTTACTTTTTCGAAAAACTGCAAGTTTCTTAGGTGTAGCAGAAAAATTTTTCAACTAAAAATGGAAAATCATGTATGAAAATCGATTTTTGATTAGCCATTATAAACTAATCCTTAGCCCTAAGTGATAAGAGTAATATATTGCTGGAAAACAAATTTCTTAAGATTTTATACGACACCAATTGTTAGTACCTTATCATAACCTTCAGATATTAAACTTGCCTGTTTTTGCTCATTTTTTAAGTAAATTGATTCACTAATCTCTTTGATTTAACTTAAAGCACTTTGTTAATGTCTCTCAAAAAAGCTTTTAATCGCTTTTCTACGATGAGTAATTTTTGAGAGATTACAGGGAACAAATTGTGCAATCGAGCGTTAGCTGTGACGTCATTTTGGACCCCAAAGGGATGAAATCTTTTGTTAGTCTGGGGCTGGCTTTCGTTTGAGAAAAACCGATTTTCCTCTGCCAAGAAATGCAAATTTTAAAACAACGATATTTGATTATCAGGTCATGATTACGTCGTAAACCCCTTATGACACTCAACCCCGGGAGTTGATCAATCGTGCCAAGTTGGATGTTCATACGCCCAGTGGTTTCAGAGGAGTTAAAGCGCACGTACGTAGGTACACACGTACAAATAGAATGCCCATAATGCCGAATTTCTTTCTAATACATTAAAACAGCAAACATTTTCACAAATTTTTGTGAGTTCATTTAATTAAGTACATTGTGGCATAAATTCAAAGTCGTGAAACGATGCTGAAGTAATTTAATATATATACAATTGAGTGGTAATTTTTTGAATTTATTTGGCCTGATGCAGGATAAGATAAGCATTTTCATTGATATCACGAATTTGAAAGTCATTTTTAAAAATCTTTAAAAAGATCACCACCAAAGTGATATTTCTGACGTCACTATGGCATTTTAAAGGTGTTTTTTGACACTCATAGATTATAATAACTATAGCAAATTATATACTTACTGATGGCCTAGAAAAATGCGCAGGATTATTGCACAAATTTAAAAAAATTTTGTTTGACTCGGACAATGGATTCTGTAAATATAAACAGTAAAGTGCTTGTTTCTCAACTACTGCCTCTAGTGGCCAGAATGCCAAACGAAATATCTCATAATGCTTTTGTGCAACTGAAGAGAAATTTGTGACTAGTTTCTCTATTTTCGATGCTGAACAGTTTATTGGTTGTATTAGTTAGTAACATTTTTGCCACTAGATGGCAGAAATCTCAAATTATAGTTACATTGTGTTATTTACTCTCGACTAAACTAAAATTTTACTAGGTACTGTGAGAAATTATTAGTCATATAGTTACGGTTTTGATTTTCTCTATTTCATTTTCAAAGTCAAATTCCTGGGTGTGGATTCGGCGAACTTTTTCAAACAACTTATTTTACACCAGTATTTCATTTTGAAATAAAAAAAATTTGCGCACCATTCACAGCGAAAATTTCCAGTTTTCACCATTTGCAGGTGCCAGCCTAACGAGTGTAAAATGAGCTTCAAAAGGCGCTTTGAAAAAGATAGTTGCCATAAACGTTTGTTAGCCAGCTCATACGCGACAGAAGAAACAAGTGTTACAGAAAAGATGTTTTTGCAGAGCAGTCTTCAATTGGATGATGTGAAACATAGATGTAGGGCACTATGCTTCGACAAGTAAATGATTATAAAAATACTAGACTAAACTTAATTGCCTAACTTCATTTTTGAATAGCTTCTCTGATGTTACCTAATGCACTCTAGCCTAATATTATTTCAAACAAAGATTCTATAAATGATAGGCTAAATTGAGTTGTTTTATTTAGGTAAGCTAAAATTTACGGTAAATGATGTCAAAATTTTCAAAAACTGGTTTATAGAAGGGTCAGCAAATTGAGGAAAAACTCGAAAAACAAAGTAAAAAGGAGCGAAGAAATTCTATTAATAACTGAACTAATAAATTTGTGTAAAATGCCGTAGAAGATGCAGCTAATTTGTAGATATTTGGGGTTGTTTCAAGATGGCATTAAACTCTTTTGCTCCCGCGTGAAAAGCGAAAAAAATGTCCGTAAGGTGGCAGCGCGAAAAACTGTCATAATCAATCATAATTTAATCATAATTATGTACCTCAAGTTTGTTTGTAAATCATTACTCAGCTGTCTACTTCTACATTAAGTGTGATATATCGTTGAAATCTACATTTCTTGAGAATTTCAAATAGAAAAAAAAACATTTTTTTGAATATGCAAATTTTATGCAAATGAACCCCCCCAACTGGGGGGTAGTTGTCTTCAAAATTAAAGAGGTACCCTCACCTCAAAGGTCACTACAGATTTAATTTTCTACCAATTTTTTTAGAAATGGTCGCAAGATGATGCTAAGGAAATAAGCTTTCAAGGTACATCAATCAAAACTTACCTAAAAGCCTAGGTTTTCTACAATTTGCAATTTTCTGAGGCACATGACCTTTTTTTGGACCGGTACCGACCGGTACCAAATTTTGGTAGTTAAATTTAGTACCTAAAATATGATCAGTTATTATCTGCTAGAGGTTAGCCTAAACCATGTAACATTATGTATTTTTAAACAGGGAATTTCTTCAAGATTCAGAAAATATTAAGTTTAAATAGAATGTGCTGTCACTGACAATGAAGCAGAAGCTTTTTTACACCCTTCCCATTTGTTGAGAAACAAGGGGGATACAGCAAACTTTGATTTAGAGAAGCCAAACTCTGCTAGCTTTTAAACTTGTATTTCAGTCTTTGCCTCCTTGGAAACTTGATACAAAATGACAACTTTATTGGTGAAATATTTGCAATTTATTTTATCTTTTTATACGGTGTAGTTTTTCTAAAAAGTATAATTTAGTGAAGGTAAGTCAAAAAATTTTGGGGGTTTTGAACTGACATGATGTACAGTACTCATTTTTGATCAGTAAATATCATATACCACTTAGTCTAAACTATTTAAAGTTATATATTGCTGGAAAGCAAATTTCCTAAGCTTGCAAGTGTAACCGGTATTTAGCAACATATCATATGTTTTACGCACTAAATTTACTTTTATCTACTTATCATTCAAATTTGTTTGGGGGGGTTTGAGACCCCTAAAAAATTTGGAAATTCAAAAACGTAAAATTTATTATTATCGCTTGAAATTTTGTCAAATGATGTCCCAAAAGAGTAGTTTTCAGACTTTGTTAATGATAAAAGGTTTGATTATGTGGTAAAGATGTAATCTCAATTTGATTTTAGTGTAGTTGGCACGTGCTGAGAATTTGGCCGATTTTGTCGTCTGCAACTGGGTTCTTGGTCTTTTTAACCGTTTTTGGGTATAAAAATCTAAGAATTAGGGCACAAATTATACATGTTCCGATGCGTGAGGAAATAAGCGTGATCTTTTGAAAATTTTATGAAAATCGGTTGAAAAATAAAGTCACAAATCGATTTTTTATTAAACTAATTTTGTAACTCAATTTAACAAAATTTGAGGTAAACACTGAAAACACGAGATCATCAATCGATGATCGCGGGAGCGAAAGAGTTAAAGATGAAAACAAACGAGTAGTAAAAATTACTGAAAAATAAGCCAGCGCTTGATCTCACCAAGATGGGCTGCTGACTAATTTGTACGATTGTACAACCTATAGTAATAGTACTCGGTGCCAACAAAGCTGATTGTGTTAACTCCAAAGGCGGTCTCTGTACAAATCTACCATAAGTAGCGTACGTTTCAATTTTTTCCTTTTCTCAAAAATAAACATCGCAACTTATGACTGATAGGCAAGCTTAAAAAATTCCAGCGTGTAGGAAATTCTCAAATTTCAAAGCCTGTCTAAGCATCCACTTTTTTCCGAAAATCTGAAAAAAGTTTTTTGTTTTCAGCATATCCTAAAATGATTAATGCTAGTCTTGTAATTTTTATTCTTTAGGAGAGGGAGAATCCGCCAATATTCAAAATCTACTTTTTCCTCAGCCGTGGTCTGTAAGAAATCCTCCTCCTTACAGACCACTTGCAATTCCGGAAGACATTGGTTATGATCTTATTCGTCTCCATGGAAACCCGTCCGCCTGGTGGGTGGGTCAGTTCACCCATTACCTTATGCGTCCTCAACCGTGGTTGCAAAACGTGTTGAACACTGTACAAGAGAAAACTCGGTTTGAGCTTCCATGCGCAGGGTGAATAAATTATGTTTTTTGGTTTTGTCTAATTGACCATAGTTTATCTCACTCTCCTTTTGGATCATATCGGCAAGCCAAAATACAAAGGCTATCTACGTCTAGTTTATAATGGAATAGGATAGTAACGATTTTCAACCTGAGAATTGTACCAAGGCTTAGAGATATTTGCGGAAGTTTTCAATTCCAGCAGCATCCGAAATTCTACTTTGAGAGCAGAATGCATGCCAAACAAATCTCTAGTGCACTCATTTTATGTTAAATTTGCAAAATATCTGCTGCTACCGTGATTAAATACAGCTGAAAAGTTTCTTTTCAACAACTTTTAAATGCTTTAGCATTCACATTCGAAGAACCGACAAAGTGGGAACAGAAGCAGCATTCCACAGTATTGAGGAATACATGAAACATGTTGAAGATTGGTTTGATCAGCTCGACTTAAGATTATCGAAACAAAAAACATTGGAAAAGGCAACGAGAAGGGTATACCTTGCGTCTGATGATCCCTCTGTGCTGCCTGAGGCCAGAAAAAAGTAAGTATTACATTGTTTCACAAAAAATGTCTTTGGTGCTATCTAAAAATTTTTTAGCTGTGTTTGTGTAACTGTAGGCCGCTGATTTCGAATCTGTTGTCCGTCTTTTTTCTATCCCGTCAGATTTTAAACGTACTTTCAATCTTAAGTTTACACTTTTAGCGAACATACATGGATCTTGGCTATCTGGAAAATATATATAAAAGCGCTGAACAACGTGATTTTATTTCATTTTTGTTCACAACTAACAATAAAATAATGCTAAGTAATTATTTCATTATGCGGGCACGAGATGATGTCAAAAATTTGTTGACTTCTTGCTTTGAGCTTATATGAGCTGTCACTTTCTCCTTGTTGGTGGCAGCTATAGTCACTCATGATCCTATTGTTCAGCATTACGTGGTGGCTCGCTTCAACAACAGAAATGTCTTGGTGAAGTCTTTTACAATACTTGTCGCTCAAATCTCTCAAGTTGTCAGTAAAAGGTCTAAGAATTAAAAAACACATGTACTTTGTGAATCCTAACAGTAAGCCAATCAGTAAGAAAAATGCTTTCAAATCTCCAGAACCTTCAAGGAACACTTGAGATTTTGATTGCCTCGATTGCCTAAAGATTCTGTAGTTCCGAGCAACGTCTTGTTTGCATTATTTTCAGCATAAAGTAAACAACATTTTATCCGCTCAATTCAGCAAATGCTTGAGAGCACATCAGTGTTGGGAAAGAGCGTCAAAGTGATTGATACGTATTTTTAGGAATAAGCAGTCAAATATTAGGCCCACGACTTGCGACCTCATAGTAATTGTTTGTCTATTTGCACGACATAAAACCTCCGGCTGCCCGCGTGTTCCTTGTTCCACGCATAAAAGCAGCCCGACAAAGTGCAAACTAACTCGAAGTCAAGCCCTCACGGTTGACTTATTGCAATTGCAGGGCTCCCATTATTAATGTGGAAATTAAGAATATTAGTTCAGGCGGCTGTGCCGGCTTCAATCAACGCGTAGTTGTGGGAACAATAATAAAGAGCCATTGTTTTTTTGGCACCGTCAATTCTCGTTCCAAAATCAAAAGTACAGTGTTTGTAATAAAAATCAAGTTTAAAAACATTAAGTGGGTTGTACATAGCCACCATATTTCTCCCAAGGTTTTTGAAGTCCCTAGCAACGTCTCATTTGCCCTGTTTCCAGCATATACTTAGGAAGTGGACTTGCTCTCAATTGAAACAGGCAATCATTTTCCAAACTTTTATCTGTTCATTTTACCACTTGCATGGAAGCATAAACACAAAATTTTAGGAAAGAGGGAGGCTAGCAAATGATTGCAGCATAATTTCTGAATTAAGCTATTAAATCTTTGGCATACTTTTAACGACTTTTTTGTAATTGTATATATATTTGTGTGACGTAACATCTCTGGCTGCGCGTATATTGCTAGGTCCTGGCATAATCGCAGCTAGGAAAAGAGCAAACTAGTACTATAGTTTAGGTTATGGTTTAAGAGTATAACCGATGGGCTGGGTTTTTGTGGTAAAAATGCGGATAATTAATATAATTGCTGTAAGATTACATATAAAAAATGGTCAGATTCTTTGTCTTTGCTACATATTACTGCTATATCGTAGATGTTGAGATTAGTCAGGTTTTCGACACGGCTGTACAAAAAGTATTTTAACTTGCCGTTGCAATACTAAAAAACAGGCTTATTAATTTACCGCTATGTTAATACTGTATAACATCATTTTTGTACCACAGACTGCATGTAAGTTGCTTACTTCCGAAATAAAAGTGAATCGTAGCTTTAGGTGTAGCTGCTCCCTGCTGCTTTTTTAAGGTAATGATACTCGACGAATAATGACATCATAAAGCGAGTTTGAAGCGTTCAAGAAAACAACAAAGAACCTGCCTCAAAATGCTCAAAAAAAATCGCTTGTTGCATGGTCAGTATAGCTTAAATTGTTGTAGAGTTTTTCATCGAAAACACCTTGTCAATATTTCTCGAAGAAGCTTTTTATCACGTTTAGACGGTCAGTACTTATCAAGAAAATATTATATATACAGTAGATCAAATTGTGCAATCAAGCGTCAACTGTGACGTCATCTTACACATAAAGGGGATAATATTTTTGAAAGTTAGTAAGTTGGGTGCTGGCTTTCGTTTGAGCAGACAACGGTTTTCCTATGTCGAGAAATACAACTTTTAAAAAGTTATATTTGATTATGACGTTAAGAACCCCTTTATGATAACACTCATCCTGGGAAGGTGATCAATCGAGCTAAGTGAAATGTTTGTTCGCCCAGTAGTTTCGGAGGAGATAATACGCACAGACATGCCAACAGAATAGCGTTTCATAGCATTGACAACGCTCTTTTATTTAAATAGCATACAGCAGTGGCACAAAAGGCTATGCGGTGCCAATGTGAAGTAAAACAGCTTTAAAATTTGTTTTACTAGCATCAGTGAAAAGTTTGCACTAATCTAATACATTTTGGTAATCTAGTGATTACATCAAGCAGTAATGTTGTTGCAAACGTAAAAGGTGTTGCAAGTACTTGACAAGCTAAACAAGAACTGTAAATAGACGTTTATTTGACATAACCAAAAACGTATTTTTGGTAGTAAAAATTGACGACATTTCATCTGGTCGATGACAAAAAATCGATCTTTAAGCTTGTTTTAAGTAGATTCCATTGCCTTAACCGCGAAATTAAAATCTCAGTTTTCTCTTTTGGCAAAGCTAGATACCTCACCATATCATATAGCATATCTTGGTTTAACGTAATTAGGGTATATTGCTCACTCTACTTTGGAATTTCGCACTCACATGCTCCAATTGAGCTTTGAGATCCAGAAGATAAAGCTTACTGTTTAAAGACATTAGTTGGAAGAAATAATGGAATAGAGACGTCGTTGGTTCGTGAAACCGGCCTTACAGCAGAACTACAATCAGAGTACTTAATTCTTGACTTATTATTTTCTGTGAATCCCTTGATATTTATTTGGCAGAAGCAATGGTCAGTGGGGTGATCAGCTTGCTTTCACCACACCATTGGAAGGCCAAGTGGCAATTTCTTTTTTCCAGCGAGCTATTACAGCTTATATTTTAGGATCA
This sequence comes from Trididemnum clinides, assembly GCA_963675345.1. Taxonomy (NCBI): domain Eukaryota; kingdom Metazoa; phylum Chordata; class Ascidiacea; order Aplousobranchia; family Didemnidae; genus Trididemnum; species Trididemnum clinides. The sequence continues at coordinate 25,108,910 of OY776290.1, read as the reverse complement.
GTATTTGTCGTGATGTCAGACTTTTTCTCCAACGTAGCACTTCTAAGCAAATTTTCCTTTGGTGTGAGTTTACTGCGGTGAACAGGTGGAGTGTATTTTGTACAGAGATAACAAAAATGAACTGAATCATTTTGGTATTTTCTTTTTCGACTTGACATTTTTTATATGATGGTATCTCGAATAATGGAATGAAAGTTGGCTTTATAAGAAATATACACTGTAAACGCATGACCCGTAATTCGTGTTTGTACAAAAAAAAATAACTGTGGACGTTTTGAGAAGAGAACTTTAAAATTGTAGTTTTGACATAGCCTCTTCAACAAAAACAGTAAATATAAACTATCTTTTAACAAAGTGGGTTAGGCTATTTTCATGTTGTGACTAATGTTCGATTGTCAGGCGACCGAAACTGCACCAGACGCAAATCGTGTTAGCTTCCTTTTGTATAATCTGTTGCCAAACCACAGCAATCTTTGTTGGAGTTCTCAATGTTTTTTTCCTGCCCTACAAACATCAGACACTTTATAATTTCCTTCTCGCTGTAATGTACAATGTAAAGGTTAAACACTGAACACCAGAAAGTCCAGATTCTGCATCTCTCGCAAGATCAGTTGCCCTACTTCTAGTTACATCATCGCAGTTATTGTTTGTCATTACAATTCAAACCACGCTGTAAAAATACAACCAAGCGCGGAATCTTAGGGCAATTAAATACTATTACAGTAGAATACTACCTTTCTAGCTAGTTGTAAAAAAGAAAACACGTTACAATTTGTTAAAGTATTACAATTACGAAAGCAGAAAAACAAAGACTTGCATTTCTTATTTTCTTTCCCGTATTTTCCCTTAGTAAGGCAATTGGCTTTTGATTGAGATATTCTGAAAAAGGTGCATACTGCATAATTTACTTTAGTTGACTTTTTGAACTACATTCTGTTACATTCTCGATAAGAATTTATTTCTATCACTTTCTACCAATATTTAAGAGAAGTTTTCAACGGTTCGCACAAGCAAAAGAAGTTAATACAGTATTTCATCTCAAAGTTTTACAGCCGCTAAAATGCACATTACACACACATGCTAACGCTACAGGTTTCCGGTAAATTTTTGCAATCATAGATGCAAAAAAAATGACGTAAAAGACAGCATAAACTACACCACCAATTCTTTTTGTGATACCAAAATTTTGTTGAACAGTGTTATCAACAGGAAGTCAGATTTGAATTTAAAATTTACGTTTGACTTATCCTGAACGTGGCAAAGTAGAACAAATATTTTTCAGAATTTGTTGCGTGACGTCGTGCTGTGGCCTTTTCCATTCAATTACAGATAAATCTGTAGTTGCAGAAAGAAACAAAAGGTCTACGTTCCTTTAATCTCTGGCCTCAGCAGCTTGTGTTTGGTGTCATGGTGGTGCAAAATTAAAAAGCCTTAGTTTAACTTAGAAACAAGCAGTTCTATGGCGGGCTTAGAATGGGTAATCATCTCAGTATTTGGATCAATCTATGATAATAAATAAGCTTTGAAAAAAAATTCATTTTTTTCCAATCTAAATTACACGCAGCCAGGCCTACCAAACAAGGTGAATTTCTATTGGTAAGTAGCCAATAACTATATTGACGAACTGAATGCAGAATTTTTGTTCGTTAAAGGTGAAGTATTTTTTAATAAATTCGCGAATTTTTATTCAAGAATTTAACGATTCTATTGCTAAATATTCTTTATTTTTTGTTAGATATCCAAACTATATTTTCTATGGAAATTCAACAATAGCTGTATCAGCAAGTACAAGACATCGCTATTCTAAGAGCAGTTTACACGGACTACTTGTTGATATCTACATGCTCTCAAAATGCAATTACTTTATAGGCACGTTTTCTTCTCAGGTGAGAAAAAGTAAAAACAATAGATGACAAGGCCATTAATTTAACCTCTTTTTGCACCTTTTAGTTTTTTATTACATGACAGATACATCCCATGATTGCAACTTTTTTACAAGAGCTTTTGTGCTGGGATCATTGAGTTTTGTCCTTATTTTTTTGTATCTTGTTTAGGAGCATTTCAATCTTCCTTCGTTTTTTACCTTTCACGCGACTCTTTTTTGTACAGTGGTTCGTAACCTTACGTTAATTCTGAACCCTTACGTTAATCTTCAAATGTTCGTCGAACTCTTCGATTGCTGGTACTTTCAGCACACCTTAATTTACTACGAAAAAAATTAAACATCATTAATCCAACGAAGTGACAAAAGAATCTTTTTACATGTCGATCCTCGTCAAATCCCCAGGGCTTCAATCGAAACCAGGTTTAAGACCTATCAGTCTAATTTGTTTCTCTATGTGTTGCGATGGTTGTTGTTGTTACCCGACCCCTTCCAAGGGATGGGGGCATGGCGGAAGACCATGGAGCCCCAGAAGCCGGGCAACTCCCCAGGGCCTGCATCAGAGGTCGTATAGAGACAGAGAGTCGCCAAAGAGCGGCGCAAAGAGTCCGTAGCTGGACAGTGCAGAATGAGATTAGAAGTGTTTTGGGACGAGTGTTCATAGGCGCTGCAGGAAGGATTCACGATTCTGCCAATCCTAGAGAGAAAAGAACTTAACAGTAGGCTGTGCCCGTTGCAGCGAAGACGTGAGAGCACACAGCGAGTGTGACGAGGGAGCACAAGTTCCTCGGTGGAAATCGAGGAAACCCGAGTCTAAGAATTTAGATGATACAGTACCCTCCCAGTCCGAGAAAAGACGAGAGTGGATATTAGAGAAAAGAGAAGTGACACTACAAGGGATTGCAGATGGCTCGAGTAGCACTCCCCTGTCTGGCCATCTCATCAGCTGCGTTGTTTCCCAGGAAAAACGAGTGTCTGATAGAACAGGAGGATTCATTGCAGCCTGATAGAACAGGAGGAGAGAGAAGACAGCGGTAAAGAGATTGAGGTAAAAGGAAAGACGGAGGAGAGGACAAAGGAAGAAGCACAGAGCGAGAGGAGAATAGAAGTGGAAGACTTGTTGGTGCTGCCGAGACCAGCAAAAAACTTGCAGAATGACGCAGGCTTCAGCGGAAAAGCTTGAAAATACTGGGTCTGCCGAAAAGGAAAGAGTGGTCTCGGTGCCACAAAGTAAGCAGTTGGCAAGTACGCCCGAGCCGCCTTTGCCAAAAGGAAAAGGAACAAAGCTGTCTGTCCAGATTACCAGATCGTGAAGTGGTAGAGAGCCGCACTTTGGCGAGAGAGAGGTGGATCAGAGTGGGAGCTTGCAAAAGAAAGAGTGGTCTCCACAGTAAAGGAAGGCAGGTTCCAAGGAGGTAAGGGAGGGCAAGCAAAGAGGGCCTCCCTAGAACAAGTAGAGGGAAACATGAGCGGGTGAGTTGACGCAAAAGCTCTCCAGGAAGATCTGCAAAGTCTTGGTTTCAATCTAAGTCTGGCCAAACCTGAAATAGGAAAGGAGGTTGGGAGACAAAGAACCCGCACATAAAATGACAGAGAAAAATGAGTTAGGGTGACTTGTAGGCAAGGTAGAGACGTGTCAGAGAGCAGAACTGGGATAGGGGAACACGAAAGGCAGCCGGAAATGGCGCGACTAGTCGCTCAGTGAAGGCGTTCCGATTTGGTAATATTAGTAACGCTTAGAAAAGGATACCATCCAAGGGAAGCATAAGTGAAAAGGGCCGAAGAAAAGCTATATACAGAAGAGAGAGGGACTCCTTAGAGGGGTCCAATGAGGAAGCAGAGGTACAACGTAAGGCTGAGACGAAAGAAAAACTTGACCTTCAGCGAGAAAACATCTTTAGAAAAGGAAAGAGTGCAGTCGAAAGGGGCCCCAAAAAAAGTTGGAGTGGGATTGAAACGGAAGCGGGAGTTAAATAAAAGGAGATGGGCTGGGGGGTTAGCTTGGTGGGGATCCACTGAGACGAAGCAGGCCTCACATATGCTCGGATTAAGAGGAAGACGCCACTACTCAAACCAGCGCTCCAGTGAAATCAGAGCTCCTTGTGTGGCCTCCACCGCACTAGGGACCGAAGGGGAGGAGGACCAAACAAGACAAATCGTCAGCATAAAGAAAGCAACTTACGGAAGAAGGCAGAGAAGCAGGAAGATCATTGATGAAGAGAGAGAATAGTACAGGGCCAAGAACGGATCTTCGCGGAACACCTCGACCATTCTTTTCCAAAAAGAGCTCATTATCTAGTTGTTTTTTTTGCCACACAAAAGAGCCTGAGGCCAAGTACGAAATAGATGAATGTCGGACTTGGCTTTGTAGCATAGTCATGCCTTGCTAGTCCAAGGAAATTTTGAGTAATACAAAAAAGTTATTAGAGGCTACTACTGCCGCAACCCAACTAGTAATAAATCAGATTTCGATGTGTATAGGCCTAAATATGTGCGCGCACGGGTGTGTGTGTGTGTGTGTGTGTGTGTGTGTGTGTGTGTGTGTGTGTGTGTAATGAGCCATCTAATTTGATTATTTTCAGGTTTCTCGAATTGTTTATGAACTGATGCAAATCCATCATCCTGACGCTGCTGACTTCGCTCATTCTTTGGACGATATTTATTTTTTTGGTGGAATGACCGACCATTTTGTTCGAGCACTTTATCATCATCATGGTGATGAAAACGAACTTGACTCGAAGCCCGGAGACGAGTTTAATATTGCTGGAAATCATTACGATGGTTTTTCAAAACTAAAAATACTCAGTTCAGTAAAAATCGGATCATTGTTGTCACCAAACTTGAATGAATTTTTTAAAAATCAAAACAAATTGTACAATAAAATAGCCAATATGAATATAGCAAAACGAAAAGAAGGTTTGTATCCTTCTTATAAACTAGAGGAAACCTATCAAATTGTTAAGTATCCATCTTATGAAAAGGTCACGCACGAAAACTAAAATTCAAGCCACAAGTTTATATTACTGGATTGGAAAAGGAATGGGGTTGTATTTGAAAAAACTGATTTTTGACAAAAAATAGAAGTGTTGATTCCCCACCTTGCCTCCCGATACGTTATTAGAGTGGTGTAGTGGTTAAAGCGTCTGCTTGACAGTCGGTAAAAATGGGTTCAGTTTCGTTTTGGAAAAGGTAGTAAAATGGTATTCACAGTTTCTTTCTAGGCCCTCAGTACGAAGGAGATGAGAAAAATGAGAAAAACGCGAAAAAATGTCTCACTGTATTATTGGAAAAGGCACTAAACAGAATTTCTCTACCTTCATGACGATGTTACGTCGTTGTCGGCAATTTCCCCTTCTTGTGATAGAAATAACTGTGCAAGCAGTAAGGAACCAGCAAATCCGAAGCAAGTTTTTCTGTGCATAATTGTAAAAATTTTCCAGTAACAGGAGGTTAAAAATATACGACATAATTAAGCTTATATGTGGCAGGTGGAGGGGTCATGCTGACTTCCCGTGCGCTAGCCCAGTCGAAATAACAAAAGACCAACAAACACAGTATGAGCTCATACGTATAAAGAAATGAGTCGTTGTTTAAGTGCAATGCTGTTTAATCAGTCACTTTTGAAAATAAGCCAAAAAACTACACAATTTTTCAGTCAGGGCTGTAGGCTTACTTAAGCATTTCAACAAAAATGTTTGTTTATGGCAAAAGTTCAAAGGTGTTTAAAAAATAATCCAAAGATTTGCGCAAACTCCAGATGCACGTGGAGGCTTAAAGAACCTGCGAAATGACGCAGATTTTTTGGGAGATACTCTTCTTGCCAGACAATTTTCACGCCTTTCACCGCACCTAAAAAGCAGTGTATAAGCACGTGCTTTCACAATCGACATTTGGTGTCGATACACCTGACATTGCTGAATGGTACTTAATTTTGTATTGCCTTTTCCTTTGAACTTTTTATCGTAATTTTGATATCTATCTTTTAAACTCATAACTGAAGAAAGCTCGAGATGGCGCTTTCCAGATTGGTACATGGTACACGCTCGCGTTTAAACCACCCGTAAAGGGGTCACCAATAGAGTAGTTCATGGCAACGGATTTGTTTGGTAACTAGTTGTTGGCTTCTGTTGGTAGTTGCTTAACTACTTTTACGCTTTATGCTTTTTTAAGTCGCAAAATGGCTGATCTATTTACTGTTCTTTCTGTAAGTACTATAGTAAACACTTTCGCTCCCGCGCCGGTATGATTACCGGCAACGATGTTCATGCGCTCGCTGCCGCGACGGTGTATATACCGGCAATACAAGAAATGGCGGACATGCGCGCAATTGTTTGCGTACGTCTTGTTCAAGCAAAAACGCTTTATATAACAATGTTTCTAACATTCTGCTTGTGGTTTGTAATTGAATTTTTTGTGTGCTTCGCTTTCGCGACGGTAAATATACGGGCAAAAAAATTTTTGATGGAAACTCTTTTTACGTGCACGCCAATGTTACAGAATGGCGGACGGGAGCGAAAGTGTAAATAATTTCAATGTAGTAAAAATTTAATTGGTTTTATTCTGTGATGAAGTTGCAAATATTCACGCAAAAGAGCGTAGCCAGAAAAAATGAAGTAATTGCTTGGGCCTGTAAAAGTCGTTATAGTTATTTTTTGGTGGTGCAGAAAGTTGTCAAACCGATGTGGAAAAAGTACATTGTTGCGCGGGCTATTTAAAAAAGTTACAAAGTTATAAAAGGTTATATTTTCTGTTTTAAACCATAAAACATGACTTTACGTTTTCACTTTAAAACCCAAAGGTTAAACCCTAGTATCTTTGCAGATGCAATCCAAACAGGTCCTGTTGACATTAAATTTTGATAATTTGTGGATAATTGAGAGAGGCAATGAGAGTTCTCATATCGAGTTTTACAAGGCATTGGAAGCAACATTTTCATTATTTTCTGTAGCCTAACAACGATTGACGTTTCATGTTAATTTTCGTTGCGACATCATCTTGCCACACTATTTTGCAACCCTCAATTTGAATGCTTGCACCAAGTCAGCCAGTGCCGAGATCGTAAGAGCCACGAAAACTTTTTGACCGGATAACTTTCTTACTACTTAGAAGCAAGTATATAGGCCAGGGTGGTCCAAAACGTGGCTCGCGGGCCACACTGTAGTCGCTTAATATTTTACTGCAACATTATTTTCCAAAGATATAAACAATTTCAAAATACCTTGTACATATTTAAGATAAACTGCATATATTTAAGCACCTTTGAGGCCTGGTAAATACCCTTACATTTCTAATCTAATCGGTCTAAAAAAGAAGTTGGACCACCCTGATATAGGCGCTGTGCTCCGGCTACATAAAAATTTTTACAGATGCAAACATAGTAAATTAAATTAAATTGTACTCGAACACTTAATTATTGATTAAATACATTTTTGTGGTGGTGACGCCTCGGCGAAACAAAGTTGTTTTTGGTTGTTGTTCAAGTGCACTATTGTTGCCTAATAATGTAAAAGTTTGCATACGATTTGTTAATAACAGAGATTTGCATAAATTTCATGCTCTAAAAATAAAGTCATTTTTTGTCATATTTTTCAAAAAATAAAATCGTAGTTTTTGATGTTTTGGTCATGACAAATGGCCCTAATAATTACATTCTATGGTGATAACAAAGTAAGTGAAAGCAAATGAAATCCCATGTTTGTAACAACATCAAAAGAAAACCATAAAAAAATTGTTGCAATTTTATTCAAAATAGCTCAACACCGTGGTGAAACCCAAGAAGCTTCCATTAACCATTCTTTCTTTTCCTCCATGAATACGCCTATGCAAGCAAATTTCAGGTTTCCTATTAGCCAACATAATAAGTTTCTTATGATCAGATCAGCGCCACAGCTGGATCCACCATCTGGAAAGTAAGCTTAAAAGTTAAGATCGCCATGCCTGGATTTGGCAACAAACAATTTTATGAAAGTGCAATGACCATATGCCGCCACACAAATAGGCAAAATACAACGCGACCGGCTTTCACCTTGTTTGATCTTATCAGGCGAAAATAATTTTAAAATATAAGATGAGATGGAACAATAATATAGAAATATGAGGAAAGGCAAATGTTTTCTGATCTTTATGCAAAATTTACCTTAATTCAGGCGATATAGAACTACTTTTCATCACAGAAGAAGGCTAAACTTTAGTAAAGTAATAATATCAAACACAATCACAAATGATCTCTACAAGGGGGTCTCATTTAAGGACACAGCACACAATTAAAAAATTAGAACTTCACAACGATTAATTCATTCTGTTGTTTGGATTCTAACAGAAACTTTGATGTAAATTGCAAGCCAAGGTATTTTTACAGTGATTCAAGCAAATCGTTTGTATCAGTTCCATTAATGTTTAGGTTGAACCTAGCAAGACGCATCACGATAACTCTCCACAACAGAAAAATAGAATCCTCTAACGTTTTTGATCAAAAACAAGAGAGTACATCTTGCGTCAAAGATTTGAATTAATCTAAGAAATGTTTCGGTTTAATTTTGAATAAGTCTTTGCCTTGTAGAATGAAAACAATTGGCTTATACTACGACGTTCCTTGTTTGCATGAAGTTCTTAAAACAGCGTTGGTAGCCTACTTCTATTTTGAATTACAAATTTTAAAGTTTTGGCACCAAGTATTAACTCATTTCAACAGATTTAGTCCAATATGTGTGTACATATTTTTTCGATGTTCGCTTATTATTTTTACTTTCCATCGTTTGTTTTGCGTTTACTCAGTGGTCATTAACCATTTTGGGTTTTCGTTTTCCCGAAATTTTATAAAGTTTGCGTTGCCTTCTATGTGAAATAACTTACAAAAATAAAAATTTAATAATGATATGGACTGAAATGTTTTTCTTTAGTTACTACCAAGCGTAGTCAAAATAGGATTAAACGGTATTACTATCTATTTTTCATTGATCTATTGCAGGGGTCGGCAACCTATGGCACGCCAAGCAATTTCCAATGGCACGCAGAGCCTTCCCAAGTTGCACAAAATGTTTTTATTATTCACACGGAAGTTGCACCAATCGGAGCTACTCGGTCTATAAAAAATAGCCCGGCAGTTGTGATTGAATTCGTACACAATATTAGATACTAATGCCACCTATGAATAGGGTTACCATACGTCCTGCTTTTACAGGGCTTGTCCCGACTTTTTGATCGAAAATCCGGCAAACCCAAAGGGGTGGTCTCCAAAAAGAAAAAAAAAAAAAAAAAAAGGTCAGCACCTGCGGCATTGCAGAAATTTTTGCATTTCTGGGTCTATGATAAACACCAAACTCGCTGCGACTCAAGAGTTGACCTTTTTTTTTTTTCTTTTGGAGACCACCCCTTTGGGCGTGCCGATTTTGTATTGACAACACTTGAAGAGCCCATAAATTTGGCCTGGTGCAAGGTTGCCATCCATTGTCCGGCATTTTGCTTTTCTAAATATGGTAACCCTGTATGTGGACTATGTCTGGTTTATTGTATATTAATGTTTCAAAATGTATGAGGTTGGCACACTGAACGATTTCAAAACTTAAGTCGGCACACAGATAGCAAAAGCTTGCCGACCCCTGATCTATTGCATCCGCCGGGGGATACAAAGAGGTTGAAAATCAATGCTTTATATCATCCTTCGTATTTACAAAGTTGATGCTTAATTTGGCTGGAGTTTTGCTTAGTTATAAATGCACAATTTACTGTAAGTTGCTAATCAATGGTACACTTTCTATTAGGCCATGGGTAATAACCTCTCGAATCGTAATCAGGACATTGGACGTGAACTTGTGGGTTTTTATCTGGTATTGGGTTGGGCAAGCAGATTTTATAGTCAAGTCTAAGTTTAATTTTGTTAAATGTATGAAATAATAATTCTTGTACATAAACATTATAAGCTAAGGAACTTGATAAGCTAATCTTCCAAACGCCCTCGGTTGTACCTAATGTTGTTTTCCTTAAAATTGGTTCTGCTGTTTTCTTGAGTTTAATACTGCTTACATCACTAACTTATGTTTTAAAAGTTTATATAAGAAGAATCACTGGTTTATGAGAAATTTTGAGACGGATTTGGACTTGGAGTAATGTAATGCAGTCGCACTTCGATTTGTGACTTAAATTTTTCTGAAAAATGAGTGTAAGTCCAATGCCCTGGAATTTCTGACGTAGCCAATAACTTAGTATTGAATGTACCGAGAATTCACAGTGCCAGCTTCAAAAAGTATTTTAAAACAAGTTTTATTGCACCATTTATTTTTTTCTCACACTGGCAGCCCACTGATGACGCTTGATTTGTATAGTCATACTTGTTTCCTTCTGTCTGCAAATCTTAAAATTTGTTTTTGATTGTGTTCATGTTAATTCCTAAGCTGTTGGCTAATAAATTGTTTGTTTATATGATCTTAAGTATCAATCACTTTCTTTCATTTTTTAGATTAAACACAAAGTTGCTAGATTTTTTGACATCACTTTCCTTCTAGCTTTTTATTGACATTTTTGTGGTTAAAGAAGCGGCAAGAAGAAGATTGGCAAATATTATTTTTCAAAACTTTGGTACGATTCTGGAAGGGAATTAAACCCGTATCTGTCGACTGCACAGCTAGATTTTGCAAAAAACTTCCTTTAACGTTGAAAAACTAGCCATTAGCATTATCACAATACATCCAGAATTTGATCTCACAGCATTTTGCCTTCCTTCCTTTTCCTCATAAATCAACCGCTTCCAAGTATACAGGTTATCTCCTCACTGTGCAATGTCATTAGAGAAGAGGGGGTTCACTTTTGTGACGATATTTTACACCTAAAGGAAAAAACAATTTTTTAGAGAACACCCCTGAAATGGAACAAATGTTTCCTGAAGCTTTTTTGTGTATTTTGAGTTGACATTTTTAAAAAACAAATTCTGATTATGTCAATGCCGCTGTGCATGATACGTACAACCTAATAAGTAATTGTTGACTAACACTGTCGGTCCTTCCTTTGCGTTTGGGCTTATGCTCTGTTTGCAAGGGTTTTGTAGGGTTGAGCAATTACAACGAGTGGACCGCTTGACTCTTCCATCTATCTGCCACAAAAAGATGAAGGTATCCTGTTAAGTGTCTTACCCAAAAACCCAACAAGCGAACTTCTTTTTTTCCTACAATTTATTTATGCGGAACCGAAAAGAAATACCATGCATTTTTAAGTTCTTTGGTATGATTTGAACCTTGCTTATGAATTCAAACCTACCAGGTGCGAAGGACGTTCTAATCGCTCAGCCACTGCGCCGGTTACTTTCGGCCCTAAGTTATCAATATAGAGTTTAAAACTCCGTCATGTGACTTAGTTTTTACGTATTAACGAGGAGAGATTACACTAAGCTGTCGCTGTAGTAAAGGCCTCATGAATAGCTGGAGGGTTGATGGTAGCAGAAAGGGAAAGACAGATAAAAGAGTATTTGCCAGATTTCCATTGCCCCACATGCCCACTGCTCCGTGCACCAATTACCTAATATGACTGCTGCCCATACGCTCACTGCCCCATATAATCATTGCTCTGTACGTCCATTGCCACCGGCCCGTAGGCTCTTATGCACATGCCATTGCTCCGTACGCTTGTTTCCCAAAGCCCATTTCCCGTCGCTTATTGGCTCATTTGCTTACGTTAGGCGTTTTCTTGATAGCATTGCCAGCTCAAGTGATCCCTCCTCGCTAAGCGTGACCACAAAAAATAAAAAAACGAAAACCAGGAGGAGTTTTACAGCCCCTATCAAAGAACTCTGGTCGACCTAATCACCTTATTGTTTTAATATTTTTGCAATTTTGTGGTTTCATTTCTTACAGATAATGCCTATCTTGTACGAAAGTTAATTGCGTTTTTTAATGCGTCTTCAATATTTTAAAAAACGTGCATTAGCTTATAGCCGTTGCTCAACAGCAGATTAAAATAAAAATTTTGTCATTCATTCTTTTTTCCTGTCTTTCCTTGCTCGTTTTCAAACATTTTACGCTTGAGCTAACAAGCTGTTTGAATTGCTTGATTTCTGGTGAAATGATGAGCCTTTGGCAGTATCACTCCGCTTCTGTTCACTTCATAAAGCTTCATAATTTTTACCAAAAAAAATTAGAATCGTCAAGTTTTATGTGATAATATATTTTAGCTGATAGTGCGGTGGTTAGAACGTTCACTTTGAATGCAATAGTAAATTACAGATGAAAACCACAACCGGATCATAGCTTACCAAACATATCCTTAAAATGGTGTTTGCAGCTTCCGTGGTTGGCATTCGGTAACAAAAGGATAGCCCAGAGAAAATATTTGGCCAGCCCATTTGTTGTGCCTTTAGGAAAAACTAACGGGACTTCTCCTTCTTTACGTGGCAGAAAGATGGTGGCGCTGAGCCGTATATGTAGCTCAGACTAAAGTTTAGCAAACAGAGCGTGAGCTTATACGCAAAAATGACCCATTCCTAGCAACAATTGCTTATAGCTGCCCTCTTTTAGCCTACTGAGGCAAGTAGTCACATGTTTACGAATTATCTGTGATATACTGGAACGAAATCTCTGCTCATGGATTGACAGAAGCTAAAGTAGGTTTTGATCTTTGATCGCCTAGCCTAGAACTACTTTATTATTTTCAGTTAACAAACAACTAAACCACAAGAGTCACTACAATGTCAAACCAATATAATTCCCAAATCAAACCAAACAGTTATACCGAATGAAAGCACTTGATGTGATTAAGCCTAGCAATTAAAAGGGTTCCGACCAAGCAATTTAAGAAGAATTTTGACTTCCTACCTTTGCGCCATGCAATCCAAAGAAGACTGAACAAACAAGGCGCACGCTATAAGTCAGTCGCAAGTGACCTCTAGTGATAAGATAAAATGAGATTATTTTATGCAATGGGAGCACATAAGTTCCTGTTCCTAACACTATTGGCACGTTAACATGGTCATTAGAGCCTCCGCTAAGCAGTCGGTAGACCTGTGTTCAGTTCTGTTGTCTTATCTCAGATTTGAATTACTTCAAATTACAACTAAATGTTGAGTAATGTAAAAGGTGAATTGTGAAACTGAGTTTACTCAGTCATGATAAAAAAAATACGATAGGCTTCAATAGTTAACGTTGTCAATTGCCATTGCTGACGCTCAAACAGCAAACAAAAGATGAACATAGCCTGTTATTTTAGAGATGTAAAATCAAAACTACTTCTCCTAAAAGTTGCCAACAATACATTTTTTAAGTCAACCGTAGCCTTGAAAAAACCACTTTTACCCAACCGCAATGACCCAAAACTGATGAAAAATCGGCGACAGTCAATTTAAGTGAATCATTTGTCAACCAATATTCAATATTTTTTTGACGACAATCACGCGATGATACGCTTTACTTGGTATCAAATCTACTGTTGTATTTACATTAAGTCATGCGCTAACTAGATTTACGCTTGTAATTTACCTAGATCAAGTTCTGGTTAATAAATCGTAGACTGAAATGACAAAGCCTGAGGAAAAAGTCTAACACAGGTTAAAAGTCAGCACAGCTGGAGGCTATAGGCCGAACCTCACAGGATTAGCTTAACTGTTAATTTCTGATCAGAAGTTATTAGTTGGTAGGTAAGATAACATTTTGCTTTGCAATTACGCGTTTTTTGAGATCCATGCTGCTCATGTAGCTTTTGTTGCTCATGTAGCTTTTGTTGGGTTACTTTATTGTTGAAACGTTAATGGTAAATCGTTCCAAATTAATCAACGCCAGAATAGAAACCGAGAGAATTCCCTGTATTTCGTTTTACTAAGGACTATTTTTTGATATTGCAAGATTTTTCAGTTTAGAAACCGCCCACTACCACCACTAGCATTATCGAGTTTAAGGGAGTATTTTGCAATGTATCCACCTTAGCTTCAACACCAAAGTTAAAAATCAGCTTAAAATCGTGTTTGTGACAATTTTTTAACAAAAGGCAAAGATCTTCATACAAAATTATCCCCAAAATCTTTGTTTGTGACAACACTTTAGGTGACCTTAAAAAGAATAAATATGATAATTACTGGGTAGTTTGCCCTTCCTTTTCAAAAATCCTCGATATTCTTGTGATCGCCATACGGTAAGAATAGCAATGAAAATGATTTGCTTGTCAATAATTTTTTAAATCACAATATTGATAAGTTTTATATTCCAACGCATTCTGATGACGTTCCTTTGCACTGGTGCAGCCAAAGCATTTCTAGGGGCCAAAATACATTAGCCTATTTGACATGTTTGCTACTTTACTTTAGATGTAAACGTTTAGTTTCTCTTGCCTTTTTTGTATCACTTTAATTAAAAATATTTCTTACTTTGAGCGGGTCCGAGAAACTTGGAAGAAAAACCGACGCAATGGTGTAGTGGTTAGAGCGTCCACTTGCAGTCGGTAGACCTGGGGTTCAATTTCCTTGTCAAGTCATACCAAAAGACTTTAAAAAATGGTATATATCCAAAACTTCCCTGCTTGGTGCTAGGTATTTAGGGGAGATTGTGGAGAAGCCGGAAAGTTCACTGGTTGTGTTATTGTACAAGGCACTTAACTGGACGCCCTGCCTTTATATCGAAGACAAGTGGCCCAAACACCACGGAAATGGCAACTCCCAAGCGAGTGCCGACGTCCCGTTCAAATATGGCAATACATTTCACTTCTCGTGAATAGATGATAAATAAGGCAAATAAAATTAAAAAGTAAAAAGCGGTGATGAAAGTAGCATGAATATCTATTTGAGTTAAAGAATTGTTACTTACTCAAAAAAATACTCCAGTAGAAGTTATGTGGAAGACAGGCGACCCAGTTTTCCCTCCAAAGAGAGGGTTGGTGGCAGGAAGGTCATCCGACCGTACAACAAATGCCATGTTATAAAAATGCAGATGTCTGCTGTGGCGACCCCTAATCGGGAATAAGCCGAAAGACAAAGAAGAAGAAGAAGAAGAAGAAGTAGAAAATAATGATAAACATTTTTAATTGAGTAAAAATAAAAAAAGCAGTCGAGAATTAATTACTATACTTAAGAAGTCTTGTCTTGTATTAGTTTATATCAAAGGTTCTCACGCTTCAGGGAGTGCGAGATGGAAGTTATGGGGATGCTAGTTTCTCCTCCAATTTTTAGCTTCATACCGACCACGTAAAAGTTTACTTGTGAGATGCAGGCAGAAGCATTACTATTAGGATGGTCTTACCTGGAATAAACTGTTTAAGGGGGACAATATTTTTAGAATTCTGCGAAAAGAGGCCAACTTGTTTGATGTTGACGACATATCTTTTTAGAGAACGCCTGGTAAATTTAGTATTTGTTCTGAGTAGTCGGGTGGTTCAAAAATTTCAACGATTTGGTCTCTCACTAACAGCATATAGCCAGGGTGGTCTAACATCGACCGAAAAGTATTGCATTACTGTTTAATAACTGATGTGTAGAGCTCTTGAAATTTCAAGAACTGGAAAGAGCCTGCTTCTTCTTCTTGCGTATGAGCTAATGCTCGATGTGCAGTCTTTCGTCATTCTGGGCCACAACGACGGGTAGACATCTTGGCCCTCACCACCTATCTGCCACATAAAGATGGAGGCATCCTATTGAGTGCCTTGCCCATAGACACAGCAAACAAGCTTGCAGGCTTGTTCTCCCCACCATCTCTTTTGTGCTGAGCGCCAAGCAGGGAAGCTGTGACTACTATTTTTTAAAGTCTTTTGGTGTGACTCGATCAGGAAAATGAACCCCAGGTCTACCGACTGCGAAGTGGACGCTCTAATCACTACGTCATCGATCCGGTAAGAATAAATAAAGAATCTGCTGAATCTTACGTGTAATCCATAATGACGCAGATCTTGACGAAACGAGACGTAAAAACAGTACTTTTTAGCATAAAATGCAAAATCAGTTGAGAATCGCTGATTTAGATCTGTACAGCAAAGCAGCATCGTACAGACGCGTTAATTATTATATAGCCAAAATTCTTTTTGTTGTTGGTATATTTCATCATGTTTTTTTGGCTTATGCTTGGGGTAAAGTGCTCCTAAGTGTTTAAGAGTCGTTAAAACGTGGAACGACTTGATTGCTTTAACATGAAATAAGAAAAATTCTTTTAATTTAAAATAAAAAAAATTAAATCCTCCTGATGTTTACGATTAATAATCACCAGAGCCAGCTAAAAATTTCAACGGTGACGGTTTGAAAGGTTTTAACCAAAACTACGAATTTGGTGATAACTTTTTCATTATTTTGAGAGACCATCCTTAGATATTGGGAAAGAATCAAGAGCATTAATCAAATTTTAAAGCTCTTTACTGAAATTAAACTTACAATTGATCTTTTTCAAAGTGCAGTAAATAGCACAGCCGAAAATAGAACTTTTAGAAGTCTTTTGCGAGCTCGCTTTTTTCTATCAAAAGAATGGTGGATAGTTAATATAAGAACTTTTGTAAGCTTGCAAAAATGAAACGAACTGCTACAAATCAAATACTGTAAAACTGTTGAAGCTGCTTCTGGTGATAAACAGTTTACCGAATCAAAAGACTTTGTGCCAACACGGCTCGTTGATGAGAACTCACAGTGAGTGACTATAGTAAGCACCAGTTGGTTTTAAAAATTCAAACACAGCATGCCCACTTCAGTAAAGGATTTTCATAAAACAACGACTTGATTTTAAAGAAGTTTTTTTGTGCTGGCATATTTTAATTCAACAATGTGGTCGATCCTCGCGATTGCAGCAAGAATCGGATGACTCTATTTGAACTTGCTGGACAGCTATAGCTAACCTGGTCTGTCCTACGTGAGAACAGAAATAAAACCAATTTGGGCGAAGAAGCAAGAGATCTGTATTATGCAACAATAGCTTTACAGAAAGCAATGGGCAACTTGTCCTAATTGGCGTTAAAAGCCGCTAATTCAGCATCTAAAAATAAAGCAAAGAGGCAAGCAACACACAACTACGCGAGAATCAGAAAATGATCACAAATCCTAAAACTACAGTTTACTGCACTAAGCATAGCCCAGTGGGCCAGATAAGTAAAACTGATAAATTTAGTTTACAAATTAGGTTGGCGTTGGTACCGGTAAGAAATCTAACTAAGATAGGACGGTAGGAGCATTACAGTATGGCCAAGAGAAAAAATATAACTGAACTAACACGAAAGGTAAATTCCCAGTAAAGCTAGCTTCTGCCTTGCCTCAACGAAAAAATATAAAAACTAACAAGCAATGACCGCGCTGAACAAAACTGCGAATATTAAGTCTCTGAGACAAAGGCGATAACGCGTCCGTCACGGTAGCGAGTACGATTCATAACACATGAAAGGAAAAGGCAATAAAGGTGATCAAGGCGTCAATGATAAATAGGTTAACTGGACACCACGAAATCTTACAAACAAATATTGAATTTTTAGTATTTACTTCAGCAAAAGTTACACCTACTCTAGTAGTGTTACTTCCTACTCAAATTATTCAAGTAAAAGTAAAGGTAGACGGAATGAATCTACCCATGTAAGCAGTTTGTTACTGAAAAACCTACTAAAACAGTTTACTTAACCAGAACTCTATCGTTACTGACCACCTCAATTCGGAAGGCTTGCCCTCTAACAAACCCCTTGCTAAGCTTATGCTTCCGGAATACAAATGAAAGCGAAACGTATATTTCATAAATAGAATTATCATATGAACGCTGGATGTGGTGAAAAGATCAGCCCACTCCATAAACGAACAATGTCTTTTTGTTTTTGATTTCACGATAGCTTGATTTCAGATTTCACAGAATTTCAAGATTGTTTTTGTTCGGTAGAATTATTTTTCAAGAAAATAACACAGAATTTCTATATTTTTGTGCTAGCGTTGAC
Source organism: Trididemnum clinides (assembly GCA_963675345.1). Taxonomy (NCBI): domain Eukaryota; kingdom Metazoa; phylum Chordata; class Ascidiacea; order Aplousobranchia; family Didemnidae; genus Trididemnum; species Trididemnum clinides. The sequence goes on along the minus strand of OY776290.1, from coordinate 25,091,173 downwards.
AGGTTTGGAAGATCTAGTTGTTTACCGGTTGGTGATGAACGATCTTTAGAACACCAGACAAATCGATAGAAAAAGCAGCTATGGCCAAAAAAGATCTTTTTTCAAAATAGCCCGAGTAGTTCTGCTAAAGCTTTTCCACATTTTTTCCAGTTACGACCAAAAGCCGTTTTCATTTTTTTCTCCTTTGAGTAATAAAAGTTTTGCCTAAGACGATTTTAGTACATCAATAATTACTTCCAGAATAATATTTGTAAAAAGAATAAAGCCAAATGTTGGTAAACATTTTGTTAAAACGTTTCGCTTCTACACTAAAAGCATCATCAGTTAACCCTATTCGTCCCAAGCGGGGCAACAATTGCCCGAGCAATTTCCTCTTAAGTACAGCTTTGTCCACGATGGCCCTACAATAACAAGATTTCATGACTTTTCCTAAAAATAATTAAATTTATTTTTGACAAAATTTGAGTTGACTGTTGGTCTTAGATCGAAAGCTAATAGCAAATTTATACACACAACTGCTAAAATATGCACACATATAGCTAAAAAAGATAGTAACCTCACTCTGCGCTTGTTGTAGCAGCCTGAGAGCGAAACGGACAGCCGTAAACAAGAGGTAACTAAAGTTCACAAAAAACTATTTAGGGTTGATTGCCTTATGTAGTATGTGCATTCCCTAGAGAAAGTAAGTTATTGCTTTGACTGTGATTGAGAAAATAGATTAAACGCATTTTTTGCAAGTAGAGAACGCATATGTTTTTGAATTGTATCACTATCAAAGTGACTGTTGTTCAGTGAAGAGCAATATCACTTTTCCATCGCATTGCCAACTTTATGGAGTAAATCTTTGTCATACATAATTACAATTCCATAACACGTGTTGTCATCGGTACTGTTTCTACCGCGCAGCTAGACAGATATAAAAGTATGGTTGTTTTTATGAAGTTTTCAGGAAAAACGTCACGCAGTAATGGATTGTCGAACATTCGAAAATCCGTTCTGCGGAACGCTTCGAACAATTAAATGCCCGCGTGAAAATATGCACAGTAACAAAGGCAATAAATGAGAAAAAAGCCTGTTCGGTAATTTGAAACCATAACAAAAATTTTCAAGTTGTGACTTACATTTGTGGCTCCATATAATTTTCCCGGACTTGAATTAAGAAATAATATCTAAAGGGTTAAAAAAGCGGAGAATATTTTTCAAAAAGCTTTCTCTAGATCACAGAAATGTTAGTACGCAATTTTGGCTTAATTATCACAAAATATCATTTCGCAAGTAATATTTATTGCTAAAATGTTTCATGGAAAAAGAATAAGGAAATTTAGAAAGAAGCTTGAATCGCAAATTCACGAATCATTTTCAATGTTTCAGAGATATTCAGAATTGACGTTTTGTCAAATGAAATAAAATTTCGCTATGAATAGCCAACGCAGCTCAAGGTCCCACTCGTGCAGTGGTCTCGCCGACAATTATATTTGCTCACTGTCAACATAGCGCTCCGTGCTTTTTTTTGCATTGTATTATCCAGTTTACTAACTTCATTGACTAGCACTCAGTCTGATAGTTCGTTTAGTTTTTGAATGCAAATATGTTGTCGAAAAGTTATTTTATTTCAGTATTGCATGAGCATAGGCCATCAAGGATTGAATTACACAAGTAGTTTGCTTAAAAATGGTATAACGCCAAATGCGTATCCACGTTTGCCAAATGCAGCAGCTGAAACACGAGACTCAATAAAAACGCAATACACACCGCATTTCTTCTATTATGAATGGCAAACAAAAATCGCCGTTTCGCTAGCAAACTAGATATACCTTCTGCTAGAGCCCACTTGACACAAATCACCAGCGCAACTACACTCAACGATCAAACAATTTGCATATAAACAGGGTAGCAGGTTGGAAAGTAAGCTAACTAATTAACTACAGAAAACTTTCTCGTGTTGGTCAATATTCAATTTTTTGTCGTGATCATCCTTCCATGCGCATGAGCTCTGTATATGACACTCTATATTCTAGTCTACCAGTAAGGTTGCGAATTTTCTCCACTAAAAATATAGGACAAATAATATTGAAGAAATATGCTTGTAAAATACGAGTATGGGAGGGTTGCCAGCTTGCCGAGAGCGGGGAGCTAATGTGAAAAGTTAGATTTGCATTCACCTTAATTTGCAATGTTTATGATGCCCCAGCACATTTGCCAATCTGGATCATAAATGTTTTCTCCCGCCCTAAAAAAAGATCATCACTTTTCAGACACAAAAAATTAATGGTTTTGTTTTCAATCTGCAATAATTTCCTAAACTTTTTAGTGCGATCTCTAAAAAACGTCATCACTTTTCGAACGCACAAATTTTCATCTCTAAGAATTCCTAAAATTCGTAGGATCGGTTTCAAAATAAAGAACAAAAAAGACAAGGGCAAGGACAGAACTGAAAAATAAAGGACGGTTGCTACCCTATCTACAAGGCTTTCAAAATTATTTCTAAAATAGCACTAAAAGCAGAGATTATTTGTAAAACAATTTTTTGCTGGCTGACCTGTATCTTAATCTTTACTCATAAAGAAGAGAAGGCAGAACTAATTTTAGTCATCATCACCATCATAAAACGATCTCTTTGATTCCGTACTTCTTTTCTGTAAGCATGTTTTAGTGACCCTGCTATTGGCGAGTGGTTGACAGATTTTCGCGAAAAATGTTTCTATCGTATGCTACAAGCTTTAAATATCTATTTTTTACTTCAAAATGTCAATTGTGTTTCTCCGTAAATGCAAAATATGTGGCAGTGACCGCGTTAGATGAACTAGCAATTTTGCTCTTGAGAAAACAACTTGTTGAACTTTTCCCTCTGATAACTTTGTACCTAAAAGTAGTTTTGGAGCCTTAGAAGCTGGGCAACTGTCCAGGGCCTGGAATAGAAATTGTATAGAGACAGAGAGTCGCCAGAGAGTGAGTGCCGCAAAGATTCCGTGGCTTGGCAATGCAGAATGAGATAAGAGGTGTCCTGGGACAGTGTCCGCAGGTGCTGCAGGAAGGATTCTCGATTCTGCCAATCCTAGAGAGAAAGAGCTTAACAGTAAGCTGTGTCCGTTGCTGCGAAGACGAGAGAGAACACAGCAAGCGTGACGAGGGAGCACAAGTTCCTCAATGAAAAACGAGGAAACCTGTGTGTCGAAGAATTTAGATGAGACAAAATGCCTCCAGTCCGAGAAAAGATAAGAGTGGATATGGGAGATAAGAGAAAACAGACTGCAAGGGATTACAGAGGGCACGAGTAGCGCTCTTCGTCTGGCCAGCTCATCAGCTGCGTCATTTCCGAGGAGAAACGAGTATCTGGGGACCCATTGTGGCCTGATAGAACAGGAGGAGAGAGAAGACAGTTCATACCAGATCTGCCAAAGAGATTGCGGTAAAAAGAAAGATGGAGGAGAGGACAGAGCGAGATTCAGATAGGAGAAGAAGAGAAGTGGCAGACTTGTTGGTGCTGTCGAGATCAGCAAAAAGCGTGCAGAATGGCGCAGGCTTTAGCGGAAAAACTTGAGCATACTGGGCCTGCTGAAAAGGAAAGAGTGGCCTCAGTGCCACAAAGTGAGCAGTTGGCAATGACGCCAGAGCCGCCTTTGCCAAGAGGAGAAGGAACAGAGCCGTCTGTCCAGAGTACCAGATCGTGAGGGGGGAGAGAGTCAAGGTGAGCGAGAGCCGCACCTTGGTGAGAGAAAGGAGGATCAAGGCGGGAGCATGAAGAGGAAAGGGTGGACTCCACAGTGAAGGAAGGCAGATTCCAAAGAGGAAACTGAAGACACGCAAGAAGAGCCTTCTTAGCGGAAGTAGAAGGAAGCATAAGTTGTGTGAGTGGACGCAAAAGCTCTCCAGGAAGATCTGCAAAGTCTTAGTTTCACTCCAAGTCTGGCCAAACCTGAAACAGGAAAGGAGATTGGGATACGAAGAGCCCGCTCATAAGATGAAAGAGCGAAATGAGTTGGGGTGACTTGTAGGGGAGGTAAAGAAGCCTCAGAGAGGAGAACTGGGATAGGGGAGAACGAGAGGCAGCCGGAGATGGCGCGACTAGCCGCTCGGTGGAGTCGTTCCAATTTAGTGATATTGATAACGCTTAGAAAAGGAAACCATCTGGGTGAAGCATACGTGAGAAAAGGCCGAAGAAAAGCTTCATACAGAAGAGAGGGGGACTCATTAGGGTAGCCCCATTAGGAAGGATACAGCGTAAGGCCTTGAGACGAGGGAAAAACTTGGTCTTCAGCGAAGTAACATCTTTAGAAAAGGAAGGAAAGGCGGTTAAAGGTGACCCCAAAAAAAGTTGGAGTGGGATTGAAACGGAGGCGGGAGTTGAATAAGAAGAGGCTGAGCTGGAGGTTAGCTTGGTAGGGATCCACTGAGATAAAAGAGGCCTCATATTTTCTGGGATTGAGAGGAAGACACCAGTGCTCAGACGAGCGCTCCAATCGAATCAGAGCTCCTTGTCTTACATCTTTCACTAACCGCATCTTTCACTTTAGCGGACCACTAGGCTTTAGGATGGCGTTTGATGCGGCCGAAAGGAATGGAAGATTTGGCCGCATTTAGTATCAGAGAAGTAAAGAGAGCAGCAGCAGAGGAAAGAGAAAGAGGCGAGTATTTCTCCGCAGAAGGACAATGAGAGTCAAAGTAAAAAGTTATTCCAACGAGGTTTCTGAAAATTGAAGGAAGGGTGACGTTCGTATGGGCGGAATAGCAAAGAAAGAGGGACAGTCAGTAGAATTGGTAGGTAATCAGAACCCAGGTCCTGAAACACCTCCCAAGAGCAAGAGAGGGCGAGAGAGGAAGGAGCAAAGAAGATATCAGGGGAGTAGAGACTGCCAGAGAAACGACGGGGAAGAGTAAGTATGTCAGGGTTATTGAGAGGAAGGAGGTCAGAAGAGATGACACAATCGAATACTTCCTCCCCACGGGGGTCGGAACTATCTTTTGGGTCCAAGAAGAGGTGATGGCAATTGACGTTTACCAGAATAAAGATATTTCTGGAGGAGTAAAGGATGGAGGGAGAAAAAGAATCGGTTCTGTTATTTGTCGGAGAAGAGCGAATAGCTAGAGCATAAACACTAAGGAATGAAAGCGAAGAATTTTGAAATAGCTGTGCACAGCAGTTTGATGTTGTTGACCTCAAACAAGCGAAGGAATTTTTGCTCCTTCTATGGTGCCGCACACATGTGCCACGTAAATTGCGTGAAATCCGTTTCTTGACAACAAAATACCTTCGTGTGAAAAAGATACGAGGGTCAGTCAATAAGTAATGAGACTTTCTCAATAACTCAAGTTTGCAATGACTGGTAATCAAAAAATGCTTTTTTATTTTTCAACATTGTCTCTCTCCTTTGCAACACACTTGTTCCATCTTGATATTAGATTGTCTATTCCTTTGGCATAGAATTCCGTGGACTGGGTCCTTAGCCAGTTGCTCACAGCAGCCTTCACTTCTTCGTCAGTCTGGAAGTGAATTCCTTTCATACTCTCTTTGAGTGGGCCGAAGAGGTGAAAATCAGACGGTGCAAGGTCTGGGCTGTAGGGTGGGTGTGTTAGAAGTTTCCAGCCTAAATCTTCAATTTTGGCTAGGGTTCTTGCTGCTGTGTGGGGCCTTGCATTATCCTGAAGAAGAATCACACCTCTTGATTGAAGTCCCCTCCGTTTGTTCTTAATGTCTTTTTTCACTTGAGTTAGCAGCTCACAGTAGTTCTCTGAGTTCACAGTATTGCCCCTTTCCAAGAAACTGATAGTGATCGGCCCATTTCTGTCCCAGAACACAGTGAGCATGACTTTCCTTAAACTTTTCTGCGATTTGAATTTTTTCTTCACTGGGGAAGAAACATGCTTCCACTCCATTGATCGTCGTTTCGATTCAGGTTCATAATCAAAAACCCAGGTCTCATCAGTTGTCACTATTCTCGACAGAAATGCATCTCCCTCCTTTCTGTATCTGCGTAGTCATGCTCTGGAAGCCATCAGGCGTTGCATTTTGTGATCATCCGTTAACATCTTGGGAACCCAGCAACAGCTGACTTTTGAAAAACTCAGCTTCTCACGCACAATTGCGTACACTGTGCCATGGGAGATGTCCAATTTTGTAGCAATTTCATCTAAAGTGATCCTTCTATCAGATTTGATCAGGTCTTCAACTGCCTGTACTGCTTCTTGGGTAGAGACATCCGCAGGTCTTCCACTTCTCAGATCATCAGTAATGCTTTCGCGTCCATCTTTGAATGCTTGCACCCATTTGTAGAAGTTTGCTCTAGACATACAGGAAGGACCATATTGTCTTTGCATTCTAGACAGAATCTCACATGATTTTACACTCTCTGCCAACAGAAATCTGATGACTCCTCTTTGTTCCAACGATGAGCTGTTTGCTAGCCTAGTAGTCATTTCAATTTATCATCACACCTACAGTAATCTGAAAATAAACAAGTTTTGTTGTAAATGAGATGACAACTCCATTCATAATCATCACATAAAATTTGAGTTCCCTAGCTACAAAAACACAAAAGCGATTGAGAAAGTCTCATTACTTATTGGCTGACCCTCGTATTAATCCTTTTAGTTCTGACGGGTACTGTAGATCCCACCAACTCTTACTTAACATTGTGGCCGCATTCGCAACAAAAAATCAAACCAAAAACCTACCTGGCTCATTGAGATCCTTTACTCTAACAATGGCATTTTTGTTTTAGGTTTTACGTTTTGTTAGATTGTCATGATTCATAACTGAGTAATAGATCAGGTAATACTTTTGACTTTTTTTATTTTTTTTTCATATAAACTTGACTTTTTCTTTTAGTTTGCTAACCAAAGTTTTTCGTGGACTTCTAGAGAGCATTTTACAAAGATTATTTTGATGTGTATTTTGCTAATTCAAATTCACATTGGGAGGAGTAGGAAGTTGCTACCTTCCTGGGACTCATAGTTCCCGTCAGGACTGTAGTATACTCTGTCAGAAAATAATTTTCAAAATTTTGGCGATTTTCTTGCATCAAAAAGCAACTAACTTTGACAATTTTTTGAAAAAGGTAATATAATCGAGAATCGGTGTGATGTTAATTTAGAGTTGCAGTTTTAACTTTGAAATCCAACTTGAAGTAGGCTACAATATTGTATTGTTGATGAGAAATAAAACACTTTAGTGCAGAAGAGCTGGGGAAGTAGGATAGGTTTTTCCAAGCCAAGTATCGTTAGACCTAACTAGCCAAAGTAGTCTACCTTTTGCATGCATTTCACTCTTGTTTCACTTACGGTTATATTACTTGTAGTCTAAGCAACAGTTTGTAGCACTTTTTCTTTTAGGTATAGATAAAGTGCATGGCAAGCAAGGTGAATTTTCCTGAGCTAGCCAGCTAGTCTAGTACGCAGTGTTGCTTTTAAACGCGAAAAATGTGCGAGTTTGCGAAAACATGTCCGGCGGATTCGCAGTTTAAATTCAACAATGCCCAAAAAAATCCGACGACATTTGGTAATTTTTTTTCAGTTAGTTTAAATTTTTGCAATTTGCCAGCAAAATTTTCAACCAACCGTTTAATGTGTGGGAAACGGTGAATAGGAATCCAAGATTGGACCAACGCTTTTTAAAGGCAGTGCAACGCCTCAAGTAATCAGCACGTGGCTGTGACGCAAAAGTGAGCAATAGCGACTTAAATATCACTTGTAAAACAAACTGTCTCTCAAGCAATTATAATAAAGTAAATCAAAAAGTTTTTTTTACTTTTCCCGGCTAATTTTAATTGTAGCTAAAGAGCAATAATAACAGTAAAAAGAGCTCTCGAACTTTAGCTTCACACAAGGAGACAAGAGATCATTTCTCGAGAAAAGTTGGAAACCGGAAGGGGTTAAAATGTATATTTTTTCTTTACCCTTCAACTCCAATTTCAATCGCGCTTGATAGAATAATAACAAGCACATAGATCTTGGTTTCAGTTTGGCACGAAACACACCATTTTTTGAGGGAATGGTTCAGTTTTTATTAGTTACAAATAAATAACCTTCTCACGCTTGCCAGTTTTGTAAACTAAAAGTGAAAAAGAATACGACTTCTAACCAATTTTAGTTTTAAATACCACCCCAAAATGTTGTTTTTTAAATGAAATGTAGCTGACAGCTATGTGCGATGATAGCTGACCAATCATGATTGAAATAAGCTCTGAAATGTAAAGACAAAAATGTGGATTCTAGTCTCGATCTCTTGAAAACTTCTGTATTAAAATGTAGCCTATTTATGTTAATTGCTTGAAAGGTAATGTGTAGTAAGTAAAATTTGCCTTTGACTATAGCGTATTGTAAAACATTATTGTTTGCACTTGACCATTCCAAAACTGTTTTATGATTCAACATTAAAGTGTGTCATCTAATCACGTTTACCAGTGTAAGGAAATCATTAAATAGTAAAAACTCACAGAAGTTGTGCTCTGCTCAAATAAACCTTCCTTTAATGCGCGCGCGGCTATTGCAGTCTTTTAGATCTGCCTGTAGTCAGTGGTGCCGAGTAAAGTAGGCGGAGCCACCCCAAAATTTTTTTCCGGAAGGGCAGTCTCTTCACAAATGCTTTGCATAAAGTGCATCTAAATGAGACCGTGTAGTTTTATGCGTAGCTACAAATATCAGCTTTTCAATTTTTTGCTCGACTTAAAAGCTGCGTTTACCAAACTTGCGGATATTCGCGTTCATGAATTTCCTAGTTTCCTTTGCATCGGTCAAGTTTCGAATGCTTTTTAACAAAGACAGAACTTCGGGTCAAGTTTCCAATACTTTCAACAAAGACAAAAATTCGGTCAAGTTTCAAATGCTTTTCACAAAAATATAATTTCATCTATCAAATATTTGCGATCTCTTTTCTCACATTGGCTCAATGGTTAATTAAAACATAGAATTAGATTAATTTTCTTAACACCCTTAATTTGACATTCTGAAACGTTTACGAATTACTGTTGCTCAGGTCGCAGAGTATGAGTGACCAAATGTAACTTATTAAACAGAAATAGTAACCATGCTCTTGAGGAAGAATAGTCAAAACATTTCAGAAGTCTTTAGTTTTTGTAGAAATTGCAATTTTGTGACACCAAGACACCAAAATTTTGAGTGTTTTTAACCGGCAGGCTGCATATTGAAGTTTTTACAGACTTCATTTTTTGATGAATCTTTTTGGATATTTAGATGAATAATGCCAAAGAAACCATGCTTGTGAGGATAATAGGGAAAATGTATCAAAGAACTATTTTTTTCAAAAACTTGCAAGACGCCTGACTGCCGTAGGAAAATTGTTTATCAAAAAAATGGAAAATAATGCATGGCAGCCAATTTCTGATTAACTGTTATAGACAAATACTTAACTTTAAATAGTTAGAATCAAATATTACTGGAAAGCAAATTTCCGAAACTTTGAAGCGACACCAATTCTTAGTACCTTATTACAATCTATCTGTATTGAATTTATTTCTTTTTACTCCAGTTACAACTTTCTGGGAGGGGTATAAAGTTACACTGAAGGTGTTAAAGTGCAGTTCTTTTTAGTATAAAAACGAATAGTAAATATACAAATTATTTTTCATTGCAATTGCCTTGAAATAACCTTCAATTTGTAAAAAAATGTTTGAAATTTGTTTGATAAATGAGGTCACAAGTTAATTATTATGTAACCTCACTTTGAAAAAACATTGCATCACTTGAAAATTAGCATATTGTGATGTGTGCTAGCGAAAGACTGTGTTGATTGCACCAGACGCATTATGACATCATAGAGAGAGTTTGAAGCAAGGAGAAAAAAACGAAGAAGCGTGCTTAGAAGGTTTGAAATGCTTAAAAAAAGAATCTGTTATTGCACCGTCAATTGAGCTTAAATTGTTGTAAAGTGTTTATTTGTCAAAAGCACCTTGTTTATATCTCCCAAAAACCATTTAATCGCGTTTCTACAATGAGTACATTTTGAGTAAATTAAGAAAACATATTTTACAATTAATTGTTAATTATGAAGTCACGTGAGATACTAAAGAAGCGAAATTGGTTGAGGTTGGTAAGTCGGATACTGGCATTTGTTTAAACCAAACCCACGTTTTTCGGTTCAAAAAAGGGAATTTATAAAACTTATCTTTAATTGTGACGCCATCATGACGTCACCGTCCTCCTTATGACGCTCACTTCAGGGTAGTGATCAATCGTGCCAAGCTTGATGTTTGTGCCTTTGGCAGTTTTGGAAGAGTCAAGGCCGACAGACACACAGACAGAGTTGCGCTTTATGTACTATATTTAGAGGAGTGATTCTCGACCGATGGTCCATGCGGCTTCTGAGGTGGTCCACCGAAAGGGCTTTCCATGAAAACCAACTGTTTACCAAAAAATGCTTATTCGGAAGATTCTACGTGAGTTTCTTTCAGTTTTGATCATTTGGTACAACTGCCTTTCTTTTTGTTACAAGGCAGTCGGACAGATAAGGCTTGCTGCTATGAAATAAGCTACTTGTAATGGTTGTCAGAATCGATTTAATTAAAATTTTAGAAGAGGAAAATGCCCAACAATGTTCCGCTTTTTCAAAAAAGTCCGGCTTTTTCAAAAGAGCACGTTATAACCAAAACTTAATGTTTTAAAAATTTTTTTTTGGCATTTCAATTTAATTTATTCTCAGGTAGTTGAACACAAAATGTATGATGTGTAGCTTTTACTTTTTCTGCATTGATGTAATAAAAACTTTGAGTCAAATAGGGGCATTGTTGGCCACGGAGTCTTACAGTAGTCTACCGTGATTTCAACACTGTCCATACTCTATGTCTTTTATTAATTAGCTGGTTGTGTTTGTATCCTTTACTATGCACGATAGCTATTTCAAATTTTCAAGTTTTCAAAATTCTATAACTCGACCAGAAAATAAACAGTAGTCTATATACAAACAGGAGCCTTGAACTTTCGAAAAACTACAGCCTACGCCCGCTCATTATTAAAGATAAACCAATGCTACACCTATCCCCATAAGCAAATTATTCAGGCTTTGCCCCATAGGGATACGGTTGAAAATTTGAAATAGAGCACTGATGTCATCACGGCAAGTCAAACGACATGGTGGCCTACCACCTTGATCACTGTTGTGAATACAGAAATGTTAAGCTGACAATGTGGCCTAATACCTCTGTTGACAAAAACAAGTTCCAACATGTTTCAAATTTTACCCAAAGCTTAAATCACCAGGGAACCAACTGTGCTGTTTTTTAGTTTTTTATTCTGAAACTGGAATTTTATTTCTACTTAAATGCTGAGAGCCGCTTCTTGACTTAAACATTGCTGCGGATGATGCTTTTAGTTTACTCTCCACGCTAGTGACTAAGTGGGAAGGTGTGTTAAAATGCCATGTGGTAAATTAAAAGTGGCGCAGTGTAGGCCCCTGGAGCACTATTGGACACTTTCCCTTACCTCTGGCTTTGTTCTTGTTCAATCTCAAAGTCAGTGCAGGAATTGCAGACCAATTTAAATTAATAACTCAAATGTCGTTGATATTTTTTAAAGTGCTGCAGCTTGTGTGGAAGAAAATTGGAGATAGTGGTTTTAGGCGGTGTGGATTATCTTTTAGTGATTCAAGAGCTCAAAAAAGCTGGGAATCACTAATTTAGAAGCTCATTTCTTACATCTAGTTCCAAGTTTTACCTAGATCTAGTTTGAAAATATTTCAATCAGGCAATCCTGGAAAGTAGAGTTACGGACTGCACAGCACAGCGTCACTATACCGTGATGTACTTATATGCAACAGCTAATTAATATTACTTTCATTGGAGTTTCCGGATTTTTTGGAGAAAAAAAGATCAATCAAAAATTTACGGAAATTGTTCGAGATTCCCAGGATCCCGGAAAAGAAACTCTATTTTCGAGGGTTAAATTAACTCACGCAAAATTGGCTCTGCCTAATTGGTGTGCAAGAAGCAGTAAAATACGGAATGAAAATAATAAGGGAAATCTCACGAAAATAGGAAAAAAACACCAACTAAATTATGGAAAATATACATTATAAAATACTTTATAAAATACATTATAAAATTATAAATACTAAAATTATGAAAGTGTTAAGTTTACCTCAAATCAATTGTGTAATTTTACCCAATTGGTTAGTTACTTTTTAGTTTTTATTAATTTCCGTAAATTTCCGTGTTTCTGCGATTACCGTCCTTTTTCAGTTGATAGTTTTTTGTATTTTCACATTCAGTAATTCTCTTTAAAAGTGATATTCCGTACTTCTATCTTTTACTATGAATTTTCCGCACTTCCAAATGTTACGATGAGTTTTCCGAATTCCGTGATTCAGCAATTTCATATTTCGATGTGAATTTTGTTATTTTCCTAAATCTGAATTTCCTTGTGTTATTACTGTCCCTATGACGCCTAAGAAAATATTATTTATCATCAATGAATGGAATCAAAAAAATCTAAATGGTGGCCATTGATCAAGATAAAAGCTCATCAACCCCATTTAAAACTGTCAAAACTCCCAGGGCTGTTGAATAGCTTGAAAATATGCAGGATGCAGTACACCATAGTAGGTCAGTGCTAATTATGCCTCCATTAATCAGACTTTTTGTCTTTCGGCTTATTCCCGATTAGGGGTCGCCACAGCAGATATCTGCATTTTTATGACATGGCATTCGTTTTACGGTCGGATGCCCTTCCTGCCACCAACCCTCTATTCAGAGGGATAACTGGGCCACCTGTCTTCCACATGAAGGTGGGGCACCCCGTTAAGTGCCTTGCCCAAGGACACAACAAGCGAACTTGCCGGCTTGTTTTCCACAACCTCCCCTAAATGCCGAGCGCCAAGCAGGGAAGCTGTGAATACCATTTTTTAAAGTCTTTTGGTATGACTCGACAAGGAGATTGAACCCCAGGTTTACCTACTGCGAAGCGGACGCTCGAACCACTACACCATCGCGTCGGTGCCTCCATTAATCAGACAAAAGAGCAAAACAAGGCAGCAACCAGGGGAGCTTGATAGTCCATGTCAAAGTCGTGTAGGCGTTTAGGTTGTTAACTGGCTTACCAGTTGGTGGAAATATGTGAGAATCAAACTGAAAAGGGGGTGCGATTTTTGGCAAGATAGGTGCAGGCTATGAAGCGTTAGAGTGTTTAGAATCTAGATGCAACTCAGATTGTAAATGCTTGTTTGTGTGAGACCCACTTGCAATAGCAGCTTGACTTGTACTAAGAGTGTCTCCAAGCTCACAGGGAGCAATCTTCCGCCTGTCGACTAATGCTGTCGACATGGATGACAAGATTGACAGCAAAATACCTCGAGTGACGATAGGTAACAATGTAGAGACCTTTGTAAACAGGTTGTAGTGATGAGTGTTTGGAGTCTACTCTTACGAAGGCGTGTGTTGTGCGGTTCTAAGCGTTTTGAGTAAATGTAATGTTACCTTTTGGATGTTCTTGGAGTCGAGAAACGAAATGAGGCAGCAGTCTGAACTTCGCCAAATTATCTTGCGAAAATCCGAGAAGGGTAGGTTAAAAGATTGATTGACGATAGGTCAGAAAAATCTCAGGGTAGTCAAACGAGCTGACCAAACACAAGATCAGTTGGTGTAAAGTAAATAAGATCTTGTTTCGGGGTGTTCGTAAGAGCGAAGAGCATCAAGGGAGTTGATCACACAATTTTCTTGGGTTCTCGTGGCATCCTAATGCTGTTTTCGGTACCCTGTTAAATCGTTGTACAGTACCTTGAGTTGTGGTATGGTAAGTAGTGGAATGATAAACCCAACAATCTAAGACGCTACCCATCTCTTTCCAATCTATGTTGGTGAACTGAGCTCCCCTATCACAATAAATGTTTTAAGATCAGCCAAAGAGTGCCACCCATTGACCCAAGAACATGCCTAAGCATTCCTCTGCCTTAATACTTACGAGAGATATCGCCTGCAAATACTTAGAAAATTTGCCAACTATAATCATGATATAACAGGTATCACAGGTCGGAGCCTCCCAAGAGAGTCATCTCATAACGACGTGGCGCTGCACTCAGCCAAGAGCACCTTGTTCAGGGCAAATGTGTTGTTTGACATCAAATTCTCCACACCACAATTTTTTTACTCGATCACAAGAGACTTGCATGTAATCAACAGATAAAAACAGGGCAAAGTTGCATTCACATTGGGTTGATTCAATAGATGGAAAAAATCAACCACGTTAATGTTACCACCAGTATGTTCCACTGAACTAGTCATCTGAATGATCAACTCAAAAACACTCTCCTGCCTGGGTGAAGAGCCTCGAGTCAATCTTTTGAATGAGGTGACGATTGAACGATGATCAATCGGAAGAAAAGAATTGGTTCCATCCAGAAAGAATCTAAAAAGTTTAAAAGACAAGTAACAAGCCAACATTTTTTTGTCAAAATCGGACCAGGTTTTCTGAGAACGTGTTAGATTTTTCGACCGGAATCTTGACGAGACAACCATTCCATTTTTACCTTGCGCTCCCAATCAAAACTCAGCTTGCGTCAGTAACTAGCTTTGTACGAGCGTCAAAATCAAGAAAAGAAAGTATAGAAGAGTACAGAAAAGATCAGAGTATAGAAGAGATCGGTACTTCTTTGCAAGCAAGCAGTTAAATTTTTGTTCAGCACAAAAGACGTCTCGGAATACTACTAGCAACTAATATATGAAGAGACTGCAACCATTCAGGGTGACCCCAAAGAAAATGAGTGTAGTATCGGTGCATATCGAGATACTACTTGAGATATCGCTTGGTGCGCGGCAGGCGAATGTTGCAAACTGCGTCTATCTTGAATGGAAGAGGCGATACAACCGAGCAAAAGAATAATTAACATAAAAAAAAGAAATTTTTACAGCGAAAACGCATTTCAATTTTTTATCACCAACCCTTGTTAATGTAATTGGAGAAAAACACGGTCTAATTCGCGATGATGTTGCTCAAGATCAGGAGTCATGATGGGCATATCACTAAAATAACAAAAACATGAGGAATCTCTTGAATGACCTGTTCATAAGCCATTGATAGTAACAAGAGCTGGATGTGAGTGCCAAGATAAATTATTGAAACAATACTAACCGATTGAAGTAGTGATCGTGAGCTAGTGTTTGTGCCATTGTTGTGCTGGGCTATAGGAGGCTTCTTTAATGTGTAAACATGAAAACTACTGGCAGGCATGGGCAAGATAAGTAGAGTCATTTATGGTGGTGAAGCATGTTTTCGCAAAGCAGTCCACATTTCGCCAGATTTCTTTTTGACCGCGAGTTCGTGACAATAGGTGGTGCTTATCGACTGCAACTGCGTTGTATAATTAATGGCCTCGTCAAACAATCGCCGTAGCTCTGATTGCAATCTTTGAAACTTAGTGTGGTTTGAACGCTTGGCATGGCAGGAGACCGAGATTCATTATATGTGTGTACGTCTGGAACTATCGAGTGCTTGACAATACGACGGTGAGTAGTGCCGCCAAAAACTTTAGTAAATTGCCTCCTAAGACTGGCCAGTTTATCAGCGGCTTTTGATTTAGATTTTGTGGGGCATCGATTTTACAACTTAGAGTGATCTGAAGGGAGTCGACGGAGCACCTTTTCTCTTCGACAATTTTGGTTAGGCGACGATATGCCATGTCAATACACAGCCGTTAGTAAGATAAAAGTCTGAGCCAAAGATCCCATAAGTCAGCTGGTTGAAAATGTAAAAGGTGAAATCGCAAAGCTTGGAAAAACCAAAATTCAAATTAGTGGCTTGGCGACCAGTCACCTCCTCTTCTCTTACACCGATGGTTAATAACAGCAAGCAGTCGACGAAATCAAGGCTCGTAAAGGAAACGTTTGTGCAAAGTTGAGACCGGGGTATTATCTAACATTCGGCACTCATATTAGCTATTGAGGTGTGCATGATAGGGAGCCTTGAACGTGCGAAGACGGGTGTTTTTTATTTTTCATCTTGTCCCAAACCCTTAACACTTGGAGCGCTAAAGACGAGTTATCTCGTCCTTTATTTTGCATTTTTTACGCTAAAGACGAGATAACTCGTCCTTCAGGTAAGTTTATATTCGAGAATTTTAGCGCCGTGCAAATCGCCATTTTCTATTGAGCAAAGAGAAAAAATGAAGGTAAAGAGAAAAAGAATGCTTTTTTTCTTCATATCTGCCGTATTACTCCAGCATATATTGAGTCAGTTTGTCAGATTTGAAAACTTTTAGATGTGAAGTTGAAGCGCACAGCGATAAAAACGGCCGCAGTTAATGTGTTAAGGCATTTACTCAGAAATCGCGTACTTGAGTTAAGCCAAACTTTGTCTGGATTTTTGCTCTGGTCAATCACTTTGTTGTTTGGTGTGGTAGCTGGAGGGTAAATATGATGGAAGAGCTTGGAAATATGGCTTTAAAGCCGGTTAACCGTAGTCTCGACAACTTCATTGATTAAATACCGATTGGAATAAAGTGTCTCTAGAGCAATCTCACTGTCAGCTGCACGTCAGCAGTCAAGAAGTGCATCGGCATGATTAGCAAATACGCGTAACGGTTCATCCTCGTAATAAGGAAGACTCAGCCGAGTTGCCGATCAATTAACTCTATGAGTTTGGGCTTGCTAGATGGCGGTGGAGGCGTATGGGTAGATCGAACCAATTGGCGAGCACTGCTTTTTGCCGGCTTAGGTAGCCGGACACCAAATTAATGTCGCAATGGTAAGTGTTTAGTATTGTCTGCAGGCCGCGGGAAGATGGCATAAAATAGCATTGAAGCAATGCCATTTTGAAAGAAGAATTTGATAATAAAATATCTGAAATGTTAAAAGAATCGTTATATTGTTTGAAAGCTGTAGGAGTTCTGCGGAAAGCCCGAGTAAGCAGACAATGTTTTGTTGATTCACAGGCAATCGTGACTGCTGAACATAAGTTTGACAGCAAAGAAAAAAACCGATGTAATCATATTCTCAAAAGTTAGGCACTTGAAGTGAAAAACTCTTATCAGCACGTTTGCAATCTGAGAAGGAGTGAAGTGAGATGTTAGTTTATAACTTAATTCTGAATTTGGTGAAGAGGCAGCCAGTGGTAATAGCAGAGCAGATTGTCAAGCAGAGCAGAGCTATTGGGTGGTGTAGGCCTATCAGGTCAGTTAGGTAGTGTAAGCCTTGTAAATGCGCTTAGTTTGCTGGGTGGTAATGTGAGCGCACGCCTGAAATTTATTAACTAAAATTACAACAACACTCAAACCAAAAGCTGGAACAAACCTGAATGTGATAAATAGTTAAGCATAGACCAAATACATCTTGTTGAAATAGATTATAGTCAGCAATTATTAGGTACCGCAGTGATTGACGCAATCCTTGTTGAAGAAAAAGTCGGGGTCACCAAAATGTATCACTTCGGCATTCATCTGACTGTTGTAGGGTGGGGTAAGAGGGCGCTCGCTGTGATGATTAGTCAATTCTATCATTATGTTTACTTGCTGTTAATTGCGTTCCGCATGCAGGGCGTTCCAAAAAAAGTAGACGCAGCCAGTTTACTTGCTTGGTTGGGTCACGCACGTCAAAAAACTGAGGTTAGGGGTAAGCGAGGGTATGCTCTAAATAAAAAATTTTGCTCCAACTAATTCCCATAAAAAAATATAAAAGGGCTCCCAGTACCTGGCAGCTCTTAGAAAGACAGGGAGTGGTAGGAATCTCCGGGCTTAAATCGGAATTTTATGGGATAGGATTTCGAACTTTGAATGTGGGAACTCTTTGTGGAAGAAAAACAAAATGCGTGAGAAACCAAGGCAGATAGGAGTTGATGCGTGCTGCATGCAAAAAGTAAGATGGAAAGGCAAAGGAGCTCTTTTTGTGGAAGTCAGGGACAAAAGTATAAACTTTGGTGTTCGGGAAATTACACAGGATCTGGAGGGGTTGGAATCTTGATGAAAAAGAAAATATTTGCAAACATTGTGGAAGTTCGAAGAAAAAGCGTTAGGGTGATGACGATATTGCTAATTTTAGGTGAAGAAGTGATTCGAATAGTATTTGCGTCTGAACCACATACCAGAAGACCAGACGTCGAAAAAGTTTGCTTTTAGCATAAAATGGCAAGTTAACGAAATTTGTAAAGCTGTAGTAAAATCTATTTCTTGGAGACTTCAATGGGCATGTGGGGAAATGTGTTGGTGGATTTAAGGAAATGCATCGGGAAAATGGAATTGGGAAAAGAAATGTGGAAGGAAGAAGATTACTGTAGTTTTGTGATGAAAAAGAGCTGTGCACGGCAAACAAGTGGTTCCCAAAGAATCAGAGAAGAAAAATGACCTATGGTGCTGGTGAAAGTAAAACAGTACCGGTACTAGATTTTGTGTTTTGGGGAAGAAAGACAGAAAGTATATTATGAATGTAACAGTGATTCTAGCAATAGATCAAAAGGAGAAGAATGAGGAAGTAGTATGAAAATCAAACAAGAGTAAGATTTGGAAAAGAATAAAGATTTCATAAAAACGGATGTACCGATTTGTGAAAAACTTTTAAGAATGGAATTCTAAAGGTATGTGACAAAGTGAGTAAAAACATGAAATTTAGCAGAGATTGACAAAACACATGATGGTCAAATGAGGAGGCGCAGGACACTATACAGTAGATTCCGCTTAATCGGGCCACATCGGGATAAGCATCATTTGGCCCGATTAAGCGGCTGACCCGATTATCCAAAGTCTTGCAATATCTGTGCCAGGGTTGTCCTTGGTACACCAGTTATCTCAGCTAGCTGGCGATGACTAATGTTTGGAGGTTGCTCTCTAATTTTTCTTAGGACAACAACCCTTTCAGCAATTGTTAATTCTTTTTGTGGCATCTCTGCTTGGGACTTCACAAAATTTGCAACAAAACACAACAATTGCATGTCCAAGGGCATGAAATGACAAAATAATTTGCACCTGTATTTTTCAATTACATAATATAGTTGGCTTTGTGATATTGAGTTCTATTACATTACAAAGGCAGTTTTGCAATTAAACCAGTGTATGTCTGACTACAGTTGTGGCCCAATTAAGCGGAATAGTGGCTCGATTATGCGGATTTAACGTAATGCATTATCTTTGATTGGATTTTGTTCTTAACAATTTGGCCCAATTAAATGGCTGACCCGATTAACCAGCAGCCCAATTAAGCGGAATCTACTGTAGCTAGAAAAAAGGCAGCATTTTAAGAGTTGTGCAGGTTTCCATTAGAAAAAGATAAGACCCAATACAAACGTGTTAGAAATCAAACTAGGAAAGTTGTTGCTAGAGATATTAAAAAGGAAGCCGAACAGGAGTTGAGTGATTTGTGTGAGAATTCCAACAACTTTTTGAGTTTTCTTAGAAGAATGAAAAAAGGAAGAAAAAGATCTTGAAGTAAGAAGATGCTTAAGAGAAAGAGACGAACTGTTGAGTTTTATTGAAGAAGATAGGGCAAAAATTTGGAAGGAACATGTGGAATAGATTACCGTACGAAAAAAGAGAGCGAATGGGGCCAGATGGTGGAAATTGATGTAGTAGAAGGACTGGCAGAAAGAGTTACCCGTGAAAAATTTGGAAGCAATGCAGAAGATGCACTTAGAAAGGAAGGACCATCGCAAGTCAGAGTAAGGATAATACTTGCAAGTTAAGAAATTGGTTTTAAAGTGATAATGGACCTGTGTCAGCTAGTACCAGTATTGGATGTTGGAGAAATTCTTGATGATTCAAAAACTACTTTGATTGTGCCTATATTTAATGGAAAGGATGATGTGAGGAGCTGTGGATTATATAGAGGAGTAAAACTGCTAAATTTTGCCACAAAAATTGTTGAAAAGGTGCTAGAGAAGCAAATAGCCTACAGACACAAATCCATTTGAATAAATAGAACTTTAATTTGAACCATTTCCATTTGAACTTTAATTTGAATTTATGCCAGAAAAAAAACAGTGGATGCAGTATTCTTTGTGAAAAAGATACAGGAGGAATATCAAAAGAAGGAAAAAAGTTGTGCATGTGATTTGTTGACATGGGAAAAGACACTTGATATAGTTCCAAGAAAGGCGATGGAATGGGTTAAGGGAAAGAAGTGTCTACTAGAAGTAACAGTTTGAGCAGCCATGAGCTTGTATGATCTCCATTGTTTGAGCTATTTGTTCTGAGCATTATGCAGGAAGGTGTACATGCACTGGGTGTGCGCTCAGGCTCGGTTTGCAAGTCATCAGTTAGACTGTGCCGTCATGATGGGTAGACTGCTTGGCCCCACCATTTGTCTGCCACATAAAAAAAGGAGGCATCCCATTAAATAACTTGCCCTAGAACACAAGAAGCAAGCTTGCTGACTTGTTTTCCACACCATCCCTTTTGTCCTGAGTGCCAAGCAAGGAAGCTGTGAATACCATTTTTTGAAGTCTTTAGGTTGACTTGACCTAGGAAATGAACCCCAGGTCTACCGACTGCAAAGCGAACACTCTAACCACTACGTCATCGTGCCGGTAGCTTGTATGATGAAGCAAAGACAAGAGTAATTGTGTGATTTATGTACACAGAGTACTTTAAAGTAAAGGTAGATGCACATCAAGAATCTGGGCTGTTGTCACTGTTTTTATAATAGTAACACATGTTATCACAGAAAATGCAAAAAGTTGTGATTAATGAAGTATTATTCGCAGATAAGCTGGTTCTCATGAGCAAAGCCATGGAAAATTCAAAAGAGAGATTTTGGAATTGGAAGGAAGCACTTAAAAGTGCAGGTTTGACAGTCAACATCAATAACTCAAAAGTGATGGTTAGCAGGTTAAAAGGAGAACTATTAAAAACAAGATATATCCATGTTAAGCTTGTCTGATGATAGTAATGGCCAATGAATTGTTGTAAACAAAATGTGGAAACTGGGCTTATGGCAGATACATAGAAATAAAGAGAGTGATATAGTAGGCATGGTACTATGTCTATTTACAACTACCAAGAATAGAATATGTATTAAATTATATTTTGTATTTGATTTGTATCAATGTCATGTTGATAACATAAGAAGAGAGTGGTTCATTTTGACTTTATAATTGCTGATTGTTAATTTTGTTGTTTGGGACAATTGGAAATTGCTCACAGTTTTAGTTATACTTGAGCTTTACTAGTTTCTGCCCATGCAATATCCAAATTCACAAAAGTAATGATACCAGAAATCTGTTGAGAACTTTAACAGTTCTGCTTTTACCCCTAGTCCTCTCTATTAAAACTGTTTAATTCTCAACAACCTTCCTCTAGGCCAGCGGTTCCCAAACTATGGGTTGTGACCCACTGGTGGGTCGTGGGTGTAATTTCAGTAGGTTGTGAAAGTCATTCAAAATTTAAATTACTGCATGCTTTGTCTCAAATAATTTAAAAGTGAATTAACATCTTGAACAGATGTTTGTTTTCACTGTACTTTTTCCAAGTACTTCAAAGTACATGCAGAATTATGTGGGACCTGAAAATTTATGTTTTGAAAAGTGGGTTGTGGCTTAAAAAGTTTGGAAATCACTGCTCTCGGCTACTTAGAAGAAAATATTAGAAGTTTTAAAAGCTTAAGATTGAAAGAAAATATTTTGCAAACTGATATTGCAACGAAAGTAAGCATGGGACATATTAGCAAGTCAAAGAGGCATAGCAACATAATTGTATGCCAAGGAAATTAGAAAACAAGTGCTTCCGTGTGCTTAGAGAATTTTGCTGGTTTAAAAAAAACTGAAAAGATAAGCAAGAATTAAACAGTTTCATGCCAATATTTGTCAATGTCAGTGCATAAAGCAAGACAACTTTCCTGTTTTTCATGAAGTAGTAGAAGACTACATATGCAAACTGCTTAGCTTGAACGTTACCATTAAGGGTTTATTGTAGAGGGTGTCTGTAAAATCTCTTTACAGAAAAAATGTATTACCAAGGCAGTTAATGAAATATCTTGGCCAGAATTTTTTTATTTTTATCAGTGTTTGTTAAAGTTTTTTTCACCTTATTCAGTACATCTGTATATGGGCATTATTAGTTGTTCAAACCACATTAAAGCAATACTCAATTTTTTGCCATGTTTGCTGTAGGATAGCATCATCAATGGTGACAGTGGCATTGGAAATCCTTTGCTTTAAGCCACTAGTATTCCATGTCTTTGTTCAATGCACAATATCTTTTACATACCGGTAATCGAATAGAAAGAATTCCCAAAGCAGTGATATCTGGTGAACATGATGGCCAGGAAATTTACCTATCTCTTCCAATCCATCACTTAGAAGATGTTTGATTGAAGAACTGATGGATGTGCAGTCCCAATGTGGTGGTGCACTGTCTTCAAAGTAATGGTTGGTTAAAAGTCAATCAGTGGTGGTGCAACATATTCAGTCAGAAAGTCTAGATAAACATTTGCAGTAATTTTTCCTTGTGAAAGAAAAATGGACCAATTATTTAATTGCACATGATTCCACACTGCTCATTTGCTTTTGGACTATTCTGGCAAAACTCTCTAGTCTCACAGGGATGTTTTCACATTGCGTCTGTTTAATTTTCCTGAAGCATGAAAGGTTGCCTTGTCAACAAAACACTCACTTGAGGAATGTTTCATCCTCAAAAATTTGTTCCTGCATGTTAACTACAAACCCTTTTTATTTTCACTAGTCATTTTGTTCATGTGCTTGTAACATTTGCATTTTGTAATCATACAGTGTTAAGTTCTTATGTAGGACCTTGTGCACTGTTAAATGCAGTAGTTCCAGCTGTCTGACAGAAGTGCACATGGACTTCATAAGAGAATGAGCAAAGGCATGTCTTATGTGATCAATGTGTTCCTCAGGGCACTGGGGATGCAACTTTTTTTTATTTGTCATTGAAATTGATCAATCAAAAATAACTAAAAGTTACATGTTTGATGCATCATTATATTGACCAATTACAAATGTCTCACAGCACACTAGTCTCCAAGAGTTAAATGCCGTTGATAGCAAAATAGTCATTGCATATTAATAATCCAGATGTTTATTTTTACAGACTGCTGACCACTGTGAAAAACTACATTGAAAAGGATACTTTTGCACTGTATCCACTATAATATGCTAGGCTATTATAAATATACAAGGTGTAAATAATTTTTAACTGTAAAGTTTTGTTCATGAAAATCTTTCAAAATGCTCTCATGTGGTGAAAAGAATTGGTGATATACAATGAATCGCTTATACAAACGGCTTTGCATTCTTGGTGTAGTTTTGTGGTTTGTGGTCTTTATATTCCTTTTTCGAAGCATATCCTCTCCTTCGTAAGTTCTTGTTATAAATGCTCCTTTGTGCTTATAAAATAGCGTATTAAAACTTTTATTCACGCATAATATTATGCAATGACATTAGTACTGTAGCCCTTACAATGCTCTTGAGTAAGAGTAGAATAACACACGTAGTCAAATAGGAATGACAGGGAACACTAAAATGTAGAAATATAAATTTAAGAAAATGCAGAAAAAGATAAACTGAATGATGGAAGTTGTGCAAATCTATATGCAAAAGTAGTGACAAAATGTAAATTTTTGTAATTTTAAAGCAAACAAATGTGGATTTTCATAGCTTGAAAGATCAATTATTTGGTAGCTACATAAGTTTTTGTAAATTTCAAAGTGATGTAAGGATTTTTGATGTTGTAGAGTTATCATTCATGTATTTTATTAGGTCACTTGTTCTTCATGCAGACAAGATATTTCTTTTTTTTGGAGAAACATCTCAGATCACAAGCTTTTGATTGGCCCTTTATTGCTAGTCTTTTGTTAGACTGGGCCAGCACAACAGGCAGACAGCTTAGCTCCCCACCTCTCTGCCACGTAAGCATGGAGGCATCTCATTAAGTGTCTTGCCTAAGGACACATTAAATGAGCTTCCTGACTTCTTTTCCACACTATCCCTTTTATGCCAAGTGCCAAACAGGAAAGCTGCAAAAAATATTTTTTGAAGTTTCTTGGTATAACTCAACTAGGAACTTCTTGGTATAACTGCTGTGCCATTGTGCCAATTATAGGTCACTTTATATGCCATAATAAACTTCATGAATATGAGCATGTAAATAAAAATTAAAAACATGTGTATAAATAACCATGAACATGTCTTCGTGAACACGTGTATACAAATGAGTTGACATAAAATTGCTTTTTATTACTGGTTACTTAAATGCCAGCATTAAAAAGCAATTTATATTAATCAAGATTTTGGTGCTATTCTAATTTTGACCATCAGCCATAAATTTGACAACGTGTACCAATATCATATGACTAAGACATCTACTTTCTCAACTGCGATTAAGGTTTGGATTGCTGGCAAGTGCAGGATAAACAATATAATCCTCTCTTTTCTTAATCGTGTGATAAAACATGGGATATCTCATGGTAGTGACAAGTGTGTAGATATGATGCCTTATGTTACCTTAAAAAATGGCAGTCAAAACTAAAAGAGTACCAAAATTTTTTGTCCATTTTTTGAAACTAGTAAAGTTATTTTGCTTGCTATAGCCTGCTAGGGTTTTCATTACCCAGGTACAGTATTAAACAATTTTAAGTTAAAGCAATATTAACTTATTATTTATATACATGTGTTCCATGAAGTCATTTTCGTTGGAAAAGCTGTCATTAGAATTTGTTATACTATTTGAAAAATAATTAGGTGATTAATGCAGCTATGTACAAATTTTATTGAGACAGATTATGTTCATTTATAGAAAAGTGCACTGTACTTAATTTTCTAATATTATAATGGCGAATGGGTTGGGAAGTCTGTGATTGAAGTTGTTGTTTTTGCCTTGTTTTAAAGAGAAATCTGTTCAAGTTTGACAGTTATAACAATTTTTAGGTTTATGTCAATTTTTAAGAAAATGAACATGCTACCGATTGGAGAGGGTGAAAACTGTGCATTGGATATAGAGTTATTTTTTTAGAACTTAAAATCACAGATTGATTGATTTTCAAGTACACCCCACACACTATTGAGTGCATTATTACAATATCGAAGTAAACAAGTACAGTCAAGTGTGTTTTGGAGATACAGTAGATTCCACTTAATCGGGCCACATCGGGGTAAGCACTATTTGGCCCGATTAAGCGGCTGGCCTGATTAAGCGGCTGACCCGATTATCCAAAGTCTTGCAATATCTGTGCCAGGGTTGTCCTTGGTACACCAGTTATCTCAGCTAGCTGGCGATGACTAATGTTTGGAGGTTGCTCTCTAATTTTTCTTAGGACAACAACCCTTTCAGCAATTGTTAATTCTTTTTGTGGCATCTCTGCTTGGGACTTCACAAAATTTGCAACAAAACACCACAATTGCATGTCCAAGGGCATGAAATGACAAAATAATTTGCACCTGTATTTTTCAATTGTTACATAATATAGTTGGCTTTGTGATATTGAGTTCTATTACATTACAAATGTAATGTAATGTATGGAGTTCTATTAGTATGGAGTTTAATTGCAAAACTACAGTTTTGCAATTAAACCAGTGTATGTCTGACTACAGTTGTGGCCCAATTAAGCGGAATAGTGGCTCGATTATGCAGATTTAACGTAATGCATTATCTTTGATTGGATTTTGTTCTTAACAATTTGGCCCAATTAAATGGCTGACCCGATTAACCAGCGGCCCAATTAAGCGGAATCTACTGTATATGTAAAATAGTGATTTAATCTGTGTAAATCTTGATAAAATCCAGTCACTACTTCAGCATTTCACCACTTTGAAGCTATATTAGGTAATAACTGACCAAGGGTAGTGAAGCAGATTTTTCCTAATCACTCATTCGGCTAACATTGGAATTTAGCTTCTTGAAATGTTAGAATTTCAATGTTTTTTTTTTTCTTTTTAGAGAAGTCAACAATGAAGAAAGTGGTACATTGCGTAGGGTATTGAGAGAGTTAAAGGAATTGCAACAAGAAAATCAACAACTGCGTGGCATTGCTGATTCAGCCAGGTGATACATTTCATGCTGTTCAATAATAACATTATTGTGGTTTTACAACATTTTTTCTGTCATTTAGAGTACTTGTTATTGTGATGCACTGTTCCAGTAGTAGCCTACTATAGCTACAAGACAATCCAAACTTGAATTTTTTGTATTAACTCAAAAAGATTTACTGTCACTGTGGCATAAGCATATAACTCAAGACTCACCAAAATTCGTTTTGTTAGTAATGCGTTTTGGCATTTCCAGAGAGGTTTGCCATAACCACAAAATGTCCAAACACTTAATTTTTACAAATAATAACATTAACTGATAATGATGATGGAAAATAGGGTACTGCATATACTTGCGTGTAGTTCGCACTGTTTTACCCAAAAAATTGAGGCAAAATTTTAGGTGCGACCTATACATAGGACATAAATACAAACACCAATACTCTTGTCGAGGGATATCCATAGAATCAGTCCCAATCAAATCCAGTTTGCAAAAAGATCCAATTCAGTCTCGCCGATCTGATCCGATCGATTTGATTTTTAATAAATTTTTGAAAAGATGAATATTTGATTGTTTTTGTGTTTGAAGTAGCCGTGTAACTTACCCTGATTACAGTGTGATGTATAGACTATCAACCACATATACCCACTTTGACAAGCACAAACTAGGGGTGCGACCTATCCACCAGAGCGACTTATATGCGAGTATATACCACTGTTCCTTCTAAGTTTTGAGTTAGTGCGTAAACGCCGGCACAAGTGCAAAATTGCTAGCAAATGTACGAAAACCACCAGACATTGCTGAACAAACTGTTACACCAACTTTAGTAACATATTTTGAAGATGTAAAAATAGATATTTGCAATAGCCTACTGCCATTTATTCAGTATATATGCTAAGCTAATATTGCATAACGTAAAGTCTACCCATAACGTTGGTTTGCATATAACGGCACTGTTTGTTTTTCTCTCAGACTTATTTTGCTCAGTTATGACACTCTTTATCTTGTTCAGTTATTTCAGATCGTTCTTAGCATTTGGCATAATTGCGAAATGCATGAAAGCATGTGCCTTGGTTATATATTTTCTCATCTTTACCGAGCAACCTCAAAAAAGTTTTCATAGTAAATTTCAAGGGTGTTGTGTATACAATACATATAAACAAGTCAAGAAAAATTTTTCCTGTTTCATTCAATATGAAGGCTAATTAAAGGGCTGAGTTGATCTGTAGATCCAAAACTACTGGGCATACAAACAATAAACTTGGCTCGATTAATCACTGCTTTGGGGTGAGTGTCATAGGGGATCGGTGACATCGTAATGACACGATAACAAAAGATAATCTTAAAATTTTCATTTCATGATCAACAAAAATTGTTTTTTCGCTCATGAAAGCTAGCCCCCGACATGTAAAAATTCAACCTCTTAAGGGATTAGGATTACATGACTATTAATGCTTAAAATAATGATTTGTTTCTTTATTTTCTTAATAAGTTATGATCGCAAAAACGCGGCAGGAGATACTAACAGCTGCTTTTGATGAAAAAGAGTTTTCAGCAATTTGATCTTTTTTGACAACACATGAAGCAAGGCTTGTTTCAAGGCTCTCCAATTTTAGGCATTCATTTCTCTAAAGGCTTTTAGAAATCTTTGTCACGCCATAATGCTGTTTGATATAATTTTAAGAAACAAAGCAGCAATACTGATTATCCACTTTCATTATCAAAGCGTTTTTTTTATGATTTCTTTTTCGATAAGAAAAAATCTTTGAAACAAGCAATCAAAAAATCTATTGGTGTTAAGTGTGATGGAGATTCATTGATCAGTTATCGTTGGAGCTGGTTATCAGCTAAACGATACGCTTTTTGTGAAGAATACTACTTTATATTTATGAGTTTAGAGGCCTACTTTTGGGGCACGTTGGCGCACACGCACAATGTTAAATTACTTTCTCTCCCTGCACTTAGTGAAAGGAATGGATTAATATTTCTAATTGATAGACCGTAAGTAACATTAATCTTGATTTAGATGCAGGGAGGTCAGAATCAGCAGCAAAAGTAAATATAATACGTAGGATCGGCAATTTAGAATACTGAACCCGCAGGATTCAAATTTTAAACTATCCAAATTAAAAATGCCCCTTCAAACCAGATGATAGGATTTGGTTTATATCCTGCTTACAAGCTTTATCACGTTGCTTGGTTACATATTTTCT
Source organism: Trididemnum clinides (assembly GCA_963675345.1). Taxonomy (NCBI): domain Eukaryota; kingdom Metazoa; phylum Chordata; class Ascidiacea; order Aplousobranchia; family Didemnidae; genus Trididemnum; species Trididemnum clinides. The sequence goes on along the minus strand of OY776290.1, from coordinate 25,063,057 downwards.
TTTTGTGAACATATCAATTGCATGCAACGATTGAAAAATTAGCTCACACACATACACAGATCTACAGATTGATCAAATGCGGGAGTTAAATTGTGACCTCGCCTTACAGGCAAATATGTCGAAAGCTTAAATGTATTATTGCACTGCAATATACTCGTTCTCTGATGGTGCTTTTGTTGTAAACTTGTAATCAATCAATACTTTCACGTTGATTGTGCTCATTGCAGAAAAAAGGATTCGGTATTCTGGATTCCAATTAACTATTGTAGAATAGTATATTATTCTGAATTGCCCATCCCTATCTAATACAATCTCAGGTTTAAGCAAAAATCAAAATAACACTATAAGCCAATAAATGTGTATGATTGGACATGGAGGAAATTTTGCTTGTAAATCGTTTAATAGACATAATTACTTAGGGTGCATGTCTTTATTGGGATGCATGGTCTCTTTTTCAGGCTATTTCGAAACCTGGGCAAAATATCCCTGCCAAAGAGCTTAATGTCACAAATATTAATATAAGTACAAACGGAGGCATACCAAGTCGACAAATAGGCTTACTACTAAATTGTTTATTTTTTAAATTGTGAAAGTGTCCGCCATTTGGTGCCACCACCATTTTATATTTGTTTCTCTTACCTCTACTTTTGAGAAAGAGCAAATGATATACTTTGTAAGTGTTACCAGTCTTGATCAGTAGTGTAGGATGGCTACTGCAAAAGCAATGAACCAGAGCACATAGACCTACGGCTAGCCAGGACTTTTTGGTCACAAGTTTTATTACAAAAGGTAACCCCTCCAAATTATGAAATAGGCATACAACTTAATACCCAATTTTTGTATTTGTGAAAACAATCACTACTGTAATGTCGCCATCCTCCCCGTTGATCTTAAATTGTGTGCTTTTTGGATATTCATTTAGAAGAATAGAAAAATCAGAATCATTAGAATAAGGGCTTTCTTAATTCTTTCTCAAGAACACAATATCAGAAACGCTTCGAGGTTTGAACGCATAACCTTTGCTGCCATGAACAACACTTCAACCAACTCAATCACTTATCCTGCACATGTTTTGGACTCGATCACTTTTTAAAGTGGACCAGGTTTCGGAACGAGGATTGAATGAACTGGAAAAGCAATAACTTTTCATTACTGTTCACACAACCATCCATTGGATGAAGTCGACGCAACCAGCTGAACCTATATTATTAACCTCGACATTGCCAATGGGGATCCTGCTGTTGATGGTGGCAGAACTGGCTGATCTATTAAATACAAAGCATTTTTAAATATCAATTTCGTAAATCTTGCACTTTTTTCATTGACCTTTGTAATAATATATTCTCTAGATTGCTTGCTTAGTTGCATTTATTCTCTAAAAGTATCCCTATTATTATTGAAGATCAAAAACGAAAATTTAATGATTTGTAAAATTTGCAAAGCAGATCAATATGCATCAGCTGCATGCACCACAAATTAAAGTAAAATGCTATTTGGTATGTTGATGTTGTATTACAGGAAGTTGAAGAACGTCGACAATAGTAGCCAATCTGTTGAATTGAAAATGCTTCAACTTCGTTTAGAAGCATGCAAGGTCAATAAAGGCTGCACTACTCAGTCCTCAGGTACAAATCCTGTTTATTACGGAACCACTACTTGATCTGTAAGCTCGAGTGTTAAGCACACCTCTATTTTTGCATTTTTCTTTCAATATCTTTTTAAACTGTAGCAGTAATGGTTTATTAGTCCATTACCATTATCTTGTTGTTGTGTATGGACACTTTGATCGGAATCGGTGGGGGGGGGGACAATGCAAGAGTTATGTAGGCCTGGACTCACGCATTCTCTCATGGTCCAGACCAGAAGGTCATAGATGAAAAAGAGTGTGGCATAAAGAGTCCGCAGCTGGACTGCGCAAAATGAGATGAAACTTGTTCTGAGTTATGTTTTCACGAGTGCTCCTTTAAGGATTGTCAATTACGTCAATTTTTACCGTGAGTATCCTGCCTATCAGAGTAATTGTTAGTGTAGAAAAATTAGTTGTCTTGTTTGATAACCAGCCCAATCAGTGATGGAAAAAGTGCCGGGCAAAAGCTTATTTTCTAGTAAAATATTTTTCATTTTTAAGATGTTGCAGAGGAGCATGAAAAGTTGATTCGAAGAACAAAAAACAATATCATTGAATTGCGGTATGCCTTTGAAAGGCAGCTTAATGATCTTCAGAAAGACCCTTCAAAGTTGGAAGACAATGCAAAGAAATTTAAATCTCGTTTTTCAACACAGTTTTTGTAAGTTTTTACAGTGATAAGCCCTACTGTACGTTAGCAAATCAACTTTTGTGTTTCTTAAAAGTACCAAAATTTGCTTTGTCATTGTTTTTTGTCGGTTTAAGGCGAGTCAATTTTATTAAAATCAACCTATTTTTTCCACGTTTTCTTCCGTTATCGCAACCTTCTTTGGTCTACTCTTATAATCCAAAATCCTTTCGAACTCATTTTTTTTAAAGAATGCTATATTTTGCCATGTCATCGATTGACTTATTTTGTTCGAGGCTTTTGGTGTGGTTATTTTATTTATTGTCATTGATATAATCATGAAACCTTATTCAATTTATTGAACTCAAGAGGAACTGAAAGTTCTGGAGACTGCGAAATGACTTCAAGCTCTTCAGTTCAGTAGTCACCCATGTTTGTCTGAGTGACAGGCGCAACCCCGAAAGAGAGCTTTAATGCAAATGCTGGATTGCTGGTTCCGTTTGGCGAGGCAACATTTCACATAATTCCCTCAGCGTCTTTTGATGACAAGTCTAACACTCCTTCCACCGCGTCAAGCTGAGAACAACTGTCGACAGCATTTAAGTCATCTTGGCATTTGTAGTTTAAAGATCCGTTTCAAAATACGTGGTCTACCCTTTGCCAGCCTATCGACTGTAAGTGAAACTTAATCATCAATCCAGCAAAAACAAATTGTACATTTCTATGTGGGTAAAGGTAGATGGCTGCAAACTTCTTTAACTGTGCAGTTAAGTACGACGTAGTCTTAATTGCATTTGTGTTTTACGCGCCAATCCATCTGTAAAACGATGATGAGAGACAGGTGGTCTCGATGTAGCTACTTTATCTTTTTGTTGCTTTAGAAATGTGAGTTGCTTCAGTTTTGAGTAAAGTTTTTGAGGAACAAGAATCAGTGTAGTTTTAATCCCAGAGCGAAATCAATTTAGCCATTGCAAGCATAAGGTAGGTTAGGTTAATCTTAATGCTGTAGTTGAGATTAGTGTTAAGTCAAGGCTGAGGTCATAGAGCAATTAGTGTAATTTAAGCTCTACTCTCAGTCCCGCGATCGTAAAATTACGATTTTTTAGTTTGACCGCAAAACGTTATGGCGTAGCTATAAGATTAATGATGCTATTTGTTGTGCTGTAAAAAGGCTGGCATTTTGCTGAAAAAGTGATATTGTATTACTATAGCGAAAGAAGCTTACAAATGCTGCTATTATTTTTATGTTTCAAAAATTTTATCACGTTTTACCTAGGCAACGCTTGCAGCTTTACTGACTTGGCATGTTCATTACAAGTGTCATATTAAACAAGAAGGTTTTGATTACTGTGATTTTACTTTCTGGTGTCCAAGTGCCATGTTTTTCAAAGGTCTCATAAACAAATGTAATTATTCTGATTCTTTTGACAATTGTATTAGTAAAATTTATCTTTCGACCCCTCTTAGTAACAGGGAAGCATCATCAAAAGTTGTTAAGCGTTCTAACTAAAGAAATATATCAACTGCCAAGCATAAAAATATCAGGACAATCTATATTATTAAACATCACAGATAGATTACAAATAAGACAAGCAGTTACGTTACAAAAAACGTTGTGACGTTATAGATCCAGGGGTGAGCACATTTACGACGTTTTACAAAGTACATAAAACGTCAGGATTTGCGAACCACACTATAAACAACAGTAAAATTTGCACCACCATTACGATTGATTTGCATATAGTGAACGAGATTTTTGGTTTATCAAAAAAACTTACTGCCACGCAATGTCAGTGTGCATGTGACTCTGATTCAATATTTTGACATATTATCTTTTATTATTCTACGGCAAAGCTCTTCAACCGAGGTTTCGTGAAACATTTAGAGGGGTTCTATGCGCTTTGAGGGTTACACAACAATTCCTCCTTCTTTGGTGTTATTTGGCAAAACATACATTTTTTTGCAAGAATATTTTGGCAAAGCTTTACTGTTTGATTTTAAGCACAGCGATTTCATTTTAATTTATTATTGCGTTCACAAATGCAAAGCAATGTAGAAAGTAGATTTCCTTGTAAATTGGATATTGGTATAGTTAAATGCCCAAAGAAGACGATACGACTAGTTTTCTTTTGCAAAACAAGTTATGATTCTCGTATTACGACTTAAAACTGGTGAGGCATAAATGCAGGGATTTTCAATCTCGTTCCATCTGCAAACCTTTAGTCAAATTTGAATGTATGGCGTACCCTCAAAGAAGAATGTACGTGAGCAGAATTCGATTACAGTCGTTTACCAAAGAAAAGGTCTTGAAGGTGAGAAAGGGCGGAACAGCAACGAAACAACGAAGCAACGAAACACTGAAAATAAATGGTTTTCTGCGATACAATAGGCAAAATAATCGCTTTCGTAAAATTGATCTCTAAAAAATGTCTGTCTTAGCCAAAATAGTCGCTTTGTTGTTATTACCCCACCCCTTCCAAGGGATGGGGGCATGGTGGAAGACCATGGAGCCCCAGAAGCCAGGCAACTCACCAGGGCCTGGACCGGAGGTCGTAGAGATACAGAGTCGCCAAAGAGTGAGCAGCGCAAAGAGTCCGTAGCTAGACAATGCAGAATGAGATGAGAAGTGTTTTGGGACGAGTGTCCACAGGCGCTGCAGGAAGGATTCTCAATTCTACCAATCCTAGAGAGATAAGAACTTAACCGAAGGCTGTGTCCGTTGCAGCGTAGACGAGAGAGAACACAGCGAGCATGACAAGGGAGCACAAGTTCCTCGGTGGAAATTGAGGAAAGCTGCATGTCGAAAACTTTAGATAAGACAGTATGCCTCCAGTCTGAGAAAAGACAAGAGTGGATACAAGAGGCAAGAAGAGAGAGACTACAAGGGATTGCAGAGGGTGCAATTAGCGCTCCTCGTCTGGCCAGCTCATCAGCCGCGTCGTTCTCCAGGAGAAACGAGTGTCCAGGGACCCATTGTAGCCTGATAGAACAGGAGAGAGAAGACAGTTCCTGCCAGATCTGCCAGAAAGTTTGAGGAGAGGATAGAGTGGTGAGGACAGAACGAGAGTCAGATAGGAAGAGAAGAAAAATGGCAGACTTGTTGGTGCTGCAAAGAGCGTGCAGAATGGCGCGAGCTTCAGCGGAAAATCTTGAACATACTAGGCCTGCTAAAAAGGAAAGAGTGGCCTCAGTGCTATAGCGAAAGCAGTTGGCAAGTACGCTGATGCTGCCTTTGCCAAGAGGAGAAGGAATAGAGCCGTCAGTCCAAAGTACCAGATCATGAGGTGGGGAGAGAGTCAAGTTGAGCGAGAGCCGCACATTGGTGAGAGAGGGGGATCAGAGCAGGAGCATGAAGAGGAAAGGGTGGACTTCATGGTGAATGAGGGCAGATTTGAAGGAAGAAAGGGAGGGCAAGTAAGAAGAGCCTGTCTAGAACAAGTAGAAGGAAGTATGGGTGGGTGAGTGGACGCAAAAGCTCTCTAGGACGATCTGCAGAGTCTTGGTTTTACTCTTAAGTCTGGCGAAATCTGAAATAGGAAAGGAGGTTGGGAGACATAAAGAGCCCGCTCATAAGATGAAAGAGTGAAATGAGTCAGGGTGACTTATAGGGGAGGTAGAGAAGCCTCAGAGAGAAGAAGTGGGATAGGGGAGGACGAGAGGCAGCCAGTGATGGTGCAACTAGCTGCTCAGTAAAGGCATTCCAATTTGGTGATATTGGTAGTGCTAAAGAAAGGAAACCATCCAGGAGAAGCGTAAGTGAGAAGGGACCGAAGAAAAGATTTATACAGAAGAGAGAGTGGCTCCATGAAGCAGAGATACAGCGTAAGGCCTTTAGACGTGGAAAGAATTTGGTCTTCAGCAAAGATACATGTTTAGAAAAGGAAAGAGTGTGGTCAAAGGTGACCCCAAGAAAGATTGGAGTTGGGTTGAAACGGGGGCAGGAGCCGAGTAAGAGGAGGTTGGGCTGGAGGTTAGTTTGGTGGGGATCCACTGAGAAAAAGGAGGCCTCACATTTGCTCGGATTGAGAAGAAGACATCAGTACTCAGACCAGCGCTCCAATCGAAACAGAACTCCTTGTGTGGCCTCCACCGCATTGGGAACCAAGGGGGGAAAGGACCAAATAGCTAGATCGTCAGCGTAAAGAGAGCAGCTGACGGAAGTAGGCAGAGAAGCCAGAAGATCATTAATGAAAAGAGAGAAAAGTACAGGGCCAAGAACGGATCCTTGCCGAACACCTCAACGGACTCAAAAGGAGCGGCTTTTGTGATTTTGATAAACCTCGCAAGTGCGCCTATCAGAAAGGAAAGATTGAGTCCAATGAGCAAAGCAAGGAGGAAGGCCAGCCGAAATGAGTTTATGGTAAAGGGCGGGATGCCAGACAAAGCCAAAAGCTTTCGAGAAATCAATAGTAAAAAGGATCGTCCGAGAGCCCGATAGACCTTTTCGTAGATTTAATTGTCAAAAAAGTCTTTAAATAAGGAATGGGTGGAAGCAACGAATTTTTTTTTAATTAGTTATGGTCGAAAATCTTTGATGTACCTTTGCGAGAATCTAGCTTGCTTACTCAGCATGTCGTAAAAGGCGACTCTTGGGTATCCACCAATGACCGTCCGCCTTGGTGGTGGGGCTACCAGTCATTCATTACTAGTTCAAAATGGGCTACCAACTTTCCCTTACCCTAATTCAATTAGGTTGACGGCGTTAACGTGGATTGCCGTTCGTGCCGTACCTCCATCCCAATGAAGAGGAGGGGTAGCCACAACAAAACAGATTCTAGCTCGATTACCCCCAAAATTTCTCTAGCGTACCATAGTTTGAGAATCGCTAAACGAAGGTTTTTATGCAGGAAAACCAGAGAAAAAGCAATGCTCATGAATTTTTTAGTGATTGGGATTCATGGCACTTGTAAAAGTACTATGACGACGCAAGAAAGGTGCAATGTTCTGCAGTCAAACTACTTAATATGTTGACTCAGTGCTGACGTTTTGGTGTTGAAAGTCTTAAGAGTACGTCCGCATCACCATGCTCCCGTTTTTTAGTTTTCCCACTACGTATCGTTTCACCTGCATACCAAGCATTGCAATCCCAGCGAGAAATTTGATACAACAAACCACGTTTTTGTTAGAAATTGAGATCGCTCTTTGATTTAGGAAACAGTGAAAATAAAATATGATGTGGTTTTAAAGCCACTTTGATAACAACTTAAGTCAATATTCGAATGATAATTTCGGAAGCGCTTTAAACATAAGGAGTCGAAGTAAATAGTTTTGATCTCTGTATTAAGTAGAACGATTCTTTATAAATGTTTCTTGAAGCTGCTTTTCTCATTAGGAGATGCATTTTTTTAAGGTTTGGGAGATAGGGTATAATTCTTCAATTTTTTTGCTGTTAGACATAACTTCTTCGCCCTGAAGTACAATGTGCAAGCCACACTAACTTTTTTGATTAACTGGGTTACCGTTTTCTCATTGTTGTCCACACCAAGGGGCGATTTTAATTTTGAACAAAAATGTGGTTTAGCATATCAATTATCTAGCCAGGATTGCAATGCTTAGTATGTTGGTGAAACGGAACGTAGTGCTAGAACCAGAAAACGGAGCATGTTGCAGACATACGTTTAAGGCTTTTAACACCTCTAAGTCAGCTCCAAGTTGACATGTTTTGGACTTCAACTATAGAATAGAATGGGATAACAATAAAATATTGAAATCAGCGTCACATGCAAGCAGTCGTTGCAGTTTTTTGATCAACCAAAAGTCTCGTTTACGATATGTAATTGATCATAGCGATGGAGCAGAATGAAGGGGAGTGCCCGGGGTAACTGGACCCTCAGGAAGGCCAACAGCCATTTTGACGCAACCCAAACAGGGTCGGGGACCGCACCACCACGTTGAGGCGGCTGTTGATTGGTGCAGAATAGCCCAACCTCCTCCTACTCGGCTCCCGCCTCCGTTTTAATCCCACTCCAACTTTTCTCGGGGTCACCTTCGACCGCACTCTTTCCTTTTCTAAACATGTATCTTTGCTGAATGCCAAGTTTTTCCCACGTCTCAAGGCCTTACGCTGTATCTCTGCTTCCTCATGGGGCCCCTCCAAGGAGTCCCTCTCTCTTCTGTATAAGGCTTTTTTTCGGTCCCTTCTCACCTACACTTCACCCGGAAGGTTTCCTTTCCTAAGCGCTACCAATATCACCAAATTGGAATGCTTCCACCGAGCGGCTAGTCGCACCATCACCAGCTGCCTCTCGTCCTCCCCCATCCCTTTACTACTCACCGAGGCTTCTCTACCTCCCCTACGAGTCACCCTGACTCATTTCACTCTTTCATCTTAGTGATCGGGATCTTTGTCTTCCAACCTCCTTTCCTATTTCAGGTTTGGCCAGACTTGGAGTGAGGCCAAGACTCTGCAGATCGTCCTGGAGAGCTTTTGCGTCCACTCAACCGCTCATGCTTCCTTCTACTTGTTCTAGGGAGGCTCTTCTTACTTGCCCTCCCCTTTCCTCCTTGGAATCTTCCCTCGTTCACCGTGGAGTCCACCCTTTCCACTCCATGCTCTTGCTCTGATCCCCCTCACTCTCGCCAAGGTGCAGCTCTCTCCCCACCTCATGATCTGGTACTTTGGACAGACGACTCTGTTCCTTTTCCTTTTGGCAAGGGCGGCTCCGGCGTTCTTGCCAACTGCTTTCTCTGTGGCACTGAGGCCACTCATTCCTTTTTGGCAGGCCCAGTATGTTCCAGTTTTTCCACTGAAGCCTGCGCCATTCTGCACGCTCCTTGCTGGTCTCGGCCACACCATAAAGTCTGCCATTTCACTTCTATTATCTTACTCTCATTCTGTCCTTGCCACCCTGTCCTCTCCTCCATCTTTCCTCTTATCTCAAACTCTGTGGCAGATCTGGCAGGAACTGTCTTCTCTCTCCTCCTTTTCTATCCGGCTACAATGGGTCCCCGGACATTCATTTCTCCCGGGGAACGTTGCGGCTGACAAGCTTGCCAGACTGGGAGCACTGCTTGCGCCTTCCTCAATCCCTTGTAGTCTCTCTCCTCTTATCTCTCGTATCCACTTTCGTCTTTTCTCAGACTGGAGGCGTATTGTCTCTTCGAAGTATTTTGACACACAGGTTCCCTCGATTTCCACTGAGGAACTTGTGCTCCCTCGTCATGCTCGCTGTGTCCTCTCTGGTCTTTGCTGCAATGGACACAGCCTTCTTTTAGGTTCTTATCTTTCTAGAATTGGCAGAATCAAGAATCCTTCCTGCAGCGCCTGTGGACACTCGTCCCAGGACATCTCTCATCTCATTGTGCACTGTCCAGCTAGGGACTCTTTGCGCTGCTCACTCTTTGGCGACTCTCTGTTTCTTTATGACCTCTGGTCCAGACCCTAGTGAGTTGCCCGGCTTCTGGGGCTCCATGGTCTTCTGCCATGCCCCCATCCCTCGGAAGGGGTCAAGTAACCAACAACATGGAGCAGAATGCAAACTTTCCAGTTAGTTATAGCGTGTTGAATGACGTTTTATGTACATTATAATATGCTATACCTGTGCTCACTCCTGGATCTATGATGTGATAATACTTTTGTACTGTATTTGCTCATTGTGTTTGTAACAATCGGTTATACTAAATTCTATAAATTCTAATATTTTTACGCTTATCAGTTAATATGTTACTGCAGCTGTACCATCTACCGAATTCTAATGATACTCTGCTGCGGTTACTTAGGGTGCGAAATCTAAGTTTTAAAGATACAACTGCCGAAAGAAGGTTTGTATCTGTCTATAAGATCTATAGCCTAGACTCTACAACCGAAACTTGTCTGCTGTATTAGATGCAAAGGTTTCAAAACCTAATATTCTTACTGCTTGTAACAGCAACTTTGTTCCAATTGAATGGGAGAAAGGGATTCTCTGTTAAATAATTTTTGAGTCCCAATGCTTACCAGCAACAAAATATTGAGATTAATGGAAATAATTTAAATAAAAGAAATAAACGTATAGTCACCAGTTGAAAATTAATCAGTAAAATTTTCAAAAATTCTCCATACAAGTGAAGGCATGTGACAATTTCAATAAATTTTATAGGCTAAGCCAGGGGTGGCGAACCTTTTCCTACAAACGTGCCAAAATATTATAAGTGACGTAAAGCAAATTTATACCGTGCCACTAACATTGAACAAAACTAATTAAAAATGTAAATTATGCAAATTATTGATTATATTTATTACCATAAATCATAATATGTTAATGAGATTTCTGTTGCTGTAATTTAGATGATAAGCATTTTATATCTGGTTCATACTCTGTCACTTTAAGTAATGCGCATGCGATGAAGACTCATCAAATCAAGCTACTTCTCAAATTGTTTTTGATCAAGTTCATTTGCGAAAACAATGATTTACAACAATACGTAGATGAAAAAATTGATATAATAGCAATTGCTAATTTTTTTAGACAAATGAAAGTATTGGGAATGGTATCCCATGTTTTCAATACTTTTTCTTCTGGATTGCATGTTAATACACCACCTGCTCTATCGTTCTTTATTAATTCTAAGTCTCTTCTCAGATCGATAAACTTTTGTTTCCATATAGAACTAGATTGGAAATCAATTAATTGCATTTTTATATCTTCCAAATCTACCCACTTCAAGCTTTCCAAATTTAGTGTTTCTAGTGATGTTGAGTCTGGATGCAAAATAAATTGCGTTGTTTCAGCGAATTGCCTGAATTGTGTAGATCTAGAATCAAATTCCTTGATTAACTCTGGAATAACTTCACAAAACATTCTTAATAGTTGATTTATTCCTTGCTTAAGATGGTCGTAAGATTCAAGTTGTAAAAAATATTCCTTTGTGTTTTTAAAATACTTGAAAGTTTTTGAATCAACATCTCGATAGAATACTCGTAGTTTTGCTTCGAATGCTTTGATTAATTCAAACATGATAATAATGGTTTTATTACGACTTGCAAGCCTGTGTTCAATTCGTTTACATGTAAGCACAAATCAGTAAAAAGCATTAATTTTAAAATCCATTGGCTATCAAACAACACTTTATACTTTTCAATAAATTTTTTCGGTAGTTAAAAAAATTATAATTTCATCCAAGCATTCAACAAATCGTTCCAGAACTTTTCCCCGACTTAACCATCGCACATTATTGTTCATCAGCAAACCAACATGCATAGAATCCATATCGCCAAGAAGTTCTTTAAATTTTCGTTTGTTTAATAGATAAGCAACCATTAAGTTAATTAGTTTTGTTACTACATCCATAATGTGCTGCAGTGATTTAAAACCAGTTTTTGCACATAATACTTGCTGGTGTATAATGCAGTGAAAGCTCAAGATGGAATGTCCTAAATGCTGAGTAAATAAATTGATAAATTCATTGGTTTTTCCGGTCATACGGCCAGCACCATCTGTTAATACAGATACTAATTTAGAAAAATCAAGTTTTCTTTCAGTCAGCTGTTTCACAACAGCATTGCATATGTCTATCCCTCTTGTTGTTGTTTCTAATGATGCTAAGCTGATCAACTCTTCTCTAATGGTATTATTAACCAAATAACGGCCAAAAATTGCTAAACGTGCCGAGCCTGTTATGTCAGTACTTTCATCAAGACAGATAGATAAAAAATTACAAGAACTTAAGTCTTTATTTTGCTGGTGAGAAACATTGTCAGCCATATCCAAAATTCTAGCTTTCACTGTATTTCTAGATAACGGTATTTCTTTTATTCTCGGAATAATTTTTTCTTTTTCTTTGAAATTTTCGAATAAAACCGGTGCACATTCAAGCCATGCTTGTTTGATAAATTGTCCTTCACTGAATGGTTTTACGTGTTTGGCAATTTCTTTTGACACAATATAACTCGCTGCAGCAACATTTGAAGAGCCACCTATAAATTTCATTGGATTTGATGATTGCATTTTCTTCTCCTTACAAGCTTTAGAAATAATTTCTCTTCGTTCTTCTTTCGTTTTCAAATAAAGGTCTTTATGGTTCGTTTCGAAATGACTTTTAACTGAAGATGTTCTACAAACAAATTTATTACAACACAAGACACATACTGCTTTATCATCACTGCTAATCATGCCATGCTCTTAGTCCACCACCTTTGAAACCCTCAACGGCTGGATGATGATAATTTTAGCTTTCTATTTTCTCTTGACATATCTCAGGTAAAAAAATGAATAATTCATCAAAAAAAAGAAATATTCAAGTTTGTGATCATGCAAAGTTTGAAATTTAATTTATTCCTGAAAAAATATATATTACACGTGTAAAAGTAAATTACTGTACTTGGTTTCTTCAAACTGTTAGTAAAATTTACCAACTGTTGTAAATTTCTGTTTGAAAAAGAAACTAACTAAAAAGAAAACGATGACATCAAATTACACACTCTCTTGTTTTACAACCGTGACTTCACAAAGCAAATAAATGACAAATGGAAGAGCTTTGATCTACTCTGAGAAATCATTTTAGTCCAACTTGAGTTTGTTTTTTTGATGTTGATTGAACTAATGCGCGATAAGAAGTTTCAAGTGCCGTGCCAGCAAAAATCACCCCGCGTGCCAGATATGGCACGCGTGCCATAGGTTCGCCACCCCTGGGCTAAGCTACAAGCAATTCCTGAATCATCTTGTTAAGCGATATGCCTTGTATTTTTGGACTTGATTTCAATTAATCCGTATCACACATTAATTTATCAAGAAAATCAATAACTGGATCTACCTTTAGTTCTTGTAACTATTCGAATGTCAATAATATTGCTGGAAGTGGTATTAGAATCTCCAAAAACACGAACCGTCGAACAATGCGTTGTCCGTTGACTTCTGTTAAGTCATGCTCGACAATAAGCCATGATCTTTGTCCCGCGATTAATGTAGCTGTGGATTCGAACTTCACTGCAAGCATTGTTTTTAACATGCTTTGAGTTGTAAAAGTTAGAGTTAGATCCAACCATTAATTCTCTTGATACACTAATTTGTTAATAAGCATTAGCTTCCTTATTCAATAGATTCTATTGTATTGCACGCAGCTGACTAAATGCTGGCCAGCCGGTGCTGTGGTTTTGCAGTTTGAGCGTGCGCTTCACAATTGGTAGGCGTGAGTTTGATTCTTTTGTCGAGTGACACCATAGACTATATATATAAACAGGTAGTTTCTCTGCAAGGCGCTTTATACGAAAGGGATGATGTGAAAAAAACTGACCGGTTGGTTGGATAGGTGCTTGGGTAGGGTACTTAACGATATGCCTCCATCTTTATGAGGCAAACAAGTGTGTGGGTTGAGCTGTCAATCTGTCGTGGTGGCCCAAACTGGCTAAAGCCTTGCAAACAGAGCATGAGCAAAAAAATTAGCACAAATGACTTTAGACGAAAAAGTGTATTCAACCTGACCGATTAGCACAAAATAGCTTAGAGTTATTTTGATTAGTTGATATAAACACACTATAGAAGTAATAAAATTTGTGAGTAAATTGCTAAATAGTGGACTTCTAGCCATCTTCAATTCATGTTTGCTAAAGCCTTTGAAAGTTATAGTTACAGCTTATTGGCTTGCCAACAATTTGTCAAAATCAATTAGTCGTTCGCGGCTTTAAAATATGGCAAGAAATAAATGAGATGTGAACATTCAAGGGACTTTTTTCAGAAACATGTACAAAACTTGTTTTTGAAAAATGATGTAATTTTTTTCGAATGAAAGTATTTATGTGTCTGTGTGCTTAGCTCAATCACGTTGCGCTTAGCGCCATAGCATATGTCATCAATGCTGATGTGAAAATGGAAGCTTTAAGTAGTCAACTGCGCCATGGCATAGTGGTTAGAGCGTACGTTTAAAATTCAATAGCGGTTCAAACCTCGCCCAGGTTATATCACAGACTTGTTGAATTCACTGCGTTTTTGCTTTGCTTTAAGCAGAAAAAGATGATGTGGAGAAATACTCGGCCATTTCGTATGTTCTTTTGAAAAACGCATTAATGGGTTTTGTAAATTTGTGATGGGGTTCAGTCTATTTATGGTAGTGGTTCGATTGTTGATAAAGTATAAAATTTTATGCGTAAATGAATTTAACAACTATCATGATCAAAAAACGGCTTGACTTCACTAGGTTCTTCCCATTTGAGTGCCTCCCATTTACTTTCTGTAAATCATATCAATACGAGTGATTGATTTCTGTAAGAGCTGGTTGTGGTCATCTACATACAATGGTACCATCTTTCAATTTGGCGACTCTAAAACATGGAAACACAAATTTACAGAATCGCTGAAATTCACACTCAATATTGAATAACCGATCACCGAAATTCTAAAAAACTACAATCTTAAGTAAGGATATTATAGAAATGTGGAGATGTACAATAGTCGATAGGAAACCAAAAATAACTCCATCCAATTGGGTGAATTAAGGTAATTGAATCCAGTTAAACTATGCAATATGCATTTTAGTATTTAATTACTAAACCGGTGTGAAGACCAATCATTTGGTTTCCCTGAATTTCCGCAATACTGCGGGTTCCGTAATTTGATATTTTTTTCGTATTTTCTTATTTTAGTGCTGCCTTTCAATTTGATCTGTTGCAATATTACTGAATTGCCGTGCAGAACATAACGCTAAATTTGTATCTTGTTTATAGAGCAGCGTTAATTGACGCTGAGGATCTAAAATCACTAAATGATGAATGGAGAAATAAAGAAGCAGAACAGCTGCGTAATCTCGTACAGAGGAGAATGCACAAATTACAGGTTGGACTGTGCTAGAAATTCGATACATCTTATTTACTAAACATTTAGGAAATGGTTTTCGGGGTAACCTGATGCAAGAAGAGACTCTCGAAAAAGTCTTCTGATATTAGAAAGGCACAAATATCTAAACTAAATGTATAACATTTGTGGGCATTTGATGAATCTATTCCCCATGCCATAAAGTAGGTACACCGTGCTTCTCCGTTCCAATGGGGGTTAAGCTATCCTCACGTTTGTGAGGTTAAGTTAACCGTCACTTGAACAGAGAAACAAATTGTACTTTTAACACTTGG
Source organism: Trididemnum clinides (assembly GCA_963675345.1). Taxonomy (NCBI): domain Eukaryota; kingdom Metazoa; phylum Chordata; class Ascidiacea; order Aplousobranchia; family Didemnidae; genus Trididemnum; species Trididemnum clinides. The sequence continues at coordinate 25,047,763 of OY776290.1, read as the reverse complement.
TTGTATCTTTAGGTTTGCTTGCACCTTAAAATTTTTACTGCTCTGATGACGTTGGCCATCCTGGCGGACGCAACTTCAGCCTAAATAGATTACTAGTGTGGTTAGACTACCAGTCACTGATGGAAAGACAAAAAGAAAGACTTTGTGTGTTTACACGTTGTAAGGAATAGGATGGAGCGCACACTTCAATACGGTTTTGTCGCTGTCGAATGAAGCTTCCAAATCAGTGCAAATTTTTTGCTTTCTGATGAATAACGGGAACCTCGGGAGAGCTGTCAGTGGTTTTTTTCTTTAAAATCATCATTCGACAATAATATATCTTGGTACTATTGTAAGAAGCCAGCTAAATCCAAAGTCGTATTACTCAACAACCTACTAATCGTGAACCAAAGTGGGCGAATTTCATTGCTCGGCTGTTCTTGTTAAATATAGTGATAGTTGGTGAGATGCTTGAATGAGATAAATTTTTAAGCAGCATAGGCGCTGCACAATTGCGCATGAGTATAAATTTTTAATGTTTTATCTGGGAATTTGCTGGCTTGTCCCACAAGAATAAAATTTACATTAAAATTATTGAATTTTATTGTTGATATCCGCTTTGCTAATGTGGTTGCTTCCTGCCTACATATGAGATCATATGTTTGTTTAGTTTCATTTATTCAAGAGAGCTTTGATAATAATTCCGCGCTATGGACAACGTTTTTCCGGGTCGCTCTGGAGTTGCAAGTACAACTAAAACAGCACAGCTCAAGAACTGCAGTCACGTAGTAGCATTTCTGTTAAGTGCTTTGCAGCCATTTGGACGTCGAACTTTTCAATTTCGAGACCAGCTTTTTATTTTTAGGAAAAATCACGGAAATATAGGCGCTTTTAGTTGTAGAGTGCTTTGTAGTCATGACTGATTACATTTTGGTTTCGTTGTTTACTCTTCACGTTACTTCTATACCTGAGGGCAAAGACCTGTGAATACCATTTCTGAAAGTCTTTGGCATGACACAATAAAATTACACTCAAGTTTGGCGACTGCAAAGCAGATGCTCTAACCACTGCACCACCATGGCATCAAGAAAGATGCAATCGGAAGCGCAGCGTGTTCATGTTTTTGTTTCATATTTATTATAGCATGTTTAAAAACTCATGTTTACTTCAGAATCCGACGGACTGCGAAAATGCAAAGAAACTTGTTTGTAATTTAAACAAGGCTTGTGGTTACGGATGCCAGCTTCACCATCTTACTTATTGCTTCATGGTTGCTTTCGGCACTCAGCGAACTTTGATCATTGAGTCAAACGGCTGGAGATACAACAGTGAAGGATGGGACGCTGTATTCTTGCCAGCAAGCGAAAACTGTTTGAAAAACAAGGTCAAGACTGTTACATGGAGAGGTTGGTGTGCAGTCGCCGATTATTATCAGTTGTTGGGCAAACCTATTACCCAGCCCACGTTCTACACTTTTTCCCTGCGGCTGCGCAGTTTCGCTGTAATTCGTCACCTAGCTGTGGCTGACGGTACATCTATTTGCGATACAAATTGTGATGTAGAGTAGAAATAGTCAAGAAGCAATGCCCTAAATCTTTTATCTTTTTTCAACTGACTCTTAATCGTTTTTGACAATTTTTTGAGAAGCCGTTTCAAGACATAAGATCTTCCCGTTTGGAGAGCTTAAACTTAGTGTTTGAGATTACCCAGTCGCTTTCGAACCCAATTTTTTACCGGGAGCACTGCACTTTGAATTTAGAGTGCTCTTCCTGACGTGACCAGTATAGTGATAGAGTTTCAAACTTTTACCTATTTGCGGTGAAGCCCGGAATAATTGCTCTTACCGCAAACCCTTCGCGAAATGAAAATAAAACAATGAGATGACATAACTTTTGAAGTTGGTCAAATGATTTTACGCACTGTCGTTGGTGGATACATATAAGTCGTTCTACAACATGCTGGATGAGCTGGTGGGACTGACAGTCTGCCATTCACATTTATGTCTGGTTCAAAATAATCTTAATTGTAATTAGGTTTGCGGTATGGATATCATATAACTGTTTCATGCCCTGTCCCCATTCCTTGGAAGAGGTTGAGTAAACTCTTGAGCACAAATCTTTTTCAGATTGCTTCAGGTTTGGCGTGGTTAAGATTAGGGCAGTTGAGAAAGATTTGAAGTAAAATACGAATCTATCTTTTTTAAATGACTTGAGTACTGTAGAATGCTAAATGTTGAGAATTGGAAACTAATTATTTTCACGGAATTTTTCGAGTCGTAGTGTCATCCAAATAAATTAACTCTGTTTGAGCATATTTTTATTGCTGAATTGAGCGTCTGGCTAGCCGTTCACAATGTCGGACTTCAATCAACGTAATAGATCATACAGATTTTTTCCTGAAATTGTGTCGAAAGTTGATGGGTTTCAAATTTATTTGATGGTTGAAAATGGACTGTTATGAAAGAATCTCCATGAAACTGCCAAAAATTATTGTCTTTTTAGTTGATTAATTTGATTGAATATTTAATCTTTTGATCTTCGCGATTTATTAGTTGAAAAACGCTGCGTTAAAATGATCTTTTTTATTTGTGGACTTCGAGGTTACTCTGGCTGTTTTAAAGTTGTGATGTGTTAATTGGTCTAGGCTTGGGAACTAAAGGCTTGAGGTTAAAACTTCCCAAAAACACCAACGGTATTTTTCAGGAAAGACATTCTAAATGAAGAGAACTATGTAGTTCCAAGAAAGAGTCGTGTTAGGAAGAGAATGAATCTTGGTAGACGCACAAACTTAGCCAGGACGTTTAAGCCTGCGAAAGCGGTAAAATTTAACTGATGATTTACAGTCTGATTCTTTAGGAGAAAAAGAGACTGAGAATGCTCAATCCGTGTTGCTTCCAATTGTCGATGGAGTGATGCGCCCTCCTCCTTATCTTCCTCTTGGTTTTCCAGAAGACATAGGCCATCGGCTTCTCCGTCTTCATGGCAATCCTTCGGTTTGGTGGATTGGCCAGTTTGTTACATATTTGATGCGACCGCAGCCTTGGCTACAAGAAACGTTGGAAGCTACAATTCACACAAGCAAATTTGAAACTCCATGTGTCGGGTAATTTGATCTTTTCCACAAATTGAAGAATGAGGTTAAAGTTTAAAATAGTTTGTGCCACTCTAAAATCAAATCCAAACACATTGCATAAACTTCAAACTGCTATAAGCAACTGATTTCGTATGCCCTTGACTTTTTCCTTCTACATCTTGATATTTTAAAAAATGACAGTAAAATGTTCTTGCAACGAAAGTGAAAGCTACAAGTACTTTTTAATTCTTTCTTCACCTAGTGAAAGTATTACACTACAATTTACCAAAAACTTTATCTGGTCTTTTTTTAAACTCGCTAATTTAACTTAATGAATCACTCTACTAAACTGCCCGATTTTTTCGGCTAGGCTATGTGCTAGCAACAAAAGTGAAAGCTACAGTACTTTTTAATTCTTTTTTTACAAAGTTAATGTACGGGGTGTCTCAAAAGTAAGTATACACTTTAAAATTTGAATAACAAATTGGAGTAAGTTTTTAAAAGAAAAAATAACAAATTTTAAAGTGTGGAGTAAAGTTGACAAAAAATGCTTCGGTTGAAAAACTGTTACTTTCAGCAAGATGGAGCTCCTGCACATTACACCAGGAAAGTCAGAGATTACTTAAATCAGTTTTTTCTCGGTAGGTGGATTGGGTGCAGAGGTCCTCTAGAATGGGCCGCTCGTTCACCTGACTTAACTGATTCAGTCCCACAGTGCCAAACGAATTCCCTATTCCCCTAGCCTAAGCCTGCTACTCAAAAAAGAAGGTGTTCTAGTTTTAGGGATAGAAAACTACACAAACAAGAAATAAACATAACATATTTTATATTAATTTTTTCAGAATGGATTGAGGAATCATAATCTGACATTGTTCTGCATGTATATGTGATTGTTTTGAGTATGAGTCTATTTGAAGCAGAAAAAAATACTTTACACTTATAATTTTTTTTAGCATTTTTCAACTTACCAAAGGAACCTGTCAGCTATATTCCATCCAGAGTGCTTGGGTATCAGCTAATCCAAAAGAAAATTTATTTTTCAATATATACACAAAATTTCACACGAATCCATTGGAATTTTTTGTTTTATGATTTTCTTTTGTATGGTTGCTTCAACCGGTTATCCAGTAAGATTATGACAGAAAAAAGGCAAGATAATACACACACTATATACACACAAATATTGCTTCAATTTATATCATTGTGGAGTATGGTATTGCTCAAAGCAATCTTTAGGATGAAGAAATGGCTTATGTGAGCAACCTTTGCAAAAAAATTGGTGCGACGACGTTTTGCGGGAGTGCTGCAGACGACGCAGTTTCGGTCGTTGGGTGAGTGAGAAACAAGATGAAGATTTCCCGTAAACCTCTCAGTCAAACTATTGTTTTCTCTGCTGAGGCATGGTTTTGATTTCGACTCTTAGATTATCTACTTCTTCTTCACCCACTGAGTCAGTTTCATCACTAGATTCATCCATAATATGGCTCAAAAAGTCTAAAGCCTTTGAAGCACACAAACGTCGAGACTGCTGTTGTTGTTCGGCCATATTGTTTTCAGTAGCAACGACGAATGATCAGTAAAAAATATCTTCACAAGGTACAACAGATTATAACAAACACATGAACTGTTGATATTTCAGCTTGAAAAGGGTGCCAAAAGCCTACAGAGCTATTTGGTACATTATTGAGGTAGTTTCGAATCTTTAGTTCTTTTAGCTTCGCATAAAATGACTGAGCCGGTGTCACCGGCCCACGGGATTGAACGGTTTTCCAATGAGCCGCTCACAGCGGCTCGCGGGACTGAATCAGTTAACCCCATGCGACTTTTTTCTTTGGGGTTTCCTTAAGAGCAAAGTTTACTCCACATGGTCTCAAAACCTTTTAGAGTTGGAACAAAACATTAGAGCATCATGTGGACTAGTTACAAAAGATTTATTGCAAAGTGTCAAGCAAGAATGCATCCAAAGGTGGCTGAAATCTCCCGAAATTGGTGGCTCCCACGTTGAGGTCTAACATTCTGTCAATAAATAAATTCAACGAGATATTAGGACGGTAATCTGTTTCTAGTAGTTCATAGAATATTTTTGTAAACTTTTGACAAATTTGAATAAGCCATTAGATTGTTATTCAAATTTTAAAGTGTATACTTACTTTTGAGACACCCTGTATTATAATGCAATTTTACCAGAAATGTAGTCAGGTCTTTTTTACACTCGCCAATTTAACTTAATAAATCACCCTACTGAACCGCCCGATTTTTTAGGCTAAACTAGAGTGTATGCTTACTTTCTCGCAAAGTCGTTGGCTTCAAATGGTGTAGTGTCTGATCTAGCAAAATACAAACGTTTTTGACTAAAAGACAACCAAAACTGATTTGCCGTGACGTCTTTGTAGCATATGCATGAGTTTGTATATAGCTGCACAATTTGCTAAAACTTACACAGTTAGTGACTTAGCCTGTCTATGTTTAGCGTACACGTTCGAAGGACGGACAAAGTAGGAACAGAAGCAGCGTTTCATGGTATCGAGGAATACATGAAACACGTTGATGTTTGGTTTGATCAGCTGGACATGAGATTATCGAAACAAAAATCAGCAACGAAGGCGACGAGAAGGGTATACCTTGCGTCTGATGATCCCTCTGTGCTGCCTGATGCTAGAAAAAAGTAAGTTTTTCATGATCAAATTCATCTGCGACTGGCTGTAAACAAGCGGTAAATTCTAAGCACACGTACACTGTGTCGTCTTGCAAACATATTTTTTTGATATTTTAGGGCTAGCAGCTGTACGGGTTTTTTTTATCCGCTTAACGCATTCCAGCTTGATCTAAAACCATCTAGTTCAATTCCAGACCTTGTCCAAGCCAAGTCGCAAATTTAACTTTGCTTGATTTAGTGATTTTGAGACAATTCGCAGAATAATATTTTTGTTCGAGAAAAAGTTTAGGAATAATGCGAAGTACAAAGCGTGATATAAGTTTTAGTTCATTCAGTTACTGACTGTTTGCGCTTTCATCACAAATCATTCGTAATCATCCGCTTGCCAAAAAAATACATCACTTACCACTAATGTCCATTGGACCCCAATTTCCTAATGTTTGAAAATTTCACCAGATCTTGCTCAATCTATTTATCTCTTCGTTCGTAAGAGCGTGAAATAAATCAATGTTTTTTTTGTTTGTGATCGTTTTTGAAATGCCTTCGATTTCTGTGAACGAACATCGCAGAAGTCAACTCGAAATGTGAAGTTATATTGCCCAGTTGGTTTAAATTGCTGAACCCCAGAAGCATGGCAGTGCTGACAAATATTGTCGGAGTGCTTTATGCTGACGTTCGTCAAACACTTGCAACAAATGGTTTGGTATTTTCGATCTCTACTTATCTCACAAATCCATTATTTTGCCTTTTTTGATGGGCAATCATCTTCACTCTCTGCGGCTGCATGTCGTTTGCTGGCATTTGGTTTAGGGTTGTTTGTGGACCTTGTTTCATTATGAGTTTCATGTAGCAAGCCTGCCAACCTCTTAATAAGTGCAGTAGAAAAGATCTTTGATTTACTGTGGCACTGCTATTCCTGCCGTTTAGTTCCTGCCACACAATAAAAACGTTGAGAGCAGTAACGTCAATCATATTGTAAGTAAGTGTAAGAGACCGCTGTCTATTCTCATAATAACCATTATTTTCACCGCTTTGTCAACAATGTCGACCCTGCTATTGGTTTTGTGATAGAAGGCCCAAGGTTATTTTAACAAAATCGAGATAGCCTTGGGCCTCTTTCGCTTCGAATTGGCTTCAACATTTTGTTTAGAGTGCATGGTTGAGGGTGTGTTTACGACGGCATATTTCTTCATACCATATGAAACGATCACTGTTTCTTTTTTAAATCCAAGCAAAGTGCTTTATTAGTTTCTTGCCAATTGTTTTTTTATGAATTCCGATGGCACTTCTGGTTTGTTTTTCTCATTTTGTCACAATTTGTAATTTTTTGCTCAGAAGCTGCCTTGCGAGTGAGAGTCTGGTAAAGAATCTGTCACAGGTGATGTGTTGAATAGTCTTCTCAATTTTTTTGACCATGTCCCGGATAACTCCCACATCCCTACTTTACTTTTCCTCCAATAATTTAGTCTTTTCCTATGTAGACTTGCATTTTTTCAGGGGTAATATTAGTCAGCGTCATAGATAGTCCACATCTTTACGCAATGCTTACCCGGTTTAGATGAAATGTGCAGTCTAAAGGGACAGCGTTCTTTAAATGGCATTAGTTGCTAATCGACAGTCATGTAGAAGCCAGGTGTACAAGAACCTTGCAAGTATCACACAATGATTCGAACACTTAAATCGGCTGGAGCTTATCTGGAGACCTGTGTGATCTACGCGGCTGCGCATTATCAAAACGAAAGACTCGAAGGTATTGTTAGATACGGATGTCGGCTGATTGAAAATAGGTCTTGCATTTTTTCTGTTCCACAGTTACAGAATGCTCTCGTTTTATACTTGAAATCGCCGATGAGGATCATTATCCCTAAAAATGTTTTGAACTCAAGATTTTGTATCTTTCACTCTGTGCTAATTGTCCCTTCTGGTTTATCCACATCCGAATGCTATTCAACAGATTTTACCTCTAATACAAGAGAAATGCATCCACTGCTGAAGAGTATCAAAATATAGCTTATTGAGTAGGTTTTGGCTCTCCAACTAAGTTGTGGATGGCTGTTTTTCCTGTTGAGGTTGTCTGAGGACTGAGATTCCAATCTTTTATTTTATTTTTTGAAGCTAATTTGCTTGGGATCGATATTAACGGTACCATGCCCACACTAACATTGTCACCAGATGACTCCGAATCGATTCAGAAGCTTCTATTACGTGATCTATCTCCATCATTTTCAGATGCCTTGTAGTCGCTTAAGTCCATGTTACTATCTTTTTCCAGTCGCTCAGCGATCTACCCATTAGGCCATGGATTCTCACATAGTGGGTCACGAAAAAAATTGAGTGAGGACTTTTTTTTTAGACCCCACCTGGGGCAGGTGGCATTTTGTGTTGAATAAGACGTAAAAATCGTTTTTGTTTTCGTCAAAGTATGCTCAGTAATGATTGGGTCGTGAGATTTAAGGATTACTTTTATGGGTCACAAGTACCTGAGAACCTTTATACTAAGCAGTAGCTGCTTGGTCATTATGTTAGTCTGGAAGACTACTTTTATTCAGATCTACACAGGTCTGCAACAAGGAACTGTCAAGTTGATAGTGCGAATGAATGATTATAACTACCAAAGCAGATTTGGGCTTTACTATATAATTTTACCAAGAATCTAACCTAGAGCAAATATTGAAGCCTGGGGCTTTTCTATTCTTTCGGCGTTCAAACGAACTCTTGTCGCTAATTTGAAACGTTGATTCACACTGAGTTAGCCTGCTCTAGTGCCTTAGTTTGGTGTCAAGTGAATGCTTCAGTAACACCAAAAAGGCCACGATCATTGTCTTGCTTTTTATCGCTCACTGATTACTATTCTTCCGGCATCTTGACTGCACTTTTGGTTTGAAACCTACAGCGGCCATAAACTGTGTCGCAGTTGACATTTTATTACCAGACTACTCCTAATTTTAACATTAAAACTAGCCTACCAGTTTACGCCGAAATTTGAATTCGCATCTTACCTCTACGATCTAGCGTAGCGTAGCTCTCGCAGAATTACAAATATACCTATGCATAGGCTATTACTGGCCACACCATGTTTCTCGGCCTTCAACAACTACAAAAACGCCGTGTTCCTCGGCCTTTAAAACTACAGAGAAACAGTTGGTCCGCAGCAAAAATAGAACTTCTCACTTGGAGCTATATTAACTAAGAACTAAGATCAGTAGATCCTCACGAGCTACAAAAACTTACACAAATTGGATAACCAAGATGCCATCGATACAACAAAGTTTTCATGAAAAGTGGAAGCAAGCAAACGATTACGGAAAATAAGCCAAGGTTTTAGTAATCTTATGGCAAAGCGGAGCATTATAATAGCAGTTATTAAGCAAGGTCAGTTTTAAAAACGTGTCACGTTTGCAGTTTTCATGAACTGCTGCCCAGTTTGGGGGCAATTGACTTAGAGCAATTTTACTTTTAGTAATGTTTGAAAGTTCACAATTAGTAACGTTTGACACCCTTTCCTCAACGTAGGGATTCTCGACTTTTATCAATTTCTGACACATTAATCTCATGGGTAAAGTCAACGACGTAGTCCGTAATGATCTTTAAAAACATGACTATTAGAAAGAAGTTGACCTTCTAAAAAGTCATTTTGTCAAAAATAATGACAAAAAGTCCCTCAACTTAGTTTGAGAGCCGTTTTTGATCTTCATTTTGAAGATCATCTGATGAGTTGATCTTCAGAAAAGGTCATTAAGTACGAGATAGAGACAAAAGCTTTTAGCACAATTTATTTCTAAAAAAATTCAGGTTTTGTAGCGACGCACCAACACGCGGCGTCGCCCCATTTGAGAATCTGTCGCTTAATCTACTTTACCTAATACTCCTTGGCAATGCATTTAGCATTTTTTGCCTACTAACAACCAGTATGTTGAATTGCGACATGCTAAGCCATTTCTTTTTCCTCGTTGGAAGTTGAAGCGCTTTGATGTCGGAATGCTTCATAAGTATACGCTGTATTAGACAAGGAAATTCGGTATAGAGTCCGGAATTGCTACTACTGTATAACGCTACGCTTTTTTAATCTATAATTTCTGTATCAGGTATCCTAACTATGTATTCTACGGCGATACAAAAATATCACAATCAGCTGGCCTTGGCAGTCGCTATTCAAAAAACAGCTTGAAAGGAGTTTTGATTGACATTTATATGTTATCAAAATGCAATTACTTGGTCTGCACCTTCTCGTCACAGGTGAGTTAGCGGTGTACGAATTGGTATTTTATGTCAGCAACGACTCAATGGGAGAAATAATTGTTCAATTGTTTTATTTTTGCAAGTGACTGGGCGTGCACTGCCCAGTCGATAGACTTGTGTGCGTTTTCCTTCTGTAGTCATACCAACGGCTTTAAAAATGGTATTCACAGATCTGCTACGCGCTTGGTAGTAAATGTAACGTGAAAGTTGAAATATAAAACTGAGTCAATTTAAGTCACCACAATAAAAGTGAAGTGGGCTTTGATTGATTGCCTTTGCACGTAGCTACTGTTGGCATCAGACCAATCATAGAAACACACCTCAAGCGCACTTTGGGATAAAGTTTACCTGATGGCAATTTTGGTGGCAATATCTTTGCATGGTGGTGAATGTGACTATTTTATTAATGCTAAGGACCCGCTTTTCTACTATTTTTTTTTACGTTTTGTGCGTTATTTTCTCACCGTATTAATCATTTTCTAGCCGGCATCGTCCTGCGGGGCTACCAGTCTGTTATATCGGGTTAAAAATAATGGTTCAGCCGGCTTCACTCAACTTACATTTCTGAGAACAGCAACGATAAGGTGGCACCAATGAGGGCATCGCCCCCACGTATCAAACCCCGATCGTCGTAGTGATAGTTTGAACTGAGACTGGTATTAATCAACCCCTCTCGATTATTTTACAAATTCTATATATTCCATCCTATCAGTATTGGGGTACAAAAGTTGAAGTTGGGGGTGGTTGTTATAATTGTTTTACGATTACAGAAATCAGTTATTTGGTAGTACGCTTATTTCAGGTCTAGGTGCTCCCCCTCCCCCCTCGTAGTGATATTTGTGACACCAAGTTTCTTGGCTGAACCTATGACGTAGCTCCGTAATAGACCTAAAGATATTATACCTCTGGCGGATCCAAGAGATTGGGGATACATTCCTGCTACCAGTCTTTTTAGTCTTTGTTTTATTCAGTTATTTGTTCGTATATATCTCCATAAAGAATTAAATTTAAAAATTAAACTTCGAAAAAAAGGGTCTTTGTCTTCAATGCTTTTGCGTCAATTTAGACTTCTCACCCTCCAAATAAAAGTTTCTGGATCGCTTCTGCCACAGCCCTGGCATTCTATCACTCGGTTGGATTTACAGCCCATTTTCAAGAAAAAATTCCCACCATAGGTGCCATTGTGCATTTGGTGACTCTGATTTTACGCAATTCTGTAGACCTACTGACATACTTTTTAAATTGATTTCCCTTCGAACTTTGGTTTTCACGAACTATGTCCGTAATAGCGACTTTTTAAAGTTTTTTCCTCGTGCTAATTATTTGGTCTAAGCAGATGGTAATCCTGTTCATTGCTATGAAATTAAAATGCGTCAATTCAGTCTTTGAAAATATAAACCGCCAAAAAAAATGTCTTCGCCTTACATTGGGGACAAAAATCACAAGTTTGTGGCAAAAACATCTTTTTTTCCCTGCGTGCTTATTTTTTGGTCTAGGCAGGTGGTAGCCCTGATATTAGGCTTTTATTGTGAATGTTTGCTTTCAAAATGACAGTGCACAATAGGGTGTCCACTTTTCCCTTTTTTCGAATCGCTTAATTTATATGATTTTTAGAGGACAAGTCAGCATAAACTGAAAATACGATGCAAAAACTTTTGTATTAAATTTTCCATCTTTTTGCTCTGAAAGGGACACAAAAGGTTTTGAGGGGCAAAAACTACTAATTTATTGTATCTGGAGAAATACAGCACTTAGAGTAACAATTTTTTTACCAATCGATTTGGAAGCACAAATTTCCTATCTATTTATAATACATTATAGTACTCTAATTAGTTTAGTTTTGGAGTTATTTATAAAATCTTGTTTTTGTTGTCTCTGAACCTTACTTAGCCTTATTAATCTGGCAAAAAAATCACTCACCAGAACATGTCTTTACCATGGATATTACATGCTCTGATTATGCGTTGTAACAGCTTATGACGCGACACAGTCAGTTGTTCTCACGAACTGGAAAAAATAGTATTCAAGTCTTGAGCTTTCTTCTCTTGAGGTGTTTAGTGGTCGCATGGGAACAGAATCAGATTAAAGAGTACGGAGATGGATCAGTGTAGTTTTGCAGAAGAAACGAAAAGTTGTGTGTTACCAAAAAACATGTTGTTGTGCATTAATTCCTCTTCTTCGTCGTTTGAGCTCTTTGTTATGAGCATTGTGCTGGAAGATGTGTATACACTGCGTTAGCACTCATGCTCGGTTTGCAAGTCTTCAGTTAGACTGGGGCCACCACGACGGGTAGACCGCTTGGCCACAGTAATTCCTCAATCGAAATCAACCAATGCGCGGGGATAACAAATATTTGAATAAAAGACCAGAGGTTAGTGTTTGTAAAAAAAGAGGTACTTAACAGAATCATGTTTCTTTGAGCAAAAAGTGGTCGTCCAGTTATGAAAAGAAAATTAATGCATATTTCTAATAGAACAGAGAAATAGTCTACCAACCGGGGTGCCCCAGAAAAAATGTAGGAGGGCATTGTTCTCAATTTGACGAGTAAATGTGAAGAGATTTTTTTGAGGGGGTATTGTTATCCTAAATTTGGCGAGTGTTATGAAGACATTTTTTTGTTGAGAAGGCAGTCGACGTGGACATGATGGGAGTCCGAAATCATATCGACCTTTTGATCAAGGCTTTTCTAGTTCACCAGGATGATGAGCAGAACGAGTGTTCTCAGAAGATGTCATTTCTGAGGTGAAAACTTCCCCCAGAAGAACTTTGTATAGACTTGGCTATGCCTCGGCATTCTGCTCACCAGGTCCACCAACCGCGTTTAGGAGCTTCGATTGAGGAAGTACTATTGCCGTACCATCGGTATCCCGTAGACAGATTCCTTGATCTAGTCTTTGAAAAGTCGATTTGGTAAAAGTAGCATGCCATATTTTCTCATTTTTTGCTCTGCATTCGAAAAAATTAGTAGAAAACAAAGAGAGATGAATTCAACTCTATCGTTTTATCTGTCAAGGATGTGTACGGCAATGACAACTTTGCAGAAGAACCTCTAGCACGGTATGATGTGCAGAAATACGTGCACTGTTGTGCACTGGTCCACCTTAAGAACCATCTGGTCTCGAAATCCATTAAAGTTACCTTGGACCCCTACACAATCCTGAACTGTGAGCGATATCCTACATACCTTGGAATCACCCTGAATCGCAGTCTAACATACAAAAACTACTTGCATTAACTAAAACAAAAAGTGTCTTTCCTAGCGGCACTGATGAGGAAACAGTCGGGAACTAACTAGGGTGCCTCATTTAACACTCTACGAACCTCTGCTACAGCACTTGTATTTGCACCAGCTGAGTACTGTACCCATGCCTGGTACCAAAGTACCCACATAAAAACACTAGACGTACCTTTGAATGAAGCAATGCAGATCGTTTCAGACTGCATCGGCCCAACCCCTCTGAATCTCTTACTACCACTCTTGGGAATATAGTCACCAAGTTGATGCCGGAAAAACCTGCAAACGCTTATACTACAAAACAGATAACACTGACCGTCTACTACACGACATCTTGTACAGCAAAACCCCTCCCAAAAGGCTTAAATTTCGCAAACCTCTTCGTTAATTTCTGGAATTATTACGAGGCTATGACCCCCAGCAAGACCCAATACCACATAAACTGTAACCACATATCCAGGACTGGCCAAATAAACCCTCAGAACATGGCCTTCCTTGAAAAAGCCTGGGTTCAACTAAATAGAATACGAACTGAAATAGGAAAATTTGGTGTCTCAATGGTGAAATTGGGGATTTGGTGATCACAATCTAAGCCGATTTGACAATTCCAAACTGCATACCACATTATCAATGACTGCAAATCAACTGAACCTCCATGCAACCTAACAGATGTTGACAACCGTTTTATACTCATGCGATATCTGATGAACTGCAGCTTCTGATGAGACTGTCATACGAATGAATTAATGTGCAGAAACATCAGCTACTGGATGATAACTCCCTGGGAATGATCAATCTGGCAAAGCAGAGACCACTTTTTTCTTTCCTGCTGTGCGCAAGGTCATCCTTATCGCACTGACTTTGCCTGCAACATCACGTATAGTGGAAACGTCCTTCAGCACACCGCTCAGATTAAAGACATAGCTAAGGTCAAGATGAGTGATAGAACGTTTATCCTTGCATTTGCATGCTAAATGTCTACCGCGATAAAGTGAATAGCCAGAAGACAAGCTAAAGAACATGGTTATTGACAATTTTGCAAGAGATCCGTGACGACTCCAATTCCTGTTTTGATAGTAAAAACTTACTCTAACGAATGAGAGTAATTTTTCAAATTTTTGATTCTCCCAGAGGGTAGATGCGCCCCTCTGCGGACGCCCTTATCTATGAATGTGTGTTGAGAGTGTAGACGGAAATGGAACCAGGAGCAATCTTGTTTCTGAAGCAAATGCTACAAGAGAACGTGGCGAAGTCTATTCTAAGTTTACGAAATCAAAAACTACCAAACTAGCAACAAGGTTATACGTTTGCAAAATAGCAATATTTTAGATATCAATCAGGTATTCGAGTTTTGTTGCAGAAAATTTAACTCGGCTGCGGTCACGGCTGACTAAAAGGTCTTTTACTGAGTTTGTGAATCCAGACGACGATGACGTTTTTACTCCCAAGGGTTCCCATCCATAGTCATGGAAAATCATTGAAAATGCTTGAAAAAAATTTTCTCCCGGAAAGTCATGAAAAGTCATCAAAAATTAACTAAATGATAAAAAAATCATAAAATTTTGTAAACTGAAAAAATTAATCAGTCTGTAGGAGAGTTTATGTGGTAGGGTACTGAACTGGTGATTGAAGCGTCACTAGTTTCTTACTTATTGAAAAGTGTGTTTCTTGTTGTGCTCTGGGAAAGGCTTTGATACTAATTTCTTCTGCTCGCTTGGAATGGTCGTGGTAGAAAAGCGTCGCGTGAGTAGTTTGCGCAGACGCTAAATTTCTAATTGTAAAAAACTTTTTGAAAATCCAAAAAAGTGTTGTCATTAAGCTAAGTAAGCACCGGCTTACAGGTGTCGTGGAATTGGGCTTGAACGAGTATGCTTGTTTGTTTGTGGTTACCCATGCTCTTCCTCGGAATGGAGGTACGGCAGCCGTCAACCTAGTTGAAATTAGGCTAGGGGAAAGATGGCAGCCCGTTTCAAACCAGTCTTCAGTGACTGGTAGCCCCACCACCAACAAGGCGGACTGCCACTGGTGGGTACCCAAGAGTCGTCTTTTACGACATGCTGGGTTAGCAACTTCACAATTGTAATCCGGTGAAGTACGGGTGGGCCACCTGTCTGCCACATAAAGGTGGAGGCGTCCCGTTAAGTGCCTTGCCCAAGGACACAACAAGCAAGCTTGCCGGCTTGTTCTCCACACTATCCCTTTTTTATGCTGAGCGCCAAGCAGGAAAGCTGTGAATACCAGTTTTTAAAGTCTTTTGGTGTGACTCGACTTCGGAAATGAACCCCAGGCCTACCGACTGTGATGCGGACGCTCTAGCCACTGCACCATCGCGCCGGTCAAATGCTTTGCAACATTACATTGCTTTCTCTGTGACCAAAAGATAAAATAACGAAAAGTTTATATAAGGAAAACCGTATTATTCTGCAACTGAAGTTAATAATTTTTAAGTAAATTGAGGACTTTTGCTTCAGCAGTTTAGTAACTTCTGTTACTGTTACAGTAAGTTAATTGAATCTAATGGATATGTTAGTTACTATTAGCTGAATTGCATTTGCCTGCTTGTTACTGTTCCATAGCATTAAAGCTCTTCCAAGCTTTGATCTTGATTTTTGTTGTCAGCGTATAGTGTATGCTGCAATGGTTTGGCATTACTTTCATCTGTGACCAATATGTTGATGTAGCATATGTTGTTGGGTTAGTAAATGCCGAGCATCAGATGTTGATTGCAACCAGAATTAAACAAGTCAAGTTTATTTGGTGAACTCTAGCCAATTAAAGAAGCATGCGACTCTTTTAGAAGTCTTCTTCCTTTTATTTCATTCATTCCTTTCTCCAAAAAAAGGTTTAGAAACTGGCTCATTTTGTTATAACTATCTGATAGTTGGAATCACGTGTATAAACCAAGGATGCAAACATTTCCTTGGAATTTATTTGCACATAGAAATATTTAGTAGCACACACATACAGTATATAAACTTTGCTATCCATTATTTATATGGATAAGTTGTTGCCTAACCCGTTCACGCACGTAAACTTTTTGGCCGTCCAACCGTATTTTTGCACCTCTGGTTTAGTATTAGGCTATTTTTGGTAGCATTCTATATTTACAGTTCCAGTTTGCATTCAGTTTAGTTAAATGATGTAAATAACCTCAGTTTACGGGCAGATCACCATTTATCAAAGCTGTTGCCTATAAAGCAGTGCAATGCTCTTTGTGATATCTTGTAAATATGATTGCAAAAATGTGTGGTGCTTTTTATGTCTTTTTATATTTCGTCATTTCAAGTGCTATTTCAAGTTATTTGTTGACGTTTGAGAATGGCGTGGTTTGCAATTTAGGAAAATTTTCTCGTTACAGCTATAGTGGTACTGCAGTAGCCTACGACGAAGTCCAACTTTTACTACGCTTATCTGATCCGGACAACCTTGATACTCTCTTTTGGCGCGAGCCGATTCTGATGCAGGACCAAAATATGGTGCAAAAAACTAGAGATTTAAAAGAATTATTGGTGTTACGCCTTTTCCCTGTTATGTCAACTAATTTTTCTGAGGGACAAAATTATTCAAGTGATGAAAAATATAATTTGTTTTAAAACTATGCACAATTACTGATAAATACGAAGCTATGCTACGGCATCAAACCAATGATCACCTCTGACACATGAATATAGTTACCGTTTTATTCTGAGACTGATTGTTCCACCAGACCTGGTAATATCAATTTTTTGATTCTCATTCTGAGCTGGATAACCCTTGTGTCAGAATAGGTTGCGCCGAGAGACCTCGCCACGATTGCCTGTGGTCAGATATCATGAATTTAACATGCAAGCCCTTTGCGACCTTGATAAAAGTGATGAGTCAATTCCATAATTGGCTAGTTTAACATCTTTTGGTCATCTATTGCGGAATAATACTTCTTCAAATAATGTTTGGAAACTCTAAAAAAGTCATGAAAAAGTTTAATTTATGTCATTAAAAGTCATGGAATGTCATAGAATTTGGTTAAGAAAATTGTGTAGGAACCCAAAACTCTTCATCTGCCAAAATTTTACGCTTGCGCCTGGGCAAGAAATTCATAACACGCAGTTGTTGTATGAATGCAGACAGGGTGGGAGTAAGCGTCAGGCAGCAGTAAGTTGTGATCAATCATATCCTAGAAGCAATAGCAGCATCTAATTTTAAAATCAGTAAATCGGGAATTTACAATCCCAAAGTTCGGAGCAGGTAGATTAGAAGCCAAATCTTTCATTATTCTTGTTACATGAGCACAAGATCTAGCTAGTATAACTTATAATGGAATTTTTTAAGACTCCACACGGAGAGAAAGTTAATGGAAGAGAAAAATATCTGTTTTGTGGTCCAGTATTTTGACGAAAAAAAATTTAGGTAACACAGGTCTGGTCTAAAAATTATTAATTGCAGTGCTAGATGGGTAATAAGAATTTGCGATCTGGGCAGGAAGATATAATCAATGTTAGCTTGGATGAGAATCAGTCAGTTACAGCTGATGTAGCATTTTCAACCGCAATACATAGCATTACCCAAGAGCACTTAAAAAAGTTTATTCCGTCATGATTGATACAACAAACTTCAATGGTGGAAATAATAAAGCAATCAACTCACGGCTAGCTGTTTATTTTAATCAAGTAGTATGTAGTTGGCCATCAAATTCTTTTGCTGCAACGCCAATTTCATGGAAACGAGATTTTGTTTAGCCATGTGATAAAATATGTTTAGGTTAAGTCGACAGCTGCACATCGAATGTCAACAGGATCAGTTTACAATTTTATAAAGTTGTTCAAGCCAAACAAAGCAATTAAAATAAATGGTGAACTCTATCCCACCCTGCCAGTTACACAAACTGCAGTGAACAGTCTTAGAAGTCCTTTGCAATTGTTTTGAGATGTCAACGGTAATGGTGAGGAGGTCAAAAATGATATTCAATCTTGAGTTTATTTTGATTGTTCTATAATAATCATTAAGAATGAGATTTTCGAAATGACAGGCTTGTCTTTCAGTTTTGACATGTACCTTGATAGGGGATACGATTCCAGGCAAGTTTGAAAAATGTTGGTACTACAAGCAGGAATTTGTTTTATTTGCTAGGTGCGTAGCATGACGTTGGTAATGTTGTTAGACACTGTTAATCCCATGCTTATGCTACTGTATAGGTGGTTTACTACAGCCAACGATTTTCTAAGACTATTGTTGTTTGGCGTGCATGTGATCAAAAAGCTCATTTAGAGTCGATATTGTGTCAGTGTATGTGCGAATGTTTCTTCGAATCCATCTTATCTCACGTGCGCTGGAAGACCGATCAAAGGTTTTGTTCTTGCGAGATCTATTGCTGGATTTTAGTGACTAAGATGCAGTGGAGCAAACCTTAACAAAAGTGTTTACAATGCACTTTTGCACGTGCATGAACCCGGCCAACTTTTCCCTGGATGTTTATTCCAAAAGTCCTGCTTTTCAACTGAAACATTTGAAAGGTTTATAGCAGGATCTACCGGATGTTGTAAACACTTCGCGATTAACATGAAAAAGAGTGCCCCTAAAGTCATACTTTTGTTTACTTTCTTTAGTAAAATTTCACCCTGTAATAAATTTGGCAATGGTAAGCTTCATAGTGCTGTTGGTAACAATCGATCGTGTGAGCGATACTTTGAGCACACGTTACGGTGTTTGCTTGGTGGAAGAGTAAAGGATTTTAAGACCTCTCTGGACAAGAATCAAATGGATGGGAAAATTAGGTGGTTTATTTGCTGAGGGAGCAAACATTGGAAAAGGAAAAGTTTGTCTTTAATGGTTGAGGTGTTAACTGATAACTTGTATTTACATTTTTCAGTGTTTATGGAGCTTTTAGACGGTTTTAGATTTTCAAATGTACATTTTCAGTGTTATAGAGCTTTTAGATTTTCGTATGTACATTTTCAGTGTTTATAGAGTTTTTAGAAAGAGCTTTTAGAAGCGTATGTACATTTTTGTATATACATTTTTCAGTGTTTATTGAGCTTTTAGACGTTTATAGAGCTTTTAGAAGTTTATAGAGCTTTTAGATGTGTATGTACATTTTTCAGTGTTTATAAAAAAAGGTATCATCGAATGAGTAGTTTTATAGTTATCTGCAAATAACTCCAAAACTGCACTATTTAGAGTACTATAGCGTGCTGTAAATAGATACGAAACACGTGCTTAGCTGGTTAGAGACTTACTTTTATCGGAAACACTTTGTTATTATCTTCAAAAAGAGCTTTTAGACGCGTATGTATTGTATGTACATTTTTCAGTGTTTATCCCTTTCAGTGATTTCGGTGTCAATTGACACCAATTGTGACTCACGAATTTTTTTCCTCCTTGAGTATGAGTGTTGTCAAATGACACCATCGTGCATTATGCAAGCTGTGCATTATAATGACAAATTTTCACCAAAGTTGAATTATTTGGCCTCAAACAAGCTATATTTAATGCAGAAACTGGACTTTTTGCTTTAGTTCGAACTCGTGTCTGAAAGGGTTATAGAGCTTTTAGACGCGTTTCTACGGTCAGTACTTTTTGAGAAAACGAAGAAAAAAAGTTTTACAACCAATCGTGAATTATGACAGCACGTTAGTTCCCAAAAGAGTAGAATTGTTTTAAATTGGTAAGTTGCATGCTGACTTTTGTTCGAGCAAAAACCTGTTTTCCTCCATCAAGAAATGCCAATTTTAAAACATCTGTCAGTATGACGTCACCAACCTCGTTATAACCCTCACCTCGGAGTGTAGACCAATCGTCCCAAGTTTCATGTTCGCCTGTCAGTAGTTTCGGAGGAATTAAAGCAGACACACAGACAGAATTGCGCTTTATGGTATAGGTGCTGCAGAAAGTTGAACCTAGGCTCTGAAGCGACATATCTGTCAATTATGGCAATGAGTACAAACGAAAGGAAAAGAGCTTGCGTTACCCGCACGTAATTTTTGTAGCCAGCAAGTTTAAATGTCATTCATTGAAGTTTCCATTGTCTTGATTTCTAACTACCTGATCGTTGTTGTCTTTTCTTTCAGGTATGCAGAGTATCTTATGAGCTGATGCAAGCCCTTCATCCGGACGCTGCTGATTTCTTCCATTCCCTAGACGACATTTATTATTACGGAGGGCAGACGGGCCATGATCAAAGAGCGATATATCCCCATCACGGCGAGAATGGTGAGATTAGCTTCGAGGTTGGTGATTCGATCGGCATAGCCGGAAACCATTGGGACGGATATTCTAAAGGCACCAACAGAAGAACTAGAGCAATAGGTTTGTATCCTTCTTACAAGGTAGAAGAAATATACCGCCTTGTCAAGAATCCGACGTATGATGAATTGTGAAATAATTTAATCAAATGTTTCTTACGCAGAGGTCTAATTGGTCGTCGATAGTACTTCGGGTATGTTTTAATATGTCACGGTGAAAAGGTTATTGAGGCAGTTTTTTCTTAATTAGCTATAAAGCATGGAAATATATTTTGTATATTCCTAAAATGCCTGGCACTTAGCTTCTGTAGAAGCCCACAAAAGCGGGTGGTAATGAGTCGGCAATTTAGGCATTCACCGCTTTAGCTATGTCCAACTTTGAATAAGAAAAAAAAAATTACTCAAATTCGTGATTTTTCTGCTTTTGATGATGCAATTGCTGAATGATCTTCATCCTGTATTTTACGTACTACAATAATGTTACCAGTCTTCTTCAACTACTTGTGTTTGATGATACTTCTATTCTTCATTAACGAGATCGATTTTAAATCTTCAGTGTACTTAGTAACAGATGTGCCACTTTTTCAAGTCTTCGTGTTGTGTTTTAGATTCACGTATTCTGTTGTGTGTTATGTCAATCACCAGTGCTTCAATTTTGCGCTAAAGCAGTAACTACTTCATGGGATTTGTTATCTTAGGCTATTTAGTTGCAGCACTTATGATGCTAATTGCTTTTAATTTTACAGTTGCTTTATACGGTAAGATTGACCCAGCTCCATGCCGAAAGAGAATTGCAGGTTATACTTCGCCATGACATGGTCTAAATTAGAAAGCACTAAAGTAGAAAAGTCAACTTTTTGAGTTAGGCTTCTTCATTTCACTAATAGCTTTTGAGATGCATTACCAAGAAGTGATTTTCGGGCGCCCACCAGTGACAGTGTGTCTTGTTCGTGGTAGGCTATCGCTCTGCAATTTTTCTCATGCCTGGTTTAAAATGGTCTGCCGCTTGTTTTCCTATTGTTTCACTTTAGCCTGATTGGTTTGGGCTTGCTTTGTGAGTCTGTAAGTGTTGTTCCTCCGGCTGTGCTTTCTACCAAAGGTAGAAAGAGATCCAATTTTTTAAATCTTCATTTTTGTCCGTTTACGGGATGGCTCGACTCATTTCATGTTCGTCGCAGTGTCACTTTTATCTATCAGTGGCGTCTTATCTATCTAATCCAATCTTAAAAATATCTTCTTTCACCGGTCTTCTCCACGTCATTTTCGGCAGCCCTCACTTTCATTTCATGATCTTTTCAAAATTTAGCACATGATTGTCATCCCTCTTCAGACATGGCCATGCTATTGCACATTATTTGCTCCAGCCAGTTTGTCTAGACGTGGTCATAAAGTAAAAACCTTTTTTCCAAACTTACAGTTTTATACCTGCTGTAGGTAGTTATTCACGGTAGCGGCCTAGTTAGCTTGCAATTCACAGTCTTCTTCGTCGTTTAAGCTATTTGTTGTGAGCTTTGTGCAGGAAGATGTATATACAGTCAACTTCGGATATAAGAGATTCAGATATAAGGGATTTTTGCTTATAAGCGACTACGCAAAAGGTCCCAAATGATTTTCAATATAAACTAATAAGTCGATTATAAGAGAATTCGGTTATAAGAGACTGATTAAGCTGATCCCGGCGGATCTCTTATATCGGAAGTTGATTGTATAGGCCACACTGCGTTAGCGCTCACGTTCGGTTTGCAGGTCTTTAGTTAAACTGGGGCCACCACGACGGGTAGACTGCTTGGCCCCAATTCACGGTCAAATGATTAAACATTCCTGCACCAAATGCTATTGCAACCAAGAAAGCAATACGCATTGGGTCGCTTTTGCCTGCTAGCAACTTTAGTAACTATTGTGTGTTTATAATTCAGTTGATATTTTGTTTTGAGTAGGTACTCTTTTGGTTTTTCTAACACCAGTCGGCGCTGTTTTTCCCTTTGCAGTCTTGTATCATCCAACCAAAAAATCAACGCCCTATATACGAGTCAGAATTTTCCGATTTAGAACGTTTATTTAATATTTTATCCAACATTGTACAAATTATCATTTGAGTTTGCGTTTGTGTTTTAACATCGATTCGCAATATTGCCTCGTTTAATTCGATTTTTTGATTGTGCAGTGTTTACATGCTTGCATTCTTTAAAGGTTTTACTCAACACAATTGTAGTTTTTATTCTAATTAAAATGAAATTTTAACATTGTAACTTTACGGCATCGAGTGTTTCATTGCTTCATTAATTTGTTTAGATAACGTTATGCAAGGTTGGTGAATGGTTGGAAGGTTCACACCGACATAAACCACAAACATTATCTTGAAAACAATTTAGTGTGTATTGCAAACAATGCACCCAACCCAATTTGACAAGACCATCCCTGGACGCGTTTCGTCCTCTTGGACTCCTCAACAGGGGGACGAAACGCGTCCCGGGATGGTCTCGTCAAATTGGGTTGGGTGCATTGTTTGCAATACACACTAAATTGTTTTCAAGATAATGTTTGTGGTTTATGTCGGTGTGAACCTTCCAACCATTAATTTGTTAATTGCCGTATACGAGAGTTTGGCTTCTATTTAAACACGTAGAGCCGCACCCTGGAGTGTTTGCTGGAAGTGCAGCTTACTTTCTGAAAACAAAATATAAAAAAATTCTTTCAAAATACGCTTGTCTAGCGTTCAATTGGAAATGAACTTAAGCTAAGCTCAATTTTTTACCTCAATGTAATTCTAGTGTTACGACCATTGACATGGGGTTTCAAGGCTTTTTGCTAATAATTCAAATCCAGTGTGATTGATACTAAGTTTTACTTTTAGCTCTTTGACATGGTGCCTTTAAGGTTTTCGTTATTATCGAAATTTAGTGTGGGCTGTATGGCATTTCATTTTTATTGTATGCCTTGGTAGAAGGAAGTTCATTTTGGCTAATGAAACATTGGCGAATTATCATTTGTCGTTTGTTCAGAAAGAACAGAAGCAGCTTCTGTGAAGGTTTTTACATCAATGCAATTCTAGGGCAGGACTACAAGAGTTGAATTGACGCCAAAAAAGAACATAGGTTGAAACTTATTCGAGCAATTGGATTGATAAAGTAGCCCTACTTTATTATCGCTAGTGCCATATTTTTTACTCGGTTGCAGGATTACTTGTGCAGTTTTAAATTTAAAAAAAGCTCCTGTTCAGATTAGCTTTGAAGTCCAACATCATTTGTCTTATCGCTTTCTTTAAATGAAGTCGAATTTGTGTCTGATGTAAACAGGTTGTTTTGTCGTGGAAGAAACTCGAACGCAAATTTTGAAGGCAGTTTCATCGGTTTCATCATACGAGCTTTTGATTGTAGTTCAGATTACGAAAAAAGATTGGAATTAGCAATATTTTTTTAATTCAAATCCTATCTTTTGACTACCGATACCCAAGGAAATTAAATTTTGAAAGCTAAATACAAAGCAATTCGTGGAATAGTTTCACATAGTTTTTTTTTTATAAATCGCTTTCAGATAATCAATCAATACGTCGTTAGAAAACTTTTTACTCTTAATTTATTAACTTAACGGTTAATGTTTAAATTTTTACTGGCCCGTTTTGAATTATAGATTTTTAACAATTGCTCTACGAATTGCGTAATTCGCCTAAATAGTACAATTTAGATAAAGAGGTTCTCTTATACCACAATGTAGCGAAAATTAGCACACGATATATGTTGAACATTTTACATTATAACTGAACGTTTTCGGCTCATCAACATGGCCCTCATCGGAGTATCAAAATTTCATTTTTACATTACAACTTAAAATTAGAAATGATTGTGTATATACAAAGCTTGTTATGACACATTTAACAGCACACAAATGAGATAGATATGACTTAATTTTATTGTTGGTGACGTAATCGACAAATGCTGTTAACGTTAGGACATAACATGAGCGATCCGTAAAACAAATGAAAGTACACACGAAGACAGCAGTTAAGTAGTACGATTAGTTATAAATTCTAAAATACATTTAGCAAAAACGAAATACCATTGGCACATAGTTGTTTGTTGAGTTGTGGATTGATTTGCAATGCTTCATGGATTTTGATCTCGCATTCTGTGTTGTACTTTCTAATGATGTTAAACGAATTTATGGTACTATTTTTCTTGCAGTCTTCACACACCTTTAGATGATCTATGATTGTTTTTGTAGTTGTGGAGTGAAAATGCTCATGTGCTCTGGTGACTAAGTGGCTTGTGGTCATACCATGTATGTGCAGTTCGCATCACACAAACAATTGAATTTATACACCTACATTAGACCACAAAGCAGCGGGAGTTGAAAATATCCGCCAAATTTGAAGTTTGTATAGTACACTGACAGGTCGACATTAAATTTCTTTTTCACGAGACGATTAGCAAATCGGGAAAATGATTTGCCATAATAGGGGACTTCAATTGAGCGGAAAAAATCTGCTTTTGGTTTTTGTGTATCTAATTTATTTTTGTCATCAAATTTTTTCACAGATTAATCAAAAAACCAACTAGAATAGCCATTTTTTTGAAAAAGATTACGGAGGTAACTTGTTTCTTTTTCGAACAGGTCGTTATTAGTGCAAATCATCTTGGCTCTATACAAAAAGCATAATTAAACCTGTTTTCCATTTTTTTACAAGTCAAGAAAATCAATCCGCAACTCAACAAACAACTTCGCGCCAGTGATACTTCGTTTTTGCTAAATGTATTTTAGAATTTATAACTAATCGTACTATTTAACTACTGTCTCCGTGTGTACTTTCATTTGTTTTACGGATCGCTCATGTTATGTTCTAACGTTAACAGCAGTTGCCTATTACGTCGCCAACAATAAAATTAAGTCATATCTATCTCATTTGTGTGCTGTTAAATGTGTCATAACAAGCTTTGTATATACACAATCATTTCTAATTTTAAGTTGTAATGTAAAGATGTAATTTTGATACTCCGATGAGGGCCATGTTGATGAGCCGAAAACGTTCAGTTATAATGTAAAATGTTTAACATATATTGTATGCTAATTTTTGCTACTTGGCCGAAATAATTTTAAACCCCTGCTGTTGTTGTTGTTGTTTACCCGACCCCTTTCGAGGGATGGGGGCATGGCGGAAGACCATGGAGCCCCAGAAGCCGGGCAACTTCCCAGGGTCTGGACCAGAGGTCGTACAGAGACAGAGAGTCGCCAAAGAGTCCCTAGCTGGACAGTGCAGAATGAGATGAGAGATGTCCTGGGACGAGTGTCCACAGGCGCTACAGGAAGGATTCTCAATTCTGCCAATCCTAGAGAGATAACCTAAAAGAAGGCTGTGTCCGTTGCAGCGAAGACGAGAGAAGACGCAGCGAGCATGACGAGGGAGCACAAGTTCCTCGGTGGAAATCGAGGAAACCTGTGTGTCAAAATACTTCGATGAGACAGTACGCCTCCAGTCCGAGATAAGAGGAGAGAGACTACAAGGGATTGCGGAGGGTGCAAGTAGTGCACCCCGTCTGGCCAGCTCATCAGCCGCGTCGTTCCATGGGAGAAACGAGTGTCCGGGGACCCATTGTAGTCCAATAGAACAGAAGGAGAGAGAAGCCAGATCTGCCACAGAGTTTGAGATAAGAGAAAAGATGGAGGAGAGGACAGAACGAGAGTCAGACAGGAGGAGAAGAGAAGAGAAATGGCAGACTTGTTGGTGCTGCCGAGACCAGCAAAGAGCGTGCAGAATGGCGCAGGCTTCAGCGGAAAAACTTGAGCATACTGGGCCTGCCGAAAAGGAAAGAGTGGCCTCAGCGCCACAGAGAGAGCAGTTGGAAAGTACACCGGAGCCGCCCTTGCCAAAAGGAAAAGGAATAGAGCCGTCAGTCCAAAGCACCAGATCATGAGGGAGGAGAGAGTCAAGGTGGGCGAGAGCCGCACCTTTGCGAGAGAGAGAGGATCAGAGCGAGAGCATGGAGTGGAAAGGGTGGACTCCACGGTGAACGAGGGCAGATTCCAAGGAGGAAAAGGGAGGGCAAGCAAGAAGAGCTGGAGGTTAGCTTGGTGGGGATCCACTGAGAAGAAGGAGGCCTCCCATTTGCTCGGATTGAGAAGAAGATACCAGTACTCAGACCAGCGTTCCAGTCAAAACAGAGCTTCTTATGTGGCCTCCACCGCAGTGGGAACCAAGGGGAAGGAGAACCAAATGGCCAGATCGACAGCGTAAAGAGAGCAGCTGACGGAAAAGGGCAGAGAAGCAGGAAGATCATCAATGAAGAGAGAGAAAAGTACAGGGCCAAGAACAGATCCTTGCGGAACGCTTCGACGGACTCGAAAGCAACGACTTTTGTGATTTTGATAAACCACAAAAGAGCGCCTATCAGAAAGGAAAGATTGAGTCCAACGAGCAAAGCAAGGAGGGAGGCCAGCCGAAATGTGCTTGTGGAAAAGGGCGGGATGCCAGACAGTGTCAAAAGCTTTAGAGAAAACAATAGTAGACAGGATCGTCCGAGAGCCCGGCCTGGGTTTGTTAAACCCATCCGAAATGGACTGAGAAAGGTACAGAATTTGATCAAGTGTAGACCGTCCAGGGCGTAAACCGGCCTGGCGGGGAGAGAGAATGGAATTAGATTCCAGAAAGAAGAGTAGACGGGATAGAATGATGCGTTTAAAAAGCTTTGATACGCAGGAGGTGAGAAAGATAGGCCGGAAAGTAGCAGGAGAGTCGAGAGGTTTTCCCATCTTGTGGATGGGAATAGTAGAAGATGTCTTCCAGATGGAAGGAAAGGAATGCGAAGACCAGGAGAGATTGAAGATGGGAAGAAGAAAATCCATGCTAGAGCGAGGAAGGTGCTTTAGCATGGGATAGGAAACTTTGTCTGGGTCAGTGGCAGTCGAGGAGGAAAGATTGGAGGCAGCCGCAAGAATTTCAGCGAGAGTGAAAGGAGAGCAAAAGGACGAGTGAGACTCCACAGAGCACGTGGCTCGGCAGAGCTCAGAGAGGTAGCCTCTGGCTCTGCTACGCAGAGCCTTTGGCTGAGAAATGGAAAAGTGGGATCTCAGGTAAGCGGCATAGACCGAATCCGATTCCCTGGGAGAAGAATTCAGTTGGGAAAGTTAGGAGAGGAAGAAGACGAGGAAGATGAGCCAGCGATAGAGCGAAGACGAGAGTGTACAGATTTAGGGTTAGACCTAGGTGAAAGAGAAGAGCAAGTCGTCTGCCATGTCTCAGCCTTGGCCTTGGCACTGACTGACGAGGCGCGTCGAGAAGCGGAGATGTAAGCCTGGCGATCTTCATCACTTCTGTGAGCGCCAGCAAAAGCCTTGCAAAACTGCTTTTGGGTGATGGAGATGAATTAAGACAATGAGGAAGCCTTCAACTGTTTAAATAATTTGGTGGAGTTAAACTCCCTACCTGAATGCAAAGCTTTCGAGAGCGAAACAAAATCTTCATTTACACTTTTTGCTTGATTAAAAACTTACAAAAATGCTCTTGTTGACGTCTTTCCAAAAAATTAATAATTTTCCATGCCTTTTTGACTTCGTAGAGCGGTAGCTGGAAGTGTGAATTAATTGCTGGAAAAATAATGATTTTGATAGATAACTATTTTAAAGGAGGCGTAGGCTCTAAACCGCAGTAAAATTCTCGGCATTACGTTTTGTTTGTTCAAAATGAAAATGAATCGGATGGAAGAAGTGGCAGATTCGATCGAGAAATTGGAAAGATTCACAGACACTACATGGATGTTATTTGGGAGACGGGTTAAACGCTCGTCTCCCAAATAAGCGGTGAGAAGGGGTAGTCACAGCAAGTGTGCATATCGACTGGGTGACATTCAAGGGATGTAGAGAGTTGCTACTTGGAAACCGATTTCTTTTGAAGGTGAAAGGTAGTTTATCGTTGCTTTAGATAAGCAACATTGTTTGGAAACGAGGCCTGGTGTTTGAGAGAAAATGACAAAGTAATTTTGAAAGGGGAGCTATGTACAATCGGAATGTTCTAGGCAAAAGAAATATTGAAAAACAAATAGATGTTCTAGGCAAAATGATGTTGAAGGAAACTATAGTTTGGTTGGCAAAAGCAAATGGAGTTAAGACAGTATGAGCATATACTGAAAAGGGATGACCAATTGACCATAGGATTTTGAGAGTTGCCCTAGTTCAGGGTATTCGAACCACCAACGCTCAGCCCATAGTGCGACCCGCTACGGGTGTTTGAGTGACCCACTTGTAAAGCACCTACAACTAATTAGGCCTGCTAATATTTGGATTTGCATGTCTTGATAATTAGTCAATATTTTCAAACTTTATTTAGCGATTCGATAGAATACGGTCGTAGCTATAATCTAACTTAATTTCAGCTACTCAAGTGAAACCGTTTTTAAATAACTTTTTGGGCGTTATTGTCTTCATATGCAACGAATAAGGCCCAATGTGGCATTGCATAGAAAGCCATTCAAATTGCTAAATTTTTGAAGATTGTTATAATGCATCACTGAAATTTATACTTCAATAACATATTTGGTAGAAAGCTTTAAATTTTTCTGCAAAATTTTCGAATCCAGGAGCATCTTTCTATATTTTCCATAATTTTGTGTAAGTTTACTTAATTTCAAAAAAGAACAACTTGCAGTTGACTCCTGTTGTTTCTTTTTGTTGGCAAAATGACACTCTTCCTGCCGTCGTGGAAAACATGAATACTGCATCTCTATGGTTGATTTTAAACCGTTTTTTCCAAGTACAAAGACCTGATCCATAGCTCAATCAAAGCAATGAATTTAAACGCGGGCCTTAGCGCCAACGTCACCAGCCTTTATAGCATTTTATCTATCACAGACAATATATTGAAATTTCTTTGAAAAAAGATGTGTCTTAGTTCTACAATTCTTCCACTTTCTCATAACATTACCAGTATTAACAACGAACAATAATATCTAACAATTTATGGTTGACCAAATGTTTCTTAAATGATAAAGTAATTTGCAAGAGGCATAAACTTCATCCGCTTTCATCGTCCATGATCGGGCAGATAATTGTTATCATTATTATTATTTGCCACTTTTATCCTCCATTCACGAGAAAGCGAATTGTATCGCTATGTTTTGGACGGTAAGTCCGCACTCGCTTGGGAGTTGCCATTTCCGGGTCGCCTGTCTTCCACATAAAGATGGGGCGTCCCGTTAAGCGCCTTGCCCAAAGACACAACAAGCGAACTTGCCGGCTTGTTCTCTACAACCTCCCCTAAATGCCAAGCAGGGAAACTATAGTACCATTTCTTAAAGTCTTTTGGTATGACTCGACAAGGGAAATGAACCCCAGGTTTACCGACTACGAAGCGGACGCTCTAACCACTACGCCATCGTGCGTAATCTGACGTGATTGTATCAACATTTTGATAGCAAACGAATAGGAGTTATAATTTCTGTCAATCAAGGAGATCCGGTTCCTGGGCTTTATTACTTGCAGGGCCTTATTTGCTGCATGTACGTTATATTGGTTATCACGGTACCACTTATCTAAAATTTTCTCGGAGATGACTGTTTTTCTCTTGAGATTAAGTTGCAAAATTTGGCCGAGTTAAAAGTGAAGACTTTTTTCTTTTAAAATTTCAGTCCCAAAATTGTTCCATCTATGACCCACTATCGTTAAACGCAAAATGCACTTATGACATTAACAAGCCGTTCAGAAATTTGCTGTGCACAGTGCTTCAAGTACC